>OU963899.1:1535845-2785845 GCA_902850365.2 Chilo suppressalis | reverse complement strand
ATTCTTGAACAGTAGCAACAGTTTTTCGAATACGAAAAACTGTTGCAATGGGCAATAGCCCATTCGCGTTCTTTATTTATTCTTTTAGACGGTTTAATTTCTGGAAAATCGGCGCGGTATTTACGCCTAAGCCGGTTGTATTCGGTGATCGCTGAAGCTTGAGCTTTTATACTCTTGAAGTCAACATTTATGAGGTGCACCCCATGAAGATTAGTTACTCGTGAAAGCGCCACGTAGGCTTGGCCACAAGAGAATATGGAGGTGCCAATGTCCATGAGAGCATTTTTTAGACTTAGACCTTGGTATCACCGCCACTCTTAGTCCAATGCATTATATTGTGACCAAATTTTGAGCGAAATTAATAATTTAGTGTAATTTGTTTATTTAATTTGTGTAAGCCAGTCTAGCGTTATCCAGAGTTTTCCTTTAATTTTATTTATATGCGTATTAAAAGTAGAAGGGGGGGCACTTGCCCAGCAGTGGGACGCTATAGGCTAGATTAAATTAAAAGATGTGTCCCGACAGTCGATTTTTTTGTGTACCAATAGTAGAATTAGCATATCTCTAAAACAGCTGAGACCAGCTGAGGGTTCTTCGTTCTAGTTCAGACCTTCGATCTTTGACATCACATGAAGCGGCCCATCTAATTGAATATTTTTGGTAAAGGCGGTATGTCGAACTCTTCTAACAGTTTTGTTGGGCTCTTGTGTTTTCTAATCAGGGTCATCAGGTACTCCAGATCTTCGATAATCCTAGTTTTTATAGTTTTCCCTTTATATGGCCATTAAACCCTAACTCTGTACCAAATTTCAGCTCTCTGAGTTTATGGGAAGTACTAGTTCTATTCTGATGATCATGAGTGAGTGAGTGTCATAAATGCGAAACTTTGCTTTCGCTTAACTTCGGAACTAAATGACCTACAGACTAGAAATTTTGGATTTTTTAGTATTTTATTATAGCTTACTGGATGACGAAAATTTCTGCGTTCTGGTCTTATCCCAAGGTTCTCAAATAGGGGCCTGAAAATGCGGCGAAATGGTTCCAGTAAAGGATGGTACGCCAGTGTTTGCTTCGCGCTCGACTTGGCGGGTCCCCCGATTTATTCATGCCTATTGTATATACCAGTAAAAGCAAAGTATGCAGCAAAATTTCATTTCAAAATGTTTAACCGCATATCAAATTGAACATCACACAGTCTGCTTTTATGTGAAAAGCCTCGTTTAATAGTGCTGTCGTCCCCCAAAACAGAAACCCTAAACAATATTAGGCTATTACATATCGCTCGGCTCATTGATTTATCGGTTATGAATCACCCCCGCTCCTGACGTATCGCCGTGATAATGAATCTAGTTGTATTTTTGCTGGGGCCGTGTGATGGAAATATGAAGGGGGGGTGGCAGGGGCCGAGGAAAGGTGAATTATGGCCGCCCAGTGATGGAGGTCGTTATTTACTGCTTGCAACTTACGATGATGGTTACTTAGTACGGCGCGTGATTTTCCGTTGAGGATATTGGATTGGAGATGTTGCGAGGGCCGTTGCAATGTTTCGGTTTTGAGAAAACGTAATATTTTGTATATAAATAGATATCTCCAACACTCACACCGATAGGGATGATGACAGGGTACAGTAGGTAAACAAAATTCTATTTAGTCCGTCAGTTAGATGATCAAAAAATCAATCAACCAAAAAATGACAAAGTTATAGCGCGACAAAGTTTGGGAGTAGGGGATCGTGACGTCACTTTTAAATGGAAATTGTACCAAAACGTGACGTCATGCGACTTTTCAAATCAATATATCTCTGCAATGTTTATATTATGTGAAAAAAGAAAAAACACGTGTCCAATACTTTTTGATAATATACCTGATAAACGAAGAAAAAAAAGTCATAATCCCTATTAGTCTAGCCAAGTAAGGCTTGTATTATGGGATGCTAGGGTAACGGATAGAATACATATACTGTACATATATAAGTATATTAACATAGAAATACATATTAAACATCCATGACTGGAGTACAAATGCTCGTATTCATCACACAAATATCTGGCCCCACCGGGATTCGAACCCGGGACCTCTCGAGACGGCGACACCATGAAACCCGGCGTACAAATCCCTCGACCACGGAGGTCGTCAAAAGAGTATAAGAGTGTAAGAGGAGCTGGCGAATAAAACGGTATAATTCTCGCATCTGGTCAAACTTAATTTGTTTTTACAGTTCCGATGTTTCGTACCCGTTGAATTTTTAACTCAAATATTTTTCAATCATGTAGAATTCTACATTTAAAGACATTTTTATATTCTAGTATTTAAAATCCATGCCAAAAGCTCACTGTAGGTATGTCATTCAGTTTTATACAGCTGCTGTAAAAAATAATTTTATGTAATTATACGGTTTTGTTCGCCAGTTATACTGTATAATGTTTATTTTTTTTGGCTGTGATTTTACGTACAGTTATGGAAGTTAATGTGATGTCCCATTAAATTCAATTGTAAAATATTTTATTTACTATAATAGTGAAAAGCGTCGACTACACTTCTCTCTCTAATTTTACAGAATTATGCTTACATAGGTACCCATTATTTTATTTTAAGTTCCGCCTTAGAAGTGCGGCTTGAGAAGGTACTGTACATGAAACGGATACATAATATTTTCAAAATGACTCAAGTCAAAAACCTCCTTGCTCTTAATATTGCTAGGACAGATATAAAGAAGAGTTCGATGGCGCGGGTGTTTAGCGCTTCCGGCTGCGATAGTTGAAGTTAAGCAACTTTCGCGGTGGTCAGTAATAAAATTCGAAAGCCACGTTTAGCCGTTGGTCCCGGCTGCATCTGCAGTCGTTAGCACCCGCCAATCCGCACTGGGCCCTCGTGGTGGATCATGGCCCAATCTCCCTATTCCATCCATAGGGAAGGCATGTGCCCCAGCAGTGGGGACATTAAGAGGCTGATGATGACGATATAAAAATTGGTGTAGTTGTATGAAACAACGATGCAAGTGAAAGTTTTGAAATCAATGCGATACTTTATAAAGTCTGATTTTTGAAGAGAAACTTCTTTTTGGATGGGGTGTAATTGGAAAAATCCTATGTAAAAGATGAAACGGAAATGCGTCACGAGCGTCACACGACTATATATATTATGAGTTATGCGTGTGCTGCTCCTCGCGCTCCCGATTCCTCCCACACAGGCCACAAACACCAAGACGCGGAAGAATCCCTAAACGGGGATCCCGCGGTTTCGCACTAAGCAGCTTAGAGGGTAATTGCAGGGTTTTTTAGCGGATATTATGCCGTTAAGCGTCCGTAAGAGTTACGGGGTCCTCAGTGGGCCGCCACTGTAGGGGCTCGTAAAGCTTGCGGGAGCCAGGTGTGAGGTCCGTTCGGCGGTGTGCCTCTTAAAGGCGCCGTCGTCTGTAAACAGAGCTTTTGCCTGCGTCACCAAAAAGGCCCACAAACACCAACACCACACAGCTAGCAAACGTGACCACTAGCTTAGTATTAGACAGACACCGCACCCGTAGGATAAGAGTGCGAAGATCCGGTCTACCCACGACACGCTATACCAGGTACAGGTACGTACCTGGGCGTTTTTCTCCGCCCCCCACGACAACGGCTAACTAGAGCCGAGGCCCGAGTCTTAGAGATGCCCTCTAGTTTAGCTGACCCCCTCAGGTTCGAGTGGTCTAGAGGCTCCAGACGGAGAGGAGACGCCCCCCATGGGTAGATAAATAAATAAATATTTCCAACACACACCAATTAGCCTAACGCCAAAGTAAGCACTGTAAGGCTTGTGTTACGGGATGCTAGGGTAACGGATAGAATACATATATAGTACATATATAAATATATTTATAAAGAAAAACATAATTAACATCCATGACTGGAGTACAAATGCTCGTATTCATCACACAAACATCTGCCCCCACCGGGATTCGTACCCGGAAACCCGGCGCACAGACCACTCGGTCACGGAGGTCGTCGAGATACAATCCGGCTGGAATACCTTTAGAGGCAGTCGCCAGTTCTCGGCTTGAGGTCCTCTCAGGATCTCGCCGTTCCCAAACCCGGTGACGCTGCAAGGTCTTCTTCCATCAACAGCATACACACTGCAAAAAAAGACGCTGCTCCATTTGCCTATGCCTTATGCACCGGCTAATGTAAGGTTATCTAAGTAAAGAAGTTTGACTTCAGATGTGTGGTGCGTGCACGCAATTTATTTTTTAATATTAATACAAAAAACAAGTTTCACTTTAAAATATAACTATACTTATATGAAGCTACGTCAAGTCCTGACATCGTCGATCCCACAGTGCCTAAAGACGAAAGTTTTCAATCAGTGCGTCCTACCTGTGATGACATACGGAGCCGAGACGTGGACACTGACGGTACGGCTGGTCCACAAGTTCAAAGTCGCTCAGCGCGCTATGGAAAGGGCTATGCTCGGCGTTTCTATGAAGGATCGCATCAGAAATGAGGTAATCCGACATAGAACCAGAGTCATCGACATAGCCCACCGAATTAGCAAGTTGAAGTGGCAGTGGGCTGGCCATATTTGCCGAAGAACTGATAACCGTTGGGGTAGACGAGTTCTGGAGTGGTGACCGCGTCTAGGCAAACGTAGTGTGGGACGTCCTCAGGCACGATGGAGTGACGATTTGCGCAAGGTCGCTGGCAGGAGCTGGATGCGAGTAGCCCAAGATCGATTTGAATGTCGTGCAATTGGAGAGGCCTATGTCCAGCAGTGGACTTGGATAGGCTGTTGATGATGTTGATGATACTTATATGAATTTATACATGTGCTCCAAAATGTCTACCTAATAAAGCAAAATCATTTATTTTGGATTGATTCAAACTCAAATCACAATATAAAAGGAAGAGGTATTTAACCACAGAACTGTCGTTTCATTGAATAGAGCCCGCGCGGCGGAGTGAGCGACGCGCGTCACAGATAACGCGGCAACTGACAACTGACGAAGGATCCGCGATCGACAATCACTGATACGTTTCGGCGGGAGACTGTTAAAACTGCACGTTCATAATGCCGGATGATGGATTCTGATTGATTTCTGACGGATTATAACTTTACTAGCAAACCAGTGAACCAAATGTTCACCAAAACCTAAAAATAAAATGTATTTAATTAATTGAGAACTTCGGAGATTTTGTGTGGTTTCGTTTGAAATAGAAATCACGTGATTTCTCGAAAACCGGAAGTGCTACGTTACTCAAATCCGGTTTGTAGTCTTATCAGACTATTCTTAACTTATAACTTAGACATTCTCTTTATCTATCTCTTACGGTTTGGCCGCTGAAACAGCACCACAGACAGACGGGCGGACGGACGGACTTGTCTAATAGATAAGAGATTCCTGAAACTCGGTTTGAAGTCGCTAATATCAAAACAGCATCGAGAGTACGGATTCAAGTAAAACTCAATGCCATTTAGTTTAACCAATCTCCGCGCAATATGAATCCAATTTGGCGCTAGTTTTGCAAGAAACGTCACAATACCAATGTCGATCGATCGGGATTGGTTCCAAGAGTAAGCCTGCCGATGAAGTTGAAATAGTTTTAGACTTTATTTCAATTATTATTACCTTATTTATTTTTTGTTTCAAGTTGACATGTTGCGTAATTTGATGTTGATGAAAACTAAGTTGTTGACAGTGTTTTGCAGCTCACTGTTACAAAAAGTTTGATATTACTTTGTCCGTATAAGCTTTTACTATTTGATAAGAAAGAAAGAAAAATCATTTTATTATATATATATTTTAAAATCACTTAAAAACTACTTAATTCAATATGCATCATATATGTATATATATAGATATATATATATATACCCGGTATATATATATATATATATATATATATATATATATATATAATGCATATTGAATTAAGTTTACAGTCACTAACCAGCACTTGTAAAAGGCTAAAAAAGAATTAAAGTTTTACAATTAATGTGCGAATGTTTAAATAATGGTCATGAAATACTTTTAATTTTTTTAAAGTGAAAAGTTTGTGGCCTTAAATGAAAAAGGTGCAATAATAATCTAAATGGGTTCATAAAGAATAAATCATGATAATTTAATAAAGCATTTTTTATCAGAACTTAAAATAAAATCTAGAACTATCGGCGTTATTAAACTTAAAACTTGATGACGCGTTTGACTTCCATAAATAAGAAATTTAAGTGACTTTTAAAGCAAAACTAAATATTAAGACTTTTTTCTTATTCTTTTCGGGTTTCCAAGTACACACGATCATCTTGAAGCGGCAATGGTGTTTCGTTTTTCGAATGAATATCGCAACGGGCTGTGCGACTGACGCGATTGACATATCGTGACTGATCGCAATTCCTTGCATAAGATTTGTTACGAAATATGCAATCAAATGTGAAATGTTGATATTTTGTTATCAATTTCCATCAGAATGTAAAGTGTTTAGAAATATTCAACATTAATGTTTTTGGGTCATCATCATCATCATCATCAGCCTATTAATGTCCCCACTGCTGGGGCACAGGCCTTCCGTATGGACGGAATAGGGAGATTGGGATATGATACACTACCCGGGGCCAGAGCGAATTGGTGGAAGCTAACGACTGCAGATGCAGCCGGGACTAACGGCTTAACGTGCCTTCCGAAGCACGGAGGAGCTTGAGATAGTAATTTTTGGGCACCCATCCAATGGCCGACCACTGCGAAGTGGCTTAAGTTCAACGATCGCAGCCGAACGCGCTAACCACTTGCGCCATCGAGCTCCTCATAATCATCATGGGCTGATGATGATGATATAAAAATTGGTGTAGTTGTATGAAACCACGTTGCAAGTGAAAGTTTTGAAATCAATACGATGCTTGTTGATAAAGTCTGATTTTTGAATTGAAACTTCTTTTCGGAAGGCGTGTAATTGAAAAAATCCTATGTAAAAGATGAAACGCGACTATATATATTATGAGTTATGCGTGTGCTGCTCCACCACTTGCGCCATCGAGCTCCTCAGATGCTCTCATGTTTTTGGGTATTACTGTTCATTTGTCGGACCTATATTTGACAGACCAATAGAATTTATTATATATCGAGTATTGTTATTACTATACTGATAAGTGTATTGTCATTAATATATTTAGTGGCGAACTTAATGAACTTAATAAGCAGGATTGTTGTTATTCTCCTTTGGATTTTAATAAAATTACTAAACCTAAACTTTGTCGTCCACAAAGTCTGAAATCTAAGGTTTTCAACTAGTGCGTCCTGTGGCCACTAACGGTAAGGCTAGTCCACTAAATTAAGATCGCTCAGCGAGCTATGGAAAGAGCTATGTTGGGGATTTCTCTGAGGGATCAGATCCGGAGCGAAGTAATTCGCCAGAGAACAAAAGTTACTGACATAGCAAAACGCGTAAGCAAACTGAAGTGACAGTGGGCTGTTCATATATGAAGAAGACCAGATGGCCGCTGGAGTAGATGAGTCCTTTTTTTAATTTTTTTTAACGCAGGTAAAAAATGCTGTTTACAGACGACGGCGCCTTTAAGAGGCACACCGCCGAACGGACCTCACACCTGGCTCCCGCAAGTCTTACGAACCCCCCAGTGGCTGCCCACCGAGGACCCCGCAACTCTTACGGGCGCTTTACGGTATAATATCCGCTAAAAAGTCCTGCGAATACCTTCTACACTGCTTAATGCGAAGCCGCGGGGTCCCCGTTTAGGGATTCTACCACGAGGAGTAGATGAGTAGTGGAGCGAAGACCGCGAATCAGTAAATGTAGTGTAGGGCGTCCCGCGACTAGATGGAGCTACGACATCCGAAAAGCAGCAGGCAATGATTGGATGAGGAGGGTGAAGACCGAGCGCAATGACGTGCCTTGGGAGAGACCTATATCCAGCAGTAGACTGATGAAGGTAATAATCATAGTAATCAAATCATAATCAAAATCATTTATTCAGTTTAGGCTGTTACAAGCACATATGAATGTCTAGAATCTACGCCATCGGTTTGTAAATCTACGGCGGGAGACCTTGTACTGAGAAGAACCGTCAAGTAACTCAGCAAGGACTGTTTTTTTCTCCCTATTTTTTCATTTACAGAGTCGTCAAGTTGAAAAATGACTTCAGAGATGATTCATGAAGTCACCTTTCATTACATAATGTGAAATTATACATTAATTGTTCACCAGCATTTTGATTGTTGTGTCACACAGTATAAAGACAAATAGAGTTGTTTATAATAGGTTTAATTAAATATTTACGTCTTAAATATCAAAGTAGTTAGGCACCCGTTCACGAGCATGACGCATAAACCAGCCATCGCTTCGCTCAAGGATATTTTATGAAACGTAACGACCCACCGAAGAGACTTTTAAGAGAGCATAACCACCTATATCAACCCCAACATTTACTTGAATGATGATGAAACTTTGTAAACAGCACCGTATCTTATTAGCTACTCCCAATTACCCCTAAATCAGCAATAGACAGACAAACTAATTCACATATTTATTATTACTAAGCACGTCTCTTATGGACGCAAATTGTATGAAAAGGGAGCAATCAAACAAAATCCTACATAATTGTGATCTGGCTATTGAGGAATCGATGACAAATCGACCTACAAGTGTCCATCTACAAATTTCGACTGCGCAAAAAAAAAGCACCCCATTGTCGTACATTAATTTCTCAACGACGCCCACAGTCGTTACGTAGAAAGAAGTAAATGGCAAAGCGATCGACAATAAATCAATTTTATACAAAACTACGGAGACTCCACAATGGCCGCCATCCGTGTTCGGACCGCCAGGATTTGCATTAGTGATTGCATTAATCATTTCCTCACACAATTGCAGTAATAAAAGCCATAAAACTTTCTATGGGACACCATTTATTGTCATTGACAGCTGACAGTGGGGGGATGATTGACAAATGTCAGTCGCGCGCTGTGAATAGACGGCTGCTTTGTTTCCACGTTGTTTTGTCTAGTTTTCGAGTTGTGCGGGTTTTTTATTATTTTTTTAATGATAGTAACGTGACTCGGGAGTTCCTAGCCGTTTTTTTTTGGTGTCCGCCGATAATTGAGCGTTTTAATTTCCCTCACTAATGGTTTACGAAGACCGAAGAAATAAAAATAAGAGTAATTGAAATGAAGACGCTTAGGTTCAAAGATAATTTATTTCCCATAAAGACATACAGTACACTTGAAATGAGAATATAAAAATATTATTTCCCACAAAAAAGAAGCAGACATAGTCCACTTAAAATGAGAATATAGAAATAACATGCAGTTGTGTATTTCTTATTGCTCCTTTTGGAACATCGGATATTTCAGTTAAAAATTTGATACTAATATTTAAGTTCAACACCCTTAAAAAGTAGTTGTCACTTATTGTGTCTTTCTTGTTTTATGACTTAATTGTTCAAAGCCCAGTGTTAACAATAGTAAGTTATTTGATCTTATGAGCATTCACAATGTTATTCTTATGTAAATAACAAAACAATCTCTTATCTATTAGACAAGTCCGTCTGTCTGTGGTGCTGTTTCAGCGGCCAAACCGTAAGAGATAGATAAAGAGAATATTAAAGTTATAAGTTAAGAATAGTATGATAAGACTACAAACCGGATTTGAGTAACGTAGCACTTCCGGTTTTCGAGAAATCAGGTTTTGGTGAACATTTGGTTCACTGGTTTGCTAGTTATATATAATACTAGCTGACCCAGCGAACTTCGTACCGCCCTAAAAAATAGGGGTTGTCCAGCGGACAAAATTGTGAATCTAAACCATTCTCAGATCCCCTTGAACACACACAAAAAATTCATCAAAATCGGTCCAGTCGTTTAAGAGAAGTTCAGTGACATACACACTCACAGAAGAATTATATATATAAAGATTATTAAAAAATAAATAAAACTAAATCGACTCGATTATTCCTTAGGCGGAAATGAAATACAAAACTTTCCTTACCGTGACAATACATATTCTTTTAATTTACTTTTAAACATTTTTTTGCTATTACATTCCACAATGTCGCTTGGCAACCCATTGTACATCTGTACTCCCTCAAATAATATCGTTTTTTTAGTTCGTGCTTTACAAAATTGAAGTTTATTTTTGTTTCTAAGATTATGCTTGTAAATCTTTTTATGTAATGTGATATTGGTTTGGATGGAATTTGTAGTTATATTTTTTATTAGGACGCATGCGCAATATGTATATATTTGTTTAAGATTAAATAAATTAGTCTTTTTGTATAATTCTTTTGTTGGCGTTAAATAATGGTAACGAAACAGCACCTTAACAATTTTATTTTGTTAGTCTTTGTAGTGGATTTAAGTAAGTTGCAGCGGCTGACCTCCATACTTCTATTAAATATTTCAAAATATTTTCATGCTTCAAAATATGAACATAAGTACGACGACCACCTCCGTAACCGAGTGGTTTATACGCCGGGTTTCATGGTGTCGTCGACTCCAGAGGTAACGGGTTCGAATCCCGGTGGGGGCAGATGCTTTGTGTGATGAATACGAGCATTTGTACTCCAGTCATGGATGTTTAATATGTATTTCTATATTATTATACTTATATATAAACAATATATGTATTCTAACTGTTACCCTAGTATGCCACTTTTACGTTTAACTAATACCCTATCCAAATAGGACACATTACATCTTTTGTTACGATATATAAATTACTAATAGTTTTAAATACATAAATAAGTCCGTATATGCCTATACCTATATATGCCTAAGTTTGTATATGCCTTTAAGTTTAGTTTGCATTTATTTTAATTTATTTTTAACTTACTATTTTCACTACTTTTGTCTTGTATTCCGCACAACCTCCCTCACTATTGTTATCGTGCTTTATATATATATATATATATATATTTCCAGCTCATTGGGTTGTCTGGAAGAAATCGCTGATTAGCGATAAGACCGCCCTTTGTGCAACTGTAATTGTTTTGCCTTGTTTTTGTATTTTATTCGTGTTCTTTTGTTACTGTTTTGCAATAAAGTGTTATTACCTTATCTTATCTTAAGTCCTTTAAATCTTAAAAAAAATTACTTACTTTACAAATTTTAATTCTAAAAGATCTTTGCTCAACAACGTGTCAATTAGCAGATATCAACCAACATAACTAGATCACGTTTCGTCAATGTCACAATTTCATTAAGGTCGGCGCGTCGCGTCGCCTCAACGTCGCGTCAACGTCGCGCGCGCGTCACCCGTCAACTGTCAGCCGTCAGTCACCTGTCAGCTGCGAGCGACAGTCCGTTAATTAGACTTTAACACGATAGAAGCATTATTCTGTTACGTTATTTTTTCATATTACCTACTAAAGTACAATGTCGCGTCGCAAAGTTTCGAGGGAGAAAATCAATAAAAATATGGTACGTAGGTTTTCATTTTTCGTGATGATCTCACGGCTTTGATATTGTTTTGAGTATATACTCATGTGTAAATTTTGCACATCAATAGTGCCGCAAACATGCATCATGTTTGCGGCACTATTGATAAATTTGAGAAATTAATGTACGACAATGGGGAGCTTTTTTTTGCACAGTCGAAATTTGTAGATGGACACTTGTAGGTCGATTTGTCATCGATTCCTCAATAGCTAGATCACAATTATGTAGGATTTTGTTTGATTGCTCCCTTTTCATACAATTTGCTTCCATAAGAGACGTGCTTAGTAATAATAATTATGTGAATTAGTTTGTCTGTGTATTGTTGATTTAGGTACCCCTATTGGGACTAGCTACTAACGGGTGCTGCCAGCGGAGATGAGTCTGCCCTAACTTCTTTAATATTGAGGTTAATGTTTAGTCACTCTTAATATAAATAACACTACTTGTATTTATACTGTATGACACAGCAATCAAAATGCAGGTAAACAATTAATGTATATTTAATAATTATGTAATGAAAGGTGACTTCATGAATCATCTCTTAAGTCATTTTTCAATTTGCCGACTCTGTAAATAATAAAACAGGGAGAAAAAAACAGCCCTTGCTGAGTTTCTTGCCGGTTCTTCTCAGTACAAGGTCTCCCGCCGTAGATTTACGAACCGATGGCGTAGCTTCTAGACATTCATGAGTGCTTGTAACAGCCTGAACTGAATAAATGATTTTGATTATGATTATTGATGATGATTATGATTAAGGTATGGTGCCGTTTACAATGCTTCATCATCAGTCTACTGCTGGATATAGGTCTCTCCCAAGGCACGCCATTGAGCTCGGTCTTCACCCTCCTCATCCAATCATTGCCTGCTGCTTTTCGGATGTCGTAGCTCCTTCTAGTCGCTGGACGCCCTACACTAAGTTTGCTGATTCGCGGTATCGCTCCACTACTCATCTACTCCTCGTGGTAGAATCCCTAAACGGGGACCCCGCGGCTTCGCATTAAGCAGTGTAGAAGGTATTCGCAGGACTTTTTAGCGGATATTATACCGTAAAGCGCCCGTAAGAGTTGCGGGGTCCTCGGTTGCGGCACTATTGATGTGTAAAATTTGTGAAAGAGGTTAAAGCGCTTGTCTCTGGTGGAAACCTCATCTTACAGAAGACCACAGAGAAATTACACTGTCTGTTGGTGATGTTATTTTTCTGTAAGTATTTGGTACCGTTGTTGTAGGCTAGTGTTTGCCCCACGTTGGGCGCCAGATGCGACAGTAATAAATAACTCTCGATGGTAACCAATAAGCTATCAATAATAATATAAAACTGTTACAAAATAATAATTCGTCACAATTTAATTATGTAAAAAAAATGTGCAAATTAAAATTACAATAATTACAAAATATTTCTGCTTTTCTGAGGTTTCTGCTTGATTGACAATAAAATATTTATATATTTTTTTATTTTTAAAGCATGTAACTGCTTGATGTTTAAATCTAAAGAAAATATAACTAGAAAAAAATCCACGCGGACCAGGCAGCAGACGGGACTCGAACCCGCACCCTTCACTATCCAGGCGAATGCACTAACCAATTATTGTGGGTTACCTACAATGCGAAGAGATGGCGCTGCCTTGCAGCTTAAGAATGGCTAGAAGAAATTCGACACGGCCATCAGGGCCGCGGTAGCATAATTGGTCAGTGCATTCGCCCGGATAGCGAAGGGTGCAGGTTCGAGTCCCGTCTGCTGCCTGGTCCGCGTGGAATTTTGTCTAGTTATATTTTCTTTAGAATAAAATATTTTTTTTAGAAACTGAATAAAAAAAACCATAAACAAACATTTTAAAAAACTAAACCACGTGGTTACAGAGCCTCTTATTTTGGACTCTGTCAAAGATAAAACGCTTCACTAAATACTAAGCCTATGCTCAGCACTGGGCTTCGCTTGGCTTAATGATAATGATGAAGTACTAAAAACTTAATTTCAATTAAACAATTATTTCAGAAGGTTTACGCTTTGCGCTAATATGTTTTCGATTTTAAGCCCAGTATATTACAAAGACACTTTAAAACATAATTTTTAGTATTTTAAAGCATGTAACTGCTTGATGTTCAAATCTAAAGAAAATATAACTGGAAAAAATTCCACGCGGACCAAGCATCAGACGGGACACGAACCCGCACCCTTCGCAGTCCGGGCGAATGCACTGACCAATTATGCTACCGCGGCCATCATGGACCGCGTCGAAGTTCTTCTGGCCATTCTTAAGCTGCAAGGTAGCGCCATTTCTTCGCATTATAGGTAACCCACAATGTCAAATGAATACTTTTACAAGTATTAAACATTTGAGAATTAAGAATTAAGAATGGCTAGAAGAATTTCAACGCGTTTCGTGAGGGCCGCGGTAGCATAATTGGTCAGTGCATTCGCCCGGATTACGAAGGGTGCGGGTTCGAGTCCCGTCTGATGCCTGGTCCACGTGGATTTTTTCTAGTTATATTTTCTTTACACTTTAAAACATGTTTACGCAAGTATCATTTCAGAAATTGTACAGATTTTTGGCTTTTTGTAGTTAGTTCCGTGGCATTGTAGTAAGAGGAATCATCATCATCATCAGCCTATTAATGTCCCCACTATGTGGGCACAGGCCTGCTCTATGGATGGAATAGGGATATTAGGCCATGACCCACCATGCGGGCCCAATGTTGATTGGCGGGTGCTAACAACTGCAGATGAAGCCAGGACCAACGGCTTAACATGCCTTCCGAAGTACGGATGAACTCGAGATAGAAGATTTTTGGTCACCCATCCAATAACCGACCACTGCGAAAGTTGCTTAACTTCAACGATCGCAACCGAACGCGCTTACCATCCGCGCTATCGAGCTCCTCAGATATGAGGAGTAATATGAGCCAATAGTTATTTATGCTGTTTATAATGAGGGGTAATAAAACACGAATGTGAGTGTATCACACGAGGGGAAGCCGAGTGTGATAATAGTATCACATGAGTGCTCTAATACGTAACAATTGCATACAAGACTTTATCTACACCCATGATAGGAATCCTTTGTCAAAGATTCTGAAACTATAAGGTGTTCTAAGCACTTAAAATTCATGAAAGTTTTGTTTTGTTGGCCGGCCGTGTTGCTCTAGAAGACTGCAGTAGTAAAACACGTGTGACGCGAAATTCATACAGATATGTTTTACTCATGTGCAGATAATCGAACAATAACAATGTGGCTGTCTGAGGAGTAAACCCTTTGCGCGGAAGGGATCGAAAAAGCGAAGGAGGTTATTATGAAATTTAGTACAAGATTATTATATCAGCCGTTTGGATAATATTATGGTTATTAGGACATTGGATGTTTTAATGTTGGCAATAAGCTAACTGTTTCAGAATCTAGTAGAGGTTTTAAAGCATGGGTGTACGTAGATAAAGTTGTATTCGCGTTCGCGGATGAGAACTGTCTTTTGCAATGTGCTTGCTCCTTGCAACCTGGGTAATCTTCCCAGGCAGCGAACGGGACTCGAACCCGCTCCCTTCGCAATCCGTGCGAATGCACTGACCTGGGTTACCAGCGATATTACCATGAGGATACAGACGACGAGCTTTGAAAGTTACGCTCCTATTAAAAGCCCATTTAATTTCCCGACCCATCATAAGAACATTTTGTAATCAAAATTATAATACAATAAAATTTCGACTTATAATAGGAATAAGTCCCTGACAAACTTAAGTTATTATTAATTAGAAATAACGTTAAAGGTACTGATGCCGCCACCCGTTAACATCTCCTAAAGATTTGGTATTTTAGATTATCATTAGTTTTTTAAAGTTCACTTCTTACCACATTATTTGTATTCATACTCTTGCACATTTTTAAAGTTGTTTAAAAATTCAACGATACTAGCTTTATTTCATTGACTATTTCTGCGTTTTGTATGATTCTTAATTGTAAAATAATTATGTTGAATATCAAATCCACACTGAACTCAAAGAATGCGATTTTTTATAAGAATTGCTAAGTCATTTTTGAAGTTATACTTCTTTAGGCGCGTTATGAAAAATGATGAGAGTGAAATTTTAACATGCGCGCGCATCACTGTAACAGCATGAAGTTGGTCGCTTTAGCGACCAACTTCATGCGTTACTTTGGTGTTTACCGCACATTAAGAAAATCTACCAACAAAATAGAAATAGAATCTCTATTTAGTGGGTGCTAACGACTGCATTGTGAAGGCGTATCAAAAGTATTTATTAATCTGGAACAACGGAACCAAAGCGCGATTCAGGAGACTACAGCGCCATCTCTTGACCATTGGTGTAGTAGAACCAAAAACCACATCTTTATTTTTTGTAATAAAGTAACAGATAGAGGTATTCATATTTATAATATTTATCCACATGTTTCTAGTTTGTATATTCGGAATACGTGTTTGAGTTTCATACAAGTGCAAATCACATATGTTCTAATAAATTATATTCAGTAGCGATTTTAATTGAATATTTTGATTATTTATTTATTTTTTCAAATTAAAACTGAACTTTATTGACTGTGTCCTTTTCCAGACTTTTTATTAATTTATTGTAATTAATTATTTGCATGCAATTAAAAACCAATTTTAAACGATGCCAAAGAAGGATAACTTCTCACGCGCCTACATAAGTACACGCACCCATTTTTTTTGACTGTCACGAAGCTTGTGTTGTATTTATATTTCAATTATGACCACACTCTTACAATCGAAAACAACGTATATTCTTTAATAAGTACGTACAAAAACATCCTTTTAAATTGAATGCAAAGACAGCTGTAAACAATAACATCTGGGAAATATTAAAATAAATGTATATTTTTTTTCGCTAAACTCACTCCCGCAGACATGGCAACTATTTTAGTTTTCGTGATAAATTGTCGTGTTTCCTTCTTAGTCACTTGCGTGATCACGTATGCAGAAGGGGCAGTAGGCATAAAAGGCCTTAAAACAAGACTTCCAAGAACATAAGTTTTATTCATAAACTAGCGGCCCGCCCTCGCTTCGCTTCGGTGTAGAGCTGAAGTGTAGACTACAGGTTTTGTTCTCAGGCTTGTATTAAACACAATGACATTCATCTATGATTCTTTTTATACCTGCATGCAAAGTCTCAGCCCGATCGGTTTAAAATTGATAAAGTTTGATACAAACTTTCATTCCCTATTTTATCCCCTTGGGGGTAGAATTGATCAAAATCCTTTCTTAGCGGATGCCTACGTTATAACATCTACCTGCATGCCAAATTTCAGCCTGATCCGTCCAGTGGTTTGGGCTATGCGTTGATAGATCACTGTCAGTCAGTCAGTCACCTTTGAGTTTTATGTATATGTATATATATAGAAGATAAAGACATAATGATCATCAATTAAGATCTAGTGATTCTTTAGCTGTATACACTCCACTTACTCTCTCTTGGCAACGTGTCGCACTCATTCTCTTTTTATCTCTCTTTGTATATGTGACTCTGGAATAGTCTCCTCGATTCTATCAGAAGATCTCCCAATAGACTTATATTTAGGCGGAATGTTCCCGCTCATTTGCTATTTGTAGCAGATAGTCAAGCATATAATATGAAATTCCATTGATCCTTATATGTGTTGACTTCTTAATTATGTATGTTTATATCTATATATATAAAACTCAAAGGTGACTGACTGACTGACATAGTGATCTATCAACGCACAGCCCAAACCACTGTACGGATCGGGCTGAAATTTGGCATGCAGGTAGATGTTATGACGTAGGCATCCGCTAAGAAAGCATTTTGATCAATTCTACCCCCAAGGGGATAAAATAGGGAATGAAAGTTTGTATGAAACTTTGTCAATTTTAAACCGATCGGGCTGAGACTTTGCATGCAGGTATAAGAAGAATCATAGATTGTGTATAATACAAGCCTGAGAACAAAAACTGTAGTCTACACTTCAGCTCTACACCGAAGCGAAGCGAGGGCGGGCCGCTAGTTGTATCTATAAATGTATGTATGTGTGTGTGTATATATTTTTTATGTATTGCAGTTTTTATGTAGTTCATTATCCATTAGCTTTTGTCGCCTTCGCGTCTGTTATTTTACCCAAAGGTTAACTGACACCGAATGCTTTGCATTAAGTCCGCCATTTGTACAGATTTTAGTGATCAACAATAATAGACCGATATAAAAAATCTAAAAGCACTACAATAAAGTTAATACAAGGTATACCAGGCTATATAAAAGGCTTCACAGTGCGACTTTTACCTGCAACCTGTGTAGTGTTAGGCTGCAAGTTGAACTTTTGATAAGTTTTTATGTTGTGTCAAGGAATTCTATAGAAAATACACCACGCATTTGAGCTGTGATCAAAGAGTTAAATAAACTTAAATTCCCTTTTTCTTGCTTTAGGAAATACAGTAAACGTTAGTACCATTTACAACAGCAACCAATCTAAGTCCCAGCAGTGAGAAAAAAGCTACATGAGTATTATGATAGATAGTGAAGCGATATGAGTTTCTTCCCGGTTCTTCTCAGTACAAGGTCTCCTGCCGTGGTTTTGCGAACCGATGGCGTAGTATTCGACTTTCACATGTGCTTGTAAAAGCCTAAACTGAATAAATGATGTTTGAATTTAATTGAATAGACATACATAATTTCACACCCGCTGAAACAAAAACATATTTGAAGTGACTTTACAATTCATAGAGGCCTGGCAACTTACCGCAATAATTTAAGCCGGGGTTTTTAAATCATTCCAGCAAATACTAAATCATCCTAGAACACGTCGTTTCAGTCAACTTTACTATCTTTCAATATTTGTTCTTTGACAGCGGCGTGAGAAGGGAGGGGGGCAGTGTGCGCTCGCGCAGCCGCGCCGCTGACGAGACTTGACAGACATAAATCAATTGTCAAAACCACCAGTTCACTAATCTTCAGAGACTAATGGTGTGTGACGAGCGAATTGTGGACATGCCTCCGCAATTTGGCGCCATACGTGAGCAATGACACTTTGTGATTGTTCGTCATCAACGGACGTTATAAATTTGTTTTTCTGGGTGGACAGTGTACGTTATTACCAGATTTTAGAATAGAATTCCAAACAGAAAGGATTTTTTGTGTGTTTACTGCTGTATATGATTGATATTTAAACTACATGAAGACTAGTTTTATGATTCCTCTAAACAGACAGAAAAACAGTGCTTCCAATAAATTTAACGTACCTACTATGTCGCAATCTTTAGGCATTTCCTATACAAAAATAATGTCATAGTAATAATAATTTTGAATTACGA
The DNA here is from genome assembly GCA_902850365.2 of Chilo suppressalis. Taxonomy (NCBI): domain Eukaryota; kingdom Metazoa; phylum Arthropoda; class Insecta; order Lepidoptera; family Crambidae; genus Chilo; species Chilo suppressalis. Next base: position 2,767,142 of record OU963899.1, on the reverse strand, counting down.
ACTCCGTAGCGGAGAGGTTTGTACGCCGGGTTTCAAGGTACTTCCTACTCGAGAGGTTCCGGGTTCGAATCTCGGTGGGGGCAGATGTTAGTGTGATGAACACGAGCATTTGTACTCCATTCATGGATGTTTAATATGTATTTCTGTATAAATACCCATACATATATTTATCAGCATATGTATTCTATCTGTTACCCTAGTATCCCATAACACAAGCCTACAGTGCTTTATTTGTGCCTACGCTAATTCATGTGAGTATTGGAAATATTTATTTATTTATTATTTAATTTGTGTATTGTTATTTCTTTGCCTAAAATAATGGAATTATAATAAAATTACCTTTACAAAGATTATTATTTTCTTAAGAAAGTGTCTTTACAAAAAATACACCATATAGCTTATTATTACCTTTTGTGGAAGCTAAACTTAAAACAGAACGACTCACTCAAACCACCAAATTTTAATTCCAAAGTCTTATCCACACTAATCCGTCGCGAGCATTAGTGCGGCCAAGACCCGATGGCGCTTAATAGGCCCAAGTGGCGTGGTGGACAAAAAGCGTCGCCACCGCCATCCACCGCGTGGGACCGAGATTAAAGTATGCGCCAGTTATTAACCGACACTAGATAATTAACTTACGAATTATTTAAGTAGGTGAATACGTTTCTGGAACTAGAAGTTGGCAATGATAGTCAGATAAAGTGTCTGATTACATTTCAGACAAAAATCCTTGGGTTTAAACTGTTCCAAACGTTCCGGCAGGCTTTTTCTATTATTATAAGATGAAATATTTTTTTTATTGACACTGTAATCTATACTTATAATAAATCTGTAGAGATGTCAATTCTGTACATGAAATATATTTTTAAAATAACTATCAGGGGGTGATTAGTGATCGATACTGATGCCAAAAATGCAATCAGTAAAATTTTTGTCTGTCTGTCTGTCTGTCTGTCTGTGTGTATGTTCCTTATAGAAACAAAAACTACTCGACGGATTTTAACGAAACTTGGTACAATTATTCCTCATACTCCTGAGCAGGTTATAGTATAATTTTCATCACGCTACAATTAATAGGAGCAGAGTAGTGAAGGGAATTTTTGGGTAAACGGGAGAAGTTACTCCATTTTTTAAGCTTCCGTCGCGTGTGCAGCCTTAATAGTTAAAGTTACATAGAAATCATGTATGACGGAAATATTCTACATAAAATTGTCTAGAAAGTATCCCGCAACAGCATATGTCTATCTTTTATGGTTGACTCACAATAACACGTGTAACTCCCGATAGCTTAGCAGTTCGGAGTATTCTATCATCATATTTGTTTACTCTCACGTTTATAATACTCTGACTCATCCCTAATTTAAAAAAGTTAACATATTCAATAAAAAAAAACTTAGAAATCGGTATAGAAACACCAAACTTATACATGAAATAAGCCATCGCGCCGTCGCACGTGAATACTGAATCATGCTATAAGGATTATTTTTGTGTAACGGTTGCCGCGCTCGACACGGGTCGCGGCGGCGCGGCGGTAGGGTATCAAAAGGCGGGAGGTCCAAGAGCGAGCTGTCTAAATCTGTTTTCTGCGTCGCCCCCCCCCCCCCCCCCCCTGGGGGACGATCGCTTCCGATGAAGCCTTAGAGGCCGACCAGAGGCAGCCCCTACGGGTGTTTTTTAGTCAGTACGAGTCTGACATAACCTTGCAGCCGGCTGTAGGGTATACATGAGGATTTCACACCTGCTCCCCTGCCTGGGAGGAAACAAAAAATATTTGGCTGTTGATGCGTTCAGAGCGCTCGACCTTATTGACAGACAATAATTGATTGAGAAACCGTGCTTATCAGCGCGACTTTTAGTCTTTAAATAGTTTATTTGAATTTCTTTTGTTGTTATTTCGTAAAATAGGTATTAGTTGTTTTGGTAGTGTTTAAATATTCGTTCAAATTAAAAATTATTAAGCGTAGGTACTTTTATTATTCAAAGTAGTTATAAGTATTTATTTTTAAGTGAAGTAGGTATAGGTAGATAGTATTGCACAGGCGTTTCAGCTTTATTTTCATTTCTTTTTTGTTGTGAGTTGTATATATTTCTGGTTATAATTCTATAAGAATATTTTAGTTTAAATAGTCACTTAGATTTTAAGTGTAAGGTAGCTAAAGTTAGGACCACGTATTAGTTGTTTTGGTAGTGTTTAAATATTCGTTCAAAGTGTAATTTAATCATATGGGATGAATGTACGATGGCCCATCGAAAAGGAGTAGAAGCGGTAGACGGAACTTTAAGGGATATAAAACAAAATGATCGACCAATGGGCGGTATCACAGTTTTATTTTGTGGTGATTTCCGACAAACTTTACCGGTAATACCACGGGGAACCCGAGCTGATGAGGTTAAAGCTTGCCTGAAAAGCTCTTATTTGTGGCGTGATATACAATCGGTGCATTTGACTATAAACATGCGAGTGAGAACTGTAGATAACCCGGATGATCGTGAATTTTCTGATATATTATTAAAGAAAATACCTTCACCAAAGATACCTATCCACTGCTACACCAAGGAAAACTTATTCTGACGCCTGGGTTATGTTGTATAGTGCAATCCCAACAACATCTTATATCGTCAGTTTACGGTGACGTAACAAATATATTAAATAAGGACAATTCTTGGCTATGTGAAAGGTCCATTTTAACTCCTCGCAATGACCAGGCATCTGAGATTAATAATAAAATACTGTCGAATATCCAGGGGGAAAGCAAAGTTTATAGTTCAATAAATAGAATGGCCGATGAACAAGAAGCCACTAATTACCCGATAGAATTATTAAATTCTTTAAATATGCCCGGACTTCCTTCTCATGAAATTTGTTTAAAAATTGGCATTCCGATTATTCTGCTCCGAAATTTAAGACCACCACAACTTTGCAATGGAACTCAGCTTAAAGTAACCCAGTTGCAACAAAATGTAATCGAGGTTCAAATTTCAATAGGTTGCGGTGCAGGAGAAACCATTTTTATTCCCAGAATTCCCATGATACCAAATAATTTTCATGCAATGACAATAAATAAGGCTCAAGGGCAGACTTTTCGTGTTGCTGGAGTAGATCTCGGTGTCAGTTGTTTTTCACATGGTCAGTTATATGTCGCTCTTTCCCGGGTTAGCAGTTCTAGAAATCTTTATGTTCACGTGCCGGACGTGTCAACTTTCAACGTAGTTTACCCGGAAGCTTTGCGCTGAAGTATTTTCATTCTATATGTACTTAAGCCTCATGTGAAAGTGATCTAAACAATATTACCAATACATTAACATAATAACATACAAGGAGTTACACGCTGATGATCTCGGGGCACAGTGATAATAATAATATTCTGCGGTTCCTTATTGCGATATTTTTAACAGTATTGTGGATTGACATATTACATTTCCCTACTAAAATAAAACCACGGAACCCTGAGGAAGGACATATGCTACTTTTTTACGAAAAACGACGAAAACGGGACGAAGTCGCAGGCTAAAGCTAGTAATATAATATTTTGTCAATATTGTTTCAAAATTATTTAACGCTGTGAAGCTTTTTTCGCCAGTTTTTATCCACAGCTAAAATTAAAAAGCTTAAACAATATATATATATATATACATATAGCAAATATATTTCTATACACCTTTTTTATTGCTTTTGTACCTATCGGAATGACATTTTAAATTTAATATAATAATGCTGACTTTTTTCTTTGAGTTGTATATAACAACGTAATAAATATTTAAGTATTTATTTAAATCGCTTTCATAAAACCATGTCTATGAACACAAAAAAAGATAATGGTTTAGTTTTAAAAATTGTTTTTTTAGCGTCTTTTTTTATATTTTTAAGTGAGGTTTCTTGTTATTTGTCGATATTTATTAAATAATTAGAAAATTATAATTTAGTAACAGAGTCAAAAAAATATCGTTTTGTTGACTAATATCAATCGCTTACGCAGGAGGCGATCTTTCTGCCACTAAACCACCGATGTTTGTCTATGAGATTGGATTTTTTTATAACTGTACGAAAAATTTAGCAGCGTAAAGATAGTAAAAGATTCTCTTTAAAATACAACAGGTATGAATAAACGAGATATGAACCAGAACAGGCGATTTAAGCTATCTAGTAAAGATCACACTAGTATCATAAAGGCGAAAGATTGTGAGTGTGTATGTTTGTGACTTCTTCACGTCTAAACGGCTTAAGCGATTTTAATAAAAATTTGGTGTGGAGTTAGCTGACATCTGAATTAACACATAGGCTACGTTTTACTCAGGCAAAACATCGCGGGTAACACCGCAGGTTAAAGCTAGTATAATTATAATTTTATAACACACTACCTGTTCTAATATTGGAATTCCCCATTCAACGCGTTTTTGAGAATGGGTTGGTAATTGGTCCCGTTTCATCATCATCATCATCATCAGCCTATTAATGTCCCCACTGTTGGGGCACAGGCCTTCCCTATGGATGGAATAGGGAGATTGGGCCATGACCCACCACGCTGGCCCAGTGCGGATTGGTGGGTGCTAACGACTGCAGATGCAGCCGGGAACAACGGCTTAACGTGCCTCCCGAAGCACGGAGGAACTCGAGATAGTAAATTTTTGGTCACCCATCCAATGACCGACCACTGCGAAAGTTGCTTAACTTCAACGATCGCAGCTGATCGCGCTAAGCACTTGCGCCATCGAGCTCCTGGTCCCGTTTGGTTTTGAGTATTATAGCATAATATTATACTGTTGGTATTGGTAATGGTAACACGTGACACTATCTGGATGCGTGCGTATATCGGAACGTATCGGAGCAGTGATCGGTGGCGGCCGTGGGAGGCGATCGATTAGGGCGCTCAATTAACCGCCGTCGATGTCATGTGTGTAACGCTTCATACTGGCTTGTTTTGCTGACGGCCAGGGCTGTTACGAAGCAGAAAAAAAAACAAAAATATTCATAAAACTAGTTTAAACGGGTTAATGCACGAAACTCAAATAAATAAACTCGTAATTACAAAAAAGAATTTTAAATAAATTACTTTATTAACTAAATTAAATAATAAATTCATATTTGTTTCTTAGGTTTTCACGTACATCACTCATTAAATAAAACTAGTTTTTCACGGGTTAATGCACGAAACTTTATTTATTTATTGACGTTTCGCAGCCTTTACAGGCTACGTCGTCGGAATCAAAAATTGATTCCGTCAATAAATAAATAAAGTTTCGTGCATTAACCCGCGAAAAACTAGTTTTATTTAATAAATTCATACATAGATAATAGAATTTTAAAAATCTAACAATGAAATAACCGGACGCTCAATAAAAGTCTTTCGAAGGTAGCTCGACAAAATTAAATAAAAAATCATTATTCTGACGAATCAGACCTGAAAAGGCTGCGAAGCGTCAATAAATAAATAAAGTTTTGTGCATTAACCCGTTAAAACTAGTTTTATTTAATGAGTGATGTGAGTGAAAACCTAAGAAACAAATAAGAATATTTATAATGAGATATAATTTTTGTGGGTTTTCTTTTCTTAACTCCGCGTTTACACCAAGGTATACATAATATATGTATATGAAAATTTGAGGAGCAAGTGGTTAGCGCGTTCGGCTGTGATCGTTGAAGTTACGCAACATTCGCAGTGGTCGGTCATTGGATGGGTGACCAAAAATCTTCGATCTCGAGTTCCTCCGTGCTTTGGAAGGCACGTTATTGGAAGTGCAATAACTACAGTCAAATTTATCTATAGATGAAATAGCAGTTCGTAAACCCTCATTTACACCAAGAAACAAGTCAAATACAAGTTTTACACAAAACTTGTGGAATACTTGTTGTGACAATATTTCGTTTATAATGATTAGACAACGAGTATCTTTACAGGTATTAATCACTATTTACTTCACATAATTTGTGTATCCAACAAGTTAGAAGTTAGCCTCTTTAATTACGCCGTAACGTGGCGTCACTAAGCGCGTTTTATCGTGTGTACCACGGCGAGTGTTCTGAGGAGTTATTCTCTCTTATCCCACTTTCCCCTTTCCTTCAGAGGACCACGCGTGCTGGCCTACGTTGTCACCGTCTTACTTTGGCCACAATTCCAACGCGTACAAAGAAATTTGGTGACTCATTTCTTTGTCGCACTATCCGTAAATGGAATGCTCTGCCCGCTGTTCTCTCCCTCTTACAACCTGGGATCCTTTAAAAGAGGTGTGAAGAAGCAACATGCAGGCCGGCAGAGTGAGGATGGCTGGTGTGGCAGGTAGAACTGCTGTATCAGCTATCTTCGCGTCTGGACTTCACCTTCACTTAACATCAGGTGGGGTGGAGTCATTTGTCGGACCTATCTATAAAAAATATTGAAAAATGGGTGCGTGTACTTATGTAGGCGCGTGAGAAGTTATCCTTCTTTGGCATCGTTTAAAATTAGTTTTTAATTGCATGCAAATAATTAATTACAATAAATTAATAAAAAGTCTGGAAAAGGACACAGTCAATAAAGTTCAGTTTTAATTTGAAAAAATAAATAAATAATCAAAATATTCAATTAAAATCGCTACTGAATATAATTTATTAGAACATATGTGATTTGCACTTGTATGAAACTCAAACACGTATTCCGAATATACAAACTAGAAACATGTGGATAAATATTATAAATATGAATACCTATAACTGTTACTTTATTACAAAAAATAAAGATGTGGTTTTTGGTTCTACTACACCAATGGTCAAGAGATGGCGCCGTAGTCTCCTGAATCGCGCTTTGGTTCCGTTGTTCCAGATTAATAAATACTTTTGATATTATAAATATGAATACCTATAACTGTTACTTTATTACAAAAAATAAAGATGTGGTTTTTGGTTCTACTACACCAATGGTCAAGAGATGGCGCTGTAGTCTCCTGAATCGCGCTTTGGTTCCGTTGTTCCAGATTAATAAATACTTTTGATAGGCCTTCACAATGCAGTCGTTAGCACCCACTAAATAGAGATTCTATTTCTATTGTGTTGGTAGATTTTCTTAATGTGCGGTAAACACAAAAGTAACGCATGAAGTTGGTCGCTAAAGCGACTATTAATGTCCCCACTGCTGAGGTACAGGCCTTCCCTATGGATGGAATAGGGAGATTGGGTCATGACCTACCACGCGGGCCCAGTTGGCGGGTTCTAACGACTGCAGATGTAGCCGGGACCAACGGCTTAAATTGCCTTCCGAAGCACAGAGGAGCTCGAGATAGAAGATTTTTGGTCACCCATCCAATGACCGACAATTGCGAAAGGTTCTTAACTTCAACGATCGCAGCCGAACACGCTAACTACCCGCGCTATCGTGATTTGACTTAGTAGCGGTCAAAGGAAACATCATGAAAAAAAACAACAAAAAAAAACATGAAAGAATACGCTTTTCTTAATAATAAAGAACTATTGTATATCAAGAATTAAGTGAATAAATTCTACTTGACTGCCTAACAATTTCAAATGTCAGACAGACAATTTTTTTTATTTTTATTTTTAAACACCTATTAGCCTAGTCCCAAAGTAAGCACTGTAAGGCTTGTGTAATGGGATACTAGGGTAACGGATAGAATACATATATAGTTCATATATAAGAATATTTATATAGAAATAAATATTAAACATCCATGACTGGAGTACAAATGCACGTATTCACCACACAATCTGCCCCCACCGGGATTCGAATCCGGGGCCGTTCGAGTCGGCGACACCATGAAATCCGGCGTAAAAACTACTCGGCCACGGAAGTCATCAAAATCAAGATTAATTTATTATAAATTTTATGAATTGCATACAATTCCTAGACATAACCGACAAACCAATATTATTAATCTAATCTGTGACACCCCTAGACTAACTGAAGTGGTTTAAGTTGTATGGCGAAAGAGCAATAAATTTAGTGTTTTTTTTTTATATTTGGTTCGGAAAGCATATGTGTAGATGAAATGTTATTCGTGTCATTCGATGCCTCATCGAATTACTCGCTATAATGGCTTAAATTATTTTTACAGTTTTCTTAAAATCTATATTAAATATATAAAACTCAAAGGTGACTGACTGACATAGTGATCTATCAACGCACAGCCCAAACCACTGGACGGATCGGGCTGAAATTTGGCATGCAGGTAGATGTTATGACGTAGGCATCCGCTAAGAAAGGATTTCGATCAATTCTACCCCCAAGGGGATAAAATAGGGAATGAAAGTTTGTATAAAACTTTGTAAATTTTAAACCGATCGGGCTGAGACTTTTCATGCAGGTATAGGAAGAATCATAGATGAATGTCATTGTGTATAATACAAGCCTGAGAACAAAATCTGTAGTCTACACTTCAGCTCTACACCGAAGCGAAGCGAGGGCGGGCTGCTAGTATTTTATAAAATCCACTTCTCGTGAAACAAACAAACAACATCAACGAAATTTAAAAGGAAAAATGATTATAATTTATATTTTTTTAAGCATGTAACTGCTCGATGTATAAATGTAGCCGCGATAGGATAATGGTCAGTGCATCCGACCGGATAGCAAAGGATGCGGGTTCGAATCCCGTCTGCTGCCTGGTCCGCGTAGAAATTTTTATAGTAATATTTTATTTTTAATAATAATAATAATAATTCTTTCTTTATTTCTCACCATAATCAGTTTCTTATTCCATTAAAAACACTAAGTAAAAAGGTCACTTATCTAATTATGGCGGGCTGACACCTGAACTAGGAAAAAACCCGTGTCTCAGGTTATCAGCCCTCCACTCTTTAAATGTAATGCAATACAACACAGTTTACTGTAATATGAACATATTGATTGATATTATTTACTAAAAAACTAATTTATTTGACAATTATAATATTGGATTTGAGGGTAGGTAGTGTGAATACGCGTCTTTGAAAGCAAGAAAGGTGCATGACTGTTTTTATTTACACGTTGTGTATTGATAAAAGTGCATAACTCAAGGACGTTGTCGTGTGGGTCAAAGCAAAAGCGATTTATAAAAGTATTATTTTAGAATTCGGCATAAGTATGTACTTGTCAAACAGGTACGTTTGAAATAAATAAATCCTCTTTTTATTTATTTTATTTAGAGGATTTCACCTAATATATAGGTTAAGCAAGCCCCATCATATCCTAACGTTATAAATTACAAAATTAACTAGCAAACCAGTGAACCAAATGTTCACCAAAACCTGATTTAAAAAAAAATGTATTTAATTAATTGAGAACTTCGGAGATTTTGTGTGGTTTCGTTTGAAATTCGTGATTTCTCGAAAACCGGAAGTGCTACGTTACTCAAATCCGGTTTGTAGTCTTATCAGACTATTCTTAACTTATAACTTAAACATTCTCTTTATCTATCTCTTACGGTTTGGCCGCTGAAACAGCACCACAGACGGACGGACGGACGGACTTGTCTAATAGATAAGAAATATTTAACTACGACGATTCATTGTTGCAAAAAAAATATACAGAGCGTCCCACGGCTACCTCACACGTAGGGAAAGTAATTATATTAAATATTGAAGATAGGATATTTTACTGAAAGGAGACATCGTTTTATTTTTAATAATAACTAGAACTGCATTCACAGATTTTTTAAAAATCGCCTGCTACAACTGGGAATGAAACTTGTGAAATTTCGAAAAAATAATCACAACATATTTTATGATAACCATCGAAAGTGTTAATCATATGGATTATTTTTTGCTAAATAACATAGCATTTTAAATGAAAGAAAAGTAATTTTATTTAAAATTATAATTAAACAGCTAAAGTTTGCAGCTGGTTTCATCACCGCCTTTTCACTCGCCGTTTAAAAGAGAAGGCTTTAAAGAAACTCTTATCTATTAGACAAGTCCGTCCGTCCGTCTGTCTGTGGTGCTGTTTCAGCGGCCAAACCGTAAAAGATAGATAAAGAGAATATTTAAGTTATAAGTTAAGAATAGTCTGATAAGACTACAAACCGGATTTGAGTAACGTAGCACTTCCGGTTTTCGAGAAATCACGAAATTTCAAACGAAACCACACAAAATCTCCGAAGTTGTCAATTAATTAAATACATTTTTTTTTTTAAATCATGTTTTGGTGAACATTTGGTTCACTGGTTTGCTAGTGATATTATAATTAATTAAATAGGTACTCTAGACTTCTTCTGCATGGAAAAGATATAAATTCCAATACTTTTGTCCTTTCCAGTGTCCTTTTCCAATAAACCTTTTACATACATACCGAAATCACAAGCGGTTCACTGGTTTTAGTAGGAAAGCTTAGACAGACGGAAGGGCAGACTGGGTTACTTTTATTTATTTATTCATTAGCTACGCCTACACTAAACACGTAAGTACAGAAAAAATCAAATGCTCACTTCTTATTAGCCTAGCCTCAAAGTAAGCACTGTAAGGCTTGTGTTATGGGATGCTAGGGTTAACAGATACAATACATATACAGTACATATATAAGTATATTTATATAGAAATACATATTAAACATCCATGACTGGAGTACAAATGATCGTATTCATCACACAAACATCTGCCCCCACCGGGATTCGAACCCGGGACCTCTCGAGTCGGCGACACCATGAAACCCGGCGTACAAACCACTCGACCACGGAGGTCGTCAAACACATATGATTATGATAGTATAATATGGATATACATAAAAGAGGTTATCATTACACTACCACAATAGTTTTCCTCGATGCAATCGTTGAAGTTAAGCAACTTTCGCAGTGGTCGGTCACTGGATGGGTGACCAAAAATCTTCGATCTCGAGTTCCACCGTGCTTCGGAAGGCAAGTTAAGCCGTTGGTCCCGGCTGCATTTGCAGTCGTTAGCACCCGCCAATCCGCACTCCCGCGTGGTGGGTCATGGGCCAATCTCCCTATTCCATCCATAGGGAAGGCTTGTGCCCCAGCAGTGGGGACATTAATAGGCTGACGATGATGATGATTTTCTTCCATGGCGCGGGTGGTTAGCGCGTTCGGCTGCGATCGTTGAAGTTAAGCAACTTTCGCAGTGGTTGGTCATTGGATGGGTGACCAAAAATCTTCTATCTCGAGTTCCTTCATGCTTCGGAAGGCAAGTTAAGCCATTGGTCCCGGCATCTGCAGTTGTTAGCACCCACCAATCCGCACAGGGCCCGCGTGGTGGGTAATGGCCCAATCTCCCTATTCCATCCATAGGGAAGGCCTGTGCCCCAGCAGGGGGGACATTAATGGGCCGATGACGAATATTTTTCCCAGGCCAAATCTAAACACGTTACTACCAAACTACACACATGCATTTCACTTCATTTGCGCCACTAAATCGATTGAAAACCTACACTCATTTCCTGGCCTCGAACAGCGTTGTAGATTGCTCAGCTATTTGCGACTCTATGCCGTATGTTATACGGTGTATTGCGCTAGTTGGCCACTGAAATATGAGTGGAGCAGTCGCGGCAGACTTTGATTGATGCGCGCTGACTGACGGACGCGCGGAGCGGGTACACCCGCGTAGTATTGTGTGGTCCAAGTGATAGAAGTAGATGGGTTTTCCAAACTATCCCTCTTATTTATTGGAGTTTACTCCTTAAAAATCGATTTGCATATATACGGGGCCCGGTATGAGAAAAATGTGAGGAGTGAAATCTATCGATGAACGACCTCGTTACGTTTTTGGTGCGCATCTTATGTCGCGCAATTTTGACAAACAAAAATGACGGATTGACATTAATATTTTTTTTTATATCTGAACTGAATTTAGATATTGTTTCTGACAGAGCAATGGGGACAACGAGGTATGGTACAACCATTGATGCGGTATTTTCAAGATTCGTGAACCACGTATCTACGAACGTCCATGTGTCTTATTTTAGTTACCATAAGCCACTTGTCACTGTAATGAATAATGCAGACAATGTTGATTTAATTAATATTTAAAAAAAATATAATGGTCTGATAATAATAATTACATAATTTATCAACATTCCTAATGATATAATTATGCACATCTGAAATTGACTATTGTAAAAAGTTTAATGTAAAATATTTCGTCGATTAGTTATAATAAATGTATATGAAATGAATAAATCTCTTATCTATTAAACAATGGGGGCGGGGGATGGTCAAACAAGAAACTTGCTTGATGATCACCTACTCTCAGTATCTGTCCGATACTGGGTTTGGCGAACGGGTTAGGGAGTAGCGCAAGTCGCAAGGATCCCCTAATCAAGGCCAGAGGACTATCCTTCACGAGGTTGCCGCCCGTTATTGGTCAAATACCTTCTGTAATTGACGTAACAGAAACCTCTGGCCGGACCACAAAATCCCGCATAGCCGAACCGTGGCGGCGCATATCCACACCCGGGCTCACATGGCCTAGGGGAATTAAATACCCCCTAAAACATTGTACCACACACCCTTGGGCAGGAGTCGTGTGCGTTATTTGGCATTTCCCGCCAAAGCCCAAAAACATTAAAATGAGTGCTGACAAAGAGATGACAGTACCCCAGGAGGGTATCGCGACTCGCGAGGAATCCCTCACCAAGCCTGGCTTGGTCTGTCCCGCGTATTCTGGGGGGGACAATCAGCGCTCAGGGAAGGGCACAAGCCTGGACCTGTCGGGCCTAGCTGAGGCCATAACTTCAGCCACAACAAGTAGTACAACACCTACACAAACACAGTGGACTGTGGTCGCCCATAAGCGCCCCTGCAAAGGGAAGACTGCTAATGCGGCGGCTACCCACAAACACTCAAACAAAGGCTCGCAGGGCCGAACAGAACGCAGTCGCCACAACCGGCGCGCGAGAAGGGAAGCCCTGCAGCCCAAAACCAAACAAAACACCACACAGTCGGTCACCGCAGCAGTGGAAACACAGCGCGAGCCTGTAGAAATACAGGGGGCCGACAAAACAGACAACACAAACCCACAAAAACAACCACGACGGAGACCGAAACCGAGGGGTGATCGTGGTCGGCGGATCGCTGCGGAGGCTCCCACTGCTCCTGAAAAGGAGCAGCCTGCGACTGCGTGTGGATCGGGCGAGGCAGCTTCTACGAAGCGGCCACGCCTGGACGACACGCAGTCTCCAAGGGGGGATGCCAAACGCGCGAAAACCGACGCGAAGACGAAGCGGACGGTGAGCTACGCAGATGCGAGTAAATCGCATCTGAGAGTAGCGGTCACCACCGTCCCGCCGAGGGACCTCTCGGCTGAGCAGGCGGAACAGCTGAAGGAGACCATCGACGATGGGATCCTGCAGGCAGTTCTGACTCCGCAGTCTCCAGATGCGCAGGCTCCATCTTTCCGCGGGCGACCCTTCCTTTCGGACGGGGTGCTAGCGATGTGGTGTGAGGACGAAAACGCACTCAAGTGGCTGGAGCAAATGGTGAAAACCATCCCATCACCCATACCGAACACCACATTAACGGTCATTAGGCTGTCGGATGTGAAGAAGAAACTCAGAGCTGGGCTTCTTCTCCACACCCGCATTACCGAGCCTGCCACACTGCAGAAACTCCTTTGTGCCCAGAACCCCTGGTACAAGGTCGAGTCCTGGCAGTGCTACGACATGACCGTTGATGACAAACCGGAGAGCAGTTCTAAGGAGAAGGTGGTCCACCTGATCCTTGGAATCCCCGAGGACCAAAAACAAACAATACTGGACAGGGAACGCCGTGTTGCACACATGTCTGGCAGTGGATACATCCGCTTTTTCGCGACAGACGAAGCAACAGTGGTTGACCCGACAGTAGCGACATCAAGTGCTACTACAGAGCAGGAAGGCGCTGCGATCCCGACACCGACCACCTCAGCTCCCCAACCGGGTCCGAGCGAGATGGAAGAGGAAGCAGGCCTGAGCTCTGAGGACAGCGTTAGCGACGAAGATGGCGTCCTTCGCAGTCCCTAGTAGCACCATCACCATTATGCAGACCAATCTCCAGCACAAACAGATAGCGGCGGCCACACTACGCAGGGTGCTGGAGACAAACAACACGACCGTCGCCCTGATTCAGGAACCCTGGATCAGAAATAATAGGATTTGCGGTCTGAACAACATCGGTGGTAAGTTACTTTTAAACACATCTATCGATAAACCAAGGACATGTATTTTTACACCCAAGTCTATAAAAACAACCATGCTTAACCAATTCTGTTCTAGAGACCTCACAGCTGTGACGATCCCCACAGATAACCAAACAGTCCTGGTACTAGCTTCGGTCTACATGCCGAATGAGGGGGAAATTCCTCCGAGGGAGCTGACCGAGCTGGTGCGACACTGCGAGGACCACAAATGGGAGCTGATCGTAGCGGCTGACTGCAACGCACATCACTCACAGTGGGGAAGTAAGGACACAAACAAAAGGGGTGAGTTATTAACTGAATACTTATTCCAAACCAACCTTAACATCATGAACATTGGGACGGAGCCCACATTTGTTAGCTCTAGGTACCAAACTATCATAGATATAACACTAGCGACACACGCGGTGGCCAATCTAATCGAAGGATGGCACGTGTCAAACGAACCCTCCTTTGCAGACCACCGCAGGATATGTTTCCAATTACAATACAGACAAACAGACCCTGTTCCATATCGCAACCCCCGAAAAACAGATATAGCAAGGTACAAAGAACTGATAACTAAAACACTAAGCGAAATGCAAATACATGACGAAATTCTTGACATAAACAACATAGAAACAAACGTATAGTTCTACACTTCAGCACTTCTTAAAAGCTACGAACTGACGTGTCCTACCATCGTACCGAAAGGCCTGGGTAAAAGTTCCTGGTGGGGGCCAGAACTTGAAAGACTACGTAAGAAACTCAGGACACTTTTCAATCGAGCGAAAAATACCAGAACCAATGAGGACTGGGACAAATATAAAAAAGCACAAAAACACTACAAGAAGCGGATCAGATTCCGGAGTAGAGAAGGATGGCGCGGCTTCTGTAGTAGTGTCAATTCAACAAATCAAGCTGCCAGACTCAAGAAAGTTCTGTCCAAGGACAACTCCAACCTTCTTGGGTCTCTGAAAAGGGAAGACGGCACTTATACAAAAACAGAAGAAGAAGCCAATGCGGTGCTACTGGAAACCCACTTCCCAGGATGCCAACTGGCGCCTGGCTTTGAGTGGTTGACTGAGCACCACAATGCACCAACAACCCAGGAATGGGACCTGGCAAAAATAATAGTAACGGCGGAAAAGATAGAATGGGCTCTAAAAAGCTTTCAACCATTTAAGTCAGCAGGACTAGATGGTATATTCCCGGCGCTACTACAATGGAAACTCGACCAGGCAACCAGATACCTACAACCAATCTTTAGGGCCTGCCTGGCCTTCAAGTACATACCAAAACCATGGAGGGAGGCAAAAGTAGTCTTCTTACCGAAACCAGGCAAGGACGACTATACACAAGCCAAGTCCTTCAGACCAATAAGCCTAACCTCTTTTCTCTTGAAAACATTGGAAAGACTGGTAGACCGACACCTTAGGGATGGAGCACTAAGTAAGGCTCCGCTGCACCCTCAACAACATGCCTACAGAAAAGGCAGATCAACAGAGTCGGCACTGCATGCAGTAGTCCACAATATAGAGTCGGCAATTACAAATAAAACCTCAACATTAGCAGCCTTCATAGACATAGAAGGTGCTTTTGACAAAACGATGCACAACAGCATTAACCACGCCCTAAGAAAACTCAAGGTGGACCAAGTCACCAGAGGTTGGATCACCGAACTGGTCGGCAAAAGGGCGGTTCAGATAGTGGGGAACGCTACCACGCGTGCGAAGGTAGTTAGAGGATGTCCCCAAGGGGGAGTCCTATCACCACTTCTCTGGAACATAGTAGTGGACAGTCTCATACGGAGTCTGAATGACAGAGGATACACTACTATTGGTTATGCGGACGACCTAACAATTCTGATAAATGGGAACGCTGAAAATGTCCTTTGCAAGGTTATGCGTTCAGCCCTTCAGATTGTGGAAAAATGGTGTGACGAACATCACTTGTCAGTAAACCCGAACAAGACAGAGCTAGTCCTTTTCACCAACAAAAGGAAGCTACCTGAACTACAGTTACCAAAACTGTTTAATACCAAACTCTCCCTATCAACACAAGTGAAATATCTGGGCGTAATCCTGGATAACAAACTGAATTGGGCGAGTCATATTGATATAAAAACAAAGAAGGCCTGCATAGCTTTTAATCAGTGTAGAAGACTAGTTGGTAAAAAGTGGGGTCTAAGTCCAAAGATCACTCTTTGGTTATACACAGCAGTCATCAGGCCCTCTATAACCTATGGTTCAGTTGTTTGGTGGCCCAGGACCCAACTGACCACAGTGAAATCCAAACTCCAAAGTCTACAACGCTTGGCGAGCGTAGCAGCAACTGGATGCATGAGAACAACTCCATCGGCTGCTTTAGAGTACCTCATGAATTTAAGACCATTGGACCTGGTCATACAAGAAGAGGCGAAAGCAGCAGCCTTGAGACTAAAATCTCTAGGATTATGGAGATTAAATACTGTAACAACACACTCCAATATTCTACAAAAGTGCACAAAGGAAATTCCACTCCTGGAGGCACCTATGGATAGAGTATTGAGTCAACACGTTTTTGATCGAAGATACAACATCCAACTTACCGCGGAAAAGGCAGATTATTCTGGCGCCGGGGAAGTTAGGATATACACGGATGGCTCCAAAACCAACAGTGGTACTGGAGCTGGTGTCTTCTCAAACGATCTGAATATAAAAATATCCACAACCTTAGGCAAACAAAGCACAATCTTCCAGGCGGAATGTATTGGCATTACCAGAGCGGCACAGGCGGTTGCAGCCAGAGACATCAGAGAGTATAACATCAAGATCATCTCTGACAGTGCATCCGTGCTTCAAGCCCTACGTAGCAACACAATAAACTCTGTCCTAGTAATGGAGTGCCACAAGGCACTTCAATCCATTGCGGTTAGCAACACGGTAACTCTGCAATGGATAAAAGGACACAGCAGCTCAATCGGAAATGACGCAGCAGACGAGTTGGCCAAGAGGGGAGCAGACACAAAAGTGTACGGTCCGGAACCTTTGCTGCCCATACCTCAGGCCCAAATTAAAACGTGGCTGCGTGAAATAACTCAAAAATCACACTTGATGGGGTGGAAAACAGGTGAAGGATGCCGGCAAACGAAAAACGCGGTTCCGGCAGTAAATAAAAGTTTTGCCCGCACCCTTACCAGACTAAATAGGGACAAACTTCGCAGGATTATAGGATCCCTGACTGGCCATTGTCCCCTAAACAAACACCTATATACAATAGGAGTAACGGACAGCCCCCTGTGCAGAGGATGCATGGAGGCGGAAGAAACGCCACAGCATGTCATCATGGAATGCAGGAGTGTGGCCGACCAACGGGCACGACTTCTCCAGTCACCAGAATCGTTTCCGGAAGCTTGCAGCAGCCTACCAAGGTTGCTTTCCTTCTGGACCGATTTAGGCTGGCTGGAGTAAACGGGAATGTTTTTGAGACACGCACAATGGTCCAATAATTAGGACTAAGTGCGGAAACCGCCCTGAAGAACTAACTAACTAACTAACTATCTATTAAACAAGTCCGTCCGTCCGTCCGTCCGTGGTGCTGTTTCAGCGGCCAAACCGTAAGAGATAGAGATAGAGAATGTTTAAGTTATAAGTTAAGAATAGTCTCATAAGACTACAAACCGGATGTGAGTAACGTAGCACTTCCGGTTTTCGAGAAATCACGTGATTTCTATTTCAAACGAAACCACACAAAATCTCCGAAGTTCTCAATTAATTAAATACATTTTTTTTTTGGTGAACATTTGGTTCACTGGTTTGCTAGTATATATTAATATATGTATATTATTTTCATTAATTTGTTAATTTACCCTTTCATACAGTATCAATCTTTTTTATGTTAAATAAACTCTTTTTGCGTCTGGTTAGACTATCGAACTTAAGGAGTAAACTCCGACTGGAGTTTACTCCTTAAGTTCGATAGACCTCCTCCTTAGGTTCGCACGACTGTGCGTCGGAGCTGACACACACAATTTTTTTATTTAGAACACACAATATATCACATAAGAACAGGACAAGAAATTTGTACAAGGGCACTGCTTATTTCATATTGAAATTTCTTCCAGCAGACCCGCGAAAGGAAAAAAACATAAAATAAAAGGTCGTCAGAGTGTGCCTCCTGAATAAAAATGACAAAATACAATACTTACATAAACAAAACCTACATATTTATCTATTTAGACATACGAATACACATATATAAGTACTAAAATAAAATATACAAGTGTTAAAAGGAGAAGCAATACAGTTCGGAAACAGTGATTCAAGAGGATAAATAAGTGTTCCTTCAACCGTTTTTTAAATGTAGCAACAGTTGGACTGCCTCTGATTCCTGCTGGCAGCGAGTTCCATAAGCGGACAGCATGTGCCGTGAAAGAGTAAGATGCAAATTCGGTTTTATGAATAGGACATTTGAGTACTGATTTAAGATGGGACCTGCAAGGAACATTAGGCGAGTGGGTGAAAGAAAACCTCTCCCGAAGATAAGAAGGATTGTAAAGGATATTGAAGAGGAAACAAAGGATTCTGAAATTCCTGCGCAGACGTAGGGGGAGCCACCTCTTGTTAAATCCTCTGAAAAAGTAGGTCCTTATCATTAATCGCAGTGGCTTAAAAGCATGTGAATATTTTTCTGACATAAGTAACCACATTTCTACTGCTAACGGACTATTAACTAGATAGTTCTAATAATCAAAAGTTACGTGTTTCACTGCATGTCTTTCTTAGCATTGTGCAGTCGGTTCTTATTGTGGTAATGCTGATGGATTAAATAAAAATTATTAAAAATATATTAAAATATATATACATAGTTATAATTTTTATTTTTTAAGCATTTAACTGCTTGATGTTTAAATCTAAAGAAAACATAACTTATTTTTTATGCAAAATAGGCAATATCACCTGATGGAAAGCAATGATAAGATCTAGGATGGTCTAGAAGATGCCTAGAACTAGAAAAATTCCACGCGGACCAGGCAGCAGATGGGACTCGAACCCGCACCACATTGTGGGTTACCTACAATGCGAAGAGATGGCGCTGCCTTGCAGCTTAAGAATGGCTAGAAGAATTTCGATACGGCCGTCAGGGCCGCCGTAGCATATTTAGTCAGTGCATTCGCCCGGATAGCGAAGGGTGCGGGTTCAAGTCCCGTCTGCTGCTTGGTTCGCGTGGAATATATATTCCACCTATATAAAAATATTATATATATATACTAGCTGACCCAGCGAACTTCGTACCGCCATAAAAAATTTAATTAAAAAAACATTGTCCAGCGGACAAAATTGTGAATCTAAACCATTCTCAGATCCCCTTGAACACACACAAAAAATTTCATCAAAATCGGTCCAGTCGTTTAAGAGAAGTTCGGTGACATACACACTCACAGAAGAATTATATATATAAAGATATATCGTCCAACCGATGTATATCTAGTATATTTACATTCACTTACATACTTCTAAACCTTGGGAGAAAACTCAAGTGACACTTTTTATGTATAAGGACGGTGACAATTGAAAAATATCAATATTTTTGCTTCGTCTTACATATCTATGGTATGTAACACGACCCCTCTTTTTTCATAGTTTTTGTGTCTCATTTTTTCATGTTTACATTAATATATAATTTATTATTTTGATGAAAATAAAGCAAACGATAATGACTCTATTGTAAACGAGGATACAATATAGTCTTCATGTCTGAGTCCGAATCTCAGTTTACCGTATTTTTTTCTAGTGACTGCGTCAATGCGGTGAGCTTTAATTGTACCTTGACTTCAGTAACTTGAACCATACCCAAGTTAGTTCTCCGTAAAGCAAGCACAAATAGTGACCTCGGTTTTACTACACAGCTCAAACGCCATCACATTATTAAAATTTGATGGGGTTAAATAGAACCCATAAACGTCGTGTCACATCGGGCCAATTGAGTCTATTCAATTGCAATCAATTCCGCTGTATTTCTGAGTTATCTTAAAAAAACGTATGAGTATGTTTTTTAAAATATATAGTTTTTATACTTTAAAGATTCTCGTGGTAATATTTTAGGAGTTGAAAATAAATAAACAAAACACATAACAATTTAATTATAAAAATAACATAACTTTATATATATATACTAGCTGACCCAGCGAACTTCGTACCGCCATAAAAAAAATTAATTAAAAAAACATTGTCCAGCGGACAAAATTGTGAATCTAAACCATTCTCAGATCCCCTTGAACACACACAAAAAATTTCATCAAAATCGGTCCAGTCGTTTAAGAGAAGTTCAGTGACATACACACTCACAGAAGAATTATATATATAAAGATAGGTACATACAGGGTGTGAAAAAACCTTTAACGAAGTCGAAGGCCAAGTGTTTTTCATTTTCACATCATGACGATATTTTTTTTTCTTCTGGACCATGCTTGGGAAATTTATGGTTATGGAGATATTGAAGGTCAAAAAAATTTTTTTTTCACGATTTATACATTAATATTTTCGAAAAACGTTATTTAGAAACTTTTCTATCGACGCACTTACACACACATACACACAGACACATTCTTTGCCTAGCGCCACAGTACCACATAGCGTATTGGAAAAAAAATTTTTTTTTTTTAACTAAAAATACTATTTTTTTCAACGAATAATATTTTGTAATATTACTTGTTTGGGTGTACAAAATGCGTATGCGTTTTAGTCTTCGTCAAAGGTTTTTTAACCCCAAAAATAACAATACTAAATGAGTGATGTATACATATTTTAAGCAATCAGTTACAAAATCAACAAAAAAAATGATCCATTTTCCAAAGAGCATGTAAATTTGTCGCGAACAAATTTGAGAATAATAAAAAATCAATAGGTATATACATTTTAGTGGGTAACCTTTTCACATGAAAAATACCAATAAAGCTATTTTTCTTCCTATGTTCCTTTTACTCATTCCCAAAACTCCACCTTTAGTTTTCACGAAAAAAAAACGGAATCATTTTATCTTTTAATAAATAAAGGTTTTTTATCTGCCAACGTCGAGTGTCAGAACTTACCTACCGATCATATTTATAAAAATAAAATAAATTGACATTGACACAGACGTGAGATGCTCACGTCGCATCAACTCCTCGGCACGTGTTATGTGTTATCCATGATGGGTTGTCAACTAACTGTCACCGGGTAATAGAGTAATGCAGATTTCAGGAAACTGAAATAAACTCACGATGACGAGAGATAGCAACGTTCGACAGGAACGAATATAAGGCTACGTTCCCACACAAACGGAGCTGCGTGGAGCTGAGCAGAGACAAAGAAATTGACCAATTACATTGCTCAAAATACACATCAACACTACCGCTGCAGAGCAACATTTCCATGCTCGGTATGGAAGTTCGCTCAGACCTGAATCCAAAGGACTACATCGAAACCGTGATCAAAACCTCTTCACGCAAACTCGGAGTCCTGAACAAGGTGCGGCGTTTTTTCACGCCCGATCAACTGTGCTTGTTGTACAAAACGCAAGTGCTCGCTCCTCTGGGATGGCTCCGCCAAGTACTTGCTCGATGCTTTGGATAGGTTACAGCGGCGCGCGATCCGCATCATAGGCGATGAGGAGGTGACTAAACACCTTGAGCCTCTTCAATTACGCCGTGACGTGGCGTCACGAAGCGCGTTCTATCGTTTGTGCCACGGTGAGTGTTCTGAGGAGTTATTCTCTCTTATCCCACCTTCCCGCTGAGCAAAGACAAAGAAATTGACCAATGACATTGCTCAAAATACACATCTCTTTGTTTCAGTGGATTCAATATTAGTGGAGTTAAGAAGAGTTATATATAAATATACATAGCCTACTGAGCGTCGTCATGTTTGCATAGCGCAAACAGTAGCCTGGCTGAGTCTAGCTCAGTGTAGCTGTGCAAGGTAAACCAGAGTCGTTCCAAATAAAATGTATTCAGAGCTGCAATGAACACATCTCTCAATTTCACTCCGTTCATCTCCATTTCGCCGACCTGCTCGGCTCAACCACATGATAAAGAAGACCTTTTTGGTGGTGTTGTGTCTATGCTGGTGAGTTGGCTTCTCATGCAAGGAGATTGGGTTCAGGCCAACAAGGTGAGGATGGAGCGGCACACTTTCTGCCGCACCATCTATCTTCGCGACATGACTCCACTTATACTTAACATCAAGTGGAGTGGGGAATTTGTAGGGCCTCCTTTAAAAAAAAGACAAAAGGTGACCTGTTGCCTCGTCACCAATAGAAATGTTTTTCTGCGAACGTGACAGGCCGCGCCGCGTTGCAAACTCAAACAATCGCAAATGTATGATGCGTTGTCTCCTCTCCTTCCTTACTCATCAGTAGGCTTATTCGCTAATTTATTTGACATTAACAACGCGTAACCAAAGCGAAAATTGCATATCAATCGATGCTTTTCAAGACAAGTATCTGAGTTACGTTATAATAAAGTAGTAGTGACCCATGAATTGCTCGGTGATCATCACTTCTACCAGTCAAAAACCCTTAGCGAATAGGCCTACTGGCTCTTTAAACAGCTTAGCTTTTTAACATACATCTTAACGCAGCTTCAATGGAAAGAGGTAAGCTCTTTATACGGCTCAGCTCAGCTGAACTCCGCTCAGACCCGCTTCAGTGGGAACGCGCCCTTACAGAACTGTCACGCGTTTATCGCTTAAGTGTTGTGTTGCGGACGTTTGACGAAGATCGAGGCAACGTCAAGTGAAGACGCGTTGACAGCCACAGTACAAAAGTCTTATCTCGGGATGAATCCGTTTGCGTGGTCTTCTCAAGAAAATATGAAATGTGAAAGAAGTTTTTACATATTTTGTTTATTTGATAAATATAATAAGATATAGCGAATAAACAGAAAATAATAATGTCATTGTTATTTCAGTCTACAAATGGCTGTTAGAAAAAAATCCAATAAAATTTTGGGGATGTTGAAGCGGCTTATACGAGAGCGATACCTAGCTGATTTGGGTTTTTATTGTAAAATATTGAAGTTTAATAACAAAAATACACGAACTACCTCCTTTCCTTGCACTTATCCCAAAGAGTCGATTATCGGCTTTAAAATGTTTATTTCTACACAATTAAATATGATTAGGTATCCGTCTATTGTAGATATAGGAGCATCCGTGTTAGAATTGCATCCAAGCAATTTACAAGCCATACATACATACCATAACCTAATCTAACCTTTTTTTTGCGTCTTGGAAATGCATTACGCATCCATCAACCACTGGGGGAGCGAGAAGATAGTATGTGGGACTCCTCCCTGTCCCCTTCAGTCCGCCCTGGGGCTCGCTGATGTGAACAGGGCCCTACCCACTCCCTGAACAGGGCCACTAAAAACCAGACAATACTCCTGCACTCCGAATGGCCGCGCAACCTAACCTAACCTAATCATGCTCATAAACCCTGTCAGTCAGTAACTATTGCCCAAACATGCCGTTTAAAATGCTGCATGCTCAAATATGCTTTCAGTGCTACAAACCCCTTATTCCTCGCATCCGACGCCAGGGCTCACAGACCAGTGTCTGCCCAGCGTTCCACGTGTCATTACAGGTCTCTGGGTTCTGCTCCATGGCTGACCCGACTACGTCAAACTGGCCATGACCCGGGCACAGTGGCCCGATGAGGGACTAAGAGACCCTCCCTTAAGTCATCTTCAACCTCCCCTATAACGACTCCACAACAACTCATGCGCTGAAGCTTCACATCACAGATCCAGCAATAAGTCACATAGCGTTCAAACTTCTGGCCATAACATCGGTAAGAAAAGAGAGATGGAAATAGTCAGAGAAATTGACTCACCGACAGTACGGCTCCGGCCTTCTTTCCAGGTCTCCGCTGTTCCCCCGTCACTTCTTCACCCATAGCTGTTCAAACCGTTCCTCCCCCGCAGTAGCGTCTGTTGCCCTCGCCGCTGGCCCTTAATCTTTTCCCCCAGTCTCTCACTCTCCAATCAGGGCAGCAGTTCACTCTGACCATATAACAAAACCCTGTGGTGATTGGACGTTTCAAATTACCCGCTAAAACCAAATCAATAGCGATTGCTTATTGGTTGATACACCCAGTACTACCAACTTTACAAAGATTACATTACGTCACTCATGTTGGATGAATTGCAACCAGTGTTGCCACATTTATTCTTGTGTTTCTACTCGCGAACGTCGTAATAGTTAAACGAACAGTACTAATAGTTTTTTTACAAGTAGGTTCGTGATTTTTGAAACGCAACCTACGCAACCTAACCTAACCTAACCATGCTCATAAACCCTGTCAGTCAGTAACTACTGCCCAAACATGTCGTTTAAAACGCTGCATACTCAAATGTGCTTTCAGTGCTACAAACCCCTTCTTCCTCGCATCCGACGCCAGGGCACACAGACCAGTGTCTGCCCAGCGTTCCACGTGTCATTACAGGTCTCTGGGTTCTGCTCCATGGCTGACCCGTCTACGTCAAACTGGCCATGACCCGGGCACAGTGGCCCGATGAGAGACTAAGGGACCCTCCCTTAAGTCGTCTCCAACCTCCCCTTTAACGACTCCACAACAACTCATGCGCTGAAGCTTCACTTCACAGATCCAGCAATAAGTCACATAGCGTTCAAACTTCTGGCCATAACATCGGTAAGAAAAGAGAGATGGAAATAGTTAGAGAAATTGACTCACCGACAGTACGGCTCCGGCCTTCTTTCCAGGTCTCCGCTGTTCCCCCGTCACTTCTTCACCCATAGCTGTTCAAACCGTTCCTCCCCCGCAGTAGCGTCTGTTGCCCTCGCCGCTGGCCCTTAATCTTTTCCCCCAGTCTCTCACTCTCCAATCAGGGCAGCAGTTCACTCTGACCATATAACAAAACCCTGTGGTGATTGGACGTTTCAAATTACCCGCTAAAACCAAATCAATAGCGATTGCTTATTGGTTGATACACCCAGTACTACCAACTTTACAAAGATTACATTACGTCACTCATGTTGGATGAATTGCAACCTGTGTTGCCACATTTATTCTTGTGTTTCTACTAGCAAACGTCGGGACAACACTACTACTATTTTTTTTAAAAAGTAAGTACGTGATTTTTGAAAGGTGTAAAATCAACAATTTAATGAGCTAGAAAATAACTGATTCTTTTTATTATTTATTTATTAAGGATCACCAGTGAACGATACAAAGAATAGTTTAACATCAAATACAATTTTACAAAACAAGAAACAGTGTACATTCTATTTAATGCGACCACAACATGCAATATATGTACAGACATGATTTTTTAAAATTACATTGATTCATCTTATTATTAATAAAATCATAGTAAAAATTAACACTAAATTTTAACTGTTCTTTTAAAGTACTAGTAAAAAATGCGTTGCACTATTTGACTTTAGTCAAAATCAGGTCATTATTTGACAGTGACAATAAGTAACTGTCCAAGCGGGTAAAAGTTATAGTAAAACTTTACTTTAAGTGGCTCTGTGGTCCAACTCACACAAAATAACCTTGAGAACCTCTCCACTATACGCACTATAAAGAGAAGACAAAATGGATCAGATCAGCCATCAGATCAATGACGCGTATATCCTATCAATTCTACAATTAACTGATTACCGCCGATCTAATACTGCACTTCCAATTAACATACGCCGCGTCACTCTCGCCGTCTCTCCAAATCGATCGATGTTATCAATCGATGCGATCGACGCGATACATCGTCGATGCTGTCTATCGCTAGCCCGTCAGGTAGGGATGTCGAAAGTTGAGAAAAATATCGATATATCGATACATCGATCTTTTAAAAAATATCAATATCGGCTTCGATATATCGTGAAAAAAATATCGATATATCGGACCAATTTTCCCAAAAATATCGTATCGTAGCGTAGTAAATATGACACGCGGAATAATAATGGAACGAAAATTATCTCCCTAAAAATAGACCCTATTTTCGAATGATGACATAGACAATACTAAATACAGCACAGATCATAGATATGTTGAATATCATTAATCTGAGATCCAGTTACGATTCTTCCAGAGACGAATTTAGTTAGATCGTGATATGCCGCTAATAATAAAATAAATATCGTTTTCGATACGAATTTCGATATTGGTTATTTTGTATCGATGTATCGATATATCGAATCAAAATATATCGGCAAAAAATATTGATATATCGAACAAAAAATATCGATATATCGATAAATCGATATATTTTCAACAAGCCTGCCGTCAGGAGCGATCAATCGCCCGCCGCCGACTGCCGTCAATCCGGCGTCAATCCAGCGTCAATCAATCAAACGCACGCGTCACGCTACCTTTTGTGAGCCCGAAACATTTTGCCATTGCAAAATATTAATAGTGGCCGTCGAAAATATATTTCAGTCGGAAGACTTAAAATTCACTTTTGCTTGGAAAACTACTGTGCGAGTATGTTTTCAAATTTTCGGTGACCCGTCTATCATTTAACTTCCAAATGGAATCAATGTTTACCCACGAGTTCAATCCGAGTTCATAAATTTCGAATTTGCAATATTTATGAAAACTCTCGCAAAGTGGCCATTGCTCCAAGTGGCTGCGATCGTTGAAGTTAAGCAACTTTCGCAGTGGTCGGTCATTGGATGGGTGACTAAAAATTTACTATATCGAGCTCCTCCGTGCTTCGGAAGGCACGTTAAGCCGTTGGTCCCGGCTGCATCTGCATTCGTTAGCACCCGCCAATTCCCAACTGGGCCCTCGTGGTTGTTTAGGACCAATCTTCCTATTCCATCCATAGGGAAGACCTGTGCCCCAGCAGTGGGGACATTAATAGGCTGATGGTGATAATTACTTTTGCCCCCTTATTATTAAACGAAGACTAAGTTTGGATTAGTTACTCTATGTTTTGTCTCTGTACATTAAATGACAAATGACACTTGAGTGTTATGAACAAAACACGGCACAACTATTCTGAGCTTTTTCCTCGTTTATTAATAAAGTATCAAATGTTTAATCATAATATTATATTAATTTTGACGACCTCCGTGGCCGAGTGGTTTGTACGCCGGGTTTCATGGTGTCGCCGGCTCGAGAGGTCCCTGGCTCGAATCCCGGTGGGGGCAGATGTTTGTGTGATGAATACGAGCATTGTATTCCAGTCATGGATGTTTAATATGTATTTCTATATAAATATACTTATATATGTACAGTATATGTATTCTATCCGTTACTCTAGCAACCCATAACACAAGCCTTACAGTGCTTACTTTGGGGCTAGGCTAATTGGTGTGAGTGTTGGAAATATTTATTTATTAATATGGCGGCTGTGCAAAGATGAGAGCTAGGCTGTTGAGTGGCGACGCTTGAATTGGCAACCAGACATACGATGGCACATATTTGCGACTCGTAATCTCTCTTCTTCTTCTTCGACTCGGCTAGTATCCTTTCTCTTCTGTACAGTATATACTAGTATTTTGATAAAATAATTTAGACTATTTATTGATAAAACTGAGAGATCAAAATACTATGAGAAAATACGTTACATAATGACTGAATTATTTAATTTTAGGGTCATGTTAATGCAAATTTTACTAAGTATTAAAATATCTATTAATGAATGACATAAAACAGTACCTTACATAATATTTTAGAAACTTTTGAACTACGAACAAAAAAGTTCGTTCCAAAAAAGCATTGTTATCAAAATTTTCAACTGTCAAACGACGAGTGCATTCGGTATTTTTAAATCACCTCCGGCTCTGGTAACATTCTATTTTCGAGTTCTAATCTCGAAAGATATTGTCAGTCACACTTCGATGGGCTCACATTGACAGGTGATCAACGAAGAAGGATTTTATTTATTTTTGTTTTTTTTCCACACAATCAGGTGCATTCGTCTTGAAGGGAAGGGAGCACTAGGGTCCTTTGAGACGTGATGACTTGTCAAGTGACGCGGTGTCAACGAGGGTGGGTACAGAATGTGTCTGTTGTTAACAAGCGACTTTATAATTTACTAGCGGCCCGCCCTCGCTTCGCTTCGGTCTACAGTTTTTGTTCTCAGGCTTGTATTAAACACAATGACATTCATCTATGATTCTTCTTATACCTGCATTGAAAGTCTCAGCCCGATCGGTTTAAAATTGACAAAGTTTCATACAAACTTTCATTCCCTATTTTATCCCTTTGGGGGTAGAATTGATCAAAATCCTTCGTTAGCGGATGCCTACGTCATAACATCTACTTGCATGCCAAATTTTAGCCCGATCCATCCAGTGGTTTGGCCTGTGCGTTGATAGATCACTATGTCAGTCAGTCACCTTTGAGTTTTATATATATAGATTTAAAAGTACCTAACTACTTTAATATTTCGTAGAAACAAAATGCAGATGAATGTATTTTGTAATGAAAATAAGTTTATTTTAAAGAGCCAACTTATAGCACGGATTTCTTAATGTAGACAAGACGGAAACGGAAATTGTTACAATCATCTAAGACTTGTAAGATTTAATGTTGCAATTACAGAAAAATATTTATGTTAACGTATAATATTTTAAACTAGTAATTTATTTATAATAGCTTTTGTGTACATTTTAATGTTTAATTATTTTATTAAACAAATTAGATAGTTCCAATTTTGATAGTAGTGACTGAACGAATTTCTTTCTATAATATTACAAAATTTTGTGGTAATGACAATGTCATTATAATTTGAAGTTATTTGTCATGGATTTTTATCTCCCCTAAAACTTTTGCCAGGAGTTTAATATTATCAATCTCTTTAAAGATAAAATCATGGTTCATTAATATAAATGAAATTTTTGAATGTATTTCTTTATTAATATTTAAGTGCGAATTCATCAAGTTTTATTTTCATTCATTCTTTCTCATAACTAAAGTTATACAGAAAAAAAATAAAAGTTAATTTACAAAATGCGCGAAATGTCAGTTATTTTTATACCATACCACTCGCTTAGTAAATAATTTTAAAATGCATTCAGTGGCATTTAATATTTAAGCTGTAAATATAAACCAATGTGGAGGCTTATCAGTATACTAAAGATAAGAACTACCATTTCGCAGTAGCACTTTTGATGTTGTGCCATGACCAAGGTAACGCTAAGAAAATACTGAAAAAAGTCCGTTTTAATAAGCTTAAAAAAACAAAAAAACTTAGAGAAATAACACTATACTTACGGACTTTTTGGCGGGATCTGGAAGCGTCACTTTAGCAGTTTTGTTTTTCTTGTTAAAAAATGTGTTGTGGCGGATGTTAGTGTCTAATAATGGTGCATTATTAACCACTAAGTGTTCGGGAACATGCACAAGTGTTGGCAAGTGAAACAAAATAGCGGAAAGTGTCTTTCGACTTTTCCTCAAGAAGTCCACGGGGAGGTTCCAGTAAATCCCCACACTTTTACTGAAACATAGGGAAAGGGGGATTGACTTGACTGCCACTTACTTTGACTTGATTTATTACTTTGACCACGAGTGCTATAGAATTTGTAAACATTTTAACACTTGACATTGGCTAAATGCACAAGCAATGCGAAGCCATTAGAAAAAAAAAAACAGTACTTACTGCTCGACGTCTACATCTCACGCAGATCCTCAACCCGTCAACGTCGCGATTTGACGGACGGGCATCCGTCTAGCGACCCTGGCGAGTGCGACCCATCAGTCATCGTCAACGACGCGCACAGTGCGCTGAGGGGCACTGAACAAGGGATAACATTCTACCAACATTTATGGCGTAAAGTCGCGTACTGCTAACAAAATAAAAAAATCACACTTCTAATCTATAAATATATAATAATGCATAATATGTTTGTGTATATATAGTATGTATATGTTATTTATTTGTTTATAATCTTTATATGTTCAAGGAAATATGTATATTTCTTTGTATTATCTTGCTGGCTACTACAACTTCCTCTTCGTTTAGCTATCCTTTACCGCAAAAGGTTGTCTGGAAGAGACCGCTTAAAGCGATAAGGTCGCCTTTGCCCACATTATGTTATTGTTTTCTTTTTTTTGTATTATATTGTGTGTGTGCACATAAAGAATTTATCTATCTATCTATCTAAACTTTTAAAAACAACTAATTAAGAGAAACTATACTCTACTTACTGTAATACTTATATATCTCACGTCCATCGCTCATCCTCAACCCGTCAATGTCGTGATTAAACGGACGGATGTACGTCATTTTCAACGGCGTGCACTGGGCGCTGAAGGGTACAGAACAAGGGACAAAACCCCTACTCAAGTTGTTTACCTAGATAATACGCTGCGCTGCAAACATAGACAGAACTTTAGAGTACCTTAACAAATGTATGTGTGAGACGAATATAGGTATTGGCGGTTTTTCTCAATTAAAAGAGATTTGTTTCTTAGGTTTTCACGCACATCACCTTGCTTACTTCGAAAAGAGACTTTTTAAAAAAGTCTTTCGAAGGT
The DNA here is from genome assembly GCA_902850365.2 of Chilo suppressalis. NCBI lineage: Eukaryota > Metazoa > Arthropoda > Insecta > Lepidoptera > Crambidae > Chilo > Chilo suppressalis. The sequence continues at coordinate 2,736,604 of OU963899.1, read as the reverse complement.
AGCTCGACAAAGTGAATAAAAATCATTATTCCGATGATGGACTCCTGAAAAGGGTGCGAAACGTCAATAAATAAATAAATTCAGTGCATATAACCCGTAAAAACTGATTTATTTAAAAGAGATTTGTAAATTTCATGCAAAAGCTGCAATATAATAAGAATGACTTTATGTATATTGTTGCAACTCACAACAAAGCAAGACGCATAAGTTAAGGTACTATTCCGTGCCGATGTGTCGCGCGCGTCTGTAGCCTGCCTCGGAAGCGGTGCCATACATTTTCATACTATGACTATTGTCGCGAGCGACCGACGACAGTCGTAGGCCGCGCGCGGCCGCGATTAATCGCGATGCACGGAACAGTACCTTTACTGTAGTTGAGAGCGATACTGGTAAGCTCAGGATAATGATTTTACTTGTAAGCACCAACGTTTGTATATAAAACGGATTAATTTGTCAAACAGACGGTGCGATAATCGCGGTGTCACTGTAACACAAATAAATTTAGTATGTAATTTCTATTTATGTCTTTGTCCATAGTTTGTATGAGGCTGTCTTTTTAATATTATGGAAATAAAAAGTTACTTGTATCAAATACATTTGAGTGTAATAAGAGGTTCGCGATTGAGAGTCGCTCCTTATTTTACTTAGTGATTTTCATTTTCTCACGATATTTCCAAATCTATATAGAATTTAATTTTAAATAACTTTAAAAACATCTCAATAATAATCCTGATTTTAAATACTAAAGTATCAAAGAAAAATAATACATATATAAGACGCATTCATTCTATTAATAGTTCGCATATGGCAGCCATTTTAGCAGCAACGTAAATCACTGAACCAAACATATCATTACCGTCATAACTGCGAATCAACGAATTTACGGGGACCGCACAAATTTATTGCACTCACAAAATCGCATATAATTTGATTAATGACGCTGTCACTCTCACCCGTTTTTTTGCCGTGATCTTTTGTCCGAGGTGCACGCGCGCCGCACCACTGTGCAACTATAATGGACACATGTCCCGTCATCCATCACGACCGACAGATGCCGCGGAGTGGCTAGCATTTGTTTCGCCAAGAGTTATGGCTCGAGACGCTCGATTTCAATATAGCTAGCTGCACAGTGGTCCGACCCGATAAGTTACTGAAACTTGGTGATTTATTCAGTTAAAGTTTTAAAATAGTCGCCTTGCTTGTTGGTGAAGTTTCCAAGTGATTGCGACCTTGTCGTTTGCAAACTATTTGGACATTAAAGTTTACCAGATTCAAACATAGCAGACGTCATTGCTTTCCGATCGGTAACCACTGTTAAGTTAAGGCTGAATGCGGAAATGCACAGAGTGTTAGTGTAATTAAAGGTAAATATAATTAATTAAATTTCTATATAATATAGTTAGTTATATAATATTGTAAAGAGGTATTATAATTTCTGATGTTGTAGAGAGTAAAATCTGGATTTTTTTTTTCAATCTCATTTATTTCGAGGCTTTTATCGAATATAAAATATATGCGAGCCCCATCATATTATACTGATCCGATTTTGAAAATTATTTTACCAAGAGAGAGCCACTATAATACTAGAACAATTGACGACCTCCGTGGCCGAGTGGTTTGTACGCCGGGTTTCATGGTGTCGCCGACTCGAGAGGTCCTGGGTTCGAATCCCGGTGGGGGCAGATGTTTGTGTGATGAACACGAGCATTTGTACTCCAGTCATGGATGTTTTATATGTGTTTCTATACAAATATACTTATATATGTACAGTATATGTATTCTATCCGTTACCCTAGTATCCCATAACACAAGCACTGTATGCTTACTTTGGGGCTAGGCTAATTGGTGTGAGTGTTGGAAATATTTATTATTTATTTATTTAAAAACTATATAACATATATTAAAACAAATAAAAAACCACGCGGACCAGGCAGCGGACGGGACTCGAACCCGCATCCTTCGCTATCCGGGCGAAGGCACTGACCATTATGCTACCACGGCCCTATTAGCCGCGTTGAATTTTTCCTAGCCTTAAGCTGCAAGGCAGCGCCATCTCTTCGCATTGTAGGTAACCCACAAAACTTTAGTAAACTTTTCTTTAGATTTAAACATCTAGCAGTTAAATGCTTAAAAAATATATAAAATCATAACTATATAACATTTTAATAGTTATTTATTATACAAGAGTGGAAAGTTCCTTTTTAACCGCGTGCTCGATTTGGATGACCGAGCAAGCGAAGGAAACAAACGAGCACAAAGTGAAAAATCTTTCCACTCGAGTGCAATACGTAACTTTTCATCCCACCTCAGCGAGGAAATGACAAAATGAAAAAGAAAACAATTTATAATGACAAAATATTTAAGCAATAAAACGTGAAAAACTAGAATGGCGCGAAGCACGCAAATAAAACAAAGAAACCAAGAAGGTTCCAAATTTAAATTTTTTCACAATTTAAAAAGTTCTAATCATAAATTTGGCACCATAGAGGTTACATTAAATAGGTTTAATGACGTTTTGAATTTACAATTATATTGAGTACTCATTATATGTGATGTTCTAAATTCAAATCTACTTTGCCGCTCAAGCGAATAAAATAGAATTTTCCAGCCAGATTTCGAAGCGCAAAATTACACTTTCCGAGGTGGTGGGATGAAAATGCTTTTATCCTGTTTTCTGTTTGTTTTCTGCTAAATCAATCAAATGAACAGGGAGCAGTTAATTACTAGTCGTGTTTTAATAACTAGACATACTTCATTTTAGTCATTGAAAAATATCGTATGTTTTTTCAATAAAATAAAGCCATTTCTGCCTGACGACCTAGTGCAAACAGCAGACCAATGATCACACAATTACAATAAAATTTATATTTCACCAACTGTGCTACTAGCTTCACTTGTCAATTTATTTCATTCATTTTTTCAAACAGTTCGAAATATAACACTATCACGATTCCCTCTCTAAGAGCTATGCTCTTGTCGATGCAGTCTCCTCCATCTCCGTCTATCCTCCGCCAACTCTTTGAGCCCCTTGTACGACTCGACGCCAACCTTTTCCTTGATTTGCTTCATGTAGGCTATCCTCGGTCTTCCCCTTCCTCTCTTTCCTTCAACTTTTCCCTCAATGATGGTTTTTATGAATTCGTCGTGTCGCACAAGGTGGCCGAACATTCATCCCCTTCTGTTCTCTTGTGTGTCGAGCAAAGTTCTCCGTTAATCCACAATGTTCAATACCCTTTCATTTGTTAGTTTCTCTGTCCAACTTAATTCTTTCCATCCTTCGCCAGCTCCACATCTCAAATGCTTCCAATATTTCTTTGTCTCTTTGCGTCATAGCCCTGGTCTCGCATCCATATAGGGCAATACTCTAACAGTATGTTTTTATAAATTTCTTCCGAATCTACTTTGAAATTTTTGATGATAAGATCTGTTTCATATTTAGGAAATTTTGTTTTGCTAGTGCTATTCTAGCTCTTATATTTGGTGTGCATCTCGAATCTGATGTGATAAGGCTAAAATTCCTGAATTTATTTACTGTTTCTTATATTGTATTTATCTATCACGACTAAACTAATTTAAATAAATATGTTTCAAGAGTGTCTTTTATTAATTATAATAATAAATAATGCTAATGATAGTTGTGAATGGACAACGTCCAAGCGGAACAGGCGTCAGTTACATAATGATCACAGTAAAGTGTACAATTCGTTATTGTCATAACTGCTGTTGTATGAAAGTTGGTCCATTGCAAAGGTCTAACTGCATTACAGCGGCCAAGACAAACAGACGTGACGTTTGAATAATTACAGTTGTGATGAGATATTGTAAATTTGACGTTGCTTAATACATATTTGTATTTTTTAGCACACATCTTTTTTTAAATCTAAAGAAAATATAACTAGAAAAATATCCACGCAGACCCGCACCCTTCGCAATCCGGGCGAATGCACTAACCAATTATGCTACCGCGGCCCTGACGGCCGCGTCAAAAATTCTTCTAGCCATTCTTAAGCTGCAAGGCCGCGCCATTTATTCGCATTGTAGGTAACCCACAATGTCAAATGAATACTTTTACAAGTTTATTAAACATTTGAAAGAAGAAATAGTAGCATTTACTGGTTAGGTATATTTTCTTTAGATTTAAACATCAAGCAGTTACATGCTTAAAAAATAAAAATTATAAAAACATATTTTTGTGTGAGAATAACCCAATGTGCTGAACAAAATTCTTATAGGTGATGAACTGGCAACTATTGTTTTGCCGGTAGAACATTTAGATGGGACCACGACACAAAAAAAAAGCTAAATAAAGCATTATTGTCTAAATGATATAACACAAGTAAGGTAACATTTTTATATCCTACGGAGGCTCTGTACATTTATTATGCCTGAAAAACGGTTGACTCGATTGACTGAACTAACCCCATTGAAGGGCCGCCACTTCCTAGTTCGGGTTAGAAAAAAAAAGTGTTAAAAATTGCGTCACTTTCAAACAATCGGCACTCATCAAACCTTACGCAGTCTACGCCACAATAGGCCACTATCGGCTGAGTGATGGGCCCCGGCGACCCGATCGTTGAGTAAATAGCTAGATTTGGATCTGGCTATAAATGATTTAGTTTGAGGTCGCGGTAATAAGCTGATTGATGGCCAGTGGCGCCCCGTCATTTGTCCACCGCGGAGCCGCCGGAGGGTTAAAAAATTGACGGAACTACCAGTAGCGTTTATTTGTTGCTTCAGCGGTGCGGCTGCCAGAGGGTTTCCTACTGTTACCAAGTCGTGAACATTCATTGTTTTTAAGTTTTGCAGATAATGTAACTATGTAGATATTAAGTACATGCTGAATACAACGAACGAACTACAGCCAATTGTGGGTAATCTACAATGCGAAGAGATGGCGCTGCCTTGCAGCTTAAGGCTATGAAAATTTCCCGCGGCCATTAGAGCCGTGGCAGCATAATTTGTCAGTGCATTCGCCCGGATTGCGAAGGGTGCGGGTTCGAGTCCCGTCCGCTGCCTGGTCCACGTGGATTTTTTTCTAGTAAAAAGTTTTCTTTAGATTTATATAGCCAAAGACATATGCATTTCAATATGGATAGTCCTCTCACTAGGAGAAATATTTTGATTATCACATTTTTATTTAAAGTTGTCAGAAATGTAGTTGATTGCCCTCAATTTTTCAGTAAGATAAATATTAGAGTCCCCATAAACCACCACGATATCCTGTACCAACATTCAGTTAACCAATCGCTCGCAATGACATACTAACACACTGTATCATATCACTTTTCCGAAGCTTACAACAGACTGAGTGAGTGTTTCTAAAAGTTTCCGAGTTATTGAGTGATGATATATAGATTATATAGAAGATGGCGCTGCCTTGTAGCTTAAGAATGGCTAGTAGAATGTCGACGCGATCCGTGAGGGCCGCGGTAGCATAATTGGTCAGTGCATTCGCCCGGATTGCGAAGGGTGCAGGTTCGAGTCCCGTCTGCTGCCTGGTGCGCGTGGAATTTTTTCTAGTTATATTTTCTTTAGATAAAATATAGTTTTCCTTGCGTTGCCGTCTTATGTTGAAAAGTGATAAACTTAATGAAGTTGAATATTTTAATCCACACTTATTATTGTCGAACAATCTGGAATGAAATCTATCCAGAACATTCATATGAGAAAGAAAGCTAATTGTTGCGTCCATTGCAATAGAACTCCACAGACACGCCTTACAAGTCTTCGCTTGAAAGAATCGTCAAGCGTGAACAGGCACTACTTCAGGTTCGAGTGGTCTAAAGGCTCCAGACAGAGAGGAGACTCCCCCCGTGGGGAAATGCCATCTGCCTGGAATACCTTTAGAGGCACTCGCCAATTTTCGGCTTGAGGTCCCCTTAGGATCTCGCCGTCCCCAAACCCGGTGACGCTGTAAAGGTCATCTGCGACCAACTGCCTACACCAACATCTCGACACGTAAAAAATGGGAAAATCTACAGATATAAAGAGGATTTTAGAGAACTACATAGGAGATTTTGCCGCCAAAATATACATGAAGGAGGAAAAGTCGTGGTATTTTCTTATATCTATATATATATAAAACTCAAAGGTGACTGACTGACATAGTGATCTATCAACGCACATCCCAAACCACTGGATGGATCGGACTGAAATTTGGCATGCAGGTAGATGTTATGACGTAGGCATCCGCTAAGAAAGGATTTTGATCAATTCTACCCCCAAGAGGATAAAATATTGAATGAAAGTTTGTATGAAACTTTGTCAATTTTAAACCGATCGGGCTGAGATTTTGCATGCAGGTATAAGAAGAATCATAGATGAATGTCATTGTGTATAATACAAGCCTGAGGACAAAAACTGTAGTCTACACTTCAGCTCTACACCGAAGCTAAGCGAGGGCGGGCCGCTAGTATTATTATAAAAGATATTCTGTCTACATTACAGATATTAAGTTCTATTTGGATCGCCCATATGGAAAGTAACCTATCCCTTACAGAAGACTACATTAAAATAACAGTGCCTCTTGATGATTTTGTGCTTCTGATGGTGTGTAAGGTTCCAATACTGCACAGAATAAAAGATTGGGTTTGGGATGACGCGGGTGATTAGCGCGTTCGGCTGTGATCGTTGAAGTTAAGCAACTTTCGCAGTGATCGGTCATTGGATGGGTGACCAAAAATAAAAAGCGAGGGTGAGCCGCTGTACATACATATGGGAGCAGCAAGACTAGGTATTATGGAATAGATATTGACCTTTTGAAATTATCGGCTACATTAAACACTGAGTAACATAACACAGACGTAGAAGCGAAAGGAAATGACTAACTGTCACTGTCAAAGTGTCAACTCAACGTCGCTCAATGTCGCGTCACGGCGGCGTCTAGTCAACGTCATTCTGCCACATTTTGCCGTTCTCCGAGTGTGCACTGTTTCATTTTCTACTTGATCGATAATAATTGAGTTAAATGTATGTAAAATATTAATGGTGAACAACAATGGTTAAGTAATGTTACATTACTTACGGCTGTCGATCAGTCAATGTCAATCAATGGTGAAGGCCGTTCCTACCGAATGTTTACGAATATTTTACAAATAAAAAAACTCATTAGCACACCCTAATTGGTATGATTTATTTGTGTATTTAAACTTAATGCCATGGGCGTTCTCTTCCAGTCAAGCTGAACGAGTGTTACAGACCAATGTATGGCGTTAGGGCAAAATGCTTTATAATAGACATTTAGAATTTTTAAATTTATGTTTGCAAATAATCAACTTATCATCCTATTAATGTCCCCATTGCTGGGGCAAAAGCCATCCCTGTGAATAGGATGGAATAGAGAGTTTGGGCCATGACCTACCACGCGGGCCCAGTGCGGATTGATGGGTGCTAACTACTGCAGATGTAGCCGGGACCATCGGTTTAACGTGCCTTCCGAAGCACGGAGGAGCTCGAGACAGTAAATTTTTTGGTCACCCATCCAATGACCGACCACTACGCTAACCACTTGCGCCATCGAACTTCAATCAACTTATATATATTTTACATGAAACTTTTACGCCAGTCGCTGGACTATTTCTGATGATTTTTGTATGGACACAGTAAAATAATTAAACTACTTTTTGTAAAAAAATTAAACTTATGATTTTATTTTATTTTTAAGCACTTAACTGCTAGATGTTTAAATCTAAAGAAAAGTTTACTAGAAAAAAAAATAAAATAAAATAAAATTATTAAATAAATAATTAAAAATAAAATAAAATCATAACTATAATTGCTATTTCTTCTTTCAAATGTTTAATACTTGAAAAAGTATTCATTTGACATTGTGGGTTACCTACAATGCGAAGAGATGGCGCTGCCTCGCAGCTTAAGGCTAGGAAAATTTCGACGCGGCTAATAGGGCCGTGGTAGCATAATGGTCAGTGCATTCGCACGGATTGCGAAGGATGCGGGTTCGAGTCCCGTCCGCTGCCTGGTCCGCGTGGATTTTTTTTTTCTAGTAAACTTTTCTTTAGATTTAAAAATTAAACTTGCCTAATTATTACGAAACGAAGAATAAACTTGGATTAGTTACTCCATATTTTGTCTCTGTATATTGAATGACAAATGGCATTTGAGTGACATGGACAAAACACGGCGTTACTAGTCTAAGCTTAATCCTGGTTTACTAAAACTGTAAAGGGTGTAAGGGCTGTAATAGTTGCATAAAGTGGCCCAATGCTAAAAGGGCCAAAGTACGTTTTTGTTTAAAAAACTAATAGTAATGCCAGTTTATTGAAAAAGTACGTTATTTTTTTGGGCAAAGTAAATTCATCATTTTTTAACATTATCTTATATTATATCTAGCTGTAACACGTGGTTTAAACCACGGTTCATTAGCGATATTCTTCTGCAGTAAAACGTAGCCTTTGTTAAAATCTCTCCAGCAGTTAAGACGTGACGAAATAACAAACATACACACTCAAAAACTTTTGCCTTTATAATATTAGTGTGATATCATATTTTTAAGGCAAAGAGCCTTAATTTATCAACAGCCTTTGCACAAAAAATTACATACTTTTTCTATAAACTGGTATTACAATTTGATTTCAAACAAAAACGTACTTTTTTTTTTAAAAATCATGTAACTATTTGATGTTTAAATTTTAAGAAAATATAACTAGAAAAAATTCCACGCGGACCAGGCAGCAGACGGGACTCGAACCCGCACCCTTCGCAATCCAGGCGGATGAATGCACTGACCAATTATTATTAAACGTACTTTAGCCTTTTAGCACTAGCCCTCAGTCTAATGCGGAAAATATAAGTTTTAGCAAAAAAAGAAGTTGCAGGTGGCTCTTTAGTTTAAAGACAAGAAGAACTAGAGCAACTTTTTTCGTTTGTTTACCATAAAAATATTTATAACATAGAAACCTTTCAAACATAAAATTATAAATTCAAATTTTAAAACAAAAAAATAATATACCTAACTCTAGAGTATACTACTCCGCCCTCTCCCCATGGCTGGTTTTAATTAATACCGAAATTTCCTCTGGAAATACAAACGTAATTAAACATAGAAACATGGTTCCGTGGCAGTCGTAAAAAGATGATAAACAGCCCATAAATCAAACTATCCATCTCGCCCTTATATAAATCCTTGGGAATGGCAACCCCGCCGCATCGAACTGAAGTCAGTATCTCCGGTTTGCGAAAAAAATACCTGTTACAAGGTTCACATATTTTTCTATTATTAGTTTTGTAGCTATTCGTAAGTACATTGACATTGTAGGTTACCTACAATGCGAAGAGATGGCGCTGCCTTGCAGCTTAAGGCTAGGAAAATTTCGACACGGCCATCAGGGCCGTGGTAGCATAATTGGTCAGTGCATTCGCCCGGATTGCGAAGACCGGACCCGCGTGGGTTTTTTTTCTAGTAAAACTTTTCTTTAGATTTAAACATCTAGCAGTTAAATGCTTAAAAATAAATAAAAAACATAAAAATGATTTATTTTTTAATCAATTAAAACGGCCGAATGTAAAAACATTCGAATTTGAAAACAAATTTAACCTTAAACAAAGGTATGGAACCCCTCGTAACTCGTAACGTAACTCACCGATTCGCACTTAGTCGGTTAAATTTCAACAAAATAGTTCTCATCAAAAGTGAACCGCTGCGTATCTCTGCGGTTGGCGTGGGTGCCAATGGCGGGTGTTGGGGGGGGGGGGGGGGGGGGTGAATCATAAATTTGATGAAATAAAACAAAACGTCAGTTTAATTAGCGGCCATTATTGGAGTGACGGCGACGAGTCGGCGGCGCTGTATCAACACAGGGACGGGCGGCAATGTAAACATACGATCGTATACTCGATCCAAACAGAATCCCCCAAAGCGTCTGTAGGAAGGCCAAAGGGGAAGATCTTCCTCCGAGCTGGGTGATGTTAGCTCGGGGGCCGCGGCCCGACTGATGTTGGTCGGGCATCGTATATATGAACTGTTGCCTGCCGAATTTCACTTGCGTGATGTAGTTTCCTTAAGTTGTGAACGCAGCGCCGGTAGCTCCATCTCTTAAGGAGGCGAGTGACTATTTCGTCTATGTTCATTATAAATAAATAAATAAATATTTCCAACACTCACACCAATTAGCCTAGCCCCAAAGAAAGCTCTATAAGGCTTGTGTTATGGGATACGAGGGTAACGGATAGAATACATATCTTGTACATATATAAGTATATTTATATAGAAATACATATTAAACACCCATGACTGGAGTACAAATGCTCGCTAAATATCACACAAACATCTGCCCCCACCGGAATTCGAACTTGGGACCTCTCGGGCGACACCTTGAAACCCGGCGTACAAACCACTCGGTCACGGAAGTCTTCAATTATAGGTAAACACCACATTCACCATATCTATATCAAACAGTATGTGCCACATTTACCATATCTATATCAAACAGTACAGCAGTTATTGTGCAGAAGTAAAAATTAAGATGTCTTGGGGGGAAACAGAGGTGTGCGGGTAGGCGTGCGTTGCGCTGATTGGCTCTCTAGTCGCACCTATGCCCAATTTTGAAAATATACCTCATTTTACCCATCTAAAGGACTTTTTTTTAAAGTTATACTTCTTTAGGCGCGTTATGAAAAAATGATGAGAGTGAAATTTTAAGATGCGCGCGCATCACTGTAACTCAAAAAATTAACAGCATGAAGTACTTCATGCTGTTACTTTTGTGTTTACCGCACATTAAGAAAATCTACCAACAAAATAGAAATAGAATCTATATTTAGTGGGTGCTAACGACTGCATTGTGCAGGCCTATCAAAAGTATTTATTAATCTGGAACAACGGAACCAAAGCGCGATTCAGGAGACTACAGCGCCGTCTCTTGACCATTGGTGTAGTAGAACCAAAAACCACATCTTTATTTTTTGTAATAAAGTAACAGTTATAGGTATTCATACTTATAATATCAAAAGTATTTATTAATCTGGAACAACGGAACCAAAGCGCGATTCAGGAGACTACAGCGCCATCTCTTGACCATTGGTGTAGTAGAACCAAAAACCACATCTTTATTTTTTGTAATAAAGTAACAGTTCAGGTATTCATATTTATAATATTTATCCACATGTTTCTAGTTTGTATATTCGGAATACGTGTTTGAGTTTCATACAAGTGCAAATCACATATGTTCTAATAAATTATATTCAGTAGCGATTTTAATTGAATATTTTGATTATTTATTTATTTTTTCAAATTAAAACTGAACTTTATTGACTGTGTCCTTTTCCAGACTTTTTATTAATTTATTGTAATTAATTATTTGCATGCAATTAAAAACTAATTTTAAACGATGCCAAAGAAGGATAACTTCTCACGCGCCTACATAAGTACACGCACCCATTTTTTTATCTTTACCGAGTTTACCGTAACGTAATTAAAATAGATTATAGAAATGACGCAGTGTGCAGACACTGTTTTAAAGAAAATTTTATGGAGAATTCAAATATATATAGTTATGTAGGGTATTCTTACGAAATAAAAGAGAATCGGCAAAACAATGCAAACGTTCTCACCCCGCGGGGGGGCCCCATAAGGGAGTCCGCCACTTGTATGTTTGAGACATTTGGTCGCCGACCACTCGAAAAATTAAGATGTCTTGGTAAGAAACAAGGTGCGCGGGTGGGCGTGCGTTGCGCCGATTGGTTCTCCAGTCGTACCCATACCCAGCTATCCCCTCTGCGTTTTTTTCAGCGCTAGAGTTACGCGCCGCGACCTGTACTATTATCGATTCTGTGGAGCCCTAGAAATCTCACTCGCCTACAGTAACACAATCAGTTACATGCTTAAAAAATAAAAATTATAACTATTATTGCCATTTCTCCTTTCAAATGTTTAATACTTGTAAAGGTATTCATTTGACATTGTGGGTTACCTACAATACGAAGAGATGGCGCTGCCTTGCAACTTTTTTTTTGTCTGGAATATGCCTTACGCATCCTTCAACCACTGGGGGAGCGAGAAGAAGGTATGTGGGACTCCTCCCTGTCCTCTTCAGCCAGCCCTGGAGCTCGCTGATGTGAACAGGGCCCTACCTAGGGCTGTCACCCGACACGAGAAGGTGGTGTGGTCGCGGAACCCGTCTCCGAATGGCCGCGCAACCTAAGGCTAGAGAAAATTTGACACGGCCGTCAGGGCCGCGGTAGCATAATGGTCAGTGCATTCGCCCCGATAGCGAAGGGTGCGAGTCCCGTCTGCTGTCTGGTCCGCGTGGACTTTTTTGTAGTTATATTTTCTTTAAATTAATTGTTGTCTTACTAACAGTCTAAGACTTCTTTTGGCCATGAAGAAGAACTTTCCAAGGAAAGTCCACATCGCTTTCAAAAATCAGTAAAGACACAAAACGCCATGCCTTATCATTGTCAATACACGTTATGAAGAATCCCGCATCCTATAGTTCAAAAAAACACCGTTTATATCCAATTAATATTTAAAATAACAAAATAAATAAACGTTATTAACGCCCGTGTGTTTCCATTACCTGAACCACAACTCGCTCAAGGGTTTGAGTGACGTCTCGTCCATCATGTCACTCACTCCGACCCTAATCATGCCCAACAATACATTGCCGCCCCGCTTACAATCCTACGCCCTTTCTATCAAATAACAAGCGCAATGTTCGCGACCATTGCAATAACATACAAAGCACTAAGCACCTAACGCTGTACTCGAGTTTCATTTCTTCTTCTCTACGCTGACTGCAGCTTTCAAATCTAATCAAAGTAGTAGTGTATGGAAGTTGTTGCGTTATACCTTTGTTTTTGGGAGTTGCTTAGTGAGGGTAATGCGTAAATGCGACGAATGACGTCATTATTGTGATTAAGGCCGGGTTCCACAGGAGTTAAGACGTCCCGTTGACTGATACCGCGCGGTTAACAAAGGTTTTATGGCGGCTAATTAATGTTCGATGATAACTCACGGCGTTCCGTATAATGATAGGCTTGATTTATTAATAAATTGCCGTGTCTCCCGTTGGATTGTATTATTTAATGTGATAACTTGATGTTATCATTGTTCTGGTAGGCGGTGTGGTTTTGGGTGGATATTCCGAAAATTAATTAGGACCGAAAGATTTTTTTTTATTATTATTATGTCAATCGCTATTTGGTCGCTTTCTTAGTTATTTTTTGTTGTCTCTGATAATGAAGGGTTGTTTTTAAATAAAATAATTGTGTGCGTTTCACCACAATTCAAAATTCAATATCGTTTATTCAGTCTAGGCTGTTACGAGCACTTGTAAATGTCGAAAAGCTACGCCATCGGTTCGCAAATCTACGGCGGGAGACCTTGTACTGAGAAGAACCGGCAAGAAACTCAGCAAGGGCTGTTTTTTTATCCCTGTATTGTATACAGAGTCGTCAAATTGAAAAATGACTTCAATATGAGGTAACTCATAAAGTCACTTTCCAATTGCACCTGATGTTAAGCAACAATGTGAATAAGCTAAGCTAGCCTTTAAGATCCCTTTATTATAATTATTGGGGAATACAGTATTAAATTGAGGAGCTCTAACTTAACCCTTTCCATGGTAATCATAAAATAAGTCATTTGTGTTTTTTTAAATATCACGAATTTGATTCCCAGTTGTAGAAGGCGATTTAAAAAAAGTGAATGCAGTTCTAGAATAAAATGGTGATGATGTCTTCTTTCAGTAAAACATCCTATCTTCAATATTTATAAAATTTTCCCTTTCGTGTGACAAACCCGTAGGACGCCCTGTATTGTAGTTGATAGCTTTTCAGTTTTCATAAGTCTTCTTCCCTGTAGCGGCGGTGAGCAAGATTCTAGTGCTCTATAGCCCTATTGGTAGAGGATGGTGTCAGGATAGCAGAGCACTTTGTGCAGCACAAGCAACGATATTAAATACCCTAGATACACCACGAGCGCTAAAAATATGTCCCAATCAAGAAGTGCTTGAACTCCACTCAAGCACTTCTTGGTTCACAGTCACGCGCGGACCGTTACAAAGTCAAGATGCCACAGAGAGAAAAAAATAGTCAACGGTTGTTAATTTAACGCATTTGAAGCAAATTTTGATCTAATACTTACTATAAACTGATTTAATATAAAATATTTGTGATATTCAAATGCATGGTCGTTTATACCTGCTATATTGCTAACAGCGCGTTCAGAATTGCGCGTAGAGTCAAAGAACTAAGGTCTAAATTCTTCCGCATATAGCAATAAGTCGTAAAATTTTACGAGCTGGCATTTTGAACTGTCAGAAGTCCTTGACACATGCGTTTTATTCAAGACCTTATACAGTATGTATTAAAGGTTAATTTCAATATTTAAATAATGCCTTATATTAATTTTGACTGCGCGGTCATCTCACGGAGCTCCGTGGATCGTTCAATGTACCTTTTGGACAGGTTTCGGGCACGATTTTGTTCGTGTTGGTGTATCTAGGGTATTTAATATCGTTAAGCACAAGCAACGAACAATACTCTGGCCAAACGCTAGCGTCTATAACACAGAACACAGGACTTTCTATGTTCTGTGGTCTGTCTTTAATGACCGCTTACCTACCACCAAGCAGGCCATATGCTCGTTTTTTCACCAATAATATACTTAGAAAGAGTAACACTCATCATCAGCCTATTAATGTCCCCACTGTTGGGGCACAGGAATTCCCTATGGATGGAATAGGGAGATTGGGCCATGATCCACCACGCTGGCCCAGTGCAGATTGGTGGGTGCTGACGACTGCCGATGCAGCCTTGACCAACGGCTTAACGTGCCTTCCGAAACACAGGGGAACTCCAGATAGAAGATTTTTGATCACGCTTTCAATGACCGACGACTGCGAAAGTTGCTTAACTACACCGATTGCGGCCGAACGAGCTAACCATTTGCGCCATCGAGCTCCTCGCTAAGCCTTAGTAACACTGTTACAAAGTTACCACACCGACTGTCAATATTGTGGTAAGTAAAAGAGATGTAGTGATGGGTCCGGTTTGTTATAAAGTGCATTCTCAAGTCTCCGCTACACCATTTGTATAATTAAAGAATATCTCTTATGAATAAGTAATTTTATCTAAAGAAAAGTTTACTAGAAAAAAATCCACGCGGACCAGGCAGCGGACGGGGACCCGAACCCGCATCCCTCGCAATCCGGGCGAATGTCAGTGCACTATGCTACCACGGCCCTATTAGCCGCGTCGAAATTTTCCTAGCCTTAAGCTGCAAGGCAGCGCCATCTCTTCGCATCGCAGGCAGTCAAACGAATACTTTTTCAAGCATTAAACATTTGAAAGAAGAAATAGCAATTATAGTTATGATTTTTTTTCTAGTAAACTTTTCTTTAGATTTAAACATCTAGCAGTTAAATGCTTAAAAAAAATCATAAGTAATTTTATGTTATAAAGGAATACGTATTATGGCGCTCTATTCTCTCTGCCTACCCCACCTGGGACAGGAAAGATCTTTAAGAAACAAAATTTTATATTCTTCAAGGTTATTAATAGCAAATTAATACACATTTGAAACATCCATTGCAGTTAATATAATAACTCGTAAGTATATAGAAAAACACATTTCTTGTGTACGATTTTTTGTGAAGAGGAGGATTTGTGGCCGCGCTTGATCGGCGATAAGCCGCTTTGATTGATCGGTGCGACTGGCCCCGGGTGCGAGGTTCGAACCCCGGCCCGACCTTGCTCGCCAACTGCTTCTATCGTGCTTGTCCAACTAGTTAATCAATGTACCTACTTAGTGTAGTTAATTTACTTGTAAATGTCGTAGAGTTGTCGTAGTATAAGGAGCTCGATTAGTCAGCGCATTCGGCTGCGATCGTTGAAGTTAAGCAACTTTCGCATCGTTCGGTCATTGGATGGGTGACGGAAAATCTTCTATCTCGAGTTCCTCCGTGCTTTGGAACGCACGTTAAGCCGTCGGTCCCGGCTGCATCTGCAGTCGTTAGCACCCGCCAATCCGCACTAGGCCCGCGTGGTGGGTCATGGCCCAATCTCTCTATTCCATCCATAGGAAAGGCCTGTGCCCCACCGCTAGGGACAATATTCGGTTGATGATGATGATAATATGTCGAAAATCCTATGGATTTTGTGAAAAGATTTTGGCTAAAATATTTATGGGTTTTTGGTTTTACACTAGGTTAGGTTAGGTTAGGTTATTTTAATATTGTTACCATGACGCCAAAAAAAAACGTTAGCATTAAAATAAGCAGAAGCATTATCATCTCCATTTTCTCATTATCCGCGTTTTCACAAAGTCCCCGGGAGTATATTTAAAGATAAATTTAAATATAGAAATAAATTAAAAGATAGTATAAAAAAGCACTTATTAAAAAAGCTTATTACAAAGTGTCTGATTATATTACAGACAAAAATGCTTGGGTTTGAACTGTTCCAATCATTCCAACAGGTTTTCTATATTAAATAAATCATAATTGTATTGACGTTGTAACAACATAATGATTTGTAAATGTTGTTACATTAGATTTTTAATGTTGTGGAGTTTTTTTCTCCTCCTTTATATGAGTGGTAGGAAAAAAAAATTTTGGACGATTCAAAAGAGTTGTACTATACATCCAGTTTGAATAGATATATATTGATTTCTGATTTCTTTCTGAGTTTCGCAAAAATTCGATTAATCAAATCATCCAACTACATATTGTATAGCAAACGTAAACGTACAGGGCCTTTTTTGTGTCTGTGGCTTTCTCCGTTTTACACAGAAATTTCGCCAATGTCCAGTAGTGTGAGAGACATGAGAAATACTGCTTTATACAAACAGATTATGGTGATATTTGTTTCTTAGGTTTTCACGCACATCACTCATTAAATAAAACTAGTTTTAACGGGTTAATACACTAAACTTTATTTATTTATTGACGTTTCGCAGCCTTTTCAGGTCTGCATCGTCTTCCAATGAAATAACCGAACGCTCAATAAAAGTCTTTCGAAGGTAGCTCGACAAAATTAAATAAAAAAAATCATAATTCTGACCATGCAGACCTGAAAAGGCCGCGAAATGTCAATAAATAAATAAAGTTTTGTCCATTAACCCGTTCAAACTAGTTTTATTTAGATTATGGTGATATAAAGTAAATAACCGAATGTACGTTCTTCCTTGAGCTTTTCACTTTTCAGAAAGCACAACACACACACACACAAAGACTTCACAGATTAATCAGTACTAATTTATATGACATGGGTAAAGCAAACAATTACTTACAAATAAAAATAGAAAGGTTTCTTAGGTTTTCACGCACATCACTCATTAAATAGAACTAGTTTTTACGGGTTAATGCACGAAACTTTATTTATTTATTGACGTTTCGAAGCCTTTACAGGCTACGTCGTCAGAATCAAACTTTTTCGACAAATCAAATAAAAGTTTGATTCTGACGACGTAGCCTGTAAAGGCTACGAAACGTCAATAAATAAATAAAGTTTCGTGCATTAACCCGTAAAAACTAGTTTTATAAAAATAGAAAGGCTATTAAATTAGAGTTTGATACTGTATTTTTTTATATATTTACACTAGCTGACCCAGCGACCTTCGTACCGCCCTAAAAAAATAGGGGTTGTCCAGCGGACAAAATTGTGAATCTAAACCATTCTCAGATCCCCTGGAACACACACAAAAAATTTCATCAAAATCGATCCAGTCGTTTAAGAGAAGTTCAGTGACATACACACTCACAGAAGAATTATATATATAAAGATATAAACACAAAAAGCTAGGATTGTCGGTCATTGATAGAATTTTATTATTGTTAACGGGATGTAGAGTTTTGGGTGGACGTAGAGAATGTAGAGCCATTAGCACTGGCTTCTAATTCAAATTAAAGTTATCCTTATAATTTTTATTATTTTAAAGCATGTAACTGCTTGATGTTTAAATCTAAAGAAAATATAACTAGGAAAATTTCCACGCGGACCAGGCAGCAGACGGGACTCGAACCCGCACCCTTCGCAATCCGGGCGAACGCACTGACCAATTATGCTACCGCGGCCCTCACGGACCGCGTCGAAATTCTTCCAGCCATTCTTAAGCTGCAAGGCAGCGTCATTTCTTCGCATTGTAGGTAACCCACAATGTAGGTAACCCGTCTGTTGCCTGGTCCGCGTGGAAATTTTTCTAATTATATTTTCTTTAGATTTTTAAAGTTACCCTGTTTAACACGTCATTCATTTAAATCTAAAGAAAAGTTTACTAGAAAAAAAATCCCGTCCGCTGCCTGGTCCGCGTGGATTTTTTTCTAGTAAACTTTTCTTTAGATTTAAACATCTAGCAGTTAAATGCTTAAAAAATTAATAAAAACATAACGTCATTCATTGTCAATTGTTGTTGAAAGCATTTTTGAAAGTCAAACAGAAATAAAATGGCATTTTAACAAGTACTAGCAAACCCCGCGAACTCCGTTTCGCCACCAGATGGCTTCGTTTTATGTAACATTTCGTTTGGTGATTAAAATAAGTTTTTTTTTTAATTTTTCCTGAATTTTCTTTGCTATAAACCTCACGGAGCCCGAGACCTTTCCAACGAATGCAAAACCGTGGAAATCGGTTCGTGCGTTCTGGAGTTATAGCGTCAGGAAGGAAAACCCGACTTATTTTTATATAGTAGATTAGCTTTTTAATTTGATTAAAGAATTTCGGTGCTTATAGGTCTTAATAATCTGTACTATAAGGACAAGTAGACTTTCGCAGTGGATGGCTGACCAAAAATTTCATATCTCTCGAGCTTTTCCGTACTTTGGAAGCCACGTTAAGCCGTTGGTCCCTGCTGTATCAACAGTGGTGGGTCATGGACTAATCTTCCTATTCCATCGATAGGGAAGGCCTGTTCCTCAGCAGTGGGGGCATTAATAGTCCTATGCTGATGATGATTCTCAAGGCAATATGGGTAGGTATAAGCTGTAGCTTTAAAAAATGGGTTTAATTGTAAAATCCTAGCGAATTTGCTATACGCTCTTTTATAAAAAGACTAGTAGCGGCCCGCCCTCGCTTCGCTTCGGTGTAGAGCTAAAGTGTAGACTACAGTTTTTGTTCTCAGACTTGTATTATACACAATGATTCTTCTTATACCTGCATGCAAAATCTCAGCCCGATCGGTTTAAAATTGCCAAAGTTTCATACAAACTTTCATTCCCTATTTTATCCCCTTGGGGGTAGAATTGATCAAAATCCTTTCTTAGCGGATGCCTACGTCATAACATCTACCTGCATGCCAAATTTCAGCCCGATCCGTCCAGTGGTTTGGGCTGTGCGTTGAGAGATCACTATGTCAATCAGTCAGTCACCTTTGGGTTTTATACATATAGATGGCATAGCAGATGTTCTTTACCTCTGCAGATGTGACCTTTACCTTTCAGAAGACCGCAGTAAAATTGTACTTCACTTTGGTGGTGTTGTGTTATTGTTTATAAGTTCAGGTCAGCAAGACGAGGATGGCTGGAGCACACTTTTCCGTCTCTTTTTTGGTATCTGGAAATAGCGTTATGCCTCCCTGAACCTGAGTAGCGCGAACAGGGTATCTGAAGACCTCTCCCTAAGTATTGCACCTAGCCTCAAAAGATCGATGCAATAAGCAGTACCTTACCCGCACTATGAGAACCGAAGTCCCCCTAATGCGTGACGGGAGTATGGGTAGTGACGTGGCGCCCTACAAGAGACTGGCCTCACACCCACAAGGTCCCACAATGTTCTGTCCAAAGTTCTAATTATCAGCTTTTTTCGTAACCAGATTTTACTTACACTTAATATCAGCAATGGTTTTCTGTAAATTCTGAGCCGCGCGTGAAAATTACGGAAAAGCATTTCTGGTGGGATAATTCGTTGCTATTTTTATTATATTATATTATGGAAAAATAGCTTTTCCTAATTAAATAAATGTTTTAATTAGGAAAAGCTATTTTTTCCTCCAGTCATTACCGACTAGCATTCAATATTTTGCTGTAGCAAAATATTATAGGATGCCCAGCGAGGACGACTTTAAGAAAATCAGATTTTCAATATTTTTAAATAAAATAGTATGTTTTTATTTATTTTTAAGCATTTAACTGCTAGATGTTTAAATATAAAGAAAAGTTTACTAGAATGCAATGCGAGTGCATTCGCCCGGATTGCGAAGGATGCTGGTTGGACTCCCGTCCGCTACTTGGTCCGCGTGGAATTTTTTCTAGTAATCTTTTCTTTAAAATAGTATAACTTTAACCGTTTAACCTTTTCGTCTTGTAGATATTATTTCAAATTTAATATTTTGAGATATCAAATATTTATAATAATCTCCAATATTGAGTACCAGATTTACACTAGTTAGAGGATGTGAATAAATAAAATAAACATTTTAATGTATGTAACATATATATTTCTTTGAGCTTTTAATTGCATTTTGAAATACAACATAAAATATTAAATAAGATTATTAAATTTGGTAAAATCAATATTTCAACACCATTTTTTTTTTATTAAAGAATGAGCAAAAATCTCTCATCAGAGCTAGCGTATACATAATATTTGTCGTATGTTTCATTATTATCGATAAAATGATAGTTTCAAGATTTAATTTTAATTTTTAATTACCGACATTCAGTGGCGTACTTCGTTATTTGTTGATGGAAACAACCTCCTTATCTTAAACGCTTTTTAAAATAAGTTTTAAGATTTACGAAGGACTTTTCTCTGACAGATCACTTGATTTCACTTTAATTGATTTAAAAAAAACCATTACGCCACTGAATGCCAGCTCACATCATTCCACGATGCAACCGCATCTTTGACAATTACAATACACAGTTTACAATACTTTTTTTTTATTAAATATAAAAGAGCTTTTCACTCGTATGTACCGTATATACACTTCGTATATCTGTCGTTACATTGGAAGATATCTCTCAATAATTTGAACGTCCTAAACGTATACAATGTAGTCAATCCTTTCAAAGAAAACGAAAACTGTAAAACGTATCACTTCTCTTTAATAATAATAATAATAATAGCTTGGTTTCAACAACCTTTCAAATATGCGGGTATAATGGTATACAAGAGTGTCACAGACGTGGGTCTCCTAACATTATTTACTTAACACTAAATAATAAATAGCATATCGCACCGAATGCGCGCCTAGAGCAAATTTACACTAAAGAGATTGATTGAACGCGTTACATGTCATTTATATACAACACGAACAGAACTTTGAGATTGGATCTCGCGAGATTGCGGCAACGAGGACCTCTGATTCCAATAAAAAAAAAAACAAGAAAAAACTTCAAAATATACATACATAAAATAAACTAAACACCAAATTATCCCTAACTCTGATTCACATAAAAAATTAAGTAACACAAAAAAAGATATTGCAACGATTTCTTCATTTAAAAATACTGAAAAAACTACACAACGCGCGAACGATCAGCCGCCATCTTATTCAATCACATGCGAAAGGCGAATTGCAATTAAAATTACGAAAGTATCGCTTTTTAGAATTATTAGCAAAAAATATACATTTACAAGAGATCGAATCGAACATTATGACTTAACGTGACTTATATTTACAATTATCGAAATGGAATTACAGTAGTGCGGAAGATAAGCGCGGCCCGCGGGCCTTCCGACTGTACTTCACCTAAAGGCAATATTTTGAAAATATTCTCTTACATCTAACGAACGTAAGACGTTTGGCGTATACTTAAGTTGCTAATCGATAATTACACTAACCGATCTATGCGGTGACCTCTAACAATAATTACCTAAATAGTTAAATTGGCAAAGAGTTTCGAAATACTTGGCGTCGCCGAGGCGACTCGACCCTAGCAAGGTTATACGTAGCAGGATATGGTATCATCACAACTGATGGCCCGTCAGACCCTAATACAGTCTAAACGTATTTACTGGAGAGTTGCTTCGCAAGTTCGGTGTACTTGAGGAACTTGGAATGGGGGCTTTCGTCAAACGACTGCGAAGGGCTCCGGGGGTCCTGCGGGGAAGCAGCGTTGGAACCCCCACTCTTATGAGTGCTCGGAGAGGAAGCCGCAGGAGGTGCTTTGATGGGCACGGGCTCTGGAAGAGCCCCATCTTTGACGAAATGCATTTTGGACAAGTGGTGTCTATAAGCACCCTTGGATATGAAAGGAGTGTCGCAAAGCGCGCACTTCATAATAGAGTCAGTGACTACCGCATCGTTGCAAGCCCAACTAAAGGTGAGGATGCTTGGAGGCCCCGCGGGGGAGGGTGCGGGCGCGGGGGCGCGAGTTGGATTCGTCTCTGTTTTGTCACAAAGCTTTTGCAGTGCAGCTAGAGGATGGCTGCCACTGCGGCGAGAAGAAGTCGGCTCATTGGAGGAGCCGCCTCCAGTTAAATTATCGAACATGGAGGACAGAGCTCCTAAACTAGATGGAGGCTTTCTTTCTCCGCTGGGAGTATTAGTAGAGCGGTCACTAGCAGGGCTACGCGGACTAGCCGCGGGGCTTGGACCCTCACTCTCGCGTTTAGGAACGGTGGGCTTTACATCGTCTTCCGTAGAGCTGCTCGGCCGAGGAGGATCCTCTTCGTCGTCAACCTCAGTTTTAACTCTCACTGGCTGACTACTAAGGTCCACTCCATTTTCTCGATCCTCCTCCTCAGGCACTTCCTTTTTTATTCTAATCTCAGTGGGTCGATCTTCAGAAGCAGGTGTTTGGGAGCCACGAGTATCAGGTGTAGTACGAGGAGTCATGTGATACGCATCTAACTTCCTATCGGGAGTCAAAGATTCTACTCTGCTTCCGCCTCGTTCGGACATAGAACTAGATTCGCTACCACTGCGCTCTCTACGGCCATAACCCTGCTGATGATGATAATTTCTAAGCATATTCATCGTCTGCGGATCTACCAATGGTTTTGTATAGTCTACACTCTCATCTATGCCTAATCTCTTTAGAATACTAGAACCGATAGGCGCGTGCGCAGCCCCACCAGGCATGCCAGGCACCGAGTGTCGAGACCGGGTGTCGAAACTCTTCTCTATCAGTTGTTCTATGGCATTGAGGACCGATGGGGACGAGCTTTGTTCATTGCTGGTGTTAGGGTCTTTGGAACTTGGAGATGAATCAGTTACGGAAGAAGGGGAGCGATGGTGAGCGGAGCCTGGAGAAGGCTGTTCGTCATTAATACTTTTACGACCGTCGCGGCTCGTCGGTGTCACGTGACCAGGTACTTCTGGGGGAATAATGTTATTCGACATTAGAGCGCTTTTTAGGAAATTCCTTTGGTTATTCGACATGGGAGCGCCTATGCATTGTCTAATGTGCTCAACGAACACAGCAGTCTCTATTTTATCACCGCACTTTTCGCAAGTTATTCTACTGCCCGTACCGAAGTCCCTGATTGGTTTCCCCATGGGAACGCCGTTACCGTCCCCGTTTTTGAACTCGTGTTGTGCTCTCTCTAGTTCGAGAAGTTTCCTAACTGGCAATGATTTCTTTCGCTTTTCGCGTGTCTGTCGTCGCCTTCCTCCACTTTCAGTAATAGATCGCATTATATGTTCTTTGTAATGGGAATTTTTAACCATGTGATTACTCAATTCTTTCAAGGAACTAAATGCTTGGTCACATACCTTACAAGTTAAGACTGCGCTAACATGACTACTGGTGCCCGTGGCGGGCGGAGCGGTATTATTGGCACCGGGACCACTAGAATTAGAACTTTTAGCATCATCCGAAGACTTCCACGATATAATTTGTTCTTGTGATATAATATTAGTGTAGTGCTGAGTGCGCTGCATATGGCTAGTCATTTCAGCTAGCGACCTAAAGCTTTCAGCACACCACATACATTTTAATATTTGCCTAGTTTGCTCAGCGCCTTTACCTAACCAAACATCTTGCCCGCGAACTAACTTTCTAGGAATTGGCATATTTTCCTTAATTAACATATTTAAATCATTTTGATTCGGCTTCGATGAGCTGCTAGACGATGATGAGTTGTGAGAAGGCGTCGATGGAGAGCTCGATGGTGGCTGTAGAGAAGGTGGAAGGGGCCCACCGCTTGATGGGGGTACAGGCATGTTAACACCACAGTGCTTCGCTTCTTTCATGTGTATTGTCAAATCTGCTAGAGAATTAAAACTCTTCTTACACCAAACGCATTTAAGTACGTCTTTTGTTTGATCAGCGCCTTTGTTGAGCCAATGCGACTGCCACGCTGAATGTCTGGCAGCGGCGTTCGGCGCTAGCCCTGCACCCAAGGCGGCGCTTTGTACAGCAGATCGAAATAGTTCTTCGCCACCTAGCCTACTCAACTCACTCATTTTCTCGAGTGCCTTAGTAGCGTCGCTCGGTGTAGGCGTTCCATGTTTCATTTTACCGTTCCAATCGGCAGGCACGCCCCCTTTCGGAGACAAGCTGGCAGCGGCGACTGCAGCAGCGAAGTAAGGAAGATGTGGCGCCACGGGCGTAGTCCACGGTGAAGGCGACGGCTTAAACTCTGAAGATCTAGAGCTTTTCCTCGTCGGGACCGGGGACGGTGAGTCCTCCGGGCCTCGCTTTCTCGTGCCGACTGACAAATCGAGTGGTCCATTCTCATTCTTACTGAGATTGACCGCGTCGTCTGCATCTTCGTCGTCGTGTGGGGACTCACTGCGTTTCGTGCTGAAGTCTAGGACAGCGTCCGGTCGTTCGGAGTCGGTGTCGTCCTGGCAAGACATGAAGAGTCGTTGTTGGGCTGCTGCGGCTGCGGCGGCGCCGAGGTAGGCGGCCACGGCAGCGGAGTGCGGGGGGAGGAGCGCAGCGGGCAGCGCGGCTGGGAGGGCGGCAGTTAACGCGGCGGGCAGCGGCAGCCCCGGCCCGCTGCGGCCAGAGTACACTGAGTCATTGGAGGGACACCGCGGCGCTCCCGATGACTCGCGAGAGAGACATCGTGGACTCTCCCTGTTGACAAAGAAAGAACATTACTGTAGAAACAAAAATGAGCAAATTATCTTTCACCGGAAAGAAAGACTACATTATGTGTTTTTTCAGGTAGCATCAACAAAGAATAACGTACTCGTATATTGTGATATTGACAGGAGCTTTTTACTAAGTAGTAAAATTTGTGTGGATAATCTTGAAAGCATTCAAGAAAATATAACTTATACATAGGTATAGCTTTTTATGCACTAAGTTCAATAAATATTCAAATCGAAGCCGCAGACGTTTCTATTTCCCTATTCATAAATTATGTATATCCACATTTAGGAATTCTCCGACATTTTAGTTTGTTTTTTGTTATGTTTTTCGCATATATTTGCTCAGATACTTATTGACATACCAAAAACAAGATAATTTATATTGTAACTCTTCACGAATTGCAAATGTGAAACTTCGGTGGACAACAATTTACCATAATTATATAAATAGTACAGTTTTGTTATTTCTATCAATTTCTTAGCATAAGTAATCTTCATATTTGAATTTGTAAAAATAAACTCCCTACTAAGTAGACTAATTATAAGACTCATTTAAAAAAAGGAATTTAAAGCCATCATTATTCGCTTTAAATGGCAATAAATATTGATAACGACAGTAGGTACCTACTTATTTTGTTTCGAGTTTCCATTTTATTGTTTTTGTAGAAATTTACATATTGATCGAATTAAGAATGGTTTTTTTTTAACTTTACTCACTATATCTACCAAAAATAGATATATCTTTTCTATAGTGTTTTAACTTGTGTCCCATTTGTTTCTTTTTATGCCACTAAAGTTTGTTGAGTGTTTGAAAGCCAAAAACTAAATATTAAATTCTCAGGATTTGAAATCTGAATATCATCTTTATTTGAAAAGTGTGATTTAAAAAGCACCTAAGCTCAAATTTAACTTAGATCCCAGA
This sequence comes from Chilo suppressalis, assembly GCA_902850365.2. Lineage (NCBI taxonomy): Eukaryota > Metazoa > Arthropoda > Insecta > Lepidoptera > Crambidae > Chilo > Chilo suppressalis. Next base: position 2,710,739 of record OU963899.1, on the reverse strand, counting down.
CTACCAACAATCTGGTAGAGAATTTAGTAAAACATGTTTGAATTTTCGACATGAAAATATCATTTCTCTACATACTTGTTACTATTAAACTACTTTGAGTTGTTATACAAAGTTCTATTCAGTTTTAAAAACTTTGATAAACATAACTAATAATATGAAAAAACAAAGGAATAAATAAACTTATATGAAAACTAAATAGGTACAAAAAATATTACCAATGTAAACAATAAAACGAGACTTTAAACCAGATTTTAAACTAAAAACTCAAATGGCAAATTAGGACAAAACCAAAACAAATTAAACTTCAAACGAATAAATCGAACTAGCTTAGCATAATTATGGAATCATAAGAACCCAAGAAAATAATAAACAAGAACGATCTCGCCGTTTAAGTTAAACAAAAACAATAAAACACTTGATCAAACAAAAAAAACATACCTCACGTGGTCCGGCTCGACAATCATTTTGGACAGAATGGTTTCAGCGTATCCAACACGTCGACACCCGAACAACTTTCGGATCCATCAAACAACACTCGAGTTCAAACACAAATCTACAAAGACAACTGTGTGACTTCCCAGATAGTAGGTTGGAAAATATTAAACTCGTCGCGGAAGACGCGCCGCGATCGGCGGCCGGGAGGGAAATGCGCGATGCCTGCGGCGGCGGCGGCGGTCCCGCGCGGAATGAGGTGCCGCGTGATTTACGACCCGCCTGCAGCGCCCCCGCCCCGCACGCCCCGCCAACGAGCGAGACAGTCGCCACCACTGCGACCTGCTCCACCAGATAGACAGAGACGGCTATCTGGTATTCAACTTCGAGGGGTGGCGCTGCGTAATGCAAGCGTGCGTGCGATGCGCGAGGTGGACGTGCAGTGACGGGCGATCGTTTTGATGACAGCCGTCTGACACAGCATAGCTACTCCGCATAGCTGAGTCACCGTCTTAACTCCAATGAAAAATGTACACAGGAACCTTTATGGCCAATAGGCGAGTTAAAGCATTAATAAAACCGCGTACGCTATAACTGCTACACATAGATTTTCATATGTTTACTCTAACACAATAAGGCCGAGATGTAAGTCTCGAGGGCTTAGAAGATTGGCCGGACAGGGTTGACGGCGTTGACAAGGAAATGGCGCGTTAACAAAACGCGCCGAGACGAGTCCTTTTAACAACACCGAGACAGACAGGGGACGAGGACGGATTTACGCGTATCATGAACAGATTTCCTGCTTTGACAAAGGGAAATAAATATATCTTGGGTTTATTTATTTTTACACGGGTAGCAAAGTTACGTGTGCTGCTATTATCAACCCAAATTGAAAAACCTACATGCCAATCTAACACAAGACCCCTACTTAAATAACCGAAATAATTGAAAGAAAATTCTGCACCTGAACATATTTGTTTTACGAATGCTGCCTTCATACTGAATTCTAATTAATACACCAATGAAATACCTTTTAAGAATAAAGCAGCAATTCCAAATTGAAACCAGCCAGTCACGTGTCATTCAAAAACAGTACCTAATCGTGATTTGACAGAAATCATAGCCCAGGTCGAGCGAGTCGCGGTGGCAACTTTTAAAAAGTTTCCAACAATATCGCCAGCTGTTTACGGCTTCCTATAAGCATTAGTCGGGTGTGGGTCAATCAATCACTCGTGTTTATGTGACAGGTATATTGTCCTCTCTTTCCCTCGCGACGTGCACGCGATCCAAATAACTGAGCCAGTGAAGTTGCACTATAGTTTTTCTTGATACTAGCAGATTGCTAATAGTTCGCCGAGTTGTTTGTTAGTCTGTGGTGTCGTATTGACGATCGGACTTAGCGTAGACGAGACGGGCTGACATGTACGCCGGGTAAGTTAACTTCGTGCGGGCGGTATAGGGGACAACTAGGGTTACCAGATGATAAAATCAAAAGTCCGGAGAATAGGCTTGATTTCCATTAAAAAATCCTAAGATTTTTTACAGTTTGAGAATTTTCTCTCAAAAGTACTTAACAATTTAAAAATGTCGTAATATTATCGTCTATGCTTTGTTTATACTTTTAAATCAATATAATTTGAATAGTTTAACATGTAGGGCATTATATGAATCCATAATTAAAGAAAGAAAACCTTACTTAAAAATGTATCTTCATATATTAAGTATGATAAAACTGATTAAGTACCTACTTGGATAATAAAATACTGATTTTAATTGCAATTATTACCAATATATTATTTTTAGTTTGTCTAACTTTTTATTAAAGAGATCTTTAAAACGTAAGCTGTATTTTATTGGAAATTCAGAAAATCCTGAGATTTCATGAGATTTGCAAAATCCAGCCGCAATCCTGAGAAGAGTCCAAAAATCAGGACAAATCCTGAGATATGGTAACCCTAGGGACACCTGACCCTCTTTGAATAATTTCTCAGTTACAATGTGAATTTTAAAACCGATCACAGATGTCTTGACCGCAATAATGGCGAAGTGTTGAGGTTTCGGCAGCCGGCAATAGTCCTATTTCGTGATTTTTGCCTTATGATAATGAATAGTGTTATTAATGTATTTTAATGCAATAAATCTAAAGTTATCTGTTTGATTTGTACAGTATTTTTCTATCTTAGTAAACGTTCTGTTTTTTTTTTGAATTTGTGATTTGAATTATTACTGATCTATGGTTCTAATGTTGTATTAAATGTAATTTAATGTTAAATGAAGACCTTGAAAATATATCAATGTGAGTAGGTATTGTATATGTATGTGAAGAGCTCGATGGCGCAAGTGGTTAGCGCGTTCGGCTGCGATCGTTGAAATTAAGCAACTTTCGCAGTGGTCGGTCATTGGATGGGTGACCAAAAAAAAATTAAAATCTCGAGCTCCTTCGTGCTTCGGAAGGCACGTTAAGCCGTTGGTCCCGGCTGCATCTGCAGTCGTTAGCACGCAATCCGCGCTGGGCCCGCGTGGTGGGTCATGGCCCAATCTCCCTATTCCATCCATAGGGAAGGCCTGTGCCCCAACCATGGGGACATTAATAGGCTGATGATGGTGATGAGCAGTTATTTGAGAACAAATATTCCTAAGCGATACTTTTTTTAAAATAGCACCAAAATATGACAATGCTTGCGACGCGTTTTTCAACTTTTCTGTAATTATTCTACGAAAATTCGAATTGAAATAAATCAAACACATATACAGAAATGTAAATACCTCCACAATATTTTGTATTGTATTTCTATTTAAAAGTCAATAAAAAACTAAATAGGACAGATACAGATCTTCAAATTAAAAGACGTGTTAAAAGATATATTCCAAATACTACGGATTCAAAATCTAAACAATGGACCCTGAGGGTACACCGCGGCGCAGTAGAGAGTGTTTATGATTGATGAGGACTCTTCACTGCAACTAATTGACAGTGATGGAACATCCAACATGGAGATCTAACAAACATAGGGGCTCTATAAAACTAAACGCATTCATAATTTAAAAGCGCTAAGATCTGTTTTAGAACGAATCGTAAATAGGAGACTGCACTTTTTGCTTTGTAACGAAAATCGTACCTGTCGTCTCGCCGGACGCCCTAAGATAAGCAAACTTTACAGTTTTTTGGAGAAAATGTTGTTAATTAATATGAACCTATCACAAAATCTATATCTATATAAGACAGGAGCAAAAATATTGATAAATCATTCGGAAATTGATCTGTGACGATGTTTGCTATTGAATGTTCGATGAGTCGTCTTCGATTTGAAACATTTTTCATTTATTTTTTGTTACCACACTTAAAAATGAAATATGTTGTTACTTCGTCACAAAAACAAGCGTTCTGATAAAACAGGTGACACATTTACCCAGAGATTTAAAAGTCTTAAACTAATAGCATAATTTATCAAGTCTTTACGTTCAATAAATCATCAAACTTACGCATGCTTGTCACACATAGTTTTAATATCATCAAATTGATACAATGAAATAAATTCAACAGCGTTATCATGTCGACACTTGATAGTTTTTACTGAAAGAACAATAGCGTTTCTTTTGTACGTACGTGTACGTCCGTAATTTATAACAGATTTCTTGGTCATTTGACAAACATGTGTTTGTGTATCGAATCGATGTATTTGACAGCGATTTATGGTGACGCTTTCTTTTCGGCGTTTAATAAATTTAAATATTCACGGTGGTTGATTATCACTTGTGTAAACATTAAGAGAAGTTTTTAAAATTAATTCAAGTACGATTCTTGTTTCATCTAATTGTTCTTAGTTATCACTGTTAGTCATTAATAAAATAATGAATTTATGAAATTTCATTTTTTTCTACAGACTAAATAATTTTTGACACATGTACACATTAGTCTATGTATATAATAGTATTTCTTGTTATATCAGCATTGAACTTCACTAGCTTATAGGATACAAGTATTTATCTAAACCTGAGCAATGAGGCGCTCTGTAAGCTGAAATACAGGATGAAAATCCTAGTTCGGCAGCTGATGCTAAAGATTGTCTTTTTTATCTTAAGTTTTTAAAAGGTGTCTATAGTACCTAGTCAGGTCATAAATTCTGTCACATGTTTAATATAAAATAATTGAAACAAGTTTATTCATTATGTAACCATAAAATGAACTTAACAAAACATAGATTCTTATGACAATAAAGTTTATTCAAAATGACCTCCGCGATTTTGAATACAAGCCTTCAATCTGCGCGGCCAGTCGTCTATCGCAGCACGAACGAGGTCCATGTCAATATCGGCGGCTGCCTTAATCAAGGATGTCTTGAGTGACTCCGAATTGGGATGAAGCTTTGAGCACGCCTTTTCCTCTAAGTGTTGCCATATCTTGTAATCTAACGGACTCAAATCTGGACTGGAGGAGGGCCAGTCATTCAATATTTTTTTTTGTGGCCAGCATTCTAAAAGAAAAGTTTTTACTGTGTGATAATACTTATGACCTGACTGTGTATAAGACATAAAGTTACATACTGGTCTACATAAAGATTGTTATTCCTTCTCAGAATAGAAAAAAGAGTAGGTTACTAATCAAATTAAAAATCCAAGAAAATCATTACCTAACTATATGATTGTGATCGATTTGTTGCGTCATCATCAAAACTTGTCAATGTTTAGAATCGTATCCGTATGTGATAAACATTACAAGTGGTAATTTATCACTTTAATTTTCTTTAATCACGGCTACTTATTTGAGTAGGAAAATCAACTCGCTTAATAATATAAGTTAGGAACACATTCATTAGATAAATAAGTTTACGTCAGTATATTAGCGTCCTTATTAATAGCTAGATTCAAGACCTATTCGCAAACTTTTTTTTAACATTAACAGTGTGAAACTAAAGTGAAAATTGCAAATCCATCGATGCTTCTCAGAACAAGTATCTTAGTGGCGTTATAATTAAGCAGTATTTGATCACTAAATAGCTCGGTGATCATCACTTCCATCTGTCAAAAGCAGTTAGCGAATAGGCCTACAGAACTTTGATTACCTCCATCTAGTAAAATATTTTCTTTTAATATAAAAATAAATAAATGTTGTTCCCTTTTTCCATATTTTAATACTATTAAGTTACTGAATAAAATGTTTTAACTTATGCATTTCGAAATGATTAGGAGTAATTCCTTCGCTACTTTGCGTCCTCATCATTGAGTGATCATCGATCTGCTCCGAGACAAGAATTGATGAACTGTCATCGCGTAGATTTTAGATCATTTTTACTAGCACCGCACCTACCTACTATAACTGTCACTATCGTATGCCCATTCATTTCTGTGGCTCGACCAAGTGCAATACATCAATTCATTTGCACGAATCTCGACTTTGGGCGTTGATGTTAGCTCAGTTCATGGTAGCAACTTTGAAGTGGCCACGCAAGTGGTGGTTGAGGACAGCTGACAACTGGTAGCGGGAAACAATAGGATCATTAAAGTGGACGTACGGAGTGACGTCGAGACCACCGTCAAGTACAATGCGTTGAATGCGCCCGCGGACGCATTCTTGGTCGAGAGGTTACAACCAGCGATGATACAAGTATCAACGGAGAGCGTTCAACAACGTTCACCAGACTCTGTTAAACTGATTTAAGAGAATTTATTGATAAGGTAGCTCTGTTTGTAAATGTTGTCTGTTGTCCTAATAGTGGATCACTTGATTGCATATAAGTTGATATGAAACATCTAGTTAGTTAAGTCGCTGACACGGCTCATCAAAGAACTGATTTAACATACCAAAGAATTGATGTATGAGACAAGGAGCAGTACCGTCATCCCATGTGCGAAGCGCTTCAGTCAAATATGAACCATTTTTTATGCTGTGTTCCTACAGTTAGCACAGTTTCCATATCTCCATAAGTTACGACATTCACATAAAATTAGGGTAGAAGAACGGGAGCTTGATGGCGCAGGTGATTAGCGCGTTCGGCCTACGATCATGGCCAAATTCTTATTATCATGAATTCCTCACTGCTTCGGAAAGCAAGTTAAGCCGTTGGTTCCAACTGCATATGCATTCGTTAGCACCTACCAATCCGCACTGGGTCACGGTCCAATCAATCTCTCTATTCCATTCAAGGAAGGCTTGTGCCTCAGCAGTGGGGAGACATGATGCTGCGATGAGACAGGGTGTGACGTAATTCTCGTTTTTCACTGTTTATATACCGATAATAAAGAAAAGTACTCCTAATTTTACCTTTCAGCATTAGGGTCTTGGATCAGCGTTGCTGGTATGCTGTGCTCGATGTCGTCTCGTTCGTCAGGCGTGGGGGTCGCAGGGGAGGCGGGGGACTGCGATCTAGACGCCTCTCCCCGCTCGGCCCGCTCGCCCCGCTCATTTCGCTCCTTCACGCCGCCTTCTGGACTGGTGGCCTCTTCTGCAGACAAGGAGAAGTACAAATCAGAATGCTAATCATAAAAACCTTTGCTTAGGGGAATTCTCAAGACCTTTTCTGTTATCTGTACTCTTTTGCTATTTATTATTTGTTTGGGTTATCGCTCGAATTTGTGCGATCGTCTGGGTATGTAACCTCTACAGTACAGAAGATCACAGTAGTAGGGGATGGGCCAGGGTAGACAACGGTGCGCCAGTTATTTTTGGTATCGCAAGCGTCTATAGGCTACGATGGCAGTTTACTCTTTGCCACCCTTTTTACACAAAAAAAAACAAATAGAATGATAAAGAAAAGTTTACTAGATCCACGCGGGCCAGGCAGCAGACGGGACTCGAAACCGTACCCTTCGCTATCCAGGCGAATGCACTGACCATTGTGGGTTACAAACAATGCGAAGAGATGGCGCTGCCTTGCAGCCTAAGGCTAGAGAAAAATTTGACACGGCCGTCAGGGCTGCGGTAGAATGGTCAGTGCATTCGTCCGGATAGCGAAGGTGCAGGTTCGAGTCCTGTCTGCTGCCTGCCGCGTGGATTTTTTTCTAGTAAACTTATCTTTAGATTTAAACCTGAAAAACATAAATATAATGATATCTTTTAATAGATGAGTTTCTAAACATTTAGCGAGTAAGATTGTTTTGTATGTATCAATATTAACTTTAGTGAGCCATCTATTCAAAATTATGGCTATACTATATCTCATTCACTACACCAAAAAAGGCCCTGCAACAAAATTTAGATAATTTTCCAAAGCACTTAGAGCTTCATCGTAAATCACAATTGAATATTTGTATTGCAAAATTTTAAACAATATCAGATAACCTATTCGGATAACATCAAAAGGAAAAATAAAACAATTGTTAATTTACTACGTGAGCGTGAATGAGCAATAAAAGGATTAGTAACAGACGCGACACATCGAATCGAACGTCGTTTAGGCAAAATTAAAAAACAAATAACAGATAGCAACTATCTGTTTATAGCAATCGTTCATCATCAATATAATAATAAAACGAAATAGACTGATATTGTGGCGATAAAGTTAGGAAAATTACTCGAAAACCGGGCCACTACACAAAACATTGCGCAAACAGCATGTGATTAATGATTGATTGATTATATATTACGTTAGTCATCGAGCAACGGATCAATTATTCAAAGTTAGTTATCTATTGACATAATTCCGGGCGATAAATCGATTGATAGCATCGTGGTTGTTATATCAGTAGGTTTTCTACTCTAAACATTACTAATATCTAACTTTGCGTTGACATCGGATTTATGGATTACTGGAAGAGGAAAAACAAAAGAGTAACTTTCGCCCGGATTACGTTGTCCGAAAAACTGACAGTGGAAAAAAACGATTTTTTGAAATCGGAGAGCACCCAAAAAGGCAGCGCGGTGGGCCCGTGTGGTCCGCTTATTTCACTGCCCACTGGGTCGTGAACCGCGTTTCTGTTCGCTAATTGATTAAAACCCAGCGTGTCAATCCATAGATCGCAAGGATGGCCGGCGTGCCCGCGGGCGATTCGCTGCAGCAGACCATTCGAATGAGCCCGATTGTGATCAAAGGAAACACATCCGCCAGCATCTGTGTCTGACTGCACTGGAGTCAAATTTAAATGACACGTGCCTTTATCGTGATGCAGTAGAATTATACTCTCGCATCGCCCACACTGTAGCTTCGGGCGTTTGACAATGCTGGTTATTTCATTTGCATGTAAAGCGCAATCGGCATACCAGTAATAGATATTTCCGCGCTTAAATTTTCGTCTTTGTAAACGATCACTTTGTGAAAGGCTTTCGAATTCTTCTCCCGAATTTCGCGTGTCATCTTGTTTTTTTCTTTAATTTAATGAGATACGTATCGAATCCCAAATAATTTTCACAGTCGAGTAAACGACAGTTATAAATTGAGAGTTTAATACTAAATTACGGTCAAACTCCGGAGACGATTCTGAACAAGCCACAATGGACAGTGAGTCGACACTTTTCGACAAGGAATTACGAAACAATGGGTTAATTTCACCTAGATCCGCCGTGAAATCGACATAACGATTGATGATCGATAATAAAGCTGTGATACGGAAGACAAAATCAATGGATCTAATCGGTTACAATGAAGTTGAAAACCCGATGATATCGAAGCATTAGAAATAGATGAATCTCTCTTTTTTTAAATATAAAAATTCTGCTTTGTTGTTTTGAAAGTTGACGTGAACAACAAAAAAATAAGGTCAAATCAAAAGGTTCTTTTTAAATATTAGTTTTATGAAAAGCATTTAAATCGCTGATTTTTTTGCTAAGAAATATTTCAACTCATACCAAGTACCAGACTGGAATCGATTCAGCGTTATTCACTAAGTTGTGACTAATGCTGACAAGTGACTATGCTTAAAAAGCGAAGGCATCCGATCCATTGCTATTTTACCAAATGGTCCAAATAATTGAGCTAGTAAACATCTCCTAATGTTTATCAATTAAAAATAGTTATATTCTTAATACGTTCAATGGATTTGAATCTATTAATGTTATCTTTGATTTTGTTTTAGTTGTGCAAAGCAAAAGGTTTAATTAACTGTTAATAGCATTAATAATAAGTATTTAAGTATACTACGATTTGAAGGAAAACACCTGTTAGAGTATGTAAATTTCTTAAATATAGTGGACACACTTTTAACATTATTATTAATTTCAGAAAAATATATCAAAATATGACTATGCCCTACGTAGTCGCATATGTTATATATAACATTCGACATCTCACCTTAGTAATTAGCAATTTTACTATATATTATAAAATCAAATCAAAAAGCGCGCACTTGTAACTTTCATTTCACGAAATCGCTTCCACAAATTGCAAGAAAGGAAGAGAAAAGATGTCACACATCAACAAGCAACTTCGTCTCCAAAGTAAAAAATCTGTATTAACTAGAAATATCTTAGGTACTTATGAACGTTACGTTTTCAATGCTATTGATAATATCGTCATTAGAAATAGCTTCAATGTTGTTTGTCAGTCGTAGTAGATGCTAAAGCTTTCAAAGGGTGTGTATGAAATGCCAGGTGAGTTATGACTTGGTTATCTATCAATCAATCATTCGGCAGATGGTATTGAAGCAGATAACAGAGATAGATAATACATTTGCAACTACCGTGGTGCCAGTGGTTAAATATCAATGTTTAGGTGAATTATAGTTTGATATTTGACAATTACACGGAAGCCTAACGTTGCTTCAGAAGAAATAACATCCTTAAATACTATAAAATGTTTAAAATACACTAGGTAATATTACCTACGAACCAATATTTGACACTAGGTAAAAATATCAAGAAACATAAAATGCTAGTACTAATTTAGCAGGTAAGAGAATCTATTTTTTTTATAGATAGGTCCGACAAATGATTCTGCCCCACCTGATGTTAAGTGACGGTGAAGTCCAGACGTGAAGATAGCTGGTACAGCAGTTCTACCTGCCACACCGGCCATTCTCACCCTGCCGGCCTGCATATTGCTTCTTCACTTCTCTTTTAAAGGACCCCAGGTTGTAAGAAGGAAGGAGCACGTGAGCGGGCAGAGCATTCCATTTATGAATAGTGCGACAAAGAAATGAGTCACCAAATTTCTTTGTACAATTTTTTTGTTTTGTGACAACGTAGGCCAGCGCGCGTGGTCCTCTGAAGGAAAGGGGAAGGTAGAATAAGAGAGAACAACTCCTCAACACACTCGCCGTGGTACAGACGATAGAATGCGGTTACTGACGCCACGTCAAGGCGTAATTGAAGAAGGCTCGAGGTGTTTAGTAACCTCCTCATCGCCAATGATACCGCAAACGAATAATGTTCACAATAAACAGATATAACATTTGTTTACGCCTGCTCGGCCGTTATCGACGATGGCTGTTTTATTTTCTCTTTCTTTATGTTCCTCGAAACTAATTGAATCTCAGAGAAAAGTACACAAGACGACAACAGAATAATTTCCTCGGTCGTCGTGTCGGTGTCGTCTCGTTGTCGTCTTGAGGCTGCATCGGACGGCACAAAGCATGCTTTTGTTCGCCTCTATTTTCTGTCGGCCATCGAAGTTTTCAAATTTGATGGAGCTTATTGATAGAATAAACTTGCCTCGAGCATTGGCATCTGAACAATCATTATTGGCTGTTTGTATGTATCTTTGTACATAGTTTTTTCACTGTCCATAAAAGTGAATAGCTACGTAGTGTTTTATGTTTACTTACAGATTACACGGCAATGTTTGTTGACAGTATGAAACTGTCTCTACGTAACCAATTAGTTTGATTGATAGTAAATATTTGTTGAACAGAATAGTTGATCTAAATTAGGTACATAGTTTTGCATAAAAATAATCTCGATGCATTTGGACCATCTTTGCTGGACATTGAAAGAGTATCATAGATCAGTTGATCCATGTTTTTTATAAAGATAGTTTGTGTTCTTTACTTTAAGTTTTAGGCAACATTTACTGTAGACTATAGACGTTATGCTAGCAATCCATCAATTTTAGATCGTATCGTATCTACATTGAATTAGGCAAATTCATAAAATCACATTTCATTTCAATGTGCGTACTTACTTACATTAGCCCAAGTGAGGATACTCAGCTGTCTACGTGTATTTTAAATTTTCAACATAATGTTCCTTTGGAAATAAAATATTAGTTTAAATTTTAATCTTTACCTTAAGTATCTGGCCACCTATTGAAAATACGACTTATTTATTCAGTGTTTTTGTTTCTGAATTCTACGGAGTGGTATTGGCCTTAAAATTAAACAATACACTGTTGATTCTTGCATGATTATCTAAACTTAAAACTAAATTAAAGATCAGTCTCTCATTTTCATTTTGTATGGAGAATAACAAGGGTACAATGTTGTCAAATTTAAGTTTAGATTTAGAGAATCATGCCAAAATCGACACCAATGACTACTATAAGTCGTCAAAGGGCATATCATATTAGTCATACTTAAAGCCATTAATCAATGTAATCAATCTCAAATCTATCATTACCTAAGTACCACGTGTCATACGTATTCAATCGCTAAGCCCAACATAGGTTTTTCGAATTACCTGTTAAAACTCAATATCAACACGTAATAGAATTCTTTTAAAATATCAAAAGTTGGCTCTAATTAGTACTTAGTTTGTAAGTATTTAGATTATTTGAAACATGATTATCATGTATGGCTAGATACAAGAGATTAATAGTGAATCTGTTTTAAGTGCTACTTATGCACTAACTATAGGAAGAGAAAGAATCTTATTTTGTGTATGAATCAAATTTTCAACTACCTATGCGAATATGAAGGTCATCGAATGTAAACAAAACATTTATCTGAATCTCAACAACCACGTTAATAATTTGATTGATTTTAAAAGATAGATGACAGTCGTTGCTCAAGCCAATTGAAAATTAATGACGCGATCGCTTGTTGGACTAATATCTTGCTTTCTGAATGTGTCTTCTTCCTTGTACATGATTGACCTTCAGCGTAAACGAATTCAACACTATCGCACGACAAGAATTTTAATGATGCTTTGCTCTTACTAAAAGAGAAGGAACTGTCTATAAGGACTTAATCTTTGCAGTAGGAATTTTACCTATGACAACTTAGCAAAACATTTAAGGAATATAAATAAAATGTACGAATGTGTATTTTAAACTCATAATTTTTAATCGCTTCTCAGCGCATACATAATTTCTATACACCAATTATTTTATTTAAATTGTGATGTTATTTATTATATTCCTGAAATTCGTAATGAAGTAGTAGAGCTACGATTAATGATTACACTTTTCAATCAAATCGATAAGCACAATCTGATTTTGTTGAAACCACAAAAATATTGAAACTATCAAATAAATTGGCAAGTCACTGAAGTATTCCTAGTAAAAAATCTAACAAAGCCTATCACGCTAACCTTATCAAAAGCTTTGGCAAAATCAATTCATCAAACAAAATCCGTTTAGCATAGGCTTGAGTCACATCACCCGACAATATTGTGATGCTGAGTCATGCTCTTGTAGATATTAACTACTTGTAGTACATTGCTATAAATAATAAGAACACAAACACAAACCCGGCCTATAAAAGTGTTTGAGCTCACAAATCATTACTTCTAATATCAATAAGAGAATTTGGTGTTTTTATTTTATTGTAAATACTGCGTAAATTTTAGATGATTATGATAAAAAAATAGTATATTCTGATCGTAACGTATCATAATTAATAAAAAGGCAAATATTTTTTGTTGAAATCATTAGAAATAAATGTATTTCTTCATAGAAAATCCAAAATTTTGAAATTCCAAAGTGTAGATTGCTGTGTTAAGGTCAAAATTTATAATGAAAGCCTTCATATGCAACCTACCTAATCTACTTGTTACTTTCTTTGAATTTATTTTAGAAAAACAATGTCAATTTAACACGCAGTGGAAGCACTGCGTGTAAAATTGACAATGTCGAAATTGTGATTTAGTCGCAAGCTGCGTCACATGTCGGAGCAACAAGTCAGTGATGTCACCGATCACAGAGCGAGTAACAAATCACTTTTATACTTATGTAATACTACGACAGTCACGCCAAAATATTTGAAAATTTCGCTTCTACGAGCAGGCTTCAGTAGGCATTCTGAATAATTCAATTGATATACTCTAACAAAGTAAAAAACCCTACTTAGATTATTTTTGAGTCACATTTTGGTGTTGTTCAAAGGGTTTTAAAACATATCGATATTATTTCTAAGCTACCCAAAAAAAATCAAACATTGAAATTTTGCTTTTAATGAAGATACACATTTTTATCCATAATATAATATCATTTTATCGACACTTTCAGTGTTTACACTACTTACTTGTCATACAGTATCTTATAACATATATCTTGTAACCTTTAGAGAAACTTTACCAACATCACGTCATCTCCCAAGTGTATCATTTCAACCCTGACTGTATTGTGAAAAAAGGTGATTGCAATAGAAGAATCCACCCTGTCTTCAAAACATTAGTACAAATGGCTCGTTGTCCACCGCTAATGAGAGTGATGCTCGACTGTCCAGTGACAAATGCGGGCCGCGACGGGGCCACGGCACCCGAATTTTTCGCAGTCCGCAATAATCCGGGTCGAGGCACCACCGATTGATTTGTACAGAGTTGCCCTTTGCTCCATTTTTCACGTCGATCTAAGCCATTTTTAAAACTTCTGTTTCTGTTAGGTCTACTTGTGACGTTATGGCTATTATGATCGACAATTAGGCTCCTTTTTTATTGAAAGCTTGAGTTTTTTCAGCTTTGTGTAGAGCATATAGGGTTGCTATTGCCTTTCCAGACAAAAACTATCTACTAACTTAAGTCTAAACTAAGCACGTACGTACAAAGTGTGTACTCTGTGTCCCAGCGGAGTCGAGACCGACTTTGTTCGGTCGAGCCATCCATCAAGCAGTTTGATTGATCCATCCGAGACGACACTCGATTCGTACGAATATTAATTTAGCCCCGCCAATGACAGTGATTGATATTTATGATATTAACAAACGGCGGACAATTAAAGGACGTGCACAAATTGGTGGCGTAGATGATAATGTGAATGTGTTTTTTGGTGACGAATTAATCTGTAAAGCAATACTTTCGAAGGATTAATTAGAGCAATCATCTTTTATCGTTACTGTTTGTTTAAGCTTCAATTTTATAAAATCTAAATAAAATACAAAAAATACTACCTATACAGGGTGTTACAAAAATACAAATAAAGTTTGAAAGGCGTTGAAGTACATCATATAAGGAGCCTTCTCTAATTTTCTTAAAATATTTGCATGAAACAGTTATTTTTAATGATTAATAAAAATATCGATCATTTTAATACACGTCACTAATTCGAGGATCATTAAAAATATCTGTTTTTATAAAAAGTTAAAACTTCATGCTAATGTTTTAAGAAAATTAGAGAAGACTCCTTATATGATGTGCTTCAACGCCCTTCAAGCTTTATTTGTATTTTTGTAACATCCTGTATAAGAGAGGTACAGGTAAAGTGGGTTTTCTGCTCAACTTGGTGTACAAGAAACCTCCATCGTTCAGTAGACCATAGTAAAATAACATTGTATTTTGGTGGACTTACTTGGTTTTAGATGTTGAATAATGTTTTAGGGCGCTTCAGGCCGGCAAGGTGAGGATGGCAACGGTACAACTTACGTTTTTCATTATCATTATCAACATTAGCAATATCAACACCTAGACTTCACTTACACGTAATATCAAATGATATAGATGAGTGGGAATGAAATTTCCCCTTACTGAAGAATAATTGCTTATATTTTGTAACACTAATGGTATCGATGAATCAATCGTGTGTCCTTTACCAACAGGAAACAAATCACAGTCGCTATTAACAAGTGTTTTTTGGTCAACTGAGTACCTATTACCTACTACTGAGTAGATATAATAAACATAATGGTGTCAATTCTGGCACGATTCTCTAAACCTAAACTTAAATTTGACAACAGTGTTTCCTTGTCATTCTCTATACAGAATGAAAAAGAGAGACTGATGTTAAATTTAGTTTTAAGTTTGGAGAATGACGCCAGAATCGACACCATTATTTCTCTATGTAATCTATTTTTCTTCAAGGGACTGAGTCCAGCGACGGACGCATATTAGAATTACGTTTGTCACTCTTTGCGAACCTCAAACAAATGTTTCGTGTAACCCTTTGTGTGAAGACACCAAAAAAAATGTGATAACTTCAAAACTTACATAAACATAAGAACCCGTTCCGATAGGTTTTACAACTATTGCTTTGCTCGTAAATAATAATAATATAATTTTATTACTCTGTACAAGAGATTTATTATAACTAAAAGTAACTACATATATCACAAATCACTTAAAAAAAACAATTTACATTTAGATATAAAACTAAAACTAGACAAAAATTAAAAATATTAAAAAAATAGCTGCCCTAAGTCTTCCCCGTCGGCAAAGGTTCCCAGGACGCTGGCAACAACAATATAATATATATATATATATGTATGGCTGTACAACTTACATAATATCATAATATGAGACGCTATATTATAAGGTGGATATAATCTTACATAAGATGTGAGAGTCTGGTGCCTGAAATAGGTATGGCAATACCTGAGATACAGGTCACCAGAGGGCTCATCGAATCCGAACATTAGTAATATAGCTAATTTAAAAATAATATTTATAATACTACTAAAAAGACAACAACTGAAATCTCAAACATAAATGAATGTGTGTGTTGTGCATTCGTGTGTGTGTGTTTGTGTGTGTGTGTGTGAGTGTGTGTGGTTATGTGAAATGAAAGGTACATATATAAATTTGCTTAAGTCATCGTATTGTTAAAACAATAGAAACATTATCTGATTCTGTATTGGTTTTTGCGTAGGTATCTACTCAAAAACCATAAGTCCATCAGTTTACTAAAACGTTGGGCCATAATCATATTTTAAACCGCGCCCGGTGCCATCGGGTTGCCTCGGCTGGCTAGCAACGTATTAATCGCTCGAAAACATGATTATAACATTCACAGTTTATGACATGCTTTTCGAGTTTATAAATTTAAAATTTGTTATTTTAATTTAATTAGTTAAAAATTTGTTTTTCCGTTGATGAGCGGAATATAAAATAAATGCATAGTAATATCGTGGTTCCTTTTGACTGACCAAATGTCAAGTTTTATTACCTATCTGATTCCGACAGATGTTTTAGATTATATTTTATTGACAACTGGTTAGCGCAAGACCCAGATTGGAGAAGACGCCGTATGTTCTTCAAATTGTGTGGAAAACGAGCGTGTCTGATTTTGAATAATCAAATCTCTTATCTATTAGACAAGTCCGTCCGTCCGTCTGTCTGTGGTGCTGTTTCAGCGGCCAAACCGTAAGAGATAGATAAAGAGAATATTTAAGTTATAAGTTAAGAATAGTCTGATAAGACTACAAACCGGATTTGAGTAACGTAGCACTTCCGGTTTTCGAGAAATCACGAATTTCAAACGAAACCACACAAAATCTCCGAAGTTCTCAATTAAATAAATACATTTTTTTTTTAAATCAGTTTTTGGTGAACATTTGGTTCACTGGTTTGCTAGTATACATATATTAAGAAAAAAATTATTTAAGTCTATTTTTTAAACTTTCATGGTCACTAACATTATAGTAATATCAAGTTATTTACGGGATTGTTACCATGTACCTTGTTTAATGAGTTACTCCGTGATCATGGCGCTTGCAACAGTGCCGAAATATCGGAAACTCGCTAAAAACAAGGTACATGGTAACAATCCCGTAAATAACTTATATTATTTAAGTCTATTAAAATTTATTAATTTCCCAATCCTTACAGTACGGGATATTTATTTAATACTGTTAAAGAAATACTTCAATGTTACACCCATTCACGGACAAGCTTTTAGAGCAGGTTACATTCGGAGCGGAGGGAAGCAACAGGTAACAATTTGTTGGTGTCACGAGATCCCTCGCGTAGTTCTTTGTTGGAGCAACATTATCTAAGACTCTCGCCACCTTGTTGTGAAGCCTGCTCCAAAAGCTTTTGGCCATTGAGCACCTATTTTTTATCTCGTAAACAGCGTCTTGTCATACGCGTGGTGGCATAGGTTTGAAGAATTTGTCAACATTTAACAATTTTGTAAACATTTTTGTTTACTATACTAGGTATAAAGTAAATATATTTACTATAAAGAGGTAACGTTTGTAAGTTTGTAGAGGGTAGTCTTAATAATAATAATAATTAATAATATTTCCAACACTCACACCAATTAGCCTAGCCCCAAAGTAAGCACTGTAAGGCTTGTGTTATGGGATACTAGGGGTAACGGATATATATTTACGGACGACGACGATGGCCGAGTGGTTTGTACGCCGGGTTTCGTGGTGTCGCCGACTCGAGAGGTCCCGGGTTCGAATCCCGGTGGGGGCAGATGTTTGTGTGATGAATACAAGCATTTGTACTCCAGTCATGGATGTTTAATATGTATTGCTATAATAATATACTTATATATGTACAGTATATGTATTCTATCCGTTACCCTAGTATCCCATAACACAAGCCTTACAGTGCTTACTTTGCGGCTAGGCTAATTGGTGTGTGTTGGAATAAAAAAAAAAAAAATATAAGTATATTTATATAGAATTACATATTAAACATGCAAGACTGGTGTACAAATGCTCGTATTCATCACACAAACATCTGCCCCCACCGGTATGCGAACCCGGGACCTCTCGAGTCGGCGACACCATGAAACCCGGCGTACAAACCACTCGGCCACGGAGGTCGTCGTCTTAGGATCTACTGAACCGATTTTGAAAATTCTGTTTCTAATTGACAGCCACGTTATTTGCGCGTCTCACGTAGGCTATAAAGGTTTGTATTATAACAAAAACTATAGTCTACACCGAAGCGAAGCGAGGACGGACCACTAGTATTAAATATTTTCATTTGTTTTATTTGATAATTTGACAGCGAATGATGTAAATATACACAATTATAATACACAGATACTACGGTACAGCGTTGCCATTGATACGGTAATTACCGTAATATACGGCAATTTGAGCACATAATTTCAGATTATACGGCATACGGAAGGTTTGTCATTGCCGTATAATAATACAAACTACCTATAAATTTTAATAAATAAAATTAGGTAATACGGCAAAATCATGATTTTTATTTAAAAATACGGCAATCTGATGTATCGAATACGGCAACTCTTTCAAACTTGATGGCAATACTGCTACGATAATACTTCAGTCATTCTTTAACTGCATGTCTGCACTGGTTTTGTAAATTAATGTACCTAAATAATAAGAAAAAATATTAAGTAATTTAAGTGAATTACAATTTCATTTAGAAACATTATGAATATTATCAACTACGCGTAATTTTAAAACTACAGAATTACGCTCAAATCGGTGATTAAGAAATCAAAGCTTATTTGTTGTACGAGTTACTGTCGCGGCTTTAAACATTCTGATTTTTAAACTGATTTCCTAATAACATGCCTAGTTATTTTAAATTTATTCGGCAATGCGAGATGCTGTGAGTTTCATTAACTAATGAATATAGGTAATTATGATCATTATAAACATCGTAAAAATATTCCGATATACTTACCGATAACTCATCAACATCCGTGATAACCAAACGCGACGCGATATGTTATGTCTATAAATTATAACGCGTTCGTAAATCAAATTTATTTATTGCCCACTTCTGAGTGAAATTCAATATCAACGACATGTTGTTTTTGACATCAAGGAACGTGAAGGAACAGCGTTCTATCATGCGCTCACAATGGCGTCACGTTACGAAGACGCCTCATTCACTCTCCTTCATTCATTCATTCATTCACTCCTGACATTTCGTATCTAGCGACTTTACCGCCTTTAGTGCTCACAGACATGTGAGTACCGTGACAATACAGTATTATTGCCCTTGGGTATTGTAGTCTGGAATATTTTGATTATTCCTGTGTAAAGACATTTTTTACTAGAATATTTTGTCTGTCATAAAACTTAGCTAGAAAACAACGACAGTCAGGACACGAGTCTGACAAGTTAATTAGATGATTAGTTGAAATGATTGTCAATCATCCGATATAATTTTATCGATAATCTTTGATATTTATGTCTTTCCTGATAAATATCACGCTTTGTACTCACCCAAATATTCATGATATTGATAATGTAATCAATAGGTACACGAGTGTCTACCTCCTATGGAGCGTTTAAAATAAATACATTTTTGTGTAAAACAAGGTATTTTTTTTATATTACTACGTATTTGTCATGGTATAATCTGGACATCTTCAAGGCCAGAGTGAACAGGCATCTTCTAGGCAGGCGTGTACCATCCTAGGCCTCATCATCACTTTCCATCAGGTGAGATTATGGTCAAACGCACTGCCTATTATGCATAAAAAAAATGCTAGTCTCACAATAGCACGTTAATTCAAGAATATAATCGAAATAGTTCCCCGTTATAAGTAGTTTACCTATATAGTGGTTAGTACCTTTACCCTAAATAAATTCAATTTCTAAAGCATCTATAGTACTTTTCAACTGCAATAAAATCACTAATCTCCATATCGCGGAGGATGCATAAAGTCCGCGGCGTTGTAGTAACGTGATTCCCATCAGTCTCACATTAGGTCCCCCATCAGGCCGGCCCGGCTATCTAGACACGCAATCTCAATAAAAACGCAGCGCCTTCAGACAACTATCGCCTTTAGTACACATGCACCACTCGTGTACGAGCGCTCGGGCGAGTACCGTCGCCAGCGTAATGTGCACCGAAATTTCGCGGCATTTCATTATATCATTCGTTCTTTTTTTTTCTTTTCGTTCTAGTGTCATTCGATTTTTAGTGACATTCGACTTTTACATCACTTTAAAATATCATTGATGGCTACTTTCTTATATATTATATTGAATCATAATATAAAAATATACTAAAAACATTTTGACGTGACAACGTCTTAAATTAGGTTGCGGCTGGGAGTCACTTATGAAAAAGTGTAACGCTCGGTAACGTTACGATGAGTCTCTCGTGTTAAGTTTAAGTTTACATGTACAATGTTTTAGTAAACAAAATATATTTCTATAGTTAAAATTTGTGCAATTCTTATTTTCATTCAATTCCTTGTTCCTATTGTGCAATTTAATTATATTCATATCAATAAATATTCTACCGAGAAAAAGACGTTGTCACGTAAAATCTTCGCCCGTAAAACCGACTTTACAGGCAACCATTTTTTTTTTATTTATTTATTTCAGGAAAACAACAGCATTGTCTTATTTCTAGTTACATTTATAATATTTTCTTAAACTAATGCCAATAACAGCATTCCTGGTAACATATTCATTTGTGTAAAATTTTTGTGTTTAACTATATAGTTCATTCAAAGATATTTGCAACAATAGTTTCATTTCTATCTTTATGTTAATTAATTAAGATATTTTTGGGTAATATTTTAAAAGTTGACCAAAAATACAAAAAGTTAGGTGAGCAGTTGTATTTTTTGGTGACTTTTACTGTTTTATTACCTTATTGAAACGCAAACCTTTTTTGTGGCGATTTCAATCCTTTTTTCATTTGTAGGTATATACTTTTACATACAATAACTACTTTTTACTTTAATAATTATTATACCAATAACAAAGACAAATAAAAAACAGGTTGGTACTAATTTGATAAATAAGAATAATGATAATTATAACCGTACTTTATAAGATAACAACAAGGTAGGTAATAAAATTTGTTGTTGTCGAGTATGCAATTGTTGCAATTCTTCTATTATTTCACTGTACTTATCGATTATAATAAAAACTTTAAAAGTGATTAAAGATATTGACTTTATAAGTATTGTTTTTTTTAAAGCGAGGTAGGCAAATGACTCTACACCACCAGATGTTTGACGACCTCCGTGGCCGAGTGGTTTGGACGCCGGGTTTCATGGTGTCGCCGACTCGAGAGGTCCCGGGTCCGAATCCCGATGGGGGCAGATGTTTGTGTGATGAATACGAGCATTTGTACTCCAGTCATGGATGTTTAATATGTATTTATATATAAATATGCTTATATATGTACAGTATATGTATTCTATCCGTTACCCTAGTATCCCATAACACAAGCCTTACAGTGCTTACTTTGGGGCTAGGCTAATTGGTGTGAGTGTTGGAAATATTTATTTATTTATGTATAGAGTCTTATTCGTATAAAAACGAATATCAGTGAAATCATAAATTCATGAAAAAAATAGTTATCATGATGTCATGATTTATATCATGGTTAAATTCAAATTCTTTACCTACATGTGCCAAAGTTTGTTTTTAATAGACGTTGTTTCATTATACATAAGTTGAATTGAATTTGCTGTTTGGATATAATACTTTTTTTTTGTAGATAGGTCCGACAAATGACTCCACCCCACCTGATGTTAAATGAATGTGAAGTCCAGACGCGAAGATACAGCAGTTCTACCTGCCACACCAGTCATCCTCATCCTGCCGGCCTGCATGTTGATTCTTCACACCTCTTTTAAAGGATCCCAGGTTGTATGAAGGAGGGACTCTTAATACAATAACATTGTCTTTATATCGAACGTTTAGGGATTTTAAATACGAATTGAAATAGATGGGGTCTTGTATTAACATTGGTAGATGATTTAAAATTGAAATGACATTTAAAACCCATGTTTTGTATTTGTAAAAGAATTATACTTTTTTTAACATTCACGATAAATATATAGTGGATCTGATAAAATCCACCTATATTGATTAATTTAAGTAGATTTACATAGGTGTATGAGGTACTTAACAAAATTTTTAAGTCAACCTTTTGGAATATTATACTCATTTTCTCGCATCTACATTTTTCACCAGTGATTGATTCGAATATTATTAATACATTCGTATATTTGGTGTTAAATCATAACACTGTCTTCTTTAATTCAAATACATTTATTCAGTCTATGCTGTTAAAAGCTCTTGTGAAACTTAAACGCTACGCCATCGGTTCGTAAATCTACGGCGGGAGACCTTGTACTGAGAAGAA
Source organism: Chilo suppressalis (assembly GCA_902850365.2). Classification (NCBI taxonomy): domain Eukaryota; kingdom Metazoa; phylum Arthropoda; class Insecta; order Lepidoptera; family Crambidae; genus Chilo; species Chilo suppressalis. The sequence goes on along the minus strand of OU963899.1, from coordinate 2,688,232 downwards.
CCGGTAAGAAACTCAGCAAGGGCAATTTTTTTCTCCCTGTTTTGTTTCATACAGTTTCGTCAATTGAAACATGACATCAAAACCTGAAAATATGCGTTGATATCAACTATCAATATTATTAATGAACAAGAAGTTACATCTACTTGGAAGGTACGAGTAGGGCGAGTACATCTATAGCAAGTAGGAGAATACGTTTATACGTTTATGCACGAAACATGTTCCAATATTTATTATAAACAAATAATGGATAATTCGAGGCTCTATATACATATTATTAATTTTAAGTAAAATTTGTTAAGGGGTGGCTGAAAAACAGCGTTGGTTCAGGTCTAGGCTTGACCAACATTGGCTGAGCCATTTCCTATTGTCTTATTTTTAACGAAATTTTATTATTTAAATATCTGTTAACATGTAAAAAAAAGACAATAAATTATTATTATTATTATTATTATCTACTATTTTTAAATTTAAAAATGCTGATAAACAATTTTCAACCAATTTAGCAAAGTAAAAAAACCCAAGGTGCCTTATCATTTAAGATATCGATAAAAAAATAAGCAACCTTAATATGGGTTAGAAATAAAAAAAATCTAGTCACAGATGAATGCGATCTAAATAAGAGCACCTCCCCAATACCACGTTACACCAGTTCTGCAATTATTTTAAGTGCGCACTCCCGTTGCTGACACTACGTTTGATCCAATTCAACATGCCAGGTACCTGTTCTAACGCCATCCACGGCGAGAGGCGGGGCTCGCCGATGCGTTTTGACCAATGATTCCGCTTCGTTCGGGCAAAACTAATTATACTGATTTATGCTCCCATTGTCCATTGTTGTATGTCTTTCTCTTACTTAGTACACACTTACGGCAACACCATGCATATGGGCTGGCGCATCTCCGACTTGATATATCGAAGGCCAACTTTTGTTTGCGACGGTAGATAGAATATGTGATTAACTTATTTATTACTCTTCGAGTATGGGATCGATAATACTTGTATGTAAAATACTAGAACTGGCATTGGAGTATATAGAACTAGGTGAAGTAAAGCTTTAAGAATATGTTGATGAGCAATTCAATTAATAAGATTTCTTTTTATTTGAGCTGTAGCAGGCATACCTATTTAATAGTAGTATAATAGGAAGCATTACTAATTGTGTTCTGATCACCTAAAAAAATCGAGGAAGTATCGGCGATACCCTTTGACACATAAACGCACAAACAAATAACCATTAACACAGCACAGAATCACATAAAAGAGGGTTTACTGACACATTTTCACGCAGAAACATCTCGACTTACAGAACAGCTCTCATTCGCTCTCGAAGCACGTTGTCACTGCCCATTGTACATCAATATTTCGTAAAATATATTCCGTTTTCGAAAAACAAACCAGCAAATCGGCGCGTCCGGCGGCAGCTGCGCTCGCGTCGCATTCACCTGTCGCTCGGCGCGCGGGCACGTGGGCGGGGCCACTTCGAATTCGGAATGTGAGGTTTTCGCGCTTTTTTCCATTTGCAACGTCAAGCCACCGGAATTTCGGTGCGATATTTTCTCGGGGTGGAATGCGCAGGCTGTAGCGCGAGTTGAGATATTTATTTCTCCTTAGCTGCATTTAGATTTATCACCGTCGTGCAGTGTTCTCTTTTTGTGCGAAATTTATTGGATGGCTTTTAATCCAGGTAGTGTTCGGGGCTTAGGACGACCTTGTTGTCGAGGCACAACTCTTTTCTTGTTGTTATTTAGAACAAACAAAAGCATTTCCGACTATACAGTACAGTACTATTGAATCGCTATTTATATAACGTCAACTGTCAAGTTAATACATTTTGTTTCAGAATATTTTCTTTACGCTGAAGTCATGGAAAATTTAGTAAAAATATTTTTTTTTGAAGAGGCCGTTCCGTATTCTCGTAACAAAGAAATCACGCTGCAGTTAAAATTACTGATATTTATAGAATGTTAAGAAAAAGGGGAAGAGTTAAATTATGTTGCGTTTAAAGTCTGCTCGCGTATTAGCATTCAAGCTTAGGTGCAAAGCATGCTTTGCAAGTCAAGAGATGCCTGCTTATGGTAACAACACGACACGTCGAAATTCAACAGCCCTGACCATTTTTTTTTTCATTTATCAACATCGTATAATGTAGCGCGCCCTTTTCAGTACACAGGACAAACAAGAATAAATTGTGTTCCGAATCAATTTGTTCAGTACAATGGAATACGTTTTGTTCTTTAATGAGGCCGGTTCAGACGCTGGCTGACTGATGTCTATTTGCAGTTAAAGAAAATAATAATTAACGAAAAGCTAATGAAGAAAAATAACCTGCGTTGTTAATTTTTTTCTCTTTCCCAGTAACGTACAGTAATTCATTCACAGATTTTATCGTGTGTCAAATGAATTCTTCCTTTTGGTTTTCGTGAACACGTTACCATGTAGTTCGGTAATCGCGTGAGCCGACCGATAAAATAGGTCAGATGGCCGAACGGTGGGCTATCAGTCAAAAAATAAACAACAATAATACGAAATGTATGGAGAATCGGGGCGAGGTTGAGTTGAGTGGCTTCCGTCGACGGCCAAGATTGATCGCGCGATTGCAATTATGAAAAATGATTTTGTAATAGTGGCCGGTCTACGGCACGGGAGGTAGCGGGTTTTGTTTTATGATTGATTTACTTTTAAGAAACTTTTGGCTTGAAAATCTTTAACATAGGTAACGAGATATTGATGTAAACACAATATATTGTGTTAACTCAATTTTAATTCATAATTCAAATACAACATCAGCATTTACTTATCAAGTTTTATAAATCAAGATTGGTAAGAATAGATTATTTCAACAAATCTTGTACTGTCAACGAACGATGCTATAGTATGGAGTTGCAGAATAAAAAAAAACAATAAGTAATCAAATCCACATAGGATAAAGATCCACTTACAAAAAAATCGCAAAATCTCAATTGATCCAAAACTAGATTTACCCATTCAAAAATGTCAATATGATTTTCTAGTATGGCCTATACCTAGTTTCTAGTTAAATCGATATTTAGCAAATTTGATGCAAGTTGGAATGCAAGGGCCTTATTAGTCGAACTTTTACATAAACTATTTCCGTTAAGTTTGTCACCAACAGTGTGAGAGTACATTTACCTTTGGAAGGGACCACTTACTTCCCCTAACAGTTGGTAGATATATTGTTCATTGAATGCATCTATTTAAAATTCTAAAAGGTTATATTGACTCTAGTGATTTGTTGGAACGTGTGAAAGTAATTGTACCATGAAGCTTCACCACTCGTAGCAAGAAGTTCAAATTGTTCCCTTAGTGCATACGAACTATCGTCAGAAAAGTTATCTTGTACGTTCATATCACTTATTCAATTCTATTGAATTGATAAGTAACAACGCAAATCTTGATATATTTGATCACAGTACTGTGGCGTTGATGCGAGCACTGGTTTTTCACCAAAATTTTGCACTGCGCATCACTGTCGATTCCCGCGAGCGGCGATTTATAGTTTTTTGTAGGTTATATACTTTTAGAATTTGATAAGCTATATATTCGACGCGGACCGGGCAGCAGACGAGACTCGAACCCGTACCCTTTGCTATCCGGGCGAATGCACTGACCGTGTCGAATTTTCTCTACCCTTTTAAAAGTTGCAAGGCAAGCCGCATTGTTATTAAACCACAATTTTTCTTGTAAAATTTTCTTTAGATTTAAACATCTAGCAGTTACATTTATTATTTTTATATGTGAAAACTTGTTATTGGCTGGTAGTTAACCAAATGAGATACCATGTATTAATAATAGCTGTAAGTTTACCGAAGAAATAAAATAAAATTAAAACTTCAAAAATCGCTTCGAATAAACGCTAAAGCCTATAAAACAGCCCAAGCACCGCGTCCGTGACTTCGGTAGGAGTCGAGTCCGGATTTCGCCTGTGATGTATCCCACCTACCTGAAACCTCAGTACCGACGACACTGCTATGTTAGATACTACAAGATAAGGTTTACTGAGCGATAACACTACTAAAAGTATAACTTACAAGTACTTAGACGTTTTATTCAGGATCAATGTTAGTAATATTAGGGCCACTTACACCAATTACAGTTTAACAAATCATTTCTTCATCTTTATCACCAAAGTCAATTAAAGAAAGAATAAGCCGGAAACATGATTAACTTATTGTTTGATTAATTTCCAACATAAATTTAAAAGTAATATTTTATAAGATTATTTATAAGGCCACACAGGTCAATACATAATAATATTTTAGTGATGGCAGCATCACTCTCTACCGTCCTGTTTCTCGTTGCAACTGCATGTGCAGTCCTTAGAAAACAAAATAAAATTATTAAATCAACTTGCATTTTACTTATACACTTATAATTTTGAAGAACTTTGGGGAAAGCGTTTTTACCATATTTTTTTAACGTAAAGCCAACTAATTTGGCTCTTAGGCGTAAATCACGTATGTATACGTATGTATATATATATACATCGCGTATGTATATATACATCAATTTGTTAAAGCTATTAACGGATTGTTACCACGTACCTTGTTTTTTATAAGTGTCCGATATTTCGGCACTGTTGCAAACGATATGATCACGGAGTAACTGAGTATTATGTGTTGGGAACAATTGCGAGTGAATAGTTTTTTTTTGAGTGTGTATGCTCTTGGTCGCAGATGACCTTTACAGCGACACCGGGTTTGGGGAGAGATCCTAAGGAGACCTCAAGCCGAAAATTTGCGGGTGCCTCTAAACGTATTCCAGGCGGATGGCACCTCCCGGGGGAGTCTCCTCTCCGTCTGCAGCCTCTAGACAACTCGAACCTGAGGAAGCGGCTCAACTAGACAGCGTCTCTGAGACTCAGACCTCGGCTCTAGTTAGCCGTTGTCGTGGGGGACAACATGTGAATAGTGAGAATGTGACCAGTGGTATTTCGAGCGCAATAACAGACAACTTCAGAGGGTAGACCGATATGTCTGCGAATAAAAACTACCCGCAATTACTCCAGTTCCTCCGTGATCATGTCGCTTGCAATAGTGCCGAAATATCAGTGACTCATAAAAAACAAGGTACATTGTAACAATCCCGTTAATAGCTATAACTGGAGACCATGAAAGATTAAAACTATATATTTTTTGAATTGTATACGTGTCACTATATAAAATGGGTCAAAGTCCATCTTTCTTTGTAACCAACCACATATTATCTCTGTAACCATGGACAATTTCTGCCACAGATATTGGGATGTGTTCTGTCTTATACTCCAATTTCTTTTCTTTTTGTAATTAGGATGTTTTTGATGAATGAATTTGTATTTCCTCTTCTGTTTTCTGTCATGTCACTGCTCTGGCTATGGCAGAATGCATATTATTATGTATATATAATGTATAGCATAACATGTACAGCAGGAATTCTACCTTTTTTTGGTGACGCAGGCAAAAACTCTGTTTACAGACGACGGCGCCTTTAAAAGGCACACCGCCGAACGGACCTTACACCTGGCTCCCGCAAACCTTACGAGCCCTCACAGTGGCTGCCCACTGAGGACCCCGTAACTCTTACGGGCGCTTTACGGCATAATATCCGCTAAAAAACGAATACCCTCTAAGCTGCTTAGTGCGAAACCGCGGGATCCCCGTTTATGGATTCTTCGGCGTCTCCGCACCCAGCAGCCTCCCGGGGCCTAGCCGGGGCTCCACGGCAGGGGTCTCCCGAGGTATTGCGGGGACCCCGCAGACGTGTACGCAGGAATTTTACCTGCTGTGTTTGCTGAGTCATATCCACTGTTGGCATCAAATAAAATACACATCTAGTCTCTGTAGCTGTTTCGTTGTTGTTGTTAATTTTCTTAAAACTAGTACGTTTCGTTTTACTTTAAGTTAAATGTATTTATGCATTTAATGTGTATGTTATGTGCTGTTAACAATAAAAACATATATTTTAGGTACCTTCTTTCTCTAGAGAAGCTCGATGACGCCATTGGTTAGCGCGTTCGGCTGCGGTCGTTGAAGTTGAGCAACTTTCGCAGTGGACTGTCATTGGATGGGTGACCAAAAATTAACTATCTCGAGCTCCTCCGTGCTTCGGAAGGCACGTTAAGCCGTTGGTGCATCTGCAGTCGTTAGCACCCGCCAATCCGCACTAGGCCCGCGTGATGGGTCATGGCCCATTCTCCCTAATCCATCCATAGGGAAGGCCTGTGCCCCAGCAGGGGACATTAATAGGCTGATGATGATGATGATGATGACCTTCTTTCTTTCAATTTGTTAGTTTATAAAATTTCCTCTTATTACAGCGACCGATCACAAGCAAAATTCCATCTTAAATCATGATCACAAATCACAACGACTGCAGATGTTTCTTCTTTATAAGTTTCATCGACCAACTGGCTAGTAACACGACCTCCGGAAATCGTCCGGACACTATGACAAACGTCTTTTCAGCGCGATAATTCCGTCGTCGCTACATTATTATAATGATATAAAAATAGCTACGGCGTCTTTATAGTGTCAGGTTTCCTCGGCCGTTGTTTATTCGATGTTTCAGGAAATATAAATCGATCATTCGAAATGTTTTTGAGTGGTATTGAAATAGCACTTTATTCTAGTTTCAAAGGGATGTTGTTGACTCTTAAGCGATACCTTTTTAAAACGTGAAATGTTGTCTTTTGTCTATCAAGCGGTCAATGCCTAATCTTTTTTTTGATATATTAAATACTAGCGGCCTGTCCTCGCTTCGCTTCGGTGTAGAGCTGAAGTGTAGACTACAGTTTTTGTTCTCAGGCTTGTATTAAATACAATGACATTCATCTATGATTCTTCTTATACCTGGATGCAAAGTCTCAGCCCGGTCGGTTTAAAATTGACAAAGTTTCAAACAAACTTTCATTCCCTATTTTATCCCCTTGGGGGTAGAATTGATCAAAATCCTTTCTTAGCGGATGCCTACGTCATAACATCTACCTGCATGCCAAATTTCAGCCCGATCCGTCCAGTGGTTTGGGCTGTGCATTGATAGATCACTATGTCAGTCAGTCACCTTTGAGTTTTATATATATAGATAATGGTGACCGTCATTGCTGACTACGCATATTCCTAGGTAGTTTGAGGTGAAACAGTATATTTTTCTTGCTTAGGATTAAACTAAGTAACTTCCTTGGTGCTAACGTTAAAACTGAGAGAAGCTCGTCCTGCAGTCAGGCAAACTTGGGTTTAAAACAAACAGCTCGGATTCACGTTCTATCACAAGCAACTAAAATTGTCGGGACAGTTCCGGAAACACTACCATAGCATCGGTCATAGTAAGCTTAAGAATATGTCCCAAACAACATGTAAAGAACACAAAAAGAATTACTTACAGTACAAAGAACATAATTATAATTTTTGGAGTTTATTCCTTAAGAATCTATTTGCATATATAAGGGGCCCGGTATGAGAAAAATGTGAGGAGTAAAATCTATCGATGAATGACCTCGTTACGTTTTTGGTGCGCATCCTATGTCGCGCAACTTTGACAAACAAAGATGACGGATTGACATTAATATTTTTTTTAAAATCTGAACTGTTTCTGATAGAGCAATGGGGACAACGAGGTATGGTACAACCATTGCTGTGGTATTTTCAAGATTCGTGAACCACGTATATACGAACATCCATGTGTCTTATTTTAGTTACCATAAACCACTTGTCACTGTAATTAATAATGCAGACAATGTTGATTTAATTAATATTTAAAAAAATGATAATAGTCTGATAATAATAATTACATAATTTATCAACATTCCTAATGATATATTTATGCACATCTGAAATTGACTATTGTAAAAAGTTTAATGTAAAATATTTCGTCGATTAGTTATAATAAATGTATATGAAATGAATAAATATATATTTATATATGTATATTATTTTCATTAATTTGTTAATTTACCCTTTCATACAATATCAATCTTTTTTAAGTTAAATTAACTCTTTTTGCGTCTGATTAGACTATCGAACTTAAGGAGTAAACTCCAGTCGTGCGTCGCAGCTGACACACACATTTTTTTTTATTATCAATATTTACAAATTAAATGATGAGCTCCCGATTCAAATTGGTAAACTGTACGTACCTACTTATGGGTTTACGTTATTCCGGTGCACGGATTTTCCATAGCATAGAGCAGAGTCTGTCAGGGTGACCGTGGCTCGGCGCGGGCGTCCAATTCGGATTCGATATCATTACCATAACGCGAGTCGCGAGTGCAGCCGATGCACTGGACGCGGTACGGACACACGGACCTCGAGTTCGGTCAATCTAATGCGCTTGTGTAAAGATCAGCGTTGCCAGAACATTACTTTTGAATCTATGACGTTACCTTAGCGTTACCTGACTCAAAACTTTACCCTTACGTTACTTTTTAATTAAAAGAAAATATATGTATATAAAAAATAGAATTACCTACAGTACAAAGAACATTATTTTTTTATTATCAATGTTTACAAATTAAATGATGAGCTCCTATTATGTTATGTATTATGCTCCTGGCAGGAGCTGGATGCGAGTAACCCAAGATCGATCTGAGTGGCGTGCATTTGGAGAGGCCTATGTCCAGCAGTGGACTAAGATAGGCTGTTGATGATGATGATTGATGATATAAAAAAATCATAAATGCAAAATTTCAATGAATTGAAAATTCAATTCAATTTATTACACATCATACGCGTACAACATAAACTTACAAAAGTTTTATGTAATGATAAGTGATTTGCAAATCATAGCGTTACTATTTAATCCAAAATAGCAAGGATATAACATAACTAAACCAGCATATTCACTCAACCATATAGCACGACTGACATTTGACACATACGTGCCAATTGACATGGCATATTTCAAAACGTGATGTCATGTAGGGCAATATGGCGCTTAAGATGGCGACTAGCATACTAGCGTCACTTTGAGAACTAAAGTTGTCACAGGCCTGTCAACAATCAGTGGCCGACACACAGTGAGCGTGCCGAGTGAGCGTATTTCCATAGAAATCCATACATAGTTAAAACCTTTATATTTCCTCATTCCTGCCCCTCTAGCATTTTGGTGGTCATGCTAGAGGGGCTGTAGATAATTTGTTTTTTTCAATACGCGACGCGAAATAAATAATATGAGTTACTCATGTTAATTAAAAAAAATATTGTGAAAAGAGGAACTACGTATCGGACATATCACTCTAATTCGAAACGCTAAATAAACAAGTTAATCCATGAGTACTTTATCGAGCAATAAAAGCCAGCAGTTGGTCACTTTATCAGTTCGTAGGAATTCAGACTGATAAACACGGTATCGATCGAATTAATCATTATTCTGGAGATTTGTAATCAAATATTCTGTCAATTAACGGTCAATAAGTGTTAATAACATTTTATTCAAGGATATTACCAATTTAGTCACACTTGTGTCTCTTGAAACAGTTTTTTAAGATTTACTTTGACTTTCAAATTCACCATAAAATAATTCCTAAAGAATACCAAGATCTATAGAGTGTTCGGAAAAGTTAAAGGCTTAACAATTGATGGAATTCTACGTGCAAATTTTTTGTAATAAATGCTACTTGACCGTTTATTTGTACTAAAAGTCACATATCCTCACATAATCTTTGCGCAATAAGTACGCTCGGTGGGTATTTTCACTAGCCGTCGCGTTGGCGCATGGCGGGCGCAGCAGTGTGTCACGATCTATTTTATATAGTATTTAGATGCACGTTAAAAGTCATCTTTAACTCGAGAATGCTCCGATCGGGTTTCATTACCATAGCCCTTGTCGAGGATACTTGAGTGCAGACACGTTCGCTGGCTATACGGACGCGTATATGCGATATGCGCTGGAGATTAGAGCTTTGGCGCTTTCTGAATAGATAGTGCGCTCATTACCATATTTGCAGTCTTTGGAGAGCGCTGACTGGAAGATTCTGTACTTTGATCTTTTCAGAACAGGAGAGTAATGAGATTCAAAGATTTAATCGTGGCATCTTAGCTGCTTTATGCACGAATATTGTAATTGTTATAAAATGGTCAGTTTTATGCTGCCGTTTGAGTACAATATCATCATCATCATCATCAACAGCCTATCTTAGTCCACTGCTGGACATAGGCCTCTCCAAATGCACGCCACTTAGATTGATCTTGGGCTACTCGCATCCAGCTCCTGCCAGCCACCTTGCGCAAATCGTCACTCCATCGCGCCTGAGGACATCCTACAAGAGTGCAATATACCTACTAAAATTTTATATTGCCACTTCAATCAAAGTATTTTCTCATCGTAAACTCGGGTCAGATCTCATAAAAAGGGTAACAATTATGTTTTTTATCTTAATCCTCTTACGGTTTCAGGTTCATCGACACCGTATAGTAATGCGGTGGCCCCACGATAATTATACAAAAACAGGAGAGGAAAACAAAAGGCTGCGAGCGTCGACGATGTGTCGGGAATGCACCGATTCCAGGACGCGGCGGGACCGCATTTTATCGCCGCCTAATGATCTCCAGCGGGCGGTAATGAGGGAGGCGACCGCTCGCCACCAATAAAATATTTATGAAACCCTCCCTTCTCTAATGGAACGCGTCAACTCGCTTAGAGTTCCCATTATCTTCGAAATTAGCGGAGCGGAGCCAAATAAAGTGGACAATAGCCGATCGCATGTCGCGCACGCAAAATGCGAGTCGTTAACTCGCCACGGATTTAAGAGACAGCTTCTAAATATCCAGTGGCAGCGCTGCGTCCGCAGATCTGTATCGCGCGCACAATACCAGCCGCCGTCACGACGCCCGCAGAAATATGGACGGGCCCCGCGTGCCTCCTCGCTTTATGTTAATTCCCCGCATAAGGCTAGCGAAAAATGTCGCGAATGATGGAGATACGCCGTCATTAAGCACATCGCGACCATTAGCGGGGGGGACAATGATGCCGATTGTACCCCTAACGCCATTGTCCGACATGAGGAAGTGGAATAATTAAGGGAATTCGCCAGCGGCCGCTATCGACGCCGTCGATCTCGAGAATTCCGAAACCTAATAAGTCCGGCCGACCTCATTTGTGTAAGGAGTCGAAAAAAAAAACGAACAATACGCCGGCCGATAAAGGAGACGGCCCAATAATTTAGGGTCATTGTTTCTCCTGTTAATTTATGGAGTGCGGGAGAGCGATTGATTTGTAGCTCCCGGGGATCTTCGGGAGTGTTGGGATAAGCACTTTTAAATCCGGGTCGCGACGTCCGCGGTACGTCAAGAACTCAATTTATTCCACCGGTGGCTGTCTCCGATATACATACAATGCGCATTTAAATTCGCGATAGGATTGGTGGACAGGGCGGAGCGAGCCATATACGCGCTCGTCGTGATGCACATATTAAGTTGGGCTCTACATGGCCGAGGAGTTACGAGATAGGCCATGACGGCCGCGATCGTGAGGACTGCCCACAATGGAGAGGTTATTATTAATGCCCGCAGCGTTACATTAAATCGCGGGTGGTGCAGCACCATACCCCTTAAATTATCGTCCACTGGCGTCGTGCTACGTACTAATTCAATGCCGACAGAGCCTAATATAATGCCATTCTTAGCGTTTATCACTTGTATTACGGGAGGCATCATCTAATGCATTCCGCTGGGTTGGTATTGCACCAACACCCCTACACTCAGAGCTTTCGTGTGTTTGCAAACTTATGTATTATTTTCCCTTCACTGCTTTACGAATTTAAAGTCGGTTATTAAAACACTTAAAGCTAAAGAATCCTGTATTTATTGGAAATCTCCAAGCACGAACATTCTGTTTGACGTTAATAGATCAGACTTTTATTACCCACTTGATAAACGGGTTAGAATGATGATGACAAGCCAGTTCCAATATTCGGTCTCCCGCTGTGCTAAACTGGACTTCGACATTCGTGTGAACTTAGCCTGTTTGAGGCAAAAATAGGTTTCATAAAGCAACTCTGAGGCTTCAAGAGACAAATAAAGACCTGATTTAAAAGCAATTTCATTAGATTGTTGCTTGAGATTTATTTCAGTTATGTATAAATTGGATTATTGGATACTATCGAATCCAAGATCATTTGAGTGATCGAAGTGCCTGGCAATAAAGAAGACTTTGCTCATTGGAGTAAACATTCTTAAGTTATGAAACTCATATTTACTTACGGTCACATAATTATATTATTATACCTTGCTTTTTTTTTAAATAAAGTTACATTCAGAAGTTTTTAGTTTTGAAGCTGATATATTAACCATGATTTTCGTGTTTTGGAAAATACTTTATTATTACTCAATCTAACATATATTTTTGCTATAGAATGTTGGAACTTATAACACCAAGTGGACCGTATATGTAACATAATTAATGTAATTTAAATTGTACCATTCGCGTTATTACATCAATTATATACTGATGAGTCGTTCCTTCTAATTTAGCTTCTAATTTAACCGAACTTAATTTCGGTAGGTTAAAAGTATTTTCTAAGTAAACGCAATTGTGCCGGTCACATCCAACGATATTTAATACACCAAAGACTGTCCTTAGACAATCTCCAATATTACCTATGAGAAAACCAGCACTGCAATATGGTATACATATATCAGATTTTTGACACGATCAATAGTCAAATACTATGGAGTTTGACATTTAGACGTGATAAAATGTGATGTATATCATATCACAGAGTTCATGCTACAGGGGCGTGCAATGGGTGCAATAATTCTCTCATACCTGGCCAATCAATCAATTAAATTTTGTAATTCAACCCGATTCAAAGTTTATCGGTTGAATTGCAAAAAAAAAACAATCGGAAATCAAAGTCACCCGTCTCGCCGCAGCGACTGCGGCTGTAATTCCGCAGCGGCCCTAATCGTCAGTTGTCATCGCCGCGTTCGTTAAACAAAACACTATCGCACATCACGGGGGCCCCTCATTAATTGGCCGCGCAGATTTCCCGCGTCTCCTATAAATGGCGCGAAACATTATGGTATCGGCGGGCGCGCTGTACGCGTCAGCGAGCGTTGCGCGTGCGTCGCGTTGTAATTGGTCGATCGCGCGCTGACATTTACACGCAGCAAAGATGGCCGGCGATATGCGACGGGTAATTGACAAATAGTTTTCCCTCACCCGGGCAATAATTGGTGTCGCATGCTCGCCAGCCGTTGAGTTTTTCTGTGGTTCAGTTAGTAGCAATTAGACCGTATTAGCATACGATTGTTTACGCTTCGGGGTTATGAAGGAAACTCGGGTTGTTATCCTTGTTTTAATTAGGTCGTTTACATGTTACGCCTTTTGTTTTCACCGCGCGGTTTGACTATATCAACTTTTTTGCATGTTGAATGCTGCCGCAGTATTTCGTTGAATTTGTATTCTATTTATAATAAGGGTTAGTTTGTGTTTTAGCTTTTGAATTACACTTTTCGTCTCCTACAGTAAATTATGAAATGAATATTCGCAGTACCTAATTAACGAATTTTGATACTAAATAGAGATCTTGTTATGATAATAATGGTTGCATTAACATACATTCCTTATGATTGTTTATCTCTATGGCTTGCACAGAGTAATGAATGGTCAAGCTTAGCACTGACTCAAACCTATGAAATTGTCTGAACTTTTTTTGTGTTAAATTTAGTTTTAAAGACAATATTACTAGAAAAAAAATCCACGCGGACCAGGCAGCAGACGGGAATCGAACCCGTACCTTTCGCTATCCGAGCGAACGCTACTACAGCCCTGATGGTTGTATGAAATTCTTTCTAGCCTTTCTTAAGTTGCAAGGCAGCGCCATCACTTCGCATTGTAGGTAATCCACAATGTCAAATGAATACCTTTACGTTTTAAGTATTAAACATTTGAAAAAAGAAATAGCAATATAACCTTAGTTTTTTCGACAATCCGACAGGAACCTAAAAATGTGTTGGGATAAAAAATACCCAGGTCATAAACTTTAATGCGTAGGTATACCAAATTTGATCCGAATCCTTTCAGTACTGTTTGCGTGATTGAGTTATGAACATACAATTTTTCATATTTACAATTTTAGTAGGATAACGCATTTTTTAAAACTAACACTCTTGTCTTTTTGTTATGTTTGGTCCAATCTTAATTTTATTTTATTTAAGATTTTACTGAATTATATGATTTTTATAGAATTTTTAAAATTAAATTAAATTAAATGAAATAATTATAATAACGCCGTTTGTATCTAATGTGTACATAATGAGTTTCTGTAATTGACCTAAAGATGGTATCTATATTTTATTGTATTAAATTTCACAAAAAAACTGCTGTAGAAACTTTGTTAAAGAAAAATAAATAAATAAATGAACATCAATCTACCAGTTTAACGATTTTGAAAATGAAAGTAGCTCATAAAAGGAGGCTACATTAAAAGGCTTGAAAACATCGTAAAAGTGCCCCACGGCCGGCGTAATGTCAACTCGCCCACCTAATATCCACGTTAAAGGGTGCGATCGATCAAGACGTCAACGTTGACGGATGACGGATACGCGACGCGATCCATCAATCATCGGACGGCCGCCGGACGTGCGGTGTGGTCCGGTCCGGTGCCGGACGGCGACACGGCGGCGGCGGCGCGGTGCGGCGCCAATAATGTTAGCAAAAAATGACACACGTGTTACTCCGATGAGTGAGTGTTAGTTTAATTATTACGAAAAGTATGAATGAATGAATGATTTATTTATTTCTCTCACAAAGTCACAAAGTTACATTATAATTACAAAAAGGGTATTGAATTTCAGTAACGGTAAAACAATGCAGTTCTTTGAGAGAGCTGGAGATTGTACTAGGTTAAAAAACCTGTCTTACGACCCCCAGGCTCAAAACCTCTTAAAACCCGTTTGTTGCTAATAGATACATTTTTTATTATGATCTACCCTAGTTTATAAGAGAGAAGTAATAACAAAAAGCAAAAAAAGAAAAAAAAACAAGATCGTTACCGCCATTTATCAGGAAATGCGGGTTCACTGGATAACGCTTAAATTTCTATTTATATTTAAAAACTAGCAAGTGTGTGTTGTGTTTGTGCGTATGTGTGTGTGTGTGTCTGTGTCTGTGTTTGTGTGTGCATGTGCGCGTGTATAAAGATAGAGTGTGAAATGTGCGACTTGAAAATGGTGGTGAGTTTAAGAAAACATTACAGTACAATACAATATACAATACTTTATTGAAAACACCACAACACAGAACAGAAATGAGGGACATTACAATTGTAAAAATGGATTTATTTTTATTGAAACAAGGGATTTAAACGAATTTATTAATTAAATATGTATACATAGATATATACACATCACATATACATATATACATATTACATATATATACATAGACTACACATATATAGGTTTAGTCCAGTCAGCAGAGATAAAAATGCAGCTACATCGACAAATAGTGATTCACAACAAGATTTTTAAAGACATTAATAAATTGTGCTCGTCTTACGGATACTGGAAGAGAAATTTGTGGAAGTTATTAGTATAATGTTAATTGATCGCTACGCAGATTACAGGCTGTGAATGTTTCGATGCGTCCGTAAAAATGAATAGATATTCAGCAGAGCTCGCTCTTCTTAATTTGCAAAAATCAACATTAACGTGTTCCCAAAGTTCCGTATTACCGTACCCAAATGCCAGAACGATACAAGTAGAAGAAAACTAAATCAAATAGCGATTGTGGTGACAAAATACTCGTCTATACGTAGGTATATTGTGTAAAAAGAAATCTAAGAAGCGAAGCGGAAAACCCTCATTAAGCATCCGAAACTTCAAGTTTTCCTTGGGACTTCGCTTATTTGTCCGTTCAATAACTGACATTTCAAACAGCTGCTTAAACTCTGCAAAATGCTGCCCTAATATTTCAAATAACACTACATATTCCGAATCGACCTCAAAGGAACTTCAACTACTGTCATCATCATCATCATCAATCAGCCTATTAATGTCCCCACTGCTGGGGCACAGGCATTCCCTATGGATGGAATAGGCCCAATCTCCATGACCCACCACGCGGGCCCAGTGCGGATTGGTGGGTGCTAACGACTGCAGATGCAGCCGGGACCAACGGCTTAGCGTGCCTTCCGAACCACGGAGGAGCTCGAGATAGTAAATTTTTGGTCACCCATCCAATGACCGACCACTACGAAAGTTGCTTAAGTTCAACGATCGCAGCCGAACGCGCTAACCACTTGCGCCGTCGAGCTCCTCAACAACTACTGTAGTTTTTATATTCAATTCAAGACTTCTAGTGACACATAATTATTATTTCAAAATTGACTACGAACGCATAGCTACCAAAAGAATATGTGTAATAAAACGTACACTTATCGATGCAAAGATTTACTCCATACGTAAGAATCAAATTGTCCATTTGTAGGGTGTCCATAATAAAACTGTCGGACAGGAGACAGTCCGATACCGCGACGTCGCACTTATCAAGAGGCATAATGTCCTCAATTTTACGACAACCTTGCTCTGTACGCGAGCATAAATTTAAACAAATGTCACGACGGGAAATTTTATTTTACGGATCAAGGAAATTGTAACGATATTTCAACGATAATGTTGTTGTGCTGTGGATAAGATGTTTTTATTGGCGCTCACGCATACTGCTTTGTCCAATGAAGCGATATTACGTACAAGGGAAATGTTTGAAGATTACGATTTGATATTGGAGCTCGATATTTTGTGTTACTCGAATAACGAATGCATTGTCGAAACAGATAATGTTACGCTAACGTACATAATCGTGTGTGATAATGTCTACCATATAGTATTTTATTTATGGCTTCGCAGTTTAATGTTTCAGTTATCTAAAGTCCCAATCGACGTTCGACATAAGTCTAGCAGAAAACAATAGTGTAAGCACAGTTCTTAGAGTTCGCATCTTTCACCTGCACAATCGAACTATCAGAACCGGTCTGCTGTGTCTAATTAGGCAATACCCAGCTCTGCTAATGGTTGCCGCTTAAATCTGATCGAGTCTTGGGCACGGTACGCAGACATGCGATGCTTTGTCACCCTACCCACGCAGTCTGTTGAGCAAATAGTTAAGCACTTGGATGGTCGAGATACCGCACGGAAAGCCATGAGAGCCGTTTAAAAATAGTAGCTCGCTGTATTGTGGTGTGTTTTCTACTGTTTGTATCAAGAGGTTGAGCCATGTTTTCTCAAGGCGGTGTAAAGTTGGCGAAGTGATTGCTATCTTGAAATGACATTCATTTGAACGACCGACATCTTCTCGAAGCAAGATACCTGTAAGGGAATTACGACTTACGGAAAAGGGTTTAATAACATAAGAACTTAACGATATTCGTACTTTATCTGGTCTTTAGGAATATGTTAATAGATTTAAAGTTAATAATTTAAAAAACAATGAAAATGTATTTTATTGTGTAAAGCGCATTTTGTAAGTTATAAAAGAATTCAGAAACATATTTTAGAATGTAGCAAATTAATAGTATAGTAATTGGGTAAATATACAAATATATAATTTACATCTGACCGCTGTGTTAATAATAATAATAAAAAAACGATTGATCTGATAGCAGATGTTTAAATTTTATTCCAAACTTCTTATGGTGACATTAATTTCGTTATTTACCCGCGCTTATCAATCAACCGACGACCGACGGTGGTGCAACGATGCAAAAGAAGAAAAAAAACAAACAGAACAATAAAAAAACGAGTCATCGGACAAGGATCCACACTCAGGCTTATTGATGGAAGCGCCTAATGCCGTTTAGATAGCGGGCTGGCGTTGACACATTATTATCGGTGCGCTGACGCGACGTCCGCGCTCGACCGACGACTGTGCGCCGGCTCACTGCGACTGTCCGGCGGAATGTCCTTGTTCTTTGAATTTAATGGTGTTCGCACGAAAATGATAAAAAAACAGTCCTCATTCACGCGATTTAAGTCGTCGTCGTAAGAAAACATTGCCAGCTTTTCAAAATACATATAATATTTTTGAATACGAGTGCTTTTAATTGCAAGCAAACTAATTCTTTTTAAAGCCAAAATGAATAGGCTCCTTCTTGGTAAGCTCGCTACATCGTAGATCCCATCTCTGCTCTCGGGCTGGATGGGGATATCAATCTGCCAATTGTAATTTTTTTATGTGAAAAGGATGGCAAACAAGAATAAGATCTGTCCGATGGAAAACAGCGAAAATGAAGAACACAGGGCCACTAGCGTGTTGCTTATTTTAATTACAACTCCCAGAAAAAGTTACCAGTCATAGTAATTTACATTATTTAAGCTGAAGTGGCAGTGGGCGGGACGGACACGTAGCAAGAAGAACCGATGGCCGTTGGGGCGGAAAGGTTCTGGAATGGCGACCACGCACCGGACGACGCTCAGTGGATGGATGATCTTGTGAAGGTCGCGGGAAGCCGATGGATGCGAGTGGCGCAGGACCGATCGGTGTGGAGATCCTTGGGGGAGGCCTATGCTCAGCAGTGGGCGTCATACGGCTGACATGATGATAATGATGATAATTTACAGACTAGGTATTGTTAAATGATTCTGAATTGTTTAAAGTCAAAGTCAATTAACACTACTTTTTGGTGGAGTTGTGATTCTGTCGGCGAGAGGTAGGGGATTGGCTCAGGGGGCTTTCGCCTAACGAAATTGCTATGGCTATCGCTGTCGATTACGATTTCGTTTTGTTATTTCTGACCATCTAAGGTTTTCAAATACCTCAAGGCATTGAGGAGGAGGTTATGCCTTGAGGTATTTGAAAACCTTCGGGGGTCAGAAATTACAAAAGGATATCGTACGCGATAGCGTTAGCCATAGCGATACCGTTAGGCGATTGGCACCCTGGTCAGGGAAGGCAACGGTGCGAGTAATATTTTTGGTATTGCAAATGCTTATATAGCGGCTATAGTGGCAGCTTACCATCGACATTAATAGCAGTGCATGGCATTCATAGACCCTATGAATGGATTTACTTCAACAAAATTATTCTATTTGTCCATCTCAATTCCTTTAAGCGCCATCTTGAAATTATGTCTAAACACTAGAAAATTATTCGCGCCAACACATTATTATGTAGTGCCTATGTTAATACACACATATATTTGAACAATTTCAACACTGCCGTGTTCATAATATATAGACTTCCAGTGAGGAGACCTCACGTAAACACGCGGGATATATTTATAGGTTGTTGTTCGACATTTAACAGATCGTATTTTGACGTGGTTTATCGTCGTGCGCGCGTCAATCGGACGCTCTCGTCCCGCTCTTATTTACGGTCGTATCGTTCGTTCAATGCTGACCGTAAAAAGTTATATGGCGTTTAGATTTGACCGTTTTTTTTGTTTTTTGTTGTATTTCACATTTTTAAGTAACTCGTCGCGGTGTAAGGCTGTTTCGATAAGCTGTTTCATTCACCGATTTCTAATTTTGTAGCGTGTTCTGTGTGTGTTAAGTGCTTGCCTAGATTTGGTTGATGTTTTCGATGGAATATCATAATCATAATCAAAATCATTTATTCAGTTTAGGCTGTTACAAGCACATATGAATGTCTAGAAGCTACGCCATCGGTTCTTAAATCTACGGCGGGAGACCTTGTACTGAGAAGCACCGGCAAGAAACTCAGCAAGGGCTGTTTTTTCTCTCCCTGTTTTATCATTTGCAGAGTCGTCAAGTTGAAAGATGACTTCAGAGATGATTCATGAAGTCATCTTTCATTACATAATGTGAAATTATACATTAATTGTTCACCCGCATTTTGATTGCTGTGTCACGCAGTATAAATACAAATAGAGTTATTTATGAAAGGTGTAATTAAACATTTACATCTTAAATATCAAAGTTGTTAGGGCAGACTCATCTCCGCTGGCAGCACCCGTTCACGAGCATGACGCATGAACCAGCCATCGCTTCGCTCAACCATATTTTAGGGAACATAACGACCCGCCTCACACGACACACATATTCAGAGGCGGCCTTACCCATTGCGAGGCTCCCGGCGGCAGGTCTTTGCGAGGCCCTTTGTCCTTCGTGAAAAGTATGTGATGCGAAAGTAGGTCTGGTTGTTTGGTTTAGGTATTTGTCATGTTTAAGGAAAAATGCTTAAATTATACAAATAAATCAAATTTTAATTTTAAAATATTTTACATTGAAAGATTCACAAAATTAACAAATACAGAGATGATAAATTTTAAAATTGATGTTTGCGGCTTTTCCTAAGACTAAAATCTTTAATTAAAGCGCAATAATCTAACGAATAAGCTACGTCATTTTCGATTGAAAGAATAGCGAGGGCTGAAAGCCGATCTTGTGACATTGAAAAAATAGTTTTTTTTTTTTTATATTTTTAAAATTTGCTTGGGTTGTTGCGCGAGGCCCCTGTAGGAGCGAGGCCCCGGGCGATTGCCCTGTTCGCCACCCCCTAAGACCGCCACTGCCATATTTGATAGCGATGGACGCTTTAGATAGCCGCTTGCAATACCTATAGCTCGATGGCTACTACAGGTGGCGCTTTACGCTTGCAATCGTGAAAGTTAAGCAACTTTCGCAATTGTCGGACATTGGCTGGATGACCAAAGCCTTATAAACTCGAGCTCTTCCGTGCTTAGAAAGACACGTTAAGCCTTGAGTCCCGGCTGCATTTGCGGATTGGTGGGTATTAACCAAGCCAGCGTGGTAGGTCACGGCCCAAACTCCGTATTCCAATCATAGGGAAGGCCTGTGCCCCAGCAGTGGGGACATGAATAGGCTTATATTGATAACTAGCAAACCAGTGAACCAAATGTTCACCAAAACCTGATTTAAAAAAAATAAAATAAAAAATATATTTAATTAATTGAGAACTTCGGAGATTTTGTGTGGTTTCGTTTGAAATTCGTGATTTTTCGAAAACCGGAAGTGCTACGTTACTCAAATCCGGTTTGTAGTCTTATCAGACTATTCTTAACTTATAACTTAAATATTCTCTTTATCTATCTCTTACGGTTTGGCCGCTGAAACAGCACCACAGACGGACGGACGGACTTGTCTAATAGATAAGAGATGTTTAGAAATTTCCAATAGATAAATACACGATTTCTAAAAGAACATGCAGTACCTAATACTCAAAGCAACGTTTAAAATGTGCGCAGAAAATAAATATTCTTGATACAAAAGAAATTAAAGCCATCAAAATTGATTGATACCTACATCTACTTTTGTATCGAAATATAAATATTTTTAACAATTACAACTTCCATTTTGAGCGACAATGAATCATAATTAAATTTTGTTTGATCAAGTGTCTTGTACCTGACAGATAACTATTTCAAGAATAATACAATTTATCATGATTAATTTTGTACATACCTATTCTTCAGTTTGTTAATAATCTTTTGTTTATTTCAATTAACAAATTATATTGAGTTATAATACTATTTTAAAGGCGAGAGCGTTTTTGCGAATCCTGAGCGCAGAAAAGTTGTTATTTCGGGATGCTCTCTTTTATCACAATTATTTTATGAAAATGATGATCAGTAAGCAAAAGTAGATTTCAGATGAGTTCATACCTTACTTACAATTGTACCTTTTTTTTTGTCTGGAAAATGCCTTACGCATCCTTAAACCACTGGGGGAGCGAGAAGAAGGTATGTGGGACTCCTCCCTGTCCTCTTCAGCCAGCCCTGGAGCTCGCTGATGTGAACAGGGCCACTAAAAACCAGACAATACTCCTGCACCGTCACCCGACACGCACTATGAGGACCGCGGTCCCCCTAGTGCATGCCGAGAGGGCGGGTGTGGTCGCGGAACCCGTCTCCGAATATGTTACTAAAGATGCGGCCTCTAGGAATAGTCTTAAGCATAGACTCAAGAAACATCACTTATCACTATGTCCATGACCAGCTTATTAATATATGTCAAATGTTTAATTTATAGATTATATTAATTGTTACTCAATCGCGCAAAAGCTACTGAATGGATTTTAATTAGATTTAGCAAGCATATATAGTTTATCAACTGGATTGAGACAAAAAGGATACTTTTTGACGAAAAATGTAAGGTTGGATATTTATTAAGTTTGGTACTGATAGAAAAGATAAACAATTGTAAATAGGGAAAACAATGAATATAGGTGTCACGGGAACTGCTGCCGACAAACTGCATTGCAGTTTGGTAGAAATATAGATATTAAGTGTTTTTCTTTGTGGAAAATAAATAAATAAAAAAATGGGTGCGTGTACTTATGTAGGCGCGTGAGAAGTTATCCTTCTTTGGCATCGTTTAAAATTAGTTTTTAATTGCATGCAAATAATTAATTACAATAAATTAATAAAAAGTCTGGAAAAGGACACAGTCAATCAAGTTCAGTTTTAATTTGAAAAAATAAATAAATAATCAAAATATTCAATTAAAATCGCTACTAAATATAATTTATTAGAACATATGTGATTTGCACTTGTATGAAACTCAAACACGTATTCCGAATATACAAACTAGAAACATGTGGATAAATATTATAAATATGAATACCTATAACTGTTACTTTATTACAAAAAATAAAGATGTGGTTTTTGGTTCTACTACACCAATGGTCAAGAGATGGCGCTGTAGTCTGCTGAATCGCGCTTTGGTTTCGTTGTTCCAGATTAATAAATACTTTTGATAGGCCTTCACAATGCTGTCGTTAGCACCCACAAAATAGAGATTCTATTTCTATTTTGTTGGTAGATTTTCTTAATAATAATTCGCTAAAGCGACCAACTTCATGCTGTTAATTCTTTGTGTTACAGTGATGCGCGCGCATCTTAAAATTTCACTCTCATCATTTTTTCATAACGCGCCTAAAGAAGTATAACTTCAATAAATAAAAAAATAAAAATGGCCGCGCACCTACAATTGTACCTAGATGAAAACTAATCTTCAGTTATAAATTAACGTGAATAAGAAGATACGTTTGACACGTAACAATCATTGTTACTGTATCCGATTACGGATCGTAAAAAAGACATTAAAAAAAACAGTTTTAGGAAGTTTTAATGCCTTTTAACATCGGCTCATAAAACATTCGGAGCACTCCTTAGATTGTGCATGAAACTGTATCTTCATATAACACTCTTTAAAAAACCCATTACAATGGGTTTTTATGAGATTTTAAGTATCCATACATTTATATGCCTATTATACGGCTATTAATTTATTTTAAATAGACTGTAAATTTGATATACAATTTGGTAGTCTTACAATCGCCGTATAGAGAATATTATAAAGCCAAAAGTATCTCAATCGCGGTATAGAGAATATTATAAAACCAAAACTATCTTTTAGCATTTGCGCAAAAAAGTTAGCAAATCAAGTCGATATGTTTTTCTTTTACTGCCAGTGTTAAAGAGGTAGAGCAAAGGGAGGAGGATTTTCTACTGGAATTGGAAAACCCGTCTTTTGGTGGTGTTTTGTCTGTCGATGAGTAAGGTTCGAGGGCTCCACGGGATAAAGGATTTGAGTCGGGGTAGGCAACGGCGCGAGTAATATTTTTGGCATCGCAAGTGTATAGAGGCTATGGAGGTATCTTAGCCTCAGGTAGGCTATACGCTTATTTGACACTCTTTTAACCTAAAAAAGTCCATTATCTCTCTTTTCCTAACCTCCTGACACCCAAGCTTTTACTAAAATCTCTTGCCACTATGGTCGAATGAACTTTACAAAGCATTAAACGGTTTTTATTGTAATGACCGAGACCTTTCCTGTTGAATAAAACACTGATAAATACATTGAGCATAACAAATTATTATTATTAATACAAATTATTCAAAAAAAAAACATTTATTGCAAGTGCCTTACATAATTAATAACAAACACTCTGGAATTCATGCTAACTTAAGGTCGGTCGTCCGCTGTCGAAATAAGAAGTGCAAAAATATTAGGTCTTTACGGTTTATTTAGCACTTTGTAAAGGACGCTAGGTGTCAGGTAGGGATGTCGAAAGTTGAAAAAATCGTCGATATATCGATACATCGATCTTTAAAAAAATATCAATATCGGCTTCGATATATCGCGAAAAAAACATCGATATATCGATATATCGGACCAATTTTCCCAAAAATATCGTACAGTAGCTCATGAAATATGACACGCGGAATAATAATGAACGAAAATTATCTCCCTATGACTATATATTATGACATAGACAATACTAAATACAGCACAGATCATAGATATGTTGAATATCATTAATCTGAGATCCAGTTACGATTTTTCCAGATACGAATTTAGTTAGATCGTGATATGCCGCTAATAATTAAAAAAATATCGTTTTTGATACGAATTTCGATATTGGTTATTTTGTATCGATATATCGAATCAAAATATATCGGCAAAAAATATCGATATATCGAACAAAAAATATCGATATATCGATACATCGATATATTTTCAACAAGCCTAGTGTCAGGAGGTTAATATAGAATCCAAAAGGCAAAACTGATTAATCTCTCATGTTATCTTATGAACTCCTCTAACTGAAATGATTCAAAACGGAAGCCAACGACGACTGCGGCTGTTAATTCATTCAGAAACGTCAAAAGATCACACTAACAAGCATCGAAAGATTTGGCGCCACGCAGGGATCTTTCATCTATTATTGTAGCGGCAATCAATTCATCGCAGAGAAAAAATAAAAGCGCATCATCTAATCAGCCGACGAAAGGCCGGAAAGGCGAAAACAAAAAAAAAAGGAAATATAAACAGATCGAATCTGTCAAACGGTGGAAATAGAACGAGCACCTACTTACTGGCCGGTCATGGTTTGACAGTTCTTTTTAAAACCTTTTTTTGTTCGAATTTCGAAGTTCCTTTTTTTTGTGTTATATGGGCCAGATAGTGGCGTTTTAAATGCTATTTCGTCATATAACTAGCCAATAAAGAAGTGTAAAGTTTTCAGGGTTCGTGTAAGTATGTTTGTTAGTTAATTTCTCAGATAACTTTTAAGAGGCTGAACAGATTTGAATGCAATGAATATCGTTAAAAGCCTCAACATCATCGAAAGCGACTTATGATTCAAAAAAATAAATCCAGATGGATGAAATAGGGAGCCGTTTCAAGAGGTTTTTCATTCATTGCAACATGGATACTAAAATGAAGACCTTATAACTCAAAAATAAGATAAAGAAAAACTTCCATTAGGTAGACCTCTTACATTTAAAAGTGTTCCACAGGTCGGTCTCGTAGCAATGACTTTTTGAACTTGATTTTGACTTTTTGATTCATCTTTTGTAATGTTGTGACAATACATTTTTTTCACTTTCCTATTATTCCATAAACACCGATTTTGCTTAACGAAATTATAGAAAATCAAATTTAGTCAAAAATGATTATAAAGAAAATTACTGCTCAATTGGCATAATTCTTTCGAGGTAAGTGTCAAGTGTCAAAATGGTTGATGGCGCAAATGGTTCATCATCATCATCATCATCATCAGCCTATTAATGTCCCCACTGCTGGGGCACAGGCCTTTCCTATGGATGGAATAGGGAGATTGGGCCATGACCCACCACGCGGGCCCAGTGCGGATTGGTGGGTGCTAACGACTGCAAATGCAGCCGGGACGGCTTAACGTGCCTTCCGAAGCACGGAGGAGTTCGAGATAGTAAATTTTTGGTCACCCATCCAATGACCGACCACTGCGAAAGTTGCTTAACTTCAACGATCGCAGCCGAACGCGCTAGCCACCTGCGCCATCGAGCTCCTCGCAAATGGTTAGTGCGTTCGAATGCAACCGTTGAAGTTAAACAACTTTCGCAGTGATGGGTGACGAAAAGTTAAAAAAATTACTATCTTGAGCTCCTCCGTGATTCGTAAGGCATGTTAAGCCATTGCTCCCGGCTACATTGCAGTCGTTAGCACCCACCAATCCGCATCGGGCCCGCCCGATGGTCATGGCCCAATCTCCGTATTCCATCCGTAGGGAAGGCATGTGGCCCTGCAGTGGGGACAATAAGGCGTTGAGCAGACGACGGGGCGGGGCGGGTATTTTGTCCGCGAAGCAATAAAGACCGCGTCTGCCCGTCGATGTCTGCGGCTGCCCGCGCCGCGTACACAAAGCACACGATGGGCAGAGGCGGTCAGTTTAGGACGTTCGTTCTAGTGAATAGTCCATCACTAATAAGCGCGTGGCGCGGACTGAGCTGACCGCCCCACGCCACCGTCTGCGTAACTGCATATAAACTGGTTTGTATGATCCACGGCGGGCAGCCGCGGACATGCCGCGCCGCCACTGCCCGCCGGGCACCCAAGGCGCGGTCTTTTTGCCCTCTGTGTGCGTTTGAAGTATAGGATTCACTTTGTGCTATTATTCGCGGCGAAATTGACCGGCCCGCCCCGCCCCGTCGTCTGCAAAGTGCCTAATAGACTGATGATGAAGTGTCAAATTTAAAAGTAGAATCATAAGTAAAAATTTCAGTCGGCTGTCGTTCCGTCAGTCAAACCGGCATGTCGGCTTCGAGCTCGTTAATCCCCCGTTGACAAATTTATTGCGGCCATCATTGTTTCTTGCCTGCGACGAATTATTATTTCCCGGATGTCGAGATTAAGCCTAATAAGTCACAACTGTGTTATTTTCGGGAAAAAAAGCTGTCAGACACCGTGTCAGTAAAGTTACGTTTGTACCTATTTAAAGTACGGGAGAAAGTGACAAATGACTTCGTTTTTGGTCCGAGGATGCAGAGCTTCATTGAGTTGGTGGTTAGAGCATTCGGCCTGCGATCGCGAAGGTTAAGCAACTTTCGCAACGGTCGGTCATTGGATGGGTGACTAAAAACTTGTTATCATGAGCTCCTTCATGCTTCGGGAGGCAGGTTAAGTAGTTGGTCCCGGCTGCAGCTGTAGTCGTTAACACCCACCAATCCGCACTGGGCCCGTGTGGTCGGTCACGGCGCATTGAAGCCTCCCTATTCCATCCATTGGGAAGGTCTGTGCCCCAGTGGGGACATTAATAGGCTGATGATGATGATATAGTCGCTTGATGGTAAGCGATCACTTCATGTAACTGCTAATTGTGAACGGATGGAGGAAATCATTACTCACCATCCTCAAGAGATGGCGTTACCTGCACTGCGATCATAATAGTATGGAAGCCTACATCGCGCAAATGAAATTCGGAGTCTAACTCTTCATATATACGATGCCCGACCAACATCAGTTGGGCCGCGGCCCCCGAGCTAACGTCACCCAGCTCGGAGGAAGATCTTCCCCTTTGGCCTTCTTACATATTCCTAATGTTGTCGCTTCCTTTGCTAAAGTCATAAAATAATTCAGCGTATCACTTCAACAAGAATAAAATTTAAACAACTCCACGATTGCGACTTTAAATATAAATCATACTAATTTAAACATAGCTGCACGCTATCAAAGCATTGACGTCAACCGTCGACGCTAAAGGTCTTCAGGTTTCCATTAAATGGAATGAAAAATAAATACGCCTTCATGTCCCCATGTTGAGCATTGGTTGGTGATATAATATCGAAAATGTTCTAAGGGAACAATATTGTCAAAGCGGCTAATTGCCAGTGTAGGTACGTTGTTTCTTTAATCACCAAATCAGCAATTAATAGGTATTACCTTGTGAACTAAAGACAATTTATTCTAGTGATAATTTTAAAAATCTAGCATTACAATAAATTCATATTTTTTATATTTTTGGAGTTTACTCCTTAAGAATCGATTTGCATATATAAGGGGCCCGGTATGAGAAAAATGTGAGGAGTAAAATCTATCGATGAATGACCTCGTTACGTTTTTGGTGCGCATCCTATGTCGTGCAACTTTGACAAACAAAGATGACGGATTGACATTAAAATAACCATAAACCATTTGTCACTGTAATTAATAATGCAGACAATGTTGATTTAATTAATATTTAAAAAAATGATAATAGTCTGATAATAATAATTACATAATTTATCAACATTCCTAATGATATATTTATGCACATCTGAAATTGACTATTGTAAAAAGTTTAATGTAAAAAATTTCGTCGATTAGTTATAATAAATGTATATGAAATGAATAAATATATATTTATATATGTATATTATTTTCATTAATTTGTTAATTTACCCTTTCATACAGTATCAATCTTTTTTAAGTTAAATAAACTCTTTTTGCGTCTGGTTAGACTATCGAACTTAAGGAGTAAACTCCAGTCGTGCGTCGGAGCTGACACACACAATTTTTTACTAACAAAGTTCTTTAGTTTTATGTCTATACATTTCTCAACAATACAACGTCCACTTGACCGACAAATTGCTCGTGAATGTTCTTCCCCAACTTCCCCTTTAATAATCTCAACTATGAATTTATAACTATAATAAACATAAAACTCTTGAAATGAGTTTTATCACATCTAAATCACCGCAATCAACATTGGATTTAATCACGTTTATGTCTTCGGACGCGTCTTGCCGCACATTGGGGAGATACAATTAAGGAAACCCTTATATCTATAGGGATAAGAGTGAAATTTGAGTCGAATGTGTAACACAGCCAGACCTTCCGGGGGAGGTCAGTTCACAATGTAAACGTCAGAATTGTGCATGTGTGCCGTAAAACTAATATTTAACTCTCGAACATGGTGTACATTTTGTTTTAATATAGAGTACGGTATGATGGATAAGTGATAAGTGAAGGCGGGAATGAACCGAACGATGTCACTAGGGTCAGGTTCAGGACATTGTAACAAAGGGCAGAGTGTAACAAGGAGCAGAGTGTAACAAGGGGCAGAGTGTAACAAAGGGCACAGTGTAACATAAGGAATATTTCTGTGATATACCTGGCCAGATGATGTCTGATGATAGCTACTTAAGATGGTGGCATATGGAACTAATAAAAACACGTCTTGACTGTCTTGACAGACCATAGACAAATAAGAAAAGGCCAGAGATATTTCTACTACTATTGTCAATTTTGTTCACAAGGAGCCCTTCAAATCTAAAAATAATATTATGCACTTTTATTCATTTCTTAAAGGAAAATCTTCTCTACACTTCTCTTACAAAATTTCATAATACATTTGGTATCGCTACGGCTTTTGCATTGGACCAAGCATCGCGTGCTCCAAGGAAAGATATAGTTTTATTACCTGCGCATATATAATTAATTACACTTCAGTATTTATTGCGGATTTCATGTTCAGATGGATTTTAGTTTCCTTTTATTAGCTTTTAAGTGATTGCATTAAATTCATTACATTTGTTTTCAAGCTCACGTATAACTTACGTTAATCTATTTCAGCCTTTACAATTTAAACGCGATTTAATGAGTTTCCTGACATTTTTAAACAATAATTGAAAATGCTATAAATAACGTGAATTATAACTCATTTTACGTTGTCGTTTTTGTGGGAGATAAACTGGCAATTTATCATCATTTAAGATCATTCTATGCACGAATTAATGTATAGAGTGAAAGTGAAAAAGGTTTAAAACTTTATCTATCCAAAGACACAACTTTTCATGTAAATAATGTTTATAACACATTTGCTCGTAAAGCGTCTCTTATTGCACCAATTGCAATTTCATAATCTATCACATTACACACGCGTGCGGTAATGTAAAGTAAAACGCACGGCTTATTATGTTCCGTCTAAAAACGAACGATACTTTTTTAAATCTTAGCAAAGAGTTTTTATGTCAGAAAGGTAGCCAACATTTTCTTAATTAAATTAACTTTGGGAGATAAAAATATAATATATAAACATTTAGTTCTTTTATTTGGTTCATTTTGACAATAAATTACAACCATGTATCGGTAACAAATTCACAAAAATATTAATTTACTTTATTAGTAACACTGGCTGTTTTTTGTGCCTTTGCCTAAAAAAAGCGTTGATGCGCGCGCATCGCTAATCTGTGAAATAGTTATTCCTTTATCTTTTCGCTGTATTGTTTTTATTTGAAAATATTGTCAAGTAGTAACGAATTTATTAATTTGACACCACCAGAAGTCGAAAAAGGATACGCTAAGCCTCTTGCCCGAAAAATCCACGGATAGATACTTACAGTGAAGCGTATCAAACTTTCATCTTATGGAAAACAAAGAAAGGTGCAAATTCATTTTCAGAAAGTACGTGCATACGTAGGTAGTATTATTTCCTCGCAAATGTGTTATAAAACGTCGTATGACATACGTGATCTTTGATAATTACAGCCTCTGCCTTCTTATAGCCCTCACCTACGGCTCGGGCTAAAAATATCGCCTCAGCTGTAATTTTCAACTTACCGCACTTATATCATAATGTGCTATTATATTGATGACATCTACAATAAAGGTAAAAATTTAACAACCAATATGTAGGATTAATAACGACAACACTTATTTTGTTATTCTTATCAAAAATTACGCGGCCTCCATTTCTTGTTCCTAAAATAAAGCAGAAATTATTATCAATAAAATAGTTACTACGTGTTTTTGGAGTTTACTCCTTAAGAATCGATTTGCATATATAAGGGGCCCGGTATGAGAAAAAATGTGAGGAGTAAAATCTATCGATGAATGACCTCGTTACGTTTTTGTTGCGCATCCTGTTCGAGCCAAAATGACTCTTAAATCCGAGAGGTTAGGTACAAAAGAATTAAATTGAAACTTGAGTGTATTTTATAAAACCGTAGATTTATTTATTGGTTAAGTGACGTTTTGCCTATATGTAGCTCCAAACATATTTACAAGCGTGATGCAACGAACTACAGCGCCATCTATTTTGATACATATGAACTAAAATTTTAAATGCACAAATGGCGTATACATAATCGCCCTATATATACATAATTAATGTAAAATATTTCGTCTATTAGTTATAATAAATGTGTATGAAATGAATAAATATATATTTATATAAGTATATTATTTTCATTAATTTGTTAATTTACCCTTTCATACAATATCAATCTTTTTTATGTTAAATAAACTCTTTTTGCGTCTGGTTAGACTATCGAACTTAAGGAGTAAACTCCAGTCGTGCGTCGGAGCTGACACACACAATTTTTTTATCAAGTTATTTAAAGTCACGGTCAATATTGTTGCCACTTTAAAGAAAAACTTCTATCTACGTACCTAATGAATCAAGGATTTGCACCTCCAGATTACAACACTAAACGCTGCCGCAAACGCTTAAAGCTGCTTAAACCCACTATAGCGTGGGGTAATTGATAATTAGTATTCTACAGACGGACTGTCCGGCCTACGTGAGGGGGCGTGGGGGGTGGCAGAGCGACCGGGAGACACTGCAGCATCAGCAAGGAGACTGGTATTGACACGGCGCGGTTAAGATGAGCTCCGTGGGGAGGCGGGCGACGTGATTCCTGATTTGGACCCTATTAATTCTGAGGAGAGACTGCTGTCGCCGGCCTCCCGGTTTTGATTGGCGTTTGACAGTTCATTTTTACACGACCGCCCAATAAGTTTGTGTTTTCGGGGCTCATGTTCGTGTGTTTTTATCTATATATATATATATATATATATATATATATAAGTCAACGTCACTGGACGGGTCGGGCTGAAATTTGGCATGCAGGTAGATGTTATGACGTAGGCATCCGTTAAGAAAGGATTTTGATCAATTCTACCCCCAAGGGGATAAAATAGGGAATGAAAGTTTGTATGAAACTTTGTCAATTTTAAACCAATCGGGCTGAGACTTTGCATGCGTATAATACAAGCCTGAGAACAAAAACTGTAGTCTACACTTCAGCTCTACACCGAAGCGAAGCGAGGGCGGGCCGCTAGTTCAACTATAAGTTTTCAATGTCTAAATAGGTTTGGATGTTTACGGCATAGTTAAAAACCTTTACGACATTCAGATTGATGGGGTAGGGCGTCATTAGTTTCGTAATGACGCCCTACCCCATCAATCTGTTAAGAAGTACTGTTTTTATTACAATATGAGAGTCAAATTTAAGGGTTTCTTAAGCAAATTACAAAAATATAAATTCGCGAGGAATCATTTTTACAAGCATGGTTTTCCTACATGTAAAACAAATATTTTAATGAAAGCTCACAGACTTTTCTGCCATTTGCATTTCATATTAATATTATTTGTTTTAACATACTTTTATTAATTGATTTAATTTGTATGTATGCTAGTCGAGAAATCGAGCTTTACTAGATCTAGAAATTTCAAAGACTTTTAAAAGAGAAAGCTTATCGTGAAAGAATTATACAGCATGAAATTGCTTAAGGTATTTAAATTTGAGGAACTCGATGGCGCGGGTGGTTAGCGCATTCGGCTGCAATCGTTAAAGTTAAGCAACTTTCGAAGTGGTCGGTCATTGGATGGGTGACCAAAAATGTTCTATCTCGAATTCCACCGTGCTTCGGAAGGCACGTTAAGCCGTTGTTCCCGGCTGCATCTGCAGTCGTTAGCACCCGCCAATCCGCACTGGGCCCGCGTGGTGGGTCATGGCTCAATCTCCCTAATCCATCTATAGGGAAAGCTTGTGCCCCAGCAGTGGGAACATTAATAGGCTGATGATGATACTATGAGTAGGTATTTTAATTTTTTTTTATTAAATTTATTCATGAAAACTAAATACAACACTTATTTCTATTCTGCCAAACTGTGCAACAGTTTTTCGGCAGTAAAGAGAGAATAAGAAAATCTCTTTCTTTATTAAATAACTAAACAACGTGCATTACTAATAAATTATTCAATAAATTGTATATAACTAACCCGTAATGGCCTAAGGGCCGCCGGGCGCGCGCGTTGCACCGCGACTTTTTCCCGATTACCATATCTGTGAGCGGGCATCGAGAAGGCAACAAATTGCCTATCTGCTGCATGCATCTCTTATGAGCGCAGGGCTACCGTATTAGTGGAGATTGTCCTTATTTGCGCATCAAATTCAGCCGGAGCACCACCGAGGCGGTGTATGAATTTTGAAGAGAACTGTGGGAATGCATCTTATGAATACGTATGTTGTTATATAAACGTAGAGTTGCTAGTCAAATATAAAATGGGTAGCTGGGATATACGAGACGTATTTAACACTTTTCAATTTGAACAGAAAATGCTATAAACTTAGTAAAAAAAAGAACTTTGATCTCTAATAAATGTATAAATTTTAATAAAAACACTAAATGAAAGGTCTAAATGCTTTGTGGAAAGGATGAAAAGTAAAAAAATATTGTGTACACCAGAAAACGTCTTGAACATACGCAAAATTGTTTTCCGCCGAGTACTTCGAAAGGAAAATGAAAAGACGGAGCCAAGGAAACGATTAGGTAGTGTACCCGTCGTATGTATTTTTAGATCAGTACAATACCTCTGCCAGCTCCATCGGCATATTTTTTCGTTTTCATTACCCGGCAAGGTTATGAGTGCCTACAACTGTCTCCAACATAAAGTCATGTCGCTACTTCACAGTATTAGCATACAATGACACCGCGCCCATTACGGCTCCCGCGTATCAACCCTATCGGTGCGGTGCGATTGAGCGAGCGAGCGTATATTTAGAAGATCGTGCGCGTCGGTCGCTGCTTCGGTAGCAAGTCTGCGCGCGACCTTATTTAGACGGTTTGTCATGTCCCCGCGATCTTTAGTGCGCTCTCTTTTATCAGCAATGAAACGGATCCATCTCACGGCGTGGAGCTTAGCAATACTAACTGAAAGTTGGAAAGAAAAAAAAAGTATTTTTAGTCCTTAGACACAAGTACGTAAAAAAATAATTCATCACACCAATTAGCCTAGCCCCAAAGTACTGTAGGCTTATGTTACGGGATACTAGGGTAACGGTATAATATATTATATATATATATATATTATATACATAATATATAATTATATTTATATAGAAATACATATTACACATCCCTGTCTGGAGTACAAATACTAGTATTCATCACAGAAACATCTACCCCCAACGGGATTTGAACCCGGGAATTCTCGAGTAGCCGATACCATGAAACCCGGCGTACAAACTCGGCCACGGAGGTCGTCAAAATAAAATCGAAATGTTGACTACATATACCGCATAGAGGTGCCTGGTGTGAGATATTTAAGTAGATCACCTTTAAAAGATAGACATAATGTGCTGTCGTGCTTTTTTATAGAACTTTTTAAAGGGAGACAATACCGCCAGACATGTTTTGTGTGCAACTTTTAACTTTACGCAGCGCACAATATTAGACTACGCGGAATATTTTTTCCCATTTCTGCAATGTATTTCTCTTATTATTCGTAGCATTATGTAACGCCGATTATAAGTACTCGATTTAAACATTATCCTAAATATGTTTTTTTTTTATTCGGCCCTGTAGTTCCTGAGATTAGAGCTTTCAAACAAACTCTTCAGCTTCATAAATTATATTACTTTATTATTGTATTTTATTTTTGATTGTAATTTGTATTCTTTTATTATTATTATTCTTGTTTTTTGTGTGGTTTATATGGCTAAATGGCTGAAATAAATGAATTGAATTATATTACTATAGATATACCAGTAGAAGATGCTACTATGATTCCATTTTCCTTGTGCCGATGGGCCCTTGGCCGCTCGATTCCCGGTAGGGGCAGATGTTTGTGTGATGAACACGAGCATTTGTACTCCAGTCATGGATGTTTAATACGTATTTCTATGTATAAATATACTTATATATGTACTGTATATGTATTCTTTATACCCTAGTATCCCATAGGACAAGCCTTACAGAGCTTACTTTTGGGGCTAGGCTAATTGGTGTGAGTGTTAGAAATAATTATTTATTTATTGCCAAATAGCCTTACACGACAAGCTAACGCAAATTGAGGACGGCTCAATGTATTCTTTAGTTGAAAACTCGTCTCAGGTACAGTGTAAAACTCGCATTTAGATATTCGGTTGACTGAACTAAACATTATTATTGTTACAGATTGTAAAGAACGATGTGTAGTCCTTCTTCTTCTACTATTTCTTAGATTAGATAGCAAAAAGGTAGCCATCTAGTGACAAATTGATTAATTTAAAAATTGATTACCTACAAATCTATGTGTCAGACAACTTACAAATACTCTAAAATGTGATATTAACAAATATGCCATAGCTAAAGATTGAAAAAAAAGAACTATTTTCACTCTTAATTTATTCTAAATTCAAAAGTAAGCAGTCAACCTATAGGCGGCCGTCCGAATTCATGAAAGATCCGAGAAGCTATCCTAAACTCACGAAGACCTCACACTAACATTTGAAATAAGATCCACTCAGTTAATCTGCTGACAGCAGCTTTTTCCTAATTCAAATTCCAATTTAAAAACAAACACACACACACACAAACGAAAGGAGCAACGGTAATCTGGTTGGTCGCGCACTACTCATTTCGGAATTGGAAAAACAAATGAGTGTTGCACAACTCCGCGATTCCAGCAGGCGAGCTCATCAAAAGAAATCCAAACGCGACAGTCCATCTACTGAATACAAAGAGGTGGGAGAGCCCTCCCCCCTCCAGTATAGGTGGGGAAGCCCTCCCTCCTCCTGTATAGGTGGGGCAAAAAACCTCTTCCACTAACGAAACAATCGCAAGCATAATTGATTTTAACGTGCACCCACTGCGCGCGGAGTCAAGGGGGTATTTTTACGTCTTTCGCCCTGTTTGGGGGAGACGGCGATTGGAGATTTGCTGCATGTTCTGAATGCAGTTCATTCTCGGTTCTGGATGCAGATTGATGCGGCTATGCGTATACTTGCTCACGTAATTAAGGAACATCGTAAATGTTTAGCCTTATTTTAACAACAGCGCATTACATGTCTAGAAAATATGTTAGGACAGCGTTGTGGTATGGACTGTTTTTGGTTTGAATCCTGGCAAAGATTATTTTCGTGATTTACAATAGGGATGATGACTATTTTTTTTTCTTCGTTTATCAGGTAGATTATCAAAAAGTATTGGACACGTATTTTTTCTTTTTTCAGATAATATAAACATTGCAGAGATATTTTGATTTGAAAAGTCGCATGACGTCACGTTTTACAATTAAACAAGTACAATTTTCACTCAAAAGTGACGTCACGAGCCCCTACTCCCAAACTTTGACGCGCTATAACTTTGTAATTTTTTTTTTTGGTTGATTGCCCAGAGAAAAAATACGTGTGCATTATTTTTTGATCATCTAACTGACGGACTAAATAGAATTTCGTTTGATGTACCCCGTCATCACCCCTATTATTATAATGCTGGAAATTGAGAAAATTTATTTTCACTCGAATCATACTTTCTTATGTACCTACTTTTATATATTTGAAAGGTTTGATTTGAGTATTTTAGGTTACCGTAGTTATTTTTAAATAGAGTGGGTACTCTATTATACCAACTTTTTCAATAACTTCACAAAAACCACTCTAGGCATGGGTACCTAATAAAATTTTGCATTTAATTACAAAAACGATGATACAAATTCGTAACTAAGAAAAGATACGACTCTTAACACCGTCCATTAAGATCCGACCCGGTCGCAGATATGTTAATTAGTTTTTTTTTCATTAGACCTTACATAAGGGTGGTCGCACACTGCCGATGTCCAATATCTGAGCGCATTCATTATGCAAACGATACGTTCTTCTACTTAAATGTAGATTGTTTTCTGTTTTTATTTTCTCCTTTCCCGCCTTAATGTGACACGGTCGTACGTGTTACGCGGGAGCTTCGGATCCGATGTGAATTAGAACCTTAATGAAATGAAGTTTTCTTGTTGATCGTTTTTTGCATTTTAATGCTAGAGATGATTTCCAATTGAAAATCATTTCATGAATGTTGAGTTTTAGTAACCAACCACATAAATGGCTCCTCTGCCATACACTAGACTACAGGAATTAGTTAAAAAGATAAATCGAATAGCACATGTAATGAGGGAGATAAGAAAACAAACAAAAAAATTAACAAGTTTCGCTTAGGTGTCATGACACGCGACGTCAAGGTGACAAATAAAGAGATTATGACTGACAGTGCAGAAAAATGCGTGCTTTATTTGTAACTAAATATAACAACTCGAAGATTTAATTTTGCTACATTTTGCTACATTTTGTTATGTGTTTGTTTTTTTCTCGTGCAACCTTTATAGTGTGTAAAGTCATCGAAGTTAATGAAAAGCCACTTTTTGACATAAATGGATATCAATTTATTATCATAAAAGAAAAAGGCATTTCTCATATTTTCTTACAAGATCCATCGACCCTTCATTAGCAGATAATTAGCATATTAGGTGATCTCAACCAATTAGGTTTATAATTCAAAGTGACACAATTTTTTTTTTGGTAATTTCTCTTCATACAAAAATGCAAATTTTAACCAATTGCATCTATCCATGAATCACCATTACATACACCAAACTCATACCCTACTATCGCACTCACCGCAGAAATCTCTTCAAGGCACAGAAGCTCACAGAACACTTACCTGAAAAAAGGACAAAAGCAATAATTAAAATCTTGTTAATAACCAAAATCCCCCGACGAACGCATAAAGTGACGCTTACACACACACACGCTTACGTTTAAACGCACAGCTTACAGCGGGGTCCGTACCCTTAATCCATTTACGATATAAAGACGAATAAATCAAACTTAATATGGCGTACATGTGTTGATAAGGGCCCGCTCACGGTGCGGCAAGGAGCGCGCCTGTGTGCGAGGGCACTTATATTTAGCATAAACAGTGAAATATTGTTTACGCTGTTTATGTTTTGTGATATTGTAACGACCACTTGATTATGGTTATGGGTGAATTGTTGTATAATTATGAAACTAGGTTAAAGTGACTTTGTTACTAATTAAAAATC
The DNA here is from genome assembly GCA_902850365.2 of Chilo suppressalis. Classification (NCBI taxonomy): domain Eukaryota; kingdom Metazoa; phylum Arthropoda; class Insecta; order Lepidoptera; family Crambidae; genus Chilo; species Chilo suppressalis. The sequence goes on along the minus strand of OU963899.1, from coordinate 2,650,435 downwards.
ATTTATCAATTCAATTATTCATTGTAAGGACCTGGCCATTGCCTAGGAGAGATTTGAAGAAACACTGTAGTTAGAAAAATGTAGACATGATTACTGTCCGCTCGCTCATCATCATCATCAGCCTATTAATGTCCCCACTGCTGGGGCAAAGGCCTGCCCTATGGATAGAATAGGGAGATTGGGGAGACCCACCACGCGGGCCCAGTGCGGATTGGCGGGTGCTAACGACTGCAGATGCAGCCGGGACCAACGGCTTAATGTGCCTTCCGAAGTATGCACTGTCCTCTCAGTTATTCGTCAGTAAATCAAAATAATCTGTTAACTTAGGTACCTAATAGTTCTAAAGGTACCTTAAAGTATCGTAATGATATTTTCACAAATAAGCAAGTATTCATTCACCTTAGAAAGCTGTTGTAGGCAATAGTCTTACAATAATTATTTTACAGACTAAAAGTTACAGTAAGTAATGTAAAAAAATATAAAGTGCAATAGAAGCGATAGGACGTGATGTCATAAATATCAATTTATGACTGATTGGTGTTAAAATTTTCCTAAATACTTATATGTCATGCAAAGAACACAACGGGATAATTTTTTCCGACTTTTATACACTAGGTATTATGAAGAACAAATATATTACAGATATATTTTTTATTATTTTAAAGCATGTAACTGCTTGATGTTAACATCGAAATAAAATATAACTAGAAAAAATTCCACGCGGACCAGGCAGCAGACGGGACTTGAACCCGCACCCTTCGCAATCCGGGTGCAATTGGTCAGTGCATTCGCCCGGATTGCTAAGGGTGCGGGTTCAAGTCCCGTCTGCTGCCTGGTCCGCGTGGAATTTTTTCTAGTTATATTTTATTTCGATGTAAATATATTACATTCAGAAGTTCGAAAAAAAGGTTAACAATATTGATAAAAATACAAACACAGAACTCACACACACGCTACCGGCCCGCCGATAACAATCCATTTTTACGTCCAATCAGTTGAGTGTGCATAATTTACTTACAGATCTTCGGATTACAAGACAACGGATACATACACACACAAAGCCTACACGCTTTACACAGATGAAGCGCGAATGTGTGCAAGGTGGCATGAAAATGGAATTAAGTGCGGGGTGGCAAATGCAAAGGAATCAACGAGAGAACGGCCATGAGGGGGGGAGAGATGTCCCAGACCGGACACTTTGAACGAATTATGACGGTCATTATTAGAACGTGGACAGAATTAAATTGCCTCCTCCCCCCACCCGTACCCCCTTTCCGGCTAAGTATGCCCGCATAATGATACCTGGCTGATACTCGTAACACTCGTCTATGTGGATCTGTATCTATGGTGGGATCTTGTCTATGGACAGATTATGAGTGTGTCCGTGTGTGCGGCTGCCTTTTTTTCTGTTGTTCTTGCATAGTTGTGTTTTGTCGATACTTTAAATATTTCAAAGAATTATCTTTGTCTATTTTTAATAATTACAAGCCTTTCGTAAAATTCCCCATAAGTAATACGATTGAAGATATACATTGAATTACTAGACCTCAGCTGTCTGAATGTCCTACTTTCACAGTCATAATTTTCACAAATAACAACAAATGGAAAGAATATTTATCTCGTTTATTTATTTATTCAATCAAATCAATTACATAAAACTAGTTTTTACGGGTTAATGCACGAAACTTTATTTATTTATTGACGTTTCGTAGCCTTTACAGGCTACGTCGTCAGAATCAAACTTTTATTTAATTTGTCGAGCTACCTTCGAAAGACTTTTATTGAGCGTTCGGTTATTTCATTGTTCGATTTTTAAAGTTTTATTGCCTATGTATGAATTTATTATTTAATTTACTGAATAAAGTATTTTATTTAAAATTCTTTTTTGTAATTTTGAGTTTATTTATTTGACCCTAACTACAGTAAACTACCACCGGTTCCAAACTTGGGAGACGTTTCTGAAAAGAACCGGCGAAACAAACTCAAGGGAGGCTTTCTATCTCCTTCTTATGTTAAGTTATGCAAACAAAAAGAACTAATAGATAGTATCTGTTGGTCTTGCAGTGTGTGCTCGGCGTTGGGATTTTATCTCCTGTATAATGGGTTCCCAAGCTGGTGGTATATACCAACCATCTTCCCTATTGAAATTTGGATATTTTTTAATCTCAATAGCCTCGCGCATCATTCGAGGAACGAATCGCTGCTCAGTTGCAAGGATCCGTGGCTTATCAAACCTAATGTAATGGTTTGGTCCCCCTAATGCATGTTTCAATTCAATAAATTCAATTCAGTTCAATAAATAAATAAAGTTTCGTGCATTAACCCGTAAAAACTAGTTTTATTTAATGAGTGATGTGCGTGAAAACCTAAGAAACAAATAAATCAATTACATTTTAATATACAATGGCTGTATCTAAAAACCCTTAAACATGGGTTAATCTGTCTACAGCGACTCGCTCTAACAAATATTTTTTAAGTTTATGTTTACAATTATCTTTCATATATAATTCTTGAATACTGGGGGGCATTTCATTGAGAAATTTAGGAATAACAAATTTTAGTGTTCTCGAACCATGTACATTGTTGGTTTTCGGTAGGAGATATTTTTTATAATTAAGGTTACGCAAGTATTCTGGACGATGGTCAGTCTGTAGATTATGTGCACTGTTATGTTCCGTGATTTTTCAGTGTTTTGCAAATCCCAATAGTTGATTGCAATACCTTGAAAGTTGGTTCAAAACCCTCTGTTGAATAGTCCGACTCTTTTGTAGTCAAAACCTAGTGGTATTCAAATTATCGCCTTAGAACAGTGTTTCCTAACCTTTCTAATACTGCTACCCCTGTAACCTATTAGGAAAACAGATTTTACCCCGACTTTAAAATGTTATCATCAGTCCAAGAAATTCCAATTTGGCCGCTACATCTTCGTCTCTAATAATGTCATCATCAGGAGAAAATCTCGCCCCGCTTCCCACACTCAGCACCCCGCGGGCTCGCTAGCAAGAAGGAGCGCATGCTCTATTTAGTACTATTATTTAGATTTGAACCAAATAATTAGGTTTTTGTTACCCCCGAAGCATGGCTGATTTACCCCCGGAGGGGTAATTACCCCCAGGTTCGGAATCCAGGCCTTAGAACTTTATACTAAGTGAGGTTAGCGTTGTTATATGATGTTGGGATTTTGACAAATCTAAAAACACACACATCCGTGCACAGTAAGCCCTGCATATTACCCAAGCTTAACTAAACATCACATCTCCATATCATTCGAGATTAACCGCGCAAACCTAACAGTTATCACTTAAACGTTTGTGGGTCGAAGCGACCGCCAACGATTTGCTTTTCGCAACGGTATCGCGTTTGTTTAGCACTTATCAGCGGTTCGTAGGAAAAGGTAAATTTACAAAAACAATGAGCATGTTTTTAGTGGATTAGAGGAGGTACAACTAATGGGCTAGGAGACTAGTAATCTCCGCAAACGCACTGGCCGATAAAGGCCCCCGTTTGCGTGCGGTGCAAGCTATGAGTTGACAGCGTTTTGGTTTTTTCTTTTGCTTTGGAAATACCAATACCAATGCTCTTCGTCTTAATCACCTCATCATCATCATCAGCCTCTTTATGTCCTCACTGCTGGGGCCCCTTCCCTATGGATGGAATAGGGAGATTGGGCCATGACCCACCACGCGGGCCCAGTGCGGATTGGTGGGTGCTAACGACTGCAGATGCAGCCAGCACCAACGGCTTAACGTGCTTTCCGAAGCACGGAGGAGCTCGAGATAGAAATTTTTGGTCACCCATCCAATGACCGACCACTGCGAAAGTTGCTTGATTTCAACGATCGCAGCCTAACGCGCTAACTACGTGCGCCATCGAGCTCCTCGGCCTCCTCCTAGTCCACACATATACACCGTGAATTTTGGGTTACCTGAGAAATCTTACCACCTAATTCGGACATCGATTTAGATTATGTAGCTGCATTTTTTGTTTCTGAATCTGTTTTTTTTTTCAAAAAATACCTCCACGTTGTCTCACTATTTCTGCAATTATGAAACCTTAACAGTTTTAATAGTTATAAAGTATTGATTCAAATAGATGATATGCACTTTTTAAACGGATAACAATTTCATAATAGGTTATGGAATATTATTAACAAAGTGCCGTTTAACGATATTTTGTAAACGATATAAGTCTATATTTAATAGAACTGTTCATAGAATGTTTATTTACACAATTTTTAAAACATAATTCACAGTTGAAATGCAGCTATGGAAACAGAAATGTAGAATGTTAATACAAATGATGACGAGGAAAAGTAAACGGAGTTTCATTTAGTCCGTCTGTTATAATATCAAAAAATTATGGACACCTACTTTTCCTTTTGTTAATCAATTAATTTAATTTTTTTTTAAATGTACCAAGACGTGATGCCATGCGCGATTTCATATTATGTAAAAAAGAAAACGTAAGTACCAAATTAATGTACCAAAATTATAAGGCCTAATGCGTGCAATTCTTATACCAAACCTAAGCGACGATGATGTTACCTTTAATTAAACTGTTGCAAAGGAGCTCGATGGCGCGGTTGGTTAGCGCGTTCGGCTGCGATCGTTGAAGTTAAGCAACTTTCGCAGTGGTCGGTCATTGGATGGGTGACCAAAATCTTCTATCTCGAGTTCCTCCGTGCTTCGGGAGGCACGTTTATATCTACATTCGTTAGCACCCGCCAATCCGCACTGGGCTGCGTGGATCATGGCCCAAACTCCCTATTCCATCCATAGGGAAGGCCTGTGCCCCAGCAGTTGGGACATTAATAGGCTGATGATGATGATGAAAAGCTGCATTAAATTGGCATGGCAAAATTTATGAACGTAACTGGTGTTTTAACTCGTATTTTAATAGTATTATCCTTTGTATTGAATTCAGTCGCCATCGACTCGTCGCTTGGACCGGACGTCTCGCACAATATTGATACAAGCTCTATAAAGCACACGAGTTAAGGCCCCTGCGCATCCCACGTGGTCACTATCTGTAAGATACGGCGCATATTAGCCGCGATTGTTCGCCAACAAAGCGGGGATTATGTCTATTCGCGTTTTTATTGACCAAAAACAAATAATAAATAATCAACTGTAAGGCTTGCTCTCGCTTACGAAATACAAAGTGCGTCAAAAGCCGGTGTAAAGGAGGATTAGTTACACGCATATTTTACGTCCTGGCAAACAATGTCGCTGATAGAGACAGCATCATAAAGAGTATTTTTACTAGTGTTGGGCCGAGTACAGGACCTCTACTCTTTTTCTCCGAAACGAAATTTCGACAACTAACGAATTTTAAACGAAATTTCGCCAGTGACTCTACTCTATTTCATCTTCGAACACGCACATAAAGTTCGGAATCACAAACAATTATGGTGAACTAATGGAATGAGTTATGTTTGTGAGTTCTTTTTGTCTACACTTTTGAGTTATCGTTTTTTACTTCAAAACAATATTACTTTATGACAACATTTTTGATTACATTAAAAAAATCTCTTTTGACAGTGTTAGCCGACTAATTTGAAGAGTTGATGCAAATTTGTCGTGTAACACTTTGAAGTATTGGAAATACAATAATAAACAAAACTTTGATTTGTTTTTTAATTTTTCATACTAAAAAATGTTCCTCACGCTAATCAGTCTTAATTCAAAATACTCTAGTAGTAATTTTAGGTTTAATTTATACAGAAAACCCAAAACGAAAAAGAAAAGGTAACACTTTTCATTTCGCCAATTTGAAGTTAAAATTTCGAATAATTATCTGTCAAATTTAACTTTTAGTTCAAATATTTTGTGAATTAGACTAGGCTTAGAAAATTTAAATATCAAACAATTTTCGGACGAACGAATTTTCGAAATGAAATAGAAACAGAGTAAGGAACGTGCGAAATTTCGATAGAGTAGGCCTCCTGGTTTTACAGAGTACCGAGTTAAAATAATAAATAATAATAAAATATATATATATATATGTATTCTACTAAATACATATTTTCGTTAATTACATAGGTTTTGGACCGTAGCAGTCTCAACACAAGTATTTTACAATTACTTACTGGGACCGTTTCATTGTTGTTTAATTGTATGCACTTATGTTAATAAAAATACCATTTATTTCATTTTTTTTTATTTTAACTTATCTCCGCAAACAGAAGAGTCTAAAATTATTCTACAAAACGATAGGTCAGTAATTATTTCGTCTCTGTTTCTCCATATAAACAGATGTCGTTACAAACTTTAACCAACAAGACTTTATTAGCCATAAAATTTCGTACAAATTGGATTCAACAAACATTTTATTAACAACCGGATTATTGCGGACAAACAAAGACCGTTCCTACAAACTAACATCTCATAACAGTAAACATAACACAACAAAATGTAATCCAAAAAGCGAGATCCATCGTTAAATCCACAAAACACCAATTCTTGAGCCCACATGACAATAAACGTTAAAAGGCCTATTAACGCACATAACATAGCATAACATATTTAGGGTGCTGAAATTTCAAGAATAAAGCCTGCTAACCATATTCTGTGTAACACATACATTGCTGGTCAAACAAGTCGTGGGTGTAGGGAGCGGCTGAGTCAGCGCGGCTTTGGTGATGGAACACGGCGCAGGGAACGGGCGAGGGGTTATTACAATATTTGCTAGAATCTCGTTATTTTTAAGTATCTGCCCAACGCCGGTTCTCAATCTTTGCGTGTGGTTTAGAACGGGTCTGGTATTTTGTTTGTAACCGTTTTAATTTAAATGAATTTTGCAATAATGAACATGAAGCGATATTGAAAGCTGTCATAAAAACAATATGCAATATCTGAGTAGGTACGAATAATAATTTTAATTGAACTTGATACTTTAGATATAGTAATATTAATGTTTATGTGACAATGGCTGAGGCTATATTGAGGAGCTCGATGGCGGATGGATCAAGTGGTAAGCGCGTTCAGCTGCGATAGTTGAAGTTAAGCAACTTTCGCAGTGGTCGGTCATTGGATGGGCGACTAAAAATTTACTATCTCGAGCTCCTCCGTGCACATTTGAAAGGCACGTTAAGCCGTTGTTCCCGGCTGCATCTGTTGATGATGATGATGACAATAGCTAGCTGTAAATTATCTAGAATCCTGTTTAACAATTAGCAGTTACCAAATTCCTATAGCTGACAACTCGTGCGTAGTATAGAAATCAGTGTTACATTTGTGTTTGTCTCTGTCAAATAAATCACAAATATTAAGAAATGTGAACAAAACAATACTTAACTATTCCATAATATTATCTTCGCTTATCAATAAGACGGTGCAAAATGAAAAACTAAGTTCTAATTTACAAAAATAGCTAAAAAAAGTGAGTTATTTTATTTTAATCAAAGGCTCTCATTAGAAAAATAAACGTATTTTAATATATAGAAATAATATTAAGAAATGTGAACAAAACAATACTTAACTATTCCATAATATTATCTTCGCTTATCAATAAGACGGTGCAAAATGAAAAACTAAGTTCTAATTTACAAAAATAGCTAAAAAAAGTGAGTTATTTTATTTTAATCAAAGGCTCTCATTAGAAAAATAAACGTATTTTAACACGCATTACACGGTTAACTAAAATTCTTAATAATGAATCTATAACTCAGGCCATTTAATAATATAAAATATATATATATATATATATATCTAAATATATATCTTTCATTTGGGTAACTCGGAACACCGAAAAGTTTGAGAGGCGAGCGCGGCGTCACAACCGAGCGACACAACGTTGTAAATTATAATGTTTTATGGTTTAATACTGCAGATAAGGAGGGGTAAGGAGCCCTATTATTAACCGCGTAAACGGGTGAGTGGGGGGGGGGGGACCATGTACCCTGATGGTAAGCGATTGACGTAGACATTCAACACACATGCGTACTGTACTCATAAGCTTAATAAAGTTATAATTTCTATTATTTTAAAGCATGTAACTGCTTGATGTTTAAATCTAAAGAAAATATCTGCCTTGCAGCTTAAGAATGGCTAGAGGAATTTCGATGCGGTCCGTGTGGGCCGCGGTAGCATAATTGGTCGGTGCATTCGCCCGAATTGCAGGTTCGAGTCCCGTCTGCTGCCTGGTCTGCGTGGATTTTTTCCTAGTTATACTCAATAAAGTTATTGCATTTCCCAACGAGTTGCTAGATACGTAGAATACGGCTTACGGACTCAGAAGACGTAATTTTCTTTAGCTGGGAAGCTGAGGCAGTGGCCTCTGCTCTCTTAAAGTCATTACTCATGCAACAAAGTGATAAAAGTCCCTAAGGACTGATGGAAATCAAGATTGAAAAAAAAAGTTATTGATATTGCAGGCTTTATGATATGATACACATAGCAAAATAAAGGACTTCATACATGGGAAATCTACGGAGACAAGTATGGGCTTCCAGCTATATCCATAGATTGCTGGTTCCTGGCGAAGCTGGGATTGCAGGGCTGATGCGATTCATCTCGTCATCATCATTCTAAGGCACAGGCTTTCCCTATGGATGGCATAAGGGAGATTGGGCCATGACTGACCACGCGGGCCCAGTGCGGATTGGCGGGTGCTAACGACTGCAGATGCAGCCCGGATCAACGGCTTAACGGAGAAACTCGTGATAGAAGGTTTTTGGTCACCCATCCAATGACCGACCACTGCGAAAGTTGCTTAACTTAAACGATCGCAGCCGAACGCGCTAACCACCTGCGCCATCGAGCTCCTCATTATTTTCATTCATCTCGTAAATTACATAAAATAGGCAAAGAATGTAGAGTTCCAAAAACAGCCGTTTAACTAATACAAAGATGACCTCCGTGGCCGAGTGGTCCCGGGTTCGAATCCTTGTGGGGGCAAATGTTTGCGTGATGAATACGAATATTTGTACTCCAGTCATGGATGTTAAGAAATATGTATTTTTATATAAATATACTTGTATATGTATCAGTATATGTATTCTATCCGTTACCCTAGTATCCTATAACACAAGGCTTAAGTGCTTACTTTGGGGCTAGGCTAATATAGTGTATAAAAAAAATATTTAACTTTTGCTGAGTTGACAGAGCATCAAAAGTGCAACGAACTACACCACGTGTCAGTAAAATAAGATTGTGTGTGATTCGAAAATCAAATCACAATAATTTATAAATTGCAACCATGTTTGATGGACTTTAAGACTCGTAAAAAAGCGCTTGATACAAGATAGTTTTCGTAAATAGTACTGAATTTTCAAACATCGCAATTTAACAAAAATAAATATTTCTATTTCAAAATTTATATTAAAATTATTTAAAGATTCATATCTTCTCCATTCCTACCGCTCGTCTGCAACAAACAGATATGATTTTTAACGAGCCCTCCCCCTTTATGTAATTGTGTTTGAATGCGTTTTGTGATTATTATTTATGTTTTAGGGGAGACGTCGAGGTATACTTCAGACATTTAATGCATTCTGCTTCGTTTTTTAATAAAAACAGGTAGGTGTCTAACCAAAGAAAAACGCTCGCAAAAATATTTATTAAATTAAATTTTGCATTACCAAGATTATTTAAGTATACTCATTTCTTTTCTTTCTTTCTTTCAAAAGAGTATAAGCAAAATGAACATCTTTGAACTTTATAGTAGTTTATGTTATTAACGGGATTGTTACAATGTACCTTGTTTTGATCATGGCGCTTGCAACAGTGCCGAAATATCGGAAACTCGCTAAAAACAAGGTACACGGTAACAATCCCGTAACAAACATAAATAACTACAATGTTAATGACCATGAAAATTTAAAACAATATATCTTTGAACTTTTTACCGATTTTAAATATTTTTACTTACAATTCTGCTGTTAGTTTTTAAATTTGATTTATAAGCGACTACAGTAAAAAATGCCTCTCTAATTTTAAATCAGACCGCGGCTTCCGAGGTAAAATTTGAGTTTGTCCTTATAGCACTGCTGACGCATTGTTGGAGACAAACTAGTCCAAATGAGAACTATTAGCAAACAGAAGAGAACTTTGAGCCGGCTTGAGACTCGAGCCGAAGTGCATCTTTCAATACTTAAAAAAAAATACGTGTGGCACTCGGGGACTGCCGCGGTAAAGCTATTGCATAGCATTTCTTATCAACTTATGCAATTTTAATTATTTATTTATTTTATTTATGCAATATTTTTTTTCTTTGATATTAATTCAAGTTTTGTCTTTGATGTTAATAGATGGCGAGGCAGGCCTTCTGATATTTTATTGGGCAAGCACAGCAAACAACAGCATTGCCCGGCGTCAAAAAATTTTCGCAAGCTCCACAGTTTACCATCTTTAGACCAAAAATTATAATTATAAAGTCATAATATAAGGGAGACAGATAAAAATAAGAACAGGTGCTGAGGTCTCAAACAAATATATAAAGAAAAGGAAAAAATAATAATAAAAAATACGAGTGCCGGATTTGAACCGACGACCGCGGTGATGCGTCGAACTTTGGTCCTGTGGTTAAAATTTAACACACTGCGCCGTTTACATCGATACTGGAAAAGCGAAAATTGGTATCATATGCACTCTTGTCAGGTTATTTTCGTCACGGAATTTCTTGATTCGGTCGCCGCGCTCAAAGCCCGCGATAAAATCTATGCAATAGCTTAAAAACCCATCCACTCTTAATAAAAGCCCAACAAGGTTATAAAATCATTCAGTTTTAAAGACAGAAACCTCACGCCGAATCCTGTAGCAGGCTCGGATGTGCAACTCATTAAGTGCGGGCCGATCTGAATTTTTGCAGCATACGAATTCTCGCCGAGTTTTACAAGCGGGGGCATAATGAAATCGTAAATCCGGCCCGGACGCCGGGTATAATAGTGAAATATAAATTGGCGGCCGCGGTTTGGCGCCGCTGGCCCGTTGGCCGACATTTTTGCGGGCCGCTTCAATCACTCGTTTTGCGCTGGCTGCCTCTGGCAAAGCAGTTTTGTATTGTTGATGTGTATTGTGGGTGCGATTTAAAAAATGATATATCAGACGCTCTATGAAAACGGAAACTCTTTATTTTTTTTGTAGATGTTACGTTGGATAATTTACATAGTGTAGTGGAAGTATTTATGTTTTTAACATGATAGTTCAGAAATCAGAAATCAATATATATCTTTATTCAAATTGGATGTATAGTACAACTCTTTTCAATTGTCCCAAAAATTTGTTTTCCCTACCCTACCACTCGTTATTGGACTTATTTTTTTACCTGCGGAGAAAAACGAGCGAAGAAAACTCCACAACATATAAAGTATAATGTAACAATATTAACGAAGAATTATGTTGTTACAACGACAATGCAATCTTGATTTATATTAATATGGAAAACCTGTTGGAATGATTGGAACAGTCCAAACCCAAGCATTTTTGTCTGTTATAGAATCAGACACTTTGTAATAAGCTTTTTTAATAAGTTAAGTTCTAACTACATAAATCGGATTTTGTCAGTATCTAGTATAGAAAATTTGTTAACTACACCACTATATAATCAATTCGAGCTTACAGTTATCTCCATTGTCATATTCCGCATATATATGTTGAAAATCTTTAAGTACTACAGGGGTTAAGCTAAACGATATATCAACAAAAATGAGTGTCAATTGTTGAAATTTACATTAAGATATTAAATCAAACTTCGACAAGGATCGAAGGCCGCCGACCGAAATGTTACTTCATTTCCACGAATGCACAGATTAATGCAATTAACATGAAAAAATAATAATACTCGATCGATATCTACTGGTTGAGCAATCGGTAATATCGTACGAACCTAAGATCCTTGTCCAACTGTGATAGACCATATCTCGGGATATATTTCTGATGCAACTAACAACTTCTCTTACAATTCAATTAACTTGGGATGGAACAATTTTCTTGTTGAGCTATAACCAACTTCATTCAACCATAGACTATACTAACCTAAACGTTAATTTTGAAATCAAATTCATAGGAGAACTAATGATAAAGGGACACTTTTAAACGAACAGTAATTTTAACAAAAAGCTACAAGTCATTCATCCCACGCAAACAAAACGCAGAAACGACCTAAGGATCACCCAGATCTAAACGCACTAACCGCCCACCCATTAAACTGCTACAAAAACGGAGAAAGAGTAAATAAAAAATAAAAAAAAATACAAAAACCAACAAGCGGCCGGTAGATTTATAAACTCCACCGAAGCTAACACACTTTCACGTGTCAATGGATCCGCGTAAAAGCCTAAAAAAGCCCAAAAAGAGGCCAAAATGGAGGAGGGGGGGCGGACAACAGGCATGCATGCATCTTTCTCACACGGTTGACAAATGGGAATAAAACGGGATGAGTCTACATGGGGCGAAAAATCATTCACGAGTTGTGACGCGCGCTCCGCTTAGCCCCGCGCTGCGCCGACTTTTTGCCGGCCATCAATAAAAAGCGAAAAAGCGCGGGAAAAACAAAAAGTGTGACGTCACGGGTACGTTTTCGCGCCGACACCGGCGTATAAATCACGCGGCCCGCTAGTGTGGAGGCGACTTCGCCGCAATTGTGTGTGGCGTTTATGGAGTTTTGATTACTTGACACTGTGCATTGACGTTCCGAATAGCGAATGTTTGTAGCGGGCACTCAACTAGTCAGGGGGTACAAACCTTTTGAAAAAGTTAGAAATGATAAAAGAGTTGGATTCTTGAGCAAAATAACCTCCGTGGCCGAGTGGTTTGTACGCCGGGTTTCATGGTGTCGCCAACTCGAGAGGTCCCGGGTTCGAATCCCGGTGGGGGCAGATGTTTGTGTGATGAATACGAGCATTTGTACTCCAGTCATGGATGTTTAATTAGTATTTCTATATAAATATACTTATATATGTACATGTATATGTATCCTATTCGTTACCCTAGCATCCCATAACACAAGCCTACAGTACTTACTTTGGGGCTAGGATAATTGGTGTGTTGAAAAAAAAAAAAATAAGTTTTGGCGGTCAGCGCTGTTACTCAATTCCAAACAGGAATGACACAAATAAAAATCATATTTTAACATCAAACTTTTAATAATCACCACATTGCTCAGGCATAAACCGTCGCCAATGTGAATCTACACAATTCTGTCATTGTCAACATCGTCCAGTCAAAAGCGTGCCATGAGTTATGTTTTGGCAGTGCCATTGGACAGACAATCACACTTATATTAATAGATATGACATGCGTTTAGATGCTAAATGTTTGACATTAAACGATTTCGCGCGCAAATATTCGTCTCGTTATATTGCTGACGATAATGGCAACACACGAGCGATGACATAATATTTGGAGCCGCGGAGTTTATAGCTAATAAAATTTGTCAAATACTTTATTTGCAAGCAATTAGAAACTATTTTATATAGCAACCGAAATGATAAATAATCGTTTTAGAATGAGATTGATTGCTGCAAAAAAATCATACACTTACGTGTACATTGCTCGTTCATAAAACATTTTTAAAGTAAATAATAAAATATAACTAGAAAAAATTCCACACGGACCAGGCAGCAGACGGGACTCGAACCCGCACCCTTCGCAATCCGGGCGAATGCACTAACCAATTATGCTTCCGTGGCCCTCACGGACCGCGTCGAAATTCTTCTAGCCATTCTTTTAAGCTGCAAGGCAGCGCCATCTCTTCGCATTATAGGTAACCCACAATGTCAAATGAATACTTTTACAAGTATTAACCGCTGCCTGGTCCGTGTGGAATTTTTTCTAGTTATATTTTCTTTAGATTTAAATATCAAGCAGTAACATTCTTTAAAATCATAAAAATTATAAATTTTCAAGTAGTTACGTAGCGCATGTTTTAATTTTGTACATGTTATTATTAAGAGAGTTAGGACAAAGCGGACTTTCCGCTAGAACTGGAGCGCCCGTTTGGGAAAGTAATCTCCGTCTTATAGAAGACCCTATGGTCAGTTCCGTCTTTGACCTATTGGAAGCCCTGGGCATATTAGGATAATGGTATGACTTCAGTTTGGTAATTTAACAGGAACTAGGGACTTTGTATTTGATCGATAGGGGGCTCCCCTATTCAAAGTGCCCACTGGGAAAGTCAGGCCTGCCTGTGGTCTTCTTAATAGGTAAGGTCAGACCCGTCTTTCCCAGTGGGCACTTTGAGCAAGTACGCAGGGCCCCGCGATCGATAGGAGGCCCCCTCAGATCAAATACAAAGTCCCTAGTTCCTGTTAAATCACCAAACGGTAGTCATAGGGGTCCCATTATCCCTTATATGCCCAGGGTCTCCAATAGGTCAAAGACGACTCTGGGTAAAGTTTTTCTTAAAGTAACAATACCTTTTGGTGGTGTTTTATTTTGTTGTTGTTCTAAGGTACCACGGGGTAGGGGATTAGGTTAAGGTAGGCGACGGCGTGCTTGATTTTTTTGGTATAGTAAGCGTCTATAGGCTATGTTGGCTGTTTACCAACAGGCGAGCCATATGCTTGGTTGCCACTCTTTATATAACATAAAATAAAGATGTCAGAAATGATACAGGCAATATGAACAAATTTAAGAATAATTAAAACAAAAAATATACTAGAACAATGAACCTAAAACTAAAAACCTTAAAAAATATAATATAATAACTAAAATACATTATTAAAAGGAGTCCCTTTAGGCCAGGTTCCGAAGATACTGGCAGCGTTCCCCTTTTGAATAGCTAGACTAACTCTTTGTCCGTGGTGCCAGCTCTTCGGTCTCCTGTGATGTCGACTAATCTTTTTGCTATTTCTTTAAAAAGCCTTATAGCTCTAGGACCCCACAGAAAGAAATAATTGCTGTCGGAAATTATATTAATGACTCAAACTGTATAACTTCTATTAAGTTTTCTTTTTTTTAAGTAATAACTTCCTATTTTATTTAAATAATCATAATCATTTATTTCGTAATAAATTACACATCAATCATAAATTTCAGAATAGAAATACATAGAGTATTAACTAAACTTTCAATGAATTCAAAATGTCAAAATTCAATTCCTATGTCAATTTCAAATTATATTAAAATACAATATTTATATATTTGTTTCTTAGGTTTTCACGCACATCACTCATTGAATAAAATTAGTTTTTACGGGTTAATATACGAAACTTTATTAAGCTCTTTACTTTATGAAGGTAGCTCGACAAATTAAATAAAAGTTTTATTCTGACGACGAAGCCTGTAAAGGCTACGAAACGTCAATAAATAAATAAAGTTTCGTGCATTAACCCGTAAAATATTTATACTTAAATAAAGTTAAATGTCAAATGTATTCGACTATAGTTTGTAAACTGCAATAATAAAAAAATGCTGATCAAATTGTATAAGATCTCTTTCAATAAAGACTGAAATCTATCATATTCAGCCTAATAACAAACACTGACACATTAAAAAGCCAAATATCAATCAAACAACCGCGCTCAACTCTTTCCCCCAGAAAAACAACTACACATTAAAATTTATTAGCCACCAGACCGCTCCTAAAAGTAAATTAATTGAACGAACAAGATAAGATAAGCCCTCTCCTCCCTTATCGCGCGGTTGACTTTGACAGACACGGCGCATCATGGCCGATCAACTGGTGTCCTCAGCTCATTCGCTCACTCATTCACTCACCCATTCATTCCGCTCACTCCGATGTCGGTTCCGAGTGATCTCTGATCAACTTACGCGCTTTTTTTTTGCTTTTTTTTTTAAACCTTTTTTGTCCTCATCGTTGTCGAACAGATTCGAAAAAGGTTGGCGTTATTTTTGAGGTTTAATATTTTATGGCGTTTACTTTTCGACTAAATTAACTTGACGTTTATTTAGTGAAGTTTAAATAAGATTGATTTACGATTATGTTTTTGCTTGCTTTGAATTTACGTAGTATTAAAATGCACTTTAAGCTGCAGCACTATGTAGCTAAGTTAACATAAGCTTGAATTGTGGAAGGAGCATTATTCTGCCCTCCTTATTACAAACGCAGTACTTACAGAATGGCGGTTTGGAGATAATCACGATAATCATATTTCTTGCATCGAGAACTCCCTGATATATAACTTTTAAAGTGTAACCTAAAAAAAGTAAAAAAATCGCTACAATAGGGGTGATGACGGGGTACAGTAAACGAAATTCTATTTAGTCCGTCAGTTAGACGATCAAAAAATAATGGACATTTTTTCTTTGGGCAATCAACCAAAAAATGACAAAGTTATAATAACTCGTCAAAGTTTGGGAGTAGGGGCTCGTGACGTCACTTTTAAGTGAAAATTGTACCAAAACGTGACGTCATGCGACTTTTCAAATCAATTAATCTCTGCAATATTTATATAATGTGAAAAAAGAAAAAATACGTGTCCTATACTTTTTGATAATCTACTTGATAAACGAAGAAAAAAAAATTAGTCATTATCCATATTGGCAGGGCAGTCTTTGTAGTGCAAAATAAAAGATTTAGGGCACCAATGCCTACCATAGTATGATATTATTATAGGTATTGTACATTAGGCATACCAAAATGCAATCCTATCCACTGGAATCTAAAATATATTTTTGACAATTCTTCCATCATCATCATCAGCCTATCAATGTCACCACTGCTGGGGCACAGGCCTTCTGGAATGGAATAGGAAGGCACGTTAAGCCGTTGGTCCCGGCTGCATCTGCAGTCGTTAGTACGCGCCAATCCGTACTGGGCCCGCGTGGTGGGTCTTGGCCCAATCTCCCTATTCCATCCATACGGAAGGATAATTCTTTATTACTTTTTAACAAAAAATATTGCAAAGTTGAAAGATTTTCTAAAAGCTTAACGACTTTTTATAAACCAAGTTATCTAACTTATGAAAGCAAATATTTTACAGAGGCAATGTTCGACAATAAACAAAGTGAAAATATCGCGGTATACGACACCGCATCTTACGATAACTTGGAAGCTCAAGAGTTTCAAGTTGAGTTATTAAGTTATCGGGGGAAACTTGGAACGCAACAGATTTACTAATATGGCAAATTTCACTATATAATTTTTCGACATAAGTGAAGAAACGATATTTTCGTATAGTAATTATTATCCTTATGATTTCTTTTTTTTTTTAAGCATTTAACTGCTAGATGTTTAAATCTAAAGAAAAGTTTCCTAGAAAAAAATCCACGCGGACCAGGCAGCGGACGGGACTCGAACCCGCATCCTTCGCTATCCGGGCGAATGCACTGACCATTATGCTACCACGGCCCTATTAGCCGCGTCGAAATTTTCCTAGCCTTAAGCTGCAAGGCAGCGCCATCTCTTGGCATTGTAGGTAACCCACAATGTCAAATGAATACTTTTTCAAGTATTAAACATTTGAAAGAAGAAATAGCAATTATAGTAATGTTTTTTTTTTAAGCATTTAACTGCTAGATGTTTAAATCTAAAGAAAAGTTTACTAGAAAAAAATCCACAATTATTATCCTTGTAAAGAATGTAAATAAATATTACCATAACGTAATTAGTAATATTTTGGACAGCGAAATTATATTAATAGACTTAAAAACTTTGGTTGCGCCAAGTATGAAAAAAATTTGGACGACCTCCGTGGCCGAGTGATTTGGACGCCGGGTTTCATGGTGTTGCCGACTCGAGAGTCCCGGGTTTGAATCCTGGTGGGGGCAGATGTTTGTGTGATGAATACGAGCATTTTTACTCCAGTCATGGATGTTTAATATGAAATGAAATGAATGAAATGAAAAATCTTTATTGGCCATGGTATAAGAAACAGAGGAAAAAAAAATGTAAAAAAGAAGCTTAACCTAAGAACAAAAATTAATCATTAGATTTAAAATGGCCAATCAGGACTCTGCCTCAGCTTATTCTGATACAATGAGAAAATATTCTCTCACTGTATCAGCGCTGGTATTCTGGCAGGGCCTGTTTGAGGACGTGTTAGGCGCTATAGTAAACAAAATAACATAAATACTTGGTAATATGTATTTCTATATAAATATTCTTATATATGTAGTGTATATGTATTCTATCCGTTACCCTAGTATCCCATAACATAAGCCTTACAGTGCTTACTTTGGGGCTAGGCTTGGTGTGAGTGTTGGAAATATTTATTTATTTATTTATATTAATAGAAAGTGTAATACAATTAAATCGAATTTCGTATTAAAGTAGAAATGCAAGAAATCGAAATAGAAAATATAACTAGAAAAAACTTTTCTAGTTATATTTTCTTTACATTTAAACATCAAGCAGTTACATGCTTTAAAAAATAATAAAAATTATAAATCGAAATAGTTTTAATCACTTGTACGTATTCGTGGATTGAAAGTTGATTCCAAATCAAAATCAGACGGGTCTACGTCAATAAATAAATAAATACGTAACTTTTGTAGATGGAATTTCTTCCTACAACAAATAAAGAAAAATTATATCGTCCTTGTTCGCTTTTTATTGAAACCTGTTTGCAGATAATATGCAACGTATTATCAACGATTCATTGAGGTTTATGAGCTCTTGGTATTTCAGTATGCACACATCAGAGTTGTCATGTTGTATTTGTCTAATTCAACTTACTTGTTTATTGTTAAGTTACAAAATATATGCGAAAATTGATTTGATAAATTTTAATTATATCTTTAATTAGGATTCACTATAAAAATTTAAGCCCGTAAAATTTTGCACTGCACACAACGTTCAAGTAGAATTTAAAATATTATTAATTTTGTAGTACATATCTCCTGATTTCTTGCTGCACAATTGCTCTGTCGTATTGGATATGTTCAATGTAACAATAACATGTTTGTGGATACTATGCATAATTATTTCTTTTTATAATTATGTTAAGAATGCACACTCTGTCATTATTGTCACAAATGCATGCCGTGGCAGCCTATAATTAATATACCACTTGAATTGTCACTTATACACTATTGTTATACTATACTATGTGTGGATATTCTTCGTTGTCCTTAAATAAATAAATAAATCAGAAAAGTAGAACCAGAATTAAATATTTTGAGAATTTAAGAAGTATGAAATGTACGTGTGTCTTTCAGCTGATCGCAAAACTTTTTTAGATCAACCTCCGAGTGACATTTTTTTTACTTCAAATACTAACGTTAAAACCAGCGATAATGAACTGGAAACTTTAAAGATGGCGATTTCTCACTTAACGATTAGTGTCTCAGATATTACGGTTATAACTGACCTCACTAACGACGCGACGCCTCAACGAAGGTAAATTTCACAAATCATAACACAAATAGAAATTCTACCGACAGTTGATTCCAGAAACCATGACCGTCCATTCAATTGGATTATATCAGACACGTATCCTATCATAATCAACCACAACGGCAGACACGACGCATCAAACTCATCGGACCATCCCAAAGCCTGGACGAAACACTAACCCATCCCGGATAACGTCGTCGAATAATCGGCAACGTTATCCGCCCGATCATAAAAAACGGTCCTTAACGGTCCGCCGACGGAACCTTATGGCATTCCGGTCACGTCGATGCGAACTGATTGACGCGAGACGTCCGCGCCTCCTTGAAACCGGGCTGGGGTGAGTTGAGCTCACGATGTGGGGTGATTCTCCTTTCCTCATCCCGCCCGACTTGACCCCCGACGCCGGGTAACATGTGAAAAATGCCATTGATGCACTCCAAGGTTCGCGGGGGACTTCATACAGTTGTCCAGACGCTGAGTCAATCTTTATTTCGTATTGTTATTTTTTTTTTATTAACGTCCGATATACCGTTGAAACCTCATTTAAACTGATTACCTGTATTGGATTGGCAAGATTTTTTTCATAATGGATTTTATTTCGACGTGAGAATTTTTTGGATTAATCGAATTAATTCTTCAGTCTAATCAAAATTTCAGATTCTAATTCTTTCCTTTAAGGCGGGCCACATACCAGACTTGCAATTGTATTACGATAATTGTGACGCGACATTTTGAAACGCGACAAATTTAAAGCCCTCATATAGTAAGCACGCACCAAGGGTGAGTCCTTTCCTAAGTGAGTCATAGGGTACATGCACGCAACATTTCATCATCATCATCACCAGCGTATTTATGTCCCCACTGCTGGGGAACAGGCCTCCTCTATGGATGGAATAGGGAGATTGGGCCGTGACCCACCACGCGGGCCTAGTGCGGACTGGTGGGTAACATTTACCTTGCCGCAATAAGCACGCTACGTTTTTGCTTTCATAACGCTACTAAATGCACCCGCTACAAATGTGTCCTTGGTGTGCGTGCTTACACGCAGACACATGAGAGCGTTAAATGTGTCGCGTTTCAAATGTGGCACCACAATTATCGTTACATAAGTGTGTATCTGGTGCGCGGCCCGCCTTAGACAACCCAATAATTACTCACTAACACTTGTTAGAAGCAAATTTTTACAAATGTCTGAATTTGTGTTGTATGAAAAGATAGATTCGGTATCATTTTCTACATACTTACTTTGGTTGCTCCTATCCAGAGCCTGTCATTGACGTTGGCTATGAGTTGCCAAACTGTCAGTAGTGACACGAATGTTTTGTAGTAAGAATTTCATCATTCAGTCATGGCCATTGCAAATAATTTGTGAAAGTCGCCACATCAAACAAGAAAAAAGTAATACCAACTAAACAAAGTTGCAAACATTTAATGCTATCAACATCATTGCATTCTGTAAGTATGTGTGTTTTTATATTAAACAGTGAAACAAGGGAATATTCTAATGAAAGGCCCTAGGAAATTACTTAACCCTACTTATTAAGAGATGTCTAAATTCTAGATCTTTAGTGTGGTAGAGATTTGTACAATACCAGCTATATCAGTTATTACGCACTTATCTGCAAAGTGCATCCTGAAACCTCTTTAGAAGGACTCCTTATAGAGTAACATAGTGTAAAGTGGTTCATTCATCGATGATAAAACTTCTGCAATTCGAACAGGATGATAATTTTTAAAAGTAGAATTGTCATGAATCCACCAAGAGCATGATAAAACTTTTTTGTTAAGTATATGCTCTTTTTAGTGATTCGGTTTTTATTTATTATTTGGTAGCTATCAAGAAGAAAAGAATGTTTTTTGTTTCCCATTGTATTTAATTTGGTTTTTGTGATCTTCAATATAATTATTTTATCCCAAAGGACTATTTCATTTTATTAGTGTCTTGGGCAATGCGTAAGCCAGGTAATCATCAAAAAGAACCTGGAAGAAGCGAACATATTCTTTACAAGGATTATCAAAAACTAAAATGTAATTACAGCTACCACTATAAAAACTTTAACAGACCGTCAATAAAACACACTTTTGTTTTGTGTCATCAAAAATAAACGAGTTGAACTGAATTCGGAATCGTAACTCCGGCCAGCGTTTAGCCGACAGCTGAGTCGAGGGCAATCCGTAAAACTACAACCAGATAACGTCAGAGATAGCGTCACCGCGGCACAATAACGTCAAAAATATCGTCGCACGAATAAACTTGCAGCTGTAACTTCGCGGGCTGTGCTCGGACGAAAGTTAGTTAATTTGGAATGGACGATTCGAAAGCCGCGCGCCACCCGAGCCGCGTGAGTTTGAATTGCACGCAGTTTAGAATAAATAGCTCGGCCAGCGACAGTTGTTGGGCAGTGTTTCCACTTTAATGATTTTCTTTCCCCACGCTTCAATTCAGATTTCCCCTTCTTAGAACATTTTTTCCCTCAAAAATTACACTAGTGTAGTAACTAAAGAAAAACAAAATAAAAAAAAGGTCTTATTCTATAACAGATAAATAAAATATATAAAATTTGCACGTGTTGTCACAGTTTGTTTTATACGGCAACACTCTAGTCCGCGGTATAGTCCATAAAAAAAATCCGTGCCGCATTATTTTAGGCTAGGCTTTACCCATAATTTCCCGCAATTTCCCCTTTCCATGTCTTTCCACTTTTTCTCCCCTCTGGACCCTAATTTCCCCTTAAAAGGGGAATTTCCCCTTATTGTGGAAACACTGTTGTTGGGTGCCTCGGCTCCGGAGCCGTGGCTGGCCCGTCTCGTCGGTCGCCGCCGTGAAAAAAGTTCCCTCCCTGCCTCCTAACTGAATTGTTCACTCCACTTTTTTCAAGATACTCCATCGTGGTTTGTGCTTTTCAATGGTCATTAATGATAGCGATGATGGGTTGTTGCGAAACCTCTATGAAGACTGGAAGATGTATAAATATGTTTGAAATAAAGATGTATAGGTAATATCCGTAATATCTAAGATAAGACAGAGTGTTCTAATACGTTGATTAGTTTTTATAACATAAATTGTTTTCCTGAAATCCATCGATTCATTGGCCTTTATTTTGGACAACTTCTATAAATAACAACAATATCTTTTCCAGGCCTACTGTCTATTCTACAATAGTGTCATTATTGTCTTTGTGAATCTGTCTGGATGGATGAGGAAGAAAAACGAAATGTCAATGTTATTTTTCATCTGCACAAATTATTATTTTATATATCTGCACAGATATATCTGCACATACCTATATATCTGCACAGATTATTATTTTATATATCTGCACAGATATATCTGCACATACCTATATATATCTGCACAGATTATTATTTTACGCATTCATACAGGTTTCATATAATTTGTTTAATTATACACTAGTAGGTACACCATTCTGTTCTTGGAAATTGTAAGATAATATAAATACAACCTAACAAGAATGATTCCAAAGAGAATCGAAAGCTGAACGGAAACAGGCGCGCCCAACCGCCAATACAGAGACGTAATAACGCAAAAACTCTGAACAATAGCCATTAATAAGGGCGGGGGAGGGGGCATCGCCACGACGGACGAGAGCCGGCGGCCGAGATGCGCTTATTAAAACATTCGAGCCCGGCAATATCTGGTGATAGCGAGCTCTCGCAATATGTGCTGCAAACTCGGTCCGCATGTGACGACCCGGGCGCGACCGACCTGTGGGAATCGTCGAGGAAACTTCATTAACTCGAACGAGCCACCCCCAACCCCCCCCCCCCGTGACGGAGTCGGAAGGACGGCCGCTTATTACGTCTCGAACGTGCCGCGAAATCGAAGAAATGTGACGTAAATACGTGAGCCCCCGTCGTCGTCCGTCGCTGGAAAGAATCGTTTCGCTGATTGGCCGGCTTTGTGTGCGGTTGACCGTTAATTCGATCCGGAGGCTTTTATTACCCGATGCCATCATCGTCGGCGACGTGGCCGCATCTCGGTGGGAATAACTCGTCAGAATGCTGATTGATGGCGCGCGTGTGATATTGTTGATCTTTTGCCGATCCCTCTCGCTCTCGTAAAGCATTACGAGGTTATGAGGGATTATCAAGGAACCCGGATAACGGGTTCCAAATGTTGCGTGGTTAAAGAGTGATACTATTGTCATTATCAACAGAGTAGATTTAAAAACAGCACGGTGGAGTATAATGTCTAATCTCAATAGCAGGTTTCAATTCATCGTCTAAAGAACAGGGTTTGAGATTCTTTCGAATTCCACATTCGAAGTTTCGTGCGGAAAACACAATCTGTAATCTCAACTGATGTTTGTTAACAGCCTGAAATTATTAAACTGAAGGGTTTATTTATATAGGAGGCAATTTGAAACGCTTCACCTCAAACTACCTAGGAGTATGCGTAGTCAGCAATGACGGTCACCATTATCTATATATATAAAACTCAAAGGTGACTGACTGACATAGTGATCTATCAACGCACATCCCAAACCACTGGACGGATCCGGCTGAAATTTGGCATGCAGGTAGATGTTATGACGTAGGCATCGGCTAAGAAAGGATTTTGATCAATTCTACCCCGAAACGAAGCGAGGACGGGCCATTAGTTGCCTTTAAAGGGCGTATTTTTTCATGTAGTATAGAAATTCGCTCGAGTTAGACTTCAGGGCTTAAGTAAATGGTGTAACTCCTTCTGTTATGTCTTTCATAAAATTCTTGCGTTGAAGGATCATGCTTTAGTTTTAAAGAAGATTGAAGTTATGTTAAATTTCAGATCGTTGATTAACAAAGCAAGGGTTGCGTGCAAGTGTATAGTATGATAAAATTTAAAAGGCGAATGTTTCTCCACGGCGTAGTGGATGGGGTCAACGAAGCGACACTATAGTATTACAATCGTCTACCTATAGGCTATGACCACAATATTGCGGCCGCTAACAATCAGACGGGCGAGCATATAGATACTTGTAATCTCAAGTCATGC
Source organism: Chilo suppressalis (assembly GCA_902850365.2). NCBI lineage: Eukaryota > Metazoa > Arthropoda > Insecta > Lepidoptera > Crambidae > Chilo > Chilo suppressalis. The sequence continues at coordinate 2,626,200 of OU963899.1, read as the reverse complement.
TCTCATAATAGTCTCTTCGGCGGTGTCGTGTGAGGCGGGTCGTTACGTTCCCTAAAATATGGTTGAGCGAAGCGATGGCTGGTTCATGCGTCATGCTCGTGAACGGGTGCTGCCAGCGGAGATGAGTCTGCCCTAACTTCCTTAATATTGAAGTTAATGTTTAGTCACACTGAATATAAATAACACTATTTGTATTTATACTGTATGACACAGCAATCAGAATGCAGGTAAACAATTAATGTATATTTAATAATTATGTAATGAAAAGTGACTTCATGAATCACCTCTGAAGTCATTTTTCAATTTGACGAGTCTGTAAATAATAAAACAGGGAGAAAAAAACAGCCCTTGCTGAGTTTCTTGCCGGTTCTTCTCAGTACAAGGTCTCCCGCCGTAGATTTACGAACCGATGGCGTGGCTTCTAGACATTCATATGTGCTTGTAACAGCCTAAACTGAATAAATGATTTTGATTATGATTATGATTATAATTGACGTAAAGCACAAAACACGACTTTACAGGAGAGCCAAATTTTTATTTTAAACTAGCGGCCCGTCCTCGCTTCGCTTCGGTGTAGAGCTGAAGTGTAGGCTACATTTTTTGTTCTCAGGCTTGTATTATACACAATGACATTCATCTAAGGATTTCCTTCTGGAAAATTAAACATATTTAAAAGAATTTTTACCCATAGAATAATAAGTAGTTATACTGTGCCTCTATGTTTTGCTTTTTTTATAAATGCTTATTAAATATCCACACTAGACGTCTTTAGTGGTGATAAAAAAATTGTGTATTTTGGGCGTTTTTGATGGCTTCTAGTTTCTTTGCAACACAAGTTATCAAAAAAGGGAAGACAGAAGCATAGAATGAGTCAAATTATATTTCAAGTATGAAAATCAATTCTTTAGTGATAAAAATCAATGAGCAATCAGTCGAGAACGTTTGTATGGAACAAACATTGCCCGCCTCCCCTCTTAATGCTTAGTGTTTTTATGGAATAAATTCACATACATTTTCTTATTCATTGCATTATATACAATGTTGTCTTATAAAGACAATGGAATATTAATATATATATATTTTTTTTGTATTCCAACACTCACACCAATTAGCCTAGCCCCAAAGTAAGCACTGTAAAGGCTTGTGTTATGGGATACTAGGGTAACGGATAGAATACATATACTGTACATATATAAGTATATTTATATAGAAATACATGTTAAACATCCATGACTGGAGTACAAATGCTCGTATTCATCACACAAACATCTGCCCCCACCGGGATTCGAACCCGGGACCTCTCGAGTCGGCGACACCATGAAACCCGGCGTACAAACCGCTCGGCCACGGAGGTCGTCGTTGATATGATCATCATTTTTATACCCTGAAATAAGGCATATTAATCCATGTAGTTTAACAACCATTTTACAATCCATGCATCATCTAGCTTCATACCACATTCATCTTTTGCGGGGTTGGCAGAGCATCAAAGGTGCAACTTAAAAATTGGTCGGCTCCAAATTTTTGTCAGGAAACAATAGTGACAGTTTTTTTAAGCGTGTGTATGTTGTTGGTCGCGTATGACCTTTACAGCGTCACCGGGTTTGGGGACGGCGAGATCCCAAGGGGACCTCAAGCCGAGAATTGGCGAGTGCTTCTAGAGGTATTCCAGGCGAATGGCATCTCCCGGGGAGTATCCTCTCCGTCTGGAGCCTCTAGACCACTCGAACCTGAGGGGGTCGGCTCAACTAGAGGGCATTTCTGAGACTCGGACCTCGGCTCTAGTTAGCCGTTGTCGTGGGTGGCGGGGAAAAACGCCCAGGTACGTACCTGTACCTGGTTTAGCGTGGTGACAGATTGTCATATTTTCATTTACAACATTGTCACAATATGCCCTGTTAGTTTGGCTTATATAGGTACTATCTGCACTGGAAAGTTTGCAGCTGGACTTCGGAAATTTCATGTTACAAAAGTTGGTACCTATTAGAAGTAATTATTATCGTTTTTTTTCTTTATTAATTTTAATAAAGTATTTCGTTATATCTATTGACGACCAACAAGTTTGTTTTATAAATATAATTTAATCGTTATCGCGACATTATTTGCAACAATTAAGATCGCAATCTATGCAATGAATTTCCTAAACAGTCATAAAATGAAATTAACATGTTAAAATGGCGTCTTGTATTCCAACAGACCTCCCATAGAGTCGTGTTTTTTATAAATAAAATTTCCATATATTTCTCATCATAATATTTGTACATAAATACTAACATTACCTACTTGCGGGAAATAAAATAACGTTTAATAAACTATTCAAATTTGCTAAATTTAGTTAGTTATCAATACCGTTAAGTCTACATCTATTGATTTATATTGTTAATATTTTTGAAGTTATACTTCTTTAGGCGCGTTATGAAAAAATGATGAGAGTGAAATTTTAAGATGCGCGCGCATCACTGTAACACAAAAAAGTTACTTTTGTGTTTACCGCACATTAAGAAAATCTACCAACAAAATAGAAATACAATCTCTATTTTGTGGGTGCTAACGACTGCATTGTGAAGGCCTATCAAAAGTATTTATTAATCTGGAACAACGGAACCAAAGCGCGATTCAGGAGACTACAGCGCCATCTCTTGACCATTGGTGTAGTAGAACCAAAAACCACATCTTTATTTTTTGTAATAAAGTAACAAAAAGTATTTATTAATCTGGAACAACGGAACCAAAGCGCGATTCAGGAGACTACAGCGCCACTACAGGTATTCATATTTATAATATTTATCCACATGTTTCTAGTTTGTATATTCGGAATACGTGTTTGAGTTTCATACAAGTGCAAATCACATATGTTCTAATAAATTATATTCAGTAGCGATTTGAATTGAATATTTTGATTATTTATTTATTTTATCAAATTAAAACTGAACTTTCTTGACTGTGTCCTTTTCCAGACTTTTTATTAATTTATTGTAATTAATTATTTGCATGCAAATAAAAACTAATTTTAAACGATGCCAAAGAAGGATAACTTCTCACGCGCCTACATAAGTACACGCACCCATTTTTTTTTATTCTTTAAATAAGAAAAAGCCTCACCCGATAATTCTTCTGTTATTTATATAAACAACTAGCGGCCCGCCCTCGCTTCGCTTCGGTGTAGAGCTGAAGTGTAGACTTTCGTCGAGAGTCAAACCTCGAATTTTGCAATTTTCATACGCAATTTTCAGCGTTAACTACTGTTGTCCCTATGACACGGTATTAGCTAATGCGTGACAGCAATAGTTTTTCCAAATACCTATTTCTCAAAATTCTCTCAGCAAAAATGTACATTCATGCTTCTTATATTTTCTCTTCAATAACTGCACTGGCCACTTAAATTTCCAATAAAAAAATTGTTCGGGAATATTTTAAAAAAGGTACCAACTAACATGTTTGTCTAGGGCTGGCGCGTTCTGGGAAGCGGACCACACGCGCGCGTTGACGTACGGCCGCGGTAATTGCCGGTACAGTCGCGCGCTAATGACAGATGACAGAAATACGCGGTTCTGACCTACGTAGGTACTTGGCGGGAAATAACGCGTCTTGTGTTAAATCGTTGTTGTATGTAAAATGACTACTGTGCAGACTCTCTTTGATTTATTTACACAATAGGGTTAGTAAATGTCACAAATGGGACAATAAACAAAGTATAATAAATACATAAAGATGTCACAATATATTCTGCCTAACATAAGTTTTATAAGACAATGCTAAGCTTGATTGAAGTGCGCAATAGAACAAAATACGAATTTACCTTAAAAATGATCTAAATGAAAGTACATGTATCTAAATGATTTTTCAAGTGAAAACTTCTTTAGCACCGATGTGATTTGAAACTCGATAAGACGAAAAAGCGACATATGACACAAGGTATCCCTAATTTTGTAATTCTCTGCAAGAGACAGACAGCCGAACGGTAACGGTCTTGGGGTCGACATCAAATGATCGGCGGCGGTTCGATCCTGAGCTCGGTTTTTTTCTTTTATTAAGATATTATTTATTTTTCGAAACTTCACACTTCATGTCCTCCATGTACTTTGTACATTTGACAGCTTATCATTCTCTAAAGATAATAAAAAGGATATACTGCTCCTAAATTTACAAATAACAAATACTAACAGCCAACCAAGTGCCAACATAACAACCAGTAGTAAATAAAACAAAAAACACCTCGAAAGCAGTTCCACGCGACTGTCAACGCGTGCTGCCAAATCTTCGCGTTACGAAGTGAAAACGCGAAGACCGATCGCTGATTGACAACCCTGCTAGAATGGCGGGTATTTGCCAAAAGATCCGCCGATCAATCAACCCAGTGTCCACATCAAGGAATCAAGGTTGTCGTTTCAACGGAATCAACGATGTGAGAGGAAATGACCGACAGAGTGGTTTAAAATTACGAAAATAATTATTTCGGTAAACGTTTCACTAACATGAAAACATTGGAGCTGATTTCACATTCTTTTTTTTTATTAATAGGTCCGACAAATGACTAGAGTCGAGTACGCCCGTTTTTTTTTTTTATAGATAGGTCCGACAAATGACTCCACCCCACCTGATGTTAAGTGAAGGTGAAGTCCAGATGTGAAGATAGCTGATACAGCAGTTCTACCTGCCACACCAGCCATCCTCACCCTGCCGGCCTGCAAGTTGCTTCTTCACGCCTCTTTTAAAGGATCCCAGTTTGTAAGAGGGAGGGAACACGTGAGCGGGCAGAGCATTCCATTTACGGATAGTGCGACAAAGAAATGAGTCACCAAATTTCTTTGTACGCGATTCGGGTAGTTTTCGTTTTGGTTACTCGACCACCGTCTTCCAGCCCTTATTCCAGGGTAAATATTGCTTCGGGTGCCCGAATTTGAGTAATGTCTTTCGTGCACCCGAAAATGGGCTAACGATCAACGAACCATTAAGTATATAAAATTGCAACATTTAATATAAGTATACTAGCAAACCAGTGAACCTAATGTTCACCAAAATCTGATTAAAAAAAAATGTATTTAATTAATTGAGAACTTCGGAGATTTTGTGTGGTTTCGTTTGAAATTCGTGATTTCTCGAAAACCGGAAGTGCTACGTTACTCAAATCCGGTTTGTAGTCTTATCAGACTATTCTTAACTTATAACTTAAACATTCTCTTTATCTATCTCTTACGGTTTGGCCGCTGAAATAGCACCACAGAGGGACAGACGGACGGACTTGTCTAATAGATAAGAGATTATTGAGGAGCTCGATGGCGCAAGTGGTTAGCGCGTTCACGAGCTCCTCCGTGTTTCGGAAGGCACGTTAAGCCGTTGGTCCCGGCTGCATCTGCAATCGTTAGCACCCACCAATCCGCACTGGGCCCGTGCGGTGGGTCATGGCCCAATCTCCCTATACCATCCATAGGGAAGGCCTGTATTAGTAAATCTGTTGCGTTCCAAGTTTCCCCCGATAACTTAATAACTCAACTTGAAACTTTTGAGCTCCCAAGTTATCGTAAGATGCGGTGTCGTATGCCGCGATATTTCCACTTTGTTTATTGTCGAACATTGCCCATGTAAAATATTTGCTTTCATAAGTTAGATAACTTGGTTTATAAAAAGCCGTTAAGCTTTAGAAAATCTTTTAACTTTGCAATATTTTTCGTTAAAAAGTAATAAAGAATTATCCTTCCGTATGGATGGAATAGGGAGATTGGGCCATGACCCACCACGCGGGCCCAGTAATAATAATAATAATAAATATATCTTTATTCAAATAAGGTCATACATTGCATAATGATAATGCCAGTGCGGATTGGCGGGTACTAACGACTGCAGATGCAGCCGGGACCAACGGCTTAACGTGCCTTCCTATTCCATCCATACGAAAGGCCCCAGCGAAGGGGACATTAATAGGGTGATGATGATGATAATGATGATTGAATTTGAATTTGTTTACAAGATCAACCTTCATTCTGCTGAAGGACCATCAAAAATAGAGATTTACTAGTTTTATTTCGCCCAAAATAACATCAACAGGCTTAAACATCACAGAATTATGAAGTTGTCTCATTCATTTTTTCCCCAACTTCAAGCGAAGCCGCTGTCAATCATGTGTCTATCTGTCCTAACTCTGAGGATCTGCTTAATCTTTATTGACATTATTTTCGTTTAAAAAGCCAAATGACAAAGGAAAACCACCCTTGTTCTTTCGCCAATAAGGTAGCACTCGTTCTTAAATAAAACTGAGATTTGCTTATAGGAGCGTGTTCATTAGCGCCCGGTCTCTTCGTAAGTAGACAACGGCTGTTATTTTGATTTTAACTGATGCTTGTTTTATTGTTATTCTTAATATAGTTTTTTTATTGTTCATTTTGTTTATTGTTTACTCGCCAGCTTCTTCGTAACAATTTTTTATTATTTTACTGAAAGAAGACATCATTTTATTTTTAATAATAACTAGAACTGCTTTCACTGATTTTTTTAAAATCGCCTGCTATAAATGGGAATCAAACTAGTGAAATTGCGAAAAAAAACATGAAATATTTTCTGATAACCATTGAAAAGGTTAATTTTAAGGATTATTTTTTGCTCAATAACATGAACATGTGCAAGAAAAAAAATATATGTCAAATGTTAAAAAAATTGTTGTATGCAAATTATCACTTTTTTAATAATTTCTCTGTCTGTCGATTTCATTATCTTCGCGTGGTGAATGTTTGTAATAATACGTCTGCGTTCATTGTAACTCCTGCGCACTGTCGTACCGGTTTTTGTATACTACATATTTTACATAACCCCACTGGACTTTTTTTGTGAAATAAAAGGTTAAATTTAATGACTTTTATTTTATTTAAAATGCTATGTTATTTAGCAAAAAATAATCCTTATGATAAACCTTTCGATGGTTATCATAAAACATGTTGTGGTACTTTTTCGAAATTTCCCGTGTTTGATTCCCAGTTTATAGCAGGCGATTAAAAAAAAAACTGTGAATGCAGTTCTAGTTTTTTTTCTTTTTTTTTTTATGCATAATAGGCAATGCGTTTGACCACAATCTCACCTGATGGAAAGTGATGATGAGGCCTAGGATGGTACACGCCTGCCTAGAAGATGCCTGTTCACGATTAAAAATAAAACGATGTCTTCTTTCAGTAAAATATCCTATCTTCAATATTTAACATAAAGTATATTGAATATTGAAGATATTTTAAACCCTCCGTCTGAGGTAGCCATGGGACGCCCTGTATATTAAAGAACTTACATATGTAATGTAACAATAAATGTATATAATATCCATTACCCTAGTATCCCATAATACAAGAATTATAGTGCTTACTTCGGGGCTAGGCTAATTGGTGTGAGTGTAGGAATAAAATATTATTATAATTAATAAAGTTGTTATTATTTATTTTATAAAACCTTAACGTTTGCAGGTCAAGTTCGTCATAATATTTCCCACCTGACGGCTGGCATCACTGAGCACACACAATGCAGCCGGGCGTGCGCGTGCACCTCCCTTTCGTCAGCTTATTGTTAGACAAACATTAGGTTTTTTTTAAAATTCTGATAACTTACTCACCGTTAGATATGTATGGATACGACTAGGTGTTGTTTTTAAAATATAATGTAACTAGCAAACCAGTGAACCAAATGTTCACCAAAACCTGATTTAAAAAAAAATGTATTTAATTAATTGAGAACTTCGGAGATTTTGTGTGGTTTCGTTTGAAATTCATGATTTCTCGAAAACCGGAAGTGCTACGTTACTCAAATCCGGTTTGTAGTCTTATCAGACTATTTTTAACTTATAACTTAAATATTCTCTTTATCTATCTCTTACGGTTTGGCCGCTGAAACAGCACCACAGACGGACGGACGGACTTGTCTAATAGATAAGAGATATTTGTTTCTTAAGTTTTCACGCACATCACTCATTAAATAAAACTAATTTTTACATTTCGAAGATAGCTCAACAAAATTAAATAAATAATAATTCTGACGAAGCAGACTGAAAAGGCTGCGAAACGTCAATGAATAAATAAAGTTTCGTACATTAACCCGTAAAAACTAGTTTTATTTATGTAATATCATCTACATTATTGAATAAATAAAATAGCAAAATAGAGATATTTTGAAACGTATAGTATTATAATTTAAAGAGTGTAAATGCACTTGATACAAATTCTTGAATCAACAACAATAAAAACAAATGTCCACACTCTGACGGCCTGTACATAATCCTCTAGCTCAAAGAGGCGTGGATCCTCAGAAATCTTACTTACCAACAAAATCACAATATTTTTATATACAACTAACTAATCTAAACTGGGTGTAAGGAACCTTCTGTTTTACGTATACTAATACAGATTCAATACGAGTACCTACAAAATTTGTTTCGTATGTAAGATTTTTTTGCAACATACTCCTAACCACCTAAGTCTTAAGCTCTACGATGAATCCGTAATTTCATTTTCGCACGAAGCAACAATCAACATATATTAACAGAAAAAAAGCAATAAATTCAATTACTCCAATAATATGTCTTATCCACACAAATATCGTCTTTACTTCATCTCACATTTACACATATCAGGCGGATTGATTGATTGATGTTTGCACGGCGGGCATTAGTGGGCCGTCGTCCGTCCGTCCGTCCGTCCGACCGACTTATTGATATTAAGACGTGCGCCACCATAATTATAATATTATTCATCAAAAAAGAAACCAGTCAATCACGCTCGGACATACACACGAAGGGTTCAGTAGATATTGAATTATACCATCGTACAAGATTTCGTTTATATTTATGTCTAATGTTTTATTGGAGTTTACTCCTTAAGAATAGATTTGCATATATAAGGAGCCCGGTATGAGAAAAATGTGAGGAGTAAAATCTATCGATGAATGACCTCGTTACGTTTTTGGTGCGCATCTTATGTCGCGCGACTTTGACAAACAAAGATGACGGATTGACATTAATAACCATAAACCACTTGTCACTGTAATTAATAATGCAGACAATGTTGATTTAATTATTATTTAAAAAAATGATAAATGTCTGATAATAATAATTCCATAATTTATCAACATTTCTAATGATATATTTATGCACATCTGAAATTGACTATTGTTAAAAGTTTAATGTAAAATATTTCGTCGATTAGTTATAATAAATGTATATGAAATTAATAAATATATATTTATATATGTATATTATTTTCATTAATTTGTTAATTTACCCTTTCATACAGTATCAATCTTTTTTAAGTTAAATAAACTATTTTTGCGTCTGGTTAGACTATCGAACTTAAGGAGTAAACTCCAGTCGTGCGTCGGAGCTGACACACACAATTTTTTTTGTTATATTCTATTCACTATTTAGATTATTGCAACATTCATTGCAAGAGTACAAACAAATAAGATTGTTATCTGGTATTAAAGCGGCAATAGAAATATACGCTGTAAAAATCTCGCCAATTACGGTTCATGAGATTCTGCATAATTGTCCAGCAATCAGACAAACAGACGGACGGACTCCTGGCTCCGTTTTCACTTCGAGAGAACTATCTATATATATAAAACTTAAAGACTGACATAGTGATCTATCAACGCACAGCCCAAACCACTGGACGGATCGGGCTGAAATTTGGCATGCAGGTAGATGTTATGACGTAGGCATCTGCTAAGAAAGGATTTTGATCAATTCTACCCCGAAGCGTAGCGAGGGCGGGCCACTTGTGAGAGATAAATAACTAATAGAAAGTTTTCCTACTCTAAATTGACAAAATACCTATTTTTCAGTTCTTTTACGTCGCGTAATTTACTAAGTTCACACCTAAGGCCTTTAGAAACTTTTTGAGAGATAAACAAAATCTGAATTGGATCCTCTCCACCCGTATTGGTCATCGGGCAATTCATTACGGAACCCCAAAAAGTCGACCGATACCCGATACAATCGGCCGCTTTTGACGGATTGTGCCCAACTTTTTTGAGCCACAACCCACTGTTAATTAATTTGGATGGATGGTTGGCTTGTTGCGAGATGGATCGAGACACATTCACGTGACGAGATATAATTTTTTGATTTATTAATATTGGACAGGACGCCAATAAACAGCCTTTATAAATGCGCAGTTAATTGAATTATCGGGTTGATGCGTTCTTGAAGCGCCGCGCCGATCCGAGTTTTATGAATTATATGCAGTCGTTTAATGTTTTTAAGGGAACTGAAAAAGAGAGGTAGTGGATTAGAGAGGCTGTCTAGGGAAATAACCTTCACCTTACAAAAGATAAACAGTAAAAAACTAGCTTTTGGTGGTGTTGTGTTTGTGCCGATGAATAAGGTTCCAGGGCTCCTCCGGGTAGTGGAGTGGATCAGGGTAGGCAACGGCCTCAGTGATAGCTTTGATGTCACAAGCGTCCATAGACTGCGGTGGTCGCTTACCATCAGGCGGGCCATTACGTCTTCGCCACCCTTTTAACATAAAAAAAAGTTTTCGAATTCGAAATTTCGAATTTTAAAATTCGATTTTAGAATTCGTCGCGATGTAATTTATGTTTTATCTCGCGAATCATTTTTGAAATAAGAACGTAGCGTCGCCGTCGTGAGGCGATGGATCCTTGGGCGACCGACCCTCACTCGGACGCGCCGTTGACATTTCTCTTCGTTTCGCGCCACCCGCCGTTTCTGACGGATGTCGTTTCGTTTTGCTCGCCGTCCCGTCAGCGTCACAGACGAGATGAATCGATAAGTCTGTCAATTGAACAATGACGAGAAGGGTTTATTTAGACGTGACTGTAGCTGTAGGTATACAATAAAATGAAACGAGTCTGTTTTGACGTTAAACCTCCTTGATGACCGTTTAGGTATTTTGATTATAAGAAGTGATTTAACCTTAAGATTTTATTTTGATTATAACCTATAAAAAATAATTTGAACATTTCTCATTATTTTCTACCCTCCAAGTTAAAAACATAAACACAGCATAGTAGCATATTATCTTTATGGTTAAATAATGTAGAAACTATTATTATCAGTGCTTGACTTAACTTATTAATATGAAAAAAAAAATAGTTTTTATTGAGTTTACATAAAGAACTTTTCGCTCCATTAAGAGCGCGCGCACGTCTGAGAGTGTGAAAGCAACAATGAGAGAATTCAGCCTTTTTTTCTTATATAAGTTTTACGGCCTTGGAGATTCCCATATTGGCCAAGAATTCAGCCTACCGTTTGTAGTGTTGTGGCTTTAACGTCGAGTAAGGTTTCCAGAGCTCCGAAAAATATAGGTTATTTCGGTCCGAAAATCTTTTTTTTTTTAATCATTGTCGTAACTTCGAATTTCTTGGTTTCGTTAAATTTATATATTTTACTGAACACTGTGAAACTCTGCGTACAGTGAGGGACGTAAACGGTAATACCACGTAATGCTATCACAGTGGCCTTAGAGAATGCAAATGAGATCAGCCCCACCAACGCTGCATCGCAACGCAACGGCCCGTCGGGGACACCTCCCGACATGTTTACTGCACTATTTTTCCTCGCCTTATCAGTTCGGATTAATAGTTTTCTTGAATTTAGAACGTAGTTTCTTTTTAAATGTTTTAAACGGAGTTCTTTGTGTCGCCCGATTTATTATGTCCGATTTGAATTTAGAATTCATTTTGTGTTATGTATATGACTTGCTTTACTTGAAACAAACAGTATAGTGTAGAATTTGTCTTATTTTTACAAGCTTTTATATATATATATATATATTTAATTAACTTGCTATGTATGTTTGTTACGGTCAAATCTTACAACTCAATTTTAAAGCACTTGCCCTCAACCGATTAAGCTGAAATTTGGTATGCTCGTTCAGTTCGGACGACAATGCATGATTAACAGTATGACGTCATTCTAAATCCAATATGGCGGCATACCCAAAATGGCGGACCAATCATTTTTAATGCATTCCTACAATATGGGTATCAATTTAAAGGGCTTGCTGAGAGTAACTCGAAAAAAATGTTACGTCACTCTCAATCCAATATGGCGGACTTCTAAAATTTGAAAATCTATTTAGAAACAGATATCTTTAACTAATTTAGTTGAAATTTTCTTTTTTTCTTTTTAGCGCATTTGAATAAAAGCTTGTTTTTAAAAAGTTTTTTTTTAACTGGCCAAGCCAAAGGAAAGCTTTATGATTTTTGAAGTTTATGTTTGTATTTATTGTTTTAAACTTTCATGGTCACTAACATTATAGCTATTAACGGGTTTGTTACCATGTACCTTGTTTTTTATGAGTCGGCGATATGTCTGCCAATAACATGTACCCGCAATACTTCAGTTACTCCGTGATCATGGCGCTTGCAACAGTGCCGAAATATCGGAGACTCATAAAAAACAAGGTATATATTCCATAAGAGCGGACGCGAGGTGAGACACATTTGAGAAAAAGGTATTTGAAAAAACTATTGCAGTCACGCATTGGTTAATACCGTGTGATAGCGACAACAATAAATAACGCTGAAAATTGCTTATAAAAATTGCAAAATTCGAGGTTTGGCTCTCTTTCTATTATATTTCTTCCTCGAAAATAAGTTATATGTAAAAGAAATTAGAATAATAAGTAGTTGTACTATGCCTGTATGTTTTGATTTTATTTGTAAATGCTTATTAAATATTCACAATAGACGTCTATAGTGGTGATAAAAATTTGTTTAGTTTTGGCCTTTTTCGAGGGCTTCTAGTTTCTTTGAAACACAAGTTATCGAAAAAAGGTAATCATAGGAGCATAGAATGAGTAAAATTATATTTTGTGTATGAAAATCAATTCTTTAGTGGTATACATCAAGGAGGAATCAGTCGAGAAGGTTTGTATGGAAAAAAAACATTCCAGCCTCTTATCTATTGGACCAATTTCGATAATAATTTAATGCTTAACCACAATCAGAATACTGTAATCCGACAAAGTATATGTGTATGTATGTATATATATATATATATATGTATTTATTTATGTATAGTGTTTGTGTGTATATTTATATAAGTATGGTTGTATGTATAGTTAAGTGTTAGTATATTTGCTCATTGTTTGATTTTAATATCTCTTCTTTGATTCTGCCGTTTTTTATAGCTCTGTATGTTCTTTCCGGTTGACTGGTAGAGAATGCCATATTGGCATTAAGTCCGCCATTTGCAGTGTAAAGGCAATAAAGATTAAATAAATAATAATCGTTTCGTTAATAGTGGTCCATTAGATATGAGCTGTCTTTTTAGGGGTGATGACGGGTTACAGTAAACGAAATTCTATTTAGTCCGTCAGTTAGATGATCAAAAAATAATGGACACGTATTTTTTCTTTGGGCAAACAACCAAAAAATGACAAAGTTATAGCGCGTCAAAGTTTGGAAGTAGGGGCTCGTGACGTCACTTTTTAGTGTATAGTAAGTGTACTCAAACGTGACGTCATGCGACTTTTCAAATCAATATATCTCTGCAATGTTTATATTATGTGAAAAAAGAAAAAATACGTGTCCAATACTTTTTGATAATCTACCTGATAAACGAAGAAAAAAAAATTAGTCATCATGCCTAAAAGGAATTCAATTCTGTGTCTTTAATCGTTGGCATTTACAGACGTATTAATCAAGAACAGATTTTCTACTTACAATTGTTTTAACTGGGAAGAATACGTACAGTGAATTTTGTGTAATAAACCAATCATTGTCCGACGCTTGGACGTATGACGTAAAGTCGGAGTTTGAGTGATAAGGAACTGAAATTCAGTTCAGCGGTAAAGAAACATCGGTGACGACAGGTCCACTATTCTCATTTAATGAGAGTCAACATAGTTTTTCTAACCGACGAACTCATCATCATCATCATCATCATCAGCCTATTAATGTCCCCACTGCTGGGGCACAGGCCTTCCCTATGGATGGAATAGGGAGATTAGGCCATGACTCACCACGCGGGCCCAGTGCGGATTGGTGAGTGCTAACGACTGCAGATGCAGCCGGGACCAACGGCTTAACGTGCCTTCCGAAGCACGGAGGAGCTCGAGATAGTAATATTTGGTCACCCATCCAATGACCGACCACTGCGAAAGTTGCTTAAGTTCAACGATCGCAGCCGAACGCGCTAACCACTTACGCCATCGAGCTCCACACCGACGAACTCAAATATAATAAATTAATGAATGTATAAGTCGACAATGCCATATCCTTCTTCACAAGCTCACCCATTAACTGACGATGAAGAGGTAACTAACAAACTCGAGTCTCTACAATTGAATAAATAGATATTTCCAACACTCACACCAATTAGCCTAGCCCCAAAGTAAGCACTGTAAGGCTTGTGTTATGGGTTGCTAGGGTAACGGATAGAATACATATACAGTACATATATAAGTATATTTATATAGAAATACATATTAAACATCCATGACTGGAGTACAAATGCTCGTGTTGATCACACAAACATCTGCCCCCACCGGGATTCGAACCCGGGACCTCTAGAGTCGGTCGGCATGAAACCCGGCGTACAAACCACTCGGCCACGGAGATCGTCAAATTATGCCGCGATGTGGCATCATTAAGCGCATTCTACCGAAAATACCACGGCGAGTGTTCTGAGGAGTTATTCTCCCTTATCCCTCCATCACCTTTTCTTCAGATGACCACGCGTGCTGGCCTACGTTGCCACCGACTTACTGTGGCCACTATTCCTACACGAACAAAGAAATTTGGCGACTCATTTCTTTGTCGTCCTATTCGTAAGTGGATTTCTTTGGCCGCGCACGTGTTCCCTCCTTCCTACAATCTGGGGTCCTTTAAGAGAGGCGTGAAGAATCATTTTTTCTGGCCATCAAGGTGAGGATGGTTGGTGTGGCAGTTTATAATTGCTATACCAGCTATCTTCGCGTTTGGACTTTATCACCACTTAACATCAGGTGGGGTAGAGTCATTTTGCTACTTGAGAACTTAAATCACTATTATAGAAGTTAATAACATATATGAACTTTCAATTCGGCCTGAACCGTGCTGTGTAGGTATTAATAGGTCCGAGTGATGTGCTAACACAAGTGATTGAATAGCTATCAATTAAGTTGCTTTGTCCAACATTTGATTGATGGACGCGCTAAGCCGCGCCGTTTATAGCTGACTGTGGATGACACTTCTTCTCATTTGTCAGTTATCAATTCTATCTTTATCATTATTAATTATTATTATTATAGCTGAGGAACTCGATGCCGCAGGTGGTTAGCGTTATCGGCCTGCAATGGTGAAAGTTTAGCAACTTCCGCAAATGGTCGTGTTATAAACTAAATTAATTTTTACTAGAAAAAAGGTCACGCGGTCCAGGTTGGAGACGGGACTCGAACCTGCACCGCGACCTTAATGGCCGTGTCGTATTTTCTCTAGTGTTTTTGAGGCTGCAAGGCAGAGCCATCTCGTCGCATTGTAGGTAGCCCGCAAAAGTATTAGAAGAAATTCAACACGGCCATTGAGCGTTCGGTAGCACTACTGGTAGTGCATCCACCCGGATAGCGGAGGGCGCGGCTTCGAGTCCCGTATGCTGCCTGGATTTTTTTCTAAAAAAAATTTCTTTAGACTGAAAAAATTGACAAAGATGGAATGATCTGTTAAAGACGAATAAGGCTTAATTTTAATAAAAAAACTTTGGTGCAAGTACGTTTTAAAGTATCTGCAGCAGCTGATCTACTGTTTTTCTATCGCCACGTCTGTCAGTCCATCACGATCCGTTGTCTGCTATGTTATGTATATGTATTTATTGTTTTTTGCATCCATAGGTTGCTGGTTCAGAACCGGCTCGAAGGACCACTACTTGCATGTACAAGTAAAATGCAAGTTAATTTAATTATTTTATTTTATTTTCTAAGGACTGCACATGCAGTTGCAACGAGACACAGGACGGAAGAGAGCGATGTTGCCACCACTAAAATATTATTATGTATTGACCTGTGTGGCCATATAAAAAATCTTATAAAATATTACTTTTAAATTTATATATTATAACACACCGCAAGTGAATGGCGTGATTTTACATAATAACACGGCTGTCATGCGCGTAGGCATATTTTATCTTTTATTTTGCTAATCCAATCCTTATCATAGACCAATATTAATCATACATAAACATATAATAACGCGATAATTAAATGTTTGTCATCGTTTGACAACACGATTGTCACAATAAGATTGGTATAGATTAGAACCGCAATATTTTGTAGTCACCCGGACATATTATATGGTAACTATGATGACCTCTCTGGTGGAGTTGTTTAAAGACCGGTTAACAGGATTTTCCACCTCATCTGAGGTCCTGAGTCCGAATGCCGGTAGGGCAAATAAATAAATATTTCCAACATCATCATCAGCCTATTAATGTCAACACTGCTGGGACACAGGCCTTCCCAATGGATGGAATAGGGAGATTGGGCCATGACCCACTACGCGAGCCCAGTGCGGATTGGTGGGTGCTAACGACTGCAGATGCAGCCGGGACCAACGGCTTAACGTGCCTTCCGAAGTACGGAGGAACTCGAATTAGAAGATTTTTGATCACCCATCCAATGACCGACCATTACGAAAGTCGCCTAACTTCAACGATCGCAGCCGAACGCGTTAGCCACCTGCGCTATTGAGCTCTTCGAATATTACCAACACCAATTAGCCTAGCCCGGATTTATATCCGGGCTAGGCTATGCTTATGCACTGAAAGGCTTGTGTCATGTGTTGTGCTTGATAGAATACATATGTACTGATACATTTATAAGTTTAGTTTTTATTTAGAAATATCCATCCAATCCAATTCATGACTTAGGTACAAATGCTCGTATCCATCATACTTTTTTAAATTTGCTCCCACCGGGATTCGAGCCTAGAACCTTACGACAGGAGGTGGTGACACCTTCGAACCTGGCGTACATACGCAATCTGTATCATGAATACGAGCATTGATACCCAAGTCATGGATGTTTATGTAAATTTCTACAAGAACATATATATATTATATATATGTCGTGATTGTTGAACGGAACGTCATGCCGGAACCGACTTGGGTGTATTCGGCGAATGGGTTGGCAACACTATTTACTAATAAACGTCTTCTCGGCTAAAGGACAAAGTATCTACGGCTAGAATAAATTAAAAAAAAAAGAAACAACGTCTTCTGACGTTTGACATCTGTCACTGTGAGTGTATGAGAACGAGTGAAAGGTCAGCTTTCGGGACATATGTGTTCTAAACGTCAAGCTGTTCGGTCGTCTCGTCAACCCCTTGCCGACTTCACCACGCACGGATTAAATCCGTTTGCATCAGAGCAATCATAGCTCATTTAGAGCTGATTATTTGTTACACTATTTATTTTAAATCTAGACAGTGCAAATCGATTATTATTTAGAGGATTTGTAATGGACGACGACCCTTCGCCAAACGAACGCCCACGTGCCCCTTCTACATATCTTTATCTTGTCAAAGGCAAAGGTTCTATGTGTATGCACATCCTACTTTCAGTCGTGTCGTCAACCCCTTGCCTACTTCACCACGTACGGATTAAATCCGTTTGCATCAGAGCAATCATAGCTCATTTAGAGCTGATTATTTGTTTCACTATTTTTTTTAAACCTAGACAGTGCAAATCGATTATTATTTAGAGGATTTGTTATAGACGATGACCCTTCGCCAAACGAACGCCCACGTGCCCCTTCTACATATCTTTATCTTGTCAAAGGCAAAGGTTCTATGTGTATGCACATCCTACTTTCACAGGTTTACATTTTAATACAAAATGCATAACTTTTCTTAAAGTTAGATACCTATCTCGATAGCTATCCGCCTCTTTATTATTTGTTCGTCTTTCCCTCACGAGGTATGATAATCCATTGAAGCGTCATACCGTGAGATAGCTTGCGCCGCTTCGTCTTTATATGAAAGAGATTGGAGTTCAAAGTTGTAGATGTGTGAAACAGACTTGCATATAGGTCAAACGTCCAGTGAAAGATAAAGAAAGCGATAAATTATGGCAGTGAAGATACAAATGTTTACTCATGGAAAGCGTTATATTTCTATATTAATGGTGTACCTTCATCCACTATTTTTTTCGATTTTGTAAAGAATTATTTAAAGATAGTGCCTAGCTAGGGAAAGCCATTATTACATACTCTGTAGAATTTATTGTATAAGTATTCGAGTTTCAGATGGAAGAAATCTGGATGAGAATTCATAGATGTAAGTAGAACTATTCGAAATTGATTCTAATGGTCTCTATTTTTAATCAAAGTTAAGTACATAGGTGGTTTTTAGAAATCAAATTTATTCATAGTGAAGGTCATACAAAATGCACCAAAATCAAATATGATTACAGCTGAGTCAATAATGGTATCGAATCTGACTAAATTCTTTAAACCTAAAACTAAATTTAACATCAGTCTCTCCTTTTTATTCTATATAGAGAATGACAAGAATACACTATTGTGAAATTTAAGTTTAGGTTTAGAAGAATCATGCCAGAATAAACACCATTGTCACTACAAAATAATTTTCACGGTTAGCTCGAGGTCAATTTGCAGCTAAATTCTTATATCTTAAAGTTTTTTTTTTTACGAGCAGACGGCTCACCTGATGGTAAGTGATCACCGTCGCCCATGGACACTTGCAACACCAGGAGTATCACAAATGCGATGCCGGCCTTTAAGGAAGGAGTACGCTCTTTTAATCAAATACCTAAGCCTCATTGTATGCACATATTACTATCTGTATTTGACTTTCAAAAAATTTACCTAAATATTTAAATACAGAATTTGCAAGTGGCTCTGAAATAGCGTCGCTCGTCACTGTACAACAAGCCTTATATGTTTAGACGATTCGCATCGGGCGCGCGGCCATCAATCAAGCGGTCGGCGCCCGGGGCGCAGGTTCGGTTCCCGCTTTGTACCGGTCCGAGATAAACGCCCCCGTGCATGATGCGATTATTAATACCGCTCGCAATTATCTGCGGTGATGCCCGCGCGGCTGATAGGCCATTGTTCATTTGGCGACTGCGTCGTGGCCGCACTGCAACCGATGCATGCAACGATGTCTACATTCGTGCGTGTCGTTTTGAGACACAAATTACGTTACGTTGTAGAAATTTTTAAACTCATCTTTGGGTCGTGCATTGTGCATTAAATTGTAACCATCCCTTTTTACTCAGATATTTTCAGAGACATGATAATATAAATTAAAAATACAGCTTTACGAACGAAGACAGTAGGACATATCGTACTAGTGCAGTATTAAACTTTAAGGAAGACTTACGTTATCACATCAGTAATTGGATAAGAAAGCTTACCTGAAACAAAAAATATTTATCATAAGTAATTAATATAAAAAAAAATCTTTATGAGGTATATAATAGGGATGATGACTAATTTTTTTTCTTCGTTTATCAGGTAGATTGTCGAAAAGTATTGGACACGTATTTTTTCTTTTTTCACATAATATAAATATTGCAGAGATATGTTGATTTGAAAAGTCGCATGACGTCACGTTTGAGTACACTTTTAAGTGAAAATTCACTAAAAAGTGACGTCACGAGCCCCTACTCCCAAACTTTGACGCGCTATAACTTTTTCATTTTTTGGTTGATTGTCCAAAGAAAAAATACGTGTCCATTATTTTTTGGTCATCTAACTGACGGACTAAATAGAATTTCGTTTACTGTACCCCGTCATCACCCCTATTACTTAAATCTCATTATAATGTCGACACGTTTAAGAAACTTTATAATACAATGTAGGTACACAAGTACTTAGCTATGCGTCTAATATTTCGCGCTTTCCGCGCCCATGCGTCGACTGGGCGCGCATAATCAACTCGCGCGCAGACGAGCCGTCACGTCAGATTATAACGCGCTTGACTTATACTGATTTAAACAGGCCATCTTACACTACTATGAACGCAAAGGACAAAAAATATATTTATTTAATATTTAATTTTGATGTTCGGAATCGGCATCAATTTTTTTTAATGATCAATCTGATTAGAGCTATTTAAAACAAAAAAGGTTGCCAGTAGCATTGTACAAGACTTAACATTAGCGAAACAAATAAAGGCACTTTAATTTCATTTAATTTAATTTATATCATATACCTAGCTGTAAAAAAAACATTGCTCTACCTATACTAAGGTAAATTAAAAATATATTGATAGAGATAGTATAAATTCTGGCACTGACTGGGATTTTATTTGATAATTTATTTAACAAAATAAAAAATTGAAAAAACCTTTTCATTTGAGATCGCTTCAAAAACACTGTCCAATAGAATCGCGTTTAGTATACAAACAATGGTATCGACTCTAGCATGAGTCTCTAAACCTGAAATTAAATTTGAAAACAGTGACTAATGTTAAATTTAGTTTTAAATTTAGCGAAACATGCCAATAATCGACACCATTTTCTATTGTGTTTTTTTTTCAAAATTTTCAGCCACAAAAATATCTATTGTTCTTGAAAAAATAGGTAGTACTTTCCGGAATTTGAATTACTATTAATTTATTTAGAAAATGGAGATCTATTTCCGCTCGCTTCTCGTATCACCCTAACACCGCCCTAAGTGCAAATACCTGCGGCTCGGAGCGGGAAGTGTTTAGCTGTCACAAGTCACAACACCGGACTGAGATTGACACAGGTCTGCGCTGACGAGACCCGCTACATACTTTACTACTAAGGAAAATTATTAATTTGTCCTCATTAGGTACTTGTGAAATAGAAAGTCTCTGTGAATGTAACTTATTGGTCGCCCGTTTCATCTAAACACGGCCCAAAGGCCTAGCACACTCGAATATACGCGGCGCGGGATAGGCGCGGCGAAGATGCTGAGAAATTAACAATTAGGTTAGGCCCCAATTCCTATATGATAAGTTTAAAAATTTCATGGTAAACATGAAAACAACACACAAGCGGCGCACAGCGCTGCGAAGCGGCTACGGGAGCCGGCGCGCGACTACTCTGCTACGTGGCTCTAGGCCATTAGAGCCGGCGCGCGACTACTCCGCTGCGTAGCTCTAGGCTACGAGTGCTGGCGCGCGACTACTCTGCCACGTGGCTCTAGACCACGAGTGCTGGCGCGCGACTTCTCTACTACGTGGTTCTAGACCACGAGTGCCAGCGCGTGTTAGCTCAGCTGCGTGGCTCTAGGCTACCAGAGCCGGCGCGCAGCTGCTCCGCTACGTGGCTCTAGGCCAAAAGAGCCGGCGCGCGACTACTCTACTACGTGGCTTTAGGCCACGAGAGCCGGCGCGCGGCTGTTCCGCTACGTGTCTCTAAGCCACGAGAGCCGGCGAGCGACTACTCCGCTAGGTGGCTCTAGGCCACGCTCAAAATTGCTGCGAGCTGCTCGATGGCCCTTGGTCGCGCTTGGAGTAGCCGCGCGTAGTATCTTCGCTGCGCCTCTCCCGGTGTGTGTTGAGTCTAAATGCAACCACCCTGTGGCTCGGAGCGGGAAGTATTCCGCCGCCACAACACCAGACTGACACAAATGTCTGAGCACTACTTTACTACTAAGCACGAAAAATTAATTTAAGATACTTGGAAGTGTAAACTATGTACTTATTATAATTAAATCTATTTTAAATTTATTATTAATGCGATATTTCGTCATATTTCCATTGCGTCGTTATTATCGCAGAATTGTGTAACTTTGAAGTCGTCCTAATACATAATGAACTAAAAACAGATTTATCGTTTTTCAACTGATACATGCAACATAATTGTAAATATCCACTAATTCATTACGTATGAACTTTTATAAAAACTTATATATCGCGTTTCTATGTCAATTCCTTCAAAAATTCTCCGATATAGCAACATGAAGTCGTCAACAAAAGAAGGGAAAATGTTGCCTCGAATCTAATTCAATCAACCATGATTGACAGTCCTTATTATAACCGCGTTTTTATTGATCTCGTTGATTGACGCACTCGAGTTCTTACAGCAAAGAATGCACAATTACACTCAATGTTTATATCAATAATATCGACATTGAATGACGCGTTAACAATATGATGCGTAGATGATATATTTTTATTGTGTGTCAGGTGTAGTCACGCACTTAAAGTATACAAAGTTACTTAAAAATACTATTATTTATATCTGAAGAAAATATTACTAGAAAAAAATCCACGCGGACCAGGCAGCACACGGGACTCGAACCCGGACCCTTCGCTTTCGGGCGAAAGCACTCACCATTATGCTACCGCTGTCCTTAATGGTCAGTGGATTCGCCCGCATAGCGAAGGGTGTGGGTTTGAGTCCCGTCTGCTGCCTGTTTCGCGTGGAATTTTTTCTAGTACTATTTTCTTTAGATTTAAACATCGAGCAGTTACATGCTTCATCATCATCATCATCAGCCTATTAATGTCCCCACTGCTGGGGCACAGGCCTTCCCTATGGATGGAATAGGGAGATTGGGCCATGACCCACCACGCGGGCCCAGTGCGGATTGGTGGGTGCTAACGACTGCATATGCAGCCGGGACCAACGGCTTAACGTGCCTTCCGAAGCACGGAGGAACTCGAGATAATAAATTTTTGGTCACCCATCCAATGACTGACCACTGCGAAAGTTGCTTAACTTCAACGATCGCAGCCGAAAGCGCTATCCACCTGAGCCATCGAGCTCTTGCTTAAAAAATAACAAATAAATATAATCGTAGTACGTAAGTCCACAACATTGCCCCCTTCCTAGTCGAACCTTCGAACCAGCGCTTCATCATCATCATCATCAGCCTATTAATGTCCCCACTGCTGGGGCACAGACCTTACCTATGGATAGAATGGGGAGATCCAAAGAACCAGTGCTTACATAGCTAAAACTTCATTATAGCGATTTTAAATGCAAAACATTGAACAATTCTAAGCGAGTGTTAAAACAGGTCAATAATTTCATAGATGCAGTGCGATTTTCAAGGCGAATACTCTGCGTGGGCGCATACAACTTAAGCGAAGTCTGTTTAGGGCTGCCAAACATGCTTAGAAAGCATAACAGCTTCACGGTTCCCAACTTAGGGGTTTTGCCCCCAGATTTAGGGGCTAGGTGGGTTAAAACGGACTTTTTTAGGGGCTGGAATTTTTCGGGGGTTCTTTTAGGGGCTTTTAACAAAACTTGCAATTATATCGAAAAACAAAGCGTATGTTTTCTTTCAGTTTTGTGCGTAGAATGGAACGTACCACGATATGAAACGACTGAACTCACTGTGTGGCAGGTTATTTTCTAAGGCTGTATGGACTACAGTTCTTTGCCTTCCACCAATCAAAACAGCCTATCAGCTCATTTTTGTTTGATTTTCCATTTGGAAAATGTATTTATTCAATAAAATAATTTACTGCAACTAAATATGTAACGTTTTAATTTATGAGCAACGAAACAATTTAGGTAATAAGATAAGTAGGTACATATAAATTTCTATATTTAGGGGATTTTAGGGGAATTTAAAAAATACTTAGGGTAAAATTTTGGGAAGGGTTGGTAACACTGAACAGCTTGTATTTATTATTACACCCTTATTCTATTACCAAATATTACGATAAGTAATTACCCGTTATAAAAACCTAAATATAATTCATAATAGGCAATAAAAAAGCGTCAGATAAATGCATTTTAACACTTTATTTGCCAAGACTCACAAAAATATCAATCATAATCTTTAAAGAATTTTATCACCCATATTATGGCGCTATTTTTTTGTACAAAATATACAATTTCATAATCAATTTTAGGTAGTTCTTGTGCTAATATTTAAATTAATTCAATATTGAATTTTAATTTTTGTCAACCCTAATATTTCAATTGGCGATCGCCTATCGACGACTTCTATCTGTCGACAGATACACATCGCACCTTAGTTTTATTGAGCCACACGGACGGACGGACGAGCCAACTTTCGCGGGAATCGAATCCAACACCTTGTTTACAACTCGCCTAAGGCGATATATTTACTCATACAATTGTCGAACGCTCACCGCGCCGGCCTCCTACGCTTCGCAAATTTAAAAAAAGAAGCTATATCAATGTAATTTAAACCTTATTTTCGAAATGGGAAAGGTTAGTTATCTCGCAAAGCTAACGTTGCTGCGCTCTTGAATAATTTCTCCTAATAACCGCTATTGCCTTATGTGGTCCTGGTACACAGACGTCATATAAAGAGCATATTTCATTACTGTTTCGTAACTTTTTATTGATCAATAAGGGCAGAGGCCTATTTAACATCTAATTTAAGTGTGCAAACCGACTATATGAAAGCTTATTTTATGTAAGACTAGCGGCCCGCCCTCGCTTCGCTTCGGTGTAGAGCTGAAGTGTAGACTACAGTTTTTGTTCTCAGGCTTAAGGCAGGTGTATAATACTATACACAATGACATTCATCTATGATTCTTCTTATACCTGCACGCAAAGTCTCAGACCGATCGGTTTAAAATTGACAAAGTTTCATACAAAGTTTCATTCAATATTTTATCCCCTTGGGGGTAGAATTGATCAAAATCCTTTCTTAGCGGATGCCTATGTCATAACATCTACCTGCAAGCCAAATTTCAGCCCGATCCGTCCAGTGGTTTGGGCTGTGCGTTGATAGAGCACTATGTCAGTCAGTCACTCTGAGTTTTATATATATAGAAGTTTGCCTTAAGCAAACCAAGGTTTCCTTCTTAAACAAATTATAAGAAGACACGGAATAAACCAACTACTTACTTTCCTATGGCAGATAGTGAAAGCTTATCAAGGGACAGACATCTTCAGAAACTGTCTTAGCTAACAAATTGTCAGGATTACCTAAAAAAATCAAAAGATTTTGCATCCGAATTTGATGTCAATCACCCCGGATTCGCACGACAGTCACTAAATTCATGCTTTTTATAAAAACAGCATCGGTTAAGTATGTCGACGTTTGTCACTAACTTGTGGATCGTCCAAATGTTTTTTTACT
Organism: Chilo suppressalis; assembly: GCA_902850365.2. Lineage (NCBI taxonomy): Eukaryota > Metazoa > Arthropoda > Insecta > Lepidoptera > Crambidae > Chilo > Chilo suppressalis. Next base: position 2,601,223 of record OU963899.1, on the reverse strand, counting down.
ATACTGTACTGTACTGTACTGTTACTGTAGTTGGACCACTTATATACAGTAGCTTTTTTACATACCATGGAAAAACACAATTTCATGAAAAGAGACAGACGGAGAGGAGACTGCCAACCGCCTGAAATACCTCCAGAAGTACTCGCCAATTCTCGGCTTGAGGTCCCCTTAGGATCTCGCCGTCCCCAAACCCGGTGACGCTGTAAAGGTCATCTGCGACCAACAGCTTACACAATAAAAAAAAATGGATGCGTGTAACTTATGTACGCGCGTGAGAAGTTATACTTCTTTAGCATCATTAAAAATATTTTTTAATTGCATGCATATAATTAATAATTACAATAAAATAATAAAAGGACTGGAAAAGGATAGTTAACACAGTCAATTAAGTTCAGTTTTAATTTGAAAAATTAAATAAATATTCAAAATATTCAATTAAAATCACTACTGACTTTAAGTTATTAGTCCATATGTAATTAGCACTTGTAAGTAACTAAAACACGTTGTGTCTATAAAGAAACTAGAAACATGTGGATAAATATTATAAATATGAAAACAGTGATCAGAGGCGACGAGCGTGCCAACATTGTTTTTGACAACGCGATCATCTTATGGAGCTCCGTGGATCGTTCAAAGTACCTTTCGAACGACACTAACATTCACAACGCGCCCGCGGCCAACTTCATGGTGTTACTATTGTGTTACAGTGATGCGCGCGCATCTCGAAATTTCACTCACATGATTTTTTCATAACGCGCCCGCGGCCAACTTCATGCTGTTACTTTTGGGTTAAAGTGATGCGCGCGCATCTAAAAATTTCACTCTCATCATTTTTTACTTAACGCGCCTAAAGAAGTATAACTTCAAAAATCATGAAAGTTCGAACATAAACTATTAATTTATCTATTTAAATTCTGCTATACGCTACAGCATAATATAAATATATTATGCTGTAGCGTATAGCAGAAATAAATAAATATTTATTTGACACTGCATCAATCCTTCAATCGAAGATTTATGGCATTATTTTCTTTCCATGATTCCATTAAATTGACGTAAATAACAAAAAGGGATATCAAGTTTCGCTCACTTTAATATTGAAAGGAGCGGATATAATTATGAGCTTACAGGAATATCATGTGTGCAAAAATTACACGGTATGGGAAATGACAGACGAACGGACAACCAACTGATAGTCTGTCAGTCACATCGCGTGGTTCAGAACTGAAATGCGGACATATTATTATGACGGGGAGAAATTACTTGCTATTCTTTCGTTTATCGGAAAGACATGAGCCGTGGATTATGTTTTGTATGTTAAATAATTTGCTTACAATAGTAACTGCTTTAGCCATTTTATAAATTTAATTAATACCGGGTTACCGTGATGAATTTAAGGTGCATTGAATCAGTAGGAACATTTCGAAATAAAATTTTATGTAATTTTTTTAAGTCACATTTTATGGCGGAGGAACTCGATGGCGCGTGTCTTCTTCCATCTCGAGTTCCTCCGTGCTTCGGAAGGCACGTTAAGCCGTTGGTTCCAGCTGCATCTGCAGTCGTTAGCATCCGAATCCGCGTGGCCCGCGTGGTGGGTCATGGCCAAATCTCCCTATTCCATCCATAGGGTAGGCCTGTGCCCCAGCAGTGGGTACATTAATAGGCTGATGACGATGATGACATTTAATGTCTAGGAAACTTTTCACTGCATACGCTTGCATGGTGCTATAAACTATGTGATTTATTGGCATCGAATACTAAATTATTTTTAGTATTAAACAAGAGATACTACAGAAACGCTAGGATGTAATCAAGTCACTGCAGTATGGTTAATTGTTAAAATACAATCTGTCGACTAAGAAAAAAAATTCGGTTTTAAAAGAATATTCACAAAAAAAATCGAGTGTGCTTGGTGGTCACACGACTGAAGTGAAACTTCTTTAGCTCCATCTGTATGTATATATATATATATATATATATTATGTGTGTATGTACAATATAGACATACATATTTAATTTACAAGCTTTAAGAGAAAGAGAGAAAGAAAATGTGAGCGCGCACTGCTTTATCTTGCTTGTATCCCCCACTCCCGTTCGCTTGCCCGAACACACTTTTCGTAACGCGTAACACATTCGCCAGCTTACCCCCCAAGTCAAGCGTGCCTAAAGAAGTTTCACTTCAAAACATGTATAGTACTCATAAGGGTTACACACGACGATCTCCGTGGCCGAGTGGTTTGTACGCCGGGTTTCATGGTGTCGCCGACTCGAGAGATCCCGGGTTCGAATCCCGATGGGGGCAGATGTTTGTGTGATGAATACGAGCATTTGTACTCCAGTCATGGATGTTTAATATCTATTTCTATATAAATATACTTATATAATGTACAGTATATGTATTCTACCCGTTATCCTAACATCCCATAACACAAGCCTTATAGTGCTTACTTTGGGGCTAGGCTAATTGGTGTGAGTGTTGGAAAAAAAACTGTTATCGAAACATAGGCCGTTATCGACATATTGTCACTCTGCTTGCATATCATATTAATCTGATCAGTAATTCAACAAGCCATCCATTACTGCCAAAACATGCCCGCTAATTGTCTCATTTGCTAAGTCCTATCAGTAAACCCTTCAATTTGACATTTGCACGTTTTCAGTGTCACAAGGTCACAACGTTACATTATTAACCTTGTAAATGTCGTTGCTCTACATTACCTAAATATTGTGGAGTTTTTTGACGTGACAACGTCTTAAATTAGGTTGCGGCTGGGAGTCACTTATGAAAAAGTGTAACGCTCGGTAACGTTACGATGAGTCTCTCGTGTTAAGTTTAAGTTTACATGTACAATGTTTTAGTAAACAAAATATATTTCTATAGTTAAAATTTGTGCAATTCTTATTTTCATTCAATTCCTTGTTCCTATTGTGCAATTTAATTATATTCATATCAATAAATATTCTACCGAGAAAAAGACGTTGTCACGTAAAATCTTCGCCCGTAAAACCGACTTTACAGGCAACCATTTTTTTTCTCCCTTTTTTGTACAGCAGAGAATGAGTGTAGGTAGTAGGGGAAAATTTCATCATCATCATCATCACCAGCCTATTAATGTCCCCACTGCTGGGGCACAGGCCTTCCCTATGAATGGAATAGGGAGATTGCGCCATGACCCACCACGCGGGCCCAGTGCGGATTGGCGGGTGCTAACGACTGCAGATGCAGCCGGGACCAACGGCTTAACGTGCCTTCCGAAGCACGAAGGAGCTAGAGATAGTAAATTTTTGGTCACCCATCCAATGAGCGACGACTGCGAAAGTTGCTTAACTTCAACGATCGCAGCCGAACGCGCTAACCACTTGCGCCATCGAGCTCCTCAGGGGAAAATTTATAGATACATAATTAAAAACGTTGTACTGTATTACACCGAATTGGATTTAAGAAAAATATATATCACTCCCGGAATATAATAATGATCTGCATTTCGGATTTTAAATTTGTTATAAAATTAATATATATTTTGGGTGTGTATGCTGTTGGTCGCAGATGACCTTTACAGCGACACAGGGTTCGGACGGCGAGATCCTCAGGGAACCTCAAGCCGAGAATTGGCGAGTGCATTTAGAGGTATTCCAGGCGGATGGCATTTCCTTACGGGGGGAATCTTCTCTCCGTCTGGACCACTAGAACCCCTTTTAAGAATTTGATGTTGATATTTATAGTTGATGGCACTTTCTTAAACTAATTAGTACGTATTACCATTGCAAAACCATTGCAGGGTATCACATGTATTTTATTTTGTTAGAGTAGTACTTTGGTATTTGCGATATTTATATCCATGTGACAGTACAATAAATGATTTGAATTTGAATAATGTAGCAAATAAAATAAATATAAATAAATATTTCCAACACTCACACCAACTAGCCTAGCCCCAAAGTAAGCACTATAAGGCTTGTGTTATGGGATACTAGGGTAACGAATAGAATACATATACTGTGCATATATAAGTATATTTATTTAGAATTACATATTCAACATCCATGATTGGAGTACAAATGCTCGTATTCATCACACAAACATCTGCCCCAACCGGGATTCGAACCCGGGACCTCCCGAGTCGGCGACACCATGAAACCCGGCGTACAAACCACTCGGCTACAGAGGTCGTCGAAATGGCTAAAAATTTAAATTTACTATGGTTAAGAATCGTTTTCCACATGCTACGAAATTTGCAGCTAACTCGTTAAGCTCTGTTGATTATTCAAAAGAAAAATTTACAGTCCTCATTTCTAAAGGTGAAATGAGATGAAAATCATCTTTGGAAGATATTTCTTAACTGAAGTCAAACCTAAAATTAAATGAACTTAAACTTTATTATAGTATCGTATAAAAATAATAGTAAACATTTATGGTAAAACTTAGTGGTTATCTTTACCTGAACTCTTGATGACTGACTCTGCGACTGATCGGAGTCCTTTGATATTACAAGTACAATATCCACTTGTTATTCAAGTAGACAAAATCATGAGCGAAAGCGATTCCAACTAACTTTTGATTAATTTCCTGTGAGCTTTCTTAAGAGGCTGCTCTGTGTGTTCGTCATATTATCGCTCGGCGCGTATTACGTCCAATCTCAATCACTCAGGCTGTCTGGACGTCAGTCAGACTCTGTCATAAGCAAACCTCCTTTCTCGCCCCCTGCCCCCCGCGACCGGGGTGGGTATGGGGGGGGGGGGCGGTCAGCTAGCGTACCTTCTATTTATGTTCGAACAAAGAATACTCTTCACGTTTTCAATTTAGTATTTTGCATTTTCGTTACACTGTGACCAATTATGATGTAGTGAAAATTCCAAAGATTAGTTTTCTAAGGAATGTAAATCACGACCTTACTCAAAGACGCTTATTAAATTGAATGCACTTAATGAAATATTTTGAGGAACCCGATAGCGCAGGTGGTTAGCGCGTTCGGCTGCGATCGTTGAAGTTAAGCAACTTTCGCAGTGGTCGGTCATTGGATGGGTGACCAAAAATCTTCCATCTCGAGTTTCTCGGTGCTGCGGAAGGCACGTTAAGCCGTTGGTCCCGGCTGCATCTGCAGTCGTTAGCACCCGCCAATCCGCACTGGGCCCGCGTGGTGGGTCATGGCCCAATCTCCCTCCATACCTAGGGAAGGCCTGTGCCCCAGCAGTGGGGACATTAAAAGGCTGATGATGATGATGAATGAAGCATTTTATTTAAACAAAGAGCTATCTCATTCTGTCGCAAATAAAGTGACTGCATCAAAAGCGAAATAAAGTAAGTATATAGTATTTTTTTAAGTCTTTTATTTCGTCTTCCGCTAGTTTTGTGATTGAACTAAAAATTAATATTTTCACAAATGCTCTTGAAACAAAACCGCGAAAATACTAGAGACAGAGTTTACCAGAACACCGCGGATTGCGATGAAGGTCGAGTGGTGTGGCTTATTCTAATATGAGCCTTATGTAGTGCAGCGTAAGGGAGAAAGTGCAACGACATCTGCACATGTTTACAACTTATACGAGTTACCTGCGTAGGTATAAGTAGGTACTACGCACTCGCGGGTGCTAGTTAACTCTCAATATAACGGGACTTTTCCAGAATGCGTCGATTGGCCTATATAAGCGCCATCGGAGCCGCGCAGACAGTCCTCATTCATCATCATCATCAGCCTATAAATATCCCCACTGCTGGGGCACAGGTCTTCCCTACGGATGGAATAGGGAGATTGGACCATGACCCACCACGCGGGCCCTAGCGGATTGGCGGGTGCTAACGACTGCAGATGCAGCCGAGACCAACGGCTTAACGTGCCTTCCGAAGCACAGAGGAACTCGAGATAGTAATTTTTTGGTCACCCATCCAATGACCGACCACTGCGAAAGTTGCTTAAGTTCAACGATCGCAGCCGAACGCGCTAACCACTTGCGCCATCGAGCTCCTCTGTATAGTCAAGTACAATTGTGTGTTAACTGTGCAGTGAATCAAGTACTGTCAAGCGTGAACTGGCATATATTTTCGAACCCCATCCCGACACGTAACCATATTATTATCTCCGCAATAGAAAAGAAAAGAAAAAATGATGTGGTGTCGTGTAACACCAGGTAGGAACGAAGTTCCTTCGGCTAATGTAGAATCGACACAAATTGCAAACTCGCTTGTGTATGCGACTGTCGCGCCTGCGCACGTCTCATTTAACGGTTTTATTCCACGCACTTTTTTCCACGGATTTTTTCTTACGGTTTTACTATCACATTTTTTTCACTTCGGTCGCGCAGCAAAATCCCTATCCCCTCCAAGCCTGCCGTAAGGAACTTCGTTAAAAAAACTTATCAACAATAGTATGAAGCGAACAAGCCAAGCTTAATTATCATATACTCCTTAATTTTTTTTTCAACATTAATTATCGTCTCGCCAAAAAGACAAATGACGACACGTCAAAGTTGGTCGCTCCTTTGTTTTCGCGTGAAAGCAGCTCTCAAAAATGAGTCCGTCTGTGGTGCGACTTCAACATCAGTCAGGTCTAACATAACCCCCCATCCTAGGTTTGAGGAGGGTGGGGGTACGGTCAGCAAGACAATTTACTGAACAAGCGGTGTCCGCGTGGAATTCGCTGCAACGATGAAAATTATTCGAAGGAACTCGACGGACGGCACGCTGCTATAGAAATAGCGATGGAAGCGACAGTTTGTCCACTCCAGTTTAACACGACTGCATTCGTTGGGTGCAAATTCAAATTTATATCTCAACAACTGATTGTCTGTTATCTTGAAGGAGAAACAAACGAAAATCGTTATATTGTTAAATAAAACTAGTTTTTACGGGTTTAATGCACGAAACTTTATTTATTTATTGACGTTTCGTAGCCTTTACAGACTACGTCGTCAGAATCAAATTTTATTTAATTTTGTCGAGCTACCTTCGAAAGACTTTTTATTGAGCGTTCGATTATTTCATTGTTCGATTTTTAATTTTTTTTTATTGTCTATTTATGAATTTATTACTTAATTTAGTTAATAAAGTACTTTATTTAAAATTCTTTTTGTAATTTTGAGTTTATTTATTTGACCATAACTACCGTAAACTACCACCGGTTCCAAAATTGGGAGACCTTCCTGAGAAGAACCGGCGAAACAAACTCAAGAGAGGCTTTCTATCTCCTTCTTATGTTAAATTATGCAAACAAAAAGAACTAATAGTATATGTTGGTCTTGCAGTGTGTGCTCGGGGTTGGGATTTTATCTCTTATATATACTTTCATGGTCACTACTCACATTATAGTAATTTATGTTATTAAGCATTGTTACCTTACCTTGTTTTTAGCGAGTTTCCGATATTTCGGCACTGTTGCAAGCGCCATGATCTAAAGTAACTTAATAAAAATGTATAGTAATGTAAAAACAAGGTCCACGGCAACAATCCCGTAGACAACATAAATTACTAAAATTTTTCGAGTTCAACGAAATAAGGCTTCGTGATATTCATTTACCGCATTTATAAAAAAAAAACTTTAATAAAAGCTAAACAATCCAGACGATTTTCAGTGGCTGTTACTATATTAACAGTGAATCTCAAACATACCACCTGATCAAACAAAGAACACATTTTAAAATAAAACTTAATCTAGACCCCAACTTTCTTTCTTCAAACACACACAACAAAATTTGTCCAGTCCAACGAAATAAGGCTTAAAAACGATACAGACCGGCCGTCTCAAACGGTGAGTTAACATCATTATCGGACGGCGGTGGGGGCACGAGTGGTGGGGGAAGGTGCAGGGTAAATAGGGGGGCAGGGGGAGGGGGCGACACACGTCGCTCAGACGTCGCTCGCAGACGGACGTCTTTGTCGACCAACGACGCTTTATTTGCTTCGCCCTATGAATGTACTTAGAGGCGACAGAATAGGGATGATGACTAATTTTTTGAAGTTATACTTCTTTAGCCGCGTTATGAAAAAATTATGAGAGTGAAATTTTAAGATGCGCGCGCATCACTGTAACACAAAAGTAACATAATGAAGTTAGCCGCGGGCGCGTTATGAATGTTAGTGTCTAATAATGGTGGATTATTAACCACTTAGTGGTTAACAACTTAGTGGTTAATAATCCACCATTATTAGACATCTGTTCGAAAGGTACTTTGAACGATCCACGGAGCTCCATAAGATGATCGCGTTGTCAAAAACAATGTTGGCACGCTCGTCGCCTCTGATCACTGTTTTCATATTTATAATATTTATCCACATGTTTCTAGTTTCTATATAGATACAACGTGTTTTAGTTACTTACAAGTGCTAATTACATATGGACTAATAACTTAAATTCAGTAGTGATTTTAATTGAATATTTTGAATATTTATTTAATTTTTCAAATTAAAACTGAACTTAATTGACTGTGTTAACTATCCTTTTCCAGTCCTTTTATTATTTTATTGTAATTATTAATTATTTGCATACAATTAAAAAATATTTTTAATGATGCTAAAGAAGTATAACTTCTCACGCGCGTACATTTTTTTTTCTTCGTTTATCAGGTAGATTATCAAAAAGCTTTACGAACGAAGACAGTAGGACATATCGTACTAGTGCAGCATTAAACTTTAAGGAAGACTTACGTTATCACACCAGTAATTGGATAAGTAAGCTTACCTGAAACAAAAAATATTTATCATAAGTAATTAATATAAAAAAAATCTTCACTCATATGAGGTGTACCTTTAATAGGGATGATGACTAATTTTTTTTCTTCGTTTATCAGGTAGATTATCAAAAAGTATTGGACACGTATTTTTTCTTTTTTCACAAAATATAAACATTGCAGAGATATATTGATTTGAAAAGTCGCATGACGTCACGTTTGAGTACACTTATAAGTAAAAATTCACTCAAAAGTGACGTCACGAGCCCCTACTCCCAAACTTTGACGCGCTATAACTTTGTTTTTTTTTGATTGATTGCCCAAAGAAGAAATACGTGTCCATTATGTTTTGATCATCTAACTGACGGACTAAATAGAATATAGTTTACTGTACCCCGTCATCATCCCTATTAACTTGTCCCCGATGAAAGATTTGATACGAAAACTTTGGGATTTTGGAATTCATGATATTGTTATTTTTCAATAGGTGATTTGGTAAGGTTTTGACTGGCAGTATTCGAAGAATCTGTTAATTTTAAAGTCGAATAGCAAAGTCAAGGAGATGGATCGAAAATTATATATGTCTAATATATCTGTTATTAAGTACTGAAAAAAATCGGTAAACGGAAAACTGGAAAGTACATGTTAAACAAAAGTAATGAATGAATTAAATAAATATTCAGAAACACCAAATATAAAAAAACATAACAAATATTTTTTAAACTAATAATGAAAATTGTTGTAGATTTAGGATCGAACCAAAATATTTACTGGCTGCAGTCTTAACCATGCAGGTACTTCACTTGACAATTATATTTGGTATTTGTAAACATGACTACAGTCTGTCCTTATCATACGTTAAAAGGAATGAAAAGGACAGACTGATGTCAAGTTTACAAATAGCAAACACGAATAGCCAAGTGAAGCGTCGACATCAGTGATCATTAAACTAACGGAGCTCTTTTAAATACTAACTAAATTACGGTGCATATTGCTAAAGCTTGGAGGTTTTTGAGATATTGAGATTCTCTACTCAACAGCCGCTTTTACAACAGCCACAACAGATTTTTCACATCAAAAGTATCTTGTTTTTCTAAAACACTTTTATTAGTTTCACCTGTTTGTTTGTTTGTATGTATGTAACTGACTCGTTTGGACTCGATTTTTCCCAACTTTAAGCGATCAGATTTACTTTAAACGTTGTAGACTTATCACCGATCGAAGAAAATACAATATTTTGATAAGCTTATTGATAATATGGAAAGGGCTATGCTTGGCGTTCCTCTGAAGAATCGCATCAGAAATGAGGTAATCCGACAGAGAACCAAAGTTATCGACATAGCCCATCGGATTAGCAAGTTGAAGTGGCAGTGGGCTGGCCACATTTGCCGAAGAACCGATATCCGATGGGGTAGACGAGTTCTGGAGTGGAGACCGCGTCTAGGCAAACGTAGTGTAGGACGTCCTCAGGCACGATGGAGTGACGTTTTGCGCAAGGTGGCTGGCACGAGCTGGATGCGAGTAGCCCAAGATCGATCTGAGTGGAGTGCGTTTGGAGAGGCCTTTGTCCAGCAGTGGACTAAGATAGTAAATTTTTGGTCACCCATCCAATGACTGACCACTGCGAAAGTTGCTTAACTTCAACGATCGCAGCCGAACGCGCTAATTACTTGCGCCATTGAGCTCCTCATAAACATATTAGATTTTTTTTATTTTAAAAAACTATTAGATTTTTGAAGTTATACTTCTTTAGGCGCGTTATGAAAAAATGATGAGAGTGAAATTTTAAGATGCGCGCGCATCACTCTAACACAAAATTTTAACTAAATTCGCTAAAGCGACCAACTTCATGCGTTACTTTTGTGTTTACCGCACCTTAAGAAAATCTACCAACAAAATAGAAATAGAATCTCTATTCAGTGGGTGCTAACGACTGCATTATGAAGGCCTATCAAAAGTATTTATTAATCTGGAACAACGGAACCAAAGCGCGATTCAGGAGACTACAGCGCCATCTCTTGACCATTGGTGTAGTAGAACCAAAAACCACATCTTTATTTTTTTTTTATTTACATACATTATATTTATGTATTTTCTGCACGCTTCATAGCTCTGTGGTAAGTTGACTCAATCAAACTTGACAGCTCGCAGTCGATGTGGGTCGGACACTGTGGATCATCGATTTTTTCACCTCCCCCCTTCGTGTTTACTCTGCTTAATGCTGCAGGTGGGTGACAGACGGAATGACATAATTCTACCTTATTAGGTTCTATATTTTAGCGAACGTATGTACGTACGCTTACGAAGAATTACGTCGAAGGTGATTTTGCACGGTGACACGGTAGTGATGGACGACAAAGGATGTTATTTATGAGATGTTTGGTATCTCGATCGTAAAATTGTGTTTTAGATATCTGATAAAGAGCCAGCAATGTCCTACTAAAATCATTAAATTCGCCTATGATATTTCATCATCATCATCAGCCTATTAATGTCCCCACTGCTGGGGCACAGGCCTTCCCTATGGATGGAATAGGGAGATTAAGCCATGAGTCACCACGCGGGCCCAGTGCGGATTGGTGGGTGCTAACGACTGCAGATGCAACCGGGACCAACGGCTTAACGTGCCTTCCGAAGCACGGAGGAGCTCGAGATAGTAAATTTTTGGTTTTGGTGTTAATGATTCTAGCAAATTGTTTTCTTATATAATCGCTATTTAACAATATAAATAATAAATAAATAAATATTTCCGACACTCACACCAATTAGCCCTGCCCCAAATTAAGCACTATAAGGCTTGTGTTATGGGATACCAGGGTAACGGATAGAATACATATACTGTACATATATAAGTAAATTTATATAAATACATATTAAACATCCATGACTGGAGTACAAATGCTCGTATTCATCACACAAACATCTGCCCCCACCGGGATTCGAACCCGAGTCCTCTCGAGTCGGCGACAGCCATGAAACCCGGCGTACAAACCACTCGGCCATGGAGGCCGTCAAATATCTGTATCATTGCACTCAATCATAATCATATACAGAACCCTCAAGGATCATTATTAGGTCAGCAAATCAACCCAAAATCAATACTAAAATGATTTAATAAGATTTTTAATTAATATAATTTTTAAATCATCGAAATCGGTTCATTCGTTGCGATTTTATAACTAATTTTAATGGTAGCCAGTATTCGCAGGTAGCCGAAACGTGTAACGGTCGAACTTTAGGAGCGTCTCTACGCTCGCTCGCGCCCGAGCGCTGGAGCTCTATGACGTCACAATCACCACGCGGCTAGCCGAAAATTCGTTTAGTAATTTAGTCATAACTTCGTCAATATTTGTCGTAGAGCAAAAATTTAACCACTGTATTTTATGGAATCCTTAGCTCTATAAATCTGCATTCGCAACTAAAATCTCTACGGCTCCTTATTGACGGGCCACTCGATCAAATCTTGAATCCGAACAACAACAAACGAATAACAACTGTAATTGAAAAGAAACAAAGCGCAAAATTCAATTGCAAGAACTTCTCCACACTTTTCGTTTGGAACAAACAGCGTTTGCGTTCAGTTTAAAGGAGTTTAACCTTTATTTTGTTAACGATAGGAGCGTACGTGATGGAACACAGGTGACGTTTTTACGTCAAAATGTCAGGAGTTATGCAATTGCATCTGTCTGCGTAAGTAGAGACGGCGTAGACAAAGAAAGGAAAATAAGTAATCTGAAAAGGTGTTCCACTGTTAAAATAAGTTTATCCTTGGAAATATATCCATACGAATCACAACTAGCTAGGAAAAAAAATGGGTGCGTGTACTTATGTAGGCGCGTGAGAAGTTATCCTTCTTTGGCATCGTTTAAAATTAGTTTTTAATTGCATGCAAATAATTAATTACAATAAATTAATAAAAAGTCTGGAAAAGGACACAGTCAATAAAGTTCAGTTTTAATTTGAAAAAATAAATAAATAATCAAAATATTCAATTAAAATCGCTACTGAATATAATTTATTAGAACATATGTGATTTGCACTTGTATGAAACTCAAACACGTATTCCGAATATACAAACTAGAAACATGTGGATAAATATTATAAATATGAATACCTATAACTGTTACTTTATTACAAAAAATAAAGATGTGGTTTTTGGTTCTACTACACCAATGGTCAAGAGATGGCGCTGTAGTCTCCTGAATCGCGCTTTGGTTCCGTTGTTCCAGATTAATAAATACTTTTGATAGGCCTTCACAATGCAGTCGTTAGCACCCACTAAATAGAGATTCTATTTCTATTTTGTTGGTAGATTTTCTTAATGTGCGGTAAACACAAAAGTAAGCTTTACGCTTACTTCGTACGCTTTAGCGACCAACTTCATGCTGATAATATTTTGTGTTACAGTCATGCGCGCGCATCTTAAAATTTCACTCTCATCATTTTTACATAACGCGCCTAAAGAAGTATAACTTCAATAAATTTGTCCTTGGAAATATATCCATACGAATCACAACTAGCTAGGAAAAAATTATCTAATAAGTTGAATACTTGACAATTTGAGGAAATGTTCATTTAAAAACCGGCCAAGTGAGTGTCGTACCACGCGCAATGTAGGGTTGTGTAGTTGCTCGTCGTCAATACAATATATTTTGGAAAGAGTCTATATTTAAAGCAATTACTTCGTCTAAGTCACTTTAAATTGTTTCTTCTAAGGATTTTTTACTAAGTCAGAAATTTTCTAATACATAAGTTGAACGACTATTACTCTTAAGAGCCCTGTTACAAAATTGCGCCGCTGCCGTACTGATCGGCGCGTAGGTAGATTTGCACTAGTATATATTGCATTTTACGGGTGATGTTTCGAGTCTTATAAAATAAATTTATATGAACTAATTATAAAAAAATATACATATTTCAGTAGTTCAATGATGATAGATTAGTTTTATGAAAGTTTTTGATAGTAATTCTATTTAATTCTATATCAAAATACGAGGTAAACCTGCATTATTTTTTTGGGAAAACCCACGGAGGTTAGATGTTTTTTCTTGATAATTAATGAGATGGAAAATCAAAATTCTAATACAATATGTTACAGCAAAAACATGTTTCTGATGTCATAGTAATTAATTTGATCTAATTTATTGAACATTATTGAGAGATTGAGGCGTTTGAAGTTGTGCATATTATCGTTTTTTTCCGTAAACTAGCTGCAGTTGAACGATCAGTACAAAAAAAGGAAAATAGTATTTGCAAATATTTTACATTAACTTACAAAAGAAAGAATAAATTTACTGTTTATCTATCCATAGGGAAGGCCTGAGCCCCAGCAGTGGGCACATTAATAGGCTGATGATGATGATGACGACGAATATCATAGTAAAATGATGTTTGACAAACAACATAATTATATAGGTCGCAATACCCAATTGTGCCGGGACGAGAAAAGATTTCGCTTTAGGCAGATGTGTTATCAACCAAGCCAATTTATGTTTCAAGAGCATGCATAATAACAAAGCCACGTACAAAAGTTTATAGTTTGAACGATGGAAATTGGAAGGTACCTTTCTAACCGACATTCAAGTGCGTATGTGGTGAAATCTCCTTGTATTTTTAATGGAAATTAAATTTTAATATTTCTACTCCTATCAAAATTAAATCAAGACTAAGTATATAAATAACTACATATTGGATTCAACTGCAGTTTTCTAAATTTTTCCCTGTTACCGAAATTCATGCTACAACCAAAAATGTATATATCGAAATATAATCAAAAGAATTGTATCATATCTATGAGGATCATGTTTCAACATCCTTAGCCTACCAAATGCCTTAATATTACCAAGTTTTTGAGCGAACCGTCCACGTTGCCGGTGCCCGGGCGTTCCTAAAGCTCGAATTGAAATACGCCTTGCGGAATCAATCTATCAATCAATAAATCGCGCTAAAGATTGAGATATTTCGCCGGGGCTAGAGGGGGGGGCACAACACTCATTCCCCAACAGAAAGCAGAAGCAGAATATCGCTATTTATTAGTACATTGCTTTAAGTCTACGCTGCAACTTATTTCCCTGACAAACGAACGCGGTAATAGTCGCGAAAGAAGCGTTCGTTTCGTATCACGTTCGCGTCCCGTTTCCCCCGCTGTTTACCGTGCCCGAGACGGATATATCCCGCGTAGACAGCCGTCAATCAAACGCGATATGATGAGAATTAATATTTCACGGAGAACGAGGAGTGCGCACGGTCTTGATATTAGTGTTATAGGGATCCGAGAATCACCTGTTTTTATCTTTTTTGTACGGATGCATTACCTTATAACCGACAAACGGATTTTAAAACTAATACATAAATACATATTTTGATACGCATACAAATAAATATGTCATCTGATAGGAATCTCCTACTTCCGTTTTAAAATTGATACAATTCAAAAATAAATTATCATATTAATTAATATCAATGACACGTCATCCGTCGCTGTATCACATGATTACATGGAATTCATTAACAGACCCATCATGCTGTCTCGATGACGAGCGGTGAGTCGTAATGCAGACTCAATACTTTTCCTTAGAAATTCTCAAACTATTTGAAATTGAAACGGAAACAATAATTAAATTCAGACGGCCCTTTCGAAGCATTACCTTAAACTAGTGGCAGTAATTCTTTTGTTATTTATCTTTGAACTGGTCATTAAGAAAACTGCCCAAGCTTACGCTGCAACATAGGGTCAATATTGCAATAAGCTTCTCATTGAACTAGACAATCGACTGCTCGTACCTTAACCAATATGGTATTTGACAGTGTTAAAAATAAAGTGCCAATTGTTAACATCTGTGTTTAGAATGAATATTAACAGGGGTTTTTACTACTGTTACAAAAAAAAAATCATAATTTTACTAAAAACTAACGAAAAAGATAATAGTTATAATTTTTTTTTTTTTTTTTTTTTTAAAGCATGTAACTGCTTGATGTTTAAATCTAAAGAAAATATAACTAGAAAAATATTCTTTAGATTTAAACATCAAGCAGTTACATGCTTTAAAAATAATAAAAATTATAACTATAATTGCTATTTCTTCTTTCAAATGTTTAATACTTGTAAAAGTATTCATTTGACATTGTGGGTTTACCTATAATGCGAAGAGATGGCGCTGCCTTGCAGCTTAAGAATAGCTAGAGAGAATTTCGACGCGGTCCGTGAGGGCCGCGGTAGCATAATTGGTCAGTGGTTCGAGTCCCGTCTGCTGCCTGGTCCGCGTGGAATTTTTTCAAGATAATAGTTTTCTTATCTATTGTAACGTGACCCAAAACGCTTGGGATTGGCGGAGCCTAAAATGACGTCACACGCAAGTAAACTTCCGGTTAAAGTGCCATTACATTGTATCGCTTGACGTTTTAATATCAGTCGTGTGACGTCACACACTAGTTAGACGCCATATTGTCCGGAGAAACGTTTTCGCGGCAGCTTGAAAATGGAGATTTTGATTTGGTTATTTTTTCTGAAATGCACAACAGAATGATGAATTTCAACTTTTTACGGACTTCATAAACATTAGTCAACAACGTGAGATCGTTTACTAAAACTTGTCAAATACGCTATTGTGTAGTAAAACTGGATAAGCATGAGAGAGATGAATTGATGCAATGAATCGAAATCGGGCAGTCGTAAAAATTTTGCAAAAACGAAAACACTCAAAATATCAAATCAGTTCGATCCGACTGACTTGCCAAATACGTGTAGACGTCAATGTGAAATCAATCAAGTCCGAGTCTTGCCCCCGGGAGGCGAGGGGGGCGGTGGAGGGGCGCAGCGGCGCGGGGGCCTTGACCTGTCGCGTGTTTGCTTTGCGGGGTCTTGACGTCTGATTGATAGGCGAGGTGGAGTTTTTTTTTTAGCGAAGGAGGACCTCGCGATCGGTTTAGCGTAGATCGGATTAAATCCTCGGCAAAGGTCGGTCTTTATGCTGTTGCAGAATTTTCGTATTAAGACACCACTTTGAACACGTTCCCATAAAAGCGTATCGACCAATGGTATCAACGGACATAAATTTAAAATAATTAGTGTTCGATTATACGTCGGTCCGAACAATCATTAATGTCCCCACTGCTGGGGCACAGGCCTTCCCTATGGATGGAATAGGGAGATTGGGCCATAATCCACCACGCGGGCCCAGTGCGTGCGTGGTGAGTGCTAACGACTGCAGATGCAGCCGGGACCAACGGCTTAACGTGCCTTCCGAAGCACGGAGGAACTCGAGATAGAAGATTTTTGACCACTGCGAAAGTTGCTTAACTTCAACGATCGCAGCCGAACGCGCTTACCACCTGCGCCATCGAGTTCCTCGCATACGGTCCGAACAATATACATATACAAAGATCATAATACCCAATCTACAAAAACAAAAATGGAACTTGCTATAAAACAACTTGGTTAGGTAAAAATCGCTGGCACCATTTGACGATAGTCAAAATGAGCTCATAATTTGACAGTGATAAATTGATAATGACAACTGTCCAAGCGTTAAAGTAAAATTTAACATTAACTAGCTTCGTGGTTCAACTCATACAAATAAAATAAGTATCTAGTAAGAAAACATATATTTATTCTAGACAACTTAAATGAACTTGATATACAAATTCAAAGTTGACATATTAGCTTAAAACAAAGCTTATTGGGGTAATTAATTCCATAAATTAAAAACCCTTTGACATTTTGGCGTTATTGATGGAAAGCTATTTACATTAATAATGTTTATAGTTACTAATTATTATGGAACCATACTATTAATAACCACATTCGAAAACTAAAAAAAACTGTTCGAATCTCGTCAAGCAAATGTTTAGTGAAGACCACGCAATTTGCGACCAAATGGCAAAATGTATTCTTACAAGTCTTTCAGTTGCTACACAAGTTGCGACCGAATAACCTATACGTCGATTTTAATACTAAACTTAAAAAAGGAACATCTAGTTTATTAGTATTTATTTTTTTAAAAAAACACTATACCAGTTTATGATTCGGAATGGCGTATCTACATTTTCTATAATGTCAACGGTCTTGTCCACATTATCGATACATCGCGACAACTTGGAACTGAGCACGCCACTTATTGAATTAACTTGACACAGTAACACAGGAAACACAAATAACAAGACTAGCTTAGTTGTATCACTTACATGTATTTTCTTTATGAAACAAGTATTATAATATATTTTTCAAGATAATAAGAGAACCAAAAAGAATATATAGCTTTAGGAAGTTAAAGCTAAGCAATTAGACAATAACTAATTTTAACAATAATTAATTTAAAGTAACTAGCATGTCATGTACCTTGTTCTTATGAGTCTCCGATGTTCGGCAACCTTATTTATATATTCAACCTTATTTTTTACTATTTACCTATCTTTTAACCTGTGTATTACTGTAACTGACAAGTGACCAGGGTGTGTATTCTGCTAAGTCATATTAATAACCGTGTGTCACTGGCGTTACAGTAGTTTTAATACAATTACTTTTACTAAAACACAAATTAACTAACGTATCAACTCATGTGTTGCAATAATCTATAAGTATTTGTTATTTTATGTGTGAGTAATGAGACATGATTTTTACGTTATCATAAAAGAATTGACAACCTGTACATAGCAGCGATCTCTTTAATAGCGATTATGTTACTTTTTGTATATTAGACTTTTTGTACTTAACGACTGCAAATTCAGCCGAGCTTAAGGTGATTTCCGAAGCTAAAGTCTATGCATCTTCATTCTTCATGTACAACATCAGTGCAATTAAACACACTATACTTAGTTAAACACATTACTCTGCAAATAATAAACATATTTGATATAAAAAGAAACCGAGCAAATAATCAATAATGACATCTTCTAAATTGAAATCAGTCGCCATTTCGATATTAAAATTACAAATTTATTCTTAATATGCGTCATTAGTAGATATGTTTGTTAATTATTCGACACAAATACAATATTAAGTTAAAATCGGTCTGACTGATTGTAAATTACTAATTAATAAGTTGTTAATCAAATTATATTAACGGTAATGAATTAGATTTGGTGACTCTAAAACTTAAGTTGAATATATAAATAATTAAGGTGTAGGTCAAAATAGCAACTTTGTGTCAACCGCTTCCAATTCCAAAGAGGAGAAAGTTTATTTTCAGTAAACAATAGTCGAGCGATTGGTTCGCAGTGACCGACTTATAACGACATTGACGGACAGTCTCGCAATTAAAATATGGTAGTTATATGTCAATTAATGTTAAAGTCGCGTCAATCGGACAGACAAAACGTCAAACGTCAGTTATATTTTTGTTGTTAATCACAATTCGTGTTTAAATTGACAAGGCTTTTACACCCATGCCTAATGAGATTTTTTAATATCACGATTAATTAAGATAATAAGGTACCTGATACAAATAAGGCCTATGCTCAAATAAGGCCTGTAGTGCAGAAAAGTCTATTAAAATATCATCATCATCAACAGCCTATCCTAGTCCACTGCTGGACATAGGCCTCTACAAATGCACGCCACTCAGATCGATCTTGGGTTACTCGCATCCAGCTCCTGCCAGCTACCTTCCTACACTACGTTTGCCTAGACGCGGTCTCCACTCCAGAACTCTTCTACCCCAACGGTTATCGGTTCTTCGACAAAGATGGCCAGCCCACTGCCACTTCAACTTGCTAATCCGGTGGGCTATGTCGATAACTCTGGTTCTCTGTCAGATTACCTCATTTCTGATGCGATCCTTCAGAGAAACGCCGAGCATAGCCCTTCCCATAGCGCGCTGAGCGACTTTGAACTTGTGGGCCAGCCGTACTGTCAGTGTCCACGTCTCGGCTTCGTATGTCATCACAGGTAGGACGCACTCATTGAAGACTTTCGTCTTTAGGTACTGTGGGATCGACGATGTCAGGACTTGACGTAACTTCCCAAACGCTTGCTATTAAAATATATCTACATCAAAAATACTTTGATAATTAGAGGGGCTCCATGGCGCGGGTGGTTAGCGCTTTCGGCTGCGATCATTGAAGTTAAGCAACTTTCGCAGTTGGTTAGTCATTGGTTGGGTGACCAAAAATCTTTTATCTCGAGTTACGTTAAGCCGTTGGTTCCGGCTGCATCTGCAGTCGTTAGCACCGGCCAATCCGCAATCAGTTCGCGTTGTGGGTCATGGCCCAATCTCCCTATACCATCCATAGGGAAGGCTTGTGCACCAGCAGTGGGGACATTATTAGGCTGATGATGATGTTTGAAATATTTATTTATTTGCCCCATCGGCATTCGGACTCAGGACCTCAGATGAAAAATACTTCACACATGCGTAGATGACAGTTCTACAATTCGGGAAGCTGTGTGCTGTGGCGGTACTTTCGTTATTAATTTGTCGTAATTTTTATCGAATTTTTATACGTTATTCTTTGAAGTTTTGTTTCATGTAATGTATACGGATCGCAATATAACTAATCAAAAAGTTAAATTGGTCAGTGCATTCGCCCGGATTGCGAAGGGTGCGGGTTCGAGTCCCGTCTGCTGCCTGGTCCGCGTGGATTTTTTTCTAGTTATATTTTCTTTAACCAAACCTTGTTTCTTTATATCTATGATGTAATTTCTGGATACCTATGATATAGGGACAGTTTAGTAAAACTCATTCAACAGTCCGTGGTATAGCTATATCTACCAGTTTCAAATTTCCGCACATCTCGCTGTTTTTTTTTTAATTTCGCTTTAAAAAAGCTTTGTTTGGCTCATGGATACTGTTTTTGGACAGAATATAATATCTGTGATCTCATAGTATTAACAGACCGGCTTTATCTGATTTGGAAAAAAAAAATAAAAAAATCTTTCCTTTTGTTTTCTTGGCGTTTCGCTGGAAAAGAATTCCATGAACATGGATAATATCTGATTTGGAAAAAAAACCTCATCTATATTGTGTCATACCTGAAAATCAGCGATTTACTCTCGGAGTAAATGTTACGCTGAGTTTTCGCCCATTCGCATCGCTGCTGCACACGAAAATATCAGTCCTATAGTTGTATAAATATAATTTGTTATATGTTTTAAAGGATTTAAGTATATTATTGTAAAATTTGTCTTCAATTTTGTATGTGTGCATGTTGGTGTGAATAAAGTTTTATCTATCTATCTAATACGCAGTTATTCACTAACTAGTTCAGATGCCACTTAAATGTCATGCACCATTCTAAATAGTAATTTAGTTGTCAAACAAATATAGCGCATTTTCGCACATTACCATAGGTCATCATCATCATCAGCCTATTAATGTCCCCACTGCTGCGGCACAGGCCTTCCCTATGGATGGAATAAGGAGATTGGGCCATGACCCACCACGCGGGCCCAGTGCGGATTGGTGGGTGCTCACGACCGCAGATGCAGCCGGGACCAACGGCTAAACGTGCCTTCCGAAGCACGGAGGAGCTCGAGATAGAAATTTTTGGTCACCCATCCAATGACCGACCACTGCGAAAGTTGCTTAACTTCAACGATCGCAGCCGAAAGCGCTAACCACCTGCGCCATCGAGTTCCTCGGAAACGGTCCGAACAATATACATATACAAAGATCATAATACCCAATCTACAAAAACAAAATTGGAACTTGCTTTAAAACAACTTGGTTCGGTAAACCCATTTTTACCGAACCAAGTTTGGCGATTGACGACATTGACGACATTGACGACGACAAGGCACCATTTGACGATAGTCAAAATGAGCTCATAATTTGACAGTGATAAATTGATAATGACTTAACTGTGCAAGCGTTAAAGTAAAATTTCGAGCTCCTCCATTTCCATAGGTACTTTACTCTAATTTCCCGAAGCTTTGAATACACGAAGACATAAGGTACAGTCGCAGACATAAGGGCATTCGCATTACGAGTTTCCCGATAAAAAACAACACCGCACCACCACCGTACATTGGCAGCCGAAGTTATTGTGCGCCCAGAATGGCCTATGTTGCGTCTCGCTCGCACGCCCCCGAAACGCCTAGAACAAAACGGGTGCACTAAAATTTTATTCTTCCCACACGTGGCTCCGGGCACTGGTGTATAATACCATTGCCAGTAACTTAACTAAAAAGAAAGATAAGTTCGTATTTATACTATCCGAATGCGATATTTCGCTGCGACCGTCAGTGTGAAGCGTTCGATTACAATTTAAAGTCATGATGGTGGCTCGGCGTTCGAAATTTGAATTCGCAACCGGTTTCTGGGCGCACGCGACTTTGGTCTCTATTTTCGATGGAGCAACGGCGAATTTCGCGGGGTTTCCTATTTTAAAATAAGTCGTTGTGCCTCGAATGAGATCCTCCGAGGAGGTCGCTCTAACAGCCCCGGAGTCTTATGTAGTGAACAGAATGTGTCAGTTCAACTACTTTTTTTTCTTAATAATAAAGCTATAATTTTATTGGTGCTCATTAATGCTGAATGCGCCCTTATGGATGGACATAATCGCTGCCATTGCGAGTTCAATGTGTATATAGATAGGTTTGGAGAGCGTTGAGTTTTTGTAATGGTAATCGAATAGAGAGCTTCACCCATAAATTTGTGTGATGATTCTGATTATGGACATTGTTGAAAAGAAAATGCTCGAACTTAACACATGTGAAAATTATCTTTTTAAGTGCATAATTTATATGATGTGTATCGGGTAAGCTGGATTGCTTATTTATAAGAATGATTCGTATACATTTCGGAACCGGGGTTAATACCTTCGTAATCTGTAACAATAAACAAATTTCTTGAAAAAAACCGGAAAATTTGTATGAAATAATTCTCGAAAAAAGGGGAAACTTATTTGGATATGTTTTACTGTGTGTGCACAGACTTTACCTTAAGGATTTTAATTTTTAATCCTTTGCTTGTGAAAGTTCCGTTCCTTTGGCAGTCTGTCGCTGATTTACCATTAAAATAGTAGATTATTAACCAAGGGGATAAAGCAGTGTCTTCTGTCGCGGGTGATAACTAAGACAGCTTTATCTAGAAAATACTCTACTTTTCGTACCATTTGCGAAAAAAATATCACAATAATAATATGAGATAAGCATTTATTAAAAAATAATCAGAATTCAAAGTAAAAGTTAACATTCGATACATTGGTCCAATTAAATACGGCCTCGTCGGTTTTCGTAATTTTATTTAATGATCATAACTGCACAATAAATGCGTATACCTTTTTCTAAAAGTAAATGCTTTATATACAAACTCAATGTTGTAAACACAGATGTAGTTCAGTATAAATTTCGCTAAGTATTCCAAAGGACACCCGGCATTTTGTGCCAAAGTTGTATACTTTTCTAATTTTTTTATCTGTTTCATAATTGGATAACGTAGTCTGGCAATATTTGTCATCAGCAGCTAGCTGTCAATGTCAAATACGTATGTTTGTCATCAAAAGGGTTTCTATATCAAAAAATATTAATCATTAAATAACTTCTTTCCACGATTCACTAAAAATAAGGCAAAAGTAGTTTTATGTAGCAAATAATTTTGGCTTTATTTTGAGACCAAATTCAACTGTATACAAGTTTAGCATTTTTTCTATGAAAAGTGCCGGGTCTCCTTTAAATCACATTCTCCCCCTAGAGGATGAATGAAATTCAGTACAATTTCCTTCCCTGTTTTTAACAGATTAAAAATGACTATTCTTATTTTCGCTTTTTGTGGCACAGAATGTCACTTTTTTGAGCAAGTGGTACGAAAAAGTATTTTCTTAACTGAAATTCTTCGTTCGGTTCAATATTCTTCACTGAAAAGTGATTTTTCGCAACTTTTCTTCATTACCTATTTGTAATGTATTTTATATTAAATACGGTGCATTATGATTAACAATTACACAAAATAGTTAATCATAATGCACCGCAACGTGACCAAATTAAAACTCCATCATCCGACATCTGTCGAGTTCCTTTCAAACACGATATTATTGACATTCGACGAACAAGCAACCTTACAACCGGTTGCGAGTAAAGACCTGGGGTACCATTCTGAACGCCCGCGAACGAATACTCGAACACTATAAGATACAATAGGCGATGTAATAAGAAAACGCATCCGATGCCACTGAATTTAATATAAAACTACATAAACTGCTAAATATTAAAATTAAATTTGCAAAACAAAATCCAATATAATTTTTGCAGCGCCAGCAATTGGCGCGTCATCGCGTCTACATTTTAAAAATCAAAGATCGCGATAACAATTTTTTGATTACCGACAAACTGCCTTTGCAACGTTGTTTAACCTCTAGAGTTGATTCAGTTTAAGATTAGTCCCCGATAGTTATTCACAAAAAAACAGTTTTTTTTATATAAAGGTAGGCAAATGACTCTACCCCACCTGTTGTTATGTGTTAATAAAGTCCAAACGCGAAGATAGCTGGTACAGCAGTTATAAACTGCTACACCAATCATCCTCACCTTGCCGCCCTGCAAAAATGCTTCTTCACGCCTCTCTTAAAGGACCCCAGATTATAGGAAGGAGGGAACACTTGCGCGGGTAAAGCATTCGACTTACGAATAGTACGACAAAGAAATGAGTCACCAAATTTCTTTGTTCGTGTAGGAATAGTGGCCACAGTAAGTCGGTGGCAACGTAGGCCAGCGCGCGTGGTCCTCTGAAGAAAAGGTGATGGAGGGATAAGGGAGAATAACTCCTCAGAACAGAATTTACGTTCTTGTAAGAATATTTAATAAATCTAGATTTCGAACGGGAGTTAGATTCATTGAGTTTTGGTGTGCATGAAAACATTGGAAATAAAATATTTTGGAAACTTCGTTTGCGCACGTTTAGAATAGGATCCCTCGTTCTGCGTTCTACGAGGCCGGCTAACAATGCACCTGTCCCAATAAGACGGACGAACGTAACAATAACAAACTCGAGATTCAGGAGAAATGCTTGAACCAATATAAAGATATAAGGATCCGTATATTAGTAAAATAAAATCTATATTTTTATTACCCACTTTGGATTAAGAAATAGCGTATTTGACAGTATTAAAAATAAAGTGCCAATTGTTAGCATCCGTATTTAGAATGAATTTTAGCAGGAGTTTTTACTATTTTTACAAAAAAAAAAACATAATTTTACTAAAAACCCACGAAAAAGATATTAGTTTTCTTGTCTATTGTCACGTGACCCAAAACGCTTGGGATCGGTGGAGCCTAAAATGACGTCACACGCAAGTAAACTTCCGGTTAAAGTGACATTAGATTGTATGGTTTGACGTTTTAATGACAGTCGTGTGACGTCACACACCAGTGAGACGCCATATTGTGCAGAGATACGTTTTTCGCGGCAACTTGAAAATAGAGTTTTTGATTTAGTTTTTTTACCGAAATACACAACATAATGATGAACATATTTTTATGGACTCTATAAACATTAGTCAATAACGTGAGATCGTTTTCTAAAACTTGTCAAATACCCTATTACTATACCCGAAGGTTCCTTACTTTGTAGATATACATATGAATGTCCGTATATGTTTTCAACAGTCCTTAAAAAATGATGTTCCTTATTAGTTAACTTAGAAGTTTTATTTTTTGACATATTTAAGGGAGCGCAAACCGGTGTATGTGGTTCATAATTTCACCTCAACACCTCCCCGCGTTCCCTAGTTAAAGGGCCTTGACAGACAAATGGACAGCAAAGTTGATCCTATGAGAGTTCTGTTTTTTCCTTTTGAGCTAAGAAAGCATAAAAGCAACAAATTCACAAAATATTCACTTTGAGGAACATCATAAAATTTCACCATAGAAAATCTACTTCCTTCTGTGTTGCTCTATAGATAAAGAAAATGTCAAAATCTTGATTAGTCAAAAGTCAAACCATCTTCAATCAAATTGGATGAAAAATACAACTTTTTTGATTCGTCCATATTTTTGCCCTACACCCAGTAAACCACATTAATCACTATGTGTTTGAAAAACTATCCAAACAATACCTACTGCGGTATTCATAACTTTCATCATCATCATCATCAACAGCCTATCTTAGTCCACTGCTGGACATAGGCCTCTCCAATTGCACGCCACTCAGATCGATCTTGGGCTACTCGCATCCAGCTCCTGCCAGCCAAAATTATAGAAAATTGAAGAAAGAAGATCGTCTTGGAATATTGAAGATAGAAAATAGAAGATTGAAGACAGAAAAATGCCACGAACAAGATCTCAAGCTGACAAGATGAACCAGGCCGAAGAGGAGCATATCGAGAGAGGCAACGATGAGACAGAGCGAACCGCCGCAGGAGAGAATCCTGTCCAACCCCCGTCAAGAGCGCCATCGGAAGAGAGCGACACCGTGACGCGGCCACATCAGCTTGCACTCACTCCATTATCAAAAAACACAATTGATAACTTTATTTTCCACATATAGATACGTGTCTAATATTATGTCAACGAGATCTTAATTCTTTGCTCAACTGAACCCTAACAGAGCAAGTCCACACCACACACACACCGTTGTTATGATATATGGAGCGCATCGCAAATTGACCGGGCAATATCAACAATGACGTCGTCATCGCCGCCTCTCGTAAAGTAAACACGGCGAATGATGTTAGCCATGATGCACCGCGTATTATACGGGCACCATTCGGATATTGTTCAACAATGGATATAAATATTCATTATTTATATGTAATGAAAGGTAACTTCATGAATCATCTCTGAAGCCATTTTTCAACTTGACGACTCTGTAAATAATAAAACAGGGAGAAAAAAACAGCCCTAGCTGAGTTTCTTGCCGGTTCTTCTTAGTACAAGGTCTCCCGCCGTAGATTTACGAACCGTGGCGTAACTTCTAGACATACATGAGTGCTTGTAACAGCCTAAACTGAATAAATGATTTTGAATCTTATGATTATATTTATGGGGGGCAAGAAATCAACAAATTCGTAATCAAGAGAAACTATAGAGAAAATAATGACTTTTGCTGTACTGTAGAAATTGATATTCGGATTAGTGAATTACACTTAAATCTGCACTAGTAATGAAAAACAAACTCTTAAAAATATCATATGATTTCTCAATCAAATTCAGAATAATTTAAAACAACATCGTGTAAATTGACATATTTGCAATTTGTACCATCACCGATAGGTGTCTTATTCACCAACTCGACACAAGAGAGACCGGACACACGTGTGTTCAGTTATTGAAATTCAAAATTAGGATCACTTATTATTTCGTCATCTGGACACTTCAAGATTTCTACGTATGTCTACATTAGTGAAACATAAATTAAATCACTTTTATGTTTTCGCCAACAGAGCACACATTCCAATTTATGACAAACTAGCTATGCCGCGCGGTGTTCCCCGCGGCTTATTATGTATATTTTCCCACAGTAAAACGTAGCCTATGTATTAATCCGGGGTGTCAGCTACCTCCATAACGAATTTTATTAAAATCGGTCCAGCCGTTAAGACGTGAAGAAGTAACACACCTACACACTTACGCTCATAAACTTTCGCCTTTAGAATATTAGAGTGATTACAGTCAAGCTGATAACAAAAGAATGAAGATAGTTGACCCTTATTAAATAAATTATGTGCGTTTATAACTCAATCGATAACATTCGTGCATTTGCAACATATTACACAACCAATCGATGCACCAGGTGAGAAGACGCAGCGACCCGCGATAAATACGCGGAACGCCCGGTCAATCCGCACCACTACAGAAATAGGTACATTTCACTAAGAAGGATTGTATTTAATCTTTGAGGATTCCCAACGCATGTGTTCGTCTTTAACCTAATAACAGTTTTAACATAACAGTTCTAAGATGATACGTATTTTGAGGATTCTCAACCCATGTGTCATTCTTTACCTTGGAACAGTACTACTTTAACATAACAGTTCTAAGATGATACGTATTATGAAGGAGTCGATGACTACTTCATTACATTATCGACTCTCAGTGCATTAATAACTATTTATGTAACTGTTTTATCATGAGGGATGAGCAACGTGCGTGAATGAGACTGTTCTTTTTGTGAAATTCATAGAGAATACCATACATCGAACAGTAAAGGTGAACGTAGACTTGGCCGCACCGCACGCGCCACAGTCTTCGCATTCATATTCTTTAGGTATATGAAGTTCTATGCAACCTCGCAAAAATCTACCAAAACACGCATCTGTCGTAATTCATATCGCATAGTATCCTGTGATCCTACGATACTGACATTCACTTCTCATCGTCGCGATGCCGGCATCGATGCGCGCATCGGATGCGATATATCTAATGTCGATGCGCATCGATTTCAAAAATATTTTAAAAACGCCCATCTCTATTTATTAATAAGGGGGTTTTCACAGAAGTTGCGCATACCTTTAGAGTGAATCCTTAAATTTAATGCCATGCTCGACGACGTTAAATTAGAATATGATATATCAAGAAAAATTATAAAACAATCGCGTCAATTAAATACGTTCGATGTAGCACTGCTCGGCTTAGTTGATAAAATTTAATTTGTAGATAGAAATACAGATTTGCAAATTATAACAAAACTATAAAATTAGGTGCACAAACTCTTTTACCATCGTAAAGAGTCTCAAAATTCTTTTAGCACGTGTAAATTATTCGAAGAACCTAACCTATCGCATTGAAGCTGACACATGATCTCAAGCTGTTACACGTCATAACTCAACAATAGCTGCTCCCTTGCATCCGCCGCGCTGGCTTGCAGCCAGGAGCGTTTGACACCAGCGCGAGCGGCTGATCGTAACTGATGGTTCACGGGAGCACTTACGGCCGAAACCTCATATAACTCGCTCTTGGGATAGCACTACCAAAAGTCTTGCCGATATCAATATACCTGTACCTATATATAGTACCGCCTTCAGGGAGGCGAATTCCGGAATTCATACAATGGTGTCTCTTTGCAATATTTCAAGGAAGTTATGTGACTATTTCCATATTGTACTTTTTTTTCTAAATGGCTTCGCACGGCTTGTGTGTTTAGCCAATGTCAAGTGTTAAAATGTTTAAAAAATCTATAGCACTCGTAGTCAAAGTAATAAATCAAGTCAAAGTAAGTGGCAGTCAAGTCAATCCCCCTTTCCCTATGTTTCAGTAAATGTGTGGGGATTTACTGGAACCTCCCCGTGGACTTCTTGAGGGAACGTCGAAAGACACTTTCGGCTATTTTGTTTCACTTGTCAACACTTATGTATGTTCCCAAACACTTAGTGGTTAATAATCCACCATTATTAGACACTAACATCCGCCACAACACAATTTTTAACAAGAAAAACAAAACTGCTAAAGTGACGCTTTCCGATCCTGCCAAAAAGTCCATATTGTACTTTATGCTATGGAAAAGGACCAATTGACATTCGATGCGATCTGTCAGAGACGTATCTCCCTAAAACAGTAAATGACCTCCCTGGGTGATGCTATCGCCAACAAATTGAAAATATATTTTCTAATTCATTGGCTACCAAATGGAAATTAGGTTTAAAACAGTTTGATATTATTATCGTTCCGTGAGTACGTTTGTTTACGTAATAAAGTTTCCTAATGTGATGTTCTTCTCAAATTCCACATTATAAAGTGGCAAACGAAAAGAATATTGGAAGAAGAAGCCAAAATATACTAATACTAGTGGCCCGTCCTCGCTTCGCTACGGGGTAGAATTGATCAAAATCCTTTCTTAGCGGATGCCTACGTCATAACATCTACCTGCATGCCAAATTGCAGCCCGATCCGTCCAGTGGTTTGGGCTGTGCGTTGATAGATCACTATGTCAGTCAGTCAGTCACCTTTGAGTTTTATATATATAGATAGATTTAGAGTGACGACACGTTGTCCTGGTTATTTTTACATGAAAGTGCAAATTAAAATCTACCACTTAACCCAACGTTGATTAAGTTTTAATTGAAGTGCTCGAAGGCTAGGCGCTTTGAATTAATTATGTTGGTTTCAGGTATACTCCTGATCTCTGAGAGGAGCTCGATGGCGCAGGTGGCTAGCGCGTTCGGCTGCGATCGTTGAAGTTAAGCAACTTTCGCAGTGGTCGGTCATTGGATGGGTGACCAAAAATTTACTATCTCGAGCTCCTCCGTGCTTCGGAAGGTACGTTAAGCCGTTGGTCCCGGCTG
Organism: Chilo suppressalis; assembly: GCA_902850365.2. Classification (NCBI taxonomy): domain Eukaryota; kingdom Metazoa; phylum Arthropoda; class Insecta; order Lepidoptera; family Crambidae; genus Chilo; species Chilo suppressalis. The sequence continues at coordinate 2,571,409 of OU963899.1, read as the reverse complement.
CATTTGCAGTCGTTAGCACCCACCAATCCGCACTGGGCCCGCGTGGTGGGTCATGGCCCAATCTCCCTATTCCATCGATAGGGAAGGCCTGTGCCCCAGCAGTAGGGACATTAATAGGCTGATGATGATGATGATGATACTCCTGATATGGAATCCTCAGCACCAATCTGTGTTGCCTTCGCGTGCGTGGTGGGTTATTAGTGGTAGGTTTTTTTTATGTAGCATACGAGCAGACGGCTCACCTGGTGGTAAGTGATCACCGTCGCCCATGGACACTTGCAACACCAGGAGTATCACAAATGCGATGCTTTAAGGAAGGAGTACGCCCTTTTTTTGAAGGTTTTTGGGTCGTATTGGTCCGGAAACACTGCTGGCGACAAAATATTACACAGTTTTGTCGTACGTGGTAAAAAATTTCGACAAAAACGCACGGTTGTGGATAGCCACGCATCAAGATGATGGGGATGAAATTTTTGTCGGAAGGAGGTTCCTTCCATAAATATGGAAAACCCTGGTCCAGTGGACATTAATATGTTGACGATGACGATGTATAGGTATGAAATAGAAATAATTTCAAGCCAAACAAACTCTGATGCTCCATCTCTTTTAAGAATCAGCAAGCGAGACCACTTCATTATGAAAGAGAAGTTATTATACGTACGAAATAACATAAACAAATCGTTACATTTTATTACAGCAATCTATAAGATTTTTTATATGTGTATGCAGAATTTTAGTTTTGTAGTTAAAAAAGCCTTTAGCTACAAAATCTTTCATTTGTTGATATTATACAAAAAAGTGACTTCGGCCATGTTGTAAATTATTCGAAGTAAACATACATTACGTTACATTTAACTAAATGTAACTATAGTTAAAATACTATAGAGAAAAATAACCATTTGTCAAAATTTGACACATTCTGCTATGTTTTAACGTGGCATTAACTACAGTCAAATTTAACTATCGGTGAAACAACGCGGCTTAAGTAGATCACTATAGAATCGAAGATGAAGTATAAAGAATATATTTGACAGAATCTTTGAAAAAGTAACATTTATATGCTAACATTTTTGTTCCTAATGTTTGGATTATTGAAACATCAGACAAGTTTTAGATATTTTATTCGCAGACTTAAATAACAACACCGAACCTAATGCCTTGCGAATAAATAAATATATTACGATGATAATCTCGGTCGAATTTGAAGACTAATTTGATGTGCGAAAAAACATACATTTTATTCCGGCACCAATATGTCAGACGTTATAAACAGGGTAATAAGTCATAAAACAATTAAAACTTAATTAATATTAATGACATAAATGAATACTAATAGCACAAATGATTATTAGTGTCTCGAAGCAGCTTAAAAATCTGCGTTCACAATTTCAGCATACGTCGAGAATTATGAAGCTGGTTTGGGATTATCATCTTTAGTGTTTCATATAGATTAGTGATGTAACGAATGTCATTTTTTGAACATTCGCGAATGTGAATGCAAATATTTAGTTTTTTTTTAATTGGCGCCAATTGTCTATGGCATGATGGCAGTCTCGTTCGAATTGGCGAGTTGATATGAACTCAAACAAAGAAAGTGAATTTTGAGGTTAGTGATTGTGAGTGGTAATAGTGATTTATTAACATGAGTAATCGAATTCTAGTGAAACATGGACTTATTTCACAGTTTGCGATGCTGAACGAGCTAAATGCAAACTGTGTAACAATGAATATTCAAGGAAAGGTAGAACTACAACTCCTTCAAATTGTTTTTTTCTAATATTCATATTCGCAAAACATTCGCAGAGATTTTGCGAATGCGAATGTGAATGCGAATATTCAAAAATATGAGAATATTCGCGAATGCGAATGCGAATATTCGTTACATCACTAATATAGATGGGTGTTTAGAAAGAATTAGCATATATTTGTATTGAGCATTGCTCAAGCCATCAAAACTTTTAAGTCGGCCATATTCAAATCTCCATGTTGTTTATTATCCTAAGACATCTCAGTTTTCAACGCTACATTTAAAAATGCAAATCCTAAGTCGATATCAATAACATTCCTATTCCCAAAACACAATCCACCCACAACATTTAACTGTCGCAGACTCTTTCGCCACATCACACCAAAATCATTCTTCAACAGACCCCAATTTGAAATTCATATTCATTTCTATGTTAATGTCACCGCCCTGTGTACTAAAATTAAAATTATTTTATACGACAGCATTCCGAATTGGCAAATTTATGATGAGTGGACGTTGATCTACGATAAGTCGTTTTTTTCTCGCGTCCGCAATCGTCGTGTATCTGTTTTTTATTATGTTGTAAGCTATTTATGAAAATAGGCATCGACTTCGATTTATAGGCTCGTTGTTGACGCCGGAGTGGTCTTAATCACGTTTGAGAAATTATACACATATAGATTAGGAAAGTGACCAATTCAAATGTTACCCGATTTTGGTAAACTGATTAATTACCTAGTGCCACGGATCGTCAGAATAAATTAACTAAATCAAGTAGAAAAACTTAGTAATTTTCTTTGAAGACGTGGTAGGCATTTTAATAATATATTTCATTGTATTTCCGTTAGTCTTAGTTTTTGTTATATTTTTTTCTAAAAAATAACGTCTTTTTATTGGTTTATCTATCAAAATTCTAGTAATAGGGATGATGACATCTTTTTTTCTTCGTTTATCAGGTACATAATCAAAAAGTATTAGACACGTATTTTTTCTTTTTTCACATAATATAAACATTGCAGAGATATATTGATTTGAAAAGTCCGTTGACGTCACGTTTTGGTACAATTTTCACTTAAAAGTGACGTCACGACCCACGAGCCCCTACACCCAAACTTTGACGCGCTGTAACTTTGTCATTTTTTGGTTGATTGCCCAAAGAAAAAATACGTGTCCATTATTTTTTGATCATCTAACTGACGGACTAAATAGAATTTCGTTTACTGTACCCCGTTATCACCCCTCTTGTTGATATCTACCTTACGTTATTTTGTAATCTATTTATATAGTGGAATATACCCATCATCAGTCTATTAATGTCCCCACTGCTGAGGCATAGGCCTTCCCTATGGATGGAATAGGGAGATTGGGCCATGACCCACCACGCGGGCCCAGTGCGGATTGGTGAGTGCTAACGACTGCAAATGTAGCCGGGACCAACGGCTTAACGTGACTTCCGAAGCACGGAGGAGCTCGAGATAGTAATTTTTGGTCACCCATCCAATGACCGACCACTGCGAAAGTTGCTTAAATTCAACGATCGCAGCCGAACGCGCTAACCACTTGCGCTATCGAGCTCCTCAAGTGGAATGTACCCGTTTTCACAGTTCATTATTAGTGTACCACAAGCTCTGCGTTTGACGTTAGATGAAAGCATTTAATACAAACGTAAAGAAAAATATACTCCCGGACACATCTATCGGTCCACCTAAGCATTTTCAATTTTGACGGGCCCGAGCTCAAATTATATGTTACATTGACCAATTGTTGTTTTGAGTGTGTAGTGTATGCTGTTGGTCGCCGATGACCTTTATAGCGTCACCGGGTTTGGGGATCGAGATCCTAAAGACACCTCAAGCCGAGAATTGGCGAGTGCCTCTAGAGGTATTCCAGGCGGAAGGCATCTCCCCACGGGGGGAGTCTCTTCTCCTTCTGGAGCCTCTAGACCACTCAAACCTGATGGAGTACATTGAGCAAAAGATGTGTACGCAGTTTTAAACTAATTTTTATTTATTTTTAAGCATTTAACTGCTAGATGTTTAAATCTAAAGAAAAGTTTACTAGAAAAAAATTGTGGTTTACCTACAATGCGAAGAGATGGTGCTGCCTTGCAGCTTAAGGCTATAAAAATTTCGACGCGGCGAATAGGGCCGTGGTAGCTTAATGGTCAGTGCATTCGCCCGGATTGCGAAGGGTGCGGGTTCGAGTCCCGTCCGCTGCCTGGCCCGCGTGGATTTTTTTCTAGTAAACTTTTCTTTAGATTTAATTTATAACTCATCGTTTTCGAGTTTTGTAAAAATCTCTTATCTATTAGACAAGTCCGTCCGTCTGTCTGTGGTGCTGTTTCAGCGGCCAAACCGTAAGAGATAGATAAAGAGAATATTTAAGTTATAAGTTAAGAATAGTCTGATAAGACTACAAACCGGATTTGAGTAACGTAGCACTTCCGGTTTTCGAGAAATCACGAATTTCAAACGAAACCACACAAAATCTCCGAAGTTCTCAATTAATTAAATACATTTGCTTTTTTTTTAAAAATCAGGTTTTGGTGAACATTTGGTTCACTGGTTTGCTAGTATATTATCATTGCTCAAGCTTAAATATGTTTTAGCTATGTACCGTTAAACTTATAATACCAAGCGGGCCGATTGATGTGTCCGGAAGTTCAATATTAGATCGCGTATAAACCATAAAAATACGATACAAGTATTGACTTTAGTTAAGAACGCGACTAAGACAAAACTATATTACACCATTCTTTGAACATAACATTGTTAAAATGCATTTTTACTGTTCTCGAAGCGCCCACGTCCGCAACCATTAAATATTAAGAATTATGCGTTATTTTTCTTGTCTTATGACAACGTCACATGTGATCGTAAATAATAATGATAATGTAGGTACGTTTCCGTTGACTGCTATCGCCCACGTTCAAATATCATGACTTATCTTGTATTAACCACATCATTAAAGAAAAATAAAACAATAATGACTTTTTGATTTTTTTATCTAAATTTTCAGTTTCAATGTATAATGCGATTCAACTAAGAATAGGACCGACTGGGCGCCATATTTTGACGTCATAGCTGTCAATTCAAACCAAATAGGTAGAGTGCGCAAAAAAAATTTGCTATTTAATAAAACTTATTTACTAAGATTAAGTGAGACAAAACCTCAGATATTTTAATAAAATTAATTTACTAAGGTTGAGAAAGAACACAACCGATTTTTAATAGTATTTCTTCATTAAGACTGTGTGAAAAAAGCATTAATAAATAATCTAGCTCTTCAATTTCGCTCATCTCTGCATTACCGTCGGAGAAGTTATGAATGCAGGTCACATACGAACATGCATCATTTAAGTAAACGAAAGTTTTAATCGAGTTTTTGAACTCACCATAAAGTGACATTTGGTTGACGATTTAGGTTATCAACCATTCATAGCCAAAGCTCAATAAATGAAAAAAAAAACACCCAATATTAATTATCAACATTTGTTATTGTTTGTTTGACAATGTTTGGTTTTTACTCTAGAATCAGCTGAGTGCTAAAAAAGTGTTCCGAGATTTTTTTGCAAATCGTACTTTTCAAGCGACATTTGACAGATGGAGGTCATTGGCTTTCCTATTCTTATTTGAATCGCATTATACGCGTGCGCATTGGTGAAACAATCTGTTGGATAAGAGCGCACATTGCGTTTATTTCCTTATCATCAGACTAAGTCTAGATTATCTTCGCACAAGGAAACGTCTTTTTTTAATAATTTTGCATAATCTATAAAATATGGTTGTTTTACCCAATGACCTTAATAAAATGATCTTATTGATTAGGTCATTGGTTTTGCTTATTAAACATGCTAAAATACTGTTTTTACATCATCAAATAATGAGACATTGGTATCGATTCTGGCATGATTTTTTAAACTTAAAACTAAATTTAACATCAGTCTCTCCTTTTCATTCTGTATAGAGAATGACAAGGATACACTGTAGTCAAATTTAACCAAATGCTTAGAGAATCATGCCAGGATCGACACCATTGAACATATGTAGTATTTTTAATTAGTTAATTTAAAAAAAAAGATATGGGAGTTTTTGGCGGGATTTGATCGAGTGTGGTTGACGTCTTATTTTAATTATTCTTAAATTCGTTCATAGTGGATATTGTGAAATAAAATTGGTGTGATTTTGTGTTCCAACTGTCTGCGTAACTGAAGAATTAGTAGAATCGTCAAAATATACGCTATTCCGGTCAAGTGGACGTGAGAATTTTATTGTAGTATTGACTACCTCACAGAAGCTTATCGAAAAAGCTAGCTCGATACATTTCGTGCCAAACACTTCAAGAAACATTAGAATGCGTCACACCGACATTCTAATGTAAAAAGAAAAACAGAATAATTTAACTTAAGACTAGGCTGTATGGGCATTGTTCCCGTTGCCTTCCCTGAAAAGGGAGAATTTAACAAAAAAGAGAAATTTTTTTACTATGACGTGAACAAACGAATTCAAAACAACATCACAAGTTATCTAAAGTGGTTTGTGTAAAACAATATTATTAACCAATTCAACGACAAATCCGGAGTTTATTTCAAATTAGAATAAGAGCCAATTTATTAATAAAACGTTAACATTTAAGATAAACATTGAGCGGTCGTTAACACCGATGTTAAGTCGTAAATGTGAAAATGGTTTTTTGACTATTCGTCATAAGGCTGACAGATTTATGATTTTAATGGATTCCGTGGCTGGAAACGGCAAATAAGATTGTATAATAGCTGTCGAATTCGACGTTTGAGTCACTGCAATAGGATATTTGACAGTATTAAAAATAAAGTGCCAATTGCTGGCATCTGTGTTTAGAATGAATATTGGCAGGGATTTTATTATTTTTACAAAAAAAATATTCATAATTTTACTAAAAACCCAGGAAAAAGATGATAGTTTTTTTATCTATTGTCACGTGACCCAAAACGCTTGGGATTGGAGGAGCCTAAAATGACGTCACACGCAAGTAAACTTCCGGTTAAAGTGACATTACATTGTATCGTTTGACGTTTTAATAACATTCGTGTGACGTCACACACTAGTAAGACGCCATATTGTCCAGAGAAACGTTTTCGCGGCAACTTGAAAATGGAGCTTATTTTTACTGAAATACACAACAGAATGATGAATAACCTTTTTTATGAAATGAATTAAACATAATAACGTGAGATCGTTTTCTAAAATTTGTCAAATACCCTATCACTCGATAGTGGCAGTTTGGTGAGGAAAATTCTCCCTTGGACAACACGAAAAACCACTTTAAAGATTATTTATTATATCCACATGTAAAAGGCGGTAATTATTTTATATTAAAGATTGATTTATCGCAATAGATAACGATTCTCTATTCAATATGGATCTGTTAAATTTATTATTTCTCTTCGGTCGTAAAAATGTCATTTGGGCTTGTAAATTAAATAAATAAAAATTAATAGGACTTTGCTAATTTGGGAACTACCGTATTCAAATTATTACTTGAGCGCAGAAAATCTTGGAGGTTAAAAATTACATGATTATTATGTGTAGCTTTCCACATTTTCTGTGTTCATTACTGTTACACAATATATTTGACGACTCTGTAAATAATAAAACAGGGAGAAAAAAACAGCCCTTGCTGAGTTTCTTGAAGGTTCTTCTCAGTACAAGGTTCCACGCCGTAGATTTACGAACCGATGGCGTAGCTTCTAGACATTCATGAGTGCTTGAAACAGCCTAAACTGAATAAATGGTTTTGATTATTGATTCATGCAGCGTTTAAAAATTTACATTATTTGTCACTTTTATAACGTTTTCATTGTGATGGTGACGGGGACACACGGTCATTATGTTATGGTCATTAAAACAGTGTGTGGTAGGCAATGATATTAAATATCAAGTGACTGTGAACCAAGAACTGCTCGAGTCGTGTTCAAGTACGACCTCCGTGGCCGAGTGGTTTGTACGCCGGGTTTCATTGTGTCGCCGACTCGAGAGGTCCTGGGTTCGAATCCCGGTGGGGGGCAGATGTTTGTGTGATGAATACGAGCATTTGTACTCCAGTCATGGATGTTTAGTATTTATTTCTATATAAATATACTTATATATGTACAGTTTATGTATTCTATCCGTTACCCTAGCATCCCATAACACAAGCCTTATAGTGCTTACTTTGGGGCTAGGATAATTGGTGTGTTTAAAAAAAAAAGTACTTCTTGATAGGGACACATTTTGAGCGCAAGTGGTGTATCTAGGGAATTTAATATCCTTGGGTGTAGGTCGCGGGATTTCTATACGAACAGAGTTACTCGGATACAATGTTAAAATCTGCGCTCGCGCACTAAGCGACGGAACGCGGTGCAGTGGATGAACCGCCTTATATGATACTAGCGGCCAGCCCTCGCTTCGCATCGGTGTAGAGCTGAAGTGTAGACTACAGTTTTTGTTCTCAGGCTTGTATTATACACAATGACATTCATCTATGATTCTTCTTTCCCGATCGGTTTAAAATTGACAAAGTTTCATACAAACTTTCATTCCCTATTTTATCCCCTTGGGGCTAGAATTGATTAAAATCCTTTCTTAGCGGATGCCTACGTCATAACATCTACCTGCATGCCAAATTTCAGCCCGATCCGTCCAGTGGTTTTGGCTGTGCGTTAATAGATCACTATGTCAGTCAGTCAGTCACCTTTGAGTTTTATATATATAGATGTGGTTACCTGTAAAGTTAGCATATAAGTATTCTTAGTAGTGCAACCCGTTAATGCATGTACGTTAAAGGGTAGGTAACAATGTAAAGTTTGTAAATATTTACAGAATTGCCGATGAAATGAATACCTATTTCTTACATTCGAATGTAATGAACATTATAATTGCATTCCGATCTTTTAGATGTTAATTAATTCAGTTACGGGTGGTCACATGAGAAGGACATTACAAAAAACCTAACAGGTGCTTATAAATATGTAGTTCTTTTTCGCAATAATTTTATCGTAGGTTCAATGTTTTTACACTGAACCTACGATATGATGACTATACTCTTTCAACGGAATCAATTTAATTTTTTATTTACAACTAGTGGCCCGCCCTCGCTTCGCTTCGGTGTAGAGCTGTAGTGTAAACTATAGTTTTTGTTCTCAGGCTTGTGCTATAAACAATGACTTTATTTATATAATTACACGTGTTATTGTGAGTCAACCATAAAAGCTAGACATATACTGTTGCGGAATATTTTTTAGACAATTTTATGTAGAATATTTCCGTCATACATGATTTCTATGTAACTTTAACCATTAAGGCTGCACACGCGACGGAAGCTTAAAAAATGGAGTAACTTCTCCCGTTTTCCCAACATTTCCCTTCACTACTCTGCTGCTATAGATTGTAACGTGATGAAAAGTATACTTTAACCTGCCCAGGAGTATGAAGAATAATTGTACCAAGTTTCGTTAAAATCCGTTGAGTAATTTTTGTTTCTATAAGGAACATACACACAGACAGACAGACAGACAGACAAAAAAATTACTGATTGCATTTTTGGCATCAGTATCGATCACTAATCACCCCCTGATAATTATTTTGAAAATATATTTCATGTACAGAATTGACCTCTCTACAGATTTATTATAAGTATAGATGTAGGTATGTGTATTGGAACGAAGTTCCTTACGGCAGGCTTGGAGGGGATAGGGATTTTGCTGCGCGACCGAACTGAAAAAAATGTGATAGTAAAACCGTAAGAAAAAATCCGTGGAAAATAGTGCGTGGAATAAAACCGTTAAATGAGACGTGCGCAGGCGCGACAGTCGCATACACAAGCGAGTTTGCAATTTGTGTCGATTCTACATTAACCGAAGGAACTTCGTTCCTACCTGGTGTCCCACGACACCACATCATTTTTTTTAAAGCATGTAACTGCTCGATGTATAAATCTAAATAAAATATTACACTTTATAGATCTAAACACCGAGTAGTTACATGCTTCAAGAAGAAAAAATATAAATCACAATAAGTTTTTGAAGCAGTTTCCGTTACAAATCTATTTAAGGGTACTAAGGAGAAAACAAACTCCATATAAAAACAAATGGAAACAGATAATGAAACAATATTTTAGGGTCTGACGAGTTAATAATGCTTTCCTTAATTGAGACGGTAATGTTTCTGTTAAAGAAAAGCACCACATTAATGATTGGCTCCTCCATCCTTCAACGAGGCGTGTCCACTTAAAGAGTCAATTAAAAGACAAGCCCAATGACAGCGGTTCTCAAACTGTACTACTTTATAAAACTACTAACGGACGCCCTCAACTTCGTCCTCGTTCATTATCAGCTTATTAATGTGCCCACTGCTGGGGCACAGGCATTCCCTTTGGGTGGAATAGGGAGATTGGGCCATGACCCACCACGCGAGCCCAGTGTGGATTGGCGGGTGCTAACGACTGTAGATGCAGCCGGGACCAACGGCTTAACGTGCCTACAGAAGCACGGAGAACCTTTTTGGTCACCCATCCAATGACCGACCGTTGCGAACGTTGCTTAACTTAAACGATCGCAGCCGGATGCGCTAACCACCCGCGCCATCGATCTCCTAGTCCACGTTAATTGCTTTTTTGAGAATTCCACAGGTACCTAACATTTTTGCCGGATAAAAAGTATTATATGTCTCAATCCAGGTCATGAACTATTTATCCAAATCCGCTCGGTAGTTTTTACATGATTGAGTAACAAACAGACTCACTTTCGCATTTCTAATACATATAATAGTAAAAATTGCTCACTTTTAAAAACAATTTAAATTAAACAAGTTATTTGTTTCTCTATGAATGCCAAATTACGAGTGTCAATGTGAATGTAAAAAAACTGAATATATACCAAGATTATAGATAAAAATTGGCTTTTTGTGGGAAACGACTTTTTTCATTATTGCTATGCTCCTATGCTCAATATTGATTAAGTTTTTACTCCTATCTCACTATTATTATACATGCATTAATATAAATAAAAACGAATATAATTTACACAGTTGTTCACAGCAACAGCGTTCGTTGAATAAAAGCTCGTTTTATAATTGAACTAAACTACTAAAGAGGTTCGATAAAAGTAAAAAAGTTTGACAAGCACATGGGCGGATCATTAAGCCGACATACACGCTGGCCGCACACGCTGCTCCCGCGCATTTAAATTCGAATTCGGTACATGAAAAGTCAATTAGTTCTGCCAAAGGCGACGCCAGCGCCACCTTAAAGGCCATGGCCACACAAATCGTTTTAAGTTAATATAATACGTAGCAGTCTCCAAGAATTTGATACTAGCTTGCCAAATTCTTGCAGATTCATCCATCCATCCATCCATCAGCCTTTCTCCGTCCACTGCTGGACATAGACCTCCCCATAGAACGCCACAATGCGCGGTCCTGCGCTATCCGCATCCAGCGGCTCCCAGCACATTTGACGATGTCGTCAGTCCACCTTGTTGGGGGCCGCCCCACGCTGCGTCGTCCGGTACGTGGTCGCCACTCGAGGACCTTTCTTGCAGATTCCAACGCCACAATTCCAACGCGTACAAAGAAATTTGGTGACTCATTTCTTTGTCGCACTATCCGTAAATGGAATGATCTGCCCGCTCACGTGTACCCTCCCTCTTACAACCTGGGATCCTTTATAAGAGGCGTGAAGAAGCAACATGCAAGCCGGCAGGGTGAGGATAGCTGGTGTGGCAGGTAGAAGTGCTGTATCAGCTGCGCGTCTGGACTTCACCTTCACTTAACATCAGGTGGGATGGAGTCATTTGTCGGATCTATCTATATAAAAAAAAGGTTAGACGACGCGCTATACCAGGTACAGATGGGCGTTTTGCCCCATCCACCACGATAACGTATAACTAGAGCCGAGGTTCAAGTCTCAAAGATGCCGTCTTGTTAAGCCGACTCCCTCAGGCTACGAGTGGTCTAGAGGCTCCAGAGGCAGAGAGAAGACTTCCCCGTGGGGAGATGTCATCTGCCTGGAATACCTCTAGGGGCACCCGTCATTTCTTGACACGAGGTCCCTTTAGGATCTCGCCGTCTCCAAATCCAGTGACGCTGTAAAGGTCATCTGCGACCAACAGCACACACTATTAATAATTTGCAGATTAGAAGAATTTGACACGTCCATTTTAGGTCTAGGTAACATTGCCGTCAGTGTAATTCATCTGGACTGCGACCGACGCTGGTAGATAATAATATCTGGGCCTAGATGAACAAAAATAGTCAAGCAATTTATAAATATACTCCAAATGAGCATAACTTTACTACAATTTTATAATTTCTGCTTATTGCTTATCTTTCATATTAATTTTGTAACTTAACTTTGACACTGCAATGTTAAAGTACTTTTGCTACTTTTTTATATTTTACTTGTATCCGTGTATAGTATACTTATCACTCTTGTCACATTATAAAAGGCGATTCGGGAACAGTATTAGCACGAACCAATATCGAATTCGTATCGTTTGCGAGTCCGAAATGTCATTGTCAAATGTGTACTGATTTTTAGTTCTCGTTACGTACTTTGTGCCGCTGCTGTTCAAGATTCCATACAAAATTTGACATTGACATTTGGGTTTGCAAACTATTCGAATTCGATAATGGTTCGTGCTAAGGTACTGATAGTACTACCACAACTACCAACTTTGTCCACAGTAATTATTTCAATATGTTATTATAACATTGCGTATTGTGCTTTAAAGGCCGGCATCGCATTTGTGATGGGGGGCCATTCGCCTAACAAAAATGCTTTGGAAAACGCTAACGTTTACGATTTCGTTTTGTTATTTCTAGCCACCTGAGGTTTTGAAATGCCTCACGCTCTTTTTTTTTTCTTTTGCATTGGTAATAATAATATTTAAAAAAAATGAACGTAAGGTATTGGAAAACCTTCGGCGGTCAGAAATAACAAAATAAAATCGAAAGCGTTAGCGTTTTCCAAAGCATTTCCGTTAGGCGAATGGCCCCCTGGTGTTGCAAGTGTCCATGGGCGACGGTGATCACTTACCATCAGGTGAGCCGTCTGCTCGTATGCCCCCTATAACATGGGATTGCTAAGCATATTCGGATGTTGTTTGGATAGGTAACTTTAATTGGCGCTGTTAGCTGAGTAGCATCGAACTGTTTTATTTATAGATTATGCTGTAATAACAACACTTCAACAGACTTCTATTCAGCTTATCAATTGTAATAATATTATGAACATAATCAATACAATAATACTTAGTGGAAAAATACAAATATTGATATTTATGTATATTCATGATGTTTGCCACTTGTTCTTTAGACTTTTTTGTGTATTCATGTTTTTTAATGTATTGTGTTTATCACTCATGCTGCTGGAGTGTCAGCAAATAAAAAACATATGACATCCACGAATAATTAATCAAACAAATACGTATTTGTATCGTATCTGTTATTTAAATTTTAGGATTGAGAAAACTCGATGGCGCAGTGGTCCGTTCTGTCTTTAAACATAGAAGTTAAGGGACTTTGGATTGGTGACCAAAAGTGGTCCACTCTGTCTTTAAACATAGAAGTTAAGGGACTTTGGATTGGTGACTAAAAGTGGTCCGCTGTGTCTTTAAACATAGAAGTTAAGGGACTTTGGATTGGTGACTAAAAGTGGTCCGCTCTGTTTTTAAACATAGAAGTTAAGGGACTTTGGATTGGTGACCAAAAGTGGTCCACTCTGTGTTTAAACATAGAAGTTAAGGGACTTTGGATTGGTGACTAAAAGTGGTCCGCTCTGTTTTTAAACATAGAAGTTAAGGGATTTTGGATTGGTGACCAAAAGTGGTCCACTCTGTGTTTAAACATAGAAGTTAAGGGACTTTGGATTGGTGACTAAAAGTGGTCCGCTCTGTTTTTAAACATAGAAGTTAAGGGACTTTGGATTGGTGACCAAAAGTGGTCCGCTGTGTCTTTAAACGTAGAAGTTAAGGGACTTTGGATTGGTGACCAAAAGTGGTCCGCTCTGTCTTATAACAAAGAAGTTAAGGGACTTTGGATTGGTGACCAAAAGTGGTCCGCTCTGTCTTTAAACAAAGAAGTTAAGGGACTTTGGATTGGTGACCAAAAGTGGTCCGCTGTGTCTTTAAACATAGAAGTTAAGGATCTTTAGATTGGTGACCATAAATGTAATATCCGGAGTACGCTCGTGCTTCGGGAGGCACGTTATGTCGTTAGCCGACCTAAGCCCTAGTATTTTAAATTTCATTACTTAACTATCATTCGTCATCGCTTTGGTTATGAAATTTAGATTTTAGATCTAATTTATTTCATGATTGATAAAGATACTAGTTTAGAATCGCATCAATATAAGCAACCTATTCATGTCCCTACTACAGACGCACGGGCTGTCCCTGATGATGGAACAGCGAGACAGACCATGATCTATCACGTTGGTTCATCATCAGCCTATTAATGTCCCCACTGCTGGGGCACAGGCCTTCCCTATGGATGGATTAGGGAGATAGGGCCATGATCCACCACGCGGGTCCAGTACGGGTTGGTGGATGCTAACGACTGCAGATGCAGCCGGGACCAACGGCTTAACGTGCCTTCCGAAGCACGGAGGAGCTCGAGATAGTAAATTTTTGGTCACCCATCCATTGACCGACCACTGCGAAAGTTGTTCAACTTCAACGACCGCAGCCGAACGCGCTAACCACTGGCGCCATCGAGCTCCTCACGCTGGTTCATTCCCGATTAATGAGTGCTAACGACCTGCAGAAGCAGCATGGACCAACGTGCCAAAAAAACAAGCAGGATCGAGCTCATTCCATTTTTAAAATAGTTGGATCAAAGTCATAACAAACATATAGATCATAGACGGATTCGACGTTGTCAGGTGCGCAAGCGCTGTCACAACTCCCGAACTCCCACAAAAAGGGGAACTGCGGGGAAAGAGGACCCCTAAAGAAGACGTATCTCGCTCCGCACCACAATCTATTGTCCATTGTTTTTGCCTGATGTAATTTATGACGGACTGAGCATCTTCCGTCCCGCTTCAACGAGCCCGTTCCGACATCTTCCATCCCGCTCGGCTTCCGTCCAGTATCGCAAACGCATATAAATTACATTTGAGTAGGTTATTTATTAGATTATTCATTTCAAACGCGGTGCTGTATTGGACTTGAGGACATCTGAAGGTTTTTTGTTTTTGGTTTTTATTTTTGTATCTCAGATTGATTTGTGGTTTAGAATCGGTCCCGGGATCTCGTACAATGGGATGGGAGAGTTCGTTGGTGCATTCTTTCGCGGGAGATATACCGATTGGCGGGTTTCCTGTCCATTTTTATTGTTTGCATACCTCTATTGGTGGTGTTTGAATTTTAAGTATGTAGATCTCGTCTTTGGTTCACGTAAAGAAGTTTGTGATCTTGAAATATTACTCAAAGATCACCGAGCTACAACAGCTGTTTACGCTTTTATTTCTTCAATAGGTTTTTACCGGGGTTGTTCAGTATTCATCCTATAACGTCTCAAGCTACTCAATATTTTTTCCAAACTCAACCTATTTATGTTCCTTGCTCAACCCACAAATCTGTCCACATGAAAAAGTTTGCAGTTGGAGCATTCTTTGTCTCTATTTCGCTTTCGATACAACGTGACAGTGAAAGAGTTGCAAGGCATCACAATCACATTTGCAAAAGCACATCGCGACATTCTCGTCGGGTTTCGAGTCGTCTCAAAAGACTGCCCTGCAATAGCAGCCATCAATTAACCCACACGGAACTTTTAATTAGAAAAAAGTACAAAGAAACGAGACACAGACGCGCCGACGAATCCGAAATCCCCTTCTGGACCGCCATAAATAAATGAGACAAAACCCCCCTCCCTCCCCTTCGACCGTACCCCCCACCCGGATAAGTGTCTAAAATTTTCACAATCCGGCAATAAAAAGATAATTTATTAGAATAGCTCTTATTGTTTTCGTTATTTATGTATATGGAGTAATGTAATCTAGCCAGAGGTCCTAAATAAATAATTTCTCTTTAATGTCCCTCCTTGCCTAATCTCCTGAGCGAGGGCAGTCCGCGTTTGTTCGTTATAATGGCCACCCGAGGTATTTTTAGGTCTAAATAAATATGATTTGTTGTGCCGTTTTGTGACAGAATTTAATTTCGTCCCGGCTAGAGACTGTCACAAATCTTTGAATTAATGAGTCGCTGAATATGCATTATCGCTTATATTTGGGACTGTTAATCTCCACCGCTGCATAGGAATCGTCGCGTTTTGTTCGGAGTTCATTGTGCCTTTTGTGTTCAAACTAAACCTGGCAGTTAGTTTGTTAATGCGAAATAACAGGTATATGATAAAAACCGTGTTGTTACGCCGAAAGAAAAGAAAAATATCTCATAGTTAAAATATTAGAGAAAAAATAGCCATTTGTAAAATTTTACTCATTCACTATGTATTTGACGTTACATTAACTAAAGTCAAATTTAACTATGTTTCAAATAACGCGGCCTTAGTTCACGTTTACAATATTAAAAGTATGAAAATCAAAATATTTGCCTAAATAAAACATAGAGAAAAGATTTATTCAGAATCGCTATCTTCAAATCATTGAAGACAATATTTTGATATTGTTTTTATGGTAATAATTTTATTTGCCAGAAACGTGATCGCTTAAGATTTCGAGATCTAATATGAAATATATCTTAAAGAAGTAATAGTACCACACGTCTCGACAACTTACCAGAATGCAACAAAAAATAATAGACTACATATTTAAATAAGTCCTATGTTCAAAATCAAACTACCTATGTCATACCAAAAATGTCAATAAAAATGTAAACGCAATTAAATAATATTCTGTTGATAAGTTATGACCAATGATGTCCCCACTAAATGTCAAATACTCAAAATTTCATAATTAAATAAAATTAATATTAGCTGCTTTTACGTCAAGAAATACACACATCAAAAGTGTCTAGGGATCAAGCATTTTTATGCGGATTTCTTGAGATTGAGATGTGGCTTTGTAATAAATTTATGATTTTATAAATTTATATGGATCCTTTTTGGTGCATTTCATAATTTGAATCAGGAACTGTGAATCAAATTCGAGTAAAAGATGAAAATCAGCTGTCAATATTTTCCCTATAAAAACATACAACGCATTGAAGACATTATTAGTGCTACTGTTTCCCTACTACTGATTAAAACCAACGTTATTATGGAGCGGCGACGTCATTTAAGCAGGGAAGAAATGCTCAGAGCCGTGGGAATGATAGAAGCTGGTTCCCGGCAACGTACTGTGACTTTAGCTCTGAATACAAGTCAGAGTGTTATCAGTCGACTTTGGACACGATACCGAAGCACTGGTACCGTGGCTGAGCGCCATGGAGGACGGTATCGCTGCACCACACGGAGACAAGACCGATACATTCAAATCTTAACTCGAAGAGCTCCAACAATAACCGCCATGATGTTAGCCGTGAGGCTTCATCACTCTTCAGGGAACTTAATTAGCGACCAAACAGTCAGAAACCGCTTGCATGAAGTGAACCTTCATTCCCGAAGACCGCTACGGGTACCACCTATAGCAATGCACAATCGTAGGATTCGATATCAATGGGCTCTTGAACACAGAAATTGGGCAGAAGAATAATGGCGTTTCGTGTGCTTTTCTGATGAGTCTCGTTTTGGTATGAGACCGGATACAAGACGTATACGACACTGGAGAACCCCTGGACGCCAACAGCGATTAAAATCCTGCCAGGAAGTCCATCCTTATAGTGGTGGAACCATCATGGTATGGGCGGGTATTTGGATCGGCGGAAGAACTGAGTTGATTTGGATCAGAGGCAACCTCAACGCTCAAATTTATGCTGAGACGATTGTATCAGACGTCATCGTTCCTCTACAAGTGCAAATCGGTCCCTTATTTCAGTTAATGCATGATAATGCACGACCGCACACCGCAAGAGTTGTAAGACAGACTCTCGCCGCAGCTAACATCAATGTCCTGCCCTGGCCTGCTCAGTCGCCAGACTTGAACCCGATTGAGCATGCATGGGATATGCTACAGAGAAGAGCTCTGCCGAATATGGAGGGTATCCAGTCGCAAGAAGACCTTTTTTTGTTGTTGCAACGAACATGGGCGGCCATTCCACAGCGTGATTTGGATGAACTCATTTTGAGTATGCCAAACCGATGTTCTTGTGTTGTTAGTGTTCGCGGTAGAAATACGGATTATTAATTGTTTAAGTTACCCAATAAAATTTTAGAGAAAACTGTTATTTCAGTCTTTTTTTCGAACTTTTGTGTTAGTGGTTCAAATGTCAAAAATCCCTTTATTAGGAAAATGGCAAATTTCTTTATTAATGCAAAGGTGACTTGGTTTATCGTTACTGTGACAAACGAAAACACTTTATTTGATGAAGCCTTAAAGAAAATTTTAATTAATATCAATCAGGAGAAAAGTTATTGCAAAAATATATGTTGATCCCTAGACACTTTTGATGTGTGTAGTTGCAAAATGTAAAAAATATGAAAAATTTAATAAACAGGTACAATACTTTGAAATATCAAAAAAAATCAAAATTTTTAATGGTGTAACATTTCAAAAAAGATGTGATTTGGAAAAAAATAATTTATGAGATATATGAATTCGACCTTCGCACTACCACATCTCGAAGACGAAATAAAAGTGAATAATTATAATTGCAGTCATTTAAAATTTTACATCAAAAGTCCATTAAGTAATAAATCAATAAACACACACAAGAAAAAATGCACATTTTGATATCTTACTAATAAATTACTTAAAAAATTGATTCTTTGACGTATCGAAATAAATTTAATTAAATGTGTTGCCGTAGACAAGTCGCGACAATAAATTATACTCCAAGGACAACGTCTGCTTTTTTTTAATAAAAGAAGAAAAAAATTATAACGGCCTCGCATAAGCATAAAACACACATACAATTACATAGATTGTCATTTGTCTACATCAAATTTTCTTATACCACATACTTCCAAACTCTTAACTGAAAATAGAGAGAAAAAATAAAAAAAAGCGACAGAGCACATCACATGCAGATTCTCTGGACGGTTTGAACTTCAGTGGCCGTTTCTGAAAATTAGTGGATGGGTTGGGGGGGGGGGGGGGCGACTGTTGGGTAGGGGCGGAGAGTTCAGACACACGAGTAAAGAACGCGCAAAGACAAAGCTTCTACGAATGCACGTGTGTATGTGAGCACTGGCGCATGACGATCTTATTTATTCGAATTTCTGACAAATGTCAAATATGTCTAATACTGTCTGATTCTACAGACATAGCGACATTTTGCCGTGTAATGGCGTAATGCATATCAAAGTTATGTTTAAAATGGCAGCTACCGAAACCTTAAGAGAGATTTCATTTTACAGAATTACCCTACAGTACCCCTAGCACGAACCAATAGCGAATTCGAATAGTTTGCGAGTCCGAAATGTCATCGTCAAATATTGTATGGAAACTTGAACAGCAGCGCCACAAAGGACGTAACGAGAACTAAAAAACAGTACTCATTTCACCACGTACGCATAGAAACGTTTCTATGACCGTATACAGAAAGAAAGCCGAAAGCCGATCGGCGCCGATCAGCGCCGATCACGCGCTGGTCCGAATAATAAATAATTTGTGTTTGAATTATTATCCTTAGATTAAATCAATCTAAGTTATAATCTTTTTATAAATCTAATAACTTTATCTTTTATTAACTAAGCGCTAAAATTATTTATTTCGTACTTACCGAATGGTGACAACAAGTCTTTCTTCTGGAAGGATTGGTTGTTTATGCCAATTGCCCCAATTTTTCATCAAACGGTTTTTCACTAAATCCAAAATGTAATAAAATGTTTCTTGAATCATTCTTGTATATGTATAAAATCTTTGTTCATCAAATTTAATTTTTTTTTACAAATAAATGATGGTATTATCCGAAACGTTTCCTTTCTCTATTTATAGGATGTATAGCTGTTTTTCGCATTTTTAAATAAACATTTTCTAACAAAACCAAATCTGCTTTAATCGGCTTCCTTTATGTAGGAAGGATCGGCGCCGATCGGCTTTCGGCTTTTTTTCTGTATAGGTCCTATGGGCGCTTGGCGGAGACACTACCAGTGCTCACACACGCGCACTGCATGTTATCTTCACCTCTGTATTTTTTCTTTACTCACGTGGTTCAGGGCACAATGCCGTGGCGCATGATTTACGCCAGAACAGTATTATGTTTTGACTTTAATAAACAGAGCGTTTGTCAGACTGGCTGGCCCTGGACTGCGTTAAATAGTGGGGACACTTCTCGCAAGTTTATAGCGAAGGAGTGCAGTCTCTCTGTTCTCCTAATTTACATGCAGCTTATGGAGTATACTTCCGATGGAGAAATGGGTGACTTAGAAAAAAAATACGGTTATTCTCTCATTGTTTGTGGAATATGGTTTTAAATAAAACTAGTTTTAACGTATTAATAGTAATATAAGGTATTTACGGGATTGTTACCATGTACCTTGTTTTTAGCGAGTTTCCGATATTTCGGCACTGTTGCAAGCGCCATGATCACGGAGTAACTGAAGTAATTGCGGGTAGGCTGTTATTGGCAGACATATTGGTCTACCCTCCGACGAAGTCTTTTATTGCGTTCGATACCCGTACCCCAAGGTACATGGTAATAATCTCGTTAAATAACTTATATTACTATAATGTTAGTGACCACGAAAGTTTAAAACAATATATTAACGTATTAATGCACGAAACTTTATTTGTTTATTGACGTTTCGCAGCCTTTTCAGGTCTGCTTCGTCAGAATAATGATATTTTATTTAATAAAAAAAAACCCGTTAAAACTAGTTTCATTTAATGAATGATGTGCGTGAAAACCTAAGAAACAAATAGAATATGGTTTTTTTTACATACGAGTTAATACAAACGTTGAAAAACATTATGCATCAAGATATAAAGTTCATTTCAAATAATCGTCACCTGCTGTTGTATACTACGGCTTTTAACATTTCTATCCAAGTGAAAAACAATTCAGACCAAAACAATATAAAGTGCGCAGGAATATGATTATAATTCTTAGAATTATATTTATGCTGATTGATATTCGATGCTATGCCATATCGTAAACATATGACGCTTTTTTTTTAGTGTGTATGCTGTTGGTCGCAAATGACCTTTATAGCGTCACCGGGTTTGGGGACGGCGAGATTCTAATGGGACCTCAAGCTGAGAATTGGCGAGTGCCTCTAGCGGATGGCATCTCCCCACGGGGGGAGTCTCCTCTCCGTCTGGAGCCTCTAGACCACTCGAACCTGAGGTAGAGACCTAATGCAATTTGCTGGTGCAGTAAAAGAACTCCAATAATTACCTATCACCTTATCATCCTTGCGATAGTAGATAGGAGAGGCCCAAGCAGGAATCTTAACAGTTCAGTAATCGTATCGTCATCGTCAAATTTTGTATGGAAAGAGCCAGTTTGTCGTTACGTCCGGTAGGGGCGCTGCTGAGTTTTCATAGTAACTTTGACGATGCGGTACGATTACGCAGCTGTCAAAGTTCGTGCTTGGGCATCAGAAAACTCCATCACTCACTACATAGCTGGACTAATGTGAAACCATTACTATAGTGAAGTTTAATCATATCTTGATGTAGATGTTTAAAAAGGAGCACTATTAGGAGTTAGAAATATTTAGAATTTTATGAGCCATTGCTCAGGTTGTCTGAAAATTAGTTAAAGACTCATCGAGTACCACCCTTTCCCATTCATTTCCGTTACACAAACCAATTGAGTGGCATGAGAGAAATTCGTCCAACTCGTTAACGAACAGCAGGAATATAAAGATTTCTAGCACCCACAGTTCGCGTGTACCGAGGTGAAGTTTCGCCAGTGACCGCCCGTCAGCCAGTTACGTAGTTTTAATTAAAACCAAGCCTCCGCGTCTCGGGAGGAGACGGCACGGTACGATTTGAATCGTCTCATTCACCCAACGTTACATGAAACAAAACGAAAACATTAAAGTTTTCCTTTTATCAAAAATTATCGTGATGGTTTTGCTGATAAACTCTATCTGGTCTAATAGGGGTGATGACGGAGTACAGTAAACGAAATTATATTTAGCCCATCAGTTAGCTGATCAAAAAATAATGGACACGTATTTTTTCTTTGGGCAATCAACCAAAAAATGACAAAGTTATAGCGCGTCAAAGTTTGGGAGTGGGGGCTCGTGACGTCACTTTTGAGTGAATTTTCACTTTTAAGTGTACCCAAACGTGACGTCATGCGACTTTTCAAATCAATATACCTATCTCTGCAATGTTTATATTATGTGAAAAAAGAAAAAATACGTGTCCAATACTTTTTGATAATCTACCTGATAAACGAAGAAAAAACAATTAGTCATCATCCCTTTTCCGTTTTCTTATCAACGATCCCTTATATATTGTTTATGTACATGGTCTATGTCTTATACAAGTTTTCATTCCCTTGCACTTCACCCCTTTTGTGGCAAAATGTAGCCCATTGTCGTCTTTCATCAATGTAAAATATTTTCTACATACGAAAATTTACTAGCAACGTTTCTGCAGTATTAAACACAATTCCTTCCCATTTATACTTAAGAAAATTTGTATTGAATGAGACAGAGATCTTCAAAACAGTATCAGCAGTAGAAGCGGACTTAATAAATGCCCTAATGATGATGTTATTATTCTTCACGCCACAATGTCACTAAAGCTGCTTTTAAGACATAAACTAAATAAGCAATCTCACAAGGACACGCATCTCCAAGCCTTACAATAAGATAATCATTTACGTCCACAAACTAGCTATTACTATATGGCTATTAAGCAAAACGCGCGAACAAATATAAGCCGCAAACAGCAAAACGCGCGAACAAATACAAGCCGCAAACAGCAAAACTCGCAAGGTAACCTCGACTCGCGGCCTCATCTACAGCGTCCGTGGGCTCCGCAAACGGCCCATAGTTCCTGCCCTCATATAGTTTCACCCCCTCGTGCCCAGCTTTTAATTATAATACTTTATAGCCCAATAAATCACGCTACACGTCCCTCTGTGCCGCCCCTTCGCCCCTAACCCCCCTCCCGCCTTTGAAGGATATCAGTTCAATTCTCGCCCGCCGTAATAATTTATAAAGAAATTATTCGCTTTTTCCACAGGGGGGAACTTAGGAATGGAGTCGACGTGATCTCCTGATTACAGCGAAGAGAACAGGTGACACGAATTGGATGTGTTTGATTGGATAACTGTTCGGGATCCAAGCGAGGCTTTCGACTTGATGGATTTAATGACGATTGAACTGGCTCATTGGAATCGAGATGGAAATCGTAAATATCGATCAGGGAGTAAGCTTTCGGGTGTCCTCACAAGATTTCGATCGGTACTTGCAATTAATTCTGATTCTTGTATGTAGATGTGGTATTAACTTAAGTCAAACACATCTATGCTAAAGGACAATGGAAGCCATGTTGATAGACATAATTCGGTATTTAATCCACAGTGTGTCTAACGCTAGTGTAGACTAGCACAATTTCAACTAAAGATTTATTGCTATCATCAAATAGTCAGATTAATATTTTCTTATGATATTCTAAAGCTCAGCTAAACAGTATATTTATACTGATCCTGCGATTGTAGAAGTTAAGCAACTTTCAGAGTTTATGTTATTTACGGGATTGTTACCATGTTCATGTATGGCACTGTTGCAAGCGCCATGATCACTGAGTAACTCAAGTCCTAAGTGATCATGGCGCTTGCAACAGTGCCTAATTATAGGAAACTCGCTAAAAACAACGTACATGGTAACAATCCCGAAAATAACACACATTTAAATAATGCTTGTGACCATGAAAGTTTAAAACAATATAACTTTCAGAGTGGCCGATGATGACGGGTAATGTTAGCACTCACTAATCTGCAGTGGCCCCACGTGGTGAGTTATAGCCCATTTTTACTATTCCGTCCATAGGTAAGAAATTTGCCTCAGCAACGGAGTCATTATTAGGCTGTGTAGATGTTGACTGGTAATCTAATAAGACAAACAGCAAAGCAACGTCTCCTAGTTTCTGACTGTTTCTAATTCTCTAAGTAGCCGTTGAGTCCAACCCTTCACGTGCATCATTGGCGGGAGAACAGCAATCCATCAGTCGTCAAAACGACTCCCGCGGTGGGCGTAGAACATAAGTCAGTGCCGAGCAAAAAACGCGGGAACCTCGCGGGACGGAGCCGCGTGACTTATGGCGCGCCTGTGTCTGTTGCACTTTCAGGATCATAGACTAGTTAGGTATAAAGCGGTTAGTGCTTTCATAGACGCCGATGACCCCGGCATGATTTGAATAAAAATTCAATTCTATTCTCAAATTATTTATTCAGTTTAGGCTTTTACAAGCATATGTACAAGTCGAAAACTATACCATCGGTTCGCAAATCTACAGCGGGAGACCTTGTAATGAGAAGAACCGGCAAGAAACTCAGCAAGGGCTGCTTTTTTATCCCTTTTTTATTTCATAGTGTCGTCAATTGAAAGTTGTCATTGTTGTGTCAAAACATGTGCTGAGGTCAACTTCCAGTGCGTAAAAGTATTGCGAATATTAATTAGGTACAAATTTTTCAGTCCTTTGATGACGGCCGTTATGATTTGGGCGAGGCGATGAGTATTAATAATGTCTAATTAGATAATAAAAGCGCGTTTTCATAAAAATAAAAGAATTGCATTTTTTCATATTTGTTCTCGCCTAACTCCTAGCTTTGCGGACTCATTTTGGTAATTTTCTCTATTTTGTTTGAATCTGTTTATGATGAGGTGATCCCATATTACTTTGTAAACTTTTGATGGGTAGTTTCAGAGATAAACAATGAAACTCTAATTACAAACAAAACAGATATTCTGTTTGTCGGCCAGCTTTCCCTACTTTGATACTAATGTTGGTCTGATTTATAAAAGGTGAAAAATAGAATATGAAAAATATTCAGTACCTTTTTTAACAAAAGTTAAAACCGGCCAATTAGCAAATTTCGCAAACGGATCCCTAAATCGAAAAACAATCTTAGGAACGCTTACGTAATTTTAAAGGACTTATTCAACGATATGAGACACGATGGGGTAGGCAAAAACATCCCTAGGATACACGCCGGGGGGCCAAAAAAAATTTTTCAAAATTTTATTCTACCATTTTATCGGCATGACCAATATACATATCTCCAGAAAATTACAACTCTCTAGTGCTAATAGTCTCCAAACAAAACTGAGGATGGACAGACGGACATGACGAAACTATAAGGGAGGCATAGAACATCCTATAGGAATGCTCTGCGTTTATTATCTTTGATTAGGAAAAAGTCACCATAAATATGATAATTATTTCTTAATTTCAAGTGCATATTCCCCATCCCAGAAATGCAAAAAACATAATATACGTTACAAGATAAATGTAAACAGATATACGCGTCTGCATTACCCACCTAATCTTTGGATATTGGCGCAAGAAGGCCGTGAAGCGTACGTGAATGATTTAGACCAGATACGCGTTCCTTACCCCGTATAGTACGAGTACGTACGGGTCGCGTACAAGGCTCGGACGTGACGCGCCCGCTGTCGTCCGCATGTATACGTAATAATAATGTGCCTCTAAATTATAACGTATTATAGTTTGGAGCCTTTGCGAGCTCCTAACTGCGGAATTTTAAAATGAAATATGATTGGGCGGTTAGCGCTGTTAGGTATTATATTATTATAGCTGACACCACCGCTAGGAATGTTACTGGCAATATGATTATGTTTCTTTATTTTATTGAGATGACGGATAATGAGAAATTACTTGCTGTAAAACTCCCAGTTGAAGCAGAAACATTACCTGAAACAAATAAGAATGTTCATAAGTCGAATGTAATTTATTGAATTAATATAAAAATCAGCTTAAGTTAGAGACCAATTCACATACGAATGGTTCTCTCTGTATTATCGTACGACATTTAACATTTAAAATATAGGAAGTTTTAAGACGAGCTAAAACCTCACAAAAATCGCGGTCATTCTTTAATGCTTTAGGTTGTTATATCGGCAATGAGATTAATAAGTAACTTTTTTACGTTTTCCACGACTCTGAGCGCGTACTTATGAGGTTGTTGGTGGTAAAAATAAAATTGGACCGTAACACAGACTAAATAATATTATAATTCAGTATACGTGTTTTTCATGATGGTGGATATATTTTTTGTTTGTTTAATCTGTCATTGTGGTTAATTTGTATTTATGTGAATGCTGTATTCACCTATAAAAAAGCATATCTTTAAGTATGGTATATATATATATTTTCAAATTTTAATGTAAAATTATATCATCATCATCATCAGCCTATTAATGTCCCCACTGCTGGGGCACAGGCTTCCCTATGGATGGAATAGGGAGATTGGGCCATGACCCACCACGCGGGCCCAGTGCGGGTTGGTGGGTGCTAACGACTGCAGATGCAGCCGGGACCAACGGCTTAACGTGCCTTCCGAAGCACGGAGGAGCTCGAGATAGTAAATTATGGTCACCCATCCAATGACCGACCACTGCGAAAGTTGCTTAAATTCAACGATCGCTGCGGAACGCGCTAACCACTTGCGCCATCGAGCTCCTCAAAATTATATGTTGTTGGTGAATCTTTGTCAATAAAAAAAAATAAGTACTAGTATATATTTTTTTAGTTACTATATAATTTTTAGAGAAATTCTATATTACAGTTCATTCTATACAGATATAACCCGCTGATAAGTTATGTTCACACAGCGGAGGCTAAAACATAGGGTTACCTAAAAGACCAAAAAAATATAATTAAAAGTTTGACTACGAACTGTAAAATATTGTTATGATAATATGCCAGGCACACCACTATTATTCCCGGACAACGTATACAATTTTTATTTAAATAAAATAATAATAGAAATGATGCTTAAAAATATAAGGTGTTTTATTTCAAATAAAATGTTATATAGAGTCTGTGCGGGAGGAGAATGGGATTTAGATTGGAAGGCGCTGTAGTGCTTTTCTACCGTATTTGTAAGGTTTTACCCCTTTTAGACATGATTAAATACAAAAACCCGCAAGAAATCACAACAACAAACCAATCCGTATCAATACAAAACTTTGACGTTTCACAGATTGCTGTGTTTGATTGCCAAATAAAAATCTTAATGTTAAAATCTAAAGAAAAGTTTACTAGAAAAAAAATCCACGCAGACCAGGCAGCGGACGGGACTCGAACCCGCATCCTTCGCTATCCGGGCGAATGCACTGACCATTATGCTACCACGGCCCTATTAGCCGCGTCGAAATTTTCCTAGCCTTAAGCTGCAAGGTAGCGCCATCTCTTCGCATTGTAGGTAACCCACAATGTCAAATGAATACTTTTTCAAGTATTAAACATTTGAAAGAAGAAATAGCAATTATAGTTATGATTTTATTTATTTTTTAAGCATTTAACTGCAAGATGTTTAAATCTAAAGAAAAGTTTACTAGAAAAAAAGATTTCTTTAGATTTAAACATCTAGCAGTTAAATGCTTAAAAAATAAATAAAATCATAATCTTAATGTTAGTTCCGTTTTTCGCCACGCCCATTCTCTTTCCGCACAGACTCTACAGAGGATTCTATAAATCATACCTACATAATTACCTATTCATACTCAGCACTCAAATTACGAAATCATCCAAAGAGTTTTGATTCGAAGTCATGAAAGTTTATGATCTACATTAGATTCTGTTCCGTATTCAAATTCGATTGGTAACATCGCAGACATAATCATCATTAATGATGTCATGGTCCATTCCATTGTTCCGGAACACATTCCAAATTCAAAATCCCGAAGAACGCTGTCAGTCAAGCATTCGCGCGGTCGGTACGGGAGGGGTGCGTGCAAATATGTCAAATTTATGTAAAGCGGGCGGCTCTTTGTGCGCTCGGGCCAGAGAAATTAGTGCTCATTCCGTTTGATGTTTACGAGTTCCACTGCGGCTCAAAAATATGGTAATGGCACCAGCCGCTGCGTCTAGTAATGTGGCCCATATCGACTCGGCAGCTTTTTCCGAGTAGGCACTCCAGGAATTCGAAGGAGAACCCAATGTTTCGATATTCAAATTAGATTTTGCCTCATACCAGCTTTTTGTTTCTCGTGTTAATGTGAATGGTGTTAAAAGTAATTTGAGCGAAGTCTATGAATCCTGATAAAGCTGATTCAACAATTTTCCATATTAATAACTACTTAGGTTGTCCAAAAACGTTCCTTCGTCTAATTTCGCTGTTTCTTAATAATTTTGAGTTGGACTTGCTGTAAATCCTCTTTCGGGTTTCTTTCACCGACAATATAAATGGGACTCAAAATGTTCAATATTTTATATTTGATGAAAATTTTCATTTTATTTTTTGTCTATGTATCTACATCGCTCGTTCGACAGTCGACACTAAGCCGCAACGGTTCGGCTCCGATCCGGCAGTTACGCGCCGTAATCGTGACACATTGCCGACTTTCGACAACTCTTTACGATTCACGACAAACTGCGTCGATTCCAGCCAGACCCTTGATTTGCAGATGAGACGCTTGAGCCGAATGAAATTAACGCCCGGATTTTGAGTATTTTAGGATTATGAAGTGGATGAGTTGTATTCAAAAATACATTTTAACCAAAATATATAGCACAAGTTAGCTTTGGTTGCAGGACCTTAAAGTTTCTACAATTAAGGACCCATGTTTAAAGGTACTCTATTTTCAGTTCAAAAAGGAATAGTTGCAATTAAGAGAGTGTTCTCCCACTGTGTCAGCATAAGCTGAGGCAAAGTCCTGTTTGGTCGTCTTAGTTTTATGTTGTTATTTTTTGATTTTTAGGTTAAGTTTCTCATTTATTTTCTGTTTATATTTATAGTTTTTTTATTGTGTGACTTCCGGTTGAAGTATTAAATTCCCCAAACGCGTAGATGCGTATCAATGAATAGTTTAAAAAACTATAAATGTGTCAACAACACAAATTTTATGAACATGACATTTTCTAAATGACAGATTTATATGTATAAAACAGAGCTACTAGCTCTGTCGTCAGACTTTGATCTTGTGAACAATCCAGCATTAAATAACAGAAAGATTAAAGAACACAAAGAGGTCACACATGGCAACATAGGAAGTTATAACTCAAACGCAACATCAACATACTATTATTTAAGAAGATGAGCAGAAGTCACAATGTGATATCATTAATGATGTAATTGAGGTAACAGATGAAGACAATATTAATAATAGATAATCTGGTGAGCGACTCTTGTATGTAATGTACTTGGATAGAAAACAATGTTTACAGATGATAAAAATACTTATCTCAGCCCGAGTCACTTAATAAAAGAATATAATTTTAATACAATAGGACAAAATAAATGATGAATATTCACAACTGCTAAAATAATGTAACTAATCGATGGCTCAAGTGGTTAGCGCGTTCGGTTGTGATCGTTGAAATTTAGCAACTTTCGCAGTGGTCGGTCATTGGATGGGTGATCAAATTATCACGAGCTCCTCCGTGTTTCGGAAGGCACAATAAGCCGTTGGTCCCGGCTGCATCTGCACTCGTTATCACCCGCCAATCCGCTTTGGGACCACGTGGTGGGTCATAGCCTAATCTCCCTATTTCATCCATAGCTAAGGCCTGTAACCCAGCAGTGGGGACATTATTAGGCTGATGATGATGACATATCGTAGTAGTAAACGTCGTCATCGACGATCAAGGACTTTGAAGCCAGGATCTAGCATCAATTAATCATTTAACGTAAAAGAATATAGAATACATTATCCTTTAAAAAAATGCAGTCACTCAATTCTGTTATAACGTGTGTACGTTGTCACAAATTACTCAACTGGACGAAATTATTATAGAACATGAATTCATGCCATGTAAAAGTTTGCAGTGTTAACATTTACTTTTCCACGATTTCTTCGAAACAGATTTATTTATAAATAACTAACAATAACAACAGAATGTTCATAATCTATCATATCTTGCTGAACAACTTGTGTCATAATTTCTCCTCGTGTCACCACAATTAACTGGGTCATAGCGATTTTTTCCTCTGTAATCCAGACTTTTAGCATCGAGCCAGATTTGTCGCCGGTGTGGTGTGCACAGACCCGCGAACTGACAGATAGAAGTCAGATTTATGTGTTTACTGTATAAATCACGTTGGAGACGTCACAGTCGCCTTTTTTCGTCTGCTCCTGTTGCCTATATATCATAAGTCGTGTCTTCCGCGGTCGCGCTTTCAACTTTTTCCGTGGTTCATGTTTCAGTTTTAATGTCAACTGTTTTCATGTCACACGTTGTAAATACATCATATGCGCCGTTAAATTTACAAATTATTTTAATTTTGAATTTATTTCCTTCACTTAGAAAATCAACATCCTATCCATCCACTAGATTGTAACCCAAAAAATCGACAATACTGTTTTTAACTTAATATCAATATTGTGTTGTATTGAGTTCTTGCAGTCAATAAGTTTGCAAATAATTGGTAGGATAGAGGAATCTGGTTCTATCTTACTTCTGTTATTGGAACAATGAAAATTTTACTCGCAGTCGTTAAAAAGTAGATAAGTTATTGTAAAAAACATCAGATACTGTTTATAATCTTGTGTCTCATTATAAATGGTAGGCCCCACACACACAAGATGATTCGGGTGGTTGAAGCAACAAATTCTCTTGAACATCAGGACATTACTCCATTCACATTTAACTTTAGGTTGGGTAGAGTAATAAGACGGGAGTTCGCCAAAAATATATACCAAGCAAATTATTCTTGATAAAATTAAATTCTTTCCTGGTACAAATGAAATTAATTATACTCAAGACATCGACAAGCCACTTGTCGAAATAAAAAGTCGCATCGTAACACACAACCGAACCGAAAATAGTGTCGAGCGAACAACACACAAATTCACGGGCCATTAAACGGATCCAACGCAACAATAATAGAAAGAATAAATTTACTTAATCCACGTTCTAGAAATATTCGTCGCGATTTATCTGGTTGTCTGGTGATGTCGCGCGACGTCGCGAGATCAATCATCGTCGTCTTAACGAGAGGCCCAGCTGTTGTACAAGCGATTGATAGAGCTATAAACTATATTTATAGTTGGTTGGACTGTTCGAGAATAGTTTCTGATGCGTGTCGCTCAAGAAGTGGATTGGTAGGCTGATCTGAGAAATTTCGGATACGGTGGTTGTGATTATAAATTGCTGATTTCATAATTGGCGTTCGAAAATGCCTGATGCTAAAAATATTTACCCAAAAATTCTGAACTTGAAATGATCTTATAAGTTCTTCATTGTGGCTTGATTGATTGATTTATTTTATGAGTGATTTTTGTGCTTTTAGTAAAACACTAAACATGTACTAACACAATTCGTTGTAAAATTAATACATCAAAATTCAAAAAAGACTACAAAGCAGCGTTACTTCATAAACAACTTGCTGCGGAAAACCTGAAGCATCCTTATCATAGCAACTTGCCGCTCTTTTTTTCTTTTTTTTTTGTTTTGACTAAGGCCAAGCCCGTGACGCATGGAAGGTGCGAGTAGGGCGAATAACATCTATGTCAAATAGGAGTATACGTTTATGCCACGAAATATGTTCCAAATTTTTAATTATAACCTATATTGAATAATTCGAGGCTCTCTGTATTCAATTTAATTAAGTAAAATTTGTTAAGGGGTGGCTGAAAAACAGCGTTGGGTCAGGGCCAGGCTTGACCAACATTAGCTGAGCCATTCCTAAATTTCTATTAGCATGTAAAAAAAAAGGAGCTCGATGGCGCAACTGGTTAGTGCGTTCGGCTGCGATCGTTGAAGTTAAGCAACTTTCGCAGTCGGTGGTCATTGGATGGGTGACCAAAAATTTACTATCTCGAGCTCCTCCGTGCTTCGGAAGGCACGTTAAGCCCTCGGTCCCAGTTGCATCCGCAGTCGTTAGCACCCACCAATCCGCACTGGGCCCGCATGGTGGGTCATGGCCCAATCTCCCTATTTCATCCATAGGGAAAGGCCTGTGCCCCAGCAGTAGGGACATTAATAGGCTGATGATGATGATGATGATGTAAAAAAAAGACAATAAATTATTATTATTATCATTTATCATGAAAGTAATTCATTTCGCAGTCAACTTAATCACCAAAATAGAATGAGTACCGACGTAAAGTTTAATCGGTATAGTGCTTAATAATAAAGTAGAACCTAGCTGGTATTATTTATTAAGTGTTTGTTACACCACATTCTCTTAAAATTCCTGATAGTCTATTCAAACTTATATGCTAGATAAGCTACAAAATTTAAGTTTCACAAGTTATTAATAGAAAATTTTGGCAAATAAAACAGCACATATTGGAAACCTTTAAATATGAATACTAGAAGACGGTGTTATATGTCCAGAAGACTAAATAAAACTGTTTAAGGAACTGGTTAAAATTCAGATCATGATCTGTGTTATACAAATAACATATTATCTTATAGTTACAATTTTGGAAGGAAATAGGAATTAAATCTGACAAATGTTATTATTCAGGTCCTAAGAAAGCTAGAACTCAAATGAATAGTTTATCTTACTTTTATGTACCAAAAATAGCCTATATAGTCTTTATCACCAAGTGGTGTAATGACCATGACCTTAATGTTTTTCTGTGTTTACCAAATTTTAAGTAAATGTCATTTAAATGACACGAGCAAGAGACTGCGTATCTATTTCAAGCAAAGTGTATGTTTAATAATAAGATGGCCAATTAGAATTAAATTAATCAATTTAGAAACAATCACAGATCAATGGAAAATCCTTTAATATCTCACTATAAATTACTCAATGCTAAAAAGACGACTACGAGTCAAAAAAAAAATGTCGACGTGAATCATATATTACGTCTAGGCTTTAAAAATATGACGCATATGCTAATGACGGGATGTGATAGTGATTTATAAGAACTAATTATAATATCTTTTATTGCTTTTAACTAATCTGTATTCTAATATTCTCGGTATATGTTGTGCCTATTTGTAAAACATAAAATAAGTTTGATTAGCAATTTTTCTGCCCAATTAATGACTTTACTAGTTTCGTTAAATTGGCATACAACCTTCCCAAATTCTATCGCAAGTCTTCAGCAATATACAAAGATATTTTGATTATCCTTGTAATAATTATAGACTTAACCATACTTGTGATAATGTATTACGAACACGAAACAATATTTAGAATGATCGGCTTAAAACAATAACGGACGTTAGTTAACCCAAATCCAAAGAAAGCGAACTCATATCTCAGCGGTTTCGTAAAGTTTCACATCCATAAAAGGGGCATCCATTGCCACATCCATCCCGCCACTGATTCCGCCGATGTCGCAAACAGAAGCACCCACACTCACCCAGACGCTCGTAAAACACGCGTTATTGTCATCAAAACGAATGTGTCTCTAAGAATGTCACACTGTATGTATTTATAATTTTTGGAGGTAGACGTTTCAGTATCACTTCCTTAAAACTCTTTCGGAGTGCTTTCTTCCAATGGAATGTGGTGAATATTGTGTTCGTTAGATGTTCACAATTAAGTAAATTGTTATGGAACATCGGGTTTCAATTGCATCTATTAGAGACAAACGACTTTAATAAATTATGTTTCCTAATGCATTGTTTACCAATAAGAAGTTCTTAATTTATAATATTGTATTACCCATATAGCAATTTTTAATGACTTACTATCTAATCATGAGTAAATATTTTTATTGATTTACTATCTAATCATGAGTAAATATTTTAATTCAAACATATTTCATCGCATTTCGTGTCAGGACTGTAATCTTATTATGATTCTTTTTGGTTAGAATAATCAATCTACTTTCTTTGTAAACATTTTCGAATTTCTTCTACCAAAACACTGTTTATCGGAGAGCAAACTCTTTTCAATCATTTCGCGTCGCATCTCGATCTGTCGTGCATTATTTCAAAAGCCATCTATCCCGATACAGAAAACGTGCACCTAAAAGAGTTCCATACGTAGACGTAGGGAGCATCTCAAAGTCCCGAACACCCCCATCCCGGTCCTGTGCACTCCTTGACAATCGATTGACATCCTCCCCCGTGGCCCCCCGTGCACCACCCGTCGCATTCGCCTGACCCACATCGCCGCCATATTTATAATAATTGAGCTGGTCCAAGTGTACACGTCCAATTCCTGCATTATTTCTATAATGGATGATTTCAAGGTTTAGCCTTGATGAATTTTAGTTTGTCTTTAGTAAATAGTTTTGGAGTAAAATATAATGATGGTCATGATACCATTTTGATATCAAATGAAGGAATTGAGGAAACACTACTAAAGTCTAAATAGTACGTAGAAAATAAGTATTCGGTTAAATATAGACACTCCGTATTTACATTATAAGAAAATTATTGAAATTACCCATTTTTTTTTTGTCCAATTTAACAGAATGCAATCTATTGTTGTGACTTTATCGTATTAATTATTACTAACAGAAATAATACAACTAATAGTTTTCTGCTAGGTGAAGGTTACTTTGTCAGTGAAGTATATTAATTAGAAAGATATTTTACACAAGCAACTTAAAACAACTCAAAACTAATTACTCAAATGAAGCTGTTACGAAATCCTTAAAATTATGATGATGACTGTAAACATGATTTATTTTGTATTTAATCAAGTAAATTCGATGTTCATCAGTTTAACATCTTCATGCAACATAATATAAATTAGCATTATCCTACATGTGACGAAGGTAATTAAGTCAGAACTGCTGCGAAGATATTTCTCCTTTCACATTCCAAACGCTGCCACAATACCTTTCGGTAGCAGATGCTATGAACATCACTTTCCTTAATTAAAATTCGTTCGGCATTCGGCCATCAGCGAAATTTATTGTGGCTGCATCAATATTTGTTTTGAGTCTATAACTCACTTAATGTCACATAATTCATCTGCTTCGTTCCGTTTTAGAGGTGCTCCATATTGTCTTTGTTTTTGTATGTTATTGTATACGTTGGTGTATATGCTCTAAGGTTTGAATAAGATTACGTTATATGTATACCTTTTTATGTCGTCAGCGCGAACCTATTTCGTGTTGCCTATTTATTAAACTACTTATTATGATTTTCATAACATGAAATAGAGGCATACTCGTTAATTCATCGCTTTAATTCGTCAATGATATCCTCATTGTTAACTTTAAATGTAATTTTTATCTTATTGTCCAAATAAATAGATCAATCTATTGATAAGTGTTGTTCCTACACAAAATTTTCTAGTGCTCGGACTGGGTGTGTATAAATTCCATCCTTGTCTCTGGGAAAATCTTTATCAAAACAATGACTGATCTGATAACGATTTTAATTGTTTTTAAAATGTTATCAGTTTACGAATAATTGTTAAAATATCGTAGTAAATTATCATTACTGTAGAGTTTGCATCATTTTTGGCAAGTGCATACTACACACTTAATAGTGCAATGTGCTACTCATACAATAAATATTATGTGCAATGTTTATTGTATGAGTAAATAAATATATTATTATTATTATACGATAAATTTCCATTAACTGATTGTACGTGAGCATTTTACTTTAATTTAATCAAAAATAAGGAGTTCTGCTCTATATCGTGTTTGAAGTAAGAATGATTTTATTTCGTTTTATTATATTAGTACATTTTTTTTATATGACGACAAGTTATACTTTTTCATTAATTTAATAGTAACTGTATTTTTGATGTGTCATCTGTTCCTAAATCGTATTTACCCGCATTCCCAAAACATTGTTCTATCCTCATCCTGAACATTTTTAGGAAGTGTCATTGGAACAAAGCCTAATATTAAGTAAACTTTTCACTGATATAACAATTAAATTTAATACTTATGGACAACAAAAAGCAAATGCCAATCATCTAAACATTTTGTCGCATTATAATATCGAGTGTTTAATTCAAGAATCGAATCATAGAATCATTGACCAATCGAGTGAAGCACCGTTTGAATCCGTCTTTAAATTATGTCCTGGACGTGATAACGAAGTGGATGGAGGTTACGAAGGGGGTTAAAGAGGGGTGAAGGCGGGGGGGGGGGGGGGGGGTGATATTTACTTTAGCGAAGCCCGTGCAGTTTTGTCCCGTTTTTGATGGAATGTTCGGCGCAGGTTTGTTTGGTCAATACATTTTAAGGTACGTGTGTCTTTTGCAACTTTTGAATTACGTGCAGCGAATAGGACGAATATGAAAGGTACCTTTTTCAAAGGATTGTCATCAGCTTATGCCACATTATTTTAATTCTGCTTGACGTGGTGCTTAACAACAAAACATGCGTGGTGGCGCTAAACTATTGTGGTTAAGTGTCGCTCCACACGGGCCACACGCCACAGACACAAACGCCGCCACGAGAAGCTAGAAGCGGCTACTAAAGTGGCTGAAGCGCGCGACAGCGGCCGACTAAGGTAAGGGAGAGAGGGGTGGGGAATCGCGCGAGTGACGTGTGGCGGCGTTTTGTATCGGCGCATTAAGTGGACGGTGCGGGCCACAAGAAGCGAGCAACGACGATTTGTAGCGTGTGGCGGCCACCGGCGTACAGTGTGTGGCGAGTCCATATAAAATGTATGAAAACTACGAGAAATATGCCGGTGGCGGCGTTTTGTGGTTGTGGTCAGCGGCCCGTGTGCGGCGACACTAACAAACTCATTTTGATCAGCATGCATTGAAATGCAAAGGAAGCACTTTTATCAATTTAAAAAGAAATCGATTTCCCATTGAAAACAATCACATTATTTGAGCTGTCATCCGATCAACCTTTTTGCAATAAATTTGAGAAAAAAAATGACAAAAACACTCAAGACAACGACGACCACGGCGAGAATAAACAGCATTCATCTTGTCTCGCTTAAAAGTTGGTAGAGGGTAGACCAGAAAGAAGTTAAAAAGCAGAAAAAAAAAACAAAGAAAATATAAAAACACAGAAAGTGGCCAATGATAAAGAACAGTGAATTTTACGGCGTTTCAAAGTTTCATTTTCCCGTGCCGGCCGGCTCGACAAGACGTCCCGTGACGTCACGATAACGTCAAAGGGTTGAGTTCCGTCGGGGAAAAAACGCGAAAACCGCCGCTGCCTTATCTACCACCCGCGCCGAGAGATCGCACCCAAATAAAACAAAGGAATCATCAAATATAGGTTACAAGGACAAAAAGCGTGTTTTGAAAACATGCGTCATTAAAACACAGTTTTTCTATAAATGATTTGAAAACATGCGTCTTTAAAAGACAGTTTCTCTATAAATGATTTGAAAACATGCGTCATTAAAAGACAGTTTTTCTATAAATAATTTGAAAACATGCGTCTTTAAAAGACAGTTTTTCTACAAAAACTCCATGATTGCAAGCCATAGGTCATTGTTATTTTTCTTTCTATCACCCAATGAACCCTACACCAGCACATCAGAATCTTGGTGATTTTATTTCTACTTAAGAAATTAAGATTCTCCAATACTGAAATACAGCAAAAACTGAAGGCGAGATACGAGTATCCCAAAATGTACGTAGTCAGTCTGGCCCAGATTTATGTATAGTAGGTATACCAACAAACAGATTACGACTTGACAAACAGTTACAAATGGTCAAATTTCTCTAAAATTGCTTTGTTTTGATTTATTTTATTGTAATAAGAATTTCGGATGCAAATGCAAAACACATCAAAATTTTTGCCTTGATGATTTTTGTCTTTGTTTGTGCTATCTGGTGCTGTTACTGTTATCCAGTTCTGACATTTCTATCGATATTGTCAAATTCAAACGTGAGCGATATTGTTATTGGATAACCTAGAGTAGACTCAATGACAGTGTCAACTTTTATGTAGGTTGCTATCTGGCTGGTATCTTTGACGTCCTCTTTAAAGTAAAAATTTTTTATTATTTTTTATTAAACCTCCAAACTGTCCATCATCATCGAATTGATTGGATTTCTATGGAAACTAAGAAGCGATGTAATAACAGACTAGTTTTTTCCATTTAATACTTTCTCGTTAGTTGCTCGTGTTTAGGACGCAGTAACTTTTCCTATGCTGAGCATTCCATAGGAGCTAAGATATGAGACCCTAATGGACGTTAGCCTAAATCAGCTTGTGACGCAAAATATTAAGAAATGTAACAGAACAAAAGTATTCATTTCCTAAAAGC
Organism: Chilo suppressalis; assembly: GCA_902850365.2. Taxonomy (NCBI): domain Eukaryota; kingdom Metazoa; phylum Arthropoda; class Insecta; order Lepidoptera; family Crambidae; genus Chilo; species Chilo suppressalis. Next base: position 2,533,377 of record OU963899.1, on the reverse strand, counting down.
CTAAATTTCCATCGGTGGCAGGTAAAATAGAACGTAACTTATTTACCATACACTAAAATAAGTTTAACAATAACAAAGTTCGATTGGGCATGGAAATCTTTGAGCGGACATATCTCGTTTAACTTTTTTTAACGCCCATCAACTTTGGGAACAGCAGAATCCTTTCCGCAAGTTTTCTGATTGATACCCCAAATGGTCGGTTGTATCAGTGCACGAGCAAAACGGCATAGAGACAAGGTTTTATACAATTGCGTGTGTGTGATGAACACTGGTGGCCTGTCGCGTACGCAGTAAAACGTTTCTATTAGTGATGTAACGAATATTCGCATTCGCATTCGCATTCGCAAAATCTCTGCGAATGTTTTGCGAATATTAATATTAGCAAAAAACAATTTGAAGAAGTTGTCGTTCTGCCTTTCCTTGAATATTCATTGTTACACAGTTTGTATTTAGCTCGTTCAGCATCGCAAAGTGTGAAATAAGTCCATGTTTCACTAGAATTCGATTTACTCATGTCAATAAATCACTATTACCACTCACAATCACTTACCTCAAAATTCACTTGTTTTGTTTACGGAAAGACCGGTGCGAGCGGAATGACACTTCAGTCGGATGAGTTCATATCAACTCGGCAATTCGAACGAGACTGCCACCATGCCATAGACAATTGGCGCTAATTTAAAAAAAACTAAATGTTCAAAAAAAATATGGGTGCGTGTACTTAAGTACGCGCGTGAGAAGTTATACTTCTTTTTGGAATTATTAAAAAAATGGTTGCCTGTAAAGTCGGTTTTACGGGCGAAGATTTTACGTGACAACGTCTTTTTCTCGGTAGAATATTTATTGATATGAATATAATTAAATTGCACAATAGGAACAAGGAATTGAATGAAAATAAGAATTGCACAAATTTTAACTATAGAAATATATTTTGTTTACTAAAACATTGTACATGTAAACTTAAACTTAACACGAGAGACTTATCGTAACGTTACCGAGCGTTACACTTTTTCATAAGTGACTCCCAGCCGCAACCTAATTTAAGACGTTGTCACGTCAAAAATAGTTTTTAATTGCATGCAGATAATTAATTACAATAAGATAATAAAAGGATTGGAAAAGGATAGTCAACGCAGTCAATAAAGTTCAGTTTTAATTTGAAAAATTTAATAAATAATCAAAATATTCAATTTAAATCACTACTGAATAAAATTTATTAGCACATATAAATTTCGCATTTGTATAACATTATAACACGTGTTAAGAATATAGAAACTAGAAACATGTGGATAAATATTATAAATATGAAAACAGTGATCAGAGGCGACGAGCGTCCCAACATGTGCGACTAAGAGATCCTATTACTATTTTGTTGGAAGCTTTTTTTCGAGACTTACGAGTAATGTGCGGCTTAGCGGCCGACTTCATGGTGTTACTTTCCGCGGCTAACTTCATTATGTTACTTTTGTGTTACAGTGATGCGCGCGCATCTTCAAATTTCACTCTCATAATTTTTTCATAACGCGGCTAAAGAAGTATAACTTCAAAATGACATTCGTTACATCACTAGTTTCTATTGGCGGCGACAGGATGCCAGTGCCTTCTCACACACGCACACTGCACGAAGCTTCTGTGTCTTATTTGTTCGCGCGGTATCAGTTGCGGCGTGGGCAACTACTTAACTCGGAATTTAAGAGATGTCCGGGACCTGCCCGCGTCAAACTTTGCAAATGGTCGGAATCCTTTCGAGCCTCGACGCTGGGGTATCAACGGCCAATAAAACTGTCACTCTTACGTCAAATTGATTGGAACTGCTGATAACTTTGAGTGGGTAACACTTAAAAGGTATTTCTATTGTGGAAATCCTCTGCTGTTTTCACGTGAGCTAGATAAATCGCACAACTTGTTGATTTATCGTAAATGTTTTTCATTGTCCTTGTCTACATCTTTAAATATAAAACTCGAAGGTGACTGACTGACATAGTGATCTATCAGCGCACAGCCCAAACCACTGGACGGATCGGGCTGAAATTTGGCATGCAGGTAGATGTTATGACGTAGGCATCCGCTAAGAAAGGATTTTGATCAATTCTACCCCCAAGGGGGTAAAATAGGGAATGAAAGTTTGTATGAAACTTTGTCAATTTTAAACTGATCGGGCTGAGACTTTGCATGCAGGTATAAGAAGAATCATAGATGAATGTCATTGTGTATAATACAAGTCTGAGCACAAAAACTGTAGTCTACACTTCAGCTCTACACCGAAGCGAAGCGAGGGTGGGCCGCTAGTTGTTATGATAAAATTTAAGATTATTGTTGTATTATTTGAAATTATAACTAATTGTATTTTTATTGCATAAACAATTTTAAATGTTTTCTGCATCGGAGCAGTTATGAAGTGTTTCATTAAACAATAAATTACGAAAGTAACGCAAACGATAATGGTGTAATTCATTAATAACGATCTCTTCGCATAGAGCCGTCGAAGCGATTTAAAAAAAAGGAAACGTCAAAAAGCCCGCCAATTGCAGAACGCGCTGCAAAAGAAAAACGCAATCTTGAGACAAAAGGTGGGGGCATACTGCGCTGTCCCATCTCAGAATTAAAAGAACAGGTGGGGTCCGGCATTGATCTGCCGGTGACGCCGGACGATGGAGTTGTCACCCCCGTCCCGACTCCCCGCCCCCTCCCGAGACGTGTGGACACGCTTAGCGATGTCGAATTGATAATGGCCGCTTGGATGTTTCGTGTTTACGTTTAGACTGGACTCTCTTGAAAATATGGTTGGTTTTCCAACCGTTTCAAAGTAATTTCTGCACGTGTGTGCATTGAAGCAGTATGAGTCTGTGTTTTACTAGTATAAAGTAGATTTAAAGAAGAGATGGTAGCCGAAGCATATTTTATTTAATTCAAAGTTAATAGATGTTAGTACGAGTGCGAACTATCGAAAACTATCATAAATTTCGTAATTGTAAATTACGTTTCTATGTCCATTTTTGTGAAAAGTAACCAAATATACTTAAAATTTAAGAAGACGCAAATGATTTAATGATAGAATCTAAACACTGTTTATTTGTATTGAAACGAAACCATAAAATCAGAACCCGTAGTACGAGTGCGAGCTCTCGGAAAACTATCATAGTTTTCGTAATTGTAAAACTCGTACAAAGGGTACTGGTGTATACAATCAGAATGCTGTCATTAGTCAATAATGTTTTCTTAAGTTATTGACTGGATATTAATGGGTTTAAAAACCTCGTAATATAGTTTTATACCTAGGTATATGATGATCGTTTAAATTTGAAAATATTACAATACCCGTTTGAATATTTAATGATTTTAAAGCCACATCTTTAGTACAATACGATGTAATGAAGTGGAGAAAACGAACGAAACCCCTAATGTACTGACCAACTATTTCACAAATTAGGGGGACTGTCCCGTCTGTTTCGCACACGGTGACTCCGCGTCACCAACAGATGCAAGACTTTTATAGTTACCTAGTATACGTTTTATGGCTGGACCCCCAATATATTGTATCAATAACGATGTTATGAAAGTGAAGCACGTATTAGCAACGTGATTTCGTGATAACTGTCAATAATACGATAATTATTTACAACAACATTAGGTATATTGATAATGATACGGCGACTTAGAGAATGTTTATGAAACCCTGATAAATGGTATATGATTATTTATTTTGATAAATATTGCCAATTAAGAAATTGCCTTTCAAGCTTTTAGGCTTATCCATTTACCCTGATTAATTTACGATGTTTCTTATTATACTAGGCTTATTTGGATTTTGTTGTATATTGACTGTTAACTTTTCGTATCCTTGTACGCATAGGAACATAAGTTGCATGACTTCTTAAATAGGTAACAATAGGGGTGATGACGGGGTACAGTAAACGAAATTCTATTTAGTCCGTCAGTTAGATGATCAAAAAATAATGGACACGTATTTTTTCTTTGAGCAATCAACCAAAAAATGACAAAGTTATAGCGCGTCAAAGTTTGGGAATAGGGGCTCGTGACGTCACTTTTGAGTGATTTTCCACTTATAAGTGTACTCAAACGTGAAGTCACGCGACTTTTCAAATCAATATATATATCTCTGCAATGTTTATATTATGTGAAAAAAGAAAAAATACGTGTCCAATACTTTTTGATAAATCTACCTGATAAACGAAGAAAAAAAAATAGTCATCATCCCTATTGTAATAAAAACGATCTATTTTCCAACAACGAACAAATAGAAGCTTTCGAAAAAAAAGGTCGTCTAAATTTTGACCGAAGATAACGTCTCGTCCTCACGTAGATGCGACGGGTGGCTAGCGTCCCATGCCGTCCCTCCGTCTGACTGAGCGAAATCACTCAAAAGTTTTAATGCCTCTTCCGCTGGGACGGCCGTTCCGCGCTGTCGATGCCGCTTGCCGTTGCAGTGTGCGTGTGCCTTTATACTCCGTTGTGTGGGTTCGCTCAGCTCCGGTGTGCAGCCGTCGGATTTCATTAGAAATGTTTGAAAGGTGCCGGACTGTATTGAGGCTTTAATTTTTCATGTGTTACCCGATTCTGAAGTTGGCGTAGTCCAGTCCTTTAAGTCAATATCTAAAGCAAATATACTTTCTCCTTTGAAAGTTAATTTAATATCACAAAGGTCTTCATCACCTTAGGATGAGTAAAGTTTATCTGCAAAATTTATAGACAATAGGGTGTACCGTTTTGCTGCAGTTTTTCGATTTCTATTTATTTATATTATCACATACAAAAAAAATATATCTACTAAATTAGTACTTTTATTACCTGGCAACACTGCTTTTTGCTGTCAGGTCAGTTGTGTGTGCTAACCAACAAGGAGATTAATGACTGTGAAGTTAGGTTAAAAAAAAAAGTAATATACGTTTTTAGTCAAGTTTGGCTCGACAATTCGGTTAAGGATATTTTTTGGTAAGTAGTAATGTATTTACTTTGCCACATGAATCTGAAACGAATTTGTCAAACTGATTTTTCTTACTCGTTACATTGATCGGTAGTACAATAATCAAACTGGAAAATGTACACATTATCTCTTTTATGCACTGTAAAATAACATTGAATTGTACTACTGATAAAAGTGTCTAAACTAATCTGAAGCTAGTTCACGCATCGCCGTGTCATAATCATAATTAGGTAACAAAAACACTACACCGGGGCCGCCGCAGGAAAATGTTAAAATCGAAAATGGCGCCAACAATTTTGACAGACAGTTTAATTAGTCCCCGCGCGCGCGGTCCGACCAACCAAACGCAAGAACGAATCGCAAAAATTAATTGAATCCCATTTTCTAACCACGTAACGAGCGAGTGACGGATTATATCTGTTAATACCTTAGATTAAAACAAAAAGGGTAGATACGGCACTAGCCTCACAAAAGTGATCCGCATGAATTGTGGTCCACGACCCTAATCGCTTTAGTCACAACTTGACATGCAAACGACGTACATGTGAACGCCAAAAAGAAATATTGCTAATATTTTGTGTTTATATGATAAAACAATGCCTAAGTGTGTTTTTAAAAAGTGCTCAAATTGCTCAAGAACTAAAAATAAAACCCACGGCATCACTTTTCATTCGAAGTACTATAAAATATATTTTTTCATAAAAATTGTTGTTAGTTTTGAATCTTATTCGATAGTGACGTCGAGTACTGGTCGCGTGATTGGTCGGTAGTGCAGTAACGCGGATCTCGCCGTCTCGTTCGCGCTGCCGTTAAAACTTAACGTGCTGTTTCGTTCGGGTCGGTAATGCAGTGACGCGAATCTCGCCGTCCCGTTCGCGCTGCCGTGGGATCAGTTTTTGTTTGATGCAGGTATGAGCGTACTGTATCTACCCTTTTTGTTTTAATCTAAGGTTAATACCCAATTATCCGATCTTGCCACCCGCCTTTGACTACCTCCCTTGCAGTGTACAAAGTAGCGTCCGTCAGTCTGACGCAAGGTTACGAAGACGGCCGAAATTCGACGGTCAAGGATACGAAAACCGTCTTAGCAAATTGAACCCTAAAGAAATATACTTTTAGCTTGGTTTAGGCACAGACTAGATTTATTTCATCGAGAGAGATAGCGAGATTTAAACATAAGTATTTCCAACACTCACACCAATTAGCCTAGCCCCAAAGTAAGCACTGTAAGGCTTGTGTTATGGGATACTGAGGTAACGGATAGAATGGATATATTGTACATATATAAGTATATTTATATAGAAATACATATTAAACATTCATGACTAGAGTCCAAATGCTCGTATTCATTACACAAATATCTGCCCCCACCGGGATTCCAACCCGGGACCTCTCGAGTCGGCGACACCATGAAACCCGGCGTACAAAACTCTTGGCCACGGCGGTCGTAATATATCCTATATATATATTTGGGTTGGCCCGATTGTAGTATTTGCCGACTAGTCGACTAATCGTTTTTCAAATTGCCGACTATTAGGCCGACTAGTCGGCAAAGCCGATCATTCTAACACCTATATTAAAGAGATGTTCGGAATATTTCGTCACGCACGATACGAGTCATTAGGCGCAAAGCGAGCCGCCTCGCGAGGCATTTGCCGCGTTTCATTTTATTTATTATGTGCCGATTATAATCGGCATGTTTTGCCGAAAAGTCTCTGACTACAATCGATGCCGAATAGTCGACTTTCCTGACTAGTCAGTGGCTAGTTGGCCCATCTTCTAATATGTATTATATACAGACATAGATCTGTGGGTTTACCAATGGGGTTTTAGGTACCTTGCAAGATGATTTTCTGTTTATGATCTCATAATTTTCCCATATTAAAAAAATTATAAGATATGTGCGTAGGCTTGTAAGTATGCATAACGTATCTTAAACTACATAGTAAATAGATTATACATTTGGTATATAGTAGATACATTTGGCTTTCTTAAAAATCAAATTCAATACTTAGATGAAAGGATAAACTCAAAATAACCTAGCTGTTGAAAATGATGGCCCCTAAATAATCAATCTTCTTTGAAGAAAGCGCCTATTTTTAAGTTAATTTACCTAAATTGAAACTTATTTATTAAGAAATCACAATAAGTACTTCATCTATTCGCATAACCGGGATGACTTTATAAATTAACATTTCTCATTACTGAAACGATAAATTGATATTACAAAGGCGATGAGAATGTCCATCAAATATTCCAACTGACCATTGAGCAAAAATTGTCGGACGAGATGAAGCCCCGAGAGCCGCTAGCCGTTTTCAAAGCGACTTTGAGCTCAACCCTCAATAGGAGCCGGCGCGGTCTGTGTAACCCTGTCAATCACCGGCGTCAGATCTAAGGCCGCGTCAGACGCGCGGCGGACGCGCGGGCGACGGGCGGGTGACGCGTGCAAATGAAGGGTTGCTCAGTGCAAGCTTTGTTTGGAATCATACTGATTACAACTACAAATCACTTTACCAAATATCATTTGTGCGTTTGGGTTTTAAATATATGAATAAACTAGCGGCCCGGTCGCTTTGCTTCGGTGTAGAGCTGAAGTGTAGACTACAGTTTTTGTTCTCAGGCTTGTATTAAACACAATGACATTCATCTATGATTCTTCTTATACCTGCATGCAAAGTTTCAGCCCGATCGGTTTAAAATTGACAAAGTTTCATACAAAGTTTCATTCCCTATTTTATCCCCTTGGGGGTAGAATTGATCAAAATCCTTTCTTAGCGGATGCCTACGTCATAACATCTATCTGCATGCCAAATTTCAGCCCGATCCGTCCAGTGGTTTGGGCTGTGCGTTGATAGATTACTATGTCAGTCAGCCACCTTTGAGTTATATATATAGATAGAAAACATTCTCATGTTTGTTAAGCAGTAAAAAGATTGGAACAATGATATTACTATAGAGATAACATTGGTTAAAATGATTAAATAAAAATTAGGTACCGATATGGATTACAATAAAAAAAGTCTATATTTTTATATAAAAATAAGTCGGGTTTTCCTTCCTGACGCTATAACTCCAGAACGCACGAACCGATTTCCACGGTTTTGCATTCGTTGGAAAGGTCTCGGGCTCCGTGAGGTTTATAGCAAAGAAAATTCAGGAAAAATTAAAAAAAAAACTTTTAATCACCAAACGAAATGTTACATAAAACGAAGCCATCTGGTGGCGAAACGGAGTTCGCGGGGTTTGCTAGTATTTTTATAATTTTGGGAGAATGCACTGACCAATTATGTTACCGCGGCCCTCACGGACCGCGTCGAAATTCTTCTAGCCATTCTTAAGCTGCAAGGCAGCGCCATCTCTTCGCATTATAGGTAACCCACAATGTCCAATGAATACTTTTACAAGTATTAAACATTTGAAAGAAGAAATAGCAATTATAGTTATAATTTTTATTATTTTAAAGCATGTAACTGCTTGATGTTTAAATCTAAAGAAAAAATTACTAGAAAAAATTGCATTCTCCCGGATTGCGAAATGTGCGGGTTTGAGTCCCGTCTGCTGCCTGGTCCGCGTGGATTTTTTTCTAGTTATATTTTCTTAAGTCTATATTCATTTATTCAGTTTAGGCTTTTACAAGCACATGCGAAAGTCGAAAGCTACGCCATCGGATTCATTTACATATTTGTAAAAAACTAGTTTCAGGGTATCCATAATGGCGCATTTACACATGGTCGTTAGCCCGAATACGACTGCCAATGGAATTCGGGTAAGCGACTAAGAGTAAATGAACGTAGTTAAGTACGCCCGTAGATTTCCTCGGGTAGATTTCCTTTTACCCGACACACCGTCTTCCGGCATGTATTCAAGTGTAAATATTACTTCGGGTGCCTGTATTCGAGTAATGTCTTTCGTGTACATTATTTCTATTCAAAAAAAAATTAAATATCGTTTATTCAGTCTAGGCTGTTACAAGCACTTGTGAATGTCGAAAAGCTACGCCATCGGTTCGCAAATCTACGGCGGGAGACCTTGTACTGAGAAGAACCGGCAAGAAACACAGCAAGGGCTGTTTTTTTCTCCCTGTATTATATACAGAGTCGTCAATTTGAAAAATGACTTCAATATGAGATAACTCATGAAGTCACTTTCCATTACAAATGTAAATGATAAAATAATTATGACTATAAAATAAAAAATATAAAAAACAGATTTAAAAATGAAAAAAGTTTAGGAATGCCGTGTGCTACTGTTTAGGCATAAAAACAAATGTACCATTAAAGTTAAATACAACGATTAATAGTACCCAATGTAGCAAGAGCAGACTCATCTCCGCTGGCAGCACCCGTTCACGAGCATGACGCATGAACCAGCCATCGCTTCGCTCAACCATTTTTTTTTCTATAAATATATATACATGTATTAAAGTAACTTATATTATTATTTTTAAACATTTAACTGCTAGATGTTTAAATCAAAAGAAAGTACTAGAAAGAATTTCACTCGGTTCAAATTTTAGTGTATCCTATTATAATTATTAATTACAGAGATCAAAACAATCGGACCCTAATACGGGTCTCATTACAGACAGCCGGGTTTCATCCCGAACGCGGGAACATTCCCGCACATTCCCGAAATGCACTTATTACGGGGCGGGATCCCCGTGATCCCGGTATGATTGGCAATACCGCGGGATCAGGCGACAATTTTAATAGGATCTAAGGGATAGGTGATACGACCACCGGGAAAAAGGTGTTCTTATTAACACTTACATATATATATCTATTGTTGTACCGTGTAGTATTATTTACACTTATATATTTATCTATTGTTGTACCGTGTAGTATCATTGTGAGTGTTTATGATTATATGTTACAGACACGCAACGCTATTTGATTTGTGTCAGCGATGGACTGTAAAACTGAATGAAACTAATGGACATAATTAAAATTATGATTAATTTAGATAGTAAAGAACACTTTACATAGAGAAAAAAATGTTTCCAACCCCGGGCAAGGGTGAAAACCACCCTTAATAATCTATTTTTCCAATTATCTCAAAAAGTATACGAGATACGGAAAAAAACTTCAAATGAAAATTGTAGATCTTTTTGAAATCTACAAAACATTATTCCACCCTCTTGCCCCTATTTTCAATAGGGGAGCCAATAATCGAAGTCAAAGATAACTTTTTTAACTAACTTTAACTTTTTAAGTATTGAATCTTTGACTTCGATTATTGGCTCCCCTATTGAAAATAGGGGCAAGAGGGTGGAATAATGTTTTGTAGATTTCAAAAAGATCTACAATTTTCATTTGAAGTTTTTTTCCGTATCTCGTATACTTTTTGAGATAATTGGAAAAATAGATTATTAAGGGTGGTTTTCACCCTTGCCCGGGGTTGGAAACATTTTTTTCTCTATGTAAAGTGTTCTTTACTATCTTAAGAAACTTTTTAGCATAGTTCCAGCTGTTTGAGGAAAAACGGATTTCGCGACAATACTGACTGGACTACAATTCATATTGTGAAGATTATTATCAATAACCATATAAAATAAATCGAAATAAAATGTAAAAGGCTGATGTGACTGTCACAGTTTTTATTATTGATAAATTAACGAATGACAATTCACTTTATGTAAACCAGGGATGTAACGGAGGTAAATTTATCGGAGCCGAAGTGGGAGTTGGGATTTTTTAAATTCGACTTATCGGAGTCGGAGCCGGAGTCGGAGACAGAGCCAGGGTCAGCGGTAGAGTCAGCATTGGTCACAAGAGAGATATTTTTCATTTAAGAACAAATAAAAACAATGCATGATGTTTTTTCATTTTAATTTAGTTATTATTAACACAGACTCCCAACGCGACGGGTATGAACCAGTTCGTAACGATCGACGCAGGCCGCCGTCGCTATTAGCTATGCTTCGACCTCCGATTAAAACCCTTCGATTTAAAAGTTTCGGAGCCGAAATCGGAACCGAAGGTGTAATAATAATCGGAAGTTCCGCCTTATCGGAATCAGAGTCGAAGCTCCGTAACATCCCTGATATAAACCAACAGGGACGGGATAGTTATAACAGATCGCAACACATATACTTGTTTTAAACAAAACTTGTTGAATACTTGTTGTGACTGTGTAAAACTTGTAGAATACTTGTTGTGACTGTGTAAAACTTGTAGAATACTTGTTGTGACCGTGTAAAACATTCTTCCATTTACACTTCATTGACAACTAGTATCTTACAAGTAAAAATCACTTATTTACTTCACATATTTTGTTTATCCAACATGTTTGATGCAAGTATTGTTTAAGTACTACATGTATATAAGTGTGAGCAAAATATCAAGACATTTTATAAAATTTGTTAAGCACGTGTATACGCACAGAAAAGCCTATTACAGTGACAACCCCGAAAAGGGTTGTTTGGGATCCATTTAATTGAAATGCAATAAGGTCGAAATCTTCAGATGAACACAGTCTTAAAACGTCAAGTAAAAATCTTTACGAATTAATGTAATTAACTTCCTTTCGCTTCTTCCATTTCATTTTAAATATTGAACATTAATTAAGTGTCGCACGAGGAAATTCATATTATTGTCAATCGACAATGTATTCAAATCACTGTTTCATGAAATCCTCGTTATTCAAATTATCAAAAATAAATCATGATTTTATTCCTTATATTATAAATTTATTTTTAACAGAACGATACCAATTTTTTTTTTCAGAGTGGGTAAGTTAAATAGTAAGTTGATTGATCGGGATTTTTCCGTACGCTTCTCGGGCAGGGCTTGTTTATTTACCGGTTAATTTTCAAAGCTAAATCAGTGTCAAGTACATTAGGAGCTTTTTATTTAGGTTTGGCTCTACCTTAACCTTAAAAAACCGGTTTTCTTAAAAAGCGAAATCAAATAGGTTTTAAATCAATTCAGAGATTTTTAAAGGGTTTCATTTCGTTCTTACTGACGGCTGAAATAAATACACAACTACAAAATGAATAACTTGACTCACTAGACTCCAGCAAACGTCAATAAATGCATCAATCTTTGATCATTAACAAGATGTGACTTGATTTATTCAAACAAAACAAACTTCAAGCGATGCCGACGCGTGCACGTGTTGCTCTGGATAAAACCGGTTTATTAAGGTTTTAGGTAGCGCTTTCATTTCGGACGCGCTCCGAACGAAACCTTTACTAAAAACCGGTATTAACCTTTATTTACCGGTATTTTTGAAACCCGTTTCAAGTCCTGTTCTCGGGTCCGTAAAGTTGGCGCGTAAATGACAGCACTAGTTTCTCCTTACATGCATATTACGTTGTCAAGGTAACATAGTCGCTCAAAAATGTTGCTCTTACGAAGGGTGATTTACACCAAGGTATAATTTATTGTATCAAATAATGTATAATGTATTTGGCAAATTTTATCATCATCATCATCATCGACCCATGCTCATCCACTGCTATAGGTCTCCCCTAATGCACGCCACTGCTCCCGATTTTCTGCCACTCTCATCCAGCTCACGCCAGCCAGCCTACGAATGTCATCATCCCATCTTGTCTCAGGGCGTCCCACACTATACGTTTACCGAGTCGCGGTCTCCACTCAAGAACTTTCCGGCTCCAACGGCCATCATTTCTGCGGCTAATGTGACCAGCCCACTGCCACTTCAGTTTGCTAATTCGGTGGGCTATGTCGGTTACTCTGGTTCTCTGTCGGATTACATCATTTCTGACGCGGTCCTTCAGGGATACTCCGAGCATAGCCCTTATGTCTTAATTTTTGTTCACACTTATATACATGTACAAAATATCTAGTAAGTAATTCTTGCATCAAATTTGTTGGATAAACAAAATATGTGAAGAAAACAAGTGATTTATACTTTTCAGATACTAGTTGTCTATGCAGTGTTAACGAAATAATGTGTTAAACAGTCACAAAGAGTTTTCTAATTTTTTTGTTAAAATTAGTATATTTGACTTGTTTCTTGGTGGAAACGAAGGGTAACAATATTCGTCGTGGTAAAAGAAACTATGTTAACAAATAATTAATTAATAATTATGTATTAAAATCATGGTATTTATGCAGTGAAACGAAGTTATATTTTTTTTCATTTGCTTATATTGTATTTACTAAAGTAATCGATGAATATCAATGAAGTCTTTTTTTTTGGTATTTGCCTACCTGACTATATACAGGGTGTAAAAAAACCTTTAACGTAGTCGAAGGCCACGTATTTTCCACATCATGACGATCATTATTTTCTTCTGGACCATACCTGGGAAATTAATGGTCATGGAGATATTGAAGGTCAAAGTCACAATATTTTTTTCAAGATTTTTACTAAAACGTTATTTAGAAACTGTTTTATCGACGCACTCACACACACGCACACACATACACACAGGCACATTGTATGCGTAGCGCTACAGTTGCGCGCCGCGCTATACATTGCGTACTAGCAAAAAGAAAATGTTTTTTTTACTTAAAAATACAAATAAAGTTTCCCACGTATAACATTTTGTAATATGACTTTGTATTTTGTTTGGGTGTACAGAATGCGTAGTTTTAGCCTATGTAATAGGTTTTTTTACACCCTGTATAAAACAAGTGTGTTTAAATTATTATTAACTTACTTTATGTTTAACATGATCACACCACGTAGCAGTTAGATATTGCTTACCTGTAAAAGAAAAAAAAACAAAATTAAAATCTTTTCCCATGATGAACTTGGATTATCTATACTTGAAGTAAAATATAGGAACTGTACCCCTAGCACGAACCAATATCGAATTCGAATAGTTTGCGAGTCCAAAATGGCATTGCGAAATGTGTACTGTTTTTTAGCTCTCGTTGCGTCCTTTGTGGCGCTGCTGTTCAAGTTTTCATACAAAATTTGACGATGACATTTCGGACTCGCAAACTATACGAATTCGATTTTGGTTCGTGCTAGGGGTACTGTAAAATAAAAATTAGTCATGATCCCTATTATCGGTGTTTTACGCAAAATCGCAAGGACATACTACGACATATATACTTATAGCATCACTATCATAGCCAAGTCTCAATGACGCCAATCGGGGACAACAGGTGATTTTCTATATCCGAAGCCGCCTTGTCCGTTGATAGGCTTATTCTATCTGCAGATAAAGAAAGCTGACACAACTGATGTTTGTCTTTACTCCCAAACCAGCATGAGATACTCAGTTTTAAAAATTAGGCAAAATTTTGAAACAATGAATACGAATGGAATTCTATGAAAAAAAAAACAAAATGGCCGTAAGTAAGCACTGAATCGCATGACATACGTGAGTCGCACAACAAAGGGTGCCCCAGAGGAGCCAGGACTGAGGGTCTCCGTTGGAATTCTCTATAGAATGAAGTGGATTTAATATCGGAAGGAATGCCACGCGGGAAACGGCCGGCGACCGCGCGGTTGCAGACGAGCGGCCACCCGAAACGAACGCACGAAAATCTTGAAGTTGCAGCACAGTTGTGGGTGCTTGCGACTTCATTTACGTGGCCCAATTAATTTCCCATCAAACTTCCAGCCCCATTTACATCCCTTTAAAGGACGGTTTCTAGGATGAAAACTATCCTCCATGTACTTTATGTATTTTAGTAATTTACCCGGGACTCAAACTACAATATTTCCTACCAAATTTTAGCTTTTATAACAATAGCATGGAGATAGATGATCAAAGAAGAAAATGTTTTCCTAGTTTTTGACGTTTGTGACCGATATTTATTACACAAAGTGTTGCTATTACACAAAAAGCGATCCCACTAATAACATAATATAAGTACTTGTGACCATGAAAGAAAATATAACTAGAAAAAATTCCACGCGGACCAGGCAGCAGACGGGACTCGAACCCGCGCCCTTCGCAATCCGGGCGAATGCACTGATTACCAATTATGCTACCGCAGCCCTCATGGACCGCGTCGAAATTCTTCTAGCCATTCTTAAGCTGCAAGGCAGCGCCATCTCTTCGCATTATAGGTAACCCACAATCTTTAAAAATAATGAAAATTATAAATTTACTCAACTCGTTTCGGACGCTAAAACTACTATTGATAATACAAATGCAATGATTAATCGTGGAGGTACATGTTTATGGAAAGAAAACTTGATTTGCTATATTTAGGACACGGCTACCCTATTAATCATAATCATAATCAAAATCATTTATTTAGTTTAGGCTGTTACAAGCACTCATGAATTTCTAGAAGCTACGCCACGGTTCGCAAATCTACGGCGGGAGACCTTGTACTGAGAAGAACCGGCAAGAAACTCAGCAAGGGCTGTTTTTTTCTTCCTGTTTTATTATTTACAGAGTCGTCAATTATTATTTACTTAACCATAGTCTATCGATTTTATTTACGGTTAAACTGTTTCTTTTTTTAACTTCAGTTTATGTATTCTTCTATCATTGATTTATTCTTATATTTTTATAAAAATCTAGAATAATAGATCACAGCGCTCCATGCTGTGCTAATTAGCTGCGTCTCGAATAAAAAATCTAATAAAAGGCAAAATGTAAAATCTTGCTGTACAAAATAAGTGAAACAATGAATTAATAATTATTAAGTTCCTAATAAAATCACAGAATTTTTCAACATCTGTTACATAATAAAAAAAAACATCACATTCGTTTAAATATTACTCCAAATAACCCAATTTCCATCAATCGTGTCGCTCGTCTGCACACCCACGTCACCTTTTAACCCTGCAACGGCGATTCCGGAATTTTATAACTCACCCAGTCCGTCGCTGGTGATCGAATTTTATTTCACCAACCAACTTTATATAGTAACACTTTATTTTATTCCGGCCGACTCAATTGTAGGTCCATCGCCTCCTATTTATGTTTTATTTAACGTCCACTTCTGGATTTGCATGGATTTCATCCCTTTTCACGATGATAGCGGTTTCGGGGAAAACTTTTATGTTTCCAGTCGTTTTCGTGTTGTTTAATTTATAATAAACCGTTACGCGACCCTTTTCCCCTTCTGTGGGTTTAGGACAATTTGATATCGCATCTATTGGCGTTAATATTACTCGACGTATATTTATAATTTTTGATAGTAGATACCTACTCATAGGTATCGGGTATTTGTTTCTCCCTCAGTTCGTATTAAACTGTCCCATGAATAAGAAAAGAATCGCCGGATACACGTCACCTAGCCGCAACGAGACAGACTTTGTAAACACAAGCAATATTGTAACCCGCTCGCAATCTCGTATCAACCGACCGAATGCCTCGGATACTTATGTAAATCGGCGTAGGACCCCGCTTATTGTATATCTAATTTGATTTCTTTTGCAATACTGTGATGGGATTCAACGAATATTGGCTGTACCTGCAATATTGGGGGCACGAAATGCCCGCTGTGGTATCCGCAGGGTTAACTTATCAGTGATAAGGGTAGTTCGGAGGCGACTTTTTAAAATATTTATGAGAGACTAAGATGAGAGGTCACATTTGTCCCGTAATCCAATTTCGGGTTATGTCTTTGGGAAGTGCGTTATTTCGCGGGTAAGTTTGGGGTCAGCATTTTATAAGTATTAATTAGGGATGTCGTATTCATGGCGCGTTTGTGCGTTGCTTTTTTGGGATTTTTTTCTATAAGGAAAAAGGGGTGAAAGGTTATTTCCCTTTCCTGTGAAGTTTTTTGAATTCTTCATTGGATTACTTGTACGCTGAGGGTGGCAGAGATTTGCTAATGCGAAAGAGAGTCTTGCAATTTTTTAATAAGATGAATGCTTAACGCCAATGCTGAGTGGTTAGCAAGAGACACTTAAAAATGTCTCTAATTTATTTAAGTGCTTTATTCTTGCATACTGTATAAGTGTATTTCTTTCATGTATCTCGGATACAGCTTCAAAGATGACACTTCTTATGTTGCGTTAACATCAACTACATATTGCATGTCACAAACAATAGGATATTAAGTCGGCAAAACCATTTATTTTTTTATTTGCGTTTCGAAAACTGCATTTTTTCCCCTATAAACTGGTAAGATAATTGTATTTTAATTCGAAATAGTTTTTGAATTATAGCAACACATGTCGTCAATTTCTAGACAAAATTTATGATTGTGCGTATTCTAAACAGTATTAAGTTAATACCCTATTGCCCGTTCGGATTAATACAAGTTTGAAGTTTTATTTCAAATAATACCCTCTGGCCTGTACAATTTTATTTAATATGTTATTTTCAGCGAAATTATTTAAAATGATACTAGTTGTAATTTTAACATGAGCCATTTGAACTGCTTATAGGGTATTCTCTTTACCCAGTCACATAAAAGTACTTTTAAAATAAAAACTACTATTGATACACTAACTAAACTTACTGAACACAAAGAAGGATAATGTACGTTTAAATTAAGGTATCATTTTAAACATTTGAACAAGTAGTTCCGCTTCTATGATTTTTTTAAAACTTCAAAACGCGATATCTCAAAACACTCCTTTTGAAGATTTGTTTGTTACTTGCGATATATGAGATGTTAAGTACTTTAAAGTAACCAAACTTATTTAACCCGTTGCACAAACTATGTCATTACAAAATTTGATTCAAAGTTCGCTATCAGAGTACTAAATCAACTGCAAATGAGTTAAAAAAAAACAATGCAACTGTAATTATTTTTTTATCCTTGCAACTTTTAAGTTATACGTTTGAAACGATGCCAAAGTTAGGTCGAGTCAATGGGGGGCAAGCACGCTACACAGAACTAACTTAAACTCTAACTTAACTTGTATTACTGTAGTAATTTATTGCTGACATAAAAGGTAATTAAGATACCAATTTCTATACGTCAATCTGTAATGTTTAGTTAAAGTGGAAGTAATTAATATCTGCAAACAAACTTATTTTGGACTTTAATTTTACGTTGAAATGTCATGGTAAAAATATATATTTTTATTTGAGCTTGAAGACAGAAAACCTCTTTGATGTTTGAATAAACATAAGTTACAAGACTATCTATATAGAAGAAGATGGACGGACGAACGGACAGGGTGAAATATATTTATTTCATTAATTTTACAGGTATACACTTTATCAATTATTTATCAATCAACATTATGTTTAACAAGTAAAATCTATGTTGGTATCATAATCATCCTTAATAGAATAATTTAAACAAAAAATATACTATAACAATGAACCTAAAACTATATTTTTTCTATGTAGTATAGTATATTTTTTAATATTGACGTATTAAGGCAAATAAAAATACATTAAACGTTAATCAATATGGCGGTGTAACCGCATACAAATGCTCTTCAATACCATAGAAGAAAGTGTTAAAAAATAAAAATATCAACAATCCTACTCATATAATAAATGTGAGCTTTTTTTATAGATAGGTCCGACAAATGACTCCACCCCACCTGATGTTAAGTGAAGGTGAAGTCCAGACGCGAAGATAGCTGATACAGCAGTTCTACCTGCCACACCAGCCATCCTCACCCTGCCGGCCTGCATGTTGCTTCTTCACGCCTCTTTTAAAGGATCCCAGGTTGTAAGAGGGAGGGAACACGTGAGCGGGCAGAGCATTCCATTTACGGATAGTGCGACAAAGAAATGAGTCACCAAATTGCTTTGTACGCGTTGGAATTGTCGCCACAGTTAGACGTTAGTTAGTTAGTTAGTTTGTTTGTTCGTCTGTGTGTTTGTCTGTTACCCAATCACCCAAAAACTACTGAACGAATATGGATAAAATTTGGTACGCATTATAAGTGTGAAAAGTTCGTAGTGTCTGTGTTGTATGTTTGTTACGGAGGCACGCAAAAAGTAATGAACAGATTTGGATGAAATTGTGTACGCATATAGTTTATGACTTTAGACATAGGATACTTTTTATCCCGGAAAAGTGTTAGGTTCCTGAGGGATTTTCAAAAAACTTAAAGTTAACGCGGACAAAGTCGTTGGGTGTCGCTTCTTATTCAAGCGAACGGTAGACCTAGCACGAACCAATATCGAGTTCGTATCGTTTGCGAGTCCGAAATGTCATTGTCAAATGTGTATTGACTTTTATTTCTCGTAACGTACTTTGTGCCGCTGCTGTTCAAGTTTCCATACAAAATTTGACATTGACATTTCGGTTTGCAAACTATTCGAATTCGATAATGGTTCGTGCTAGGGGTACTGTATTGTGTATTAACTTTTCTAAAGAAATCTCTATATTTTTTAATTGAATATTTCATTAGAAATAGTGTCGCCATTCACAAATTAGCTAACATCATTAAAACTTTGAGGAAGGTAGTGAAGTCCCACCGCAACTTCGCTTCGACGCGCCTCGCTAGCGCGGGCAAACACTTCAAAAACACAAAATTAATCTTATTCAAAAACTTGTGCCGGTAAATAAATTGAGTGTGAGTGACGTCATCGTAAGTAGGCGCGCTGAATGGCTGGATCGCGACTGGGCCGACAACCACGCTACGCCAGTGTACAACCATGCCACGCCAGTGTACAACCACGTACGTACGGCCAACCCCCGAACGGAAAGTTAGGGAACAAATCGATACAGTTGTAACTGTAACATCAATTTAATTGAAACAGCGAAAAGTTTGAGATTTCAAACGCGCCAGCGAGCATCGTCATGAGAGAAGCGGATTTTCTTAGCGTACAGTAATTTATTTACATGGCATTCTCTACTAGTCAACCATCGGGCTAAGCAGAAACATTATGCGGTAAAGTAAATAAAAGCAAAAGGTGAAAGGAAAAGAAAATAATTAAATTGATAAAACTACATGATACTTAATATAAAAATTATAATACATAACATCTATAAATATAATATACATAACTACATATATATACATACATATTTATATATACGACAAATACCTAAATATATACAATAAATAATACCACTATACTTACTTAAGAATACTATAATAAAACAAAATACAAATAATAATAAAATATAATACAAATAATATTAATATTAGGCGGATTGACCAGAGTTTGATCATAATATAGAATAGAATATAGAATTTGAATATAGAGTTAGATTTGTTTATTGAAAAGGGATTGCCAATGAATACCAATAAACAATTCAAAAACTTACTAAGATAAAAACATCGGCAACCAAAAGAAGAAAATTTTACTAGAAAAAAAACCTTTACTCCAAATATGAGACTGAATGCAGTCTGGGCTGAGAGTAATTCATGTTAGTAATTTTTTTTTTATTTTTTTATTTTTTTTGGTTAATTTGTCCCTGTTGGGACGGGCAAAGGATTCTGAGTCCATACAGCCCTGTCTGTTAACTTTTCTTTCTTAAAGTGTTTTGATTGTAGCTATTACAAATTTGTATAAAGGAATGTAGGTGTCATTCTAATGTAAAAACAAAAAAAAGATTAATTTAATTAAAGATCAGGCTGTATGGGCATTGTTCCCTTTGCCTTACCTAAAACGGGAGAACTTCAAAAAAAAAAAAGATCAGCAGGTACGATTTGTCTCCACTTGCAGTTACTACAGACTTTTTCATAAAAGCAAGTGCTTAAAATTGAACGCGAGACATCACGTAACCAAAGTACCTGCCAACGGGACCGTAAAACTCTTGTCATTTCTCTATTAGCCGGTGACTTTAATTCGCAAAGTTCCCATATTTTCTGTGACGTGCAAGACGACTTTTCTTGTTTGGCCTGTCCTCTAGTAATGAGTCGTGCTACTGGAGTTAGCTGTCAGGCGTGAGCTTGTTGTTTTTCCTATGTCTGCGCGACGAAAGGCGAGTAGATTTTTCGATATTAAACTTTTAGTAAGCGCGAATTCCGTAGTAATTAATCGGTTCAAGTTTACTGTAGATTTAATTGACATGTTATTGACTAATGTTTATGGATAAAACTAGTTTTTACGGGTAAATGCACGAAACTTTATTTATTTATTGACGTTTCGCAGCCTTTTCAGGTCTGCATCAAAATTGTCGAGCTACCTTCGAAAAGGCTTAATATAAGTCTTTCGAAGGTAGCTCGACAATTTTAAATAAAAAATCATTATTCTGACGAGAAAAATTGTCGAGCTACCTTCGAAAGACTTATATTAAGCCTTTTCGAAGGTAGCTCGACAATTTTAAATAAAAAATCATTATTCTGACGATGCAGACCCGAAAAGGCTGCGAAACGTCAATAAATAAATAAAGTTTCGTGCATTAACCCGTAAAAACTAGTTTTATTTAATGAGTGATGTGCGTGAAAACCTAAGAAACAAATAATGTTTATGGAGTCCGTAAAAAGTAGATATAAATAGCATTTAATATATACAGGAACAATGAACCTTAAACTAAAAACCTTAAAAAATATAATACAATAAATAAAATATATTACAAAAGGAGTCCCTTTAGGCAAGGTTCCGAAGATACTGGCAGCGTTCCCCCTTTGAATAGAATACATAATTACTTTTAATAAAGATATCGAAGTACTTATGTTTTACTAACAAAATAAAATTTTCCTTAAATGACAGAAATCGCCCTCAATACATGTTTAGAAGTGACAGAGTTTCTAATCTAATAAGAAATCTTTCAAGAAAAAATCTACTCTTTACCGAGTTCTTCTTCTAGATTCAAAAATTAGGCTTTCAAGCCTAATCTGTGATACCTATAAGGTCTGCCGCCTTATTTAAAAGCTTAATTAAACTGAATAATTAAGATATAGTTAAGGTAAGTTTATTGAAAACTGCTTCCCCAAACACACAAAACTAATCGTAAAACTCTGAGGCGAAAGGATTTACAATTAACATTTACATTTCAACGTAGCTAGCTAGGCTAGTTTTAACTTTAATAACTAAACAAGACAGGCTACCGACTTTCGAGCACGGAGCGCAATTAACCCGCAACAAAGACGAGATGCTTCAAAGAGTCAGCACGTATGCATTTGATCGCGCTAACGTGACGTCCATCCGCTGTGGGTGGATGGAAGGTAGATGGGGTGTGGAGGGTGGGTAGAAGAAAGCTTAAAAACACAGCCGGAGGCGTCGCCGCGACGCGGACGCGCCCGATACGTCGCCGGCCGGCCGTCGATTACCAACTGCATACGGCGAAGGTACGGTAAACAGAAAAAACCAGTGTTTAACAAAATATAAATATAATAATAATAATGTTTATTGACATTATACTTTTTACAATTTATGTTTGATTAAAACTAGTTTTTACGGGTTAATGCACGAAACTTTATTTATTTATTGACGTTTCGCAGCCTTTTCAGGTCTGCATCGTCAGAATAATGTTCAGTTTCGTGCATTAACCCGTTAAAACTAGTTTTATTTAATGAGTGATGTGCGTGAAAACGTAAGAAACAAATAATTTATGTTTGATTCCCCTGTGTTCCAAAATAGGCCTTAGCCTGTAGTATGGAATCCAGTGTCCTCTCCAATTATAGTTGTACTGGACATAAATGTGTGATGAAAAAATATGTGTGTGTATGTAGTGACTGTGGGTGTAGGTGTGCTTGCGTGTGTTTGTGTGTGTGTGTGTGTGTGTGTGTGTGTGTGTTGTGCGTGTGTGTGTGCAAATAGGTCGAAAAAATTCTCCCCAAATATTGAGTGAGTGAGTGAGGGAATGATATAAAATCTGTGGTAGTCCAAATGAATCTTTCTGAAGTAGTAAGTGTTAAGTGAGATAGTGTATTTAGTGTGAAGATAATCACCTTTCTCTTAAAATTAAAATCTTTACCTTATCCTATATTTTACAGTATAAAGCAAGTCATTTGGTAGCAGGTATCTGTGAGGGACATAATATGTGTGTTTTCTGTAAGGTATACCTACTGACATAAATAGAAATATCATATGGATAGGAGTGGCATTATAAGGTTTATGGGGTAAGATATAATTCTGGCCTATGTTTTAAGCTGAGGATATTCAGTATGTGTCTCTGCCACTATTTAATATTTTAAATGTTATTGTAAATAGTATTTAATGTTTTTTTTCACTACAACAATTAAAATGAAAATAAAATATTTTGAGATTTTCTTATCAAATTTACGCAATGTTACCACACCAATATTATCAAATATAAACTAGACTGTTAGTTGTGCAAGAAACAGTAGTTATCATCATTCAGCGGACAGACAAAACTATACTGAGTACACACAGAGCTATGTTTAGAAATAGATTGAGAAGTCTCACAGAAGCCTCTTCACTCCTCCATCGCCAGCAGTGTATGACTAAAAAGTAGAAAAAAGTTTACATGATCCTAATATGCAGAAAAAGTTTTTATTTAATCGCAACTGGAACACAACAAAAAGGTTATTCTTTAGTCTGATACCTTATCCTCGACTTTATTAACAAGTTAAAAATATCAACCTCAATACATGTTTAAAAGTTTGATGGCTGCTTTCAATTTGACGACAATGTATGAAATAATACAGGGAGAAAAAAGCAGCCCTTGCTGAGTTTCTTGCCGGTTCTTCTCAGTAAAAAGTCTCCCGCCGTATATTTACGAACCGATGGGGTAGCTTTCGACCTTCATATGTGCTTGTAAAAGCCTTAACGGAATAAATGAATATTTATTTTCTGATCTATCCCATTCTCCCTATAAACTAAGCATACGTCTATTAAGGATGAAAATCTGTGATTCTATAACTTAATTCCTAAATTTACAAAAAAAACCCCAAAAATATTATGACTTGCTGTTGTTCTGCTGACGCTACGCTAGGTGGTGGGTGCGGAAACACACGAGCGGCTGTAATGCAACATTCGTTATTTTTCGCCACCTTCCACGTATTGATTAGTGCTCATTGGCGGCCCGAGACGTACTCTACGTCGCAACACGTGTGTGCCACCAGAACTGCATTACTAAAATCAAGGCCACTTGTACCAACACCGTATTAATGAGGGTGTTTATGAAAATTTACGTCACCAGTTGGCGCCACTATTACGTGAGGTCTTTTGTATGAAGTTATTAGCGCCAACTCCATAGACCAGATTCATAGACTATGAGATCATATGCGATTTGACGGATGATTAGACCTTTCGTCTCAGTACTGCCACCTGGTGCCTGTCATTCCAAAAAACCCTCATTATGACATGATTTTTTTATGCACTAGACTTGCAGTAATTTTGCTAAATCTCGATTTATTTAAAACCGGATGTAGCCCATACAATACTGTCGAAACGTCAACGTCAATTTGGCATTATTGTAAGTTTGAGTTAAATTGAGATTTAGCGAAATTACTGCAAGTGTACTTTATATCCGGTGTTTTAAAGGCTGTTCACCGATTTAATTAAGTAGCGAGTCGTAAAGCCTAATTTTGGCATTCGGCTATTCTTTTCGTTCTTTATACATATAGTATGATAAGGACAGACTGTTGTAAAGTTTAAAAATGGCAAATATGAATAACTATGAAGTGCCGACATATGTTAACCTTCAATTGAGTTTCTCAAAGGCTTATCAACTTATCACTTTGTCAGTTGACAAAACTGTTATTTTTTTTCTATACCAAATGGCAAATGACTCTACCCCACCTGATGTTAAGTGGTGATAAAGTCCAATCGTGAAGATAGCTGGTACAGCAGTTATAAACTGCTGAACCAACCATCCTTACCTTGCCGGCCTTCAATGCTTCTTCACGCCTCTCTTAAAGGACCCCAGATTGTAGGAAGGTGGGAACACGAGCGCGGGCAAAGAATTCCACTTACGAATAGTACGACAAAGAAATGAGTCGCCAAATTTCTTTGTTCGTTTAGGAATAGTGGCCACACTAAGTCGGTGGCAACGTAGGCAATTTAGTTCAAAAGTTATCAATATATCACATCACTCCTACCGCCATTTCGGGTTTCTAGAACTGTTCGCTAATTTTCGTTTCAGAAAATCAAATTGATTGATTCGATACTAATGTCAGATTACCGGCCGGTTAAATTAATATAATGATTCGACAAACCTCACAGAAACCGGGCGTTAATTAAAAATATTAATTTGACAACAGTGTAGGTTCCTTCTCATGATCTAAAGTATAGATAGGTATATAGATTCTATACAGAGTCTATACTTTTCAATTGTCAAAGACTGCTGTCAATTTTTAACGACGTCCTCCATTTCTATTTCTTTTTTTTTTGAGTGTGTATGCTGTTGGTCGCAGATGACCGTTACAGCGTCACTGGGTTTGGGGACGGAGAGATCCTAAGGGGACCAAGGTGAGCATGAAAATAATGAAAATGAATATATATTATATGACCTTGAGTAAGCTCTCCGTTTCATCATATGAAAGGGATTGCTACCACTGCCTAGCAACCGTCTTACACTTATTAAGGGTAATTGGATATATGTCAATGATTTTGCTGGCCCGGTTATATAACGAAGGAGCAATGTTTAAAAGGTGGCGACGAGACAATGTTAGCCTGCATCTACTAATTTTGCAAACCCTACCACATCAACGCTTACTTCTAGCAGTTTCTGGGTCGCGACGATGTGTGTACAGAATAGCATTGAGAATGAAATGAAATGAATTGGCGAATACCTCTAGAGGTAGGGCTGCCATCCGCCCGGGTTTTCCCGGATTTGTCCTAGTTTACGGGGCGTCCGGGGAGCGTCCGGGCGGGGTTTTATTTGTAGTCCGGGTTTAATAATTTACGGCAACACATGAGTGGCCCTTGGTGCTGCAAGTGTCCATGGGCAGCAGTGACCACTTATTATGAGGTAGACCGCTAGCTCTTTTGCCTAGATCATCATAAAAAAGTAGATTTGTAATATTTTTAACTATTTTTTATTGGTCTGTCCGGGTTCTGGGCTCCAAAATCCGGGGCTATCACGCGTCTTATCCTTGTTGCCACATTTTAGAGATGGCAGCCCTATCTAGAGGTATTCCAGGCGGATGACACCTCCCTACGGAGGGAGTCTCCTCTCCGTCTGGAGCCTCTAGACCATTCGTACCTGAGGGGGTCGGCTCAACTAAAGGGCGTCTCGGAGTGCTTCTGGAATACTTGTCAAGATATCGTGCAGTGGTAAGGACACACCAATCCGCACAGGACCCGGGTGGCAAGTCATTGCCTGTTCTTACTAGTCCACTAAAAGGCGTGTGCCCCATTGTGCCCCAGCAGTCGGGACATTAAAGGCTGATAATGATAATGAATCTAGCTACATCAAAAAGTGTCCGAATACACTGTTAACTTGAATACAATCTACTAAGTTCTACGTCTTCTATAGACACATTTCCTTTCATTTTATCAACTTATTAGTTTCAAGAAGTATATTTCAGCATTTTCTGTGTGATTTTCGCCATTTTAAGAATGACCAGCTTTATAATGACCCTAGCGCTGGGGACACTAATAGACTGAAGACAATTTTGGTCCACAATAGGTCTATGATGACAAACTATTTTTACTTCGACTATTAAGTAGATACAGAGATACATTGATCTTGAAATGTCGCATGACGTTACGGCTTGGTAGAATTTTTACTTAGAAGTGACGTCACGAGCGCCCTACTCCCAAACTCTGACGCGCTTTAATTTTTGCACGTACCACACATCAGAAGTGCAACTTCTTTACTTAAATAACCCAACATTAGGCGGTGCATAAGGCACAGGGGATTGGAGCAGCGCACGCATAACTCATATACAGGGTGCTACAAAAATACAAATAAAGCTTGAAGGGCGTACTACATATAAGGAGTCTTCTCTAATTTTCTTAAAATATTTGCATGAAGTTTTCATTTTTTATAAAAACAGTTATTTTTTATGATCCTCGAACTAGTAACGTGGCTTAAAATAATCGATATTTTTATTAATAATTAAAAATAACTGTTTTTATAAAAAGTTAGATCTTCATGCAAACATTTTAAGAAAATTAGAGAAGACTCCATAAATCATGTACTTCAACGGTCTTCAAGCTTTATTTGTATTTTTGTAACACCCTGTATAATGTCGCGTGTAATGCTCGTGATGCTCGTAGCTTTTCAGCCTTCGCCGAGTTACCCGTTCAAAAATAAGTTTATCTCCAAAAAACAGTGCCCATTCATCATCATCATCATCATCAGCCTATTAATGTCCCCACTGCTGGGGCACAGGCCTTCCCTATGGATGGAATAGGGAGATTGGGCCATGACCCACCACGCGGGCCCAGTGCGGATTGGTGGGTGCTAACGACTGCAAATGCAGCCGGGACCAACGGCTTAACGTACCTTCCGAAGCACGGAGGAGCTCGAGATAGTAAATTTTTGGTCACCCATCCAATGACCGACCACTGCGAAAGTTGCTTAACTTCAACGATCGCAGCCGAACGCGCTAGCCACATGCGCCATCGAGCTCCTTCGTGCCCATTATTTATTGATAATATCTAACTGAAGGAATTAATAGAATTTCGTTTACTTCTCCTTGTCATCAGCCCCATTGCTTTCCAGAGTACTAGTCTAGTACTTTGATCGCATAAACATAAGACATACACTTATATATTTGAGAATTAATAAGCGGAAACATCATATCTCAAGCGAGCGCTCAAAGCTAATCCATTCCGCCGTAAGCGAAGTGTCAGTACAGACGCAAGCAGGCCTGGCTCGTTCTTTGTGGAATTATTTACTGCACCGACGCAGGCGGAGCTGGTATCTTGCAGCTCCGTCTGTGCACGAGTGACGTGACAACTTGTCACAAACACGGCTCACGTGCTAGGGTTGACGCCTTTGATTGTGATTGTTTTCTTATTGGTGTTGTATATTGAGGAATTTGTTTATTTCTTGAGGAGCTCGATGGCGCAAGTGGTTAGCGCGTTCGGCTGCGATCGTTGAAGTTAAGCAACTTTCGCAGTGGTCTGTCATTGGATGGGTGACCAAAATTTACTGTCTCGAGCTCCGTGCTTCGGAAGGCACGTTAAGCCGTTGGTCCCGGCTGCATCTGCAGTCGTTAGCACCTACCAATCCGCACTGAGCCCGCGTGGTGGCTCGTGGCCCAATCTCCCTATTCCATCCTTATGGAAGGCCTGTGCCCCAGCGGTGGGGACATTAATAGGCTGATGTCATCATCAGCCTATTGATGATGATGTTTATTTCGATACGTAAACAGTGGTGTCGATTCTGACATGATTCTCTAATCCTAAACTTAAAGACAACAGTGTATCCTTGTCATTCTCCTTACAGAATGTAAAGGAGAGACTGATGTTTTTAGTTTTAAGTTTAGAGAATCACGCCGGATCGATACCAGTATAATGTCAATATTTTAGATAGTAAAAAATACATATAATCTATAGCACGGAACTTTGTTTAATTACCTCCATAAAAAATAGAAATTTGAATCAATCAGTCAATCATTTGTTTATTTGTGGTCTTACTCAATTTGTTCGCATTTCATCCCATACTTACAAACAGAGGTTAAACGTTTGAATTAACCAAATAAAGTAATCCTTCATATCACTAAAAAAAACTATCCACCATGCAAGCCTTTTAAATAAATAATTCAGACGTATTTCTGAAGTCATTTTTCAACTTGACGACACTGTATATAACAAAACAGGGAGAAAAAAACAGCCCTTGCTGAGTTTCTTGCCGGTTCTTCTCAGTACAAGGTCTCCCGCCGTAGTTTTGCGAACCGATGGCGTAGCTTCTTGACCTTCACAAGTGCTTGTAACAGCCTAGAGTGAATAAATGACATTTCATTTCATTTCATTTCATTTCATAAGCACTTCCTCATCTTTGTTTAAATCTGTGTTAAAAAAATACTTAATCCCAATCAAAACTCCATATAATCTTTGGCGTGTCAACCCTACAACGACGTTTCCTCTGAATACGGACTGACTGCACACAATGTTATAAAATATAAACTTTTCTACGCTATCGAGATGCTGTGTGACGTATAAAATTAAATAATATATCCAACTGCATTCTCCGACATAGCGACATATTAACTACAATGACGAACGTGTATAAAATATGATACAAGAAAAAAATACTTATAAATCTCTCATCACTTCTGAAGTCTAACTTGGTTTTCACTGTCATTTTCATTTTTAGTACCTAAAAACCTATCATCATCATCATCATCATCATCATCATCATCATCAGCCTATTAATGTCCCCACTGCTAGCGCACAGGCCTTCCCTATGGATGAATTAGGGAGATTCGGCCATTACCCACCACGCGGGCCCAGTGCGGGTTGGTGGGTGCTAACGACTGCAGATGCAGCCGGGACCAACGGCTTAACGTGCCTTCCGAAGCACGGAGGAGCTCGAGATATTAAATTTTTGGTCACCCATCCAATGACCGATCACTGCGAAAGTTGCTCAACTTCAACGACCGCAGCCGAACGCGCTAACCACTGGCGCCATCGAGCTCCTCAGATCCTATCTCTATCAAAATCCGCCAAAAACCTATCTCAGATGACAAATTAGGAGATGTTAAGTCAATTTAGTTTGTAATTCGCAGCAATTAGATATTATTTTCAAAGTGAAGGCTATGATGTACTTATGTCAGTTATATTAAGAATGGGTTGTACCGTATTTTTCCTATGACGTTTCATCTTACTCATAATTCTTTCTATGTCCATATCAGTATAATGAAGTCCTAAATAGGGGTGATGACGGGGTACAGTAAACGAAATTCTATTTAGTCCGTCAATTAGATGATCAAAAAATAATGGACACGTGTTTTTTCTTTGGGCAATCAACCAAAAAATTACAAAGTTATAGCGCGTCAAAGTTTGGGAGTTGTTGGGAGTGAATTTTCACTTAAAAGTGTACTAAAACGTGATGTCATGCGACTTTTCAAATCAATATATCTCTGCAATGTTTATATTATGTGAAAAAAGAAAAAATACGTGTCCAATACTTTTTGATAATCTACCTGATAAACGAAGAAAAAAAATTAGTCATCATCCCTATTACTAGATATCTACTTCGCAGTATAATAAAATCCAGAACAATTTCGCGAAGCATACAGAAATCGAATATGAAGTCGCTAAAACTGAGCGCAGTCCAGTGTTTTCTGTGGCGTGCCATCGCGGCGTGATGTCTTGTCTTGTCCACTCCTGCTCCGTCTGCAGCCGGCTGCACTTTAATCAGTGAGTCAGAAATGACGAGTGTCTCTCCCAGCGAGCCCGGGACGAGTCGGGGACGGGTCGGGGACGGGACGGTGACGCGCCGCTTGCGAGACGACTGCTAGCGTCTTTATTAAACGTTGCATTTCAAACTGTTTCGTGTGCATTGCACGCTGTCGCTCGCTTTCCGTAGAGAACACGCGATTTTTGATCGAAATGTTACAATAGGGATGCTGACTACTTTTATTTCTTTGTCTATCAGATAGATTTAATAAAAAGTATTGGACACGTATTTTTTCTTTATTCACATAATCAAAACATCACAAAGAAAAGTTGATTTGAAATATCGCATTGGCTCACGTCTCGGTACAATATTTACTTTGAAGTGA
Source organism: Chilo suppressalis (assembly GCA_902850365.2). NCBI lineage: Eukaryota > Metazoa > Arthropoda > Insecta > Lepidoptera > Crambidae > Chilo > Chilo suppressalis. The sequence goes on along the minus strand of OU963899.1, from coordinate 2,503,079 downwards.
CGCCACGAGGCGGAGAACACGGGAGTACATAATTTTCATTAATAAAAGCGTACGCGATATAAAAGTTCCTTTTTGGTACTTTTTTTAACGTTGCGTTATCTTTAAAGAAAAGTTTACTAGAAAAAATCAGGCTCATTTCAACTATAAGTGCTATTTCTTCTTTCAAATGTTTAATACTTGTAAAAGTAATTATTTGACATTGTGGGTGACCTTTATGGAGATGGCGTTGCCTTGCAGCCTAAGGCTAGGAAAAATCGACACGGCCGTCAGGGCCGCGCTAGCATAATGGTCAGTGCATTCGCCCTGATAACGAAAGGTGCGGGTTCGAGTCCCGTCTGCTGCCTGGTCCGCGTGATTTTTTTTTGTAATCTTTTCTTTAGATTTAAACATCTAGCAGTTAAATGGTTAAAAAATAAAAACATAGGTTAGGTTATCTTATCAAAGTTTTTATACGAGTCAATAAATTTCTGGAAAATGTACTCTAGCCTACTACTAGCCTACTCTAGTTCATCAGGGATAATGTAGAATTTTAAATAGAAATTAAGTTTTCAAATCGGTTCAATAGTTTCGGAGCTGATTCAATGCAAACAAACACACTTTTCCATTAGTAAAGATGACAGCAATCAAAATGTGAATAGACGATATTGAATTTGAATTAATGTTTCTAATGAATCGGTGTTAGTAGCGACATACCCTGATGTAAATGTCGCTACTTCTGTTAAATGCTGATAAGTTCCTTGCGTCCATTCTTCTCATCAGCTCAAAAGATGGCATTAAAAGTAAGTAGAAAAAAATATTCCACGATCAAAAAGAGCTTTCTAAAAGTCATTTTGAATAAAGTATAATTTCATTTCATTTCACTTCGGTGTTAAGAGAAGCAGATTACGTCCCCACAGCTCGCTACAATTCGAAACTCGAATACTCAGTCTGAGACCAGAGTCTAAACTAAACTCCACACACTTAACATCATTGAAAATGCCAGAGAAGATTTCACAAAGAACTTATATTGAAATCTAACAATCTACCTATATAATGAATCACTTACTCTAATAGATCAGTTTTGATCCACCACCTTTATTATCACGTCACATTTCTCGAAAGCACTGTCACACAATGTCACTTGAAGTGAACGCTCAAGTTATACGTAACATGTCAATCAGTAGTGTCGCTACAACCAAAATAAACGGAGACATTGGATCCGAGGTCGGATCCGCGAGTCACTAGTGGCGTGTCATTGTTACAGACACTCTGTCTTAATGACGAGACAGTGATTTGGATGTTTCAAGCGATAGGATTGGAGCGGAGCGGTGTGCGGGTATTCGTGAAATCATAAAGTGTTCTGAATATTCTAGACCTTTTAGGATTTTGTTGGGCACTATCCAGATTAGGATTTTATTGGGCACTAGTGGCCCGCCCTCGCTTCGCTTCGGGGTAGAATTGATCAAAATCCTTTCTTAGCGGATGCCTACGTCATAACATCTACCTGCATGCCAAATTTCAGTCCGATCCGTCCAGTGGTTTGGGCTGTGCGTTGATAGATCACTATGTCAGTCAGTTAGTCACCTTTGTGTTTTATACATATATAGATTATCCAGATTAATATATATTTTGCTATCGGATCATCAAACAAGAAGCAATAGTCGTCGTTAAAAGAGAGCAGTTGAACTTAGAAGTATAAACAAGAAAAAAGTAGTAAAGCAAAAAGATCCACGCGGTCCAGGCATCATACAGTATCTAACTTGAAGCCTGGACTCTTCTGAAATGCTTAAAATAATTATGATTTTATTTTATTTTTAAGCATTTAACTGCTAGATGTTTAAATCTAAGGAAAAGTTTACTAGAAAAAAAATCCACGCGGACCAGGCAGCGGACGGGACGCTTAAAATAAAAATATGTAATAAACTATTTATTATTTAAGAACCAACAACATCGAAAAATTGCAATAATGAATTCAATACTATCTAACTAGGAACTAATACACCTTTCATTGACCAATTTACCGCCGTTTCGTCAATTTAATACTTTCTATATATATTTTAGTAACCTAATTTGTACCTGAAGTATCGCGATCCTCAAAAAGTCTTAGTAATGTTTATTGACATTATACTTTTTACAATTTATATTTGATTCCCCTGTATTCCAAAATAGGCCTTAGCCTGTAGTATGCAGACAAAAATCAAGTTTTCCATTTTTCAATAAGGTCAAGGACATTCCCACATATCTACATTCCGAAGAAGATAATATTTATAAAGCAGTTAACCTAGCATTTTCGTAAGGAACTAAGACGGATAGTAGTCCCCACCCGAGACAATTCAGTGGTGGCCTGTCATCGCGTGGAGACAGTTCGGTACTGACGCCTCGTCAGTGGCTCACTGAAGTAGCCCGCAAGACATGAGCGGAAGCGGTTAACCAAGCAACAAAAAGGAACATTTTAAAACAATGAAATATAGACCACCTTATATGCGAACGTCAGCATTCTGAGCTGAGATATAACGTCACAATTCAAAAATAATAGAAACTTACTATATATAAAGGTTACTTAGGCCGGAAAAAAAACACCACAATACTAATTTTGGAATACGTGAATTCTCAAAAATAAAAAAACAACAAGCTATTGAGTAGCACTCGAACCTCGTATTACACAGAGAGACAATAAAGCAATTGTTAAGGTGAAACAACAAACTTTAAACGTCATCTGAATAAGTACTACGTTTTCTAAGACGTATTTCAAAGCAAGCTGTAGCTTGCCGATAGACGGACAGATAGACTGACGAATGAACAGCAGACAAGAGAAGTCTACTCACTTTTTGGTTCCGGAAATCTAAAAACTAAATGCCCAGAAGTAAGAATGATACCACTAAATTCACAGGAAAAGCAAAATTAGTAAGATTTGGACAAAAACTGTTTGGGTAGCCTAAAATCTCGGAACGAAACTTTAGTTTTACCCAAGGTTTACCTTGCACCGCCTTCCTTTCAACATAACCTACCGAGTTGATTCCGACTAAACTGCACATTACTCAAAGCATAGTTGCCCGAAGAAGCAGACGGTCCTCAAAGTTGGGCTTTTGCTGTCAACTTCAGGAGTCCCCGATCGCTCGTCACTCGCGCCGAACTCCGCAAGTCCGGAGTGAAATTTCCAGCGTCGAGTAAACTTGGAGATGGCAGCGATGCTCGCGTCATCTCGATGCAAGTTGGTGCGAGCGAGTGTGCCCCGACGGGCTGACGGCGTGTTTTAACTTGCATTTAAGTTGGTTGTCTTGTCGCGGACTGTTAGGGAAACAATGGGGAGGTGTCTAATTAAAAACGTAAACTTACGCAAAAATTAAGAGCGAGATATTTGGAAATCGACAATTTCAGATCGATTAGTAGACGCATTTCAATGGTTGGGTCACTAGCTGGAATTCCTGAATTCCTAAACAAAGAAGTTGAAGCACTTAAATAAACGGGTCCGAAGCTGATTCTATCGTGGCACTAAACAACGATTAAATTTAAATACATGCCCAATGTCTGTACCACGGCGAGTGTTCTGAGGAGTTATTCTCTCTTATCCTACCTTCCCCTTTCCTTCAGAGGACCACGCGCGCTGGCCTACGTTATCACCGTCTTACTGTGGCCACAATTCCAACGCGTACAAAGAAATTTGGTGACTTATTTCGTTGTCGCACTATCCGTAAATGGAATTCTCTGCCCGCTCACGTGTTCCCTCCCTCTTACAACCTGGGATCCTTTAAAAGAGGCGTGAAGAAGCAACATGCAGGCCGGCAGGGTGAGGATGGCTGGTGTGGCAGGTAGAACTGCTGTATCAGCTATCTTCGCGTCTGGACTTCACCTTCACTTAACATCAGGTGATCAGATGGTTTTTAAGCATTTTACAACAGTAATTAAAATTTAATTACTGAACAGATGTAATTTGACACGGTAATACCAAAACGACGGCGGCAGTCCTACCAACCACAACATCCACCAAAAAGGTCACGAACTACCAACAAAACTGAACATAATGTGTCACAAACTAAAAACAGAAAATAAATAGCCGGCGCTGAAACGACACTTTGAAATATTTAACAGCGCTGACCGAGCAGTAATTCTCGAAACTAATACCAACAGCGTCCCTAACCAAAATTACAGCGTCCATAAACAGGAACGGTACAATAACAAATAACGACGTAATATCAAACTGGCATTGCAAAGCCGTCCGTCCAGCGTTCTTCAGGCGAGTAGATGGCGCTCGAGTGCGCCCGTGACAGTCATTTAAGACAGTGACGTGACGCCCCCACCACCCCCACCCGCCAGATGGATTGATATTGCTGCAGCGAGCAGACGTAAGACGGAGCGATTGCATACGATGTAGTTTTTGTATATGGCGCACAGAGAAATTTATGATACGACATTTTTCGATCAGAGTGATGGCTTCTGTCTGGCGTGCCAAAGTTGATATTGCGAATTCAATATGTTTGATATATTTGTCGGGAAATGTTTAGATTTCGACATGGAATTAAAATTTCTTTGAGACAAGAGTATAAATGTATAATCCAATGAAGATGTAGGCCTGTTCTTATCTGCGAAAGATCTCAAAGCAAATGATGAATGCACAAGAATGAGACGAAAGCTGAGTATCATTTATAAATCTATAAAATATTACTACAAATACAGAATGTAAAAAAACCTATAACTAAGACTTAAACTACGCATTCTGTGCACCTAAACAAGTCATATTACAAGCTATTATAAGTGGGAAAAAATTGTATTTTTAAGTTCAAAAAATACATTTTTTTTCCAGCACGCAATGTTTAGCGCGGCGCGCTACTGTAGCGCTACGCAAACAATGTGCCTGTGTCTATGAGTGTGCGTGTGTGTAAGTGCGTCGATAAAAAAGTTACTAAATAACGTTTTGAAAATATGAATGTATAAATCTAGAAAAAAAAAATTTGGCTTTGACCGTCAATATCTCCATAACCATAAATTTCCCAGGTATGGTCCAGAAGAAAAAAATTATCGTCATGATGTGGAAAGTACGTGGCCTTCGACTTCGTTATAGGTTTTTTTACACCCTGTATATTCGACATTGTTATGAAAAAAAAACTTTTGTATAATTTCATACTGAGCATCAGGATCATCAATTTCGAGCACACTCATGATAATAATACAAAATGAGCTTCTGCAAAATTTTGATATCAAGCAAGAAAATATATTCTGTTCGTTCGCAACCCTTCAGGTTGAAAAGTACCCCGATGGACGCAAACGAGACGCCCGCATGGCGTGATGGCGATCCAGAGACAGTGACGTGACACTCCCCCCCTTCCCCACCCTCTCCTTGCCGAGGGGGGTGCATATTGACCCCACCCCAGCCCGGATAATAAGGGGGGCTATGGACTGTGGAGGAAAGTCGTGGCATCTTTTGTGAAATAGTGTACTACAATTTAAAATAGCATTTCCAATTCTCCCCGCCGCGCCGCTACCAATTATAGCGTTTAATGTCACCGTAACATCAGCAGTTAAATGAGTAAATAAAATTTTGTAGACATCTTTTGTGCGTTCATTCATTGTGATTCGAGATTCCCGTTTGAAATCCGAAAGCTGCGGTGGAGCCGCGTAAATCCAGCGTGTTTGAGATGTCAACAAAAGGTCTGTCAGTGACGTGGCGTCATTTGCACAAAATTAAATAGCCCGAAGACGTGGCGGCCACCCCTGGTCACCGCCCTCCTGCGAGCCTCCCCGTGCGGGGGGACAGCCAGCAGATGGATTGATACCGCTGCGAATGCAGGTGGGTAGGCGAGACGATCTTGGAACAATAGCGATTTATAAAGTTCTGTCTTGCTCTGTTAGTAGAGCGATATGAAAGCTGACCTAGTTTTTAATTAAGCTCCACGACATGATGGATATTATTTAAATTAAATTACTACTGTAAAGAATTCAATGTATTTTTACGCTCTCTATAATTATACTCTAATCTCTGATGCAAGGAGACTTCACTTTTGATGCTCTCCCAAGTCTACAATTAACATAAATATAGCTGGAAGTAAAGTATGCAAGGTAATTAGATAATAATAAAGAAAATAAATAATAAATATTTCCAACACACACCAATTAGCCTAGCCCCAAAGTAAGCACTGTAAGGCTTGTGTTATGGGATGCTAGGGTAACGGATAGAATATATATATATATATATAAGTGTATTTTAATAGAAATATACACATTAAACATCCATGACTGGAGTACAAATACTATAATCTTCTATAATATAAAAATTAATTGCTGTATGTGTTGCTAAGCGCAAATCTCGAGAACAGCTGAACTGATTTCGATAATTCTTTTTTTAGAATATTCCTTGAAGTAAGAGGATGGTTCTTACGCAGAGAAAAAATAAAAAAAATGCCTGAAAAAGTCCAAAAACAACACTTTTCTATACTCTCATATAAACGATTCGTAAAAATACTTACAAGTCAATTTGAACTTTAATACCATACCATAAATTTCAAATGTTAGTGGAGAGATTCCGGGAAGGCAAAACAATTGAGTGACGTGATGTCAATAGAAGTTCAGAAAAGACAAATATACCAGTTTCAGTTTTTTTTATAATATACTGAAGAGTCATTTTAGTCTACACTACAGCTCAACACCGAAGCGAAGCGAGGGCGGGCCACTAGTCATCTATCTATAAAAAATTTCAACAAAAAGAAATCAATGACCATCTTAATTTCACGAGCAATTTTAAGCTTGTCATCTCTAATTACTATAACATGCCAAACTCCAGAAATACCGGGAGTCAAATTAAAAATCCACAAGCACTATTCGAAATAAAATGACACATTTGAAACACTAATAAAGAAGGAGTGACGCAAATGAATCGTCGAACTTCCTAATGAGAGTTGAAAAAGTGAAATACCTAGCGTCCTTCTCTCTCACCCCATAAAAACGCGACAAAGACACATGTCCCCCCTTATTATCTTCAATTAAGAGGCAGTGATAATGTTCCGTGACATACGTTCAGTGTGGCCAGTTCTTTAGGACCTTTGTCATTGTGTAAACATCTCTCTGGAAAGGTTCATCTTACGTTAGTCGTTCTGAGAGTCGAAGCAACATTGCTGTGTCGATAAAGCGAATATAAGCTCTAACCCAAAGCTTTAAGAGTGTTGTTTCGATTGGGAATAAGTTCGCAGTGCAGTCCCGTGAGTGATTCGTGTAAGTCGGTGAGTGATGGCTGACCGTGATTAGTTAGGTTACACTTAGATCGAGTGAATAATGACGTTTGATAGATGTAATCTTTCAGTGCCATCGTAATGAGTTTCAACTGTTTTTTTTAGGTTAATTTTTCTTACAACTTTCCGACACAGAGTTTTACTTTATTAGGACATTGATAAGTTTTCAAGCTGACAAATAAATCTTGATGATTACCTGAGGAGCTCGATGGCGCCAGTGGTTAGCGCGTTCGGCTGCGGTCGTTGAAGCTGAGCAATTTTCGCAGTGGTCGGTCATTGGATGGGTGATCAAAAATTTACTATCTCGAGCTCCTCCGTGCTTCGGAAGGCTCGTTAAGCCCTTGGTCCCGGCTGCATTTGCATTCGTTAGCACCCTCCAACCCGCAATGGGCCCGCGTGTCATGGCCCAATCTCCCTAATCCATCCATAGGGAAGGCCTGTGCCCCAGCAGCGGGAACATTAACAGGCTGATGATGATTATTATCTAATTTTGTTACTTTTTAAGCTTATTAAACAGTTATTAGTATTTACCTACAAGGACTACGATAAGCAGGTTCATAGCTTGGCAGTAAATAATTTAAACAATGCTTGTATGTGTGTAAAGTTGCTCGGTCAAATTAAATATAAAACAAGAACATATACAGGGTGTTACAAAAATACAAACAAAGCTTGAAGGGCGTTGAAGTACATCATATAAGGAGTCTTCTCAAATTTTCTTAAAATATTTGCATTAAGTTTTAACTTTTTATACAAAACAGTTATTTTAAATGATTAATAAAAATATCGATCATTTTAAGACACGTCACTAGTTCGAGGATCATTAAAAATAACTGATTTTATAAAAAGTTATAAGTTCATGCAAATATTTTATGAAAATTAGAGAAGACTCCTTATATGATGTACTTCGACGCCCTTCAAGCTTTATTTGTATTTTTGTAACACTCTGTACATAAGCTCAGACTTTTATCAAAGATATGAAAAACAAATCAACATGAAAACAACGTTCTATTGACGCACGCAGGTAGGGCACATCGAATCGAATTTGAAGTGACAATTTGTCACGTCACCTGCGCGCTGTCAAATCAACACCTGTCAACGTATTGATCATCCCTGTCTGATTTATTTATATGAACCCATCATGTGCTGTATTTATATTGGCAAATGCTTTTATGACATTAAGGATTTTTTTTACTGACAATTTGATATTTTGATATTTCAATTGTGTAATTTAACTTAATTTTAATACGCGAATGATATATAAATTTTTGACATTTGTAAAATTATTATTTAGGTAGTATTTTTTCTTCTTTTCAACATCCTTAATATCTTACTTGTTTTTTTTAATGTTTTATTATAACAGGAATTGTAAATAATGTAATAATCTATACTTATAATAAATCTGTAGAGAGGTCAATTCTGTACATGAAATATAATTTCAAAATAACTATCAGGGGGTGATTAGTGATCGATACTGATGCCAAAAATGCAATCAGTAAAATTTTTGTCTGTCTGACTGTGTGTATGTTCCTTATAGAAACAAAAACTACTCGACGGATTTTAACCAAACTTGGTACAATTATTCTTCATACTCCTGGGCAGGTTATAGTATACTTTTCATCACGCTACAATCAATAGCAGCAGAGTAGTGAAGGGAAATGTTGGGAAAACGGGAGAAGTTACTCCATTTTTTTTAGCTTCCGTCGCGTGTGCAGCCTTAATGGTTAAAGTTATATAGAAATTATGTATGACGAAAATATTCTACATAAAATTGTCTAAATAATATCCTGCAACAGCATATGTCTATCTTTTATGGTTGACTCACAATAACACGTGTAATTATATAAATAAAATGATTGTTTATAGCACAAGCCTGAGAACAAAAACTATAGTTTACACTACAGCTCTACACCGAAGCGAAGCGAGGGCGGGCCACTAGTATATAAATAACTTCATAAATTCATATACCAGAATGGTGAAATATAGACAGGACTAATACTTTTATTGTAACATCGCTATTGTACCTATGTTTATAAATAAATTAATCCTATTTTATTCTATTCCATTATATGGGCTTTGTGCCCGTTCATGGAATATCACGATTCTGTTGCTGAATAAAGTGAAAATCGAAATTGGTTTAAAATTATAGGCTTTTACAAGCACATGTGAAAGTCGGAAGCTATGCCATCGGTTCGCAAATCTACGGCAGGAGACCTTGTACTGAGAAGAACCGGCAAGAATGATATTATTTAAATATTTCCCTGCATAAGGAAAAGGAAACAAAAAACTTTATAAATTTATATAATTAATGCAAAAATGGTGTCGATTCTGGTGTGATTCTCTAAACTTAAAACTAAATATAACATCAGTCTCTCCTTTTCATTCTGTATAGAGAATGACAAGGATACACTGTTGTCAAAAAGTTTAGGTTTAGAGAATCACGCCAGAATCGACACCAGTATCTCATTAAAAATAAATCATTGTAAAATAGTATTATTTTTAAAATGATTGTTTTATTTAGTGCAATTGAACGCAGTTCGCGTTCACTATGTGAGAATAACTAATTCTTCTCTCGGCAAAGTAACCAATGTTGTATTGTTAGTGTCAACAGTCACTAATTACAATTCTGTCGCATTGGCGCGCGGAAAGGCGAAAACCTATCAGTTTTGTAGTACCAGGTTCCTCGAATACATTACTTTCTTTTGCCCCTGCTTTTTGTCGCTGATTTTTTTCCGAGAGAAACCAAATAAAGTGCAACCTCGATATAACAAATTGGAAGGGAACAAGTAAATATTTGTTATATCGAGTAATTATTTAAAGTTAATGAAAGATGTAATAAAAAATAGGTAAAAAAATGGTTTCCTGACGTGACATGAATTACGTATTTATGGGATTAAGGGCCATATATTGATGGAAACGTTATACAGAGGTTTTTGGTTGACAACATTCGTTAATTAGAGGATTTTTTGATAGTTGAAAATCTATATATATTAAACTCAAAGGTGACTGACTGACATAGTGATCTATTGACGCACAGCCCAAACCACTGGAGGGATCGAGCTGAAATTTGGCATGCAGGTAGATGTTATAACGTAGGCATCCGCTAAGGAAGGATTTTGATCAATTCTACCCCCAAAGGGATAAAATAGAGAATGAAAGTTTGTATGAAACTTTGTCAATTTTAAACCGATCGGGCTGAGACTTTGCATGCAGGTATAAGAAGAATTATAGATGAATGTCATTGTGTATAATACAAGCCTGAGAACAAAAACTGCAGACTACACTTCAGCTCTACACCGAAGCGAAGCGAGGGCAGGCCGCTTGTTTGTTATAAAAAGGTTGTTCGTAAAAAATGTTCGCAATGCAAAGGTATATTTTACATTAACTCTTATGGAAAATTCATGGGGATTACGAAGAATTTGTTAAATCAAGGAAGTCGTTATATTGAGGTACGTTAAACAGTAGAACCTCGATAACAGAAAGACCAAGGGATTTTTTTTATATCTTTCTTCCCATCTTGGGAAAGGCAAAGGCAGAGCCATGCAGCCATAGTCTTCATTTAAAAAGACCAAGGGAAATGTCAAATAATTTGAGTTATTGAGGTTTTTACTTACTAAGGGTTTAAGTTAAGAAGATTTTATTTGTTTATATTTTTACTTACAGAGGTTCGTTTATGAGCTATGTTTAGGAATTATAGAGATAGACGAGCTATGATCGAACGAAGGCTAAAAGCTAATGATACAAATATTTACAATTTGAAGCCATTTGGTAAACACCTGTAAGCAATAACAATGGTCTACAGAGAACCTTTTTTCTTTGCACATTCATTTAAAATGACTCATTGATAGATGATTGAAGTTACAAAGGTCGTCGTCGTTAAAAAATAGGGTATTTGACAAGTTTTAGAAAACGATCTCACGTTATTGGCAAATGTTTATGGAGTACGTAAAAATTATTACGGATATTCATCATTCTGTTGTGTATTTCAGTAAAAATAACCATGTCAAAAACTCCATTTTCAAGTTGCCGCGAAAACGTTTCCCTGGACAATATGGCGTCTTACTAGTGTGTGACGTCATTTTAGGCTCCGCCAATCCCAAGCGTTTTGGGTCCCGTGACAATAGATAAGAAAACTATTATCTTTTTCGTGGGTTTTTAGTAAAATTATGAATATTTTTTTTTGTAAAAATAGTAAAAACCCCTGCCAATATTCATTCTAAATACAGATACTAACAATTGGCACTTTAATTTTAATACTGTCAAATACTCTATTGAGTTACTTATGTTCTATGCCAAAATTATTCGTTTAGGTTATACAGGGTTCGTATTTTAAGTAAAAGAGGTTTATGACTCCGAGGGGACGGGAACACAATTTTTTATGAATTTATAGAGGTTTTTATGTTGTTGAGGTTTAAGTTATCAAAGTTCTATTGTATTAAGGTTGCACTATATACTTATGCTCCTGTCCGTAACTTAGTTAAGAGCTGTTTTTATAGTATTTTAAACGGAAAGCGAGTGTGAGATTATATATATGCGCGAGTTTATTAGATAAAAGTTCTTTTACTGCTCAAAGCTTATACACAGTCAGGTCATAAGTATTGTCACACAGTAAAAACTTTTCTTTTAGAATGCTGGCCACAAAAAAGTTTATTGAATTTGAATTTCAAATTGTTCATGAAAATAAAAATTTATACTTTTTAAATTTTACTCATTTTTAAATATGGAATGGACGTTTAAAGAAGACCGTGTTGTAGTCATTGCGTTGCATCGTTGTAGTTACGCGCCAATTCAAATTATTGACATACTGAAAAATTAGAATATAACCATAAGATTCGTTTATCGTACCATCAAACGATACAATGAAGACTCTAGTGTAGATGACAGGTCAAGAAGTGGTCGCCCTCGGTCTGTTAGGACTCCAGCAGCGATAAAAGCTGTGAAGGCGCGAATTCAAAAAAAAATCCCAAACGTAAGCAGAAACTGTTGGCCCTTCAGATGGGGTTAAGCAAAACCACGGTGAAAAGGGTGTTAAATGAAGACTTAGGGCTTCGGGCATATCGAAGAAAAACAGGACATCGTTTGAATGCTCGTCTAATGGACCTGAGACTGAAGAGATGCCGCGCTTTGTTGAAGCGGTACGCGGGAAAAAAATATCGGGAAATGCTTTTTCGGATGAAAAAAATTTTACCGTTCAACAAATAAAATGATAAGGTGTACGCACACAGTAGTGAAGAAGCGAGCAACCGTATTCCGCGTGTCCAACGAGGTCATTTTCCATCCTCGCTCATGGTATGATTGGGAGTTTCTTATTGGAGCTTAACAGAGGTACATTTTTGTGAGAAAGGTGTAAAAAAGAAAGCAGTTGTGTATCAAAATACAGTCCTGACGAACCTTGTGGAACCTGTTTCTCATACCATGTTCAATAACAGGCACTGGGTATTCCAACAAGATTCGGCGCCAGGCGCGTGAAATCGACTTCATCCGGCACGAAGACTGGCCCTCCTCCAGTCCAGATTTGAGTCCGTTAGATTACAAGATATGGCAACACTTGGAGGAAAAGGCGTGCTCACAGCCTCATCCCAATTTGGAGTCACTCAAGACATCCTTGATTCAGGCAGCCGCCGATATTGACATGGACCTCGTTCGTGCTGCGATAGACGACTGGCCGCGCAGATTGAAGGCCTGTATTCAAAATCACGGAGGTCATTTTGAATAAACTTTATTGTCATAAGAATCTATCTTTTGTTAAGTTCATTTTGGTATATAAATGGTAACATAATGAATAAACTTGTTTCAATTATTTTATATTAAACATGTGACAGAATCTATGACCTGACTAGGTATATTTATTAGTGTAATGGACAGCTTATCTTTCTGTAAACTGTTGACAGACTTCTATCGCGTCTAAATCAAAGGCTTTGCCGCTGTCGTTGTAATAGGTCTTTGAATGACATGAAAGCCTTTGTATAAGAAAAACCTTTCAACTCGTTATTATAACTATTAAGCGAATAAAAACTTTTCCAAATATTTGTTATTGTATATAACATTGTTCTTCTCAACTCATTACATTTTGATTTTATTTATTTTTAAGCATTTAACTGCTAGATGTTTAAATCTAAAGAAAAGTTTACTAGAAAAAAAATCCACGCGGACCAGGCAGCGGACGGATTTTTTTTTTCTAGTAATCTTTTCTTTAGATTAAAACATCTAGCAGTTAAATGCTTAAAAATAAATAAAATCATAACTATAATTGCTATTTCTTCTTTCAAATGTTTAATACTTGAAAAAGTATTCATTTGACATTGTGGGTTACCTACAATGCGAAGAGATGGCGCTTCCTTGCAGCTTAACGCTAGGAAAATTTCGACGCGGCTAATAGGGCCGTGGTAGCATAATGGTCATTACATTTTGTTTTTTTTAAGCATTTAAATGCTACATATTTGTTTCTTAGGTTTAAACTCATTAAATAAAACTACTTTTAACGGGTTAATGCACGAAACTTTATTTATTTATTGACGTTTCGCAGCCTTTTCAGGTCTGCTTCGTCAGAATAATGATTTTTTATTTAATTTTGTCGAGCTACCTTCGAAAGACTTATTGAGCGTTCGGTTATTTCATTGGATGATTTTTAAAATTTTACTGTCTATATATGCATTTATTAGTTAATAAAGTACTTTATTTAAAATTCATTTTGTAATTTTGAGTTTATTTATTTGACCCTAACTACCGTAAACTACCACCGGTTCCAAAAATGTTAAATCGTACATGTTTAAATCTCAGCAAAATTCTACTAGAAAAATTTCCACGCGGCCCAGGCGGCAGACTCGAACCCACAACCTCCACTATCCGGGCGGATGCACCGACCATTATACTACCGCGGCCCTAATTGTCCGTGTCGAATTTTATCTAGTATTCCTTTGGCTGCAAGGCAGCGCCATGTCTTCCCACTTTGTATTCCAGATTTTTTTCTAGTAGAATATTCTTTAGATTTTTAGTTGTTATTAAAAAAACTTTACTATCAAACATCGGTGGCCCAGTGATAGAAAGCTCCCCAAATACGCAGGTGGCCTGGGTTCGCTTCCAAGTCGATGAAGGTTTTTTTTAATGAATAATAATCATAATCAAAGACATTTATTCAGTTTAGGCTGTTACTAGCACTCATGAATGTCTCGAAGCTACGCCATCGGTTCGTAAATCTACGGCGTGGGACCTTGTACTGAGAAGAACCGGCAAGAAACTCAGCAAGGGCTGTTTTTTTCTCCCTGTTTTATTATTTACAGAGTCGTCAAGTTTAAAAATGACTTCAGAGATGATTCATGAAGTCACCTTTCATCACATAATGATTAAATTTACATTAATTGTTTACCTGTATTTTGATTGATGTGTCATACATTATAAATACATATAGTGTTATTTATATTAAGTGTAAACATTAATATCTTCAATATCAAGAAAGTTAGGGCAGACTCATCTCGTAGAGTGCGCGCGTAGAGTCAAAAAAACTAAGGTCTCAATTCTTCCGCATATAGCAATAAGTCGGAAAATTTTACGAGCTTGCATTTCGAACTGTCAGAAGTCCTTGACACATGCGTTTTATTTAAAACCTTATACAGTATGTATTAAAGGTTACTTTTAATATTGAAATAATGCCTTATATTGATTTTGACTACGCGATCATCTTACGGAACTCCGTGGATCGTTCAATGTACCTTTTGAACAGGTTTCGGGCACGATTTTGTTCGTGTTGGTGTATCTAGGGTTTTTAATATCGTTGACTTTGCTGTCTAAAAATTTAAGGCCAACGCCCCGCTCTATATACATAACAAATTCATTAAATTAAATAAAAGAGTAGTATTAGAGTACAACCGACAGACATACTAACGTTCGTATTTAAATTATGAATTGGAAGTTTTTGCTAACTACATGCACGCGCTTTGCACTCTAATGCGATAGAAAAAAGACTCGATTTTAGACGGAATACAGTCGACCCCTGACCTGCCGAGGGCACACTTCCTTCGCAACATTAGGGTGAACACACATTGCGGGGTATAGCGGTTCAAACGTCGCACGAACTCAAAAAGATAGATGATTTATTGTCGAAAGAAATTCATATTCAATGTCAAAAAATTCATAATCAAAATCTTACAATAAAAAGAACATATATTAGTCATATATGTGTATATACATTTATATTTAAGCATTTAACTGCTAGATGTTTTAATATAAAGAAATTTTTTCTAGAAGAAAATCCACGCAGGAACGGTGCGGGTTCGAGTCCTGTCTACTGCCTGGCCTGCGTGGATTTGTTTCTAGTAAAATTTTCTTTATTTTCAAATATAATACTTATCAATTTATCTCAATTGTTTTGTGTAAGTACGAAAGAACACAATATTTTTTATTTGTGCTGTGTCAGCAAAATAAATGAATATCTTAACACTTAATCCAGTGTAGTAGGACCTCCTTAATCTTTATTTCTTATCTAAATCATGAGATGACTTCAAAAATCTCTATAAAATCTAAACGCAAAATTAAACTATCCGTCATACCTTAATACGCCTGAATTTCCGAGTGAAATAAGCAAATTATAATATCAAAGTGTGCGCCAACAAAGAAACGCTCGCAACGCTCGCTCAATGCTTGCCTCGCTTATTTTTAGCTTATTTGCGTTGGGCGTGAGTGACGGCGCAGCCTTTGAGATGGCTAAGGTCACTTTGCTAAGGTTAACATAAAAAATTGCACGTTAGCATAGGACAAAAGGAAGTCTGTTTTGGACGCTTCAGCACAAAGTTACTTTATAAAAAGGTGCATTCTAAAATATGTGCACTGTTGGAGTAAAATACTTAAAAAAGAAAGTGTTTTCCAACATCGATACTAAACGGTAAAATATTAAACTTGTAGCTGTGAAACATGCGTAATTCTAAGATATTAAGAACCCTATTATATTGCCTGTTAAATTGTGATTTATGCAGATAAAGTTTAGAAAGTACTTTAAAAAAAATAAAAAAAATCGCTAAAACATTTTTTATAACTATGTACATTTATATGCCGTATTATATTCCTTTCTGACGGTAGTGAATATTTCACTAATTAATTTTGCTTAATTTTCTCGTTAAAATATTTAAACGTAATGGATTTTAACTAATTTATGTTGTTTTATTAATATTTTTTTTTGCATACCAGAGACGAATTCGTTTCATTGACAGTTCCCATCCAAAAAATAAAATAGGTGAATCCAAGTCCTGTTAAAAATGAAATGAATTATTTTAAATCTATTTAAGACAAATCACCTGTATCATACAATTCATCAAAGTTTTATAACAACTACTTATAAAAAATTCTCGATGGCTAAGTGCTTAGTGAGGAGTTCGATGGCGCAAGTGGTTAGCGCGTTCGGCTGCGATCGTTAAAGTTAAGCAACTTTCGTAGTGGTCGGTCATTGGATGGGTGACCAAAAATTCACTGTCTCGAGCTCCTCCGTGCTTCGGAAGGCACGTTAAGCCGTTGGTCCCTGCAGCATCTGCAGTCGTTAGCACCCACCAATCCGCACTGGGCCCGCGTGGTGGGTCATGGCTCAAACTCCCTATTGCATCCATAGGGAAGGCATGTGCCCCAACAGTGGGGATATCATAAGGCTGATCATGATAAAAAATTAAAATTTCAGTACTCACACAGATCATTCTTTAAAAACTACTATGTAATTAAACACCATGAGATACTTATTTAAAAGTTAAAATCTCCAAAGTGGGGAAAAAAGTTACCCAATTTCCATATCCAAGACAGCAGCTCCCGTCCTTTTTACGAAAGCACCTAATTCTTTAAAGCAGTTACACGATTATCGAGCCCGCTAACAAATGTACACTCGCCGACAAAAATCGCTCGATTTTTAATTAGGAGCCGGGCTCGCGCGTGACTCGAATGGCGCGCCTGCCGTCATTACATAAGCGTACCAGGAGACGGAAATAAAGTTACGCCAGTTCGAATCGACTCCACAATTAGCGATCCTCTTAATGAGTTGCTTCTGATGTCTGTTTGTCCATCGATTCGTATTAAATCTTCGAGAATTGGCTTAAAATGGACTAGACTGATTTGACTCATATTTTAAACAGCAGAATTGGAAAAAGTAGGCGCTCACATTGAGCATAGATATCGCCAAGGCAATAGTTGACAAGGTCTGGCATAGAACGCTTTTCTAAGGGGCTTTGGATTTCGATATCGACATTATTATGCCAGCGGAGATGAGTCTGCCCTAACTACTTTGATATTTAAGATGTAAATGTTTAATTACACCTATTATAAATAACTCTGTTTGTATTTATACTGTGTGACACAGCAATCAAAATGCAGGTGAACAATTAATGTATAATTTCACATTATGTAATGAAAGGTGACTTCATGAATCATCTCTGAAGTAATTTTTCATCTTGACGACTCTATAAATGTAAAAAAGGGAGAAAAAAACAGCCCTTGCTGAGTTTCTTGCCGGTTCTTCTCAGTACAAGGTCTCCCGCCGTAGATTTACGAACCGATGGCGTGGCTTCTAGACATTCATATGTGCTTGTAACAGCCTAAACTAAATAAATGATTTTGATTATGATTATTAGGCCGCAGGACATTAAATTCGTTATTAACAGCAGCTGCTCGGAACGCATGACCGAAAAATTATTCCAGTTCATATCTAGCACCATTTACCACATAACCCGTCACCGAAGACGCTTTCACCCATATTAGCTAGGAACGCTAAAGTCCACGATTGTTCTTCTCATTGAACCCTCAGTACTATCAAGTCTCAATGTACATGGTCTCTTCAATGGAATCTTAAAAAGAGTGTACCATGATAGGGAGCGACGTCACTGTGTCAGTGGTATTGCTGATACTGATGCCATAGATGACAGCGACCAATTAACATCAGGTGGCCCAATCCGCTCATGTGCCTTAGAAACAATTAAAGTGATCTTTGTAGAAATTATTATAATGAGAATATAAAATGATATATAAGCATCTAAATATACGAGTAATGGAATAAAAATACGATTGGAATATTTGCCATTGCAATATTTTATCCACATAGGTTATTTACTTATATAATTGTGTATTTTATATTAGCTTATAGTAGGTATGGATAGACGCAGATGCACTCTTCTGAAAATAATCCTGCCTGCGCCCTTTTTTATATTAATGTTTGTCCGTGATTATCTAAAAAACTTAACAATTATTGATTCGATTTGGATGGGACTTTTGGTATATAAATACGTATTTAATTGTACATATTTCCGTTATTCTTGTTCACATTAATAATTGACTCATTTAATTGTATTTCCATCTCATCATCATGTTTAATTTCTTTTATTAATCTCTTTAAAAAGTCATCGTTAAATTGAATCGTATGAACATAGCATATTATCCCCTTGCCTTGTTAAAAGGAACATAACAAAGAAGGACAAAGCAAAGGCTTTTTCCTCGTACAAACATCACAGTTCTTTAAAAAAACCACGTATTTGAACAACACTCAATTACCTAATTGATTTCGTCATCGTATCATGTCGTCGTTTCTCGGACAAGCCCCCGTTCTTTGTACGTCTACTTCATAATTTAATTAAGCCCGACCGGCTCTACGTTTTATTTAGATTATAGAACTTTAATAGCTCTGTCGCTCTTTTGTTTTTGTCGTGCCCAACGACTGGGTACCACCTACATTTTGTTGAAATTTTCGCTGTGCGCGTGTGTACTTGGCGCGTAACTTTTTAATTATTATCTGCCATTGCATCGCAGTTCAAGATTTCCTTTTGCATGTTAAGAAAATCATGGTATTCAAATTATTTTTTACGTCTCTAGACAACGGGATAAGACAACAATTTGCCTTTGCCAAAAAGATCGCATATGTTGACAATAAAACAAATTCCAAATAAAAAGAAAATCCACGCGGACCAGGCAGCGGACGGGACTCGAACCCGCCTCCTTCGCTATCCGGGCGAATGCACTGACCATTATGCTACCACGGCCCTATTAGCCGCGTCGAAATTTTCCTAGCCTTAAGCTGCAAGGCAGCGCCATCTCTTCGCATTGTAGGTAACCCACAATGTTCTTTAGATTTAAACATCTAGCAGTTAAATGCTTAAAAAATAAATAAAATCATAAATTCCAAATACTTTAACATACGGCACAAAGAATATTGTATGAGGCACATGCTTTCAGCTGTAAAAATCAGCTGACATCCGAGTTCTCCTTCAGGTGTACAATTTTGAAGACGCTGATGTATAAATAAATAAAAAAAAACCAACATCGTAAGGTACGCGCGAGTTGTACGTAATTCTTTACGAGTACCCTCCCCCTCCTTTCCCCCTTAGTCCAAAGCTCATGCTTACAAACTGTCGCATTACCTCCAACCATTGCACAACAATGCAGCATTTGACAAGCAAAATTGAACCCTATCATCTTTGCCGTACGACTGAAAGTAACCTATCAAACGAGTGGCAAAGATGAAACTACGTAGAGGTGTGAGCGACCCGCAACCTTACTACAACGGCATAGAGAACAACCGCTTAGAATTTAAAATTTAAAGTTAATTTTTAAGTTAATGACTCGAGCAAGTAGGTAGAATGTTTTCGCTTTACAGAAATGTATTTATTGTACCATCCCCGTTTACTTTTTAATTCAGCCAAGCAACGAAATGGACATCAAAATGAAATGCAATTACTGATTTATTCATGAATCTAAAAAGAGCTGTTGTCTGTATAAAAAAAGCATTTGTTAAAGGTTAAATTTCTAAAGTTACTGACTTTTGACGGCAGTTTGAAGTTCAGATACAAGTACTTAGAAGACGTGGAAACTGACCAAAGGTCACCTATAAAATAAATATATGTAAGCTTTAGTGATTGGTGTATGTTTAAATGTAACAAAGAAATACCTTTACCTTATAGCGCCCGTTCGAAAAACCCCAATTCCAATTTATATAATTTCCTCGTAAGGAATACTAGAATAATCGAACCGACAGATATTTTCGGAACAAGGGAATGCACTACCACAATAGTGCAGTCATTCTGCACGCGTTAGGACGAAACGCCCAATCGACTTGAGTGAAAACTGCCATAACCGGAGCAGAATGGCCCGCCCGGCATAGAGTAGGGCGTGTACAGAACTAGATAGCCTGATAGACAATGCAGCTTTATTATTATTGAATCGTTAAAGCAACGGATTTAGATGCAATACAGTTAGACGCTTCAAAGTAAAGGCAATTCTAAAACTACTATTACGTCTTCGTGTATTTTAAAAATACACCGACTTCTTTTATTTTGAGAAAGATGAGACTTTTTTCCTATTTAAACTTAATATATTGTATTCAAGAGTACACTACCTCCGTGTCCGACAACAATAAACCGATTCCAATTCAGTTGAAATTGCGAACATCAAAATTTTAAATGGCTTCCGAAGCAAAGGGGACACAACAAGTCCGCCATTAGACGTAACTTATTATAGACAATTTCCTAGTTGGAGCGACCAATCGGGCTGAGTGAGAAGTGCTATAAAAGATACGGCTAATAGCGGCCGAGTTACGGAATTACTGGTCTGGGGAATAGAGACGCTAGAGCTCGGCTGGTTGCGGCCACACTGATGATAAAATTTGTCCCAATTCTCCTTCTCCAGCTACGATCAAATCCGCAAAGAAATATATGGCAATGAAAAATATAAACGGTCATGTTCAAATTTTATTCAAATCTGAATCGTTTGAGCATATAATTTATAAGAAACTAAATGTCAATGATGCATTTTACTTCTTTTTAAACCAGACGCAGTAAATTACCGAAGTAGGGAGAAGATTTGCGACAGAAAAAGGTGTCATCGACATCCTCGCCTTGTAGGTCTGAACCCAACCCACTTCTCCATCACACCTGAAGGTGAAGGATTTTTGTATTTCCAGATCCAGGTTACTTTTTTTCCCCAGGTGGGCACTCACATTTGAGCGTAAAATTGGTTTTAAATACAAAAATCTCTCGAGTAGAATAGGCACAAAAAGAACCCCATAAAACACTTCTGTGTTAAGTCATACTCTTTGGCGCTTTTAAGAGTCCGTTGTACATTATTCGGATAGGGTTGGTGCTTATGAGGTCAATGTTCCGTGAATGTAAACATACTGACTATTCCTATAATGACTAGCTAGCTATATATAGTATTTATAGTGTAGAAATGTTATTAATAATGTAGTTTATAGATTTGAATCGTAGGAGTTTCTGCTGGCATTCGTCGTAAAACAGCAAGGACCGGAGTCATTGGTAACTATAAAATATGCATTTTTATTTTTGGTCTAGAAAATATCAGCAGCTTTCCAGTTTTAGTATACTTTCTGAATATAAATATTGAGTGTAATATATTATAAATATTGTATATATTTTTATTATATTTATTGAATATTATTCACTTGCGGTTTGAATATGCACGGCGTTCCACGGATTTGTCACACGGAGGGAAAGTCTATTTCGACCTATCCATAGGAAAAGCTACTTCTGCATAATCCCTACTTTACAGTAGAGCGATTTGAAGTTTGTAAGATGTAAAATTTGCTTTAACTTGTATTGGTATTTTTCTAGGATTTGATTTTTTTACCAATCATATAAAGCGAAGCAAATTATGACGCATTTATTGTTTTAAAAAAAAAAACATTTACGGCTCAGATTTTGTTATTTAAGAGTATGTTAAGTGATTATGTGACAATTTACTACGGCATCTTTTTGTTATATATGCATATCAGACCTTATGCTTGGGGAACGTGTCCATATTACTTGAAGATATAACTTTGTTTTACAAAATTTATATGTCCTGTCGCGTCACATTATGATAATATGGCAAATAAGAAAAATAGAATCAAACATTTAGTAAAAAGTCTCAGTTTGTAACAAAATTGAAGTAGTGCAGGCTGCTTTCTTGCCTATCCAAAAGGTATTAGTGCTGTTGTCTATATATTCTTCCGAAACACAAATCACATGTACCTTTATTCAATTGTTATCTTCGAAGTTATATAAGTTTTAGAATAAATGTTTTTACCAGTAAAATATATGCATCCGTTTCGCCTAAAAGTATAATTATAGTAATTTGATAACATTTTCATATGTAACTTTATTCTATGCATAGGTCGATTTAATATTGAAGATGAAAGAAGACATCATTAATTTTTTAATAATAAGTAGAACTGAATTCACAGTTTTAAAAACAATCGCCTGCCGAAACCGGGAATCAAACTCGTGAAATGTGAAACAAAAAATACATGTATTTTTTGATGACCGTCGAAAGGGTTGATCGTGAGGATTGTGTTTTCCTAAATAACAGCATTTTAAATGAAAGGTTTGTCACACGGAGGGAAAGTATATTAAATATCCTATCTTCAATATTTAATATACTTACCCTCCGTGTGAAAAACCCGTGGGACGCCCTGTATAATATATCCGTGTAATCGTACCCAATCCACGTTAGCAATGCCGCTAATAATTATAAATATAAAATAAATAAAAAAATACGTATTTCCAACACTGACACCAATTAGCCTAGCCCCAAAGTAAGCACTATAAGGCTTGTGTTATGGGATACTAGGGTAACAGATAGAGTACATATACTGTACATAAGTATATTCATATAGAAATACATATTAAACATCCATGACTGAATTCCGGCGTACAAACCACTCGGTTTCGGAGGTCGTCATAATTTATATTATACTAGTGGCCCGCCCTCGCTTCGCGTCGGTGTAGAGCTGTAGTGTAAACTATAGTTTTTGTTCTCAGGCTTGTGCTATAAACAATGACTTTATTTATATAATTACACGTGTTATTGTGAGTCAATCATAAAAGATAGACATATGCTGTTGCGGGATATTTTTTAGACAATTTTATGTAGAATATTTCCGTCATAGATGATTTCTATGTAACTTTAACCATTAAGGCTGCACACGCGACGGAAGCTTAAAAAATGGAGTAACTTCTCCCGTTTTCCCAACATTTCCCTTCACTACTCTGCTCCTATTGATTGTAGCGTGATGAAATAATAATAATAATAGAATACTATAACCTGCCCAGGAGTATGAAGAATAATTGTACCAAGTTTCATTAAAATCCGTTGAGTAGTTTTTGTTTCTATAAGGAACATACATACAGACAGACAAAAATTTTACTGATTGCATTTTTGGCATCAGTATCGATCACTAATCACCCCCTGATAATTATTTTGAAAATATATTTCATGTACAGAATTGACCTCTCTACAGATTTATTATAAGTATAGAAAATATTAGTGACCATGACAGTTTCTAGTTAATAGATCCTTTAAAGTCTTCCGATTGTATTAAAATGAATCACTAACATTCCGTCCTATCCAAAAAAATGAAATACCTACTTTTCACTTACATCATTTACAGCGATTTGTAGTTAATAGTTACTTGGTTGATGCGGCCGCTGGCCAAAGTCGTAGTCGTTAATGTGCAAACCGCCTTAGACATCAATCAAGTGTCCGTCCGTACGGACTGCTGACCAGCAATAAAATTAGCATCGAAATAGTCCCAGCACTCGTCCACAAGCATGTTGCTCTATAATGTCCACCCAGAAATATTAGTGGATTGGATATGGTAAAACAGAATGGTTTGCTTTCAAACAGAGTTCACGTACCCTTAGTACGAATTTTCCAAGAACGTAAACTATGATAGTTTTCGTGAGCTCGCACTCGTACTAAGGGTACTGATTTTATTGTTTTCGTTTCAATACAAATAAACAGTGTTTAAATTCTACCATTAAATCATTATCGTCTTCTTAAATTTTAAGTATTAAAATGGTTACTTATCACCAAAATGGACATAGAAACATAATTTACAATTACGAAAACTATGATAGTTTTCGTGAGTCCGTTTTTAGTTATCTTTAAGTGCGTTGTGGAGCTGCTGTTCAAGTTTCCATACAAAATTTGATATTGACATTTTACACTCGCAAACTATTCGAATTCGATAATGGTTCGTGCTGAGGGTACTGGTAGGCTTCAAAAACATAAGTTAGGTATATAAATCAGTTTAAAAATTAAGTTTTTTTTTTACATTAACACTAATTGGTGTAACAGTAGCTCTTGCCTTCTGCTCTAAAAGTCTTGGGTTATCAATCATGATAGGTATCTTCTCTGCTGTTCTTTATTCGTTCAACAGGTAACTTTAAATTGTACACCAACTTTTTTATAGTCAATAAATAGGGCATTAACATTTTTAGTGGCCAAAAGTTAACGCTTAACATAGAAGCTCAACTTTTTCATGGGCATCTGTTCCGTCAATTCGATTATGAATATGTTAATTTCTTAATTTGATATCGGAGAAAACTAAAATATAAATATTTATTTCTTTAAATGTTGCTTTATTTACGATGTTCGTAGGGTCATGTATTATATGGTGGGGCTTCGGGTGGCATCTTTCTTTTTTACCCGACTGCGCAATGCAAGAGCGCGAAGCGCGACGCACAGACAGGGTATAGTGTTTAACAGTCTATATATGTAGGTATGTTTGTTCCTTTGTGGCACACTAGAGACTAAACGCCTGGACCGATTTTGATGATTCATACATCAATCGATTCGTCTTAATCATGGGAGTGCTACTAAAGATATGATAGTAATCAAAATTACTAATATGGACAAAATTAGGCGCCATATTGTGACGAAGTAAACAAAATATGTCGAGTGGGATATCACTGTCTAGATAATCGAAAATCATGTTTAGGTTCCTAACACCATTTTTCATTTTATATGATTGTTAAGGATATACAACGCTGTAAAGTTGTATATTAACCACTTGCGCTTTTAATTTCAATCTTACGTTTGTATAGATCTTTGTTACTCTTTCACCTTAAAAATACTGAATGGATTTTAATGAAACTTTACAGTAATATAGCTCATATATGATTATAATATATATGAGCTTTATGTAGTTATTGAGTGAATTGCCCAAAATATAACAATAAGTGTCACATAAGACGGAAAAAATCTCCCATATGCGAGCACATTTTGGCCTGCACTGCAAAAACAATAAAAGTTACATGAATGTAATGTATAGTGAAAATGTATCTCTTAAATAGTTCTACAAAAAAGTCCCTGACACCATATATCTATTTATAATGTATAAGCCATTACCGCTAAAATAGTGAATCAAAACTAAAACATTATTCATTTTTTATCAATCGAATGTAATATTTTTCATTGAAGTGGTTTCGTCGCGTATTTGATATCAAAAGGTGCCTGTCCATCCGTCCATCTATCATTGGTATTTAATTTCATAAACGGTAACAGATAAACAAATGATTTCCTCACAAAATGTGTATTTCGAAGTACAAAATAAATTTAAAAAATAAAGACCCTCTCAATGAGAACTACATATTTGTGCCGTTTGGTGTTAAGACGTAGACGAAGATGTAAGAGAGTTATTATGGGTCCATGAGGTCCAAGCGCTCGATCTCTTTGTAAGGGATTGTCAAAGAGGCTCACCGAAGTGACTGGTGATCAAAAGGCTGGCAGCTATCTTGGTCAACGGATCAGCCTTGCCATCAAACGCGGCAATGCTGCCAGCCTATTGGCACCATTCGGTCTAGTACCCGTTAGACCCTCAAGATTCGTCCCAAAAGCAAAAAGTGCCCATTGGACCTCTTTTTTGGTGTCCATTGGACCTTCACAAAAAGTTTTATATTCAATGTGCCCAATTTCCTGATGACGGCGCTGGGGGTGATATACATCTATTTTGTAAATAATTTATTTATGTAGGTTTTAATTTATTACTATCTTATTGCAATAGTAATCAATATCTAAGAACAGCTCAGACGGATGGAAAATTATCACCGTCATTCATGGAAATGGATTTTCCTTTATTTCTTTATCTCGAGCGTCGTTCTTGCTATATTTATAACTAGCAGCCCGCCCTCACTTCGCTTCGGTGTAGAGCTGAAGTGTAGACTACAGTTTTTTTTCTCAGGCTTGTATTATACACAATGACATTCATCTATGATTCTTCTTATACCTGCATGCAAAGTCTCAGCCCGATCGGTTTAAAATTGATAAAGTTTCATACAAACTTTCATTCCCTATTTTATCCCCTTGGGGGTAGAATTGATAAAAATCCTTTCTTAGCGGATGCGTACGTCATAACATGTACCTGTGCGCCAAATTTCAGCCCGATCCGTCCAGTGGTTTGGGCTGTGCGTTGATAGATCACTATGTCAGTCAGTCACCTTTGAGTTTTATATATATAAAAATGATTTTTACTACTTATTTAGGAATTATAATAAAGTTGATGATTGTACTTGTATGTTAGTAACGAATCATACATCATTCACCTTATTTATTGATTCATCAACGATTCAGTGAAAGCTAAAACAAATACACCTTCGCGTCCACGACACCAGTGGGGTAGACGATAATTTTAACATTAAAACAATATCAATAACAATAAATAACATCTGAAACGGTCCCCCCAGAGGTTCATTTTAAACAGATGCTTTAATCAGAATCGTATAAAGTTGTAGACACATTAAAATTTATCGTTCATAAGTATCTTAATTTACAACGTGGAGGTGTGCCACGATATACTGTACTGTTCTAGAGTGGGACGCGAGATGTTTATTATAAACACGTATCTGTTACCAAACGTAAACGTGATTAAATCGGACCGTGTGCGAGACCTAGAGCTCTATTTGTGAATCACTCGTCTTGCGTCGACCGCTCGATTTCTACTAAATATCGTACGACATAATTAATTCCGTATTTTTCAATCGCTCGAGTGCAACGAATGGGTGAGACCACTCGCTGTATGATGAGGAGCTCGATGGCGCAAGTGGTTAGCGCGTCCCGCAGCGATGGTTGAATTTAAGCAACTTTCGCAGTGGTCGGTCATTGGATGGGTGACCGAAAATTTACTATCTCGAGCTCCTCCGTGCTTCGGAAGGCACGTTAAGCCATTGGTCAAGGCTGCATCTGCAGTCGTTAGCACCTACCAACCCGCACTGGGCCCGCGTGGGCCCGCGTAGGGCAATCTCCCTATTCCATCCATAGGGAAGCCTGTGCCCCAGCAGTTCCCCACTGCACTGCATTAATAGACTGATGACTCGCTGCATGGTGAATTTTTTTGTGCTATTAGACGACGATGATCTATCATTGTCATGCTTTATATGAAACGACAACGAGAATTTATTGTTTGGTTTTCATTGCGGTAATTGAACTGAGTAAAATTTTACATTTCTTATTAAACAGGTAACACCGGTGACGAATGATTCAAAAATACGGAAAATCAGTATTATGCGACTTGAAAGTCGAAGGTGACTTATGACGCATTCGACGATACTATGTGTACCCTTAGTACGAGTTACGCTCACGAAAACTATCATAGTTTTCGTAATTGTAAATTATGTTTCTATGTCCATTTGGGTGAAAAGTAACCAAATACACTTAAAATTTAAGAAGACGCAAATGATTTAATGATAGAATTTAAACACTGTTTATTTGTATTGAAACGAAAACAATAAAATCAGTACCCTTAGTACGAGTGCGAGCTCACGAAAACTATCATAGTTAAATAAAACTAGTTTTTACGGGTTAATGCACGAAACTTTATTTATTTATTGACGTTTCGCAGCCTTTTCAGGTCTGCATCGTCAGAATAATGATTTTTTATTTGACGTTGATCATTATTCTGACGATGCAGACCTGAAAAGGCTGCGAAACGTCAATAAATAAATAAAGTTTCGTGCATTAACCCGTAAAAACTAGTTTTATTTAATGAGTGATGTGCGTGAAAACCTAAGAAATAAATACTATCATAGTTTTCGTTATTGTAAAACTCGTACTAAGGGTACAGACGAGTGATTCAAAAATAGAGCTCCTATGCTCGAATCGCTCGCTTTGATAATTGTTTCTCGTTACCGACGCACGGTGATGTCAGCGTGTCACGATCGAATTAGCGGTAAAAATACGCTCAAATTGTCTCTTATTGCAATTACTTTGTTATCTGTCTGCTACAGTACCCTTAGTACGAGTTTTCCAAGAACGAAAACTATGATAGTTTTCTTGAGCTCGCACTCGTACTAAGGGTATTGATTTTATTGTTTTCGTTTTAATACAAATAAACAGTGTTTAAATTCTATCATTAAATCATTTTCGTCTTCTTAAATTTTAAGTATATTTGGTTACTTTTCACCAAAATGGACAAAGAAACATAATTTACAATTACGAAAACTATGATAGTTTTAGGACTCTATCTTTTGAAATTAAATTTAAAATTAGTCACCTATATTTACCACATGGTGGAATGCGGATAGGTGGGTGCTAACGACTGCAAATGCAGCCAGGACCAACGGATTAACGTGCCATCTGAAGCACGGAGGACCTCGAGATAATAAATTTTTGGTCACCCATCCAATGACCGACCACTGCGAAAGTTGCTTAACTTCAACGATCGCAGGCGAACGTGCTAACCACTTGCGCCATCGAGCTTATCATCAATATCAAGATTAATGTACAATGTACTTAAAATTAAAACTTCACCCGTTACACCCGTGCACCGTAACTACATAACCGTATCATAACACATCCGTCCGTCCGTCGGTACCAGGGGTCATACGCCATAAATCGTGCGAGACAAGCCCAATACATTAAAGAAATGATATTTTCGTAATTTAAAACGCTATCGGAACATTGGGAAGCCGTAAATCAGATAATAACTGCGGTGGGCGGGACACAAACCTGCCTAGTTTTAGTTAACTGAGCCGGTAACGAACTTTCCAATCAATATGATTGATGCTAAGTCTGTCACTGAATACGCGAATGGTCAATGTTTTGAGTTATTATTTTCATAAAAGCTTTTTCTTTAGTGTGTATGCTGTTGGTCGCAGATGACCAGATTTGAAAAAAAAATGTGTGTGTCAGCTCCGACGCACGAACTGAGTTTACACTCTAAAAACGATTGTCTTTGAACAGACATAAAACAAAATCAAGTCCGAAGAAGTCGGTTACCAGTAGAGATACCTCAGGAATTGTCCCATGGTTTCGACTATCATAGGTTCCATGTCACACATTTTATCATCTAACATCAGCGATATTCATCATATATTTTATTATGTATTTCTGGAAACACACAATTTCAAAAAAATCACACACTAAAATAGTCATCATTTTGTAAATATGTATTATAATTCCATCTGTACTGAAAATCACTATTCCAGAGTGCTGGACACTTACCGGCATTTCTCTATATTCTGTTATTTATTTGTTTTCATTAATTTTGCTCCGATTTTATCTATTTTTAGTTTATTTATTTTATTGACATTTGTGACAACTTAATGTGTTTGCCATGGCTAAAAGTGAAAGGTGCGCACAAAAAAGTAACGAGATCATCAATGTCATTCATCGATAGATTTTACTCCTCACATTTTTCTCATACCGGGTCCCTTATATATGCAAATCGATTCTTAAGGAGTAAACTCCAAAAAAAACTTGCTTTTGCGATACCCTACACTACAGGGTCCATAATGCACTTTTTATCTATATCTTACCACCTTTGTATCTCCATTATGGTCTACAATAAATGAATTGAATTTAATTGAATGACCTTTACAGCGTCACCGGGTTTGGGGACAGCGAGATCCTAAGGGGACCTCAAGCCGAGAATAAGCGAGTGCCTCTAGAGGTATTCCAGGCGGATGGCATCTCCGTCTGGTGCCTCTAGACCACTCGAACCTGAGGGGGTCGGCTCAACTAGAAGGCTCTGAGACTCGGACCTCGGCTCTAGTTAGCCGTTGTCGTGGAGGGCGGGGAAAAACGCCCAGGTACATTCCTGTAACTGATATAGCGTGTCTAGGGACACGAAAAAAGTATCGATACTTTGTGGTATCGAGTACTTTTCCTTTCGATACCGATACTTTTGTACTCGATACTTTGTATTCGATACTTTTACTTATTGAGTACTTTTTGGCAAGTAAGTATCGATACTTTTAAAATTTGGACAAGCGCCTCATATTGTTATGATATATTCAAATTCTTTCCAATCTGTGACTGTGTTTATTTTGCGCTTTGTTTTGTTTCATAGTTATTTATTTAGCGACCATATTGTTAGGAATTGTGATTGATGATTCGCCGTTTATTGTGCTTTTCGCTTGACTGCATTTGATGTATTCAAGTGTAACACTATTATTCTGTCTGTGCTGTGTATACCTATTTGAAACCACGGACCTGAAAAAAAGACGGACGTAACCTCTTCTATAATTATAATATTGAGTGAAGCATGCCAATGGCCGCCGTTAACTGCGTGTCAGATTCAAGTAACATTTTAATTATTAATGTGATATTAATGAACACTTTTTAAGTGTCAGAAATCACAGCTATTTTCTTTTCATTATATAATATAGCAATTTGTGAATTTATATGTCCTTTTACTGTTATTATACGTACTATAATAAAATTGGATTGTTTTTCTTTCAATTTTTAACCCGGGGGGGGGGGGGGGGGGGGGGTTGCTCATCGGGCCACAGAGGATCCGATAAGGCCCTATGAAATGTACTCGATACTTTGAAGTATCGATACTTTTGTTTCGATACTTTTACGAGTACGATACTTTTTTACCGATACTACTCATGAGTACAGTATCGATACTTTCTATTCGATATCGTGTCCCTAAGCGTGTCGTGTGTAGATCGGGTCTTCGCACTCTTGTCCTACAAGCTGTTATAGACGACCTTTGTGGCCGAGTAATTTGTACGCCTGGTATTAAGGTGTCGCCTACTCGAGAGGCTGGTCCGTCGCTGGGGCAGATGTATGTGTGATGAATACGAGCATTTGTACTCCAGTTGTATGTTTAATATGTATTTCTATATAAATATACTTATATATGTATCAGTTTATGTATTCTATCCGTTACCCTAGTATCCCATAACACAAACCTACGGTCCTTACTTTGGGGCTAGGCTAATTGGTGCGAGTGTTTGAAATATTTATTGATTATATTCTTTACACTAAACTGAAAATCTGTAACTAACTGTCAACTCCATTGATAGATAACAAAAGAAACAGTTGAAGAAAGATGAGTCCCACTAAAAACATTTTCATGTACACTTTTTCATGTAGCCACCAGCAGCTCGTTTTTAGAGTTCAACTTTACAAGGCATAGCATTGCAGCTGCATGGACACACACAAACATACGTACATGCAAACACAAACATACGTACATGCACACACAAACATATCAATCAATCAATCAATCAAAATCATTTATTCAGTTTAGGCTGTTACAAGCACTCATGAATGTCTAGAAGCTACGCCATCGGTTCGTAAATCTACGGCGGGAGACCTTGTACTGAGAAGAACCGGCAAGAAACTCAGCAAGGGCTGTTTTTTTCTCCCTGTTTCATTATTTACAGAGTCGTCAAATTAAAAAATGACTTCAGAGGTGATTCATGAAGTCACTTTTCATTACATAATTATTAAATATACATTAATTGTTTACCTGCATTTTGATTGCTGTGTCATACAGTATAAATACAAATAGTGTTATTTATATTCAGTGTGACTAAACATTAACTTCAATATTAAGGAAGAGGGCAGACTCATCTCCGCTGGCAGCACCCGTTCACGAGCATGATGCATGAACCAGCCATCGCTTCGCTCAACCATATTTTAGGGAACGTAACGACCCGCCTCACACGACACCGCCGAAGAGACTATTATGAGAGCATGACTACCCATAACTACCCATACTAACTACAACATATTTACTTAAATTAAGGTCATTTACCTGTAAGACACAACAAACAATTACAAAAACAAAGCAAAGGAGAAATCACGACCACGCCGTTGCATACGTACATGCACACACAAACATACGTAAATGCAGACACAAACATATGTACATGCACACACAAACATACGTACATGCACACACAAACATACGTACAGGCACACACACCCACACTTCATAAAGTTATCATGTGAAAATTCCTGAAAACCCTTTTATATGGGTATATGGTTTACCCCTATTTAGTGTTTGTTTTCCTTTTTTTTTGTCATTTATTATGTATTTGTTTCTTAGGTTTTCACGCACATCACTGTAATGTGTAATGCACGAAACTTTATTTATTTATTGACGTTTCACAGCCTTTTCAGGTCTGCATCGTCAGAATACTGATTTTTTATTTAATTATGTCGAGCTACTTTCGAAAGACATCTTTCGTGGGTAGGCTGCGAAACGTCAATAAATAAATAAAGTTTCGTGCACTAACCCGTTAAAACTAGTTTTATTTACTAAACAACAATAAAATCTTAGCGTTGTTACCAAGCTAGTGTCAACAACTAGAATAAATCCCAATAAGAGAACGTGGTCTCATTCTTTCATATTAGCCAACGGCCAGCGGCCGAGCCGACACAAAATATTATGAGCGCTGAAATCTTATCTGCCATGAAATATACCGACTCGCGGTCAGCCGCCGTTGTCTGTCCGTCAATATCTGTATCTACCATCACCGGCAGATTGCAGATACTGTCGATACACTCTGAACAGAGTAGGTACCTAGGTATAGCAAGATGCTGTGACGCGACAAGAAATAACGACTCATGCTTTTTCCATGAGTTACGACTGTCTTGTAAGAAATTGCACTAGTTAGATATAAATATCTAATTGCTTATTAGATAGATTTGTCAAATTTAGGGTCAACTACATGTATATATATATATATACCTAATATATAAAATTCTCGTGTCGCGGTGTTTGTGGTTAAACTCCTCCGAAACGGCTTTTCCGATTCTCATGAAATTTTGGGTGCATATTGGGTAGGTCTGAGAATCGGGCAACATCTATTTTTCATCCCGCAAAATTTTTTTTTTTTCAATTTTAGATATTTTTTTTTTACACAAATACATACAACCCTAAATTTTCACCCTTCTACCACCAACCCTTACTTTTTTATGGCGGTACGAAGTTCGCTGTGCCAGCTAGTATATATTTATATTTTTTTTTTCTTGTTATTAATAAACACATATATTGTATTAATTATATATCTTATACTATGACAATGAACCTAAAACTAAAAACCTTAAAAAATAAAATATAATAGGCTTATACGCCACTTTGGTCGTAAATGAGTTGTATACATATATCATTTTAATCAGTTTTTTTTTCTGCGTCGATCTGTTTATGTTTCATGAAGGTTTGATTATTTTTTGGCGCTTAAGCAATTCTCAATTGTTTGGAGATTTTTATTGTTCATATCGCTGAAGCGACATAAATCATATTTCATAAAATCTCATTTACAACGAATAGTGTTTTTTTTTGTGAAAAACAAACTTTGAACCTCGTTTCTGTAAAGTTAGTAAAGTGGCGTTTCAGCTTTTGCTTTTCCGCTGTTGTTATAAACTTATTAACTTAATATTAAAATGCTTTAAACTCACTTTATCTCTATGAATTCGAATAGTTGACGTCAAGCAAAATGCTTTTTTACAATTAACATATTATAACACGATAACTTAATTGATTAACAAATAATAATAAAAATTCTTATAAGATATTTAGTCTTACAGGAAACGAAAATTTCGAAATTAAATATTTGACATTTTGTCAGAAATCCGAATAAAAGCGATCGTAAGTGAGATTGCATCTTACAGAATGCCTATGCTGGTCTGTAATCACGATGTCAGCGGTCTAAGCGTAAGGGAGCGGCCAGAGTGCACTCAGATTCAGATTCAGATTCATACTCAGAAAACAAGCGCGAGAAATAAGCAGTGTAGTCTAAGCAGGTTGCCTGCTGCCACTATGGCCACCCTGCTTTAACTACCCTGTTATTTCTCGCGCTTGTTTTCTGAGTCTGAATCTGAATCTGAGTGCACTCTGGCCGTACCCTAATATGCGAATACGCATCCTCTGACAGATTATTGCAGACGTAAAGACTAAATAATTCCATCTCTTTCTACGTCAGAGCCGATGTTGCGTGCAGCCGATAATTAAACGAATCAATGGTTTTTGTATGTTTTATCTACACAAAGCTTTGATTTGTCGTGTGTTGTTTTGTTTGCGTTGAAAACAAACTAATGTCAAACTTTACTGTTTCTGATTCACGATTTTAGGAGTCTCGTTTTAAAAAACCGGCTAATTGCAATTCTGACTTGCCAAGGCAGGGTTCAGTATAGTATCATCGTACAAGGAAATTCTAAGGTCAAGCCTCAAACTAAGAAAGAAATTTTTTCTTGATCTGAGGGTGAAGCAAAAATAATTACGAAATGAATCAGAAACAAAATAATGGAGAAAATTTTACTAGAAAAAATGGCACGAGGCCCAAGGCGTAAACGGGACCAGGGAGCAGTTACATGCTTAAAAAATAACAAATATAACAAAATGCTTGGTTGAAAATATGAGTGGTTAAATTAACCCGCAGGTCGAGCGGCCAAAGCCAATACGCTCAATGAGCGACGAAAACCATGTAACAAATTCTAAAACTCAAATTCAAGACATTTACTATGTCTTGAGGGTAAAACCTGAAACATTATAGTGTGGACGATGAGATAAGTTAAATATACTTGTAAATCTTAACTTGATGTTCAAGTCCGTTATGGATTCATGTCCCTTAAATACAGTCTTAGAAAGCCAATAGAAAGGTGAATAAGTTATAGTCTAATTAGAGAAAATAAGCGAATGTTCTTAACACAGAATGGACTAAAGTGCTTTAGTTTAGCGAAGGCATTATGGTTTCCAACATCATGATGTCTATTTGTGTATGTCACAGTTAAAACGTTTCCCACATGCAAATCTGTGAGTAACACACCTTTCTAAGTTCTTCCAGATCCCAACTTTATTCCTTCGGTAATAAGATCAAATATCGAAATACGATTCGGGCTGTTAAACATATTCATGGTATTACAATCGTGAATTATAGCGGTCATCCGTCATTTTCGACTAATAAACATGGACGCGAGTTCGACACGCGAGCATAAATCGAGGATTTTACTGACGCACAAAGCGCGCAAATCACTCAAACGTCCGACCCGGTGCGCGTTCGAGACGGGAATAAATCATGAGCGGCGCAAGATGCACTGCCCGCTGCCATTGGCCGGTGCCAAACGAACGATTATTCAAATGCCAACATCCCATTGGTCCGTTTTTTGCTGTTGACAGCGATGAATACGAGACCCTGCGACTCTTGCGCAGGTCAGTACAACCCTGCAGTTTAATAAATGTGTACAATTAATAATGGCTTACCTGCGTTTTAAAACTAATCTTAGAGATGGTATGATCGTTTTACTGTTGGCAAAGAGTTTGACACTTTGCGTGTATGTTGATCAAACGGGAATAATGCAATTGGTAATTTATAGGTATCGATCAATGAAGATAAGAATCATTTAATTTCAAACTTCATTATTGCTCTGATAAAGGATGTAAAGTATAAATTACGAAATTAAGAAATGATAAATTTTTCTAAATGGCAATAATTATTATTAAGAATTTTCTTTAAAAATCTTACATTTATGAGTAACATAAGTATTGAATACTTGGCTATAGATTCGTCGCTAAGCTCGTTAATGAACCCTTATGACATTATAATTATATCATCATTTTATAACCAGCATTGCATGCCTTAAGTAGTTTATAAAAGCAAGCCGATTTTACTTTAACAGTTAAGTTGAATACAGTTAAGAAAAATAAAAGTGAAGGTTGTAACTAAAGCATAACCAACCACAACGAAGCTGTGATTTCTTCTTCAAAAAAGGAAACTTGAATGCTATCAATCAACACTAGGCAATTGATCATACGCCATATTGTTATGCGGGCGCGTCCCATTGGCTGGAAATGCTAGCGCGGGCGCACTACCCGCATTGCTGCGTCCAACCGCGTCATTGCATACGAAAGGGATGCGCATACGCCGGCATTTACTTAAATTTTACGATTGTTTTATAGCAAACGGTCGGCGCGGCGCGTTGAAAATATTTAGGCGCCATAACTTTTTATAGCCGCGAGTAAACGATAATACTTTAATGGCGCATAATATGTTAAATAATGAGTGCGGTGTAGTAACCTTATCAGTTTGCCGTAAAACGGTTATTTTTTTTTAAATGCAACGCCTCTGTCGGTGGCTTTGATCGCGTTGGCATGCCGTGAGTGTGGAACTGTATTGGTTAATGAACTGATAAAATGTTTTTTTACTGTTTAACCCTCAACTACTCTACTGCATCATAAAAGAAATTATACAATAGGAATGATGACTATTTTTTGACGTGACAACGTCTTAAATTAGGTTGCGGCTGGGAGTCACTTATGAAAAAGTGTAACGCTCGGTAACGTTACGATGAGTCTCTCGTGTTAAGTTTAAGTTTACATGTACAATGTTTTAGTAAACAAAATATATTTCTATAGTTAAAATTTGTGCAATTCTTATTTTCATTCAATTCCTTGTTCCTATTGTGCAATTTAATTATATTCATATCAATAAATATTCTACCGAGAAAAAGACGTTGTCACGTAAAATCTTCGCCCGTAAAACCGACTTTACAGGCAACCATTTTTTTTTCTTCGTTTATCAGGTAGATTATCAAAAAGTATTGGACACGTATTTTTTTCTTTTTTCACATTATTTAAACATTGCATAGATATATTGATTTGAAAAGTTGCATGACGTCACGTTTTGGTACTATTTTCACGAGTGACGTCCATAGCCACTACTCCCAAACTTTGACGCGCTTTATTTTTGTATTTTTTTGGTTGATTGCTCAAAGAAAAAATACGTGTCCATTATTTTTTGATCATCTAACTGACGGACTAAAAGAATTCATAAAAAGAATAAATAAAAGAATTTAGTTTACTTTACCCCGTCATCATGCCTATTGCTTCTATGGGGTCTTTTGTGTATCCCAATTAGTGTTTGTTAATTATAAAGTTAAACTGAAATTGATTTGTACTTATGCCTTATTTTCCAATCGTGCTATGTAGCCATCTCGTTGTTCTTACCTGAAACAAATAAAAGAGACCATTAGATTTCACTATAAAAAAAAAACACGTTACATGTGAAAAGCTTGAGGCGTTGATTTCCCATGAAATTAATCCCTATTTTACAACTTACCTGTTAAATTTTTGGAAAAATTAATTTTAAACATCTTATTTATACTAGTATATAAAACTCAAAGGTGACTGACTGACATAGTGATCTATCAACGCACAGCCCAAACCACTGGACGGATCTGGCTGAAATTTGGCATGCAGGTAGATGTTATGACGTAGGCGTCCGCTAAGAAAGGATTTTGATCAATTCTACCCCCAAGGGGATAAAATAGGGAATGAAAGTTTGTATGAAACTTTGTCAATTTTAAACCGATCGGGCTGAGACTTTGCATGCAGGTATAAGAAGAATCATAGATGAATGCCATTGTGTATAATACAAGCCTGAGAACAAAAACCTTAGTCTACACTTCAGCTCTACACCGAAGCGAAGCGAGGGCGGGCCGCTGGTTTTGTACATAATAAAAAGTAAGGTTAACAAAATTAAAAAATAATAATTAGAACTGCGAAAAGCTAGTTAACTAATAGAACCATGAAAGTAAATTGAATATTAAGGTTAATAAAAAATGAAGAAATTAAAACACGGATCTTCACTCCTTCGAGCCCCATTTTCCGAAGTTCCATCTTTATTTTCCTCCCGGCCCAGACGCCTTCAGACACTACGTCCCAAACAAAGTCTCGTTACGTAACACGACATTAATTTGGTCGCAAAGCGTATTATTATTCAAAAACTCATTTCGCTGTGCGCATTCGAGCATGCCTCGCGAATGCAACCAGGAAAATGTGCCGTCATCAGGCCAAGAAGCTAATTTGATATTTAAGAACAGACGTAATGGGAAATGCTAGTGTTTGCCGTTCTTTCGTTTATTTACAAAAGGTTATGAAACAAATTTAACACCCGCCCGATGGCATGCGGTCATCACAGGCTAGAATTTTGTAATTCACAGCACACAGAGGTTAGATCATATAGATAGACTAGCCGACCCAGCGATGATAATGAGACATCTTGTCTCCCCCATACAACTTCGTCCTAGAACCTGTCAAAGACGTGCAAAAAATCCCTTCTCTACCTCGATTGACAACTTTCTGATCTGTATCGTGAATACCCACTCGCGGGCACAGACGAAAGTCAAACCTCTCAAATAACATTTAAAATACAATTTTAATATTAATTAATAGCCACATTAACGGTTTACACAGCTGTAAAAATCAACAGATAAAACCGCCTATACAACTAGAATTACAAACAAGATCAAAAGCCGATATCAACCATTAGAGACACCACAATAAAAGCTTTAATTGGACGTGCTAATGTTATTTTTAAGAGGCGCTAAAATGCCTTTTTATTTAACGCTGTATAAACGTTTGGACACGTGGGCATTAGTATCGGCATAATCGACGCGTGGGCAGTTAACTGTGCAACTGTTAATATGATCTAAGCGCGTAATAAAACGATTAAATTCCATAGAAGCGCGCGGAGAGTTTTAACTACATATTTGCATCAATCGTGATTTTAGACGCTTTCGAAGTTACAAAATGAGCTTTCTATACATAGTTTTTGTTTATGATTCATAAACTAGGTAGCTGTGTGGGTTTAACGTTATGTTTAATCATAGCTAAGATATTAATGATGAAGTAATATGTAATCTAAAAATCAATAAGCGAAGAGACAGCATCACGAGTGTAACTTATGCTTTCCTTGAAATTATGACCGAAGGAATTAGATTTAAAATTAATTTGATAGCATAAGTTTAATCAATTTTAAAGATTTACGACTGACATTTTGATTAAAAAGGATCTAACAACTTTTCATATTGTTCTCATATGCAAAGTTAGACTTCATACAGTTAATATGAAATTAAGATATCTTTAAAAGAAATTTTTGAGTTGATTTATTGAGATAAGGATATGTTCAGAAATAACGACCTCGATGTTTTAAATAACAATGACAGAAAACCATATTGATGTTTAAACTCATTATTATTGTTAGATAAATTGAGAACATTGCATCATATTTACTTTTTAATAATGAGACTTGTCCTTAATTTGATATTGCTGGTTCAAGATTCGTGCAAAAGGTTTTGGTCATAGGAGTTTGGAGCATTATTTATTGACGATATAGTACAGAAATATATCGTTACGTGTGTCTGTCTCGCCGGTGTTGGATTAAGGCTGATTATAACAACGTTCGGTACCACAAACTTCAATAAAAATAGAAGCATTGACATTAATTTCTAAACTGAATAGGTGAGTACTTGTATCTCTTTCGTCTTCAAGACTTTAGATAAACACATTAAATACTTCAAACAAACAGGCATCATTTACGCAGACTGCAAGTTTTATCTGTCAATCTAAAGAAAAAATTTAATCATAAATTTAATAAAAAAATAATTTAAAAAAATCTTTAGCAGTTGATTTTATATTATCAATCAATCAATCAATCAAAATCATTTATTCAGTTTAGGCTGTTACAAGCACATATGAATGTCTAGAAGCTACGCCATCGGTTCGTAAATCTACGGCGGGAGACCTTGTACTGAGAAGAACCGGCAAGAAACTCAGCAAGGGCTGTTTTTTTCTCCCTGTTTTATTATTTACAGAGTCGTCAAATTGAAAAATGACTTCAGAGGTGATTCATGAAGTCACTTTTCATTACATAATTATTAAATATACATTAATTGTTTACCTGCATTTTGATTGCTGTGTCATACAGTATAAATACAAATAGTGTTATTTATATTCAGTGTGACTAAACATTAACTTCAATATTATGGAAGTTAGGGCAGACTCATCTCCGCTGGCAGCACCCGTTCACGAGCATGACGCATGAACCAGCCATCGCTTCGCTCAACCATATTTTAGGGAACGTAACGACCCGCCTCACACGACACCGCCGAAGAGACTATTATGAGAGCATGACTACCCATAACTACCCATACTAACTACAACATATTTACTTAAATTAAGGTCATTTACCTGTAAGACACAACAAACAATTACAAAACAAAGCAAAGGAGAAATCACGACCACGCCGTTTTGTCAATCAAATATTCTTAAACAGTCTGATAATCTTACTTAAGTTATCAACTTTATATACAGCTTTCAGTTTAATTATAATATTGTCAACACATAATTCATAATTTAAATCATATAGAAATACCCGTTGGAATGGTTGGAACAGTTCATACCCAAGCATTTTTGTCTGTAATATAATCAGACACTTTATAATATGCTTTCTTAACTAGTGATTTTTTAATGGTCGATTTAAATTTAGTCATGCTTAACTCTTGAATATTGCTTGGAACTTTATTGTAAAAGCGAACACTAAGACCTCTAAACGAATTATTGATTTTGTGGAGCCTAGTAGCAGGTAAAGTTAAGTTATTTTTATTTCTAGTATTATATGTATGTATTTCACTATTTTTAGTAAACAAATTAATATTTTTTTTTACAAATACTAAGCTGTCATATATGTATTGTGATGCAACTGTCAATATACCTATTTCTTTAAACTTATCTCTTAATGAATCCTTAACTTTAAGATTATAAATTGATCGAATAGCCCTCTTCTGCAGCACAAATATAGTTTGAATGTCGGCGGCATTTCCCCACAGTAAAATACCGTAAGACATTACACTATGAAAATAACTAAAGTAGACTAATCTGGCAGTTTCTATATCCGTTAACTGCCGTATTTTCATTACAGCAAATGCTGCAGAACTAAGTCTCTTCGACAATCCATCAATATGTGGGCCCCACTGCAGCTTAGAATCTAGTGTGATTCCTAAGAACACTGTGGTATCTACAGAGCTCATATGTCGATCCTTTATATTTACATTAGTTTTTACCTGTTTCACATTAGGTAATACAAATTTCAAACACTTAGTTTTCCCTTCATTTAGCATCAAATTATTAACATTGAACCAGTGGACTACCTTCGAAATAGACCTGTTCACGTCATCAATTTGTGACTCCCTACGTTTAATTTTAAACAAAAGTGAAGTGTCATCCGCAAACAATACTATTTCGTGGTTATCCTTTACAAAATAGGGCAAGTCATTGATATAAAAAAGGCATATTTCTTTCTTAAAGTCGACAATGCATTCGAGACGCTTAGTAAGGGCCGGTGCACGCCTGATGGTAAATGATCACTGTGGAGATCTGCAACACCGGCCATTACCAAACGTCTCGAATGCATTGTCGACTTTAAGAAAGAAATATGCCTTTTTTAAGGTCTTCAGCTAAGAAGCTTAAAAAAGGCATATGCCTTCGCCGTTTTAGCTCCTCACCTGAAAACCTTAAAAAAGCATATTTCTTTCTTAAAGTCGTCCTCCTCAAGTCCAAAAGGACCTCAAACGGCGCAGGCGTTTAGCGTATTCAGTCTGCGATAAGTCATGTAACTTTCTCTTCCTCGTCGCAGCTGCATTACTTTAAGAGGGAAAGGGCGCAGCGAATTTACCCCTCGTATTGGAGCACCCGTCCGGGGAGAGAACCTCCACCTTACAGGAAACCAGAGTCAAAGAACAGTAGGCACCTTTCGGTGGTGTAGTGTTTCTGTTGCTGAACAGGATTCACGGCTCCGCGGTGCACTGGATCGGGATGGCACGGGCCTAATTAGAGCCGAAGTTAGAGTCTCAGAGACGCCCTCCAGTTGAGCCGATCCCCTCAGGTTCAAGTGGTCTAGAGGCTCTAGACGGAGAGGAGACTCCCCCCGTGAGAAGATGCCATCTGCCTGGAATACCTCTAGAGGCACTCGCCAATTCTCGCCTTGAGGTCCCCTTAGGATCTCGCCGTCCACAAACCCGGTGACGCTGTAAAGGTCATCTGTGACCAACTGCATACACACTCAAAAACAAAATTTAAAAAAATGTCTGGAAGAGCACACTTTCTGCCGCATCATCTATCTTCGCGATTGGTCTCCACTTACACTTAAGATTAGGTGGGGTGGGGTGATAAAAATCTTCAGTTGTAAGCACCCACCAATCCGCACTGGGCCCGCGTGATGGGTCATAGCCCTTTATCTTTATTATCAGGCAGGCATTATTCCATCCGAGGAGCTCGATGGCGCAAGTGGTTAGCGCGTTCCGCTGCGATCGTTGAATTTAAGCAACTTTCGCAGTGATCGGTCATTGGATGGGTGACCGAAAATTTATTATCGCGAGCTCCTCCGTGCTTCAGA
Source organism: Chilo suppressalis (assembly GCA_902850365.2). Taxonomy (NCBI): domain Eukaryota; kingdom Metazoa; phylum Arthropoda; class Insecta; order Lepidoptera; family Crambidae; genus Chilo; species Chilo suppressalis. Next base: position 2,460,685 of record OU963899.1, on the reverse strand, counting down.
AGGCACGTTAAGCCGTTGGTCCCGGCTGCATCTGCAGTCGTTAACCCACCAACCCGCACTGGGCCCGCGTGGTGGGTCATGGCCCAATCTCCCTATTCCATCCATAGGGAAGGCCTGTGCCCCAGTGGGGACTTTAATAGGCTGATGATGATGCTTATTCCATCGATGCGATCAATATCCGACGATCGGATAGTCGGATCGGATGCCGAGATGGTCGGATCGTCGTCGCGTCGATCGGTAGGATCGGCGCGCCTGCTATTTATTCAGGCTAATTGCGACCATTTATATTTATCAGACTCAGAGCGATATCGACGAACGATAAACTAGATAACTTTAACACTCGCTTGTGTCGATTCTACTATGATTCTCTAAACCTAAAATTAAATTTAACAACAGTGTAACCTTGCCATTCTCTATACAGGGTGAAACGGAGAAACTAATGTTAAAGGACATGGCTAAGAAACTGCCCTTAACGTGTGTAAATATTTCGCACTAGCTATAATAGTAACTTGACAATATTTTTTTATTAATTATTACGTGTTTATTATTCTGATACAACTTTCGTGTAATAATCAAATATTTAAAACTATAAAAATTGACTTCATGTCGGTTTTCACAAGCAAAATGTTCCGTTTTACAAAATAAATGTACTAACACAAAAAATATCTGTGTAAATATATCGAAATAAACAATATTATTTCTAAACTCCTTTAAACTATGACATATTTGGCCCTAATTTTTACTAAAACAAATCAATATAGGCCTAAAATAATAGATTTTATTGTTCTGATCAGACTTGAGACAAGGCTGTATGATAATTAATCCTTTAATTTTTGCAAATGGACAAAATAAAACTTCACAGATTTCCTGTCAGGCTGACGCCAACAAATTATTTGTATTTATTTTTGCTTAAAAATAACTTTTTGTGAAGAATTAATCAGAGAAATGGGAAGAAAGATTCTAAGAAAATGCGAAATTGATGACTCTGTAAATAATTGTCAACATCTTTTATTAACTTTAGTAAGGTAATGACATAGTAGGAGTTCTCATAATTTTCAAGATTGTGACTTTATCAAAAGTTCCTGAGCCTTTTTTCATAGAAATTATAAATATTCAGCCATTTACCATTAAATAGTACTAAGTACAATATTTATACATTGCCAGGGCAGTCGCTCATACAAAACTTTACCATGTCCTTTGGGTTTAAATTTAGAATGAGCTTTATAAAATTAATTGTTGATTTGTATGATGCCAAAAGTTCATGAATATTCATTTTATGAAATGGAAACAACATTCGGAAAAAAAATAGTCGGCTTAACGTGCCTTCCAAAGTACGGAGTACATCGAGATGGAAGATATTTGGTCACCCATCCAATGACCGAACACTGCGAAAGTTGCTTAACGTAATCACTTATTGTGGGCTTATTGTGACTTGATTTCATTGTAAGCATCAGTGTTACTTCCATTAAGGATGAATAATCTTAAAATAAATGTTATTATTATTTATGTCTTTATTTATTTTTAAGCATTTAACTGCTAAATGTTTAAATCTAAAGAAAAGTTTACTAGAAAAAAAAAACCACGCCGACCAGGCAGCGGACGGGACTCGACCCCGCACCCTTCGCAATCCGGGCGAATGCACTGACCATTATGCTACCACCCTATTCGCCTTGTCAAAATTTTGCTAGCCTTAAGCTACAAGTCAGCGCCATCTCTTCGCATTGTAGGTAACCCACAATGTCAAATGAATACTTTTTCAAGTATTAAACATTTGAAAGAAGAAATAGCAATTATAGTTATGTTTTTATTAATTTTTAAGCATTTAACTGCTTATAGTTATTATTATTATTATAATAACTATCATCTTCTATCTTGGATCAAAGATCTATAGAAGAATATGAAGTATAGTCGCGACGACCAGTGAAAGGAGCAATCGTGAAGCGATTAATCGACGACTGGTCGGACGTACCTCCGATTAATTATAGCTAATCGACTTTATATTTATTAGCACAATTTGAACTTTTGATACACATTAAATTATCATTGCTTCACAATTTGCAGAACATAAGAGCAATATAATTTATATAAACAACAGAGAATAGTAAGAAAAAACATAATGTGATAAAGTTGCAATTTATAATTGACTGGTATGCAATTTTTTACTGAAAAGCTTAGCTAAGTTATGCTTTATTTAGGTCAAAAGATGACTTGGTCATAGTTGGTTCAGCAATATTACCGTTACTTTTGCCACATTTCGGGTCATGTTATTTTAATTTTTACAATCCATATATATGAAAATACATAGTTCTCTAAAGTATCAACAACGAAATTGTTTCACAACATTAATGCGTGAATTTTATTTTGTTTCGAACAACATTTAAAGAAGCATTCACTTATATCGTTTTATAATAAGTACACCACTAATGGTTAAAGCCGAGTAATTTAAAAAGAGGCTAACTATTTTAATAAGAGCAAATACGAATATTTTTACTGTTAATTCACGAAAGTTTCTGCTAAAATTATTATTTAAACACTATAGGGACACCAGTGGCATTACAAAACTCACATTACCTGTAATAAACTTTCAAAGCGTAACTTTGAAACGATAAAAACAATAATCTGGTAAAAGAACAGTACCAATTATCTAAATTATCAGTAAAATTTCGTTTGATTGGATTTTTATTATTTTGTTTTTACTCACACGCACGGCTGAGAATAAAAAGTCGATGCAATTTAAATTTTACGTGAATATTTTAAGAAATCTAGCATTAAATAAAACAAGTTACAATGGGTTAGATGCACTGATTTTATTCATTTACTAACGTTTGTCGTTGCGTGCGTCGGTCGTCAGAATGAAGAAATTTCTGACGACGCATTTGTTTCATTTAATGAGTGATATGCGTGAAAATCTAAGAAACAAATAAATCTAGCATTGAGACAGGATTGATATCTGCTCTGACTAGAGTGAGAAAAGAATTTAAACAGCTTTCTATTTGACAAAAGAAAAGGTCAGAAACATTCAGACGTTGATATTAATGTGTTCGACGACAAAATCAATTATTTACGAGACGAAATTTCTAAAAGCACCGTTGTAGGTAGGTTAGATGCACTGATTTTATTTATCTATTGACGTTTTGCATCTTTAGCAGGAATGCGTCGTCAGCATGAAGAAATTTGTGACGACGCATTTGTTTCATTTAATGAGTGATGTGCGTGAAAAGCTAAGAAACAAATAAATGTAGCATTGAGACAGGATTGAAATCTGTTCTGACTAGAGTAAGAAAAAAAATTAAATAGCTTTCTATTTGACAAAAGAAAAGGTCAGAAACATTCAGATGTTGATATTAATGTGCTCGACAACAAAATCAATTATTTACGAGACGAAAATTTCTAAAAGCATCGTTGTAGGTAGGGTGTACCTTTATGTAATATCTCTCATTCATTGTGTCTAATAAACTATCTCGGTTGGGACATTTTATGTTCACTCGTGACATATTTGTGAAGGCCTCAAGTCCCGGATGGCTAGATTTATAGACAGATTCGGAACCATTTCATCCAGTACCGTGTACGCGGTGCGACTTTGTGTTTTTTTTTTTTTGTTGTTTAGTTTTGTTTATGATTTAGTGTTATGCGTTCCGACGAGATATGTTTTTGATAAGTTTTTTTGTTGAAGACGATTCACTTTTGTTGCCCTTCTTCATTTATCTATAACTATAGGTGTTTTGATAAGATGCTGTATTTTATGTCAAAAGGGTGGCGAACAAGTATATGGTCCGTGTTGTATACTAATCTCTTTGCAAATATAATGGAGAAGACGATGAAGGAGTTGCTACCTTGGTTACTGCGTTGTTTTTATGTCATCTTTGATTATTAAATAAATGCTATGAACATAATCTACTGATTATTATTGAACAAATTGGGGCAGCCATCTCCTCGATTTCAAAAAACACTTCCTAAACAAAGAAATATTTAGAACTGATATCAAGCTTAAGACCTACTCTGGCGAAATCATCCGACCAATAGGAGTGATATATGTCAAATATAGTTATGATTCGGAGATTGCTTATGGAAAACTATGCATAATTAAACAAGATGTCGAACCAATCTTCGGTAGAGCTTGGATTCAAAACGTGCAGATTGATCTTAAAGATATAAAGCATCATCATCATCATGCTAGTCAGGTAGTCAGTGACTACAATCGGTCAAAGTAGTGAAGAATCTAAAAAGAGTACTTAGCTGTAATAATATCCTTGGCACTACGATAGGGTATTTGACACTTAGAGCATTTGACAGAATAAAAAATAAAGAACCAATTGTTGGCATCTGTATTTAATATGCATATTATCAGAAAATTTACTAATCTGAGAGAAGAGAATTGATTTCACAATAAAAACTATAAATATAAATAAAAAAAAGATTTTTATCTTTTATGGTCACGTGGCCGAAAAAGCCTGGGTTGGCGAAGACTGAAATGACGTCACACTCTAGTAAATTTCCCGTCAAAGTGACATTACATTGTATCGTTTGACGTTTTAATGACAGTCGTTTGACGTCACACGCTAGTGAGACGCCACAGTGTCCAGAGAAACGTTTTCGCGGCATCTTGAAAGTGAATTTTCTATTATCCACTTTTTTAAGACTACGTATACATTAGTAACTATATTATATACATATAGTACTAATGTACTTTTATATATAAACCTATACATATATGTATTTCCCATATTTATAAGTATTAAACATGTATTTATATTCAGGTGTACACGCTGACTACCTTTTCTTATGTTTTTTCTTACTACGGGCCTACTGGAACAAATTTCATATTGAAATAAGTTATGCCCTTGCACATGTTAGAGTCTATGCGGAAAGAGAATGGGCGTGGCGAAAAACGGAACTAACATTAAGATTTTTATTTGGCAATCAAACCCAGCAATCTGTAAAACGTCAAAGTTTTGTATTGAAACGGATTTGTTTGTTGTTGTGATTTCTTGCGGTTTTTTGTATTTAATCATGTCTAAAAGGGGTAAAACCTTACAAATACGGTAGAAAAGCACTACAGCGCCCTCCAATCTAAATCCCATTGTCTTTCCGCACAGACTCTATATTTTATTAAGTTACTCCTGTACCTATACTTGTTTGTAGCGAATATATAAATAAATAATGTGAGATCGTTTTCTAAAACTTGTCAAATACCCTATTTCGGTTTAACAGATTGTTTTGTAAAAATAAAATATTCAAAACAGTCTGATTGCACCTATTAAAAGTTTACACCAGAGTGAAGTATGTTTTGTGGTTTATCCTGTATCTCGATGTGTTGGCACGGCATCAAAAAGTGTCGCAAACCAAATGAGTCAATATTACACAAATAATGTTGATAATTTACGTTATTAAAAGAACAATAATAGACCAGGGCGGATGCCTTTGTAAATGATAAAATAACTAAAAAAGGGTTTCATCTTGTTCTGTTTTTTTTTGTTCATCACACTCACAGTCTTATTTCTACAAGGAAAAGTAGACTTACACGTTTGGCCTGGAAATATTAATAATATTTCTTTCGTAGCCTCAACATAACTAACTAGAAAAGTATTAAATCGTAACCAAAGTTATCTCCGAGTAATGCTGTGCACCATAACAGGGCACTGCCTACTTAACAAGCATTTACTAACCATACGTGTTACAGATAGCTTTCTATGCAGAGGATGTCTGGAAGCAGATGAAACGGCCACTCATGTGGACCTGGAATGCTTGAGCGTAACAGAACACCGGGCATCAATCCTCAGGAAGCCCAGGACGCTCCTAGAAGCCCATGAGAGTCCCAGGGGACTACTGCGCTTCTGGAAGGAGCTGGGCTGGCTGAACTAGCTAGTCCAACATACACTGCACGCACATACGCACAATGGACCAAGTACGGAGTCTACTTGCGGAAATGGGGGCCCACAACAAGTAACAAGCAGCGCTTGTTTACCGGTTAATTTTCAAACCAAAATCAGTATCAAGTACATTAGAAGCGTTTTTTTAAGGTTTGGCTCTACCTTAACCGTAAAAAACCGGTTTTCCTAAAAAGCGAAATCAAATAGGTTTTGAATCAATTTAGTGGTTTGTAAAGGGTTTCATTCCGCTCTCACTGACGGCATCACCTTCGCCGTTTTAATTCAAATTTATAATGAATTTATGTTAGTTTCTTACCAACTACAGAGCGAGTGAGTGAAGTAGTGTTTCAGTACACAACTATAAAATGAATAACTGGACTCACTAGACGCTAGCAAACGTGTCAAATAATGCATCAATCTCTGAGCATTAACAAGTTGTGGCTTGATTAGTTCAAACAAAACAAACTTCAAGCGATACCGACGCGTGCACGTGTCACGTGTGTAAACCGGTTTATTAAGGTTTAAGGTACCGCTTTCATTGCGGACGCGCTCCGAACGAAACCTTTACTAAAAACCGGTATTAACCTTTATTTACCGGTATTTTCGGAACCGGTCACAAGCCCTGGTAACAAGTGAGGTACCCTTGGTTCTGCAAATGACCATTAGAAATAAAAGACACCACACCCACATAATAGGTAACAATCTACAACGTACAAAGAATCAAATCGTAACACGATTCATTTTTCAAAGAAACCGTTGATATGTCCTCGCGGCTCTAAATCACAAACGCCGTTAACACGCCAAACAGAATTAGCATCCGCAACCTACGAAATCTCCGGGGGTTTATCAAAAAAGAAAATTGTGTTTGCCAAGATCATTAGACTCCGGCAAACACCAACACGTTTGCATAAACATAGGTACCTACCTACCTACCGATAAATAATATTATATGATGAAAAAAATATGTTGACTTACGGCAAATTGTGGTCTTGCTCCGCTGCGTTTAATTCCTACGGCCTCGTATTAATAATATTTATGTAACAATGTCACGAGTGAAATATCATTTTTATTAAGCCCTATGAGTAGGGTTACCAGATGATAAAATCAAAAATCCGGAGAAAAGGATTGATTTCCATTGAAAAATCCTGAGATTTTTTACACTTTGAGAATTTTCTCTCAAACGTACTTAACAATTTAAAAAAAGTCGTAATATTATCGTTTATACTCGGCTTATTCTTTTAAATCAATATAATTTGAAGAGCTTAACATATAGCGCATTATATGAATCCATAATTAAAGAAAAAACCTTACTTAAAAATGTATCATCACATATTTAGTATGATAAAACTGAATAAGTACCTACTTGGATAATAAGGTACTGATTTTAATTGTGCAATTATTACCAATAGAAGATTATTTTTAGTTTTTTTAACTTTTCAAAAGAGATATTTAAAATGCAAGGTGTATTTTATTGGAAATTCAAAAAATCCTGAGATTTCATGAGATAAGCAAAATCCAGCCGCAATCCTGAGAAGAGTCCAAAAATCCTGAAATCTCAGGAAAAATCCTGAGATATGGTAACCCTACCTATGAGTGAACTACACGCGCAACATTTTGTTGCTAGATTCAGCGACCGTGTTGTGTAGCAGGTGAGGTGAATCACGACTTTAAGGTAATAATCGATCAATCTCGATAAAACATTTAGAGAAATCAACTCAGAGCATTTTTAAATAGTATATTACATTTAACAGACATTAATTCTAACATAAACATATTGTCAAATTTAATAGCAATTTATTTACGAAATGTAGTGATATAAATAGAACTCAAAGAACCCTCCGTTACCCTGACAAACTTGCTTATAGTGTTAGACCAAAGACCAGTCTTTATTTGAAATATTCTACAGCTATGTGCATCAAGGTATATAATGCTTTACCAACAGAGTTACTAAATCTTCCAAAAACGCGTTTTCGAAGGACGATAAAGTCATGGTTGCAGGAACAATGTTTTTACTCAGTAGAGGAATCTTTTAATTTTATGTTAAAATCCAGACATAATAAGTGACAAATTAATTAAAATTGTAATTTTTATTCTATGTGTTAGTTACATATTTATTGTAGTGATTTAATAATATTTCATTGCTTGATAATTTGACATGTGTAAATGGAATAAATGATTTAAAGTTTTATGATTGTAAATTTGACTAAAATTATAACTTATTTTTAATCAATAATATTATGGATTTCTTGACATGTATATGTTATGACGTATGACGAATAATTGACATGTTTAAATGGAATTAATGTTTTGGTATGATTAACAATAGTGTGACCAATTACAATATTAATATAAAGTAATTTGATATTTGCATGCTAATTTAGCGAATCATGTTTGAGCACCATATGTATTGTAACATCTTTTTATTGTACCATGTTTCTTGTAAATAAATATGAATATGAATAAAGCTTTGTACTCAACAAATTAAGCAGGCTTGTGTGTTTGTTACTCAAAAATCGCTTAAACTACTAAACGGACTTTTTTTTATGGATAGGTCCGACAAATGACTCCACCCCACCTGATGTTAAGTGAAGGTGAAGTCCAGACGCGAAGATAGCTGATACAGCAGTTCTACCTGCCACACCAGCCATCCTCACCCTGCCAGCCTGCATGTTGCTTCTTCACGCCTCTTTTAAAGGATCCCAGGTTGTAAGAGGGAGGGAACACGTGAGCGGGCAGAGCATTCCATTTACGGATAGTGCGACAAAGAAAGGAGTCACCTTTCTTTGTACGTGTTGGAATTGTGGCCATATTTATATTATACATATTTTGGTAAAACTCATCAGGGAGTGGGTCATCAGAGACGAGTTTTTCGCATATCACTCTGCCTGTGCTAGTCTTTTTGTAGAAGTCTAAGCTGTTGCCTAGACTGAATAAATGAGTTTGAGTTTAGTGCCCTCTATTTAGTGATCTTTCATCATTTTTTTTCACTAAAGGACATTGGTTGCGTTATTTTATGACCAAACGTAATGAATAATTAATACATTTATGGTTCATTTTCGCGACATAAGGGTCACCGCACACGCGACAGCCAAAAACGCCGCCACAAGAAGCTAGAAGTGGCTACAGAGGTAGCTGAAGCGAGCGACAGCTATTTGTGGCCGGCGGTCGACACTTGCCGTCGGTGGCTGCTCCTTTTTACCACATACGTGTAGTATAATAATGGACTGTGACAAAGAAGGTTTAAAGGTGGGGAATCGCGCGAGTGGCTTGTGGTGGCGTTTTGTATCGGCGCATTAGTGGCCGGTGTGGGCCGCAAGAAACGAGCATTTGTAGCGTGTGACGTACACCGGCGAGTCCATATCGTCCTGACGACCTCCGTGGCCGAGTGGTTTGTACGCCGGGTTTCATGACGTCGCCGACTCGAGAGGTCCCGGGTTCGAATCCCGGTGGGGGCAGATATTTGTGTGATGAACACGAGTATTTGTACTCCAGTCATGGATGTTTAAATATGTATTTCTATATAAATATACTTATATATGTGAAGTATGTGTATTCTATCCGTTACCCTAGTATCCCATAACACAAGCCTTGTAGTGCTTACTTTGGGGCTTGGCTAATTGGTGTGAGTGTTGGAAATATTTATATTTATATTATTTATTTATATTTATATTTATATAAAATGTATGAAAACTACAGGAAATATGCCAGTGGCGGCGTTTTGTGGTCGTGGCCGGTGGCCCGTGTGCGGCGACCCTTAGTTGCTCGTCTGCATAATGTATTTTGTTACCTACCTGAATCACACGTCATTGCTGTCTATTTATGTCATATCAAAAACGTCTGTAAACAACACCAGTAGTTATTTATTATTGCTTCGTAGATATTTTAAGATTATGTTAATATTGGCGGAATATTCCAAAGCGAACCAAACTTAAACATCTTAGTGTGTTATATAAAATTAATGATGAAAACAACATCACATAATTTGGACACGGAACTCAAAATAAATAAATGAGAGAAATTCAAACATCGATAAAACTAAAATAAGTAGGGCACATCGAATCCTCAGCTCAAAATGGAGTATTTTGAGCTGAGGATTCGATGTGCCCTACTTATTTTAATTTTATCGATGTTTGAATTTCTCTCATTTATTTATTTTGAATTCCGTGTCCAAATTATGAAGACCGCTATGAAGTTAGAATAGAATAGAATACAATAATCTTTATTTGCATAAAATAGGGTTGACAAAAGGTGTTTGCATATAAAGCATATGTTAAAAGCTAAGAATCTTAAACCTATTTACCCATATCAATAGCATGCAAAAAAATCTAATGAAACATAACAGTCATATTAAATTTACCTATCATTCATTTAATAACAAGTATTTTATCATTATAATTTAAATTCAAATTTATGTCATTATTAATTACAATTCTCAATGTCAGTTCAAGATAAAATAAATAATTAGGCAGTTGGAACGTTAATTTTCTGCTGTCGTTCTGTAAAAATTAAACATGACTTACTGTGACCACTATTTCTACACGAACAAAGAAATTTGGTGACTCATTTCTTTGTCGTACTATTCGTAAGTGGAACTCTTTACCCGCGCAAGCGTTTCCTTCCTATAATCTGGGGTCCTTTAAAAGTAGCCATACACACTAAACTATTTCATGCAATGAAGAGTGTAATTTATTCTGAATAAATAAATAAATAAATAAATATTTCCAACACTCACACCAATTAGCCTAGCTCCAAAGTAAGCACTGTAAAGGCTTGTGTTATGGGATACTAGGGTAACGGATAGAATACATATATTGTACATATATAAGTATATTTATATGAAATACATATTAAACATCCATGACTGGAGTACAAATGCTCGTATTCATCACACAAACATCTGCCCCCACCGGGATTCGAACCCGGGACCTCTCGAGTCGGCGACGCCATGAAACCCGGCGTATAAACCACTCGGCCACGGAGGTCGTCAAATGCTACTCGCTTCTTTCTATGCTTTAATAACATCATCATCATCATCACCCTATTAATGACAACCCCATCACCCCACTACTAGGGCACAGGAGGATTCCCTATGGATGGAATAGGCAGATTGGGCCATGACCCATCATGCAGGCCCAAAGCAGATTGGCGGGTGCTAACGACTGCAGATGCAGCGGGGACCAACGGCTTAACGTACCTTCCGAAGCACGAAGGAACTCGAGAAAGAAGATTTTTGGTCACCCATCCAATGACCGACCATTGCGAAAGTCGCTTAACTTCAATGATCGCAGCCGAACGCGCTAGCCACCTGCGCTATCGAGCTCCTCATCTCACCTTATCTCATCAGCTTTAATAACAAAAATTATGAAAATTATACAACAAAAATTAGGCATCGTCAGACATTTCATTAGCTGATTGCTATTGGAAAATTCAAAACCGACCAGAAAACGAGCGATTGACAGAAGCACGCGACCTAATAGACGATCTGGCCTTAACGGCGTGTCAACACATATTTCACAGTCGATGGCGATCAGTAGCAAAGTGCATTACCCACTCCTCTCGTCAATCCAGCGTCAGAGATTAACAAGTTGCAGAAGCGAAACGCACCTGCCAAATCTAATATATAAAATTCTAGTGTCGCGGTGTTTGTGGTTAAACTCCTCCGAAACGGTTTTCCTGATTCTCATGAAATTTTGTGTGCATATTGGGTAGGTCTGAGAATCGGACAACATCTATTTTTCATCCCCCTAAATGTTAAGGGTAATCCACCCTTATTTTTTTTTAATTTTAGATATATTTTAAGTTATACTTCTTTAGGCGCGTTATGAAAAAATGATGAGAGTGAAATTTTAAGATGCGCGCGCATCACTGTAACACAAAAAATTAACACCAACCAACGACCAACTTCATGCTGTTACTTTTGTGTTTACCGCACATTAAGAAAATCTACCAACAAAATAGAAATAGAATCTCTATTTTTGTGGGTGCTAACGACTGCATTGTGAAGGCCTATCAAAAGTATTTATTAATCTGGAACAACGGAACCAAAGCGCGATTCAGGAGACTACAGCGCCATCTCTTGACCATTGTATTGTAGTAGAACCAAAAACCACATTTTTATTCTTTGTAATATTTATATAGATTTTAATTGAATATTTTGATTATTTATTTATTTTTTCAAATTAAAACTGAACTTTATTGACTGTGTCCTTTTCCAGACTTTTTATTAATTTATTGTAATTAATTATTTGCATGCAATTAAAAACTAATTTTAAACGATGCCAAAGAAGGATAACTTCTCACGCGCCTACATAAGTACACGCACCCATTTTTTTTAATTTTTTTATGATACATCATACAAAAATAATTATAACCCAAAATTTTCGCCCTTCTACCACCAACCCCTTTTTTTATGGCGGTACGAAGTTCGCTGGGTCAGCTATAACCTTTTAAATGCCTACCTAATTTCGTAACACTAAGTACTTTTTTTTGTTCAGTTTTACACGATCGCAAAAAAATGACTCAATTCTTATAATCTTCTATCTATTGACGACCTCCGTGGTCGAGCGGTTTGTAAGCTGGGTTTTAAAGTGTCGCCTACTCGAGAGGTCCCGGGTTCGAATCCCGGTGGGGGCAGATGTTTGTGTGACGAATACGAGCATTTGTACTCCAGTCATGGATGTTTGATGTGTATTTCTATATAAATATTCTTATTGATGTATCAGTTTAAATATATTATATCCGTAACCCTAGCATCCCATAACACAAGCCTACAGTGTTTACTTTGGGGCTAGGCTAATTGGTGTGTGTTGGAAATATTTATTTATTTATTATTTATAATTGTATGAGATAGTTTTCATTTTGGATATTTAGTATTTATTTAGATAATCTTTGGTTTTCCAATTAAAAATAATATAATAATTCATCAGAATAATCTAGCATCTCATTAATCTGTATTAATTTTCAATAACACCTATTACTCATTATATCAACATATTTCATCAATTGCAAATATAATATTCAACAGACATTTTTAATAATAAATACGGTGCAGCGATATTCTCACATTTTGGCGTGCAAATAAATTATGGATATTGAAAAGAAATTAATTAACTGGTGTGTGTGGAGCTCGATGGCGCAGGTGGTTAGCGCATTCGGCTGCGATGGTTGAAGTTAAGCAACTTTCGCAGTGGTCGGTCATTGGATGGGTGACCAAAACATCTATCTCGACTTCCTCCGTGCTTCGGAAGGCACGTTAAGCCGTTGGTCCCGGCTGCATCTGCAGTCGTTAGCACCCGCCAATCCGCACTGGGCCCGCGTGGTGGGTCATGGTCCAATCTCCCTATTCCATCCATAGGGAAGGCCTGTGCCCCAGCAGTGAGGACATTAATAGGCTGATGATGAACTGGTGTGAGTCACAAACCAGACTTTTAACGGCATACCTGGTTAGGCAGAACATTAATCGTATAAGCATCGGTGTCTAGTCTATGCGATTTGAAAAACGGCTAATTTGATGCGTTGCGACGAGCCGCGACAGCTGCGCGACTAAAAATAAAAGACGTGCGATTCCGCGTTTTTCACTGTCCGGGAGCGCATCAATATCTGTCCGCATTTGTTACTCAATGACACACGCTACGCCTCCACCATCAAGTCTGTGTCACCGTCATATTTAAAATGACCCTTAACAGTTCTTGTTTACGGTGCATCTCGTAAGAAGAGCACTGTGTTGTCAACGGTTCCTTGATATTCTATACGCCTTGTAAACGTCACGGGCTCGTGTCTTTCGAGGACGATCTCGACAACCCTTTGAAACTTATATCACATGAGATAGGTACTTTAATCATTTCCCCGAAGTATATATAATACTATAAAGGTATTTCTTTAATTCCTTAGATTGTCTTAAAAAGGCTATTCCTGATGCATTGATTGGAAGGAAATAAAAACCTTCACTGAAATTGGAAAGCAAAAAAGTCACTCAATTTTCCGTCAATCCATGTAAGAAATCATTTTAACCAAAAATAAAATAATTTTAACAGGTAATAGGGTATTTGACAAGTTTTAGAAAACGATCTCACGTTATTGACTAATGTTTATGGAGTCTGTAAAAAGTGGTATTCGTCATTCTGTTGTGTATTTCAGTAAAAATAAAACGTTTTTCTAGACAATATGACGTCTTACTAGTGTGTGACGACACGCGACTGTTATCAAAACGGCAAACGATACAATGTAATGTCACTTTAACCGAAAGTTTACTTGCGTGTGACGTCATTTTAGACTCCGCCAATTCCAAGCGTTTTGGGGCACGTGATAATAGATAAGAAAACGATTATCTTTTTCGTGGGTTTTAAGCAAAAGTATGAATATTTTTTTTGTAAAAATAGTAAAAATGCCTGCCAATATTCATTCTAGATACAGATGCTAACGATTGGCACTTAATTTATAATACTGAAATGAAATGAAATGAAATGAAAAGTCATTTATTCAGTCTAGGCTGTTACAAGCACTTGTGAAAGTCAAGAAGCTACGCCATCGGTTCGCAAAACTACGGCGGGAGACCTTGTACTGAGAAGAACCGGCAAGAAACTCAGCAAGGGCTGCTTTTTTCTCCCTGTATTGATATATACAGAGTCGTCAAGTTGAAAAATGACTTCAGACATACTTCTGAAGTCACCTTCCATTACATTATTTAGGGTATAGATATATAGTTACAACAAATTTTATATTTAGTATATATAGGAAGCGGCATTAGATAGGTACCATACTACTGTTACAAAACTGACTCATACCCATCAAATAAGAAATTACAAGAAACACTATGTCCATGCATTACGATCATTTAGATAATCATTAACTTTATAATAGCCCTTATTCATAAGAGTATTCTTAATCTGAGATTTAAATTTGGTTAGTGGAAGCTCAATCAGATCTTGGGGAACTTTGTTAAACAATGCAATACTACATCCCAGAAATGAACCTCTAGATTTTTGGAGTCTGAAACATGGAACGGCAAGCTTGTTCTTAAATCTCGTGTTTAAGTTATGGGTTTGACTTTTTTTTAAATGCAAATGCAAATGCGTCATAGTTTCTTCTTACATATATTATATTTTCATAGATGTATTGCGATGCCAGTGTTAAAATATTAATTTCTTTACTATCTAATACCTTATTATTAGATATTTGTAATTAAGTTATAAACGAACTTAGACCACAAAATCCTTACAAACGACAACAAGAGTTTTTTCAAGAGAGCGCACCGACATCAATGCGTTTTCATTTATATTATTTATCGGTTCCTTTATCTTTGGTAAAATCCAATGGCGGAGTCTTCATTTGGCAATTATAAAAGTAGTAAATCAAAGCCATATCATCCTGCTTAACGACATTCCGCCTTTTAAAGGCAATCTCCTCTCATCCGCAAAGCGATTCTGGGTTACACAATCATCATAAATCATTTATTCATAAACTTTGATTCAACCGTTTTATTGTTCATTAAATTATTAAACAATCTCTCCGGCATGAAATATTTCGATATCAAATCATGCGGTTTTATTGCTGGCACTAAAACATGTAGGACCTGCGCAAGAGTACGACCTGTCACCATACGCGAGTTGGTTCCTGAGTGCCTATAAAAAACCTGTCTGCTGATGAAAACTTGATTCGTGTGACATTAAACGGGTGAATTAACGTTTTGCGACGTGCAACTTGCAAGTGTCCGGTACAAAGCTCCCGAAATAGGTGGCGAGAATGTGGCGTTGAAATGGCCGTCATAATCAAAATGGCGGATGTCGCGAGCTAATCGTGTGATATATCAGTTGGCGCTTGTTGCGCGCGCGCACCTATGACAGAGGCACTTTGCGCATGATGCAGTGCTTAACAACGATGCGGTATGGGGTCGACAGATTTATCGGACGGCCCGGATTGTACAATATATTTTTATGGTCACAGTTGGATGACTGAAGAGTTTATTATGCGTTTAATATGTTAGACTATTTAAATATTAAGAAGTTATTATAATTAATGCCAAATGAGCTAATCTTAGTTCAGTATGATACAAATGACGACTCCTAAAGTCATTTTCTTCGTGCAATATTATTCTCATTGGAGAAAATTGTTGGAAATTCCTCAATGTTGAAAGCTACAGGAAATTGCATAGAAAGGGAAAGAAAGCTATGCAATTAAAATGACTGGTCACTACTTGTATGATAATAAAAGTAGTAATTTCACATAATCGTTTCGCGCTACCTTATTTACAATAAATTATTTGTCTTCGATAGCTACATTTATATTTTAATTCAACATACAGCGTTAAGTTTAAGTAAATTTAGTTTTAATTTAATTGTAATAATACATCTTCTTCGAGGAGCTCGATGGCGTAAGTGGTTAGCGCGTTCGGCTGCGATCGTTGAAGTTAAGCAACTTTCTCAGTGGTCGGTCATTGGATGGGTGACCAAAAATTTACTATCTCGAGCTACTCCGTGCTTCGGAAGGCATGTTAAGCCGTTGGTCCCAGCTGTATCTGCAATCGTTAACACCCACTAATCCACACTGGGCCCGCGTGGTGGATCATGGCCCAATCTCCCTATTCCATCCATAGGGAAGGCCTGTGCCCCAGCAGTGGGGACATTAATAGGCTGATGATGATGATGATGATGATGAGTACATATTCCGTGATGTTGGTCTATTCGTTAACATTTTTGACATATACAGTGTGTAACTAAAGAGGAAATTGCATATCCATCATTTCTTTTAGAACAAGTGTTTGACGACCTGTGTGGCTGAGTGGTTTGTATGAGGAGATGTCCCGGGTTCGAATCAATTGCCCCCAATCCCATTGGTTGATTTTGTGTGATGAAAACGAGCATTTTTACTCCAGTCATTGATGTTTAATATGTGTGTCTGTATAAATATACCTATATTTGTACAGACCTTCCCTATGGATGGAATAGGGAGATTGGGCCATGACCCACCTCGCGGTCCCAGTGCGGATTGGTGGGTGCTAACGACTGCAGATGCAGCCGGGACCAACGGCTTAACGTGCCTTCCGAAGCACGGAGGAGCTCGAGATAGTAAATTTTTGGTTACCCATCCAATGACCGACCACTGCGAAAGTTGCTTAACTTCAACGATCGCAGCCGAACGCGCTAATCACTTGCGCCATCGAGCTCCTCCTTACTGTACATTGTACATATATAAGTATATTTATATAGAAAAACATATTAAACATCCATGACTGGAGTACAAATGCTAGTATTCGTCACGCAAATATCTGCCCCCACCGGGATTCGAACCCGGGACCTCTCGAGTAGGCGACACCATGAAACCCGGCGTATAAACCACTCGGCCACGGAGGTCGTCAATACTTGTCTATATTGGTAAAACTCCATTCACAAGGATTCGCATTGAGCAAATCTGTCGATGGCTAATATATGGTACTGCTAAAATAGTGACATGCCTCCAGTGTTGCCAGGTCTCCAGATTTTACAGGAGATCTCCTGTTTTTCTTAAATTTCTCCTGTTCTACTGTTTTTCTACATGAATTTCCTGCTTTTTTTAGAATACGGTTTTCTTTTTTAAATTGCATTTTCCGTCATTAATAATTATAATATAAAGGTAATTGTCTTGATTTGATTTACCAATTCTGGGGGGGGGGGGGGGGGGTGCAAATCGGAAAAAGTACGCCTCTGCATCTACTATTTTTTTTGGCTCTTTAGCGGAAAACATCCGGCCGTCAACTCTGAACTAAATAACTTTACCTCGTACGGATTTAAACAAAGATCGTTCCACAAAAATCCGCCTCCCACTCGAATCGTGACATATAAATTATAATGATGCGTATTTTATCGTGTTTCGATATACGTTAGACAACAGTCAAAATCTCCAAAACCGGCTGTTGCTGTCTCTTTTTTATGAGGAGCACATTAATTGTTTTATGAGTATCCCAAAATGAAGTGACAGATTGAAAATACATACTTTGGTATTCACGAATTATATTATACCTACACAAACACAAGTTAAATAATTAATGGATGCAATCAAAAGCATCGGATACATGATTACCTACTTGTAGTATAATCAAATTTAATTGACTCTCTCAAATATTTAGTAAAATATCATCTTTTTAATGAAATGATGTTGTTTCGAAATAATATTATAGAACTTATCCATTTTGATTATAATTTTTATTATTTTTAAAGCATGTAACTGCTTACATTTTCTTTAGATTTATCCATTTTGAGTTAATTATTGCGAAATTGAGGTAACAAATTGCATTTTTCTAAAATTTAATTTCTAATACAGTAACACAGAGCTTACATTGTATAAGACGAAGGTACATTAATAAAATATTACATTTATTTGAGGGTGTCGTAAAATGTTACATTTAAAAAGGCAGGCTGCCTACGCACACAGAATGTGCGTGAAGACAGAAATAAAATAAATCCACAAGATTCATTCTACATTGCCATTTTCAAGGAAACACAGAGTATAACTTTCCATGCGTCTAGTTAAATTGGCGCGTATACGGTTATGCGACAAGGTTTACCAGGAACTGATTCTATAGCGGAATGCATTCGCAATAACGTGCTTCTGGGCCATAAGGTCTGTTTTGGCCTGAATCACGCGCGCATCCCTGAATCGAGACCCCACGCCTGACTTATGAATAAAGGGATCTTCCCACATGTCGTAAACTCCTTATGTGCACAAAACCCCATACAAAAAAACGCATCAACCGTATGTCGTATTGGCCCGTAAAATAGATAAATAGTGCGCGCATGATGGCGCACAACAAAAGTATCTAATTTAATTTTATGTTCCCTCACGGACCTTCAGTCGTACCTGTCCACGACCGTCATAGATTCCGATGTCAGGTGCCCACCAATTTATTGCTTACTATATCATCCGAACTTATGTCGGGACATAATAAGTTTCCACGGGGCTAAGTCGAATTTATTGTTTATAGAAAGGCGATGGGAGGCGGCCGGCGAGGTGATGCCGTCCATCCCTCTCGCATTATAAATAACAGCTAAACTCCCGACAAATTACAGATTTTTGACCCAATCAAGTGGGACGGTAATGGACGGTCAGCAGGCGTCCCGGCTGACGCTCGTAAATATTAAGTATTACGACGTGGCATTAAGATTTGAATAAACATGTTCAGCGAGTGTCTTCGCTGACATACGGCTGATATTATAAGTAAGAGGCGAGACTTATCATCAGCCTATTAATGTCCCCACTGCTGGGGCACAGGCTTCCCTATGGATGGAATAGGGAGATTGGGCCATGACCCACCACGCGGGCCCAGTGCGGGTTGGTGGGTGCTAACGACTGCAGATGCAGCCGGGACCAACGGCTTAACGTGCCTTCCGAAACACGGAGGAGCTCGAGATAGTAAATTATGGTCACCCATCCAATGACCGACCACTGCGAAAGTTGCTTAAATTCAACGATCGCTGCGGAACGCGCTAACCACTTGCGCCATCGAGCTTGAGGCGAGACTTGGTTCCACTCAACTTTATTTGGAACTCTGTCCTTACAATCTAGCGAATTTTCTTAACTCACGACTTATCGCGAGTAAGAACAAAGCTGAACTGACTGCTTGTCCAGGGATCTGAATCATTTATACAAACAAATGGTTAACAAAAACTCTCCTACACATTTCAGGGAAATGACACAAACAATTGTCTTAATAGTTACGGAATATGAATAGAAAGTTTACAATAGTTTAAATAGCTTACAAATAAAATGAACATTTATCTTAATGGCTAAGGATAAATACTTAACCTAAACAACAATGCAAAACAATGTAAAAGAAGAGTAATAAAATATGAATACAATACAAAAGAAACAATGATACGGATATAATATAAATGGGTTTCTGCAAATATTTACAATAGTAGGTAATGATTTTGGGATCGTCGATGGCGTCCAGATGGTTGACCCTGACAATCATTGTGGAATGGCGGAAATGTGGGAGTTATGGTGTGATAACATAACACTGACGACGCTCGGAGGAGAGGTCGGTTGACACGAGGCGGGGCGAGTGCGGACTCAGACTAGCCCTAATGAGACTCCATTTGCTGCACAATAAGAATCGACATCGCCGTCGGATCGGCGCGGCGCATCGACATCGGCCGTGCCTTACAGATGCGACGATACTGACGCACATCCCAGGTAGCGGCTCCTCGCATTGTTTCCTCGAAGCGAGACGCTATCTAACCGATTGATATACGATCAGCCCAGGGAATGTTTTAGTAAAATGCACCAGCTTTCCGTTTTAACCTCTGAATATCTAATAGGGTACCGATTTAGAATAATTTATGGGGGAGAACGGAGACAAAAACAGAACATTATGGGCACGCCCGCAGCCGTCAGATTGACCGTTTGCAATGCGATTTCGTAAGAGTCCTGCGGCCGTGTGTCTGTCACTTTATGCCGGTGTGACGCTTTGAAAGTTTAATGTTCGCATTTCTACTTTAATAGGGATGATGACGGGATACAGTAAACGAAATTCTATTTAGTCCGTCAGTTAGATGATCAAAAAATAATGGACACGTATTTTTTTTTGGTCAATCAACCAAAAAATGACAAAGTTATAGCGCGTCAAAGTTTGGGAGTAAGGGCTCGTGACGTCACTTTTGAGTGAATTTTCACTAATAAGTGTACTCAAACGTGACGTCACGAGCCCCTACTCCCAAACTTTGACGCGCTATAACTTTGTCATTTTTTGGTTGATTGCCCAAAGAAAAAATACGTGTCCATTATTTTTTGATAATCTAACTGATAAACGAAGAAAAAAAAATTAGTCATCATCCCTATTCTTCTTCTTTAAGTGCCTCTTCATTATTGAAGGTTGGCCGCTAACTTTTTGTACTTCTCCTTATCTATGGCGAGGCGAAACAATTGTTCGACGGAACTGATCCCCGTCCACTCCCTGATATTTCGTAGCCAGGACTTCTTCCTGCGTCCCACGCGCCTTTTACCCTCAACCTTGCCCATCATTATGAGTTGGAGCAGCTTGTACCTGTCGTGTCTAAGCACGTGACCGAGGTATTCTATTTTGCGCTTCTTGATGGTTTGCATGAGTTTCCGAGTCATTTCGACACGCTGGAGTACGGTTTCATTCCTGACTTTTTCAGTCCAGCTGATACGGAGCATACGACGATAACACCACATCTCAAATGCCTCGACACGTCTCACAGTGTCCTCTTTTAAGGTCCATGCTTCGCAGCCTACTTTAATGCATATGGAAAATCATAATAGCTTGGGGAAACAAGGATTGAGAGCGATCATTAATTATGGGCACCTAACAAGCGGGGAAAGGCGACGTAGATTTATCCCCGCGATCGAGTCGTTATTTAGATCGGCGGCGCGGCGATAGATGGCGCAGCGCCGGTATCAGATGCACGCCTGCGCCGGCGCAGCCCGTGCGATATCGACCGATTTACTGGCTGAAGGCGGTCGCGGAAATTGTATTAGCGCATTAACAACTCATGTTGTACGGTCGCTGTGCTTAAACGCTTATTTAGCGGGAAATGTAATAGAAACAATAGGGGTGATGACGGGATACAGTAAACGTAATTCTATTTAGTCCGTCAGTTAGATGATCAAAAAATAATGGACACGTATTTTTTCTTTGGGCAATCAACCAAAAAATGACAAAGTTATAGCGCGTCAAAGTTTGGGAGTAGGGGCTCGTGACGTCACTTTTGAGTGAATTTGCACTTATAAGTGTACTCAAACGTGACGTCATGCGACTTTTCAAATCAATATATCTCTGCAATGTTTATATTATGTGAAAAAAGTAAAAATACGTGTCCAATACTTTTTGATAATCTACCTGATAAACGAAGAAAAAAAAATTAGTCATCATCCCTATTACATAACTAATAAAAATCATACAAACAGTGATTAGAAGTACAATCTTGATTTAAATAAACTAAATAGAAAACTTATATAAAGAGAGAGAGCAAAAAGTTGAGTGAAAACACGACTCGTATTTTGTTAGTGGACTAAAGGTGTCGCTATGCTGAACACCGAAGCAAGGAAGCTATACCACTAATTAGACCACATACCTACCGAATAAGGCATTCATTAGTCACCTAATTAAATACAGTTCTCGTTAAAGGTGTTACTTATTAAAATAAAAGAAGGAACTAGTTGTGACGAAACGAAAAGAAAAAAATATAGAAACGACGTGAAACAAAAACTAAACGAACAATACGCAGAAGAAATACTTCGAGTATTTTTTACTCTTGGAGCCTGTTAGTGATTTATAAGTAACAAGTGGTTAGCGCGTTCGGCTGCGATCGTTGAAGCTAAGCAACTTTCGCAGTGGTCGGTCATTGGATGGGTGACCAAAAATTTACTATCTCGAGTTCCGTGCTTCGAAAGGCACGTTAAGCCGTTGGTCCCGGCTGCATCAGCAGTCGTTAGCACCCGCCAATCCGCACTGGGCCCGCGTGGTGGGTGGCCCAATCTCCCTATTCCATCCATGGGGAAGGCCTGTGCCCCAGCAGTGGAGACATTAATAGGCTGATGATGATGATGATGAAAGAGACATTGCTGGTCACAGGACTCCTCTAGGAATGTCCAAACACACACTCGCGCATTCTGCATCCAGTAGGATCCGATGGAATTGTTGGATATCCTCAATCCACCTGGTGAGAGATGTAAGATATATGTAAAAGAAAGAAGAAAGCTCATGGATGTGTGACTACCGTACAATGATTGCATCAATACCAAACAAATGTGAAATGATTGTTTAATATTCAAATTAGTATGACAAATTGATATTTTGATAATAAAAACAGGGGTTTTAATGTTATTGTAAAAAATGTGCCATAACCTCAAATCCTTAATAACCCCTATAATAATTAGTAACACGTGGTTATTTTATTTGCTTTTTGATGGTACATACGTTGGTAACAAAACAACAATCGATTAAAATCTCTTATCTATTAGACAAGTCCGTCCGTCTGTCTGTGGTGCTGTTTCAGCGGCCAAACCGTAAGAGATAGATAAAGAGAATATGTAAGTTATAAGTTAAGAATAGTCTGATAAGACTACAAACCGGATTTGAGTAACGTAGCACTTCCAGTTTTCGAGAAACCACACAAAATCTCCGAAGTTCTCAATTAATAAAATACATTTTTTTTTAAATCAGGTTTTGGTGAACATTTGGTTCACTGGTTTGCTAGTGTTTAAATAAAAGGGTACTATGACATCACTATTGTCTACTTTCACGATAAATCAACAAACGTCAGATAGGACTTATATTACTCCTCAAATGATCCCCTGTTCAAAACAGCCATTTTGATAGACCAACGTACGTTTAAATTAAAGAAAATAATTATCATATTATTTTTATCTTGATGCGTGAGGCATAGCTGTACCAAACATAGGCATTCTCCTTTTACTTATACAATCATCAACAGCCTATCTTAGTCCACTGCTGGGCATAGGCCTCTTCAATTGCACGCCACTCAGATCGATCTTGGGCTACTCGCATCCAGCTCCTGCCAGCCACCTTGCGTAAATCGTCACTGCACCGTGCCTGAGGACGTCCTACACTACGTTTGCCTAGACGCGGTCTCCACTCCAGAACTCGTCTACCCCAACGGTTATCGGTTCTTCGGCAAATATGGCCAGCCCACTGCCACTTCACTCACACTTATAGAATAATAATCCTCTATGTTTTGCTTCTATGTTTTGCTTTTCTTTCGAGGTTCTGTGTTCGACTGTATATTTTTTTGTAAATGCATATTGAACTTCCACACTAAACATATTTAGTGATGATTGACATTTGTTTATTTTTGTCATTTTCGAGAGCTCCTAGTTTCTTTAAAACACAAGTTATCGAAGACATAAGAGCATTGAATGTTTAAATCTAAAGAAAAGCTTTACTAGAAAAATATCCACGGTCAGTGCATTCGCCCGGATTGCGAAGGGTGCGGGTTCGAGTCCCGTCCGCTGCCTGGTCCGCGTGAAATTTTTCTAGTAAAACTTTTCTTTAGATTTAAACATCTAGCAGTTAAATGCTTAAAAAAAAACCAAAAACATAAGCATAGAATGTGTTTAAATTTCACTTTATGTATGAAATTCATTGCGATTGTGAAAAATTGAAGGAGGAATCAGTCAAGAACGTTGGTATGGAAAAAACATTGCCCGCCCCCCTCTTAAACGGAACATTCGTCCAATAGTAGGGGAGCCCAAGCGGGCACTTTTGGATTTACTCGAGCGCAGCAGAATAACATATGGGGAGCAACCTTGCACCTAGTTAAGTTCTCCCACCATACCTGAGCCCTCTATGTAGGGCCGAACGTCTAGGGCAGCAAAAACAAAATTTCAATGAACGGTCATGACTTTTGGTCGCGCCCAAATCGTCAGTCTTTTGAATAGGAGCTACTAGAGGGTTCATGTAACGTTTCTCTGAACGGAAAAAATATTGATCTGCCGCGGTTTGCATGATATGGGGGTGGCCGTACGAAGGGGTAGAATATAGGAAAAAATAACCGAGCGCGTCAAACATTGAGAAAGGATGTTACATGAACCCTCCAGTAGCTCCTATTCAAAAGACTGACGATTTGGACCCGACCAAAAGTTATGGCCGTTTGTTGAAATTTCGTTTTCGCTGCCCTAGACGTTCGGCCCTACATAGATGGCTCAGGTATAGTGGGAATACTTAACTACGTGCAAGGTGCTCCCCATATGTTATTTTCCGCGCTCGAGTAAATCCAAAATCCCCGCTTGGGCTCCCCTACTACAAAGCTGGAGTCGTTAATTTACTATACCTACGAGTATCAGTATGGATTTGTTTATTTACATTTAACACCGTCAGTACGTCACAGATGTCGCCACCGGTCTGCGCACCAACAAGCCAGATTATTCGCCCGCAATGGAGTTAATTAGCTACTTCAATTAAACATCAGCGTAGGCCTAAAGCCAAAAGTAAAAGGTGTCGGAATGTTCCGCGATTTCATTAGGGATATCCAATTCTGTACACAGCGGCACTCATTAGCAATTAATGAGTGTTGCCCGCGAAGTTTTCAACCCAATTCGTTTTTAACAATTCTTTTTGTATTACTTCGTCGTCGAACTGTATTATTAGTTTTCGCCTACTGGCTAAAGTTCAACCTTTAGTGTCGCCGCACACGGGCCACACGCCACAGCCACAAACACCGCCACGAGAAGCTAGAAGCGGCTACTAAAGTGGCTGAAGCGCGCGACAGCGGCCGACTAAGGTAAGGGAGAGAGGGGTGGGGAATCGCGCGAGTGACGTGTGGCGGTGTTTTGTATCGGCGCATTAAGTGGCCGGTGCGGGCCACAAGAAGCGAGCAACGACGATTTGTAGCGTGTGGCGGCCACTGGCGTACCGTGTGTGGCGAGTCCATATAAAATGTATGAAAAATACAAGATAGTCTCAATGCATTTCGTCAGCACTTGCAATTGACCACGTTGTAGTATGTTGATATTATGTAGCTTTAGAAATTGGCAGAATTTTGTAAATGTCTTATTTTAATGTTACTGGTAATTATTAACTTTGCATGTGGTGTTTACCTTTAATAATTTGTGCTTTTAGCTATAGTACTATCGCTGTAATATTTAAATTGTATTATTGTAACAATTTCTGGTAAACCGATTAAATAAATAATAATAATAATACAAGAAATATGCCGATGGCGGCGTCGGTGCAGCGGTGGCCCGTGTGCGGCGACACTAATGAATTTGAATCTATATGGGCTCCTTCTATCAAAGAGCTTTTTCTACTACATTGTGCGATGTAATGTTATTTTAAATTACCACCAATATTTATTGTTACTGCTGGCAATATTATTTTAAAATAGTTAAGAATTATTAAAAAGAAATTGAATGCACATATTTCGAATGCATTAAAAATTCGTGTTGTTTGCGCTCTTTCTCTCTTTCTCCGTGAAAACTTTAATTAAGCTACAATCTCACTTTCTTTGAACTGCAAAATGTACTTAAAAGGGGTATAAAGATTTTCCTTTATACATTAATCCACTAATCATTTAAATTAAAATACATAAATGGCTTAGAACCTGACGGAGCAGAAAGGTTAAAACGAAGATTTTTTTTGGAAAATTCACCGAAAAATTCTAAAATCAGGGTGGTATTTTTATATTGACATCCGAATGGAATTTAGAACATACCCGGGGTCCTTTTGAAGTGGATTAAAAATAACCATTAATGACTTTGAAATATTCAATTTGAAATATAAACTTATACTTATTATCTGGATCTTATTGTTAATGCTAGATATTTTATTTTTTAGATAAACTTTGACGACCTCCGTGGCCGAGTGGTTTGTACGCCGGGTTTCATGGTGTCGCCGACTCGAGAGGTCCTGGGTTCGAATCCCGGTGGGGGCAGATTTTTGTGTGATGAATACGAGCATTTGTACTCCAGTCATGGATGTTTAATATCTATTTCTATATAAATATATATGTACAGTTTATGTATTCTATCCGTTACCCTAGCATCCCATAACACAAGCTTTTATAGTGCTTACTTTGGGGCTAGGCTAATTGCTGTGAGTGTTGGAAATATTTATTATTATTAAAATATTTTCACTTTTGTATCCAATAAATAAATATGAAATATTTGCTGTACAGTCGTGAGTACACACCAACTCGTACTGAGTTGATTTTGTATATCATGACTCGTTTTCTCAATTCCATCCACAGGAAGGCTGTATACTAGCAGTAGGATCGCTATTAGACATATTATGATGATGAATAACCTTTATCATACGATCTTGAAGTAGGTGCCCGTACAACGTATAAATCAAACAATTTTATCACGTTATTTGGAGAGAAGTCGATAAATTCTAAAACAGTCGAGGTTGCTTGTGAATAAGTAACGACATCGCGTGACGGGACGGCGACGAGCGCGTCACGTGACGCCGACGTGACGTGACGTAGACCTGACGAGACTGGCGCCCGGTGACGGATAAGGCAGGATACTGATTATTTCAGTACGCATTATTACCCTATTCAAATATATTATTGTGTTTAAGACAGGAAAGTCAAAATGGCAGGGAAAATGTGCTGCTCCCATCCTGAATTTTTGGGCCTAAATTAAAAAATCCTTTCACAATATCCACCATTTTTTTTGAGTGTGTTTGCTGTCGGTCGCAGAGGACTTTTACAGCGTCACCGGGTTTGGGGACGGCGAGATCCTAAGGGGACCTCAAGCCGAGAATTGGCGAGTGCCTCTAGAGGTATTCCAGACGGATGACATCTCCGCACGGGAGGAGTCTCCTCGCCATCTAGAGGCTCTAAACCACTAGAACCTGAGGTGGTCGGCTCAATAAGAGGGTGCTTCTGAGACTCGGATCTCGGCTCTAGTTAGCAGTTGTCGTGAGCGTTGATCCACCAGCCATACACTCAACCTTAACTTGCTGACCAGTACCCCAAGCATGAACTTTGACTCATCGGTAATCGTATCGCCATCGTCCAATTTTATATGGAATGAGCCAGCCAGCCATGGCCCAATCTCCCTATTCCATCCATAGGGAAGGCCTGTGCCCCAGCAGTGGGGACATTAATAGGCTGATGATGATGATGATGAGCCAGTTTGTTCTTACGTCCGGTAGGGTCGCTGCTTAGTTTCCATATAAACTTTGACGATGAGTTATAATTACGGATTTGGTAAAGTTTATACTTGTGGTACAGATCTTCACTCCCTGTAACCTGTGAACGACCTACAACCCTCTTTACTTAAGGAGCAAACCACTAAGGATTAAAAAAAATTTACTGGAAAAATTCACACGGGCCAGGCAGCAGGCGGGACTCAAACCAGCACCCTCCGCTATCTGGGCGAATGCCCTTTACATTATGCTACCGCGGCCCTAATAGTCCGTGTCGAATTTTGTCCAAGATTTCTTAGACTGCAAGGCAGTGGCCATCTCTTCGCATTGTAGGTAACCCACAATGTCAAATGAATACCTTTGCAAGTATTAAACATTTGAAATAAATAAAACTAAGGATTTGTTTTATTTGGCTAAAATCCTCTATAAAGGTCCTTAATAAACATATAATTGTGTTAAAAATTAGCCAGTCTTTTTTATATTTAAAATGTTATTCACGTGCATAAAGATGCACAGAACGTTGTATTCTGAAGAACTGTTTAGAAGCAGTGTGAAGTTGAGATTGCATCGACAACGACTGACGTTAGATCGCAACAAATCACCCGCTAAAAGGTAGTTGCTCCACATAGTATACCAGTGCACAACAGATAATTCTTGTGTACCTACGCATTAAATTATACCTAAATGAAAAATGTGAATAATAAGTAAGCAAGCGTACTTATTAATACTGATGCCTTTTCTATGCTGTAGTTGGAACAAATGCAAAGTACAGAACGTACGTTTCACAACCACTACATACGTTTCGACACGAAAATTGTCTATTATTAGACAGAGTTGTTATGAAGATGCATAGATTCAAATAAAATGCGTAGATTTGCTAAGATGAAATGTAAAGATATTCGTACTTCAAAAGCAAGTCTTATATGACTCAGCCAACACTAAATATGATGCTGCGTTGTTTTGTGTTTATTATTAGCGTAAATATTGTCTTATACTAAACGCAGTTTGTAAAGGTCTTAAACAATAAGGAGCACAGTGTATAATCATCTAATTCAACATTAAACAATATTCACAGAAAATAATCATTTTAGTTTTAGTTAAATGCTCTTGACTTAGAACAGTGTGCAGCCAAATATTTTGTAAGGGTCTACCTTGTATCGCAGAACTTTTAATTTTATAATATCCTTACGTATATCGGTGGATGGCATATACATACTTGATTTCGCAGAAAATCATTTGGCATTTACTCATTTAGCAGACATTCAAACGCATAATTTTGTAAACCAGAATTGTCTTTTAGCATAGAAGTTTTAACGTGGCATTTTTTACAAAGAAATATGCCTTAAAAAGTATCGTTTAAAGAAAATTATGCCAAATGAATTTCGAAGCAACAAGATTCCCCTTGCTAGACGGCCCCTTTGTAAAACTATTTTGTAAAATTTGTTATTGACATTAGACACTATGTTGTTGTTGACAAACATGTTTCATTATTAAATTCAGGTATCATCAATCAATAAAATCATATGAACTCATCGGTAACAATAACTTGTCAAAATTTATATAAACGTGCCTCTACGGCACGCTTAACAACATTTTCATGAAGATGTCTGGTTCCTTAACAACTATCATATCAACTGGACTCTAATCACACTTGAAATCAATTACTATAGACTAAAGAAAAGTTTACTAGAAAAAAAAAATCCACGCGGACCAGGCAACGGACGGGACACGAACCCGCACCCTTCGCAATCCGGGCGAATGCACTGACCAATTATGCTACCGCGGCCCTCACGGACCGCGTCGAAATACCTCTAAGCCATTCTTAAGCTGCAAGGCAGCGCCATCTCTTCGCATTATAGGTAACGCATCAGGGCCGCGATAGCATAATTGGTCAGTGCATTCGCCCGGATAGCGAAGGGTGCGGGTTCGAGTCCCGTCATTATAGATTAGTTAAACTAGTAGGGTTTAAAAAAAATTTAATAATAATTTTTTTTTTTTATTGATTACCGTGTTTTATGTCATAAATGCGCGTATACTGTGCGCGGGAGGCTTCGGTCGGTAATTTTCGCGGCAACTCTGTGCTGATTTATCGCACACGTTGCGCCGCTCCTAAACTGTATCTAAATATTATGGACTCGCGGACTGCCGGACGAATGCCGCTTGTCTTAGATACCACCTTGATTTATGGATGGGAGAGCGAACGGTGTCCAAGGGAAACGAGAAAATGTGTTGCGTTGAGACTGTTCACATCTGTACCCTTAGCATGAACCATTATCGAATTCGAATAGTTTGCGAGTGCCAAATGTCAACGTCAACATCTAGTTGAGCGAAGAGAGACCAATCATTTATCTATGGCTAAGGGTACTGAAGGATCTGATTTGTAAAAATGTGGACCAATGTAACACTCAAATACTGGAATCATCTCCTACTGGCACATGTTTAATTTTTTCCTACAAATGTCAATAAGTAGCAATGTAATTTATTTCAGTAGCATAAACCGCAAGAAATATTCATCAATAATTTTCTACCTTATCGAAAAACGTATGGCCTTTGGGAAACATAGAGCTTAAATCTAAGGAAAATATAACTAGAAAAAATTCCACGCGGACCAGGGACTCGAACCCGCACCCTTCGCAATCCGGGCGAATGCACTGACCAATTATGCTACCGCGGCCCTCACGGACCGCGTCGAAATTCTTCTAGCCCTTCTTAAGCTGCAAGGCAAGCAGTTACATGCTTGAAAAATAATAAAATTATAACAATAGAGCTTTCAACATTTTTTTCATTATTTATCATCATATTTATTTATATCTTTTAGCATCCCGAACAATAATCATAGGGAACGAACTCAAAACTCTAGAATAATTTTAGGCTGCAGACGCAACAACTGTAATATTTATGTTTATACACCACAAAACATTTTAGTAAGTACAATGAATTATAATTTCTAGTAAAATTTTCTTTATGTATCGTTATAATCATACTAGCAAACCATTGAACCAAATGTTCACCAAAACCTGATTTCTCGAAAACCGGAAGTGCTACGTTACTCAAATCCGGTTGGTAGCCTTATCAGACTATTCTTAACTTATAACTTAAATATTCTCTTTATCTATCTCTTACGGTTTGGCCGCTGAAACAGCACCACAGACAGACGGACTTGTCTAATAGATAAGAGATAAGTATAGTTAGGTACTTACTATTCCTAATCACCGGCGGGACACAAAACCTATCAGTTCAAAGCGAGCCCCGTCTGCAAGGACTGCTTGAACATAAACACCCCACCCCTACATTACACCACCCGAGTTTATCTTTATTATTAGTCTGCCGAGCAAAATTATGACGACTGCAAAAGCGTCTTTTGCTATCTCCCTCACTCCAACACTAGTATGTATAAGTCTGTCCCTGTCTAGCTGAGCTGCAGTGATTCCAGTTGACGGTCGTCTCGGGACGAATGTAGAATGTTTATAAGACCTAGGAGATGTTAGTTTGGCACTAAGTTCTTATCTTACGTACGTTAAGCCGTTGGCTTTTTTTTTAATTAAACTTCCTTCGCTTAGGTACCTATGGTACTGTTAATGTGATCCTTAAAATAATTATGATATGTTACAACAAACTTACTCATAGCAATATAATATTATATATATATATTATAAATATAATATTGTACCAACAACTGAGTTTCTATTATAATAAAATATTAAAGTTAGTCAAGCGATCTTTCCACCTTTCCACAGACTTGATATGATCAAATTTTATTTTTTTAATTAATTTAATGTTGTTAGCGTTAAGGCAAAGGAAAAGAAAAAAAAATACTCAGCCTCTGCATATATATTTCTTTTCATTTTTACTTATTGTTTTTTTTTTGTTTGTGGTATTGTTAAAAGTGATTGTGTCGTTTATTAATCTGTTATTCACGTCAACCTTAGGCCCTGCCAGAATATCAGCGCGGCAGCGGCCTTGGTGTCGTTGTGGCATTGTGCTGAGGCAGGGACCTAGTTGACCTGTTTGTTATCTGTGCTTTTTATTTGTATTTTTTTTTATGGTCAATAAACAATTTCTTTCTTTCTTTCTTTCTTTCTTTCTTTCTTCTTTCTATATGTGAATGGCTCCAAAGTAGAACTTACGTGAAGCGAGTGAAATATTTTCACTTGGGAAGAGACTATTTAAAATGTATTAAATGGTTTTATCAACAAACCGAGGAGCTCGATGGCGCAACTGGTTAGCGCGTTCGGCTGCGATCGTTGAAGATAAGCAACTTTCACAGTGGTCGGTCATTGGATGGGTGACTAAACTTTACTATCTCGTGCCCCTCCGTGCTTCGGAAGGCACGTTAAGCCGTTGGTCCTGGCTGTATCTGCAGTCGTTAGCACCCACCAATCAGCACTGGGCCCGCGTGGTGGGTCATGGCCCAATCTTCCTATTCCATCCATAGGGAAAGCCTGTGCCTCAGCAGTGGGAACATTAATAGGCTGGTGATGGTGATCAACAAACTGGTACTATCTTCTTTTAATTTCCTTTTTTTTCTGAGTAATTGTTTTTGGCTGATATGGTATTTTGTATTAAACAATATGAAAATTGGCTCAAAACACCTTTTTTGAGTATTTTTTTTGCAGATCACAAATTCTAAGAAACTTTTTAGTTATTGAAGTTTCCTCAAATTCAAGCGATGTACGAATGTTCTTTGCTTGAGTTAGAACAAATATACACAATATTTTTAATATGAAAGTCTTTAGACAACTCTTTACGACCCATACGACAATAAATTGGAATTGTGAGCGCGGATACACCCACGCCAAGTGTTAATAGCCAAGGATGACACTCGTGAAACCAAAAACTGACAAACTTAAGGCGACCCGCGCACCCGCGACCGCGATCAGTCGCTACGACCAGCCACTTCATCAGACGCGATTAACCTGATCACTGAGTAATCACCCACTTAACCGGGCGTATGAGTAACGACTAAATCGCACTATTCGCTTCTAGCTACACTCGGAAATGGAGTCTCAATATGAACATCATTTAAGTAAGCATTGCACTGAAACGAGAATGATAGTTCAATTTCTGACTTAGAAGGGTGACTGAACAATTAAAAAAACGAGCGAGCCTTACAGTAGTCGCGTATGATGTGTTACATTTGAAACCTCACCTTATATTAGTAAAAAAAAACGTACTACAAAAGGAATAAGCCGTTAAAACATTATATTCTAAAATCAAATAAAATAGAACGTTTCCTGTTACATACTTCCGTCCCACTTCACGTAATCACTCTCACAAATTGCACGAAATTGAGAGGAAAGATGTTACACATCAATTATTCTGAAATAACATACTATTTTGTTTAGGTTACGTAAAAATACATTTGGATAACGCGTTACAATAATTTATGATTAATTATAAATAAAAATGCCATTGATTACATAATAAAGTTTGCTTCTTGTTTGCTACTTTTCAACATGAACGAGATTTATTTGAGCCAATGAAAACATTATTTTGCTTTGAATATTTATTGAATATTAATCGATGGAATTAACATCTTGATCAAAGATGCTATTGTATATGAATCGATGATGTGTTGTAGGCCTAATGAATCGTACAGTCATGTAAGGCCGGTGCTGGGGCTGGCCAAACGGCGGTGATTTGTGGTCGCTCGCGATGCCGACCTCTGTCGCTGACGTGCCAATTGTCTCCGTCTTAGCGATCGACTCAAGGCATAAGACGTAGAGGTGAGCGTTTGTTATCATATAAGAAAAAAAGAAAAAAGAAATAAATTTTATTGACCATAAACAGTATTGTTAACCTAAATAAAAACAATAAAAAAATTTTTTTTTTTGGCCAACTAGGTCCCAGTCTCAGCTTGATACTACAGCAACACCAGGGCTGCTGCAGCCACAGCATATAGAGCCGGGGCTGGCTAAACGGCGATGATTTGTGAACGCTTTGAAATTAAAAAAGTGCTTAAAGAACTGAGACGCTTATGCGGTTTGGAATCCGTAATGATACCTATTGGAGATCATTATAATGATGATTTTATTATAATGAATGCAGAAGAATGTCGCTTTATTCATTGGTCTTCAAATCTCGGAGAAGGAAAATAGAACACATTTTAACTATTTCTATTTTAAGAAAAAGACCAAGCACGCGAACTGTTTTATAGCATAAAACTTAAAAATTGTTGTTAAGGTCGATTAAACACCCCAAAAATAATTGTGCTTTCTTGCAAAAACTCTAAAATATAAACTTTTGGAGAACGAAATCGTAAAAAACCTCTTTCGGACGATCTCGGTGACCGCTTGTGACTTGGACCCCACCTAGCCTCTGTCACGAGCAGTGGACTGCGTAAACGCTCCTTGATACCATAAAGCCTTAGAGCGTCATACCGCATACACGACGCCGCACGACAACATATAAACATACTATATTTGACAGCTTCCACCATATCATAGTAAGGACAGGTTTGAGACAACTTCCTTACTCATTTACTAGTAAATCCCAAAGAGCCTATTGTAAGCTTATCCTCTTTGTGTATGAAGAAATCGATAGTAAAGTCTTAAGTTGTGTCCATAATAATAAAAAACGACGGGTTGCACTCCGGGAGTGCCGACAGAAGTGAAAACTTGAATAATAACGTTGTGCATTTATGATATTTTGGAATGGTTAGGGAATAATTTTGCACAAATTGCTTTAATTATCAGTATAAAAGTACTATCATATATGTGGTAGAATACCACAGACATAGATAGTAGAATACAATATTTATTTATTGCGCTATCGTACACAAACATGACAATTTATATTACATTAAAAAAGTTTATCTCTCAGAAAAAACAACTTACATGAATCACGTTTAAGCGCACTTAGCGACATCTATTGTAAAGAAATCAACTTACATGAATCACATTTAAGCGCACCTAGCGACATCTATTGTAAAAAAAATGCATTTTCTTTGCAATAAAGCTGCCAGGTGGACGTCCTAGATAGAGACTTAATGTTTCGTCCAATATATTGAAAGTCAACAACCTTTCCAATTTTATTGTGTGTCATGATGCGATCAGCCCACGTGTTTAACCTGACGCGAGTTTAACATTTTTTACCCATGCATACAAGTATACAACGCCGCTAAAGAAGTTTTCACTTCAATAATAATATTCTTTATTGATATACTCCAGACATAGAAATTATCAGTAAAAATAAATAAAACAAAGCTTCAACAGTTCAAATGAGTTAATTTAACTGAACAACGATTCATTCCTAGGATAATACGCGAAGCTTAAGAAACATCCGAATTTCAATAGAGAAGAAAGTTGGCACAGCCAGAAGAAAATTGGCACAACCCATTATACAACAGATGAAATCCCAACCTCGAACACACACTGCAAGACCAACAGATTCTGTTAGTTCTTTTTGCTTACATAATTCAACATAAGAAGAAGACAAGAAGCCTCAGTTTTTTCCAAAATATGCCATTAGCACTGTTCAATCAATACGACATTGTGTCCGGAATCTGCTATATTGGGACACGTTTGTTGCGCAGTGACAACTTAATGCGAATGTCAAACGTCCTCAACACACGGCGATGGATGTTGTAATTAGCAGAAATCTCATTATATCGACGGAGACGCGGCGACGGCGGTTCCCTTGGGGCTGCTTGCTTACACGGGCCATAGTCAATCACGATGGGACATTTAGGTAATAATATTCCTGGGACAATATTGTTGTGCAAATACGAATATTGCTTTCAAATCACAGAACACCGAAAGAGGTTGCAAACGTGATCATATACCGATTGTGTGTGCTGTTGATCACAAATGACCTTTACAGCTTCACCGGGTTTGGGGACGGCGAGATCCTAAGTGCTTGGCCACGGAGACGGACTAGGAGCGGTTGCGGGTGGCGGCGGCGGTTGGCTAATTAAACAAATGTATGAGAATGTATGAAGTACTAGCTTTTGCCCGCGACTTCGTCTGCGTGTAATTCGAATAAAAGCAAGGTCTTTATGTATCAATAACTGGTGCCCGCGACTTCGTGTGCGCAGTATTAGTATTTCGAGTAGCTTATATTAGCGTGTAATTTTTATTGTATTTAT
Source organism: Chilo suppressalis (assembly GCA_902850365.2). Lineage (NCBI taxonomy): Eukaryota > Metazoa > Arthropoda > Insecta > Lepidoptera > Crambidae > Chilo > Chilo suppressalis. Next base: position 2,425,125 of record OU963899.1, on the reverse strand, counting down.
GGTTCACTATTTTGACAATAATGGCTTACTCATTGAAGATAGATATATATGGTGTCGCAGAATTTTTTGTAGGACTATTTAAGATAAATATTTTCACCATACATTATATACATGTAGCACTAACTGTTTTTGCAGCACACGCCTGAATAGCTCGCAGATTGCAGAATTTTTTCAGACTTAAATGACATTTATCGTTATATTTTGGACAATTCACACAATATCTTTATAAATTATAGCCTATGTGTTATTCTGATCTATAAGCTACATTACTGTAAAGTTTCATTAAAATCCGTTTAGTAGTTTTTGCGTGAAAGAGGAACAAACATCCATCCATACATCCATCCAAACAAACTTTCGCCTTTATAATATTAGTAAGGATGCCACGACTCACGCGCGGCGGGCTAGAGCGGCTGCGGCTGGCGGCGGCGTTTCGGGGCAGCGGTAGCGAATGAGGCGGGCGGGTGGAAACAAAGCTATGGGCTAGTTTGCGAATGACCACGGTGCACAGCGGTTTTTCGGGCGGTTGAAAACGACTAGCGCGGGACGGATCGAGCGAAACAAAATTTTTTGGACGAATCCACGAGCGGCATTTTATTATAGACACCGGAGCATTTATTACACAAATATTAAACCGACCACCTATATGGATGTCTATGCACACAACACAAGTATAAAAATGTAATAAAAAGACTATGGGAAGAAATCAAATAGCTTTTTCCAGATCAAGACAGTAAGTTTTATTAGATAATACCTAATTACTAATAATTAGGTACAAGTATAGTATAGTATTCGGCATAAAATACGAACTGCTTTCAAGGAAACTACGCATCACTTTAGTTAGAGCCATCCTCAATACGTCCACTTAGTCAGCCGCTGTAGCCGCTACTGAATGTACGTGGCATGCCACCCGCGCCCGCAGAAGTCACCCGCACCCGCGCTTAGCCTAGCCCATCTACGTGGCCAAGGCGTAAGGGGACCTCAAGCACAGAATATATACACTACGCGAAAAGAAGCGACACTTAAGCATGTGTGCTCGTAAAATCGCCCGCGGCTATGTGTGGGTGTCTGGAGGTGCGCGGGGGCGTTGCGCGGCGCGCGGGGCGTGGAGAGGGCAGTCGCCGACTGCCTCGACCGAAGGCATGGCAGTAGCGAAATAGTAAAATAATAGCGTTGCACTGCATTGCACGCACAGACTGACTACGCTACGCAATCTTATTATTATTTAGATAATAATAAGAATTATAAAACGAAACGAAAAAGGAGAAAATATATAAAAGTTAGCAATTTGTTATAGTAGTACAGTACTTTTAATGTGGGTAATTAAAAGATTAAAAATTGATTATAAAATCAAACCTATCCTTCATTATTTACCCCAGTATCCTTGAATCAGTTTACATTTAATAACTTAGTATGCATAAATATTCATTGGCACAAGTCTAAATTCCAAGTTCAACCCTAGCGCATACACGCTCCTGCTCAAGGTCACTGACGCTGGAACTCTCACGTACAGAGAGTGTCACCGCTGTGCCTCAAGCAAAATTGCCTCTATAGGTATTCCAGGCGGATGGCGTCTCCCCACGGAGGGAGTCTCCTCTCCGTCTGAAGCTCTAGACCACTCGAACCTGAGGGAATCGGCTCAGCTAGGGGCTATTTGTAAAACGTATGAACGTGTCTTTTCTTTATCATTTGACTGATGCAATAGCATGTACAGCGTATCCGTACGTACATTACTGCGTTCTAGTGTTGCCGAACTATCGATATGAAAACTATCGACAGTTTACATCGAAAATCATGTACCCTATCGATAGGCCTATCGATAGAATCGATGCAATCGATAGAATCGATACAATCGATAGTATCGATACTATCGATAAGCCGATCGATTGTCATACGATTGGTCGGCTATCGATAGACTATCGATTAATCCTCGATAGTCGACTATCGATCGGCAACACTACTGCGTTCCGAACTTGTCAAAAATATTTTCTTCAACTTTTTTTTCGTTTTCCGTAAAATACTTTTTTTTCTGTGTGTGTACAAGTATATTTTTTTATACCATCGTAAGAAAAATGCTTTCTTTCGCTGAATAAATGTTGGCGACCCTTGCCTAGACTAGTAAAAATCTTAAAAAAAAGACACTAATCGGCTATGTGTTAAACTAAACGTGGCTGTTAGCGCTGTTAATGGCAATACAGAGTTAAACACGCGTCATTAAAAAGGAATGAATGTGAAATTAATTAAACTGACAGTGCGACAAACAAATCGTAAAAAGCCAGAATTTTCAGTCGGACGCAGGCTGAAATGCTCTTATCGCGAGTCAAATTGACAGACAATGGGGCATTATGACGTCACGTCCGCTTATCGGGGACATGCAGCCAGTTGATGACGTCACACACAAGTGAGATTGCAACACGCATCGGGGCACGATTATGACTTAATTAGTTTTAGCTGGCAATTATATATATATGATACCTGTGCTGGTCGTTAGGTCTGGAAAGATCCTATTTTATTTTATTAACCTGCCATATGGATGGAATAAGGATATTGAGCCATGACCCACCACGCGGGCCCATTGCGGATTGGTGGGTACTGACGACTGCAGATGCAGCTGGAACTAACGACTTGGCGTGCCTTTGAAACACTGAGAAGCTCATAATAGTAAATTTTTGGTCACCTATCCAATGACCGACCACTTCAACGATCGCAACCACTTGCGCCATCACGATCTTTTCAACACCCACACCAATTAGCCTAGCCCCAAAGTAAGCACTGTAAGGCTTGTGTTATGGGATGCTAGGGTAACGGATAGAATACATATACTGTACATATATTTATTTATTTATCTTTAACAAAGTTTCTACAGCGGTTTTTGTGAAATTTAATACAATAAAATATAGATATAATCTTAAAGCCAATTACAGAAACTCATTACGTACACATTAGATATTATCGGCGTTATTATATGTCAGTAATTATCACATTTAATTTAATTTAATTTTAAAAATTGCATAAAAATCATATAATCCATTAACATAAAAATAAAATAAAATTAAGATTGGACAAAAACATAACAAAAAGACAAAAAAGAAGAAAATCAAACACTGAATATCCATATAAAAAGGTTTTCAAGAGTTTGTCACATGATAACCTTATGAAGTGTGAGTGGGTGTGTGTGCGCGTATGTATGTGTGTTTGTGTATTGTGTGTGTGTGTGTCCATGCAGCTGCAATGCTATGCCTGGTAACGAGATGGCGGACGCCGCAACCCGGGCACTACATCATTCAAGTAGGTACTTCAGTGTGAGTGCTTGTAATATTTATAAGTATATTTATATAGAAATACATATTAAACATCCATGACTGGAGTACAAATGCTCGTATTCATCACACAAACATCTGCCCCCACCGGGATTCGAAACCGGGACCTCTCGAGTCGGCGACACACTCGACCACGGAGACGATCTCCGTGTATACTTACTTAAAACATTTTCAAGGTTCAATTTTCGCTGGAGTTCCCTGGAGCTATGGAAAAATATGTAGTTCAAGCTAAGCGTGCTTACGATCAGTAAATATTGTGCTGTGTTATTACACTCCAGGGAAGCAATGACACCAATGATGGCATTTACAAATACATTATTTACACTATCTATGTTTTCCAACATGATAACTGTTCTGTTTATCAAAATGAATACAGCTATAGTAGCAAAACTGGAGCTGAAGTGACAGAAAAAAAGAATGGAATAACTTCTTGTAATTTAATTGGATAAAGCTACTAAGCAGCATAAAACTACGATGGACGGACGGACGGTGAATTCCAGATGTGAAGATAGCTGGTACTGCAGTTCTACAGTAACCATTCTCATCTTCACACTTCTTTTAAAGGATCCCAGGTTGTAAGAAGGAGGGAGCACGTGAGCAGGCAGAGCATTCCATTTACGGCTAATGCGACAACGAAATGAGTCACCAAACTTCTTTGTACGCGTTGGAATTGTGGTCACAGTAAGACGGTGACAACGAAGGCCAGAGCGCGTGGTCCTCTGAAGGAAAGGGGAAGGTGGAATAAGAGAGAATAACTCCTCGGAACGTGGTACAGACGATGGAACGTGCTTAATGACACCACGTCACGGCGTAATTGAAGAGGCTCGAGGTGTTTAGTCACCTCCTCATCGCCTATGATGTGGATCGCGCGCCGCTGTAATATACGAGTACATATAGAATTTTGGTACTGTAACGCCCGCAGCGTTACGATCTCCTTGCTTGTTGAGTGCCTACGGCTGGCATTCATATTTAAAACTATAAGATACTAGCGGACCCGACAGACGTTGTCCTGTCTACACGTCTTTGTGAATCTAAACCATTCTCAGATCCCCTTGAACACACACAAAAAAATTCATCAAAATCGGTCCAGTCGTTTAAGAGAAGTTCAGTGACATACACACTCACAGAAGAATTATATATATAAAGATAGTCAGAACTTGATTACTTTTGTGTCTACTCGATGGATGGCAGTTCTAGAGATAAAAAGATCGTTTTAACATAAAACGGAACCAGTGTTTTCTTCGTTAGATAGAGCTACGTTTTCCAAGACTCCTTTCTGAAGTCTTGTAGTAGTACAAGGAAGTTTTATATCTAAATGTACACCAATGTTTTTGTTCTGTTCAATATAGAATAGAATTAAGGGGTTATTGTATGATGTCATTTCTTTTAAATCATTGGACCAGCTGGTGCATATTACTTTGTCGTTTTTCTACGTCGACTCGAATCGTGAGGATTTAATATTTTTTTAAGTGAAAATTTCTTTAGCGGCATTGTACACCTTTTTTTACGGGTAAAATTTTTAAACTCGCGTCAGTTTAGACACATGGGCTGATCGCATCATGACACACAATAAAATTGGAAAGGTTGTTGACTTTCAATATATTGGACGAAACATAGTAATATTTTATTTTACCGTATTATAATAATAAGTCTCTATCTAGGAAGTCCACGTGGCAGCTTTATTGCGAAGAAAATGCATTTTTTTACAATAGATGTCGCTAGGTGCGCTTAAATGCGATTCATGTAAGTTGATTTCTTTACAATAGATGTCGCTAAGTGCGCTTAAACGTGATTCATGTAAGTTGAGAGATAAACTTTTTTAATGTAATATAAATTATCATGTTTGTGTACGATAGCGCAATAAATAAATATTGTATTCTACCACATACATGATAGTATTTTAATACTGATAATTAAAGCAATTCGTGCAAAATTATTCCCTAACCATTCCAAAACATCAAAAATGCACAACGTTAATATTCAAGTTTTCACTTCTGCCGGCACTCCCGGATTGCAACCCTTTGTTTTTTTATACAACCCAGTGAATTGAAATATCATAATCATCCTCAGCCTAATAATGTCCCCATTGCTGGGGCACAGGCCTTCCCTATGGGTGGAATAGGGAGACTGGAACGTGACCGAACGGGCCCAGTGGGGTTTGGTGGGTATTAATGTCTGAAGATATCGACGGGACCAACGGTTTAACGTGCCTTCCCAAGGCTTGAGGAACCCGAGATAATAAGTTTTTGGTCACCCATCCAATGACCGACCATTGCGAAAGTTGCTTAACTTTCACGATCGCAGGCCGAACGCGCTAACCACGCGTGTGAGCTCTTTTTATATTAGAATATAATATATTTGTATTATACATATTTTACAGTATCTTATAACGGCAACAATACTACCACTAAAGCACTGCCGAAGACATTTAACCGCGTTTCAAAAATCAGAGTAAATGTATGCGACTTCGTAAAATTTTATATCGCTAAAATTATTTAAAGTCAAATTATAACATAAATTCCCATATTCTGTTGACAAAATAAGTAAAATAAATAAATAAATATGTCCAACACTCACACCAATTAGCCTAGCCCCAAAGTAAGCACTGTAAGGCTTGTGTTATGGGATGCTAGGGTAACGGATAGAATACATATATAGTACATATATAAGTATGTTTATATAGAAAATCAATATGAAACATCCATGACTGGAGTACAAATGGTCGTATTCATCACACAAACATCTGCCCCCACCGGGATTCGAACCCGGGACCTCTCGAGTCGGCGACACCATGAAACCCGGCGTACAAACCACTCGACCACGGAGGTCGTCAAAATGGTCATAATTACGTATATTAGCTTAAACTTTACCATAAATATTCTATTCATAATAATATCATAGAATGTAAGCGGGGAAAAAACGTTTTATCATAATCTATTCTATATGTTAATTAATATTAGCTTACCGAAAACAGTTAATCCCACAGTAAATATCGGTTTTTGACGAAATAAATGATAGCAAACTATATAATAATACTAACTTGTCCGTTGAGCTTAAGTGTCGCCGCACACGGGCCACACGCCACAGTCACAAACGACGCCACGAGAAGTTAGAAGTGGCTACTAAAGTGGCTGGAGCGCGCGACAGCGGCCGACTAAGGTAAGGGAGAGAGGGGTAGGGAATCGCGCGAGTGACGTGTGGCGGCGTTTTGTATCGGCGCATTAAGTGGCCGGTGCGGGCCACAAGAAGCGAGCAACGACGATTTGTAGCGCGTGGCGGCCAACGACTGACGGCTGTTTCAAACGCGATGAATCGCTTTTATATAGTACTGGTCCCACAAAATAAGTACTATATGTACCTGGTCTATTTACTATTTACGTTGCGACTATGTGAACAAAAATCCATTTGAAAAATCACTAAAGACAAAAAGAGCGAGATACAGTGACGACTGTTTCAAACGCGATGAATCGCTTTTATATAGTACTGGTCCCACAGAATAAGTACTATATGTACGTATAAGTCTGTTTACTATTTAAGTTGCGCCTATGTGAACAAAATTCCATTTGAAAAATCACTAAAGACAAAAAGAGCGAGATATAGTGAAGAAATTCAGATAAACTTCACAAAAGAAAATGAATTGTCAATTTATGTTTTACTTAATGTCCATTTTATCGCTTTCATTGGAGTTCCAACAATGCCGTTGTCACCCAAAACCTTGAATATAAAGAGACGTTTGACCTGCGTGGGCGCCCACGGCGCAAATGAAGAAATTCACGAAACGACATACAGACAGACTTTATTAGTTTATTATCACTAAGTAGTGATGTATATGCAGCTTCTACAGATAAAACAGGAGGTGTTTTTTTTTTTATTGATGTGTCTTTATTGGTGTCTATAAAATACACTGTTTCAATGCTGTTTTTTGTATGTTGTTGACAGGTTTGAGATATTAAGTTTGTTACTTACTAAATTTACCTGTTTATTGGGATTTGTTGATAGAGAAAATTTTCTTACCTGAAAAAAGAAAAATGTCTTATAAATATATTGTTTTAAACTTTCATGGTCACTAACATTATAGTAATATAAGTTATTTATAATTAGTTGTCTGGAATCCTGTGGTTCGTATGTGTAAAACTGGAAATAATCAAAAAAGTGTCGTGTCGCGATCCGATACTGTAAGTGTTGTGTGTCGAGAACAGTTTCGAGTGAATAGTTAGAATGTGAACAGTGGTACGGGTATCGAACGCAATAAAAGACTTCGTTGGAGAGTAGACCGATATGTCTGCCAATAACAGCCTACCCGCAATTACTTCAGTTACTCCGTGATCATGGCGCTTGCAACAGTGCCGAAATATCGGAAACTCGCTAAAAACAAGGTACATGGTAACACTCCCGTAAATAACTTATATTACTATAATGTCTTATTAGTCGAATGTTAACAAACCTAATTTTGATTAAATGTAATTTTTCCACAATTATTTTATTTTAAATTACAGTTCATAAAATGATTACACGAATCTAAAAGTTAGATAAAGGAACGTAGGCGAGTAGGCAACTTAGCACTATATTTCCGCCTAAAAATGTAAAACTAATTGTGGAGGATAAGGACTGTATTTTTAATTATTATTAAAGAGAAAAGAAAAAACAGTGGTGGCAGTGACAAGGTAAAACAATCTATTTAATGTCAAAGAATAACAATCTCAATAAAAAAAGTATTAAAAACTCATAGACAAAACATCTAATATATAAAATTCTCGTGTCGCGGTGATTGTGGTTAAACTCCTCCGAAACGGCTCGACCGATTTTCGTGAAATTTTATATGCATATTCAGTAGGTCTGAGAATCGGGTTTAATCTATTTTTCATCCCCCTAAATGTTAAGGGTAATCCAGCCCTAAATTTTTGTTTCAATTTTAGTTTTTTTTTTATGATACAGCATTAGTAAATACATATAACCCTGAATTTTCAACCCTTTAAAATCAACCCCTATTTTTATATGGCGGTACGAAGTTCGCTGGGACAGCTAGTAGTGATATAAAAGGTGCGCTATCCGGCACATTAATAAAGTCATTAAAGAACCTTATTACGGATCGCATATAGCATCTTTGTTATACTGTGATAAACATCACTCCATTAAAGTCGCGAGATTATGAGAGATAACCATCGCTTCCGTAGACAATAGGCTTTTTTCCAAATTTTCTAAAATTGCTTATATTAAAGATTGGGACAAACAATTTAACCGAAAAAAATAATTAATGTCTTTTTTTTCTCCATTAAACCAATTAAAGTTGAATTTATTTTTAATGGTTTGAATTTACCGCAAAAGCGCTAGGTTCGATGACGTCTACTGTGTGACGTCAACGTATGCTATGTAATCATCTGAAGGTCAAATTATTAACTTTTTTACGTTCGGGATAAATTTATAGTATAGGTAATACTTACACAAATTTTTTGATGTTTCGAAACTCTGTAGCGCAGAAATTAGGATAAGTAGCGAAGAAATTTGCTAAGTATTATACTATAAGTTTATCCCGAACGTAAAAAAAGTTAGTAATTTGACCTTCAAATGATTACATAGCATAAACAAAGTTGACGTCACGTTTTGGCAGTAAATTCAAAACCATTAAAAATAAATTCAACATTAATTGGTCTAATGAAGAAAAAAAAATTGTAGTAAATAATTTGTACCATTTTGTCTTTAAATATACGCAGTTTTCAAAAATTTGGAAAAGACCCTATTCAAAGAAACAATAATTATAAGTTCTTCTTCTTAGCCGGTACGCTCTTGACAGAGCGGTCGTGATCGCTATGCACTTGTAGTATTATTGGAGGGGGCAGATGTGATGCGCTTCACTATGTTTCGCCATTGCTGCCTGCTAGAGGTCATCCTGCTGCACTCGTTTAGTGAACCTCCAACGGCTGACTTGATCTGGTCAGTCCATCGCGTGGGAGACCTTCCACGCGGTCTAGTACCTTCCACCTTTCCTTGGACGACAAGGCGTTCTATGGATAGGTTGTTACGCCGAGAAACGTGTCCGAAGAATGTTAGGATGCGAGATTGTACTGTCGAAAATAGACGCTGCCTGATACCGAGTTCTTGAAGTATCGAGACGTTCGTGCGAAACTCGGTCCACGAAACCCCAAGCATTCTTCTCCAGCACCACATTTCCAAAGCGTCCACTTTCTGCCTTTCCACATCTCGCAAAGTCCACGTCTCAGCCGCGTAAAGAAATATGGGGAATATAAGTGTCCTCACAAGCTTGGTCTTTGTGGCTTTAGTAATGTTTCTGTTCCTCCATATTTTCCGCATCTTGTCCATCGCTGATCTTGATAATTATAAGTTACCAGCTTCTTAATAGTCTATCCGTCAACAGCCTTGTACTTTACTTTTTGTAAAGAAAATTAGCGATTGAGAAATAATAAAAAAACTTTATCCGCTTCATGTAAAGTTTAATCCATACTCGAGCTTTACAGCAAAGTTTCCCATTTCGCATGTCACGTGCACGCCTGGTTCAATACGTTATTGCACAAACACAGGTTTAACGCGAGCCTTAAACAGCATCGAGTGACCAGCGGCATCAAAGGCATCAAAGCAGGCGTAACCCTTCGCAACCCTCTCCGAAAAATCCGATTCGAGACAAGCACCTTTCGAGGTGGAAACGCGTCCGGAATAGTGTTACCAAGACATCGGACGAGTTATCGATAGTTTAAGGAAATGTCGATGAGTGAAATAAAAACATTAATAAGCAAGCAATAAATCCGGGTCATTCCTATTTCAAATGTTGTCGATTTTCATTGATGTTTTCTTGTTATTTCAGTGAAAGTTAATGTAAAGTCTAAACGATAGTATTCAAACATTATTTGTGTTTATAAATACATTAAACTGATCCATCTTTATTGCTTTTAAGTGTGATTAAGTTGCTAAGACAAATAAAATGTATTGTTTTATATTTAGACGACCTCCGTGGCCGAGTGGTTTATACGCCGGGTTTCATGGTGTCGCCGACTCGAATCCCGGTGGGGTAGATGTTTGTGTGATGAATACGAGCATTTGTACTCCAGTCATGGATGATTAATATGTATTTCTATATAAATATACTTGTATAATTATGTATTCTATCCGTTACCCTAGTATCCCATAGCACAAGCCTTACAGTGCTTACTTTGGGGCTAGGCGAATTGGTGTGTGTTGGTTTTTTTTTACATATTGTACACACAAATATAAATAGACAGAAATTACAACATAAGATAGTAGTACAATTAGTTATTGAATTTATAAAAATAATTCTTAGTTTGTAGTTATTTGCTCTATCGCTAAAACATTTATGCGGCGAATCACAAAAGTCAGTTTTAATTTTTGTAGCTAATATAAAATTTGGAGGATTTTTATACTTTCGATATCATAACGACATATAATCTTAGTACAGTCCCAACACTACTTAAACCTTACACTGGCCTTTAATTAAAGCCTGGGGGAGACGGCGGCGGCGAGCCATTTCGCTCCGTTGTCCACTTCCTGCTAACGTATGGACATACGCGGACGTAGCTACTTCATTTTGGCGGGAAAGGGGCGGGAGCGAGCAGAAAAAAGAAAATTCAGGTGTCCTTCCACGACGACGCGGGAGGAGTCGGGTGGCTCGGGCTGTCTTTTTTTTTGCTAAGAGTGATTTCTGTGTGTACTGTACCTGGACTTGCCTGGTTATTATTGGTTTTAAAACTATTGAAGTAAGAAATAGAAGCGAATTTTAAGAATGATGAATTACCAAAAATTTAAATTTAAATTAGAGTCATTTGCCTACTTGTTATACAGGGTGTTACAAAAAAAAAACAAATAAATGTGAAGGGCGTTAAAGTACTATTAAGGAGTATTTTCTAATTTTCTTAAAATATTTGCATGAAGTTTGAACTTTTTATAAAAACAGTTATTTTCAATGATTTTCGAACTAGTGACGTGTCTTAAAAAGATCGATATTTTTATTAATCATTAAAAATAACTGTTTTTATAAAAAAATAAAACTTCATGCTATTTAAAAAAAATAGAGAAGACTCCTTATATGATGTACTTCAACGCCTTTCAAGCTTTATTTGTATTTTTGTTACAAAAAATAAGAAATTTGGGGTTTTTTGTTGGATTCTGGAATGTAAGCGTCCCTGACCGAATTTAACAGTCAAGTTTACCAGAAATCATATCTCGGACCGATAACTTATCTCATATTTGACTGTCGAAGATGATAAACAAGTAAATAACACAAGATTTTTTTTCTTAGTCCTCATCTGACTAAGGAATAGTCAAGTTCAATGAATATTAACAGTCTGAGTTGCGGCTAGTTTGATTTTATTAATGGTACCTACGGGAGCGGGGATTGTTAGATTTCTTCGAGCGCGGCAGATTAAAATATGAGAGGCAGCCTGGCACCTATATAAGTAGTCCCACCATACGCGAGCCCTCTATGTAGATCCCAACGTCTGAAGCAGCAAAAATAAAATTTTAATATAGGGCCATTTAGAAAGAGAAGCTATTAGAGGGTGCATTAGCATCAAAAGAAATAGTTTTTCATGTTGGACAGATAGACAGGGAAGGACTGTGCCCAAGCAGTGGGGACAGTAATAGGCTGATACGTGTTCCGCGAAGAGTTTTATTTGTAACGAGATTACCGTACAAGGTCCCTGTAAATGAACTCACGAACAACACCAAGTAAATTCTAAACTTCCTATCTAAAGGACTCAGGCTGCACACTCCATTCCGGTTCAATCTTTCCGTCTGAAAAAACCAAAAGAGTGGTGTTTTCTCTTGGCTTGCATAAGTGATGAATCGGTGGGGTGCGGCCGGGTGCCAGATAGACGCCTGTCGTGTTGCTCCCATTGATGAGGGGACATTAAAGAGATCAGTTGAGAGGTCGGAATGAATTACAATTGAATTATCGATGAGACTGTCGCGAGATACATTATTAGTTCTCTCCGGCGATTTCTACACTTCGCATTTACTGAGGATGCCGTTTTAAATGCAACTATGTTGAAGGATTCCTTTTAAAATTAGCTAATTATAATTGTATGTGCCGAGCCGATTTTATTATCCTTATTGTTGTAAAGATAAATCTCGTTGATGGTATATGTATGTGCAGGTCGTTCAATGGTGTTTTTAATTTGTCTAATGGTATAAGCTTCACGCTAGCGATTTATAAGCTTCATATTGTGTAATGTTGCATCATCATAAATTACAGTTATTAATTTAAATATATTATATATATATATATATATTTTACATTAAATAGGTTTACGCTTGACGGCCAGGCGCCTGATGTAGAGCGACGTAGCAGCCTAAGGTGGGATGCGCTTGCCTAGAAGAAACCGATTCACTCGCGACTTGAAGAGCCCCAGATTATAGGTGATTCGAAACAGAGATTCCGTATTCAGAAATATCATTTATTCTCTCGTGAAAAAAGTATATATTTGAGCTTATCTCTTAAGTTTAGTATGAAGGTGATGACCGGCGGAGCCGGAGGAGGAGCTCGATGGCGCAGGTGGCTAGCGCATTCGGCTGCGATCGTTGAAGTTAAGCAACTTTCGCAGTGGTCGGTCATTGGATGGATGACCGAAAATTTACTATCTCGAGCTTCTCCGTGCTTCGGAAGGCATGGCCCAACCTCCCTATTCCATCCATAGGGAAGGCCTGTGCCCCAGCAGTGGGGACATTAATAGGCTGATGATGACCGGCGGAGTGGGAGCCTGGTGATCTATAAGACATGTTTCACAACCCAGTGCAGACACCAGTCTCAGGGAAGGTTAAATTATTTCTTAATTATAGTCTCTGTAACCCTTCTTGGGAGAAATAAATAGATTATTTTTATTATTCTAACCTTGCTTACAGTCATCATCAATTAGATTGTGGTAGACAAGGTGATAAAGATGCTTATCACGATAAGTCTTTCTGTCTGTCTTAACTAAAGGAAATATATTACTTTCCCACAAATGTTGTTGACTTGCTCATTAGGTCATCGACCAAAATCTAAAACGTTTCCACCAAGAAACAAGTCGATAACTAGTTTTAAACAAATCTTGTAGAATACTTGTTGTGGCTGTTCAAAATACTTTACTATACTTTCGTTAACACTAAAGAGACAACTATTATCTTACAAGTATAAATTACTCATTTACTTCACATGTCTTGTCCAACAAGTTTGATGCAAATATTGTTTACTACATGTATTATACCTTGGTGTAAACGAGGCGTAAGAGACCGTCTGTTTGCAAATCTCAAATAGAAAGCTGTTATTATAAAAAATTTTATTTCATTTATTTATTTAAACTTTATTGACCAAAATATAAACAATGGTACAAAAGGCGGACTTAATGCTAAAAGCATTCTCTCCCAGTCAACCTTTGGGAAAAATGAGAAACACGAACAGCGGTATAAAGCTAATACGAATAAATGTACAAAAAACATAGATACATAAATAAATACATACCATAAAAATAATGTAATAACATACAAACATAACACACTAATATTTAAATATATATATATATAGACACATATAATATATACATGATGATGATTAAAAAGTGACACTTCATCTTAAATTTTGCAACAGATGAGCGTGAACATTCCTTTTAAATATAAGTAGAAAAATAGTAGAAAATTCACATATCATTGTGAGATTTATCGTGTTTTGAAGGAAGATGATATTCAGACGAGTTGGATGCAGACTGACGGAGATCGCAATAGTTGAGGTGTATTGGAAGATAGCTTCACTCAGCAGTGGGTGGATAGTGGTTGAGGAAGAAGAGAAGAAGATATCAGACATTGTAGAAACGGGCTGAATTATCAAAAATATGTTTTGATAGGTAGACAAATCTTGGTAAGTCAGGACAGAGTCACAGACAGAAACACTAAATCATCAAAAGGTAGTACATAGTATATATTTCACTGGCGAAGCGGAAAATATGGCAAAGTCTTCAGTAAGAAAAAACAAAATTTCCATACCCCAAATTAGTACTTTACTTTCAACGTGCACAGAACCCATCAGCCGGCCGAGCGTGACTGATGGTCCATTAACGCCCAGATACGATCCTCATTGTTCCACCTGACAACGAGGCATTGTTGCGCGTGCGCAGTTCACAGGCCGCGAAACAACCGTACAATGGCCGGGAGTTTATCGCCGTGTAATCGCTGTTGATAAGGTTTCTATGGGTCGTTTGGGCCCTAGAACTAAGGTAGGAAGTCGTTTTGGGCACTAATTCTCTGTTGTTTAAGACGTGTTAAATGCTTGATTTGTTTAGGAATAACTTAATGAAATGCTGCTGTAAAGTTGTTTAGGTTTTCTGTAGTAATGTTAGTTGTTTCTCTTATGTTTACATTATCAAAAGGTAGTATAATTTCACTGCGGTCATCTGTAACGTCCGTATTGCCTGTACTTAAGTACATAAGTTTAAATTGATTTAAAGCAGTGGTTCTTCATCGATGGTCCCTGGAAGCACCTTAAATGGTCCGAGAATCCAATCGAAAAAAAATACGTAAATAAGAAAGGATGTACCTACGAGTAACTACCTCCTCCTAAAGTACCTCCAAACAATCAAATGCGATTTTTACTTATAGGGGCATATTTTTAGAACTTGAGGGGTAAGCCCGTAAGAGAGCCATGTTCCGAAGCGGCAGAAGCACAAGAATTAAATAGGTATAGATGCACTGATTTTTTTATTTTTTGACGTTTTGCATCCTTTTCAGGATGCGTCGACTGAATGAGGATTTTATTTGACAAGTACAAGCATTAGTTTGATTTCACTATTTGAGCAGATTTTTCAGACTGACGACGACGACAGACATTGATGATTAATATGTATTTATATATATATATATACTTGTAGATGTATCATCACTACATAGTATAAAACAAAGTCGCTTTCTCTGTCCCTATGTCCCTTTGTATGCTTAAATCTTTGAAACTACGCAACGGATTTTGATGCGGTTTTTTTTAATAGATAGAGTGATTCAAGAGGAAGGTTTATATGTATAATACATGCATAATATAGTAGAGAAACACTGATAATTTTAGAGGTTTTTAATGTAAGGTCGTAAATAAACACATTTTTTGCGCTTACATTGCAAACGCTGGCTGAACCCCACGAGATAGATCAAAATAATGAACTACAGTATTGTACACCTTAAAAAGGTCTAAAAGGGTTAAAGTCCGCGATGGTATATGTCTATCTCGTAAGGATAACCCACAATAACCAATTTTTATCCTATACTTTTTACGAGAAATAATAGATTATTTACGAAGCGATTTTAAGCAATATAACATTCATCCTTATCCAATTAAGTACCTTAAATACATTGTGCATTTAATATAGAACAATTTGGCCCTTTAACGCATATAATTTAAATGAATATTTTCGAAGATATTACAAATTTAAAATTCAGGGACATAGCGGTTCCGACGCTACCGGGCTTGGCGGCGCGTGCCTATTGTAATTGGGTATTAGAAGAATGTCATTGTGTATAATACAAGCCTGAGAACAAAAACTATAGTCTACACTACAGCTTTACACCGAAGCGAAGCGAGGGCGGGCCACTAGT
The DNA here is from genome assembly GCA_902850365.2 of Chilo suppressalis. NCBI lineage: Eukaryota > Metazoa > Arthropoda > Insecta > Lepidoptera > Crambidae > Chilo > Chilo suppressalis. The sequence goes on along the minus strand of OU963899.1, from coordinate 2,409,232 downwards.
ATATCATATATGTATTCGATCTGGATTCTAAAAAGGTTTTGTTTTATGAAAAGTCTATTATTCAACATAGGAGAAGCCGAAAGGGCCCGCTGTACTCAAAACCCTCGCCAATCAATAATAAATTAATACAACACGTTTTTTTTTATATTTGTAACTAATTATAGTACCTACGCATTTTTAAATGAATCCAAAGCATAAAATTCAAGAAATCAAAAGACCGAGTGATATGTCTATAGCGAGTCCAAAATTTCTCATCGTACCCAAAAAAGCATGCTGTGTCGTAAATTTTGGAATTTTATGGACACGGCAAAAGACTTACGGCGATCTAATTGAGTATCTTGAGACACATCCGGCCCACGGCGGCTTGTGCGGCATTAGGGTGCATCTACACTGCAGCGTGTACGCTACGTAGATCATCTTGCATTTTTGCAAGGCCAAGACCAAGAACAAGACCGCGTATTTTTAGCAAGACCAAGACCAAGAGTGACCGTGCAAGACTTGAGCACGAACAAGATTAATCCGGCAAGACTCTTGCGTCTTGCAGCTAGGATTTAACGCTATTTCACGGAGTAGTTAGGTATAACAGTTCGGTGTATAGGTACGCTTAGGAATTCTATGAGACGTAAAAAACTGTATCAAAGAATATGAAAAACTGGACCTATGCGCATTACGACCAATACCATGCATACCATACCAAACATACATAGCAAATAAAAAAATAACCATTAAAATCAAACAGAGTGCATGCATAGTTTTGTTTTAACTTTAACCATCGGCACTTTGATAATGCAGCATCATAGGTTTTGTACTGACTTCTCAAAGAAATTTGCCGCTTTTCGGAAGTACATGGTGATGATACACGCGCCGGCGGCTTCTATTGAAATCACATACAACAATCGTTGCCGCCGCGCCGTAATCACAACATTTGACACTATTTGATTGCCGCCACAGGGCCTAGATATACTCATGAAAATTCTAATTTCGTGTCGTGCCGTCCCACTCTCGCTAATACTATTTAATATATGAGCGAGCGAGACGGTACCACACGTATATGGGTTTAAACTAATTACTTAGGTACTATTATTGTACATTTAGTCAAAATATTTCTTAAGTTTTTACAAGAAAAAATAGCAAAAAAGTGGTCAAATATTACCCGTTTGATAAATATTGTAGCCACTTAAATATACTTGAAACGTGTAAAGAAATCTAAAAAACTAATAAAAGAATATAAATAATATAAAACGGCATATAGCTCAGTTGATAACCATGTGGCAGTTGATTTTTCGAATTTCTTATCAAATCTTCAGACATTTATTAATCTGATTGGTCTTTACTATGGCTATGTTAATTCAAGCTCACAATTCTCCAATTCTAATACGTTTTTCTAAGATCTAAAGTAAACTTTAATAAATAGCAATAGTCTAATAGGTAATTGCAAGACTTGCAAGACTCTTGCTGCAAGACCAAGACCAAGACCAAGACTGGGAGCGCAAGACCAAGACCAATACCAGATGTATTGGCGCAAGACCAAGACCAAGGCTGGCAAAGTCTCGTCTTGTTCTTGCATTTGGGCAACACAGATATATCAGTCATACAGAGACAGCGTTACGACATGTCACAGCTGATGAGAACGTAGCTTTATTATTTAAAAAGGATGGTGTCATACAGCATATGTTGGAATCATGCGGAACTTTATTTAATGTCCCATTACTTACACTGATTTGTGCATTTCTTTCCTGTATTGGAAAGAAGCCCGTAGGTTTCGCGTGGGCCGATTATAAAGACGTTATAAGACATTTTTAAGACTTCAAAATAAGATTTTGCGTGGTTGTTTTCCCCGTTGCTGGATTTCGCATGAGCGACGTGTGACATAAATAACGAATAAAGTGAGACGTATCCTGTAAGCAATGAAATTGACATTCGAGATTGTGACGCATTTATGATGCCACGGCAGTCTTGTACATGACATGTCATAGAATTCCTACCTAATTTTTGACAGTTCTCTTAAGAAGAGTTAGTTCAAACAGCCTTCGTAGTCCACATCGACATATACCGCTTATTGTCGCGACTTCCCGTTTTATTAATGCCGTCGTGTCGTGTGCTCGTAACCAGTAAGTTATAATACTTGTACAAGCTTCGGTGACTCGGGGTTCTACTAGTAGCGGATATGTTTGCACTTTTTAACACAAGAAGTAATAACGAACTTGCCGTACGATATTTCAGCCTTTTTTTTTATAGATAGGTCCGACAAATGACTCCACCCCACCTGATGTTAAGTGAAGGTGAAGTCCAAACGTGAAGATAGCTGATACAGCAGTTCTACCTGCCACACCAGCCATCCTCACTTTGCCAGCCTGTAAAAATACTTCGTCACGCCTCTCTTAAAGGACTCCAGATTGTAGGAACGAGGGAACACGTTAATGAAATTTTATTAAGATTTTAATAAAACAATGACACTCTTTATCAGGCACGATGGAGTGACGATTTGCGCAAGGTGGCTGGCAGGAGCTGGATGCGAGTAGCCCAAGATCGATCTGAGTGGCGTGCCTTTGGAGAGGCCTATGTCCAGCAGTGGACTATGATAGGCTGTTGCTGCTGATGATGATGATTACTCTTTATTTATTTTGCGTAAATGAAAATCGCTGTCATCGAAGCCCCAAGTTTATGCGCATCAGACGTAGGCGTGGCGCGATTCTGTCGCGCTTTTGTGAAAGGGGCTTGATTTTATAATAATATTGTGAGATTCTAATATAATAAGTTTGGACAGCCATTCAAAGTGGACATTCTTTATAGCTGCCTTTATAGGATTCCGTTTGTCTACGCCAACTTATGGAGATGGCTGTTATGAAGAAGCTTCTGGGATGATTAGAGCTATTACATATAATGACAGCGACTTATTTTTTAAACATCAAATTATCTTATTTGTTTCTTATGTTTACACGCACATCACTTATTAAATAAAGCAAGTTAACGCTTAATAAAAGTCTTTTGGATGGTAGCTCGACAAAGTAAATAAAAAAAAAACATTATGCTGACCACAAATAAATAAAATAAGTGCATCATCATCATCATCATCAGCCTATTAATGTCCCCACTGCTGGGGCACAGGCCTTCCCTATGGATGGAATAGGGAGATTGGGCCATGACCCACCACGCGGGCCCAGTGCGGATTGGTGGGTGCTAACGACTGCAAATGCAGCCGGGACCAACGGCTTAACGTGCCTTCCGAAGCACGGAGGAGCATAATGCATCTCACCAGTTGAAACTTGTTTTATTTATCAAATTACCTATCATTAATAATGATTACTGAAATAATAAATCTTTTAATGACTAAAGAAGAACTAACTTGTTTGTATTGTCTTAGATCTAAGATTCTTTCATTCTTTCAAACTACTTACTTTAAGTTATAATTTTTATTTTTTAAAGCATGTAACTGCTTGATGTTTAAATCTAAAAAAAATATAACTAGAAAAAATTCCACGCGGACCAGGCAGCAGACGGGACTCGAACCCTCACCCTTCGCAATCCGGGCGAATGCACCAATTATGCTACCGCGGCCATCACGGACTGCGCCGAAATTCCTCTAGCCATTCTTAAGCTGCAAGGCAGCGCCATCTCTTCGCATTATAGGTAACCAAAAATGTCAAAATGAATACTTTTACAAGTATTAAACATTTGAAAGAAGAAATAGCAATTATAGTTATAATTTTTATTTTTTAAAGCATGTAACTGCTTGATCTTTGAACCTAAAGAAAATATAACTAGATTTTTTTTTAATAACTAGAAAACGTAACTAGAAAAAAATATGATTGCACTGATCTAAAACTTACTTTTAGATCAGTGCAATCATATTATGATACTTAACTAAGTAATACATGTAGGTATTAATCTTAAATTAAACTTTCGAAGATAATTGAAGATAGAATAGCCCAGCAGATAAACCAACTTATTCAAGGTATCAAGCGTTTTTTTTTTAATAAAAAATGGGTGCGTGTACTTATGTAGGCGCGTGAGAAGTTATCCTTCTTTGGCATATATAAATTAATAAAAAGTCTGGAAAAGGACACAGTCAATAAAGTTCAGTTTTAATTTGAAAAAATAAATAAATAATCAAAATATTCAATTAAAATCGCTACTGAATATAAGTTATTAGAACATATGTGATTTGCACTTGTATGAAACTCAAACACGTATTCCGAATATACAAACTAGAAACATGTGGATAAATATTATAAATATGAATACCTATAACTGTTACTTTATTACAAAAAATAAAGATGTGGTTTTTGGTTCTACTACACCAATGGTCAAGAGATGGCGCTGTAGTCTCCTGAATCGCGCTTTGGTTCCGTTGTTCCAGATTAATAAATACTTTTGATAGGCCTTCACAATGCAGTCGTTAGCACCCACTAAATAGAGATTCTATTTTGTTGCTAGATTTTCTTAATGTGCGGTAAACACAAAAGTAACAGCATGAAGTTGGTCGCTTTGTATAACTTCAAAAATTCATGTTATTTAATTAAAGTGTTCATTATTTTGTTTGTTTTGTCGATTTAAAAGTTCAATTTATTGTTACTCTTTACAAAACGCTTGACTACATAGAAAGGACTCTGTACCGAATCTCCGATACGGTTGTCAACCATAACGGGATCACAATACAAGATTAGCATAAATCAAATTATAGATAGCAATAAACCAACAAGTCGTGCAACAATGACGTTTACTCCTAAAGCGTAATAAACGCGCAAATTGAAATATACTGCGCGTCGCCCTCACTTAGCGTTTACTTTATGGAGGAAAAACTGCGCGCGCGCATGTGGGCGTGTCGTTAGCTTGCCGTCCTTTTCTCGGCGGGGCTTCTCGCTCGCACCAAGTGAATGATGGGAGCTTATTTATCGGCCCTGAAGGTGCATTATGCGGCTGTGAGAGCACTGAATAGTGAAATGGTAATTGATTCCTTGTGGCGTAGAAGCTCTTTACAATGTTGTGGTTCTGTGTAGCTTTAATACGATTTAATATATTATTCCGCTTAAATAGAAGTTTGTAGTGCAGTCAACCACAATATTGTATAAATAAACAAAGATTATTCTTTTATTATATTTCGTTTCAAGTAGGATCTGTTTAATTCAAATACCTATTGTATAAAATAAAGCAACTTTCATAGTGAATCTCAACATGACCCATTGTATAAGTATTTAATTTTATTAACTTGGACAAACATCTTACAAGTTGGGAGAGTAAATTTGACATTTTTTTTAAACACACCAGTTAATCTAGCCCCAAAGTAAGCACTGTAAGGATTGTGTTATGGTATACTAGGGTAACGGATAGAATAATAGATAGATAGAATTCGAACCCGGGACCTCTCGAATCGGCGACACCATAAAATCTGGCGTATAAAACACTCGGCCATGGAGTTCGTCAATCAGTCAGTCGTCAGTCAAATTATTGCCTAGTTTGTCTTTTTGTTGGCAATAAAATTTTGGCACATAGACATGTGTATAGTCTCCATTATGTGAAAACAGGTTGAGTTCTGAAACGTAACTCCATATTGGAGAGCTGTCAGCGACTGTGAAACCATGAAACGAGACATGACAGTTAAGGAAAGGAAGTCAATACAAAAATTGCATTCCATGTTTTACACTCGCTCCTAGTCCAGTATTTAAGTGACTATGATAAATAACTATCACGACAACGCTAATTGAAAACGTTACCGGTACCGGTGATAGGGGTACCGGTAAATCACCGGAGTAATCGGTACGCACCGGTAATGCAGCCGGTAATTAACGATAAGACGCACCTTTACCATGTCCGTTTAATGGCGACGTGATCGCAAGCTGCATGTAAAGTCTGAGGTGTACTTGGAGCATGTCCGTGCGAGTTTGTCGATATTTTTTATCACGCACGACTAAACTGTGGAATATATAGTCACCAGTAGTGACCAGACCAATACGACCCAAAATCCTTAAAAAAAATAGCGTGCTCCTCCTGCCGGAATCGCATTATTTGATACTCCTGGTGATGTAGGTGTCTATGAGCTACTATGATGATTTTCAGGTGAGATGTCAGCTCGTATCCCTATGATATAAAAATCCACTGTCCAACTAAGTATAACATAAAATTATTTAAATGTGTTTATATGTAGGTTATGTGTAAGTTTTGTTGTCAGTTTGGTGGCAGTCATGGTTTTTTTTTGAGTGTGTATGCTGTTGTTCGCAGACAACCTTTACAGCGTCACCGGGTTTGGGGATGGCGAGATCCTAAGGGGACCTCGGGGAATTGGCGAATGCCTCTGGAAGTATTGCAGGCGGATGGCATCTCCCCACGGAGGGAACATTCTCTCCGTCTGGAGCCTCTAGACCACTCGAACCTAAGGCAGTCATGGTAACGACTTACAACTGATACATAACCTATCGTCTAATAGTTTGACTAATAAGTTTTTAGTTGCCATATGTTTTTAGTGCACCGTACCCAAAGGGTAACAACGAGACGGGGACTGGGAATTTAAATATTTTTCTGTTTTCTGTCTTTCCAAAAAACTTATTTAAACAATGTCTACATTGAAAACTATGCTTTTTATTCTGCAGCACTTTTTTGACCTGAATTTTCTTAAACTTATGTTGATTGGAAGCCGTAAATATGTTTCTAATATTACGGACATATTATGCCCATTCGACCAAAAATTATATGTTGCTACATCGTTTTTTACCCTAAAACGAACAATGGGGCACTTACTGTGCACCAGACCTGTTGGGAAGATAATAGCGAGTCGGGTACACCGATGCGCGCACGCATGCCGCGTCGTAAGTTATATTGCGAAATTGACGATAATCATCTGCTCGAGCCGCCGCGGTGCTGCCCTCTATTAGAGCTGCTTTAGTTACGCCACTTAAAAATGCGAAGGAAATTGAATTTTAGAACTTTTTAAACTATTTTTAATTCAATAACCAAAGAAATAACTATTAATCTAGGGCCACTTGCACCAAAGTATTAATTCAAATGTTATGTTCATCTCTTTTGATTAAACAATTGACAAAGATGTAAGGATTTAGTTAGTTTTTCAGGGCGGTTTCCGCACTTAGTCCTAATTATTGGATCATTGTGCGTGTCTCAAAAACATTTCTGTTTACTCCAGCCAGCCTATATCGGTCCAGAAATAAAGCAGCCTTGGTAGACTGCTGTAAGCTTCCGGAAACGATTCTGGTGACTGGAGAAGTCGTGCCCATTGGTCGGCCACACTCCTGCATTCCATGATGACATGCTGTGGCGTTTCTTCTGCCTCCATGCATCCTCTGCATAGGGGGCTGTCTGTTACTCTTATTGGTCTTATATCGGTGTAATGATGTGTTAAATATAAATACGATTAAGCCTAATGGCACATTAAGAATATGTGCAAGTGAGCCCAAGAAAACAAGAAAAAATTCCCCTCACTTTAAAAGAAATACAATAATTCCGCATTTGCTCACAGTTATTTAGTCTCAAACTAACCAAAACTTGAACTTTAGAAACAAAATAACGTAAGTATATAGTAATACTTGTATGTATACGTATACATCATGACTCGGTAAAAAAATATTTAACAAAATAAATCACAGAAATAAGTGCCCTAACCTCAGAGTCATTGGGGAAGCAGATATACCGCACTGGTCTGCTCAGTATAATCCTAATAATAACATCACTGTGAAAAATTGGATATTTTTTAGTCAATTTGGGTGAAAAATATGAAGCAATATATATAAATATAATTAGAAGCAACATGCAGGCCGGCAAGGTGAGGATGACTGGTGTGGCAGGTAGAACTGCTGCACAGGCTATGTTCAGGTCTGGACTTCACCATCACTTAACATCAGGTCGGGTGGAGTCATTTGTCGGACCTATCCTTAAAAAAAATATGCAAAAAACTAGCCACATAGAAAGAGAAACCCCTGGATAACTTGATAGAATTCTAAGCAATCGAAATTCCGTGCAAAAGCAGTACCCAATATCTGAATTTCCTCTGACTAAAAATTTCTGTACTAATCTTCTTTGTATGTTTATAGAAATAAATCCCTATTTCTGTTGGTCACGCCATAACTTAAGAATGACTCAACCGATTCTAATTTCATTAAGGGGAAGTAGGGCATAACGGATTTTCCGCTTGAATTGGAACGCCCGTTCGGGGAAGTAATGCCACCTTATAGTAGGGGAACCCAAGCGGGGATTTTTGGATTTACTCGAGCGCGGCAGAATAACATATGGGGAGCAACCTTGCACGTAGTTAAGTACCCACACCATACCTGAGCCCCCTATGTAGGGCCGAACGTCTAGGGCAGCAAAAACAAAATTTCAACAAACGGCCATGACTTTTGGTCGGGTCCAAATCATCAGTCTTTTGAATAGGAGCTACTGGAGGCTTCATTCCCTTCATGGGCGAGTTCGACTCGCACTTGGCCGCTTTTTTAAGTTAAAATTAAGGAAGTAGCTGTTTCTGATCTAAAGTTATCCATCTATCAGCCTTTCTCCGTCCACTGCTGGACATAGGCCTCCCCCATAGAACGCCACAATGCGCGGTCCTGCGCTATCCGCATCCAGCGGCTCCCAGCACATTTGACGATGTCGTCCGTCCACCTTGTTGGGGGCCGCCCCACGCTGCGTCGTCCGGTACGTGGCCGCCACTCGAGGACCTTTCTTACCCAACGGTTGTCAGATCCTCGAGTGATGTGGCCTGCCCATTGCCACTTCAGCGTGCTAACTCTTCGGGCTATGTCGTACACACCGGTTCTTCTACGGATCTCCGTATTTCGGATCTTATCACGTATGGAAACACCGAGCATAGCCCTCTCCATAGCACGCTACGCGACTCTGAGTTTTGTTATGAAAAAAATAACAAAAAATCTAAAGTTAGCGCGGACGAAATTGAAGGCGGAAGCTTGTATTTTGACAAAGTCCACAATGTCTTCTTAGCCTTAAACAATGCGATGTAGCGGATCTTTATCTGGTCTACGATGATGTGTTTGTGTGTTTTCTCAATGCTGTGTTCGTAGTGCCTCGGAGAATGCTCGCGATGGGAGGGGCCGGTGCGAAGGCTCAATTTAAATGCTCGCTTACCTTACCGCTTATTAAACTACAATTATAATACGAGTCCGGCTTCGGTACTAAGGAAAGCCTTAGGTTATGCAACATGAACCTACCTATGCTCATTCGCGCAGCACTTGGTTTGGATTTCATTGAATTATTATTTGCTTTCGAAGTTCTATGTAAGGCTATACAGTTTGGAAAATTTGAATGCCACCCCCAGGGGAAGTACTCTAAATACTGGAGATAGATAATTTTACTCAAAGGAAACATTCCTTTATTTTTAAAAAGTAACGCAACTGTATTCACAGTTTTTCGAAAATGTGCTTACCACACCCGGGAATCGAACTAGCGAAAATTCAAAAAAATTACACCCTGTATTTTTATGGCATCGATCGATAGGGTCAATAATAGGGATCATATCATACTTACAAACTTAGTACATTAAATGGAAGGAAAAACGTGAAATCTTAACATATTTTATTTGAACAAAAAAAAATATAATTCTAACTAATTAGTTGCTCCAAATTATCTCCATTTTGTTGGATACACAACAAGAAATTTTCGAATAACTGTGAATGTAGTTGTGTTTCTTTTTAAAAATAAAGGATTGTTTCATTTGAGTAAAATTGTCTATCTCCAGTATTTAGAGTACTTTCCCTGGGGGTGGCATTCAAAATTTCCACCCTGTATATTATTTAGTCTATTCAATACGCATGGTAAGATTTCAGAACCTTTTTTAGAACTACTGTTTTGTTAAATCTATTAATAAATTAAAATCAAATAAGCGATTTCTATTAATTTTGTTTATTGTACTATGTTTTACTGTTTCCCAAACTAAAAATTTGCTCCCATTCTCTCTTCTTATAAATTTACTTTCACTTATAAAAAAAACCATGAATAGTTTTTAAAGCATAACCCATTTCTATTACTATACATATGAAATAACCTTTTAACTAAAACAGGTTTCAGCGGGTTAGATGCACTGATTTTATTTATTTATTGACGTTTCGCATCCTTTGCAGGAATGCGTCGTCGGAATAATAAAAAATAATTCATCATTATCATCATCAGCCTATTAATGTCCCCACTACTGGGGCACAGGCCTTCCCTATGGATGGAATAGGGAGATTAGGTCATGACACACCATGCGGGCCCAGTGCGGATTGGCGGGTGCTAACGACTGCAGATGCAGCCAGAACCAACGGCTTAACGTGCCTTCCGAAGCACGGAGGAGCTCGAGATAGTAAATTTTTTGGTCACCCATCCAATGACCGACCACTGCGAAAGTTGATTAACTTCAACGATCGCAGCCGAACGCGCTAACCAATTGCGCTATCGAGCTCCTCAACAAAAACAAATACGTCTATACGTCTTTGGAATGCTTTGCCATTGAATATTCGCAGTGCTCGTAGTAATTTGGTGTTCAAAAAACTAGTGCGTGCACACTATCTGTCGACCTAATATTTCTCTTATCTTCAGTCATGTGTAGCATCATATTTAGTTATTTCTAACTAATTTATTTTAACTAAAGAAAATATAACTAGAAAGAATTCCACGCGGACCAGGCAGCAGACAGGACCTGAATCCGCATCCTTCGCGATCCAGGCGAATGCACTGACCAATTATGCTACCGCGGCCCTGACGGCCGCGTCGAAATTTCTCTAGCCATTCTTAAGCTGCAAGGCAGGGCCATTTCTTCGCAATGTTAATTGTTAATTAATGATACTTTAGTCATATATTATATGTATTTAACGTTTATTATAGTATAGTTAAGGTAAGTAGGATAATATGTTTTTTCTTTCTAACTTTAGTAGCTCGCACTCTATCGCCATAACATGCATCTCCTACACCCTTACTGGTTAACTGGTAGAAAACGCCTATAGCATTAAGTCGACAATTTACTGTATTTTGGTAAAAAAAAATCCTGCGAAGGATGCGAAACGTCAATAAATAAATAAAATCATTGCATCTAACCCTCTGAAACTTGTTTTATTTATTTACTAGTGGCCCGCCCTCGCTTCGCTTCGGTGTAGAGCTGTAGTGTAAACTATAGTTTTTGTTTTCAGGCTTGTGTTATAAACAATGACTTTATTTATATAATTACACGTGTTATTGTGAGTCAACCATAAAAGATAGATATATGTTGTTGCGGGATATTTTTTTAGACAATTTTATGTATAATATTTCCGTCATACATGATTTCTATGTAACTTTAACCATTAAAGCTGCACACGCGACGGAAGCTTAAAAAATGGAGTAACTTCTCCCGTTTTTCCAACATTTCCCTTCACTACTCTGCTCCTATTGATTGTAGCGTATTAAAAAGTATACTATAACCTGCCCAGGAGTATGAAGAATAATTGTACCAAGTTTCGTTAAAATCTGTCGAGTAGTTTTTGTTTCTATAAGGAACATACATACAGACAGACAGACAAAAATTTTACTGATTGCATTTTTGGCATCAGTATCGATCACTAATCATCCCCTGATAGTTATTTTGAAAATATATTTCATGTACAGAATTGACCTCTCTACAGTTTATTATAAGTATAGATGATTTACGTGAAAACCTAAGAAACCAAAGAACCTTTTAATGTTTATCTTGTGTCTATTAGTCACAGCATCTCAGCTTGTCTCCAGGCATGTGACGCAACAAGTGGTCCCCCATCTACGGGGGGATCCACCCTTACCTTATTAGCCTCGCGTTGGATAATCATGCGGGGTCCGGATTGATAGGTTGAGAAACACTGGCAAGCCGCGATAGGTTGCGGATGACATAATTATGCTAAGATGGCGACCGATGCATTTTTAAAGCACGGCAAAATAAATTCATGTTTTTTGGAGTTTACTCCTTAAGAATCGATTTGCATATATACGGGGCCCGGTATGAGAAAAATGTGAGGAGTAAAATCTATCGATGAATGACGTCGTTATTTTTTTTTCTGTGGGCGTTGCTAGTGTTTATTTTATGACTAAGTTGTTCACTCTTTAATGGAATGAAGCGTTACTTTTCATTATCAATGAGATCTGTAGGTGTAATATTAGACACGATAAACCAAAACTAAAACATCGGTTGATTGGATTTTAAAGTTTTAATACGAGCGTTGGGAAAATCCTACTAGATAGCGTGAAAGGAGACCGGAATTCCATTTTCGGTGATAATTATCATCATTATCATCATCAGCCTATTAATGTCCCTACTGCTGGAGCACAGGCCTTCCCTATAGATGGATTAGGGAGATTGGGCCATGACCATGATTGTGCTAACGACTGCAGATGCAGCCGGGACCAACGGCTTAACGTGCCTTCCGAAGCACAGAGGAGCTCGAGATAGTAAATTTTTGGTCACTCATCCAATGACCGACCACTGCGAAAGTTGCTTAACTTCAACGATCGCAGCCGAACGCGCTAACCACTGGCGCCATCCAGCTCCTGTTAATGAAGCGTTACTTTTCATTAAAATGAGATCTGTAGGTGTAATATTAGACACGATAAACCAAAACTAAAACATCGGTTGATTGGATTTTGAAGTTTTAATACGAGGGTTGGGAGAATCCTACTAGAGAGCGTGAAAGGAGACCGGAATTCCATTTTCGGTGATAATTATCATCATCAGCCTATTAATGTCCCCACTGCTGGAGCACAGGCCTTCCCTAAAGATGGATTAGGGAGATTGGGCCATGACCCACCACGCGGGCCCAGTGCGGGTTGGTGGGTGCTAACGACTGCAGATGCAGCCGGGACCAACGGCTGAACGTGCCTTCCGAAGCACAGAGGAGCTCAAGATAGTAAATTTTTGGTCACTCATCCAATGACCGACCACTGCGAAAGTTGCTCAACTTCAACGATCGCAGCCGAACGCGCTAGCCACCTGCGCCATCGAGCTAATCTGGTGGATAATTATTACGACAGAATATTTTACCCATAGCATAGATAGAAAAAAAAACAGTATATTATACTTACTCAAAATAAACCTTCAATTAGAACGTACATTTTGACCGAAGCTTGACTGTAAGATTTTCAATAATACCTTCGGAATCTGTGCCGAATTATCCCGGCGCGGTCGTTCGTTCCGACCGCGCCATACGAAATTGATAAGACCTGCGCTTGCGCACGGCCGACCCTACAATCACACGTAATCGACGCTTACGACGCAAGATGATCGGCCCCGAGACGTTTCGTTAATGATGCCTTTAACTACACCAACGTGAGACTGATGGTGAGAGAAGAAATCCATATAAATATAAAACTCAAAGGTGACTGACTGATATATTGATCTATCAACGCACAGCCCAAACCACTGGACGGATCGGGCTGAAATTTGGGCTGCAGGTAGATGTTATGACGTAGGCATTCGCTTAGAAAGGATTTTGATCAATTCTACCCCCAAGGGGATAAAATACGGAATGAAAGTTTGTATGAAACTTTGTCAATTTTAAACCGATCGGGCTGAGACTTTGCATGCAGTTATAAGAAGAATCATAGATGAATGTCATTGTGTATAATACAAGCCTGAGAACAAAAACTGTAGTCTACACCGAAGCGAAGCGAGGGCGCCCCGCTAATATTGTCTTAAAACAGTGTGCAAAAAAGAATATAGAGTGTGCAATGTGATATGACAGCGCGTAGAGATCAAATTTATTGTATGTGACTCAGTAGAAACTTCTCCGTTACGGAAGGTCCGGAGCAGTGGTAGTTTCCAGCCACACCCACTCCTAAAAAAGCATTAAAGAGCATACTTCAATGTTTTCAATACGCAAGAGAGACAATTCAAGTTTGATGAAATTATAGAGAAAGGATTCACAGTCAAGTTAATGATATTCTTAAAAAGCTGCGTAAGAAAACGTCTAAAATATTTTGTGGTAATACACCGACTGATGACGCAGAGCAAGCTCAAATATTTTCTTGTAAATATCATGGTAAATACTTAGGTTATATACACGCTTTGACGCCTTATTGCACTGCACGGAAGCGGCCCAAACAATATCTATTTATATAAAACTCAAAGGTGACTGACTGACATAGTGATCTATCAACGCTCAGCCCAAACCACTGGACGGATCGGGCTGAAATTTGGCATGCAGGTAGATGTTATGACGTAGGCATCCGCTTAGAAAGGATTTTGATCAATCCTACCCATAAGGAGGGATAAAATAGGGAATGAAAGTTTGTAAGAAACTTTGTCAATTTTGAACCGATCGGGCTGAGACTTTGCTTGCAGGTATAAGAAGAATCATAGATGAATGTCATTGTGTAAAATACAAGCCTGAGAACAAAAACTGTAGTCTACACTTCAGCTCTACATCGAAGCGAAGTGAGGCCGGGCCGCTAGTCTTCTACATATGGCAGATACGGTTGTCGCTGCACACGCACGCATGTCAATATGCTTCCTAATAATCTGACATTAGACTCACACACACCTTGCGCATGAGCCGTTTTCTTTGCGTGGTTCATTTGGATTGTTTTTTCAAGGCTTGTATATATAATCAAAGGGTAGGTATGCTTGTCCGTATTTGATGTAATAAAGTTTCTTCTATAGGCTAAAGTCCTGTTTTACTAGTGGGTATGGAGCGTACGCCTACTAGAGAGGTCCCTCCAACCCGGGTTCAAATCCCGGTGGGGGCATATGATAAATACGAGCATTTGAACGCCAGTCACGGATGTTTTATATGTATTTCTATATCAATATACTTATACATGTATCATCATCATCATCATCAGCAGCCTATCATATACATGTATACAGTATATGTATTCTATCCGTTACCCTAGTATCCCATAACACAAGCCTACAGTGCCTACTTTGGGGCTAGGATAATTGGTGTGTGTTTAAAGAAAATAAGAGTAGTAATCTCGAGTGAAAGGCAAAAAAATCAAATATCTGATTCCAATTTCTCAGTGAAAATTCACCAAACGCACCGTACTAATAAATTTTATGACTATAAATAAATAATACATTACTCGGAGGTCATTTAACAACAATAATGTCAAACCTGTGACCTGTCAAAGTCAACAGCTCTATTGGCGCGCCACGGATCGACAGATACAACGGCGAATTCCTAAATGTCACTGCCGATGACTTATTATCACTCGTGATAGTTCACCAAGGTATTTATTATTATTGTGAAATGTAAATACCTCCGACCCTATAGGTTTTCCATTTGGATTGTTACTTTTAATGAGGTTATGACACTGAAAGATAGGCAGTACTTGGTATATTCACAGAGAACTGTGCTCTTTGTTCGCATAGTAACTTTATTACATAATCTGTGGCCTATGGTCTATGGTCTTGATCTCCCAATAGTTTAAAAGCGGAATGGCAATTAACTTTTTGTTTTGACGATGTCTACGGTAAATAAAAACGCATTGAAGTCACTCAGTAAGGAAGATACAAGATTTTATAGATGAAAAAGGTCTTTTTAAGTAAATAATGAACCTTTTCATGTCTACCTACGTATTTAAGGCTTTCTTTGGAACAGTTAGTCCAAACAATTTCACCAAAAACTTGTATATTATTAGCACTTCGAAAGACGAACAACAAAATTAGAGAAGATTGCTCAAATTGGCCCAAATGCACAAAAAATATTGACATACACGGTAATTCTTGGCGTAATTTATAATTCAATTTACAGTCATGAGATTTCAACGGACACCTTTGTATAATATATTTACTTTAAAAAGGACTTTTAATTTTACCGGTTTGGAAAACATACGAATCATTTTTAATGGCTATGGGTGTAGTAACATTCAGCCAAAGACTGATCGAAGTTGTTTATATAACATAAAAACAAATCTATTTTATAAAGATCGATAAAATAAATCATTTTTTTATTACACTGTGGTATTAATATCCACAACTATATTATCATTTTCACTAGATGCAAATGTGCTCAGACAGTTATTATAGATGGTAGGCGACATCATAAAGTCTAATGCCATACATTTTTCGCCAAACACCTCCATAAACACATTATAAATCTGTATATATGTTAGACTTTAAGGTATCTATCTATGGGCCTACGTTCCCTGACTATAAATTAATAAATAAATAAAATCATAAGATGCGATACACTAAAAATCTAAAATATGGTTATCTTAAAAACATAACAAAAATAATGAAGCTTCTGAATATATGGCTATAGAACCTAAATCTCCGAGCTGTCTTTGGTTAACGAGAGTTTAAAAAAATCTCTCTAATCTGTGGCTCATTCACAATCATCACACAGTTTCTGTCACAGAGTACCCTATTATAACCGGAAATGACACCTGATTTTAAAAGTTACTCATAAGCATTAACTTTAAAAACAGGCAACTATCTGTTAATCTACATGCTCTATATACTGAATCTAATCCATAATTTCGGTACTTGGCTTGATTTCCCTAGTTAACTATATAACTTATTTGTTTTTTATTATTTTAATATGTTCAGTGTATATGGTTTATAGAAGTTCTCAGGGGTGTCCGTCAATAATATTTTTTACATATCGATGGTATAGCTCACAGATGTGGTATGTGCAATAAAGTAACTTTTACACAATAGCGTTTTTAAAGTTTGGATATCTGGTATATTTAGGCGTTAATAGTTGTAGCGGCTATATTTAGATGTACCTGTAAACAAGTTCATTGGCTAACATAATATATGTAACTAGAGGAATTAAAATAAAATTTGAATGATTAAGTTTCAATTAATTACCTATGGGTGTGCACTTACCCCTTCTGTGTACTTCTTTATTGTACATACCACATTTGACTGCTTTGATATTAGGTTTTTAGAGAAAAGAAAAACCTTTTTATAATGTATTAAAAATTATTTAATTCAAATTTTTTTTCCAGTCAAACTGCCGCACTCAAAGACGCCAGTTAAATTTAATTGGCAAATAAATATCTTTTCTATTTATTTTATACTAGCGGATCACCCGCGTGGTACCCATTCCTGTGGGAATATCGGGATAAAATATAGCCTATGTTAATCAGGGATACTGTAGCATTCTAAAAAAGAATTTTCGAAATCGCTACACTAGTTTTTGAGTTAA
The DNA here is from genome assembly GCA_902850365.2 of Chilo suppressalis. Taxonomy (NCBI): domain Eukaryota; kingdom Metazoa; phylum Arthropoda; class Insecta; order Lepidoptera; family Crambidae; genus Chilo; species Chilo suppressalis. The sequence continues at coordinate 2,392,142 of OU963899.1, read as the reverse complement.
TTCAGTACATACATACAAATCTTTCCTCTTTATAATTATTAGTATAGACTAGACATAAATAAGAGACAGAGATTTAATTGTCAATTTAAGTTAACTGGCGTCTCTCGAGTGCTGCAGTAAATCTTGGAAGCATAGCATTAATCTGTTGCATTATTAAGCTCAATAAGATTATACGAATTTAAAAAATTATGACAGAACGGCTGGGTTGCAGGTTTAGGTGTCAAAATATGCAAAGTGCCACATATCACATTTGTACAATTAAGTTGTAAATTGCTTGTGAAAGCCGAATGAGGTAAGGGCACATGCAACAATTGACTGCTACAACATTTTAATTTGTAGTGAATTTATCACACTTAGTACATTAGTAGATCATAACCGGACCAACATACGCTCACCACATTTGTGCACAATAAAATATAAGTTACAAGAGCAAACTCTGTGTACTAACTCAATTTTCAATAAAAACGTACTTACCACATCTGTGAGCTATACCATCGATATATTTTTTTAATTTATTTATTGTAGATATTACAGAATAGATATTATAAAATAAGATAGTTTTAAAGAATCAAAACCTTTGATGACCCGCGAATAATTGGCACACACCGCCGCACCGCCGCCGCCGTCGCCAATAACTCTAATCGCACAGCAGTAATTTGAAGCATTTATAACCTACAGATAGCGTCATTAGAAACCTATCGTCGGTATCTCGGTCGTAACTCGGCGTTGCCCAATCTTATCCGGGAATTAACCTCGCGCCCGCAGTCGCAGCCGCAGCGGCATCAGGCATCAGGTATCTCATTGAAATCTGCGCCCGTTAGTCACGGACCGACGACGAGTAGGGCTGACGGAACAACCCAAACGGAATATCTACTCGTAAAAGAAATTTACTTTGAAAAGTGATTGATTTGTGTTAGGCAATGCATGCAATGGGCTTGACTATGATATGGTACGCTAAAGCTGTACGCTGAAGGCGATGGGTGTTCCAAAACACCTGATACACCTCCTGCGAAGACAGTATTAGGATGGCACAGGCTCAGTACACGCGGATGAGGTTCAGTTCAACCACTTTCACCCCAGCGTCGGAGTCCGACAGGGATGTATTATTTCTCCACTACTGTTCAATGTGTACACAGAGCTCATAATGAGGATTACACTTGAAGATTGGACAGATGGCATCTCGATCGGTGGCTGGAAGATCTCCAACCTGCGATATGCAGACGATACCACTTTGTTCGCCAGCAGTACCCAGTACATGGAAGAGCTTCTCAACAAAATGGAATGCGTTAGCCTCAAGTTCGGACTGAAGATAAACCGGAATAAAATAAAAATGATGATTGTCAACCGCATGTACGAGTATAACAATTCTCCTGAAACTACACAAATTGCTAATTGTGATGTGGTGCAATCATACATTTATCTAGGAGCTTTAATCACGAACAACGGGGGATGTGTCGACGAAGTGAAGAGGCGTATGGCAATATCTAGGTCTGCGATGGACAAGTTAGGGAAAATATGGAGGCATCGCAGCATATATAGAGCCACTAAAATCCAGCTGGTTCGGACACTTGTATTTCCCATATTCTTGTACGCCTCAGAAACGTGGACCCTGCGCGAAGTAGAGAAGAAGAAGATAGACGCCCTAGAGATGTGGTGCTGGAGGAGAATGCTCGGAGTATCGTGGACTGAATTCCGTACCAACGAGTCTATACTTCGAGAACTCGGCATCAAGCAGCGTTTATCGTCTGTGGTGCAGTCTCGTATCCTCACTTTTTTTGGTCACGTATGCCGCCGAGGGGAGGTGGCTATTGAGCGACTTGTGGTCCAGGGAAAGGTTGAGGGTATCAGGTCAAGAGGAATATCTCCTATGAGGTGGACTGACCAAATAAAAGCTGCAGTAAATGACTCATCATCATTACACGAATGCACAAGGAAGGCGGCCATCAGAGATGAGTGGCGGCGTGTTGTGAAGCTTGCCACCAACACCTGAATTGATGACCACGACCACTCTGTCAAGAGTGATACCGACAAAGAAAAGAAAACATAATAATAATAATTACAGTTGATTTTTTTCCCCTCATCTTACTCTCATTTATGAAGAATATCAATACAATATTGTAAAAGACAAAATTACGAGTATGCGAGCTGCAAGGATGGAAACCGGAAAGTCAAATCTATAAGAGAATTTGACATTTTAAAACTATTGTAAGAGAATATACCTAATTAGACCACACAATTTCAGCACATTTGTACAGAACTGTTAGATTAATTATTGCTACGATACTTTTGTAATATTCCTTCTGACATTTTGGTGGTGGCAACCCTAACAACCTCCTGACTCGTATCAATTTAACTGAAATGGCTTTTATTAATATTGTCTTGCACTTGTTTATGCGTGTGACAGCCCTATGGACCACACCTGCCTCTCCAAGTCACGACCCTGGCTACGGCGGGTCCCTGCAGCGTCTGTGCCGTGCAATATCTTCAGAGTTATCTACATATAGTATATCTATATGTCAGGCTGTTCTTTCATTTTCATCATCAGCTTTCTTATGTCCCCACTGCTGGGGCACAGGCCTTCCCTATCATCCTCCCCAAGATCATCAAAATGTTATATACATTATGTTTGATAAATAATAAATTAACAATAAAGTAAATAAATATTATAAATTCAGAGGAGTTCGATGGCGCAGGTGGTTACCGCGTTAGGCTGCGATCGTTGAAGTTAAGTAAATTTCGCAGTGGTCGGTCATTGGATGGGTGACCAAAAATCTTCTATCTCGAGTTCCTCCGTGCTTCGGAAGGCACGTTAAGCCGTTTGTACCAGCTGCATCTGCTGTCGTTAGCACCCGCCAATCCGCACTGGGCCCGCGTGGTGGGTCATGGCCCAATCTCCTTATTCTATCCATAGGGAAGGCCTGTGCCCCAGCAGTGGGGACATTAATAGGCTGATGATGATGAATATTAACAATTTAGGTAAATACGACTTTTACCCTCTTCATGCTGCAATTTATAATATCATCATCATTATCGGCCTATTAATGTCCCCACTGCTAGGGCACAGGACTTCCCTATGGATGGAATAGCGAGATTGGGCCATGACCCACCACGCGGGCCCAGTGCGGATTGGCGGGTGCTAACGACAGCAGATGCAGCTGGGACAAACGGCTTAACGTGCCTTCCGAAGCACGGAGGAACTCGAGATAGAAGATTTTTGGTCACCCATCCAATGACCGACCACTGCGAAATTTACTTAACTTCAACGATCGCAGCCTAACGCGGTAACCACCTGCGCCATCGAACTCCTCTGAATTTATAATATTTATTTACTTTATTGTTAATTTATTATTTATCAAACATAATGTATATAACATTTTGATGATCTTGGAAAGCCTGAAATACAGGTACACATATAATAAAACCTAGTTCAGGCATTTTGATTGATTAACGCACTCATAATTAGTAAAGGTTTTTAATTAATGTAATTGTGACTTATTTTTCATAAATAAACTTATTTTTTACAACACACACCAATTAGCCTAGCCCCAAAGTAAGCACTGTAAGGCTTGTGTTATGGAATACTAGGGTAACGGATAGAATACATATACTGTACATATATAATTATATTCATATAGAAATACATATTATACATCCATGATTGGAGTCAGTGTTGCCATCAAGTTTGAAAGAGTTGCCGTATTCGATATATCACATTGCCGTATTTTTAAATAAAAAATATGGTTTTGCCGTATTACCTAATTTTATTTATCAAAATTTATAGGTAGTTAGCATTATTATCCGGCAATGACAAACCTTCCGTATGCCGTATAATCTGAAATTATGACCTCAAATTGCCGTATATTACGGTAATTGTCGTATCAATGGCAACGCTGACTGGAGTACAAATGCTCGTATTCATCACACAAACATCTGCCCCCACCAGGATTCGAAACCGGGACCTCTCGAGTCGATGACATCATGAAACCCGGCGTACAAACCACGACCGCGGAGGTCGTCAAATTATTATTATTAATGTGTGGTTCTACCGTCACGCGTAACATCGAGAAAGGTTGACAAACGAGGACGGCGCAGAGCAAATATTAGTAAGTTAATCATAAGAACAAATTAAGTAAGCGGCGAGCGTTTGATACAACCGCTGCCGCGGGTTAAGTTTGTAGGTAGTTGTCTTCACAAGGTGTGCCGATGCTGTCGAGAGCGACTTAAACTCCGCATTTCACGAAGTAAACACTATTGAGGGCGCCCGACATCTCTCGCTTCTGTTATTGATAGAATTTATCAACGATCTGGCTTAGCGGCGGCTTGGGGCACAGGAGACGGCGGATCTCATTAAATATGATTCTTCTATCTTTGCTTTCATTTCAAATCAAGTCATCAAAACTCTCTTTCAGCCAGTAACAATTTATTATACCTCTTTATGATAAATTGATACTGGCTGAAAGAGACTTTTAAATCTAATTGTTTATTATGGCTTGTTTTTGAAATCATTGTATTTTATACGTGACATGTTATGTAAAAATGAGGATATTGTGTAACTTTTGTGGAGCGCTATCAAATGGAAATACATCGGCTGAAAACTCACGGCGTGGTTTTCACCCACGCCCGGTACGGCTGCAAATCGCGAAATATGTGAATTTAAGTATAAACTCAAAAGAAATGCACAGCGCCATTTGCAAACATAGAACGCGTCCGTATGTTATGTATAATAAGGTTCAAAATTGACCTAAAAGTAATTTGCTATACGTTCGTATTAAGAGCAAAAATTTAAGATGCAGGCATTTAGAGATCAGATGTTCAGCGGCCTCTCTGACGACAGTAATAATCTCTTATCTATTAGACAAGTCCGACCGTCCGTCTGTCAGTGGTGCTGTTTCAGCGGCCAAACCGTAAGAGATAGATAAAGAGAATGTTTAAGTTATAAATTAAGAATAGTCTGATAAGACTACAAACCGGATTTGAGTAACGTAGCACTTCCGGTTTTCGAGAAATCACGAATTTCAAACGAAACCACACAAAATCTCCGAAGTTCTCAATTAATTAAATACATTTTTTTTAAATCAGGTTTTGGTGAACATTTGGTTCACTGGTTTGCTAGTATGTATTTATTAGTTTAAATCTCTACTAAAAAAAATAAAAATGATCTCGACCGCCGACCGCTCGCAGCTTACACCGTTACCGAGAAGTTGAGCGGCGTCGCGTCATGCCGCGTTAAAATCATAGCGTCGAGGTTCCATACCTGGAGGAGACTTGTGACCGCAACTGTACCCTCCAATACTGGCCCCTGATCGTGTGAAGCCGTCACCACGATGAGAGCCGGGACTCATCGCCGGGAAACTATCATACTTTGTCGTAAGTGGATTTTATATTGAACAGAAGGCGGGGGAGATTGGAAGGTGTTCAATGAAATTTCCGTAACTCACGCACGATATAGCAGAGTCAAAGGACACTGTATTCATTGTTTACATTACAAAAGCATTAAGTGGGTCATCATCATCGTCATCATCAGCCTATTAATGTCCCCACTGCTGGGGCACAGGCCTTCCCTATGGATGGAAGAGGGAGATTGCGCCATGACCCACCACGCGGGCCCAGTACGGCTTGGTGGGTGCTAACGACTGCAGATGCAGCCGGGACCAACGGCTTAACGTGCCTTCCGAAGCACGGAGGAGCTCGAGATAGTAATTTTTGGTCACCCATCCAATGACCAACCACTGCGAAAATTGCTTAACTTCAACGATCGCAGCCGAACGCGCTAACTACTTGCGCCATCGAGCTCCTCCATAGAAATTTCTATTAGTGACAGCGAACAGAAATAAATACTTTCTACTAAACATCACTTCGCACCATCGCTTCGGGATGAGTGAAAACGTCAGTTCGGAGTCACGGAGTTCAGCTTAACTTCAACGATCGCAGCCGAACTCGCTAACCACTTGCGCTTACGAGCTCCTCCTCCAAGAACGACAAACGCACCCAAATTGATTCGTTTACATACAACAACGAACTCACCGAGTTAATGAGAGACGGACCACACCGACAGACGGACGGACGTATAAACACGTCAGTCAGATATCTCCCACCCGACTCGTCGTACTTATTTACTGCCCTATTAAATGCTAAGACGACTGGACGACTTTCCAAAAGTTGCGACGAGCGCTAAGACGCTGCACGCATGATTGCTTTACCCCTAGCATGAACCATTATCGAATTCGAATAGTTTGTGAGTGCGAAATGTCAATAATAATCATAATCAAAATCATTTATTCAGTTTAGGCTGTTACAAGCACATATGAATGTCTAGAAGCTACGCCATCGGTTCGTAAATCTACGGCGGGAGACCTTGTACTGAGAAGAACCGGCAAGAAACTCAGCAAGGGCTGTTTTTTTTCTCCCTGTTTTATCATTTACAGAGTCGTCAAGTTGAAAAATGACTTCAGATTCTCCCTGTTTTATCATTTACAGAGTCGTCAAGTTGAAAAATTACTTCAGAGACGATTCATGAAGTCACCTTTCATTACATAATGTGAAATTATACATTAATTGTTCACCTGCATTTTGATTGAATTTTGTAAGGAAACTTTTTGCGAAGGTTGCTCACTTTCAGGATTGCAGGCCTTAATTTCTTGCAACCTGCGCCATTGAACTCCTCACACTATCTAATTGGTAGTTAATGTGATAGATGACGAGCTGTACTGTGCCGATCTCAACCCTCGCCGTTCCAATCTCAGTTTGAAATTCTTTGATCATATTAATAAACAAATAATCACTTGTTGCTAATTAATTACTTTGATGCCAAGTAACCAAGTCAGAAATCAGAAATCAGAAATCAGAAATCAGAAATCAATATATCTTTATTCAAATTGGATGTATACTACAACTCTTTTGAATCGTCCAAAAAAATTTTTATCCCTACCACTCGTTATGGACATATTTTTTAGCTGCGGAGAAAAACGAGCGAAAAAAACTCCACAACATTAAAAGTCTAATGTAACAACATTTACAAATCATTATGTTGTTAGTCATTACTTGACCTAGAATTCTTCAATTAATAAACATGGTTAGTAAGCAACAAAAATTTATTTTTAATTATTTGTTTATTTTCATTTGGGAGACATACAGTTTTACACAATTCAATTAAGTAAGTAACGCTTATAACTTTTCCACTAACCAGTTAAGTTTCAACAAACTGAAACATTCATACACTTTCATAATTTACTTTAAGTTACGTACAATATTTAGAGTTATGTGAATAGAATGAACATGATAATCAAAATTTATGGTAAGAAAATAATTACTGAGTGTTAGGATAAAACGACCTTATAGCATTCATTTCTAAATTGATTGTAAGAAAGGCAAAATATATCCAATCCCCTGAAGTATTTATTATAGCTGTGACATGCTCTAGAAATGAAACTATTTGCAGCAAACTTGGTCCTGCTGAATTGTAATACAAACGTGTTGTCAGACCTAGTTCTATTCGGACAACGGAAACCAACCCTCTGCAAAAGGAACGGCGAATCTACAAGGTCATTAATAAGTTTGTAAAGAAATAATTAATCTCTAACAGTTCTGCGATGTTGCAAGCATGTAACCTGTAACTTTGTTTCACAATCATCTGTTTCTGTTTCTTAAGTACTTCACAAATTTGTGTTGAATTCTTTCAATAGCATTAATGTATGTATTATACCTACTGTGGATTCCATACACAAGAAGAATATTCAATTTCATTGAATTCTCATAATTGACAGTCTATCATTTGATCAATTTCTAAATGTGATATAAATAAAGTTGCTGAAGTAAATATTGTAAAGGTTTTGACTTTTATATTAAAACGACGCTAAAATTGAACTTCCGCTCAATGTGTCAGTGATGCGCTATATTAGCACCCTTTAAAACTGTCCCATAATACGGCCGCGCGGGCAGGTTGAATAGACAACGACATCAACATCAATCTCCAAGATCCACATTTGATTCCCGGATCACACATGGAGGGGAGCATTGAACAGTTTCCGCCCTAAAAGTTTATTAACCTGTTCATTTGTATCACAAAGTGCGCACGGCGGGCATCTTTATTTATAACTAGCGGCCCGCCATCGCTTCGCTTCTGTGTAGAGCTGAAGTGTAGTCTACAGTTTTTGTTCTCAGGCTTGTTTTATACACAATGACATTCATCTATGATTCTTCTTATACCTGTATGCAAAGTCTCAGTCTCAGCCCGATAGGTTTAAAATTAACAAAGTTTCATACAAACTTTCATTCCCTATTTTATCCCTTTGGGGGTAGAATTGATCAAAATCCTTTCTTAGCGGATGCCTACGTCATAACATCTACCTGCATGCCAAATTTCAGCCCGATCCGTCCAGTGGTTTGGGCTGTGCGTTGATAGATCACTATGTCAGTCAGTCAGTCAGTCACCTTTGAGTTTTATATATATAGATTAACGAGCGGCCGCTTGCGACTTCATCCGCTTTACTTTGGGTTTTCGTGGATCCCACAGGCCCCTAACATGTTTCCGGGATAAAAAGTATCCTAAGTTTAAATCCAGGTACTAAGCTATATGCGTACCAAATTTCATCCAAATCCGTTCTGTAGTTATTGTGTGATTGAGTGGCAAACATATAAAAATTGACGTTTATAATATTAGTAACATAAACATGTAGAAGATGAAACATCTTTTCAAAAAATCGTATAATTGTAAAAATATTTATAAGGAAAATTGCACTAGAGTCTGTGCGGAAAGAGAATGGGATTTAGATTGGAGGGCGCTGTAGTGCTTTTCTACCGCATTTGTAAGGTTTTACCCCTTTTAGACATGATTAAATACAAAAACCGCAAGAAATCACAACAACAAACAAATCCGTATCAATACAAAACTTTGACGGTGTACAGATTGCTGGGTTTGATTGCCAAATAAAAATCTTAATGTTGGTTTTGTTTTTCGCCACGCCCATTCTCTTTCCGCACAGACTCTATAAATGAATTAAAACAATTTTATTTTTATGAATTTTAGCTTTGCAGGTGTAGACATAAGTGCCATTTTGTTTACAGCAAACTAATAGTCTTCATTGAATATATCTTCTCAATCGCCATGTAAAATATTTAAAAAAATACATTTTTCCGACACATACTTTTATATTTATTGAAAGGTGAATGCATCTTTTTATCACTCCCATTAAGGAAGCCACGACATATTCCCATGTGTTACCAACACCACGAAGGTACTTCAAAGTGAAGCTCACATCGCAAACCATTTTTATCGATGCCATATTGCGTTCGATTTCCCGCTGAAATCGACGATCACCCACACAACTCTCAACATCTTCGATCTTACTCGAATAGATTACGAATAAAGATAAACCCTATTCGATATTTATGCGATTGTTTCCGTTTCTGTTGCCATCTCCCAATCGGTAACTCACGTCAGCAATAACAATTTATATCGATACGAAACTGTTATTGAATAGAGCATCGATAACGATACAACCGAAACCAAGAATCGAGCTAAGTGAATAACCGACAAAATTACATTTGCATTCGATTATAATCTGTTCCTCGTACGCTTTTGGTAGCTCCTATGGCTCAAAACTGTGCGAGCTCGCTTCAAGGAATTCGCATTACAGTGTGGTAGCCGCTTTAATGGGTGCTATTTAAATAATTCATAGTAATAATTCGGTCGTGATAATAAATATGTCGTGTTTGAAGAGTGTCGACCCCGTGTCTCGATCGTAAATCGTCGGCTCGGTCGATTATCGTCTTATAATCGAATCAATAACAGCTATTCTGCGGCACATTCCGCAAACGATCGGCTTATATCCGTTTTAATTGAATTAATATTCATTCGGTTCATCAAAATGGTTATTTGTGTATGCCATTGGATTCTTTAGTGTTACTTTTGCGTAAGCACAATTGAGTATAAGATTTATAGAACTTTCTGAACATGTAATTAGATGAAACAAAAAGTTTATTATTAAGTAATTGGACAGTCGATAAAGTCCATAATAATCCATTCCCATTAAGTCTTATTTCTTTTAGTATTTGCTGGCTTCGAAACGAGAGAAAACGTTTGAATACGCTTCCTGCAAAATGTCATTGCAAGCAAATAGCGGAATGCTAAAACTGTATTCTATATCTGCCCATGAATACTACAACTCTTCGTAACCAACGAAGTAATTTAAGATTTAAATGACAAAATTATACAAATTCTACGTTGTTATTTAATTCCTATTTGGTAATTAACAAAGAGATCATCAACATTTCCATCTCGTTACTTCTAACTATAGTAAGTACCTATGTAGTATATATATATATATATATATATATATATATATATATATATATCATTCAAGAAAACTACCTCTAATTTAAAACAAAAAAGTTTCGCACGAGAAGGATTCCGTCTACGACCCCAATTCGATAATTTTTATTATTTATTGATGAAACGGAATTTTTTTATCTCCCTTATGATGTCGATTCTGGCATGATTCTCTAAAGCTAAACTTAAATTTGACAACAGTGTATCTTTGTCATTCTCTATACAGAATGAAAAGGACAGACTGATGTTAAATTTAGTTTTAAGTTTAGAGAATCCTGTCAGAATTGACACCATTATCTTGATACGTGGCTATCCACAACCGTGCAATTTTAAGATATTTTTTCCACGTACGACAAAACTGTGGAATATATAGCGACAGCTAGTAGTGTTACCGGACGAAAAGGGACCTGAAAACCTTAAAACCCTTAAAGACCGGCATCGCACTTGTGATACTCCTGGTATTGCAGTTGTCTACCATCAAGTGAGCTGTCTGCTCATTTGCCCCCTAAGATACAAAAAAAAGACTGATATCGCCATTAGGTACTAACCCAAACATGATACTGACTACCTCACACTCATCTTGTAAACTAATATTTCACATTTATATAAACTCAAAGCTCAAGTTACTCGAAAGTAGACATACTTCAAACTCTATAGACAGGTAAGTATCTACCTAACGCCGCTTATCGACCAGTTTGTTAAGCATAATTAAAATTATCAATCATTTTCACTATACATAATTATCGTGCCGGTGACAACCATTCACAATTCTCTTAGAGTGGCCGCACACCTGCCGATTTCTTCTCTTCTGGCGACGTCATTAATATACTCGTATAACATCAATAAGCTCCCGGTTTTTGTGCCGACTTTTCCTTAGAACTAAAATTTTCTGTATATTATTTAACTCTGTGAAGGTATTTTTCGCCAGTTTTTCTCCACTGTTAAAAAAATGTCCTCAACTGGTGGTAGGGAAAAAAATATGGACGATTTAAAAGAGTTGTATTGTGCCTCCAATTTGAATAAAGATATTTTGACTTTAATGCAAAACAAGAAGGTTCGTAAGTTTCTGGTCAGCAAAGACAACCTCTCGTTTTAAAGTACGATGCTATTGTATGTCATAAATGGGATATCGACAAGGAAAATATTAAATAAGTAAGTAGGTATGAGAAATACCCACCATCATTAGATGTTACGATCCTGTGGAGATCTGATGTCTTTTTTGAGGGAGTTTTTTCTTACATCGCAAGCATCTGTTCCTGATTTCGCAAGAGTATAGAGCATTTGCGCAAATCGTCACTCCATCATGCCTGAGGACGTCCTACACTACGTTTGCCTAGACGCGATCTCCACTCCAGAGCTCGTCTACCTCAACATGGTCGTCGCAAGGTGGCTGGCAGGAGCTGGATGCGAGTAGCCCAAGATCGATCTGAGTGGCGTGCAATTGGAGAGGCCTATGTCCAGCTGTTGATGATGATGATGATGATATAGCATTTTACCATTATTATCAACAAACTTTTAATGATGGCATGGCGAGAATGGACCATAATTTACTACGCGAGCCCAGTATGGCTTATTAGTGCTGACGACTGCAAGACAGCCCTGACCAAAGACTTCTGAAGTACACAGGAGGTGGAGAGTATGAATTATACAGGGTGATTATAGGATGGGTGCAAAGGTTTAAAGGGAAGCGACATAAAACATTTAGAACCATTGGCGCCATGTTTATTTTAGAGAAAGTATGTCTTATGACTTTTGGTAAGAAAAAAACAAAACTGAACTATAAGTTTCAAATAATGGTCAGTTTGCATGATAAATATATATTATGTACAGGAATATTTAGGACACCTTTCATACGACTGGCCATAGAGAAAGTTGCCTAACACTCACGATCGGTTCAACAAAGGATATCTACTAACAATGAATTGGCTTAGTAAAAAACATTTAACTTCAAGATGCCAGTACTTCACCTGCTACTGGTGTTAGTTTGCATTCAGCCTTAACAAAATAAATCTGTCGCTGGCCGTCACCGCTCGAGAAACGAAACTTGTTCATAGGTAATGTAGTTTTATTGAGTGTATCCTCTATTTTATTATTATATTTTAAGATAATCTCGTTTTTAGTTAAATTTAAACAAGTTGGTTGCTTTCTGACAGTAGGTAGCTAATATAAATAAATTAATAAATATTTCCAACACTCACACCAATCAACCTAGCCCCAAAGTAAGCACTGTAAGGCTTCTGTTATGAATGGTGAACATCCATGAATGGTTTATAAATGCTAGGGTAACGGATAGAATACATATACAGTACATATATTATAAGTATATTTATATAGAAATACATATTAAACATCCATGACTGGAGTACAAATGTTAGAGTTCACTGGCATGGCTTTTGGTTTTACACCAATTAACCTGGCCCCAAAGTAAGCACTGTAGGCTCGTGTTATGAATGGTAAACATCCAAGAATGGTGAACAAATGCTCGTATTCATCACACAAACATCTGCATTCAACGGGATTCCCCAGACGCGCGCTCCAATTCGAGCAGAAAATTCGCCTTTTTTTTTTGAGTGTGTATGCTGTTGGTCGCAGATGACCTTTACAACGTCACCGGGTTTGGGGACGGCGAGATCCTAAGGCGACCTCAAGCCGAGAATTGGCGAGTGCCTCTGGAGGCATTCCAGGCGGATGGCGTCTCCCCACGGGGGGAGTCTCCTCTCCGTCTGGAGCCTCCAGACCACTCGAACCTGAGGGGGTCGGCTCAACTAGAGGGCGTCTCTGAGACTCGGACCTCGGCCCTAGTTAGCCATTGTCGTGTGGGGCGGGGAAAAACACCCAGGTACGTACCTGTACCTGGTATAGCGTGTCGTGTGTAGACCGGGTCTTCGCACTCTTATCCTACGGGTGTCTGCCTAATGCTAAGCTAGAATGCACGTTTGCTAGCTGTGTAGTGTTGGTGTTCGTGAAATTCGCCGCTATGCCCCACGTCTCTAATTCATCTGTCACCAAAAACTCTCTACTTTGAACGCAGTCCGCTAAAAGTTATAAATACATCACGTTATGCATCCGAACTGAATTATTTAGTCGGAAGAAATAAAGCGACGAAATTATGTGCATGTGACTTAGAAGATCACTCTGATTTGCGATTGGTGATATGTTAGCAACTATGTTATCGCTAATATTTCACTCGAACTAAATCCTGGATATATTAAACACGTCTTATTAAATTGGATTATGAATGGATAATATGTTTACTAATGCCGCAATAGGGGTGATGACGGGGTACAGTAAGCGAAATTCTATTTAGTCCGTCAGTTAGATGATCAAAAAATAATGGACACGTATTTTTTCTTTGGGCAATCAACCAAAAAATGACAAAGTTATAGCGCGGCAAAATTTGGGAGTAGGGGCTCGTGACGTCACTTTTGAGTGAATGCGACTTTTGAAATCAATATATCTCCGCAATGTTTATATTATGTGAAAAAAGAAAAAATACGTGTACAATACTTTTTGATAATCTACCTGATAAACGAAGAAAAAAAAATTAGTCATCATCCCTATTACATTTGATCGCTAGCCCGTCTTAGGGTGCATAAAAGAAAGTACTCGAATTCGGACACCCGAAGCAAATATTTACACTGGAATTCGGACTGGGAGACGGTGTCGGGTAAACAAAAGGAAATCTATGTTTTTATTTTTTTAAGCACTTTACTGCTAGATGTTTAAACACTTAAGAAAAGTTTTTACTAGAAAAAAATCCAAATCCATCCATTGTGGGTTACCTACAATGCGGAGAAATGGCGCTGCCTTGCAGCTTAAGGCTAGAAAAATTTCGACGCGGCCATCAGGGCCGTGGTAGCATAATTGGTCAGTGCATTCGCCCGGATTACGAAGGGTGCGGGTTCGAGTCCCGTCCGCTGGATTTTTGAAGTTATACTTTTTTAGCCGCGTTATGAAAAAATTATAAGAGTGAAATTTTAAGATGCGCGCGCATCACTGTAACACAAAAGTAACATAATGAAGTTAGCCGCGGGCGCGTTATGAAAAAATCATGTGAGTGAAATTTCGAGATGCGCGCGCATCATAGTAACACAATAGTAACACCATGAAGTTGGCCGCGGGCGCGTTATGAATGTTAGTGTCTAATAATGGTGGATTATTAACCACATGTGTTCGAAAGGTACTTTGAACGATCCACGGAGCTCCATAAGATGATCGCGTTGTCAAAAACAATGTTGGCACGCTCGTCGCCTCTGATCACTGTTTTCATATTTATAATATTTATCCACATGTTTCTAGTTTCTATATAGACACAACGTGTTTTAGTTACTTACAAGTGCTAATTACATATGGACTAGACGATAACTTAAATTCAGTAGTGATTTTAATTGAATATTTTGAATATTTATTTAATTTTTCAAATTAAAACTGAACTTAATTGACTGTGTTAACTATCCTTTTCCAGTCCTTTTATTATTTTATTGTAATCATTAATTATTTGCATTCAATTAAAAACTATTTTTAATGATGCTAAAGAAGTATAACTTTTCACGCGCGTACATAAGTTACACGCATCCATTTTTTCTAGTAAAAACTTTTCTTTAAAAGGAAATCTACCTGAATACGGGCGTACTCGACTCCGTACATTTACAATTCGTCGTTTACTCGAATGCCATTGGCATTTGTATTCGGGCTAGCGACCAAGTATAATCGTGGCATAAGATTTTGAAATATATCATAGACGTTAAGGCGAAGTCTTGCATAATTAGTTTTAAGCTTTGATGAATTAACTGTGAAGTAGCGGACGGGACTCGAACCCGCACCCTTCGCAGTCCGGGCGAATGCACTGACCAAGCTACCACGGCCATCTTGGTCGCGTCGAAATTTTCCTAGCCTTAAGCTGCAAGGCAGCGCCATCTCTCCGCATTTAGGTAACACACAATACCAAATGAATACTTTTTCAAGTATTGAACATTTGAAAGAAGAAATAGCAATTATAGTTATGCATTTATTTTTATTTTTTAAGCATTTAACTACTAGATTTTTTTTCTAGTAAAACTTTTCTTTAGTTTTAAACATCTAGCAGTTAAATGCTAAAAAAAAAACTATGAGGTGTTTCAATCTTTGGTCACATTATGCAACAGAGGTATACTATGATGTTATTTGTACGCGAAAGTCTGATTAAAGAACGGCTCTTACATTCCAAGATGATAAATGATTACATACTTTTTTAAGCTGTTCAGTTACACTGTATTATAAATAATAAATATTTCCAATACTCACACCAATTAGCCTAGCCCCAAAGTAAGCACTATAAGGCTTGTGTTCTGGGATACTAGGGTAACGGATAGAAATACATATTAAACATCCATGACTGGAGTATAAAAGCTCATATTCATCACACAAATTTCCCCCACCGGGATTCGAACCTGGCACCTCTCGAGTCGGTGACATCATGAAACCCGGCGTACAAACCACTCGGCTGCTGAGGTCGTCAAGTTGTCGTATTAAGATGAATTACATAAACATTTTAAGATTATTCGAGTACCTTTATGAGATGTTTTGTAGCAAATTATAAGAATTAAGAAATCGCCTTTGCGTCATAAAGTAACGAGTTGATTCCCGGCGACAAATCGGCCTCCTGTATATGCTGACGCTCCTGTTACAAGCCGCTCTGGTTGGTCACATAGGGTTCAGGTCACAATGGCGATTTGCACCATGATTTTATTTAATACGCAGTCTCACCACACGCGCAAACGCGAAGCACAATAACATAGGAATAATTTCATTAACATAGGAATAATTTCATTAACATAGGAATAATTTCATTAACATAGGAATAATCTTTTGTTTATGCATTTCAACATTTAAAACGTGTGACTGATTTTAGATCCGCTCTTACTGCTTACTATGCATATGCTCATTCAATACTATCATATGGTATAATTTTGTGGGGAAGCTCATCTGACGTAGACAAATTATTTATAATGCAAAAGAAATGCATACGAATTTTGACAAACATCGATCAGATGGAATCATGTAGACCTTATTTTATTAAACATAGAATTTTGACCCTTGCATCCATACTCATCCTTGAATCATGTAAATTTGTAAGAAAACACCCAGAATTTTATTCACCAATAGTAAGTGTTAAAAGAAATAATAGGTATTTAAATAAATTAGAAGTGCCATACAGCAAATTAAGATTGGTTTCGGATAGTCCTCATGCTATGACAATAAAAATCTATAATAATGTACCTAATAATATAAAGAACGTTGAAATATCAGCCAAATTCAACAATCAATTAAAATCATATTTAATCCAAAAATGTTTTTATAATTTAAAAGAATTTTTTGACGACAAATGTAATTGATTTTTAAAGTTGACATTTTCATTATTATTATTATTGCTTATTGACATTGTTAAATCTAGTTTATAAAATTGAATTGTTTGTTGTGTAAAAATTAAATTATTATTATTGTTGTTTATTGAAATTGTTAAATCTATTTTATTAAATATATTTGTTGTGTAAAAATGAAATGTGAACTAAGTATTATAATATAATTATTTAACAAGCCCTCTGGCTTGATATTTGCTATGCCCTTGCAGGGCGTCACATATTTACTTTACATAAATTAACGTACCACCATGAATGTTATGTGACATGCAATAAATGAATAAATAAATAAATAATTTCATTAACATAGGAATAATTTCATTAACATAGGAATAATTTCATTTTTTTCGATTAATTTATTTTAATTTTATTTAATTGTTATAGGTACTTATTTCAATAGAAAAAACAATTACAATTTAATTTTTCAAAAGGGGGCTTTACGTCTAATCTACCACAATTATCATATGGACGACAAAGTTTTTATATGAATAGAGAGATGTTTAATGTCTTTCATGGTAAGAAGGTACATTTTTATTTAAGGCCTGTACCCTTAGTACGAGTTTTACAATTACGAAAACTATGATAGTTTTCGTGAGCTCGCACTCGTACTAAGGGTACTAATTTTATTGTTTTCGTTTCAATACAAATAAACAGTGTTTAGATTCCATCATTAAATCATTTGCGTCTTCCTAAATTTTAAGTATATTTGGTTATTTTTCACCAAAATGTACATAGAAACATGATTTACAATTGGAAAAACTATGATAGTTTTCGTGAGCTCAATCACGTACACTGAATAGTTGAAGAATACACATAAAATATATTGCTACCACATTAAACAGTGACTTTTGCACATCATAAATGCAATAAAAGACTTCGTCGGAGGTAGGGTTGCAACGATATATCGGAATATCGATAATATCGATAATATCGAGACCAACATATCGATATTTATATCGATATTTAAAATTCACTAATATCGATAATATCGATATCGGAAATTCCAAAATATCGATATTTCGTAGACTAAATTTGAACACAATAATATCAATAAATGTACCTGCTATGACTATCTAAATTGAATAATATCAAAATAAATATCGCTTTGAAATCGCAAGAGGTTATAGAAGTATTAAAAAAATCTTGAACCCCAAGAAATATACTAAACTGGTGTGGGTTCGGGCATGATTCTCTAAACCTAAAATTAAATTTGACAACAGTGTATCCTTGTCATTCTCTATACAGAATGAAAACGAGAGACAGATGTTAAATTTAGTGTTAAGTTTAGATAATCATGCCAGAATCGACACCAACGTATATAGGTATAATCGTATACCTAATGGTAACTCATGTGCTTAAATAAAATCCTTGCCCCTCTTTCTAGATAATTGTCAACTACTGATTAATTGAAATTTAATATCATTGTAATATAACACAAAATCAAATTAAGAATCTTATACAAATCGTTTTTTTTTTAAGCTCGCCAAGTCAAGAAAGTAATTTTGGAAGTTTTGGGCTTACCCTATTCTGAAGCCATGGGCACGCCCCTGATGTTTTAACATTTTAAACAAAGTAAATATCTTTGATTCGAAATTGCTTTTGATTTGATACTTCTTACAGCGCTATAAAAATATAGAAAATATCTATAAACATCGTGTTGGAAATGTTGGAATGGCTGATATATCGGATCGGAAATCGATATTTACCTGCCCACATTATAAATATCGATATTTCGGAAACCTTTGCTTCCTTAATTTTAGGTTTTTGCTTTGCAAACTTAATACAAAGCAAAAAAGAAAAAAATATCGATATATCGATAATATCGAGTTAAAATGGTCGATATATCGGATATCGATATTTTCCTGACTTCGATATAAATATCGATATAAATATCGATATTTCAAAAGACTTTGCATCCCTAGTCGGAGGGTAGACCGATATGTCTTCCAAAAACAGCCTACCCGCAATTACTTCAGTTACTCCGTGATCATGGCGCTTGCAACAGTGCCGAAATATCGGAAACTCGCTAAAAACAAGGTACATGGTAACAATCCCGTAAATAACTTATATTACTACAATCATAAATGTTTAAACTTATCAGAACAACATATAATATGATGACAATTAGCACATATTATTACGAAAAATCTTAAAAAAGTTTGGAAGAATTTTCCCACAGACCTTAATATCGATATAGCGAATGTTGTCATTATGAAACAGCCCTTACCAGGTGTAGGTAGGTAGTGTCAGGTTTCAGTACTAACTGTCAGTGAGCAGGATGCAGCAGCTCTCATTACGAGGTCGGCATTACCCACATGTACTGACGGCGGCAGATTAATCATTACACTCTCCGGTGTCGACATTTCGTATTGAACAAACAGATATATCAACAGACCTCAAGCTAACGACCTCCATGGCCGAGTGGTTTGTACGCCGGGTTTCATGGTGTTGTGGCGGCGACATCTATATGCCCCACATATAGACAACGGATGGAGAAAATCATTACTCACCCATCCTCAAGAGATGGCGTTACCTGCACTGCGATCAATAATAGTATGGAAGCCTACATCGCGCAAATGAAATTCGGAAGCTAACTCTTCATATATACGATGCCCGACCAACATCAGTCCGCATCATCCCCCTCTCGGGGGGTGATCGCTTCAGATGAAGCTTGTAAGGCCCTTCTGGCCATAAGCATGAATAAAGGGTGTTTTTTAGTCAGTAAGAGTCTGACATAACCTTACAGCCGGCTGTAGGGTATCCATGAGGATTTCTCACCCTCTCCCCCGCCTGGGAGGAAACAAAAAAAAAAAAAAACCAACATCAGTCGGGCCGCGGCCCCCGAGCTACCATCACCCAGCTCGGAGGAAGATCTTCCCCTTTGGCCTTCCTACAGTGTCGCCGAATAGAGAGGTCCCGGGTTCGAATCCCGGTGAGGGCAGATGTTTGTGTGATGAATACGAGCATTTGTACTCCAGTCATGGATGTTTAATATGTATTTCTAAATAAATTAACTTATTTATTTATACTTTATTGCACAAAAGTATGTACAAGTGGCGGACTTAATGCCATTAGGCAGTCAACCGGAGAATTTTAGCAAAAATCTTAAGGTAGTGCAAAAAGAATTCATCAAATTACTTATTATATTTATATATCTATGAAATCAGGATCTTATATATGTACAGTATATGTATTCTATCCGTTACCCTAGTATCCCATAACACAAACCTTATAGTGCTTACTTTGGGGCTAGACTAATTGGTGTGTGTGTTGGAAATATTTAATTATTTATTTATAATGAATTTCGGGTGCACGAAAGACATAACTCGAATTGAGACACCCGTAGCAATATTTACACTAGGACCCTACCCGACTACTGGCGTACTCGACTCAGTTTATTTACACTAAGTCATTTACCCGAATTCCATTGGTACTTGTGTTCGGGCTAACGACCAAGTATAATGGCGGCATTACTTTAAAACTCACGAACGAATAACATATGGGTGTAAAATAATATTAACAGCGAATGCGCCAACAAACAACATCCCACATAACAGCTGATTCCAGAGCACGAACTAGTACTTAGTACACAATATAGTTATAATGTTCAAAATCTAAGAACCTAAAGAAAATATAACTAGAAAAAATTCCACGCGGACCAGGCAGCAGACGGGACTCGAACCCGCACCCTTCGCAATCCGGGCGAATGCACTGACCAATTATGCTACCGCAGCCCTCACGGACCGCGTCGAAATTCCTCTAGCCATTCTTAAGCTGCAAGGCAGTGCCATCTCTTCGCATTATAGGTAACATACAATGTCAAATGAATACTTAAACATCAAGCAGTTACATGCTTTAAAAAAATACTAAGAACCTATCAATTTTGGAAACTAATTTTTGTTTTGGAATATTAATGTCGAAGCTATTACTAGAGTAGCCCGCGAACTTTGACAATATTGACAAATGACGGCACATCTCTTTATCTCGCACTCATGATTCTAATCCTTCATGCTTCTAATGGCATAGTGAGCCATTGGCCCTGACTCTAACGACAGAAGCTAACCTAACCCTAACCTATCCAGCGACACTAGGTCCGCATAGTAGGTCATGATCGTCCGTTATACTCCGACCATAGAGAAGGATACGGACACAGTAGTTACCTACCTATCTGTGTTTAATACGCCGTTGATATGAAGAAGGTTATAAATGACTTATCGCATATGTTTGTTTGCACCCATCATACGCTTTCATTTAAGTAAGTTAGAATATAAAGAATTAACAAAAATCTTTAAAACAATCTTATTGTCAAAGCCTACCGTGTGCGGCCACACCGCCAGCGGCGGTCTTTACGAGCGCCATAAACTGTTGTTCACTTGTTTATCGACAGCCTCGGCCGCATCCTGCGACCTTCCCAAATGTGTTTCCACAAATTAATAATGCAATAGACAGCTTTTATAGTCGCCCGACAATTAAAAGCGCGTGTGAAACGCGTAAAACCGTCGTAAAATCAACGAGCATGAGAACAACAGTCATGTTTTACGTGATTTACGATTAATTTAAAATAGAAAAGGTAATAAACACCATCTGTTAATGATATGTAATTAATAAAAATCAAGTCTTGATGATTTCTCATCAATAAAGTGTCAGCAATATTAAGTTAAACACATGTTATTTCGAATATTTTTTTATGTATTTGTTTCTTAGGTTTTCACGCACATCACTCATTAAATAAAACTAGTTTTTACGGGTTAATGCACGAAACTTTATTTATTTATTGACGTTTCGCAGCCTTTTCAGGTCTGCATCGTCAGAATAATGATTTTTTATTTAAAAAAACTAGTTTTATTTATTTTTTTATGTGTTGAATAAATAATGAAAGAAAAAAGTTGGAAATGTCAAAATTTTTCTACAATTTTATTGTCTGAGGCATAAAAATAGCTGATGCAATAACTCATCAAAGGACTTTAAAGTCGATATTGCAATATGTAGAATACAACCATATTTGATTCTCTAAGAACTTAAATTTTCAAATAGGTAACCTATTTAATTGGCCCCTGAGAAAGTTTTCCAACCTTCACGAACGCGTACCAATTTGAAACAAATTCACAATTTCCCATCCATCTTGTAGAGATCCCATCTTTCGGGCACTGAAGTAATATTATTGCTGTCGAAGAAATCAAATTATGAATCACGTCCCGAAACAGTTCCGTTTTATCGCGTGAAAAAAAAACGTCCCCGTCCACAAAAAGCACGGCTGACGAGAATAAATCACAACATTATTTCGGAGGAAAACAGAACTTTTCCCGCGCCAAGCAGATCGGCCAGTGTGTCAGCCCTAATGAATAGCCCAAATCGCCTTGTAAAAGTTTACGACTGATAAAATCAGTTATAAAACTCTATGAAGTCGTAAATTCAGCGGCGATCGGGAGCGTTTAAAAGACGGCAGCCATTCGGTACTCCATAAATCAGAGTTCGGCATTTTTCGGGCCTATTCGGCCGCGATCGTAAAGATTAACCGCCCTGTGTTTGTAAACACTACTTTTATGCGGAGTCGACGAGATTTTTTACCAGCCTTTTTTGACTGTTTTATGATGGTTTTACGAGTTCGCATAGGTAGTTTGCTCGGCTGTAAAGTTTGATTGATTTCCTTTGTGAACATGCCCCGTCTGTTTATTGGACTCAATCAATGAGCGTTCAAAATGCTGATGGTGATTGACGGACGATCAATGCAGCAGAGCAAGTCCTCTTAACAGATTGCAAACGCCAGAAGATCGTGTGAAAAATTCTATTGATGTGAATGTGAGTGTCTAAGTAGGTAACAAATTTTAAATGAAAATATTAGGAACAGTTGACCTGTTATAGCGAGTAGCCCAAGATAGATCTGAGTGGCGTGCACTTGGAGAGGCCTATGTCCAGCAGTGGACTAGGATAGGCTGTTGATGATGATGATGATGACCTATTGAATTGTATGACACTGTTGTTTCATCTCAACAATTAAGAGTCAACAAATGCCGAAAATGTCGGCATTAATACTAAGAGAACTCTCTAATAGAGCTTATAGTGCATTTATATAAAAATTTCAGAACAATATAAATATGTAGTTGAAACGATTTTCCCATTTATTTACAGGTATACTACACCAATTTCCAGGTATTCTCCCAAAATAAATCCAGAAGAGAATAAATATATTATCTGGGCTTTTTAAACACTGTCTTTTACAACCGAACTCATTCACACACCACGTTCTCTTTTCAAACGTTAAAGGCATAAAAGTAACAAAACCGCAAAGTCATTATGTGTTTTTTTTTTTCTTAACCCTTCAATCAACAATATGGAGCCATTCGCGACAAACAATCAACCAGTGGTTAGCCGTGAAGGGTTGCAATAAAAACTCAAGACGAGGAGTCGGCAGTTGTAAAACAATAAAACCTTGGCCTTTACGGCCTCCGTGTTTGGCTACGATTGTTTCCGAACGCGTAAAAACGTGTTGTAAAAACCTCTTTTGGACTGCACCCATCGTTGGTTGATTTTGAATTCTACATGAGGCGCGGTGACAGGCCTTATTGACTTGCGCTTTAATTTATCTGCATTATAAATGAGAATATTTTTTTATCATATATATGTGCATGTACTTTATTATATTTCATAACTACTACTACATAAAATTTTAACTAATTACTTTACACTTACAATTCTACTTTAAAATCATCGTTCATCTAGAATTTTTGACGTAATTCTCTGAGATATATACTTCTATTTTTGGTTATACTAACCCCTTGCACCCTTGGTACAATAATCCACATACGATTTAAGACGGGACATTATTTTTATATTGCATTAGAGGTATTTAATTTACGATGTCACTTATTTTTAGTAGCATTATTAAATATATTTCTGTAGTTACATTTATAGGTTTCTAGTGAGACCAAGAAATCTGTATCTAGTAAGCACACCTACAAGCCACAGATACTGGCGAACCGCGCTGATGCCCAACAAAGCTCGACAATTGAAAAGAATACTCAAATAACTACCGCACAATGGCTACCTGAGTAGCGGGGAAAGGAACATAATCACCATATCTGGCCCCACAAAGGACAGGAAAGCTACTAAATCAGCCGGTAATGGCTCATAAATTAGGCAAAACTATGGAGTTTTATATGGTGACGTCACGCTGATTAAAACACATCTGTCGAGGGGCACGAATGAAAAAATAATAAGCAAGCCCTTTTTTACGTGCGATGAAACTTTGATTTGAATTCTTGACTCTAATTCTGGTGATTATAACATACATTTTAGCTTAAGAAGTTTCCACTTTGGCACGAATTGAATCGACCTCGATTGAAACTGTTTTAGTCCTGAACGCTTTCAAAAAATGTCGCGATATCCATAATACGTAAAAGTGATACAGAATGCTTTAGAATACTACCTTGCATTTTGTACATACGTATGTATGGTGGTGTTGTGTTACCGCTGACCGAACTATCGACGAGCAAGTTTCCAGTACGGCTTCACGTGGTAGCACTTAGAAGACAGGGTCAGGGTATGCAACGGCGCCAATGATATTCTAGTATCACAAGGGTTTATAACGTCGGCCTTTCCCCTCAGGTTCGAGAGGAGAGGCTCCAGTCGAAGAAGAGTCTCTCCCAGTGGGGAGATGCCATCCGCTTGGAATACCTCTAGAGGCATTCGCCAATTCTCGGCTTGAGTTTCCCTTAGGATCTCGCCGTCCCCGAACCCGGTGACGCTGTAAAGGTCAACTGCGACCAACAGCATACAAAATATAAAAAACAAAAGCTTCCTATGTCTGCAGCTTATTTGCTACCTTTAACATTAAAAAACCCTTATGTTCATATTAATAAAGGATAGTCGTTGTAGAACTAAATTTAGACTGCGATAATATTCAAAATATAATTTCGTTTCATATTATGGAATAATATGAGGAGCTCGATGGCGCAGGTGGCTAGCGCGTTCGTCTGCGATCGTTGAAGTTAAGCAACTTTCGCAGTGGTCGGTCATTGGATGTGTGACCAAAAATTTACTATCTCTAGCTCCTCCGTGCTTCGGAAGGCACGTTAAGCCGTTGGTCCCGGCTGCATTTGCAGTCGTTAGCACCCACCAATCCGCACTGGGCCCGCGTGGTGGGTCATGGCCCAATCTCCCTATTCCATCCATAGGGAAGGCCTGTGCCCCAGCAGTGGGGACATTAATAGGCTGATGATGATGTTTATGGAATAAATGAATTACGGGGAAATTTAACCGACCCATTTTCATTACTCTTGTGTGTATTAGATTGTGGGTGGGATTCATGGAGTTAGTATTTCCGATTTCCATTACACTCTACATTATTCAAAATCAGAATAATGTAGTAAAAACATTTTTTTGAACAGGTTAAAATTGCTTTTTTTTATTTTTTACTTGATACTCGACGTTTGGCATCCTTTTTAGGATGCACCTTCTGAGGAGTGAAATTTAGTTGGTTATATATGTGATGATGCCGCATATTTATGTTGTGAGTCGCAAATCATCTAGGCAATAAGAAATTGTCTCATCAGAACTGTACGCATAGTGCGAAATGACACTCCGCCAGCATTAACTGGTGTGTGCAGACGTCGTAAATCGTTGCCCTGTCGCCGAAGAGCCATTGGCGATAATTACGACCCCCTAGTAAGAGGAGACGTTAAAAACCTAAAACTCTGACTAGGTTTTGTGGCCATTAAAACGGCTATTTCGATCCGCTTATCTTCAATAAGTCCTGACAAGATACATGTTTTTTCAAGATACATTCACTTAATTATATTTTTACCTATAAAGTTGGGTATCACTAAATGCCGATTTATCTCAGTCTATTTAGAGCTTATTATAGTATAATATCAATGTTATTTTGATTAAATTTCTTTTTATATATTTATAATTAAAATATAAAAAAGTATGTTGTGCTGGTTCATATATAGTGTATCATATACTAATCTCCATCTGACTCGCTATTTTAATGGCCCGCCTCTACAAAACCCGCCCTGAGCTTTTACACCCATTACAACTGACAAAAACGCGTATAATAGCAAAAATAAATATTATTTATCGCTTCACGGTGCCTTAGTTTCGTACAAAAAGACCTATGAGTTATTACGCCATATTACATTTGCGTTTTGTACACTGCGTTTTTTTCTATGGCAGTAACTTTATATTTATTGCGAAGTTTTAGTTGAATATTCAGGGTTGTCACGTCACGCTGCCGATTTCAATTGCAGTACAATTTCATAATATGCGGCTGTCGTCGGAATTTGGTAAGCGATTTTGGGCTTTATTTCAATCGGGACAAGTGACCAAGTTGATTAATATCACTGCAAATTGTCTATTGCATGTAAAAACTCTTGTCAGTGGTAGAGTAACGTGTCTATTTAGAGATGGATTCGATTAAACGGTTCGAGATTTAGTGGTCGTGTTATGTGTATAATTGCGATGGAATATTGTGGGAACCGATTGCCAGGCGATGGCCTTGAACGAAGTTAAAACTTGTTAAAACTGGATATCGACGAGTATCTCAGTGTTGTGATTAATAGCTGTAACTAAACTGTAAATAGATCGTGTCGGCATTTGGATACATCTTAATAAGTTACGTAAAAAACATTGTAGGGGCCGTTTACCATACGTTGGAGGTTTGTTACGAGATTAGTAAATATATCAATGTATGAAAACAAATAATACTCGTAAAATAACGATTTTTCAAGCGTAAATCAAATTAGAAAAAAACTAGCAAACCAGTGAACCAAATGTTCACCAAAACCTGATTTAAAAAAAAGAAAAAAAAAGTATTTAATTAATTGTGAACTTCGGAGATTTTGTGTGGTTTCGTTTGAAATTCGTGATTTCTCGAAAACCGGAAGTGCTACGTTACTCAAATCCGGTTTGTAGTCTTATCAGACTATTCTTAACTTATAACTTAAATATTCTCTTTATCTATCTCTTACGGTTTGGCCGCTGAAACAGCACCACAGACAGACGGATGGACGGACTTGTCTAATAGATAAGAGATATCAATGTAGGAAAACAAATAATACTCGTAAAATAACGATTTTCAAGCGTAAATCAAATTAGAAAAAAATTCGAACCAAATTAAAGAATGAATAATTTCCAATTTTAAAGTATTTTCGGATTACAAAAACACAAATCTAATCTCTCATTCTTGTTTTAAGAATTCCATGTCTAAAAGTATAAATCACTTCTCAAGTTGTTTAACTTCTCATCGATAATATTGTTAAACAACATACCTAAAGTCACGTATTGCAACTTCTAAGCTCCGAAAATTCATAATATTTTATAATTTTAATTTTTTAAGCATTATAACTGCTTGATGTTGAAATCTAAAAAAAATTAACTAGAAAAAATTCCACGCAGACCAGGCACCAGACGGGACTCGAACCCGCACCCTTCGCAATCCGGGCACTGACCAATTATGCTACCGCGGCCCTGACATCATAATATTTTTCTTCTTTCATATAACAAAGACTAATAATAATAGACAAAAGGTTACATAGAAAATAAGTAATTATATACCAGTGCAATGCCGCAATTACGTTTTGTTCATTAGCCCATATTCGGGCACACGAAAGACATTACTCGAATTCGGGCAGCCGAAGCAATATTTACACTGGAAGGGTGCGGCCAGAGTGCACTCAGATTCAGATTCAGATTCCCAAAACAAGCGCGAGAAATAAACAGTGTAGTCTAAGCAGGTTGCCTGCTTTTTCTCGCGCTTTGTTTTCTGAGTGTGAATCTGAATCTGAATCAGGAGTGCACTCTGGCCGTACCCTTCGACTACACTGTTTATTTCTCGCGCTTGTTTTCGGAATCTGAATCTGAATCTGAGTGCACTCTGGCCGCACCCGAATACTGGCTGGAACTCGGCGTCGGGTAAACAAAAGGAAATCTACCCGAATACCGTACTCCGTTCATTTATTCTTAGCCGTTTACCCGAATTCCATTGGCACTCGTATTCGGGCTAACAACCTAGTGTAATCGCGCCATTAAATAAATGCATAGATTAAAACAAAAGGGAAGATAAGGTAAGCTCATACTAGCATCAAATTAAATATGCTCCGACTCAACTACATATGAAACTCTCGCGCACACGTCTGTAAATAAGCATTCAATTGAGCGAGCGAGACAGAACTGTAAGCTTCAACGCAGCGCGAGCGAAACGGCGAGTCCGCCTCGCTTGGCAAACGACTGCGTTTTCGATTCTGGTGGTTATGGCTGGTGTGGCCGGTAGAACTGTTTTACCAGCTATCTTCACATCTGGACTTCACCATCGCTTAACATCAGGTTGGGTGGAGTCATTTGTCGGACCTATCTATAAAAAAATAAATTAAATCTATAATCGAGCTATATTGTTGTCCTTTTCTTGATAACAAATGGCGAATAAGTAAATAACATTCACAAAACACCGTGAGTTTTGTGAAAAGAAAAGTGTGCGTCTCGGGACGCACTACAGAAGAGATAACTTAAACTAATCTAAGCGGCGCTGCAGGCTAGTGTCGCCGCACACAGGCCACCGACCACAACCACAAAACGCCGCCACCGGCATATTTCTTGTAGTTTTCATACATTCTATATGGTACGCCGGTGGCCGCCACACGCTACAAATCGTCGTTGCTCGCTTCTTGTGGCCCGCACCGGCCACTTAATGCACCGATACAAAACGCCGCCACACGTCACTCGCGCGATTCCCCACCCCTCTCTCCCTTACCTTAGTCGGCCGCCGTCGCGTGCTTCAGCCACTTTAGTAGCCGCTTCTAGCTTCTAGTGGCGGCGTTTGTGGCTGTGGCGTGTGGGCCGTGTGCAGCGACACTTAGAGTGAGAGAGGAGGAGCCTGCCTACCGCTGCCGTATGCGTGAGAGGAAGGGAAGCCAGACAGACTAGCGCGGTAACGCGTTACGTAACGATGCGGTTTACCGTCCCATAAGAAGTTACATAAATGATTTTGATTTTTATAGTTTCACGAATGAAAAGTGTTGGTGGAATTTGTTATTTGATCTTGAACTAATTGTGATCTTCTTAAAAACATCGAAGGCATTATGTTTTTATTTATTTTTAAGCATTTAACTGCTATATGTTTAATTCTAAAGAAAAGTTTACTAGAAAAAATCCACGCGGACCAGGCAGCGGACGGGACTCGAACCCGCACCCTTCGCAATCCGGGCGAATGCACTGACCATTATGCTACCACGGCCCTATTTCCGGCCCGGATTGCGAAGGGTGCGGGTTCGAGTCCCGTCCGCTGCCTGGTCCGCGTGGATTTTTTCTAGGAAACTTTTCTTTAGATTTAAATATCGAAGGCATTGTTTTATCTTTGTAACACATAATATACCTACCTACACAATATTGTTATATTGAGTGCACATATTTGATCTACATACCGTTATCGTTGGTGTTGAGCCAGCGGTAGGAGGGGCGTGGCTGCTGCTTGGAGCGCATCTCTACGCGGCATGCGCTCCGGCGCACGCGCACATCTGTAGACAATAACAACATGACGTCAGTTAATACCACGCAACGTTACTAAATACTTAAAAATACAAACTAGAAACACGTGGATAAATATTATAAATATGAATACCTATAACTGTTACTTTATTACAAAAAATAAAGATGTGTTTTTGGTTCTACTACACCAATGGTCAAGAGATGGCGCTGTAGTCTCCTGAATCGCGCTTTGGTTCCGTTGTTCCAGATTAATAAATACTTTTGATATTATTAATATGAATACCTATAATTGTTACTTTATTACAAAAAATAAAGATGTGGTTTTTGGTTCTACTACACCAATGGTCAAGAGATGGCGCTGTAGTCTCCTGAATCGCGCTTTGGTTCCGTTGTTCCAGATTAATAAATACTTTTGATAGGCCTTCACAATGCAGTCGTTAGCACCCACTAAATAGAGATTCTATTTCTAATTTGTTGGTAGATTTTCTTAATGTGCGGTAAACACAAAAGTAATAAAGTTAATATTATGTGTTACAGTGATGCGCGCGCATCTTAAAATTTCACTCTCATCATTTTTTCATAACGCGCCTAAAGAAGTATAACTTCAAAAACAATTATTATAATGCATTAGTAACTTATAATAGGCTTTAATAAAAAGCCTTTGTGTTCGCTTATATACAATAAAGTCCCAAGCAATATCCAGGAGTTAAGCATAAATAAATTCAAAGATAGTATAAAAAAGCACTTATTAGAAAAGCTTATTACAAAGTGTCTGATTATATTACAGACAAAAATGCTTGGGTTTGAACTGTTCCAACCATTCCAACAGGTTTTCTATATTAAATAAATCATGATTGTATTAACGTTGTAACAACATAATGATTTGTAAATGTTGTTACATTATGCTTTTAATGTTGTGGAGTTTTTTTTGCTCGTTTTTCTCCGCAGCTAAAAAATATGTCCAATAACGAGTGGTAGGGAAAAAAATGTTTGGACGATTCAAAAGTGTTGTACTATACATCCAATTTGAATGAAGATATATTGATTCTGATTTCTCATTTCCTAATTTTCCTTCCCTATGGATGGAACAGGGAGATTGGGCCATGACCCACCACGCGGGCCCAGTGCGGAATGGCGGGTGTTAACGACTGCAGCAGATGTAGCAGGGACCAACGGCTTAACGTGCTTTCCGAAGCACGGAGGAACTCGAGATAGAAGATTTTTGATCACCCATGCAATGACCGACCACTGCGAAAGTTGCTTAACTTCAACGATCGCAGCCGAACGCGCTAATCACCCACGCCTCCCAACTCCTCGTAGGTAGATTCGCGTTTTGTAACTTGTTTAAAAGTGAAAAAAGCAGACTTAAAGAAAAGTTTACTAGAAAAAATCCACGCGGACCAGGCAGCGGACGGGACTCGAACCCGCATCCTTCGCTATCCGGGCGAATGCACTGACCATTATGCTACCATGGCCCTATTAGCCGCGTCGAAGTTTTCCTAGCCTTAAGCTGCAAGGCAGCGCCATCTCTTCGCATTGTAGGTAACCCACAATAGATTCTTTAGATTTAAACATCTAGCAGTTAAATGCTTAAAAAATAAATAATATCATAAAGCAGACTTAGTTATTTTTAGAGAGAAGAATGATAAATCTTTTGAAATTAACTTTTTCTCTATATGTGATCCGATAAAGATGTCGATGCACTCGACTTGCATTCTATTGACACGAATCAAAGTGACAACACGTGGTGAGTCATTTGGTAAATCCACTTTCACAAAGTCGTTTAATGACAGTTTCATGGAAATGAGATACTTGGAACTATCGATGATGTCATTTCCATCTCGACGGAGAGGAGACTCCCCCCGCGGGGAGATGCCATCCGCCTGGAATACCCCTAGAGCAGTGTTTCCTAACCTTTCCAATACTGCTACCCCTGTAACCTATTAGGAAAACAGATTTTACCCCGACTTTAAAATGTTATCATCAGTCCAAGAAATTCCAATTTGGCCGCTACATCTTCGTCTCTAATAATGTCATCTTCAGGAGAAAATCTCTCCCCGCTTCCCACACTCAGCACCCCGCGGACTCGCTAGCAAGAAGGAGCGCATGCTCTATTTAGTATGGCGTAGCTGGCGTAAACCCACCTAAGCTTCCTCAGTGTTCTTCTGCCATGTTGGAAGTTCGCATCCATCAGAAAGAGGTACTAAAAACGCTAAGCACTCTAGACGTGAATAAAGCCAGTGGGCCCGATGGCATTCCAGCTATTGTCCTGCGGAATTGTGCCCCTGAGTTGTCTCCTATTCTGACTCGCCTGTATCGCTTATCCCTTGAGATTGGCCAAGTTCCGAAAACCTGGAAGCTTGCCAATGTCCAACCAGTGCCCAAAAAGGGTAGTCGTGCCGACCCTGCCAACTATCGACCTATTGCAATACGTCTGTTAAGCTAGCATGGCAAAGTGAGCAGAATCGTTTAAAATAAAGTGCATCAATTAGTGCTTATTTAGTGCTAATTTAGTGCCAAAACCGGAAATTTAATGCTCTCATAGTTTAGCGAAAAATTAGAACACTGTCAGCTTTTAATTAAGCTAGCAGTGTATTCCCTGAAACGCCTATATTAACGCGGTATAGAACTAAAGCGATGCATAGGGAATTTAGTGCTTAATGAGTGCTGGCAGTATCTGATAAAAATTTTGGAAAATAAAAAATATTTTATTTTTTATCAATAAAAACTGCTAGTATGACAGTCTGAGCAAGTGACCGATTCGAATACATCACTCTGGATCGAAGATCTATGATAATCAACGGTTAGTAATTTAGTGCTCAATGAGTGCTGCCAGTATGTGATAAAAAATTAGGATTTTTTTTTTTTATTTTTTAACAATAAAAACTGCTAGTATGATAGTCTGAGCAAGTCACCGGGTTGAATACATCGCTCTGGATCGAAGATCTATGATAATGAACGGTTAATAATTTAGTGCTCAATGAGTGCTGCCAGTATGTGATAAAAAATTAGGAAATTTTATTTTTTTTAAATTTTTATTAATAAAAACTGCTAGTTTGACAGTCTGAGCAAGTGACTGGGTTGAATACATCGCTCTGGATCGAAGATTTATGATAGTCAACGGTTAATAATTTAGTGCTCATTGAGTGCTGCCAGTATGTGATAAAACATTTGGATTTTTTTATTTTTTTATCAATATAAACTGCTAGTATGACAGTCTGAGCAAGTAACCGGGTTGAATACATCACTCCGGATCGAATATTTATGATAATCAACGGTTAATAATTTAATGCTCAATGAGTGCTGGCAGTATGTGATAAAAAAAAATTAGAAAAAAACAAAATATTTTATTTTTTAGCAAATGAAACTGCTAGTATGGCAGTCTGAGCAAGTCACCGGGTTGAATACATCACTCTGGATCGAAGATCTATGATAATCAACGGTTAATATTTTAGGTAATTTTATTTTTTTTAATTTTTTATTACTAAAAACTGCTAGTTTGACAGTCTGAGCAAGTGACTGGGTTGAATACATCGCTCTGGATCGAAGATTTATGATAGTCAACGGTTAATAATTTAGTGCTCAATGAGTGCTGCCAGTATGTGATAAAAAATTAGGTTTTTTTTTTAATTTTTTATCAATATAAACTGCTAGTATGACAGTCTGAGCAAGTAACCGGGTTGAATACATCACTCCGGATCGAATATGTATGATAATCAACGGTTAATAATTTAATGCTCAATGAGTGCTGGCAGTATGTGATAAAAAAAATTAGAAAAAACAAAATGTTTTATTTTTTAGCAAATGAAACTGCTAGTATGGCAGTCTGAGCAAGTCACCGGGTTGAATACATCACTCTGGATCGAAGATCTATGATAATCAACGGTTAATAATTTAGTGCTCAATGAGTGCTGCCAGTATGTGATAAAAAATTAGGATTTTTTTTTTAATTTTTTATCAATATAAACTGCTAGTATGACAGTCTGAGCAAGTGACTGGGTTGAATACATCACTCTGGATCGAAGATCTATGATAATGAACGGTTAATAATTTAGTGCTCAATGAGTGCTGCCAGTATGTGATAAAAAATTAGGAAATTTTATTTTTTTAAATTTTTTAACAATAAAAACTGCTAGCATGATAGTCTGAGCAAGTCACCGGGTTGAATACATCGCTCTGGATCGAAGATCTATGATAATCAACGGTTAATAATTTAGTGCTCAATGAGTGCTGCTAGTATGTGATAAAACATTTGGATTTTTTTATTTTTTATTAATAAAAACTGCTAGTTTGACAGTCTGAGCAAGTGACAGGGTTGAATACATCACTCTGAATCGAAGATCTATGATAATCAACGGTCAATAATTTAGTGCTCAATGAGTGCTGCCAGTATGTGATAAAAAATTAGGAAATTTTATTTTTTTATTTTTTTATCAATATAAACTGCTAGTATGACAGCCTGAGCAAGTGACCGATTCGAATACATCACTCTGGATCGAAGATCTATGATAATCAACGGTAAATAATTTAGTGCTCAATGAGTGCTGCCAGTATGTGATAAAAAATTAGAAAATTATATTTTTTTAAATTTTTTATTAATAAAAACTGCTAGTTTGACAGTCTGAGCAAGTGACAGGGTTGAATACATCACTCTGGATCGAAGATCTATGATAATCAACGGTTAATAATTTAGTGCTCAATGAGTGCTGCCAGTATGTGATAAAAAATTAGGATTTTTTTTTTAATTTTTTATCAATATAAACTGCTAGTATGACAGTCTGAGCAAGTGACTGGGTTGAATACATCACTCTGGATCGAAGATCTATGATAATGAACGGTTAATAATTTAGTGCTCAATGAGTGCTGCCAGTATGTGATAAAAAATTAGGAAATTTTATTTTTTTAAATTTTTTAACAATAAAAACTGCTAGCATGATAGTCTGAGCAAGTCACCGGGTTGAATACATCGCTCTGGATCGAAGATCTATGATAATCAACGGTTAATAATTTAGTGCTCAATGAGTGCTGCTAGTATGTGATAAAACATTTGGATTTTTTTATTTTTTATTAATAAAAACTGCTAGTTTGACAGTCTGAGCAAGTGACAGGGTTGAATACATCACTCTGAATCGAAGATCTATGATAATCAACGGTCAATAATTTAGTGCTCAATGAGTGCTGCCAGTATGTGATAAAAAATTAGGAAATTTTATTTTTTTATTTTTTTATCAATATAAACTGCTAGTATGACAGCCTGAGCAAGTGACCGATTCGAATACATCACTCTGGATCGAAGATCTATGATAATCAACGGTAAATAATTTAGTGCTCAATGAGTGCTGCCAGTATGTGATAAAAAATTAGAAAATTATATTTTTTTAAATTTTTTATTAATAAAAACTGCTAGTTTGACAGTCTGAGCAAGTGACAGGGTTGAATACATCACTCTGGATCGAAGATCTATGATAATCAACGGTTAATAATTTAGTGCTCAATGAGTGCTGCCAGTATGTGATAAAAAATTAGGACAGACTGTCAAACTAGCAGTTTTTATTAATAAAAAATAAAAAAATCCAAATGTTTTATCACATACTGGCAGCACTCATTGAGCACTAAATTATTAACCGTTGATTATCATAGATCTTCGATCCAGAGTGATGTATTCAACCCTGTCACTTGCTCAGACTGTCAAACTAGCAGTTTTTATTAATAAAAAATAAAAAAATCCAAATGTTTTATCACATACTAGCAGCACTCATTGAGCACTAAATTATTAACCGTTGATTATCATAGATCTTCGATCCAGAGCGATGTATTCAACCCGGTGACTTGCTCAGACTATCATGCTAGCAGTTTTTATTGTTAAAAAATTTAAAAAAATAAAATTTCCTAATTTTTTATCACATACTGGCAGCACTCATTGAGCACTAAATTATTAACCGTTCATTATCATAGATCTTCGATCCAGAGCGATGTATTCAACCCGGTGACTTGCTCAGACTATCATACTAGCAGTTTTTATTGTTAAAAAATAAAAAAAAATATATCCTAATTTTTTATCACATACCTACTGGCAGCACTCATTGAGCACTAAATTACTAACCGTTGATTATCATAGATCTTCGATCCAGAGTGATGTATTCAACCCAGTCACTTGCTCAGACTATCATACTAGCAGTTTATATTTATTAAAAATTAAAAAAAAAACGTAATTTTTTATCACATACTGGCAGCACTCATTGAGCACTAAATTATTAACCGTTGATTATCATAGATCTTCGATCCAGAGCGATGTATTCAACCCAGTCACTTGCTCAGACTGTCATACTAGCAGTTTGTATTGATAAAAAATTTAAAAAAATAAAATTTCCTATTTTTTTATCACATACTGGCAGCACTCATTGAGCACTAAATTATTAACCGTTGATTATCATAGATCTTCGATCCAGAGTGATGTATTCGAATCGGTCACTTGCTCAGACTGTCATACTAGCAGTTTTTATTGATAAAAAATAAAATATTTTTTATTTTCCAAAATTTTCATCAGATACTGCCAGCACTCATTAAGCACTAAATTCCCTATGCATTGCTTTAGTTCTGTACCGCGTTAATATAGGCGTTTCAGGGAATACACTGCTAGCTTAATTAAAAGCTGGCAGTGTTCTAATTTTTCGCTAAACTATGAGAGCATTAAATTTCCGGTTTTGGCACTAAATTAGCACTCAATAAGCACTAATTGATGCATTTTATTTTAAACGATTCTGCTCACTTTGCCATGCTAGCTTAACAGACGTTATTGCAATCACCTCCATACTCTGTAAGATTATGGAGCGTGTATTGAACAACCGTCTCCTCGCTTACCTCGAAGATAACGATCTCCTCAGTGACTGCCAATTCGGTTTCCGCCGTGGGCGATCTACTGGGGATCTTCTTGTGTATGCTACCCACTTATGGAGTGAAGCCATAGAGAAACGCGGCGAAGCTCTCGCCGTTTCTCTTGATATTTCTAAGGCTTTTGACAGGGTCTGGCATGCAAGTCTCATTGGCAAGCTTCCTTCATATGGAATCGCTGTCGGACTTTGCAACTGGATTGCAGATTTTCTGAGGGGCAGATCGATACGAGTGGTCATTAATGGCACATCGTCGGATCTGCTTGGTATTAATGCCGGTGTCCCCCAGGGATCTGTCCTCTCCGCAACTCTATTCTTGCTGCACATCAATGATCTGCTCCTAACTCCTGGTATCTTTGGGTATGCAGATGACAGCACAGTTTCGGGGAGATATCTGCCTGATGTGAAGTCTGATGCAGATGTCCGATCATTAGGGGAGGCGATGGTGGAGGGAGTGAATGCAACCCTGGAAGCTGTTTCCCTCTGGGGTGAAGCCAACTTGGTTGGATTCAATCCCTCTAAAACACAGGCCTGTCTCTTCTCGACGAAACGGAGTCCATTCCATCT
Organism: Chilo suppressalis; assembly: GCA_902850365.2. NCBI lineage: Eukaryota > Metazoa > Arthropoda > Insecta > Lepidoptera > Crambidae > Chilo > Chilo suppressalis. The sequence continues at coordinate 2,355,480 of OU963899.1, read as the reverse complement.
GACTCCGACTTTCCGAAATGTCTCCGTGCCGGTTAAAGACCATCTCGAGCTCTTGGGTATGGACATCTCATCCAGCCTCAATTTCGGTCCCTACATCGAGTCCATTGCTAAAACCGCTGCCAGAAAACTTGGAATACTTTCTAAGGTCAGGCGATATTTTACATCTGAGCAGCTCCTTAACCTTTACCGAGCCCAAGTTCGCTCCTGCTTGGAGTACTGTTGTCACCTTTGGGACGGATCTGCTCGGTATCAGCTGGATGCACTGGACTCGGTGGAACACCGTGCGAAGAGACTCATAGGCAATGACGCTCTCGTTGAGGCTAATCTTCAGAGCCTCGACCACCGAAGACGTGTAGCTTGCCTTTCGGTGTTTTATCGGTTACATTTCGGAGAGTGTGCGGAGGTATTACATAATTTGATCCCCCCTTCCCCTTTCCACCACCGGACGACCAGGCGCGGCGAGGGCTTCCACCCTTATGTTGTCGAAGTTCCTCCTATTCGCACGAAGCGATTTGCTTCGGCCTTCATTATACGAACGGCTAGGGAGTGGAACTCCTTGCCGAGGTCTGTTTTCCCGGACCAATATAACCTGGACATCTTCAAGGCCAGAGTGAACAGGCATCTTCTAGGCAGGCGTGTACCATCCTAGGCCTCATCATCGCTTTCCATCAGGTGAGATTGTGGTCAAACGCATTGCCTATTTAGCATAAAAAAAAAAAAAGTATTTTCTTATTATTTAGTATTTTCTTATTATTTAGATTTGACCAAATAATTAGGTTCTTTGTTACCCCCTAAGTATGGCTGATTTACCCCCGGAGGGGTAATTACCCCCAGATTCGGAACCCAGGCTCTAAAGGCACTCGCCAATTCTCGGCTTGAGGTCCCCTTAGGGTCTCGCCGTCCCCAAACCCGGTGACGCTGTAAAGGTCAACTACAACTAACAGCAAACCCACAAAAAAAATGTCATATTCAAGGACTTTATTCGAGGTAGATAGGTATATGCGATAAGGCCGCCCATTGCATCACGTGTACTAGATGGTTTTGTACTTAATGTTCAACGTTTTTTTTTGTGGTGTACCTACAATAAAGAGTTTTTGTAGTGTATTGTAAAAGGGTACTTATTAATAAACAAGGAATAGTCTTAGTTAGGCCGTGTTTTGTCCATATCACTCAAATGCTATTTGACATTCGATGAATTCAAAACATAGCTAGCTTGTTCTATGTTAATTAATAAAAGGGTTAAGGTTTTGTGGTTTGTTGATCTAGATTTCTCATTGCTCACAGCTCACAATTTCAGAGTTTAACGCAAAGTAATGTGTAATAAACAAAACATTATCGATAAATACATAATTTGATAATTATTTTACAAAATATCGTATAATAAAAATGTTTATGTTGGGTGAAAAACGACAATTTGCACGTGGTGGAAATGATGATTGTGGAAAATCCAACCCTAAAACACTAGTAGATCCACCAATAGCGGATTGTCACACGCACACGTCTTGTTAACGCAAAGTAACGCGTAATGAACAAAACATTATCGATAAATACATAATTTGATAATTAGGTATTTTACAAAACAAAGTTTATTAAAAATATTTATGTTGTGTGAAAAATGACAATTTGTTCGAGGAGGAAATGACGATCGTGGAAAATCCAGCCTTAAAACACTAGTAGAACCACCAACAGCGGATTGCCACACGCACACATCTCGCCCAGAAACCTAGAGAAAGGTTCTCAGAAGCTATCGGACTTAAACAGCGACTCAATAGCGATTGTCATACGCTCACATCTCGCCCAGAAACCTAGAGAAGGGTTCTTAGAAGCTATCGGACTTAAACAGCGACTCAATAGGGATTGTCATACGCTCACATCTCGCCCAGAAACCTACAGAAGGGTTCTTAGAAGCTATCGGACTTAAACAGCGACTCAATAGGGATTGTCATACGCTCACATCTGGTCCAGAAACCTAGAGAAGGGTTCTCAGAAGCTATCGGAGTTAAACAGCGACTCAATAGGGATTGTCATACGCTCACATCTCGCCCAGAAACCTAGAGAAGGGTTCTTAGAAGCTATCGGACTGAAACAGCCACTTTGATTGGATGGCTAGTTACAAATTACAATAGATCCTTTAGGTTCCAGAGACTACAGTTTAATAAACAACAATAATTATGACTTTGGTTGTATTGTAACATTAGCTGTTTTGCCACCATTCTTTCCATAAACAAGGACCATTACAAAATTAGAAAATATTTTCACTAGACAGAAATTAAGTATTTAGTCACTAACGAAGAACATTTAAATATATATTACATCAAAAGTATTCGTCATGTTTCAAAGTAAACAATGTCAAGGAGGATATTAAATTGATTCGGTCAATCTCGACAGGCAATCGTTTCTCGAAACCGATGAGTTTCACGTCAAGAATCCGGCTCACATAGCCACATAAAAATAATATATATTAACGACAAAATAAACAAAAAAAAAACCCGAACCGTCATTAATATGAACCAAGACACGATATGAAACACGCAACGTTAATGCGGACAGCCTGTATGTACGATTCCGAACTTTAATCCTTTCGGTCTAAGGTTATTAAAAATATGTGTGTACGCTCGGTGGTCGCACGGTTTGTTTTATACGGAAAAATCTGGGAATTCAAGCGATATGTCACTGAATTTATGAGCGGATCGCGACACGGGGTGACGTTTTTCGAGTGATTCGAATAAGCCCCTCGTAATACATTCGATATCAAAGAGACAATGTCGTAATGCGATACTCGACGGGCGATGCGGTGATAGCGACCCGATTTATGAGCGTCACAGAGCGGGTGGTATAATGAAAATACCAATCGATTTTAAATGTATGCTTTGCTAGGTATGATGGCTGAGCTCGTCGAAAAGGCGTATCAGTGAATGGTCAGTCAGAACTGACAAATTTATGACTTCATAGAGTCATGAACGAGTAAAACAATCGAAGACTATAAAAAATAAACTGTTTTTTTTTTATAGACGACTCCACCCAACCTGATGTTAAGTGACGGTGAAGTCCAGCCGTGAAGATAGCTGATACAGCAGTTCTACCTACCACACCAGCCATCCTTACCTTGCCGTCCTGCATGTTGCTTCTTTACGCCTCTTTTAAAGAATCCCAGGTTGTAAGAAGGAGGGAACACGAAGCAGGCAGAGCATTATATGTACGGATAGTGCGACAAAGAAATGAGTCACCAAATTTCTTTGCACGCGTTGGAATTGTGGCCACAGTTAGACACGGTGACAACGAAGGCCAGCGCGCGTGGTCTTTAGAAGGAAAGGGGAAGGTGCAGTGTGAATGAAATGAAATGAAAAATGAAATGAAATGAAATGAAATGAGAAGTCATTTATTCAGTCTAGCCTGTTACAAGCACTAGTGAAGGTCAAGAAGCTACGCCATCGCCAATGTCGTGGAACATTCGGTTGGAACGAAGTTAAAAATAAACATAAGTACAGGTAAAATACGCTAAAAACAGCTGACAGTCGCGACGTAAAATAGGACGGAAAAATTAGTTTTGGACGCCTTGCCCTCATCCGCCAAGTCCGTAACACTGCGAGAAGAAACTTCGTATCAAAAAATAGTCAGTAAATTTTCTGAAAATTATTATTTTTCAATGACCCTGTTGTGGCTCTGTTCTCTAATACTCAACGATTACTCACCAATTTACGTTAATATCTGAATGTAACTTGAAACCTGGGCTTGTTTACCGGTTAATTTTCAAACCTAAATCAGTGTCAAGTACATTAGGAGCGTTTTATTTAGGTTTGACTCTACCTTAACCTTAAAGAAACCGGTTTTCCTAAAAAGCGAAATCAAATAGGTTTTGAATCAATTTAGCGGTTTTTAAAGGGTTTCATTTCGCTCTTACTGACGGCATCGACAATAAATGAACAACTTCACCCACTTGACGCAAGCAAACGTGTCAATAAATGCATCAATCTCTGAGCATTAACAAGTTGTGACTTGATTTGATTAGTTCAAACAAAACAAACTTCAAGCGATGCCGACGACGTGCACGTGTCGCTCTGGATTAAACCGGTTTATTAAGGTTTTAGGTACCGCTTTCATTTCGGACGCGCTCCGAACGAAACGTTTACTAAAAACCGGTATTAACCTTTATTTACCGGTATTTTTGAAACCGGTTTCAAGCCCTGCTTGAAACAAAGTCAACGATATTTGGAAGTTTCGTTCTTTGCTAAAGTTTTTCTACAATCGCCTTTATTGAAAAACAAAACACAATGAATCATTGCATTACAAATCTGTCCAGCAACTAAACACAAGTCTAATTTATAATAACACCCGCAACTGGAGACAACGAAACCCATTGCCATTGTTGTTTGATTAATTTTGTCAGATAAATATTTATACAAATATATGCGTGTGTGTCGTGTACGCTCCATGATTTGTGTCACCTGACGAATGATGGACGACACTGACAAACAACATGTATCATGTACTATTGCAATAAATCAGAGATAAATTATAATAATATGAAATTTTATAATTTGCCACAAAGAATTTCACGCACACCACTCATTAAATAAAACTAGTTTCAACGGAATAGATGCACTGATTTTATTTACTTTGTCGAACTACCTTCAAAAGACTTTTTTTTATTGAGCGTTCACATATTTCAATGGGAGAGTTTGCATTTTCTCACACAGGATTCGTGTATGTGTATAAAAATGATGTGGTGTCGTGGGACACCAGGTAGGAACGAAGTTGAGTATATACTATGCATTGGCGGGGTGGAGTGGTAATAGAAAGAGAAGGGATGAGAGAACGAAAAGAAAGAGGGAGAAAGAGAAAGGTATTATACACTACTCGCTTGTGTATGCGACTGTCGCGCCTGCGCACGTCTCATTTAACGGTTTTATTCCACGCACTATTTTCCACGGATTTTTTCTTACGGTTTTACTATCACATTTTTTTCAGTTCTGTCGCGCAGCAAAATCCCTATCCCCTCCAAGCCTGCCGTAAGGAACTTCGTTCCAATATGTGTAAAATTCAAATGATATTTATTTTCAAAATCCTGAATTGTTACTATTATGAACAACATTTTATGAAAACATGTGTAAAATTCAAATGATATTTATTTTCAAAATCCTGAATTGTTACTATTATGAACAACATTTTATGAAAAATATGTATTAAAAAAATATTGTACGCCTGAAATGGGCAAACTGTTGGTACTACCTAATATTCAGAACCATTTGTACACAGTTTTGGACAATAAATGATTATCTTATCTTATGATAAAAAAAAGTATTTACCTACCTAAAGTATACAAAAGATATATATATATATACTATACGAAGTATAGAATAAGAAAAAAAACAGCCCTTGCTGAGTTTCTTGTGGGTTCTTCTCAGTACAAGGTCTCCCGCCGTAGATTTGCGAACCGATGGCGTAGCTTTTCGACATTCACAAGTGCTTGTAACAGCCTAGACTGAATAAACGATATTGAATTTTGATTTTTTTTTTGAATAGGTGCGTGAAGTGAGCCAGTTCATCTTTTTCAAGTCAGTATAATACTATATACCCTTTTTTAAAAGAAAGATACGCAATTATTGTTGCTTACCAGGATCAAAAGCCATGTTAAACACAACCATATTAATGCCATAACGCTCTACATCTACTCAAATAAAATTCTGAATTCACAAGAAAAAAATGCTCAATGATTAGGTACACTGCTAAGACTAAGGAATTAACCCGACTTGTCTTAATGATTATTAGGCCGGAGGCTCGGCCGACATATGCCGCGCGAGCCTTATAAATCAGTCAACGATGAGCGAGGACATACGGACAGGTAATGTGTCCCTTACACCTAAAAATATACGTCATACGACGAATATAATAAGGTTTTTTCATAATACAGTACAATAATGGCACAATAAATGGCGAGCAACCGATGGCTCAGGTGGCTAGCGCGTTCGGCTGCGATCGTTGAAGTTAAGAAACTTTCGCAGTGGTCGGTCATTGGATGGGTGACCAAAAATTTACTATCTCGAGCTCCTCCGTGCTTCGGAAGGCACGTTAAGCCGCTGGTCCCGGCTGCATTTGCAGTTGTTAGCACCCACCAATCCGCACTGGGCCCGCGTGGTGGGTCATGGCCCAATCTCCCTATTCCATCCATAGGGAAGCCCTGTGCCGCAGCAGTGGGAACATTAATAGGCTGATGATGATGATAAACCTGTAGTACTTAAAAGCCTGTGCTATAACTAATTAACACAGCACACATATAAATAAATATGTCTAACACACACCAATGAACTTAGCCCTAAAGTAAGCACTATAAGGCTTGTGTTATACTTGGGTAACGAATAAAATGCATATACTGATACATATATAAGTATATTTATCATTTTTTTTCTCCTACGTTTATTTTCAATCCAAGCTCTAAGCAAATGAAAATAGTAATATTTATCTAGAAATACATATCAATATCCATAACTTAGGAGCAAATGCATGCAATGCAAGATGTCAGTGTGATAATTCCAATGCATTCATCACACTTACATTTGAGTCACTGGGATTAGAACCCGACCTCTGAGTAGGCGACGACACATTCAAGGATTGCACGTCTTATGGAAACTGGAAGAGCACTCCATAGGTGAACGGATTATACTGCGAAGAACGGCCATAAAAAATACAGTGCACAGGCGTAATGAGAGCAAGATTTCTGATGACCTTAGGGGCAATGTGTTCGAAGTGTGGAGGAAATTAAAATATTCCTTAAGATCGAGCAGTATAAGGCTGTAAGTATTATATACTTAAATAAAACTAGTTTTTACGGGTTAATGCACGAAACTTTATTTATTTATTGACGTTTCGCAGCCTTTTCAGGTCTGCATCGTCAGAATCGTCAGACCTGAAAAGGCTGCGAAACGTCAATAAATAAATAAAGTTTCGTGCATTAACCCGTAAAAACTAGTTTTATTTAACGAGTGATGTGCGTGAAAACCTAAGAAACAAATATATTATATACTTTTGAAAATTACTACTATCACATAATTTTAAAATGTTATTGAATACTTCCTACCTTATTCTAACTAGGAGGTCCAACCAATTACACAAACAAGAACTTTGTCTATTGCTTGAAGAATATTAAGAAATGACAATCATTGACATAACAATAAAAACTCACGCAGAATACGTACAACAAATCTACCCCAAGTTAAATATCGATAAAGGGCAAGTTTGTATTGAAAATAAAATATCTAACATAAGGTTAGTCATTCTATATTATATATTACACTCAATAAGCAACCAAATACACAAAAATATAGAATGGTTATATTGACAAATATGCTTATCCATCTCTGTCACCTTTTTCACCTAACTCATCAGTAAATAACAAATACATAATTAATTCTAAAGGAGTCTTTTGTAGACAAACCACATCAAAAATAAAAATATATTGTACATTTTACTTACTCGCTTACAGTAGCTATCATTAATACATAGTAACCAATCTTATCGTACAAGGATAAAAGCATAGTTGCGGCCGTCCGAAGCGACGCGCTCCCGCATCAACCGCACTCCCGTGTGTTTTCAATTTTATAGTGTCAATAAAGAATCGTCGGCCCGATAACAGACTTCAAGGGCATCACCATAAACTCCGCACTATAGTGTTATTGGTGACTCGATTTATACATTTTTCTTTCCTCCCAGACAATTTATTAAGTGGTCCGAGTGAGCTCGTAACTTCATTTTTTCTCTTTTTGTCGCATCCACTGTAGGTATTAATTGATCGTAAAGAGTTTTACTGTGGACCAATCTAAAAATCGTAAATGGGCAATTAAGTGTTTATGACAGTTTTGCTTGGCGAGGAAATGTCAGTTGATTGTGTTCGGAAGTGTTTACGGATGATTTATAAAAATCTATCATTTAAACATTTTGTTAAGTTAAAACTTTTGTATAAAATCTGACATTTAATTCTAATTGGATTGTTAAAGAGATTGTGGATAAAGTTAGCGCATTCTGTTTGCAGTACTTTTGCAACAAAATGGCGACCATCATAATTTTTCTTTTAATTCGAAATCTTTCACACGTTTATAAAAACGTCAGACCGTGGTCCCAGGTGTAACTGAGATCTTGAAAACCTGTTTCATGTACTCAGAATCAGTGGCATAACAACTTAATAGATTTCAGACAATAACTAAGATTTCGAAGTTACTCTATATCCATTGATTTCATAATAATAGCAAAGGAAATAATGCCAGGCTCATATCAATAAAAAAACTTATCTGAAATAAAATTTGGCTCAATCTCCTTATTTCATCCATAGAAAGAAAGAAAGAAAGAAAGAAAAACGTTTATTGGCCTAAAACATTTACAGAACAACATACATTGAATAAATAAAGAGAAAATCAATAATATAGTGAGAAAGATATAAATAAAAAAATAAAAAGGAAAGGCCAATGTAGGTCACTGCCTCAGCTTAAACTGCTACGACTCTTGGCACAAGGCCGCAGCAGCACTGATATTCTGGCAGCGCCCCCTCTTAATTTTTACAAATAACATAACAAACACGTGTTTAACACGAAGATATGGTGCACGTTATCTTAAAAAAAAGGCTAGAATAGTTACTACGTTACAGACTAAAACTAATTGTTGAATTACAATATATGACTATTTTTTATAAAAAGTAATAATTCTTGTTTATAAATTTACAAATTATCGCTTCAATCTCAGCCATTTTATTATTCTTGCGAAAATGACTATATTCTACAAATCATTCCAATATAGTACAAAATTAATTTGAAATTACATAGTAAAAAAAACAAATAACTTTATGATAAAACACTGAATTACAGTATATTATAAACTATTTGTATAATAAATTAACAATTGTATGAATACATTCTCCGGATCATAACAGAAAAATGGTAAGTTGTAATCTTAACTCAGTTAATGTACTGTACTTTCTGCATAGCCAACAGATGCTGTTTATTATATTTTTGAAAGGCAAACTTTGTTTTCTGGTTCCTAATTGGTGGTGGAATATCGTTCCAGCATTTAGTAGCAGCAAATCGAAATGAACCACGAAAGGCTGCTGACCGATGTTTTGGAGTATTGAAAATATGAGTGACAGATCTCTTTGGATATTTGAACTTAGCCAGAGTCTTATCAAGTTTAGCAGCGAGATATCCCGGTCTGCCGGTGTTAAGTATTCCGAACAACATGGAAGCTAAATGAGATTTTCTTCGAGCCTCCATTTTTAACATATTAGCGTTATTTAAAAATGGTGTAACATGTGTTCGTGGTGGTATGCGGAAACAAAACCGTGCACATGCATTCTGCACCCTTTGAATCAACTTGGCTGTTCTTGCGAGTATGCATGGACCATAAACTGTATCACAATAATTTAGTTTAGATAAGATAAGTGATTCACACAAGTAAATTCTGAGCTTCTCTTTCAGGTATGGCCTTATTCTGTATAGAAGCTTTAACTTATAAAAACAGTTCCGAACACTTTCAGCGATATGTGTTTCGAAATTCAACCGGCTATCCAAGGTGACCCCTAGGCTCTTGGCTTTATCCACACGCTCAATATTTGTCCCCTCCATATTAATATTCAAAGTCACTCCATCAAACTTCTTTATATTTTTCCTGCTGCCAATTAGTAAAAATTTAGATTTTAGAGGATTCAGAGCAAGGCAATTGGACCTGGACCAGGATAATATTCTATTTATGTCACTATTTATTTTATCTACAGCAATGGTAGATTCTTGTGGATCAAATGACAGGTATAACTGAATATCATCGGCGTAAAGATGATACTTGCAGTTATCAATACAGTTTGTGACGTCAGCACTGTAGATGATAAAAAGGATGGGCCCAAGTATAGAGCCCTGTGGCACGCCTCTTGTCACCAGGCGGGAGCACGAGTGTATCCTAGTTCCATTTGCTGCAGTAAGCTCTACGTATTGTGTCCTGCCAGTCAAGTAGCTATGGAACCATTTTACAGCTGTAGAATCAACCCCTAAAAAAGCAAGTTTTGACAAAAGAAGTGACAAATTTATGCAGTCAAAAGCGCGGGAGTAGTCCAATAGGAGCAAAGCATTAACTCTACCTTGGTCTTGAGCTGCCAGAAGATCATCAACCATGCTTGCCAGAGCAGTAGCGGTGCCATGTGATTTCCGAAATCCTGATTGGAGTTGTGGCAATAAGTTGTGTTCCTCAAGATACTTTGTGAGTTGATCGCATACAACCCTTTCCAGTATCTTGGATAGACAGGAAAGTAGGCTAATGGGTCTGAGGTCCTGCAAAGACATGGGCTGGCTGCTTTTGGGTAAAGGTTTCACAACCGCTATTTTCCAACTTTCTGGAAAAGAACTTTCCCTAATTGACCGGTTAACTATATGTGTAATCGCTGTTAAGGATTGCGGCAAAGTAAGCAACAGCATCTCTAATGAGAGGCGGTCGTGCCCTTGTGCATTAGATTTTAGTCTTTTAATAGCACCAAGCACCACATCCTCACTAACAGGTTGCAGAGTGAAAACACTCGAAGAAGAATGTCTGTGGTGTTCGAAAAAAGTCAATTGAGAGATGTCAACACTGTCGTTCCCGGGTACATTTAGAAAGTGAGCATTGATGACGTCTGGATCATTCAAGAAAGTTGGAAGTTCTAACTGGGTCTTACTATCTGGCAAGACAGAAGATTTCAAATTTTGCCACAAATGTTTAGGATCGCCCATGCTGTTATTGATGCTGGTAGTGAAATATGCCTTCTTTTCATTTTCAATGGCCTCTATGACGAGATGTTTCATAGATAAATAGGAATCCTTTAAGGCTTGGGTACGGGTCTCCTTATATTTCCGATGGTATCCATTTCTCACTTTCATCATGGACTTTATTGTATCTGTAATCCATGGGTGTGGAAGGGCCCTAAATCTCTTTGTTCTTAAAGGAGCATGTAGGTCAAATAAAGATGTGACTGCAGTTGTGAAATTTTCAACTACAGTACTGACATCGTCCGTCGTTTTTTCGAAATATTCCCAATTGAACGAGTTTAGATCCTGGTTTAGGTAATCATGCTGAATGCTTTTGATAGGCCTGTATGTCATCCAATGTGGCACTGGTTTTTCTTTTTTTATATTCAAATCTGTTGCCACCATTGCATGACCACCCAGCTCAGGAATGTGGGTGACCGTTGTGTTACAAACCTTCAAGTCAGTGCAGATTACATCGATGAGGCTCTGGCTATGATCCGTAAAGTGGGTTGGCTCTGATATTACTTGATCCAAGTTTAAACTAAAAAGGATCTGATTGAGTAAACTTTCCTTGCCACTTCTGCTCAGCAGATCAATGTTAAAGTCCCCCATTAGAACCAAACCATGGTGCGTTGGGAATGAGGATATAGAGGCAGTGATGGCGTCAAAGAATATATTCATGTCTTGCCAGGGCGGTCTATAGGCAGTTCCTACAATTATATCCGTACCATTGATGCGCACCTTTATCCACATTTGTTCAACTGTGGTGACTGTAGGATTACAGCATTTACGAGCATTAACCCCTTTGCGGATGAAAAACCCCACACCACCACCACGGCCACCACGAACACTGTTAGGTCTTGGGTTGTGGTAAAATTTATAACCGGGCAAGCTGGGAGCTCTGCCACTCTGGTCCGCTCTCAGCCAAGTTTCATTAATTGCCATAATGTCTGGATCTAATTCCTCCATAGCCACAATAAACTCCTCATGTTTTGTGCCTAGGGAGCCAGCATTAAAAACACCAACTTTGAAATTACTAGAAATCATTAAATTAAATTTGTGACTAAAATTTCCAAACATTTTGTGTGTATAAAACTAGAAATAAAGCTATCCACTATGAAGCCATGCAAGCTGTTATAAGAGTTTGTGAATCGATGAGAGTAATTATATTGATATAAACATGCTAGCAATAGGCACAGGACATAAAATAAATATGCAGTGTTAAATTTAAGCAAAAGCGTGACATTGAGACATCCAATTAAATTGAGCAATGTACTTAGTATCACATTAAATGCAGAATATACTGCAACTGTGGTTTTATTTACATGATGAAAACACATTACAGAAGCAGGAGTTTTATAAATATTTAAAATATGTACATCGAAAATAAATAGTGAAACCATATATAATATGGTACCGACTATCATAAAAAATGATAAGAATGCATTATAACCCACGTAAAAGTAACTTTCTCCACTGTAACAAATGCAGGCCCCTGGGAGTCATTTTTCAAGCGCCGGCGCAGGCCCAAACACCCGCACCATGTCCTCGTCGTTGCGAATATGGAGAGCGGGTTTTCCGTCTCCCTGGCGAACGAAAATGCGGCCTCGCTTTGTCCAGACGTATCGCCAATTAAGTCTGCGACGCTCCTCCCGGACCCTGTAGAAAAGCTGGCGGTTGGCGCGCGTGAGGCGCTCGTTTAAGTAAACGCGAGCGCCGCCTCCCACGGCGGCGGCCGGTGGGCCACCCTCCGCAACAGTGACACTGCGGCGCACGCGCGCGGCCCTCAGCAGGTCGTCGCGCAGCTGGCGGCGCGCCAGGCGCACCACCACACGGCGCGGCCGGCCCCGCTCCTCGGCGGGCGGCGCGCCCACACGCTCCGCAAACACCACGTCCCGCCTGTCGAGAGTTACACCTAGTCGCACGGCCAGCATGGCAACACTCTGCTCCACGCTGACGCCCTTCTCTTCGGGCAACCCACCGATCTCCAGGTCGGACATCAATGCCTCCTGGTCGCGGTCGTTCAGCTCGGCACGCAGTTCGGAAATAGTGCGCTCCAAGTCCACGGTACTAGTGGCATCGGGCTCTCCCTGGCGCTGCTCCAATGCCACAATCCTCTGCTCGAAGGAGTCTAGACGAGCAGTAAAAGAATTGCGGAACGCCGCCATCTCCGATCGGAACTCCCTCATCTCTTTCATGCAGTCAGTCAGCATGTCTTTAATGTCACCAGTCTGATTGTTTCCGGTAGCGTTCTCCTTTTCCTTGGCCTCGTCTTCCTTTGGGGAGACGCTGACCAGGTCAACAGGTCCCTGTCCAACAACTAGATTTTCGGTCTCCGAAGAATCACTTATGCCCTTTACAGGCGTATGCGTATTGTCACCCCTGCGTGTGCTCTTTTTGCAGTTTGGGCATATCCATTCCCGGCTTACACGCGCCTTTTCTGGGATGGCTAGGCAGCCCTTGTGGTACTTAAGCGGACAAGCACAGCAAGCAACAGCATTCGCCGGCGCCAAAAAGCTTCCACACGCCCCACAGTTTACCATGTTTAGTCCAAACCAAAATATAAAAATAAAGAAAATATTGAAAAATAATAAAAAGTCTAAAAAATAAAGGAGGCAAATAAGAAAATTAAAATAAAACTAGTGGCGGGATCCCAAAAAATAATAAAAGCAAAAAAAAAAAAAAAAAAGAAAAAATAATTCGATCGTGATTCGAACCGTCGACCTCGGCGGTGCGTCGAACGTTAGTCCGGTGGCAAAAACAAACACACCGCGCTATCTAGTTCCTTGTAAAGGTGACAAAAATTGCAACCTATTGGTAGGAAATGCACTCAGCTATCAATTTAGTAGTCTTTATAGCTTCAACAATAGGGGAAGAAAAAAAAAAACACAAGTACCCTACAGCCACCACACTGTTTGCCAATTTAAATGTTGTACACTGCACTGTTTCTTGATATTTATTATCACTCTTCCAATTCTGTACTTATATAAGCAGATTCAGACACTTGAACAAGCTGATTTAAACTTTTTCCTGCGCTTTTGAAATTATTCTGCGGAGCCTCGCTAACTACGTGCACCACTCACTCGTAACCTCGATTGCATAGCGAAGACCTGTGTCCCAGCAGTAGAAACTTTAATAGACTGGCTGATGATGATTTCAAATAGAATTTGAAAAATATTCACCAAGAAACTTCTATGGTAATTTTCGCCATAAGCTTTATACATGTAGGCTTTTACCGACCTCGGTCCTCTCCATAGATATCTGGTATCAACTGACAAGAACATAACCTCTACTGGGCCATTGCGCCCTAATTAAGCACCTCACAGTACCATGAAAGGCAAGATAACATCTGCTTCCTAGTTAACTAAGCTTGAGTTGACATTGCACTCTGTCTGCTAGGTCATAAGATCTTTTTTGCAACTAAACTGTGGAAGTTGATGACTGCCTGCCTACATTTCGCTGTGCTGTGCATTGCAAAATTACCATGTGAAATTTTTGCACTTTAAAGTTAAACAAGACCTTAATTAAAATAACTGATGATCCTTTCTAATGTGTGCAACCAGTTAAAGGTGGCTATTTCCATTGGCGATGACATCTTCAAATTGTCAAAAACCAGTTCGATATTTATTCAGAATCACAATAAAAGTGATTTTTTATGAAGTTTCCAGTGATAAGCTATGCCAACGAGAGTTACCTGTGCCTGAACGTGGCGGGACCCACAAACAATGCCTGCAACCTATATTGTTTTATAGTGATACCTCATACATGCTTTTAATTTAGTAACACGAAAGTCAGGTAATTGCCAGACACGTTCTTCAGTCGGGCACGCTCTCTCGCCGCTGCTACACTTCGCTACAACTTGTAAATATTTTACATTTTTCAACAAAATCAGACAAAATCTCTATGTGTGTTTTTAAGATAGTACAAAAATTACACGGGATCTATTAGAGACAAGAAAACGTGTCCTTTCATTCAAGTACAGTTTTAAAGAAATTATTGTAAAAATATTTAGTGATTACTTATTTTGACAGTTACTGACACCGCTGACACGTGGAGGCTAAAGAGCAAGATGTAATCTGCTTTATGTATGAGAGTGAAACCACTTTAGTGGGCTCTATTGGCGGTCAAATGTTGCCAAGGAAAGTCGGGGCGGGGACTTACTTGTGCCATTTTTAAATGCAATAATGTTGGCGTATAACTTGTCTATATATTATACGTCATTGCTTACAACCAAAATACCGAACTTTCACAGGAATTAAAAAGGTGTCATCTAACCGTTGTTTTTGTTTGAGAGCTCTCAAACTGTTCGGATGCCGGTGCAGGTGCCTTGAAGCCATATCGGCTGTCAAAAACTTGTGAATTATCGTCGTCGCCCGTTCGAGAGCCCTGGGCGACGTCCCTCACAAAGATATCTCCAAGATTTATACAGCCGTCCACAATGGGGTTGGTACGTTTTAATTCTTTTCATACGGGACAGATTTATGCACGGCCAGATGCGAGCGGGGCGCTGATAATATTCTCCTTCGTCACCCTTCCTGGTGTTACTCGAGTGGAGTCAGATAGCGCTGCGGTCCTGCCTGTATGTTTACTATTTCTTGATATTTTTTTATGTTTCCTCTTTTGAATTTTGCCAATAAGTTGTCTGATGCTTCCAAGAAGTTAGAGAATTCAAAGCAGTCATAACAATAGTTTTACTCAATAAGAAAAAATATAATAATTCCTGATTAATTTCTTTGTTTACTCTAACTGCTAGACTGTATGTCTCCGATTTCAAGACTCGGACAGTAAATAGTGGAGTGGTAATTTGTTCAGAGTGTTCAAATAACTCGATAGAGTGGTTAGCAATTAAACACTCTTATGAGGTCTATCAGGGCATCTATACCAAATAGCTTAAGTTTTAAATTTATCAATATTGCATGTAAGGTGCAGTTTCTGATATTTGTGAAAAGCTCCCACAACCTATCTTATAATTTTTGTTTTATTATGTATCGTAAGAACAATAGAGTTCACTATGACACTGTATCTGCAAAATCCATAGGACACATACAAAAACAGAATTCTATTAGCATACACCAAAACTCGTTAATTAAATTTCATATTTCATGGCGTTCCAAAAACATAAGTAGAAGTCAATTTCTTTAGGATCGTTGCGTCAGAAACAATTCAACTAGTTAATTGTTGGGATGTTAATTGTTAACCTACAAAGTAAACTATGTCGGTAACTCATCGACCATAATAGTCAAATGTTGGCCAAGAATAGAACAAATGTTGGCAGAAAAATAGAACCTCGCGAGACCAATATTTTCGACCCCCTGTGAAGTCAGGACTTGTCCAAATGTTGGCGTGAAGTTGCGCAAATTGTGCATTGAAACAATATCTTCGCCGCATTGTCATAGTTCGCTATTGTTATCTTACACTCTTAATTTTATTGTATTACTACCTGGGTGTCTTGGTATTTCTGATGTTATTTCCGTCATTTGTACATTCAGATTTAAACAGGAGATTTTGTCTGGAGTAAATGATTTCTTCGACTATGTTTATGAGGCAACAGACTATAATCGTAATGTATGGATAAAATAAATATACGGAGATTCCTATTCTGCAATTACCTAAGTGTTGATAGTTTAAATCTAAAGATTTTTTCTAGTAATATTTTCTTTAGACTTAAACATCTAACAGTTAAATGCTTTAAAATATAATAGCGTCTTGATAGTTTTATTTAGATTATCCATGAACTATTAAAAACTAAGAGCCGCTATAGACGGACAGCCTGAAGCAGTCGAGGTGACTGTTTCAAGCTGCGACTGAATGAATACATAGACCGCTCGAGCCGTTGGTATGTACTTCTCCGAGCTGTTATCAACGACAGCTTCAGGCTGTTGACTGACTGTTCGCGCAGTCCATGCAAGTTGATCACTGGCTTACTGCTCGGACGACCGTGTATTGCCGCTGTAAGTGTTGACTTTCTTTTTATAGCAATATTGCCACCTTTGATTATTATTTATACGCTTAGATAGAGCTTTCCAAATAAACCACGCAAAGACAGCAAACAGCTCATATAACGCGCAATATGTGTGTGAGTCTAATGTCAGATTGTACTTAGCAGTCAATGTGTGTGTAGCGACGAGGTATCTACCTGTATTTAATCCAAGCTTGCCACTGCTAGAAATCTAGTTTATTGTAATTATAATAAGAACGCGCCACCCGACCGATAGATGGCGTTACATGTTACATCGCGATCTTTCAAAAGGGACAAAGCCGTTGCAAAAAGCCCCAACTAGCGGCACAAAGCTCAGAGCTCGCTGTCACCCGCCACATAATATTCGAAACTTGTGAAAGAAACGTCATAAATCTGTCAAATTTGACGCGGCGAGTTGAAATACGGCCGGCTGAGTGATTTGTGCCTGTTGCCCGAGACGGGGATGACGCAGAAGGAAAAAAATATAAGGTCCCGAATCTTTGTTGTGGGGAAAGTCGAAGTCTGTAATTATGAGAACTGTGCGAATTGCGTGATCACATTTTTGTATTATGTCTTCGTTTTTTATTGCTAATACAGAAAATTGATAAATTCCCAAAGTTTTACAAGTTTTGCCTGTAAACATTGACAAGTTTGAGGAGAGTTTGAGTTGTTGAGGAGCTCGATGGCACAAGTAGTTAGCGCGTTCGGCTGCGATCGTTGAACTTAAGCAACTTTCTCAGTGGTCGGTCATTGGATGGGTGACCAAAAATTACTATCTCGAGCTCCTCCGTGCTTCGGAAGGCACGTTAAGCCGTTGGTCCCGGCTGCATCTGCAGTCGTTAGCACCCATAAATCCGCACTGGGCCCGCGTGATGGGTCATGGCCCAATCTTCCTATTCCATCCATAGGGAAGGCCTATGCTCCAGCAGTGGGGACATTAATAGGCTGATGATGATGATGATGATGATGATTCACAAGTTTTAAACCTTCAAGTTTCAAAATTACCCCATCGTCCTGATTAACTTACATTAGTATTAAGCTAGATGCTAGACTAACAAAACTTGAGGACAATCAAATCAAGCGATTAAAGTAATACTAGCAAACCAGTGAACCAAATGTTCACCAAATCCTGATTTTAAAAGAAAAAATGTATTTAATTAATTGAGAACTTCGGAGATTTTGTGTGGTTTCGTTTGAAATTCGTGATTTCTCGAAAACCTGAAGTGCTACGTTACTCAAATCCGGTTTGTAGTCTTATCAGACTATTCTTAACTTATAACTTAAATATTCTCTTTATCTATCTCTTACGGTTTGGCCGCTGAAACAGCACCACAGACGGACGGACTTGTCTAATAGGAAACTAAAGCTCATATTATTTTTGCTCATCAAACATGTAGGTGCTCGGAATAAAATAAATTTGTCATGTTTCGGGCTCAACTTGCCAATATGGTATCGCGTGGTGACGTCACCAGCGTCCGCCATTTTCGATATGTATAATTTGACGCGGCGACGGTTTTGACAGACGACATTTAATTAAGGACCCTCATTACCTGGATATTGGCTGATATTGATATGGAGTCATTTACAACTAACTGCACGACAGTGACTCGACGTCGGGCGACCGATCAGCTATCGCAAGAGAATCTTTATTGCTTTTGGTATTAAAACAACTTTACTTAAATAAATTTGCAAATTGATTCGTGGTAAGTACAGAATATTTATCTTTTTTTCCAAAAATACTTAACTAAAGCATAATAATAATGGTTACTCTTAGTATTCGGCAGGCTGAGAATGTGTATAGTATGTATGTACAATGTAATTTAAGAATATCGTCAAAATTTTCATTTCATATTACATAGTATATACATATTTTTTGCAAAATAATTGGTTGTGAGATTTAAAGTTCGTCTCTCTAGACCTTTCTTGGTGACATAATCAAGACCTTTGGATTATATTTCCGTATGTAATGTGTATATACAGAGCTGACATAAGAATGGAAACTGCATATCAAGATACACAGAAAGAAAATATTAAAAATTCTCATACTCGAATCTCCACGTAAAAAAGCTCTCTACGACCTTCATATTTCGTCCACCTAGAAATCGTAACCGTCACGATCGCATCCTATGAAAGCTCCCAAACTGTCGTCAAAAATACTCAGTTAATTTCAAAAGTTTATTAATAAAATACTTAATTAAGATATCCTGTGTTGTCCCTGATTAATTTGAATGATCGCGAGGTAATTTGTTGATTAAAAATACGTCAGTTTTGTGCCAAACGAAGCGATGTGAAAATAAGCGATATTATCAGACGCTCGGCGGATCTTTGGCTGTAAATGATTCCGTTGCAATATTAATTAGGCATATGTCTATACTGATATTGGCCTTCTATCAAAATACGTCAAAGCCAAAAAGCGTTGGTGTTACATTAAATTTCGTTTTCATAGTTATCGCTTCCGTTTTTCATCTGAAGGCTGTTTCAGAAACGAATGTAAATTGACATGTTGTCAGCTATTTATCCTGACGTTGAAATGTGGTTGAGTTAAATTTATACAATACAAAACAAAACAATACAATACAATACAATACAATACAATACAATACAATACAATACAATACAATACAATACAATACAATATAATACAATACAATACAAAAACTCTTTATTGTACACCACAAAAAAAAACATTGAACATTGTACAAAACCATCTAGTACACGTGATGCAATGGGCGGCCTTATCGCTTAAAGCGATCTCTTCCAGGCAAACTTTGGATGAGAAGGATTAGAAGGAAGTGGGTGGGTGGGTGGATAATGCTACTATAGTTATCTCATGGTGATAGTTTAAGAACATGTGGACAAAAGTTCTACTTTCGTAGATGACTAAGAAAAACACGGCTCCTTCAAAAGAAAATTTGACGTTTGCGATACGATAACGGATCTAAGTTCGCTCTTCGCCCACAGAACGCACGCAAATCTTATACGAAGGTACTACAAGTGCTTGCAACTGACGACCTGCCGCGCGTGATTGACGTTTAGTGCTTGGCCCAAAGGCATGTCTGAGTATACCACACCTCATATTATTTGATATTGACATCCCAATATATACATGAAGAGTTCGTGTACATATTGTGTCGTGACGGATAAGACTAGTCGGTAGAGACAGTTTGATTTCGGAAATAATTTCATTAGACATCAATTATACGGTAAATGACAGTCGTGAAGCAGTTTAACGGTTTTAAATGACATATTTGTAAAAATAATTTTATTTCCATTTTTTTCAGAGATCTAATTTTATTCACAACTAGCTGACCCAGCGAACTTCGTACCGCCCTAAAAAAATAGGGGTTGTCCAGCGGACAAAATTGTGAATCTAAACCATTCTCAGATCCCCTTAAACACACACAAAAAATTTCATCAAAATCGGTCCAGTCGTTTAAGAGAAGTTCAGTGACATACACACTCACAGAAGAATTATATATATAAAGATATACAAAAACAACGATTTACATTTAGATATTAAAACTAAAACTACACTAAAAATAGACAAAAATTAAAAAAATAGCTGCTAAGTCTTCCCCGTCGGCAAAGGTTCCCAGGACGCTGGCGGCATTTCCCCGCTGAATGGCGAGGCTTATGCGCTGAGCGAAATAGCCGCCAGCTCTGCGGTCTCCAGTGGTCTCCACCAATACGGTTGGGTTTCGTAGTATAAATATTATGCTGCTATATTCATCCTGGTCTTGCTGACCTCAACCCAATCGTTTACTCCGCTAAGTCATAGAACCTGCCTTTGGCATGTTGTTTTATGGTAAGGAGTACCTATCGCCGATACTTAAAATTAACCATTAACTAGTGTTGCCGATCGATAGTCGACTATCGAGGATTAATCGATAGTCTATCGATAGCCGACCAATCGTATGACAATCGATCGGCTTATCGATAGCACAGAACAAGCCAATACTATCGGATGAGTGAAATACTATCGATAGTATTGTTGCAGATAAAATCAACGGTATCGATAGTATCGATACTATCAATAGTTTGTTATTAACGAACTACAATAGTATCGATACTATTGCACTCATTCGATAGTATTGCCTTGTTCTGTGCTATCGATAGTTTCGATACTATCGATTGTATCGATTCTATCGATAGGCCTATCGATAGGGTACATGATTTTCGATGTAAACTGTCGATAGTTTTTATATCGATAGTTCGGCAACACTACCATTAACCATGGATCGCGGATATGAAATGGTCGACACACCGGCGCAAACTCCCAAGAAATTTAATTTCCCACAAGAGAAAATTTGCAATAAACGGATTAGCGAAACCAAATCCGAAGTGAATCTAACATCAACAACTTTCACGTCAGTTCTGCAACTAGTTTGACCGGGGATCATACCTAGCCATCCTTACGGCGAAGTTGCGGATCGGCCTTCGCACGAATAACGACCCTAACAGGCAAACATTAGAGCTCACGTCGGCTGATGATAATAAATTTGCAGTTGCATTATGAAAATATCGCATCTCGGCTGCATTACAAAATGAGGCAAAATTATGATGGATGCTGATGCCTCGTTTCTCGCTTAATAAGACGGTATTCTGTTCAGTGTGCGCGCGGAGAACTCCGCACCATATTGCACTAAGGTTAAAGTCGCTAATTGATTACGCAGCGATGAGGTATCAATCGAGGACGTCGGACGACGCGGGCGCATGTGTTACCCGCGCAATGAATGCGACGGAGTCAGCGGAGTCCGGTTACAACTTTAATTCCGTCACATCATCGGGTGCAAATTTATAAATTGAAAGAAAGGAAGAAAACTGTTTTTATTGTTGACAGCACATAACATACACATAAAATGCAAAAATACATTAAAAATATAGTAAAACTAGCGGACCCGACAGACGATGTCCTGTCTACACGTCTTTGTGAATCTAAACCATTCTCAGATCCCCTTGAACACACACAAAAAATTTCATCAAAATCGGTCCAGTCGTTTAAGAGAAGTTCAGTGACATACACACTCACAGAAGAATTATATATATAAAGATGAACAAACAATAAAAAACAGCTACAGAATGTGTATTTAATGTGATACCAACAGGATATGGCTCAGCATACACAACAGGTAAAATACCTGCTGCACTGGTATTCTGCCATACCCAGAACAGTGACATCACAGAAAACATTATTAATATATATATATATATATATATACAAATTAATTACCTCGTAATACAAATAGAAAAGAAATCACTCTATAGGTCAGAACGGTCAGAATACATAACAATATCACAATATCTGTGGCAGAAAATTCTTTATGATTACAGAAGTAATCTGTGGTTGGTTACGACAGCTTGTTCAATGGACTTAGACCATTTTAAAAAAAAAATGATGTGGTGTCGCGTGACACCAGGTAGGAACGAAAGTTCCTTCGGCTAATGTAGAATCGACCCAAATTGCAAACTCGCTTGTGTATGCGACTGTCGCGCCTGCGCACATCTCATTTAACGGTTTTATTCCACGCACTTTTTTCCACGGATTTTTTCTTACGGTTTTACTATCACATTTTTTTCAGTTCGGTCGCGCAGCAAAATCCCTATCCCCGCCAAGCCTGCCGTAAGGAACTTCGTACCAAAAAAAGAGAAGTGACACGTATACATTATGAAAAAATATTAAAATTATCAATTAATATCATTTGCAGTTTTATTCGTTACGTTTGCCAGTTGTAAATGTCGAATTCCTCCTGGGCGACGCGACAGGTTTCAGATCAGAAGGGCAGGAATATCTGACAAATCGCGTCCGACTGGCGCTTGATCTACGGACATCGGCACCGATCCACTCCAATTATATACCTACGCTTGGAATTACCTCGCACAAATCACACGGACAGACGTACAAATTGCCGAGGCGCTGTTGGCATTTGGATGACGAGGCGCGACGGGTGCGAGCCCATGGGTTATTTATGATAAGTCTTGAAGGGTGACAGTGACACCTTGCCTCTTCGCCGCGGCTGACGTGTGAGCGAGAGGTGCGTGTGCGCATGTCTCTGTCACACGCACCTGTTTCTCAACATCTCACTTGTCAAATGTATCCGCTCATGTAGATCAGTCTGTAGGTGAGCATTGACTAATTTGCGCTCTATATTATATGATGATCAACCCTTGCATTACCGTTAAGCGAAAATAGTCTGCTACGTTACGGTAGAGTAACGAAATTAGTATGGTTACAATGATCACCACAAAGTATCGTTCAGAAATTAAAATTCAATATTCTATCGACAAGTAATAAGTGTTCCATAAGGTCAGTAGTCTTAGTATAGAATTACAGAGTTGGCAGTCTGGAACCCGTTTAGAGTAAAAACGTAGAATTCTGCAATGTGCCTCTATTTGGTTTTAAAAGAAATTATCAATCGTAAGATGAGCCGAGCCATATAAAGAAAGAAAGAAAGAAAACATTTTATTGGCCCTTACAGCATGAAATAAATGAAACAAAACGGTACATGAAATAAAACATAGACAATAACAAAAAGAAAGAGAACTAAATACTAGGTCGTAGTGCGTGCCGTGCGAGGCCAACAGGTCACAGGCTCAGCTATGCTCTGTGGCAGTCGCATTCGCGATACCACAGTACCGCTGATTTTCAGCCAGCGCCTTATGGTAAGGGTGATTTATAAGACGGAACGAGCAAAACAATCACTTCATCAACAGCCTATCCTAGTCCACTGCTGGACATAGGCCTCTCCAACTGCACGCCACTCAGATCGATCTTGGGCTACTCGCATCCAGCTCCTGCCAGCCACCTTGCGCAAATCGTCACTCCATCGTGCCTGAGGACGTCCTACACTACGTTTGCCTAGACGCGGTCTCCACTCCAGAACTCGTCTACCCCAACGGTTATCGGTTCTTCGGCAAATATGGCCAGCCCACTGCCACTTCAGCTTACTAATCCGGTGGGCTATGTCGATAACTCTGGTTCTCTGTCGGATTACCTCATTTCTGATGCGATCCTTCAGAGAAACGCCGAGCATAGCCCTTTCCATAACGCGCTGAGCGACTTTGAACCTGTGGACCGGCCGTACCGTCAGTGTCCACGTCTCGGCTCCGTATGTCATCACAGGTAGGACGCACTGATTGAAGACTTTCGTCTTTAGGCACTGTGGGATCGACGATGTCAAGACTTGACGTAGCTTCCCAAACGCTGCCCAAACAATCACTTAATTCTAGACAAATAATTCAATTTGCACTTATAACTACTACACTATACTATAACGCCGGCCCTCCACACAGCCACCCGTAAACCGAACGACAGTCCCTCCCTATCACTCACCATAACGACTGCGGGTCAATTATGCTAGATATAATCCTAATGTAATGTCAATATGATGTTGATGCCAAGTTGACATTGTTTTTAAATGGTATTATCAAACATTCCTATGTCACATCAAGCTCATATCAATAGGTATCATATCCTGTATCACATTTTTGACGTTTATGCGATACTGTTTTAAGTCAATAAGTTGAACGTAATACGCATTTAAGTTGATATCATTTTAAAGAGTTGATCATAATACGCATAAGTTGATGTCTAGTTGATGTCATTTTGATATAGCATTTTTCAGAGAGCATAATACGTAATGTGAAATTGACATCAAAACAATATCGCAATTAGCGAGCATAATTGGCCTGCTGATAAAGACAGCCTGCCATCCAATCCGAATGACACATCGCAAGCGAGAGTGACTGTGGGAGCGCTAGCTTATATCTCTTCTTCCTCTTCTTCTTAGTCGGGCACTCCTGTCAGAGTGGTCGTGGTTGCACTGACGAGGTATATGATGGGTTGATCTTTGGGTCGCTATCAATTCCGAGGGTAGCTCTCCTGGCGATGTGCTTCTATTTCTGATGGTTCGAGGCGTCGCGAGTACACTGAGCCATATCAGAAACTTGTAAAAGCAGTGCAATTTGATTGTGCCCAGTGCGGATTGGGCTCGGATCGGCTTGGGCCCAGTGTGGTTTAGGTCCACAGTGGATTAGGCTCAATGCGGATTTGGCCCAATGCTCTCCCCTATCCATCTCATTATCTCCCATTTCCATCAAAAGAAAGGTTTCCTATCCACCAATTCGCTCTGGAGCCTCGTGGTAGGCCATGACCCGATTCCGTCAAACAAAACTTTAAACTAAGTTCACAGACACCGCCTTAGTGTTTGTCCACCTGGGTGGGCATCCAGCTATCATCTAGCTACCCACCCAGCTGCCTCGTTAGATTATGAAAAGGAAGTTCGTCCCAATAAGAATGAATAACAGGGACTTATTAATGAAAACAATAATAAAATTAAAAAAACGACGGGTTGCACTCCGGGAGTGCCGGCAGAAGTGAAAACTTGAATAATGTTGTGCATTTTTGATATTTAGGAATGGTTAGGGAATAATTTTGCACGAATTGCTATAATTATCAGTATAAAAGTACCATCATGTATGTGGTAGAATACAATATTTATTTATTGCGCTATCGTACAAAAACATGACAATTTATAGTACATTAAAAAAGTTTATCTCTCAAAAAAATCAACTTACATGAATTACGTTTAAGCGCACTTAGCGACATCTATTATAAAGAAATCAACTGACATGAATCACATTTAAGCGCACCTAGCGACATCTATTGTAAAAAAAAAGCATTTTCTTCGCAATAAAGCTGCCACGTGGACGTCCTAGATAGAGACTTATTATTATAATACGGTAAAATAAAATATTACTATGTTTCATCCAATAGGTATATTGAAAGTCAACAACATTTCCAATTTTATTGTGTGTCATGATGCGATCAGCCCACGTGTTTCACTTCAAAAAACTCATAATTTGAAAAACACAAGCAATATAAAAGCTATAATAAAACTTTAACGCAATGGAACTACTCTCCTCGCACGCGTACAAGATTTATCTTCTGTCTCTCAACAAACAAAAAGTTAACCTCACAAACAAAATAATAGTGTAGTAAAAACAATACATCCACCTCCATCAGTTGTCGGCCAATTGTCCTCACAAGCGGCGGGTGTCGTAAAGCCATCAATACAAGTGTGACAAACAGACGGCCGGGTCCGCTTTTATTAGTGAACGCATGAATCAGGCCCTTCCATTGTCGTGATGAATCTCAATTATTCCGTCGCGAGGACACTCAACTTTCACAGCCAGTTGTTTGCTAAATGAAAAATCTCTGATGGCAGTAATGAATTAAGTATCGTGTTTTGATCATGATGACTTCATGAGTTATCTCATATTGAAGTCATTTTTCAATTTGACGACTCTGTATAATACATGGAGAAAATAACAGCCCTTGCTGGATTTCTTGCCCAGTTCTTCTCAGTACAAGGTCTCCCGCCGTAGATTTGCGAACCGGTTGGTGGCGTAGCTTTTCGACATTCACAAGTGCTTGTAACATTCTTAGACTGAATAAGCGATATTGGATTTAGAATTTTAGAATTTTTACATAATTGACAGCTCAACTTATCCTTTTCTGTTTGGTTGGTATTGCATTTACAATTAAAAGAAGCCATTGGCTATATCTGCAATCATTACCCTCCAATTTGTATTCGGCTGGAGTGTCGGGCTTAAAAACGCAATAGTCATTTTTTTCTATCGTGGAAAAAAGACGTTCAACAAATCATGAAAATAAACCGTGTTTTGTTCCTGGAGCATGACTTTTGTCACGGGTACAGAATCTCTTATCTATTAGACAAGTCCGTCTGTCTGTAGTGCTGTTTCAGAAGCCAAACCGTAAGAAATAAATAAAGAGAATATTTAAGTTATAAGTTAAGAATAGTCTGATAAGACTACAAACCGGATTTGAGTAACGTAGCACTTCCGGTTTTCGAGAAATCAGGTTTTGGTGAACATTTGGTTCACTGGTTTGCTAGTTCAAAACTATTAAATAAGTTTCCGTTAAAGATTAAATCTGATGAGTTCATATTAAAGTTTACTGACGATAAAATTATGAAAATAAAACATAATTTAGACAAAAACAAAGATCCTAAGTTTCTTTTCATATTGTTTTTCAAAATAATGAAAAAAGTACAAAGTAATTTAAACAAAACACTGTAGGTATGGCTTATCAGCTCAGTTTTAAAAATATAGTGTTGAAATTCAATGATATCATTATTATCGATTTAAAAAAAACTGAAAACAGCGTAATGCAGAGGTTATGTAAAAACATACCATTCTCAATCTAGGTATGCCATTAGCAATTATAAAATTGCATTGACTTGTAACGTCACTAAAATTTGTAAACTAAATATTTTTGGCGACCTCCGTGGCCGAGTGGTTTGAACGCCGGGTTTCATGGTGTCGCCGACTCGAGAGGTCCCGGGTTCGAATCCCGGTGGGGGCAGATGTTTGTGTGATTAATACGAGCATTTGTACTCCAGTCATGGATGTTTAATATGTATATCTGTATAAATATGCTTATATATGTACAGTATATGTATTCTATCCGTTACCCTAGCATCCCATAACACAAGCCTTATAGTGCTTACTTTGGGGCTAGGCTAATTGGTGTGAGTGGTGGAAATATTTATTTATTTATTTACGTTTCAAGTGACCTTTCTAAAAATCAACTTGCTTCCAATACGTTTAATAATACAAATTTCCTTTCGAATGTCAACATAACACATGACCATCATTGGGACAGGTGAAAAACAGACCACATCATAAATCAATGTTTAATTACTTCGTTAATTACTTTGTCGGCCTTATAACTCGATAAGCACTTAAGAGTGGCCGGCAAATGTTCCCAACACGGACAGACGGACACCGATATCGTGTATAAACACACATACAATTAAAATAAATAACAGATAACATCAAATGCAACTGTGTCGTTAAGAACTTGTGTATCAACATAAGTATCTACTTCAGTTTTTCGAAGTGGTGTAAGCGGCGATCTACCCTGAAGGGGTAGGATTTTATTGTTTTTATAATATAATAAATGACCTTTATTAACGCATGGTTTAGCAATCTTCTGCAATCTTCTATCAAACGACAGAGGATTCCTAATTTCAAATCTTAAAATCATGACATTACCTTTTTAATATGACTGCCAGCCGTAGGTATTGCATGAACAAAGAATTTACCCAAACAAGGAGGCTGTAACGCAACGGACGTTACATCCCTCCTGCACGTAACCTATCGCTGAAGTTTCAAGCATATCATCATCAGCTTATTAATATATCCAATGCTGGGGCACAGACCTTCCCTATAAATGGAATAGGGAGATTGGGCCATGACCCACCACGCGGGCCCAGTGCGGATTGGCGGGTGGTAACGACTGCAGATGCAGCCACGACCAACGGCTTAACGTGCCTTCCGAAGCACGGAGGAACTCGAGACAGAAGATTTTTGGTCACCCATCCAATGGCCGACCACTGCGACAGTTGCTTAACTTCAACGATAGCAGCCGAACGCGCTAATCAACCGCGCCAACGAACTCCTCTCACTTGAATACAGTACAGCAATGTTTGAAGGCAAAACAAAACTCCTTTTTTGTTTGGTTCACTTTTAATTCTAATTTTATTTTGGTTTTCCTGGTTTGCTGTTAGAGTGGTTAAAAAAACATTTAAACTTACATATCTTGTAATTGATTGCGATGAAATTGGGTCAGATATGAAATACAGCGATTTACTCTCTGAGTAAATGTTTCACTGAGCTTTCGCCCATTCGCATCGCTGCTGCACACGAAAATATCATAATATTATAGTTGTATAAATATAAATTGTCGCCTGTTTTAAAGGATTTTTCTAATTGTTAAATATGTCTTGTCAACTTTGTATGTGTGCATATTGGTGCGAATAAAGTTTTATCTATCTAAATTTTAACTCTACACGAGACACGGTTTGCGGAGAGACGGACACGATCAGACAGCGAAAGGTAAACAGTGATCTGTTTTCAGCGTTTATGTAAATAACCCTAAAGATTAAATTATTAAATACACAGAACTGAAAGATGAACTAACTAGAATATGGCGTCAACAAAAAGTTTACGTGGTCCCTATAGTCCTCTCCACAACAGGCGTCATTCCAAATCACCTTCCCCATAGCCTTAAATTAATAAACCTAAAAGAAACCCTCTATATCACCCTCAAAAAAGCTGCAATTTTAAATACATGTCGCATTGTCAGAAAGTTCTTGCAAATAGATGAAAACGAAATAGGTTCTCGTCACAACAGTACAACATAACCTAACACAACACATGCTGCACTTACTTGGTTTCGGCCCGTAATTGAGCCAAAGAGCTGAGAAGAAAAACACTCTAAAATAATAATAATAATAATTTATTGTCTTTTTTTCACATTTATGATTTAATTTATTTTTTAAGCATTTAACTGCTAGATGTTTCAATCTAAAGAAAAGCTTACTAGAAAAAAAATCCACGCGGACCAGGCAGCGGACGGGACTCGAACCTGCATCCTTCGCTATCCGGGCGAATGCACTGACCATTATACTACCACGGCCCTTAAGCTGCAAGGCAGCGCCATCTCTTCGCATTGTAGGTAACCCACAATGTCAAATGAATACTTTTTCAAGTATTAAACATTTGAAAGAAGAAATAGCAATTATAGCTATGATTTTATTTATTTTTTAAGCATTTAACTGCTAGATGTTTAAATCTACATCTAAAATTATCTAATCTAATTTTTTTTACATGTTAACAGATATTTAAATAATATTTCATTAAATTTTAGACAATAGGGAATGGCTCAGCCAATGTTGGTCAAGCCTAGACCTGAACCAACGCTGTTTCTCAGCCACTCCTTAACAAATTTTACTCAACATTAATAATATAGAGAGCCTCGAATTATTCATTATTTGATTATAATTAATATTGGAACATGTTTCGTGCATAAACGTATACTCCTACTAGCCATAGATGTACTCTATGTAATAATGTTGCAATACTATTTGTTTCTTAGGTTTTCACGCACATCACTCATTAAATAAAACTAGTTTTTACGGTTTTTACGCTCAATATAAGTCTTTCGAAGGTGCTCGACAATTTTAAATAAAAAATCATTATTCTGACGATGCAGACCTGAAAAGGCTGCGAAACGTCAATAAATAAATAAAGTTTCGTGCATTAACCCGTAAAAACTAGTTTTATTTAATGTTGCAATACATTAAAATGCATAAGTATTTAATGTTCATATCCCTAGCCTGCTACACTACGGCTGGGCGGCCGTTGTAAACTAACACGACGTGATAAACTCATTAATAACTAGCGGCCCGCCCTCGCTTCGCTTCGGTGTAGAGTTGAAGTGTAGACTACAGTTTTTGTTCTCAGGCTTGTATTATACACAATGACATTCATCTATGATTCTTCTTATACCTGCATGCTAAGTCTTAGCCCGATCGGTTTAAAATTGACAAAGTTTCATACAAACTTTCATTCCCTATTTTATCCCCTTGGGGGTAGAATTGATCAAAATCCTTTCTTAGAGGATGCCTACGTCATAACATCTACCTGCTTGCCAAATTTCAGCCCGATTCGTCCAGTGGTTTGGGCTGTGCGTTGATAGATCACTATGTCAGTCAGTCACCTTTGAGTTTTTTATATATATATATAGATTACGCTTGTAAAGTTCTCATGCTGGACTGACGAAGGAGAAACATCGCATACGCGAAATGCTATTCTGTCGTGAAAATAATATGAGATGGGAAACCTGTTGGTTTCTATATAGTTGCGTAGGCCCACGGACGTTTACAAAAAGTACTTACTTTTTTGCCAAATCAAACGTTGACTTCGCTATGACCATTATGTTACCGTGGTCCCTATGCTATGCTACAGCATAATGGTCAGTGCATTCGCCCGGATAACGAAGGGTGCAGGTTCGAGTCTCGTCTTTTTTTTTGAATGTGTATGCTGTTAGTCGCAGATGACCTTTACAGCGTCACCGGGTTTGGGGACGGCGAGATCCTAAGGGGACCTCAAGCCGAGAATTGGCGAGTGCCTCTGGAGGTATTCCAGTCGGATGGCGTCTCCCCACGGGGGGAGTCTCCTCTCCGTCTGGAGCCTCCAGACCACTCGAACCTGAGGGGGTCGGCTCAACTAGAGGGCGTCTCTGAGACTCGGACCTCGGCTCTAGTTAGCCGTTGTCGTGGGGAATCGAGTCTCGTCTGCTGCCTGCTCTGTAATATTTTCTTTAAAGTTAAACATCTTGCAGTTACATGCTTCATCAACAGCCTATCATAGTCCACTGCTGGACATAGGCCTCTCGAAATGCACGCCACTCAGATCGATCTTGGGCTACTCGCATCCAGCTCCTGCCAGCCACCTTGCGCAAATCGTCACTCCATCGTGCCTGAGGACGTCCTACACTACGTTTGCCTAGACGCGGTCTCCACTCCAGAACTGGTCTACCACAACGGTTATCGGTTCTTCGGCAAATATGGCCAGCCCACTGCCACTTCAACTTGCTAATCCGGTGGGCTATGTCGATAACTCTGGTTCTCTGTCGGATTACCTCATTTCTGATGCGATCTTTCAGAGAAACGCCGAGCATAGCCCTTTCCATAGCGTTATATCCTTAGTTACATGCTTAAATAATAAAAATTCTAACAAGCAACGACTACTGCAAACGGGTTTCGACAAATGTCGACCGCATCACATATCAAACTTCGGGTGGTAGTTACAAACTTAAAGAAGAAGAAAAAAGGCCTCCACTTAATCTTAATGCAATAAACATGCACGATTTTATCTCCACTTAAAATACGGCAATGCGAATAGCGTCAGGACTCAATCATAACTTAGCAGTAATGTTGGCCGCAGCGACACCTGATTGGTCCACCGACAGGCATATGGATTAAATTATATGACTATAAAACTTTTATGGCAACTGTTGGACATAAAGTTGGCAAATGCAACCTGGACGCTGGCATCATTTACTTTAATATCGTCGCTCACATTATTGGGGACCAGTTTACTTATTGGTAATAGATATAAAGTTGAAATGTCTCAGAAAGGGTCTGATGGTCAATCAAGACTGTCAGTCCTAACGTGATTTACGATAATTGACATCGCTCGATAGCCTCGTCTCGGGTGCGAGTGGGACGGCACACATCTTCCCACATTTAGTGGTGACAAAAAAATGGTTTTTTATCATCCTTCCACTCGCCTTCTGCTTATTTAAATAAGAAAGCTATATACAAACCATAAAAATTTACAACCCCCGGTAATACATTACGGGATTAATATTGTAAACAGAATTAATTCGTCCGGTTGGCTGTCGGTCGAATTAAAAGTCTGAAGCTTTGGACAGATCGGCCAATGAAATTTTACTGCTGAGTAAAATGGAATGTTTAAGATAATATGGTTAAAGATTCCATTACGCATTGAATATACTTCGAAGGAACATTTTGTATGGAAACTTTTCGTCTTTCATTCATTATAATTGTGCACTTACTCGTACATATTCCTATTATTTTGCCAAGTAAGCAAAATCATTTTCTTTTATCAAGCAAAGAACCCATAAAATCATCGTTTTATATTTTTTTTAAAAACAATAACAGAGTGTTTTTATTTTATTTAAGCATTTAACTGCTAGATGTTTAAATCTAAAGAAAAGTTTTTACACACCCTTCGCAATCCCGGCGAATGCACTAACCAATTATGCTACCACGGCCCTGATGGCCGCGTTGAAATTTTCCTAGCCTTAAGCTGCAAGGCAGCGCCATCTCCTCGCATTGTAGGTAACCCACAATGTCAAATGAATACTTTTTCAAGTATTAAACATTTGAAAGAAGAAATACCAATTATAGTTATGTTTTTATTTTATTTAAACATTCAACTGCTAGATGTTTAAATCATCTTAATTCTTTTTATTAACCTCACTATCATAACACTTTTGTTATACTAAACCAACGATGATAATGTAGAATTTAACAAGGTGACGATCCATCGTAAAACTCAATACGAGAGCTTCTTCAGCGCATCTGAGCGAATCGATAAAGCACAAAAGGTGACAAATAAAACAGCACAAATGGCGAAATGAGAATAAAAAAAGAACGTGTCCCAGCGAAAGAACAAAATATAACTCGTGCTGCTCGAGTGCGGCGACAGAGTTGGTTGTTTTTGCAAGTGCTATCTTCATATCCGGCCGTGTGCGGATAGAAAGGTGCGGAAATCCCGACGAGAACACCCCCTTGCGAGGGCCGAGCCACATTCGGCGGACGTGTCGATATTACGAGACGAATGACGACTATAGATGTAAAACAACCGATTTAAAACGTTTTAAACAAAATGTTGCCGTTTTAAACCCCAAATAAATCGTTTTAAACCGTTGAAAACTGGCATACAAAAATAAAAGAACTATGTTTTTACACTTCATTATGGTCAATTTTTGGTCACCTGACGTCATGGTTCGTACAAAGAAAATCAATAGAAAGTACCTACGTACATTTCCTAGGTACCATGAAAATTTAAGTAGGTATGTAGGTACCTTCATACTTAAGCACTTATTTATTATACATATATCATATAACACACACTAGATTAAAATAAAAGACGACAAAAGTAAAGTCGACGTCACAGGAGACCGAAGAGCTGGCAGCTACCTCGGACAAAGAATTAGTCTAGCCATTCAAAGAGGTAACGCTGCCAGTATCTTCGGTTCCTTGCCTAAAGGGACTCCTTTTAATAATATATTTTAGTTATTAATTTTATGTTTTAAGGTTTTT
This sequence comes from Chilo suppressalis, assembly GCA_902850365.2. Taxonomy (NCBI): domain Eukaryota; kingdom Metazoa; phylum Arthropoda; class Insecta; order Lepidoptera; family Crambidae; genus Chilo; species Chilo suppressalis. Next base: position 2,322,049 of record OU963899.1, on the reverse strand, counting down.
AGTTTTATTGTTCTAGTATTTATATTTTACTTATATATAGTAATTATGTAATTAGATAGAGACTTATTTGTTTATAGTTAGTGTATTTTATAATTAATAATAAATAAAAGACATCATTAACACAATACCAACATTTTTTTCATTTTATTTTGGTGTTGACATCAACAACACCAACCGTTTTAAATCGAAAAAAATGGTTTATTTCGGTTTTAAACTGTTTTTTCGTTTTAAACAGATTGGTTTAATTGGTTTTAAACCGGCCTTACATCTATAGTGACGACTGACGATTGAAAATAACTGGAGAGAAAGGTGAGAATAGATAGATAGATAATGCGTTTATTTTTTTCTCAACATACATATACATATCAGAGTAGAACAGTTAAAAAAAATGAAAAGATACAAGAAATCGGCCATGAATACCCATATGTGTGCTGCAGAAAACAAAAGGCCAAGGCTCGGTTAAATATTTGCCAGTTTTAAGGCAAAACACCGATTTTCAGCCATCACCTTTCTGTAGCAAACACGGAAATAATGTTATTCCAATCGAATAGACTGAGTGACTGATGGTGGATAATCACAGAAAAGAAAAGTGAGATATTCTCATAAACAAACTTTTAAAAAATAGCGCCATACCTCTGCTGTCTTCATCATTTTAAACAAATTCTATCGTAATCTTCAAAATCGATTATTGATTGCAGTTAAATCATTTTTTAAGCACTTCACTGCTCGATTTTTTATATGTAAAGAAATTAATTAAATTTAGAAATTGCTAATTGTAGCATATTCTGGTATCCGTCATATCAAAATAATATTAAAAGACAAAAAGATCTATATACATTAAAATGCAGTCATTTTTAAATGGTATTAATCTTTCAGTTGAAGGCTACGCCAAAAGGTTAAATCATTTTGAAATCTTTGAAAAAACTGGCTTTATTTTGGTACTCATACAATATTATACATATGTTATGGAGGGTATATATTTTTTATACAAATTACTAATCGATGATGTGGCTTGTCCATCTCTTCTATCCATAAACATTTCTTTTCAATCATGCCGATTCCCGCACGCTCGTTCAGTGTGAATCGAACCTGAACAATACGAGCAAACACGTTCGCGTTTTGTCAAATACTCGCACGGCCATCTTATCAGAAGACTGCAGACTTGACAGCAGGGTGCAGCATCCGAGCAGCCATCGCACCACCTCGTTTGCGAAACGAAAAAATAGGAACGACCGCTTAATGAAAGCGTCGGCGTCGGGTTTTCGCAGATTCTTTGTTGCATCTCATTAACTGATCGGTAGGTTTTATTCCGACTTCATTGGTAACTTTGTTCATGAATAGACAAACAGAAGTAATCGACTTTCCGCTTAGATTACAATGAAAATGTTTCAGAACAAACTTAGCTCGTTTCATTGGTAGAGCGTAAATATAGAATAGAATAGAATATATTTTTATTGAGACGTGAGTCGCGCAGCGTGCTATGGAGAGGGCTATGCTCGGTGTTTCCCTACGTGATAAAATCCGAAATACGGAGATCCGTAGAAGGACCGCTGTGTACGACATAGTCCGAAGAGTTAGCACGCTGAAGTGGCAATGGGCAGGCCACATCGCTAGAGGATCTGACAACCGTTGGGTAAGAAAGGTCCTCGAGTGGCGACCACGTACCGGACGACGCAGCGTGGGGCGGCCCCCAACAAGGTGGACTGACGACATCGTCAAATGTGCTGGGAGCCGCTGGATGCGGATAGCGCAGGACCGCGCATTGTGGCGTTCTATGGGGATGGCCTATGTCCAGCAGTGGACGGAGAAAGGCTGATGGATGGATGAATGGATATTTTTATTGACCCTCATTAACACATTTACAGATACAAATTCAAAATCAAAAATCATTTATTCAGTCTAGGCTGTTACAAGCACTTGTGAATGTCAGAAAGCTACTCCATGGGTTCACAAAACTACGGCGGGAGACCTTGTACTGAGAAGAACCGACAAGAACTCAGCAAGGGCTGTTTTTTTCTCCCTGTATTGTTATATACAGAGTCGTCAAGTTGGAAAATGACTTCAGAGATACTTCTGAAGTCACCTTCCATTACATCATTTAGGATATAGATATATAGTTAAAATGGGCCTCAAATAATGCAACCATTTCACCTTACTGGTACTTTAACAAAACAGTTGCTAAAGCCTAGCCTCGCTGAGTTTCTTGCCGGTTCTTCTCAGTACAAGGTCTCCCGTCGTAAATTTGAGAACCGATGGCGTAACTTTTCGACATTCACAAATGCTTGTAACAGCCTAGACTGAATAAACGATATTGAATTTTGAGTTAAAGTTAAAGTGAGTTAGTGCAACTCGCTTATTCATTTCATCAAATTTGTTATAAATCAATTAATAAAAAGGATTCTGCAACGAAAATCCTGGACTTTAATCCCCTTATTAATAACCGAGGAATAAGCGTAGACTAGTTACGCCGCGTTTTGTTCATATAACTCGAATGTCATTTATCTTTCAATTAACGTAGACAAAACATGAAGTTACATATTCAGCCTTATTCTTCGTTTATTAATAAGAGGGTGAAAGTTAGCTTGGTAATCCTCAGGTTCTAGTGGTCTAGAGGCTCCAGACGGAGAGGATACTCTCCCTGTGGGGAGATGCCATCCGCCTGGAATACCTCTGGAGGCACTCGCCAATTCTCGGCTTGAGGTCCCTTTAGGATCTCGCTGTCCCCAAACCCGGTGACGCTGTAACGGTCATCTGCGACCAACAGCATACACACTCAAAAAAAAAACGGATGACCAAATAAATTTAAAGACAAAAGAAGAATCACTAAATACAATGAACACAATTAAATCACTCCCACGAACTGGCCCAGCCCCAAACTAAGCGCTGTCAGTCTTGTGTTGTGGCATATTAAAGTCTGTAAGTAAATAAAAAAATTGTGTGTGTCAGCTCCGACGCACGACCGGAGTTTACACTCTAAAAACGATTGTCTTTGAACAGACACAAAACAAAATCAAGTCCGAAGAAGTCGGTTACAAGTAGAGATGCCTCAGGAATCGTACCATGGTTTCGACTATCATAGGTTCCATGTCACACATTTTATCATCTAACATCATCGATATTCATCATATATTTTATTATGTATTTCTGGAAACACACAATTTCAAAAATATCACACACTAGTCATCATTTTGTAAATATGTATTATAATTCCATCTGTACTGAAAATCACTATTCCAGAGTGCTGGACACTTACCGGCATTTCTCTATATTCTGTTATTTAATTGTTTTCATCAATTTTGCTCCAATTTTATCTATTTTTAGTTTATTTATTTTATTGACATTTGTGACAACTTAATGTTTTTTATCCGTTGCCATGGCTAAAAGTGAAAGGTGCGCAGATGAGGTTGCGCACAAAACGTAACGAGGTCATTAATGTCATTCATCGATAGATTTTACTCCTCACATTTTTCTCATACTGGGCCCCTTATATATGCAAATCGATTCTTAAGGAGTAAACTCCAAAAACTTCGACGATAGATTTCTGGATTTTTTAATACGTACAAAGAAATCACGAACGCACACAAAGAAAAAGCTAGTTTGATGTTGTGTCATCTCATAACCAATACAATGACCGAAATTTTAATCGGTTACAGCCAAAATATCAGTCCAGCATCCGGTTAACCCTATCGACGAAATAAGAAACTGCATTTCATATCAAATCGGAGATAGGTCCCGATGGTATCGCTCGGTTCAGGCAGTGCATCGATGCCGGACGACTCGATATCTCGACATAGCTCATGTTTTTGTCATGCGAATAATCTCGATCTCGGTAGATCGTTGCGAGGTTTCGCCTAAAAGATTATATCTAGATTCTAAACCCTTGAATGTAACGTTACATTGACAGCGACATGAGACACTTTGTTGCTTTGCGAATAAATACTAAACGTAGGAGACATTTTTGAAACGAAAACTTCTTTAGTATTGTTGTGACTTGAGATTCGATGAAACGGAAGTATAGTATTTGACACAAGATAGGTATGCGTAATTTTATCATTTACCATAAGGGACAGATAGCAGGTAACAGTTTTGGGGTCGACACCAAATGGTGGTTTGATCCTGAGTTTGGTTATTTTTTTAACTGTTTTCTTTATATTACTTATTTTTAAAGCAAATAACTGCTAGATGTTTAAATCATTAAAGTTTTTGGAAACAATTTAAGCAGTATAAAATATTTAAGGTTTCACTTCTATCGCATATGAACAGCATACGTCCGTTTTTTCTATTCCTTATTTATTTTAGAAGATTATACCTACCTATTTCTTTAACTATACAAAACACTTTCGACAACTATGCACCATAGACAAATGTGCCTCTATAACGATGTTGTTGGCTGGTAGAGTTAAAAAGACATGCTATATGCTATATGTTTGGCATGTAAGAAGACATGTGGCATTATATTGTGTAACGATTATATATACATTATTATATAGATATTGTGTAGCGAGGGCGGGCCGCTAGCCCGCCCTCGCTTGGCTTCGGTGTAGAGCAGAAGTGTAGACTACAGTTTTTGTTCTCAGGCTTGTATTATACACAATGACATTCATCTATGATTCTTCTTACATCTACATGCAAAGTCTAAGCCCGATCGTTTTAAAATTGACAGTTTCATACAAACTTTCATTCCCTATTTTATCCCCTTGGAAGTAGAATTGATCAAAATCCTTTCTTAGCGGATGCCTACGTCATAACATCTACCTGCATGCCAAATTTCAGTCCGATCCGTCCAGTGGTTTGGGCTGTGCTTCTGAGTTTTATATATATAGATTAGACATCGACTTAGGGTCCTGTTAACTGTCTTGTCAGTAGTTCCTGTATTTCTAAATATTTGAAACACAATTGCTTATGTTTCTGAGTAATGCTTATTTTATAATTTCTTACGTAACATGTTATCCAAATCAATTTCACGTCAACAATTCTTTCAAAATAATTCTGGGAATATTAATCAAATATTGTGTGTACTAATTTGCTAATATAAAAATAAAGGCCAAAACCTCTTTTTTTGTATTTCATTTCGAATATTTTCGCCTGAGTTGTGTCTTTAAAGTGACGACCTCCGTGGCCGAGTGGTTTATACGCCTGGTTTCATGGCGTCGCCGACTCGAGAGGTCCCGGGTGGGGGCAGATGTTTGTGTGATGAATACGAGCATTTGTACTCCAGTCATGGATGTTTAATATGTATTTCATATAAAATATACTTATATATGTACAATATATGTATTATATCCGTTACCCTAGTATCCCATAACACAAGCCTTTACAGTGCTTACTTTGGGGCTAGGCTAATTGGTGTGAGTGTTGGAAATATTTATTATTATTTATTTATTTATTCTAAATATTTGAAACACAATTGTCTATGTTTCTGTGTAATGCTTATTTTATAATTTCATATGTAACATGCTATCCAAATCAATTTCACGTCAACAATTCTTTCAAATAAATATTTATTTTTTAATATTAATCAAATATTGTGTGTACTACTTTGTTAATATAAAAATAAACTCAAAAACCTCTTTTATTGTATTTCATTTCGAATATTTTCGCCTGAGTTGTGTCTTTAAAGTTTTAATCCCTCGCCTGTTCCAAGTCGATTGTGGCAGTATGAGCGACGGTCAATAACCCCTGACCAGAGGTGTCAAAACTGTCAAACAGCAACCGTCATTTAAGGAAAACCTCAAAACAACATAGCTACCAGGTGGACTCTCCCTTCATCCAAGTCCTTGCCAAGTATATACACACCAATAAAATTAAATTTTAACTTTTAAAATCCCATTTATTACTAACGCTTTTATCTGTAACTGTTGTGTTTGTCATTGTGTCGTCCATAACCTTTTTATATAACCCTTTTAGGTCACTCAACCGGCCAATAGTGGAAGATGCGGAAAACTGCAAAAAAAAACTGATCATCTGTAGTACTCAACCCTGACATTGGCAGAATTGTCTAAGGAGACAACAGCCAGCCTTTACAAAAAATAGAATAGAATAGAACATAACTACCAATGTGATTGACATTCGACACCAACTCAGTCGGTAGCCAGTTACCCGAGACGCGGCGTGGCGTAGCTGCGTAGGCGCATATTAGCATGCGTCCATTAGGCCGGCCGATCGCCGGCGACATGTTATCGCCCGACGCGTTTTTTTACCCAAGTTAATTAACCGTGTGTGAGGTCCGACGCCTTAATTATAATTGCGAGATACCGAATTAGCTGACGGGTTTAACGAAGCTGCCGATAAACAGCGAGGAGGAGATTTAAAGTGTTAGCAGCGGCTTAGCATAAGTATTTTTAGTTCTTGCTGTAAACAGAACCTAGGAATGACTTTTAGTGTTTATTTATAAAGAGTAAATGGACACGGTATTGGAACACAGTAGTCATGAGGTATAAATATATTGAAAAATATTACAAAAACATCAAGTAACTAAACAAAGCACACACACACGCTGAACACATTAAATGACAATTCTGAGAAAGTCAAAAAGCTTAGCAAACGCTTGTTAAGCCCACGAAAAGCCAAGACACAACTTATAGTTCCTGTAAATATACAAAATTTATTGCACAATATTATATTATTTTACAATGAAGACTGACGCACGTATATTATGAATCTGCAGCTAATATATGCTAGATTAATGAATCATTCTATAAGATGAGTAACCATACCTGGTCTTTCTGTACTCCAAGTACAAACAACAAGCGTAATAGTATTCGTATCGTCATGTCAATTTTTTTATGGAAAAAGCTAGTTTGTTCTTAGGTTCGGTAGGAGCGCTGCTTAATGTCCATAGAAACTTTAACGATGCAAAACGTTAACGGATCTGTCTAAGTTCCTGCTTGGGATATTAATTTAGATGTAGAAGCCATGCTACTATTTTGTAATTTTTCGTCAGCAGCGCTACTGAAATTACTGATAATATTAAAAGGCCATTGTTTTAATTCAAACCATTGTATTCAGGACTGGAATGGAAAAAAAACAGAATTATGTGTTCTGTTACTATAATTATCATTGGTTTAACAAGTTTCAAACATATAAACCGTTGAGGCGTGTCTATTGATGAGACCTACAAAATTATCTCACATCGTCTTAAAAGTAGTAATAAGCATTAAACTTTTTTTGTGATATGTTATGTCTAAATGGTTTCCACGATTTCACAGGCCCTGCCAGAATACCAGCGTTGTCGTGACACGTTTAGTTACATGTCACGGCAGCATTACGCTGAGGCAGGGTCCTGATTGACCAATATGAAGGCTGTTAGGTTTAGAAAATTGTGTAATGCTTACTTTTTATATATGTTTTTTATTTTAGCAGTTATAATTTCTATGTTATGTTTTATTGGTCAATAAAATGGTTCTCTCTCTCTCTCTCTCTCTCTCTCTCTCTCTCTCTCACACTTTCTGGAAGATTCTACATCAATTTTATTATTGTCTTCATTTTATTTGAATACTTTTGGTGTAATATCACGAAAGTACGTTATCATAATCAGAGCGACATCTTTCTTCACTATCAATAATATGTAAGTTGGATTCCCACTCTGCGAAATGATTATTGCCCCTTTTTTTACTTTGAAGTTACGAATGCTAATTGACACCCTCAAAGGTTTTTAATTCACATCTTGCAAGCTCACCCCTTAAGGTCAGTTACACGCAAGCGCACGTCGTCGCGTCGCGTGCGCAGAAATGCAAATGGCGGACCACCGGAGCGCGCGCGGACAGACTGCGAATTATTTTATTTATCCTTTTAAAAGACATCGATAAAAAATGTTATCGCACTTCTTATAAATAACATGCGCGTCGGCGAGTCACGCATAAATAGAAATTGCATTTGTTTGTGCTGTGTTTATGCCGCCCCGCTCCAAATCTTACTTTTAGAATGAGGAATAGCTTTTAAGTTTGATTGTGCAAAATTATTGTTAGCTGTAAAGAGGCTTTTATTTGTAATTACTCTCGCATGCTCTTATCTGGTTTTGAACAGCATCTTATTTAATTAATGACATTTTGGTTATAATAATTTATTTTCCCGTTAGCTGGTTTCATCTACATATATCATTACAGCACTTTATCTACTAATTTTCAATTTAATATTTTTTTTGAAATTAGGAATAAAATATATCTGAAACATTCACACCGAGCCCTTTCATTTAATATTTATATATGACATGGTATATTTAGCTTTACTTTATTTTTAAATTGCTACTTCATCCCTCTAAAAGTAACTCTGATGTTTATGTATTCATCCGTGTTTGGGTCACAGATATACATGTAATTCCAACTCGATCGGTCCAGTAGATTCCGAAGCAAACCCACTGTGACAAACAAACAGACAATCGAGCGATCCTATAAGGATCCCTAAATATTAATGGTTTCTGTCTCATTAGCTGTCCTGTTACTCACAAAATCTGTATTTGCAAAACGTAGCTATTTTTTTCACCAACTTGATTTATAAGATTCGATATAATATTTTCGTATTTAAAACGTTAGTGTATGATCGGGGTCTATCCTTTAAACTAGAGATAGAAAACAACCTCACAATTGCTATTGTCTACGGTGGTCGTGTAACGATGCCAAGCTGTCATTGTGACAAAACGTACAAACAGTGCGCGGCGGGCCTAAATCGTAAAATCGCAACTAAGCCGAATATGCGTTGGCGGACTGCTCTATTAGCGGTGTCTGGTGCAAACGTTAAGCGGAAGCGAGTAATCGAAATATTTGAAAGTGCTTTTAAAATTAACCGGGTATAACGATAAGAGTCAAAAATTCAAGTGCAAAATATTTTACTAATTCAGAATTTTTTTTTTTTTTTCATACAACACATGAGGAGAACAGTTACACGTTGATAGGTTTCGTTGATTTAGTCCCAAAAAGCACGCAGAGTAAAAGTACAGTGAAACCATTATGCATTACAACAACATTTGAAAACAATTAAATTCTATAACAGCAATATATCAGCATTTTAAACAGAACATGAAAACATAAGAGGGATATATGATATTTATTTTATTTACTTCATTTATATTGTTTTATTATTTTTATACAAAAAACGATGACAAAATCAAAAGAAATTTTTGGTGGAAAAATAATGCAAGCTTTTACAATTTATTTGATTCAGCCAGCAGTATGACTAGTAAATGGACAGCGGTAGATATATTATATAATTTAATTTTCACCCTTCTAGAAATCTTTTATTCCACGGACAATAAAACTTTGGAATGAGCTCCATGATGTTACCTCTATGACAGACAGCGGCATGGCTGTGTCACTGGCATTGCTGATGTGGGGGACGGTGACCACTAAACATCAGGCCTCCCATCCCCTCGTCTACCTCAGAAGATAAAAAAAAAGTGTGCACGGTCCACTCATCTCAAGTGAAACTTCTTTTCTTATATAACCTAACATTAGGCGGTGCATATAAGGCATAGGGGAACATACATATGTATTGTCGCGTGTGGTGTATCATCATCATCATCAGTCTGTTAATGTCCCCACTGCTGGGGTACAGGCCTTCCCTATGGATGGAATAGGGAGATTGGGCCATGACCCACCACGCTGGCCCAGTGCGGTTTGGTGGGTGCTAACGACTGCAGATGCAGCCGGGACCAACGGCTTAACGTGCCTTCCGAAGCACGGAGGAGCTCGAGATAGTAAATTTTTGGTCACCCATCCAATGACCGACCACTGCGAAAGTTGCTTAACTTCAACGACGGCAGCCGAACGCGCTAATCACTTGCGCCATCGAGCTCCTCGATGTGTATATATATGTGGTGTATATTTATTGTATAACTTCTTTTCGGACGGGGTGTAAATGGAAAAATCCTATGGAAAATATGAAACGAAAATGTGTCACGAGCGTCACACGACTATATACGCTGACGCTCGCTACTCATTTCGGTTTCATCTTTTCCATTGGATTTTTCCATTTACACCCCGTCCGAAGAGAAGTTTCACTTCAAAATCTTTTTGAGAAAAATCATCTCCTATGACTTGCACTCCAAAGGATCGCTAACAACAAGTAGTTGACGGGACATGACGCTGGATCCGCCGCGAATGTTTATCGAAGCTTTAATGACTGCGCTTCTGTTGCAAGAAACATTGTGTTTTGTTGCTCGCGTCTATCTAACCCACGATATGATATACAGCTTTGTTTATATCCGGTAGTATTAGTGTTTTAAATAAAACAAAAAGTCCTACGAAGGTAGTTCGACAAAGTAAATAAAATCATTATTCAGATGACGCATCCTGAAAAAGATGCGAAATTTCAATCTATAAATATAAAACTCAAAGGTGACTGACTGACATAGTGATCTATCAACGCACAGCCTAAACCACTGGACGGATCGGGCTGAAATTTGGCATTCAGGTAGATGTTATGACGTAGGCATCTGCTAAGAAAGAATTTTGATCAATTCTACCCCCAAGAGGATAAAATAGGGAATGAAAGTTTGTATGAAACTTTGTCAATTTTAAACCGATCGGGCCGAGACTTTGCATGCAGGTATAAGAAGAATCATAGATTAATGTCATTGTGTATAATACAAGCCTGAGAACAAATACTGTAGTCTACACTTCAGCTCTACACCGAAGCGAAGCGAGGGCGGGCCGCTAGTAAATAAATAAATCAGTGCATCTATACCGTTGAAACTTGTTTTGTTTAATGAGAGATGAGGTGTGCGTTAAAACCTAAGAAACAAATCTTTTGTGTTTTTTTTTATACTCTTTCGATATTTTTATGTAATGACATTCTGATAAAGGTGGTTTTAAAATAGAAAACAATTTATGGTATTTTTGTTGTTGTTGTTTGTTGCTAATTGTAAAACTGTGTTAATTAATGATGTTGTTTTTATGAGCAACGTTATCGTAATAAATAAATATCATAAGATTAAACATCAAAGCACTGCATAGAAGGCAGCTTATTGTGGTATGTTAGCAAGTTGCCCAATAGACATTGTGGAACTCTTAACTAATTGCAAATCCATAAAACTGTAAGTTCTTAAAGTTAGAGTAGTCTTATGCAAGATACTTTGTCAAACGTGATATTAATCATAAGAGTAAGGAAAAAAAATGTTTTCGTTTAATATTTAGGGGAGGGTAGGTTATATCGGACTACATTTTAACGTTATAGTAATATAAGTTATTTACGGGATTGTTACCATGTACCTTGTATTTAGCTAGTTTAGCGAACAAGGTACATGGTAACAATCCCGTAAATAACTTATATTACTATAATGTTAGTGACCATGAAAGTTTAAAACAATAAACTTTTTAACGTTGACGTCAAAGTTCCATTCAAAACAGACTTAAGCATTTAAATGAATACTACATAAAATATATATTCTAGTTATGTTTTTATTTATTTTTAAGCATTTAACTGCTAGATGTTTAAATCTAAAGAAAAGTTTTACTAGAAAAAAATCCACGCAGACCAGGCAGCGGACGGGACTCGAACCCGCACCCTTCGCAATGCACTGACCAATTATACTACCACGACCCTGATGGCCCGCGTCGAAATTTTTTGTTGTTTTTTTTTTTGAAAAATATTTTTGGCCCGCGTGGATTTTTTCTAGTAAAACTTTCCTTTAGATTTAAACATCTAGCAGTTCAATGCTTAAAAATAAATAAAAACATAACTATAATTGCTATTTCTTCTTTCAAATGTTTAATATTTGAAAAAGTATTCATTTGACATTGTGGGCTACCTACAATGCGAAGAGACGGCGCTGCCTTGCAGCTTAAGGCTAGGAAAATTTCGACGCGGCCATCAGGGCCATGGTAGCATAATTGGTCAGTGCATTCGCCCGGATTGCGAAGGGTGCGGGTTGGAGTCCCGTCCGCTGCCTGGTCCGCGTGGATTTTTTTTTCTAGTAAAACTTTTCTTTATATATATTCTACTATAAATTTTATAGTTTAATATCTCGCGCACGCGATACTGACACATAGTTTAGTGTTGCCTGAGTTCAAAAAATATAATTTTCCTGTGAGTAATCCAGAGATGGTACAATTAACACGCCGATACGATTTCACCAACTCTCCCCTATCTACTTTACCTATGTTACTGCACTTTCAAATATGAATCTGAACTCAGTGCGCTCTCGAGAAACATCTCCGAGTGGAGCGCGACAGAATGGAAACTGCACCCGACGTTGTTATTAGACGCGGTGACATGTGACGGTGACGACGCGCGACGTCGCGTGTCGCGCATCGCATGTCGCGTCGCTCGCGGACGTCGCGTCGCGTCGCGTGACGCCGCGCCACATATTAGATTTGCATCTGCGAGTTGCGCGGATGCAACGGATACGTATATTATGACCTTTTCGTTCGCTATAGCTATTTTGTTTAAATGGCAGTTTTATTACAATGCCATAAATTCTTTTTCATTCGTCTTTTGTTTCTTAATCACATTACGAATACAACAATAAACATCTAATCTATATATATAAAACTCAAAGGTGACTGACTGACATAGTGATCTATCAACGCACAGCCCAAACCACTGGACGGATCGGGCTGAAATTTGGCATGCAGGTAGATGTTATGACGTAGGCATCCGCTAAGAAAGGATTTTGATCAATTCTACCCCCAAGGGGATAAAATAGGGAATGAAAGTTTGTATGAAATTTTGTCAATTTTTAAACCGATCGGGCTGAGACTTTGCTTGCAGGTATAAGAAGAATCATAGATGAATGTCATTGTGTATAATACAAGCCTGAGAAGAAAAACTGTAGTCTACACTTCAGCTCTACACCGAAGCGAAGCGATGGCGGGCCGCTAGTTACTAATAAAATACACGCCGAGCACAGAATTTACAGTTGACGCACATCAATGTTAGTTAAGAAAATAGTATACCAGGGTTAATTTTAAAACACCAACAACCTCTTAGGGGGTGATTCTACCCATCAACAGGAACAACTTTTATTATGGGACCCACGCTGAAATCGCGAAATAAAAACAGCTGTTTCATAAATTTTGATCGAGTAGCTGATGCACTTTTGTATGAAACAGCTGATATTTTTTTCGCGATTTCAGCGTGGGTCCCATAATAAAAGTTGTTCCTGTTGATGGGTAGAATCACCCCCTAAGAGGTTGTTGGTGTTTTAAAATTAACCCTGGTATACTATTTTCTTAACTAACATTGATGTGCGTCAACTGTAAATTCTGTGCTCGGCGTGTATTTTATTAGTAACTAGCGGCCCGCCATCGCTTCGCTTCGGTGTAGAGCTAAAGTGTAGACTACAGTTTTTCTTCTCAGGCTTGTATTATACACAATGACATTCATCTATGATTCTTCTTATACCTGCAAGCAAAATCTCAGCCCGATCGGTTTAAAAATTGACAAAGTTTCATACAAACTTTCATTCCCTATTTTATCCCCTTGGGGGTAGAATTGATCAAAATCCTTTCTTAGCGGATGCCTACGTCATAACATCTACCTGCATGCCAAATTTCTTTTCTATCTCTTACTCCTTATTAATAAAAGAAGAATACGCTTGGATTAGTTACTTCATGTTTTGTCTCTGTTTTTCGAATGACAAATAACATTTGAATGAATTGATAAACAAAAAACGGCGTAAGTAGTCTAAGATTATTCCTCGTTTATTAATAAAGAGGTTTAAGTTTGAGACGACGTGTTTTTTTTTCTAGTTACACTTGCATCGTTGTTTCAGTAAACCTTTTTTTTTTAATTCTTAGTCATTTTCATTCATAGCAAATTACCTATTCCAAAATTTTTCGGGAATATTGAAAATGATTTCGATGCAGACATCTGGGATATTTATCGGTAAATTAAAAAAAAACGAGAAAACCTCATCTTTAATGTAAATACAAATAGTTCGGTTAGGATTCATCGGTGTAAGAATGGGATTTAGGCCTGATAGTGTATTTTTTTTAATTGATAGGCCAGGCAAATGTCTCCGGCCTACATGATGTTAAGTGGCGGTGAAGTCCGGACGTGAAGATAACTGGTACAACAGTTCTACCTGCCACACCAGCCATCCTCACCCTCAGGGCCGTGCCTGACGGGCGTTCATTGCGTGCACCGCACGCAGGCGGCCGAAATTAAGAGGCGGCCAAATCGTTACAAGTTGTTTACTGGGCAAAAATACAATCGGTTTGTTTTCAACCTTCTAAACGCCGTAAGCATCATATGATGCGCGCGCTTACATACCGCCAACGACCGCTAGCATCATATGAGGGTATGTCCGCAAAAAATTGTACAAATAACATTCATGACATCGTAACACACGTTACGTACATGACAGAACGTTACATACATGACCATCATAAAGCTTAGTTCATAATAGAACCTATTGTAGTAGTTCTACTGGTACTAAATCGTTCTAGGCCTGTGGTGGTGATATTATATTTTTTTGATTAACGTTTGGCTTTAGATTTTTTCTTCATATAATATTCTTTGGTTAGCCCATCTTCTTTGTAGTTTTCGTACCAAGAATGTGTTTTCATGAGTTTCAACACACTTCAGTGATATTATCATTTTTCGCAGTATCTTTTGACTTCATTCTGCGACGATTTTGACTCGCCACTGTTTTCTTTTCAATCTTTTATTGTCTTCGGTACATTCCGTGGTTTTTTTCTTTTTTTATTTTTTTCTGCATTTTTTGATTTTATTTCTTCGTACTTCGAATGATTTTGGGTTCGTAACTTTTCACAATATTTTGTTTGCCTTTCGGCATTTGTCAAAGGCATCTGGAATATATATTTTTAACTAATTTCATCCTACTAATATTATATATGTGAAAGTTTGTATGTTCGTTACTCAATATAGTATACACATATAATGTGTGCCAAATTTCATCAAAATCCATTGAGCCGTTTTTGCGTGATTGAGTAACGAACATATAAACATTCAAAGGATTCTCAAAAAACCAAAGTTAACTCTGACGAAGTCGCGGTAAGGTTATATTTTAAGTAAAATAGTGTAATCTCCGCCTTAGAATCGGTCATGATTGTAACGTTACACATTTCGTTACACATTGTAACATTCATGACACAAAAAAGCGTGCGACATGACCTAAAATTCAAATATCATTTAACTGCAAACAACTACGGATTGTGACGTAGGGTTACCGTTTTCTGTGATAATACATCTTTCTAAACACGTTAACAGTATACCACAACAAGCAGTACTTACCTTGCAATCAAACATACAAAAAACAATATTTATTGGCGACAAATCTGAAGTCAACACAAATTACGATTTTTATTCGGAAAAATATGGCCGATTTTTATTTCTGCATGTTGTATCTTGCTTAATAGTGTTGCAGTTTATGAAAATAGCAAAAATTATCAAATCACATAAAGGAAACTGGTAGAAACAAACGTTACATTCATGACGTTACACACTCATCATAAAATTGGACACTTTTTTAAAAACGATTAAATATGTAACTGAATCGCTATTTTAATAAGCACGTTTAGAAACACATTGAGAAAGTATCATAAAGCATGAGCACAATTTAATAATTAGAAAAATACTATTTTTTTTCGGAATTATTGGCAATTTTTGATACAAAGGTGGTAGTTGGACAAACAATTTTTGTATGGGAGTGAAAGCACTACCTTTTAAATTATATTTTTTTTACATATATTTTTTAGGGATGGTAGGTTACATTTCGTCAAAATAATCTAAACAGAAGCTCGTCATTCAGAACAATGCTCAACAAATGACATTTATCAAATAACTTCGAAATTATGAGAAAAATAAAATGGGGACAAAACGAAAATGATATTTGTACAATTTTTTGCGACCATACCCATGATGCTCCCAGCGAGTGTCAAATGATTCTGGGGGTCGGTGACGGATATTTTTCCTTATAACTTCGGTCGTAAGATGTATTTTTGTATACGGTTTTCGGTATAACACAGATAAGTTAAAGAGCTACTGACGAGATAATTTTGTCTGTGATTATAAAACCAATACCATAATTTTTTTCATGTTATTATTTTTGTTTAAATTTTAAATAAAAAAATGTTTATTTTGTGCATTTTTTTTTTCTTAAATTTCATCCAAACATATAAATCTCATAAAACCGGTTTTTAGCCGGTTTTTCTTTTCAGAAACCGGTTTTGGGAACAAAACCAATATTTTTTTTCGTTCTCGATTTCGGTTAACCAAAAACTGATTTTTTTCCCGGTTTGATGCCCTGTGTATAATTATAAACATTAAAAATTAAAGTAGTTTTTTTTAATGTTATCCTGGGGGCGGCCATACAGACTGGCACGCAGGCGGCCATATACCCAGGCACGGCCCTGCTCACCCTGCCGGCCTGCATGTTGCTTCTTCACGCCTTTTAATATGTGAGATCTAGTATTTTGCTATAAACCTACGAAACAAAAAACATATTGTCTTGCCGTGACAAATGGCCTAAGATGCTAAGACAGTAAAATATAATTTTGTTATCCTACAAAATTGCGTGAAATCAATTTCGCAATGTTTACGCTCAGGTATGAAAAAATACACCTGTCCTTAATCTAATTGAAAGTATCAAGTACAAATCTTCATAAGTTGCATAGACTATCATTTCATTTCTATCGTAAAACATGCAAAACGATCATTCATGACACATGCAAATAATTGCATACATCCGCCTCTAGAGGAATGCACAGCAAAAAGTTGTTACAAAAAAAAGCTAAGATATAACAAACCTTACTGCGACGTTATAAGCGTTACAATGAAAAAGCAGGCTGGTAAGAATTTGCATGAAAAATATTGAGTAAAAATTGATCGCTTTATCAATATCCCTTATTTAGTAAACGTGGGTCTTTCTAGGGTTAAGAGCAGATGCGATCCGGCGTCAAAACGGCCGGTGAAATAATTCCTTTACGCCCAAAGATGGGAGTAATGGAGGGTTAAGTTTTGAGTAACTGCCTGTAATAGCTCTGTTTATTCATTATGGCACCGGTGACAGTAAACGGTTGAATAGAAAGATGGATATTGATCATCGTCATATCAAATTATGCACACAGTCAAAGAGGTGTAGGTATTTTTAGCTATGTTCAACATCGAGACCCTTGGTTCGTGGGGTCCTAGCGCTGTAAGGCTTTTTAAGGAAATAGCAAAAAGGTTAGTCGACATCACGGGAGACCGAAGAGCTGGCAGCTACCTCGGACAAAGGATTAGTCTAGCTAGTCAAAGGGGGAACGCTGCCAGTATCTTCGGATCCTTGCCTAAAGGGACTCCTTTTAACAATATATTTTAGTTATTATATTATAATTTTTAAGATTTTTAGTTTTCTATTTGACTATTATTAAAAAAAAATGTTCAACATTATATGCCTGTTTTTAACTGATAACTCTACTACCCGCTGGAAAACAATTACAAATCTGGGTAACTAAATTTAATACTGAATTTAAATAAATAATATATAAAAAATATTTCTAACACTCACACCAATTAGCCTAGCCCCAAAGTAGGCACTGTAAGGCTTGTGTTTTAGGATATAGATATAATACATATACTGATACACATATAAGTATATTCTTTATTTAGAAAAACATGTAAGCATCCATGACTTAGGTGCAAATGCTCGTATTAATCACACAAACATTTGCCCCACGCGGGATTCCAAGCCGGGACCTCTGAGTAGGCTTCACCTTGAAATCCTGGAGCCACGGAGTGCGTCAAGTTTTATCTTTATAAGTTTTGTTATACGTCGGTTATTAAGCTACCTGCTGACTATATTTACGTATCTCTTATCTATTAGACAAGTCCGTCCGTCCGTCCGTGGTGCTGTTTCAGCGGCCAAACCGTAAGAGATAGATATAGAGAATGTTTAAGTTATAAGTTAAGAATAGTCTGATAAGACTACAAACCGGATGTGAGTAACGTAGCACTTCCGGTTTTCGAGAAATCAAGTGATTTCTATTTCAAACGAAACCACACAAAATCTCCGAAGTTCTCAATTAATTAAATACTTTTTTTTTTTTGGTGAACATTTGTTTCACTGGTTTGCTAGTTTTATTATAATATATTCGTATTTTATTAAAGATTTGTATTTTGCAATAAATACACGCTATTTTATTGCAATTATTTCAGTTCCAATGTTATAGACAAAACCGGCCATTTTTTACATCCTTTTATCGCAACAACAATAAGGTTTGCCAAGTTCCTCGGAACAGGCGGAATCGATCGATGGCACAAATCGATGATTGCATGATTAGTCGATGAGTAACTGTGACGGGACCACAATGGCGATCGTGGCCGCGCAAGAGGCGAAAAACAACAGGGTTGCCTCGCCTGGATATTGAATTGAAATGAAATGATATAAATATAATATAAATATAAATATTTCCAACATTCACACCAATTAGCCTAGCCCCAAAGTAAGCACTATAAGGCTTGTGTTATGGGATACTAGAGTAACGGATAGAATACATATACTGTACATATATAAGTATTTTTTTATAGAAATATATATTAATCATCCATGACTGGAGTACAAATACTCGTATTCATCACAGAAACATCTGCCCGCACCGGGATTCGAACCCGGGACCTCTCGAGTCGGCGACACCATGAAACCCGGCGTATAAACCACTCGGCTACGGAGGTCGTCAAATTGACTTATTGAAAGCTCTTTTGAATCGTCCCATATTTTTTCCTACCACCCATTCAGGATACCTTGCAGCTGATGAGAAGGATGGGCGCAAGAAACTCATCAGTATTGAACAGAAGTAGCAACATTTACAAAAAAAAACATATCGCTACCAATACAACATCCACTCACATTTTGATTGCTGTGTCACAAATTATAAATACAAACAGAGTTCATATTATATATAAGGTATAATACATTACATCTCAAGATTTACGCAGTATAGAGCAGACTCATCCCGGCTAGCAGCACCCGTTCACGAGCATGACGCATGAACCAGCCATAGCTTCGCACAACCACTATATTCTAAAATAATGATAAAAAAATCTTTCTGACAACCTTGATAACAAAGCTTGACAGAATATCAAAAACAAAGACAGCCTAACAACTTCACAATCGAAAATATATCTATTCCTGGAGTTCCGTATGATATTAATATAATATAGGCTTAATATTGAACTTTGAAAAAACTAAACTAATGCAGTTTAGGCCGTACCAGAGATCTGAGATATCCTTGACCATATCTAGACAGGGGCGCCAAATCGAGGAAGTCAGATCATTTAAGCTACTTGGAATCACGATGGACTCGACTCTTTCATGGAAGCAGCACGTAGAGACTGTGGTAAAAAAGCTGAATAGTTTTACATACGGACTACGCGAACTACGTAAAAGCACAAACGAGGAGTGTGCACTCGCCGCGTACCACAGTCATGCCGCCGCTTGGATTCGATATGGAATCATTTTATGGGGGAACTCAACCGATGTACACGCCATTTCTATCCTACAGAAACGATGTCTGAGAATAATAACATTCACAGCATCAAGAGACTCGTGTAGAATGTTATTTGGAAGGTTAAACATACTAACAGTTACTTGCGTCTATATATTTGAGTTATGCCGATTTGTAAGAACTCATAGTAAGTATTTTTGTCGCATCGGTGACATGTCAAAACGATCTCGTCTTGCCCACACCGAATCTAACGGTCTTTCAAAATAGCGCCTACTATATGGCAATTAAAGTCTATAATCATTTGCCTAATTCCTTAAAGACCCTCCAGGGTAAAAAGTTTGAGCCTGCACTAAAGAATTTTTTACTATGTAAGACATTTTATACAATTAATGAATATTTTAGTGAAAAGTTTTAAATTTTTGACATTTGCATTATATTTTGAACAATTAATTATTTTTTTAAATATGTTTTACAAGATTGAAAATTTATTATGTTGGAACGTTTTATAATTATGACTGTAGATCTACCTAATTAGTATTAAGTTTAAAATTTTGACATTTGCATAATATTTTGGACAATCGAATTAATTTTTACAATTGAAATATTGGAACGTCTCATAATTGTGACTGTAGATTTTATCTATTTAGTTTAGGAATATTGCAATACCCTAACTGGGTTCTTGTTTGGAATGATATATATATATTTTTTGTAACAGCATGTAAACAACAAGAATGCAATAAATGAATATGAATATGAATATATTAGTCCAAAGAAGGACAGATGTAATAATGGATCCTATATGACAATAACTCATATAGGTTTATCGATGGCGCAGGTGGTTAACTCGTTCGGTTGCGATCGTGAAAGTTAAGCAACTTTCGCAGTAGTCGGTCATTGGATGGGTGACCAAAAATCTTCTATCTCGAGTTCCTCCGTGCTTCAGAAGGCACGTTAAGCCGTTGGTCCCGGCTACATTTGCAGCCAATCCGCACTTGGCCCGCGTGGTGAGCCATGGGCCAATCTCCCTATTCCAACCATAGGGAAGGCCTGTGCCCCAGCAGTGGGGACATTAACAGGCTGATGATGATGATGATAATTATATATTAAAAAAACTGAGAATCAATACAATAATTCAGCTTAACCCAATGACATCATAATAAAAAAATATAAGTATAAAAGATATGCTTTTATTTTATAAATCCGTTCAGACATTACTATAACTAGTGCAGTAAATGTGTCTGCCATTTTCAACTAGTCTACCTACAGGTTTCTTCTTCACGCTACGTTTAACGAACTCAAACTGATTAATCACTTACATCATCATTAATAATTCTCTCCCAGTTACCATACGACGTGCAAAATCTATCCACGCTTTTAAAAACCTCGTAAATTCCCATTATTTGTCCTTATAACTTTTGATGTTGCTACTACCAACTGAACTAGATTTGTTTATTTATGTGTATGTATGTATTTATTTAATATATATATTTATATTTATTAAATAAATACATACGTATATATTGTCTTGAAGAAATAGCTCTAAGCGATAAGGCCGCCCATTGTTACACTAGTTTTAATTGGTTATGTACTAAATTTAATGTCATCTGTGGTGTACAATAAAGTGTTTTGTATTGTATTGTATTGTATTGTATTGTATTGTATTGTATTGTATTGTTTTGTATTGTATTGTATCGTCATAGTGCGGTATTGTTGTAACCAATTTCATCAAGATCCGTTTATTTTTATTTTACAATCCGACACACACTATAATGAAACATTTCCACGCCCAAACCGCTTAGCCTAGTTCATCGAATCTTAGTAAGCAAATAAACAAGACCTTAGAAAAGGTTATTGTGTACTTTTTTATCCCAAAAAATAAACTTTATTTAATTTAAAGGGACATCAGGAGTGAAATACAGGATTTAAGTGTGGAAACCAAATTAAAGTTAATAAGTGAAATCAGCTTTTTTCAATACAAAAGTTATTAAAAGTAAAAGGTGCATAATAATATATAAGTTGTAATGTTGTGAATTTAAGAAATAAGCCTATCTGGAAGACAAGATATGGTAAATATTGATTAGATAATATTTGAAAGAAAGAAAGAAATTTTATAACCACCATAATCATAGTGAACATAAATAAAATCAATAAAAATAAATTGCCCAACTAGGTCCCTGCCTCAGCTTGATACTACAGCAACACCAGGGCTGCTGCAGCGCTGATGATCCTTGCAGGGCCTAAGGTTGATGACACAGATTATTATTTTTAAACAATAGTAAAATAAACAACCATACCAATGTACACATAAAAAAAAATAACAACGTAGGCTGAATGTTTTTACCATTCTTAGCCTTACAGAAAAAGTACAAAAAATTAAAAAAAACAGATAAATTTATCTGTGGGAGGACAGATTACAGACTGGAACCAAATAAACAAAAGAAATAATAGAGTTTTTGACGGGATTTCATCGAGTGTGGTTGGCGTCTTATTTTAATTATTCTTAAATTTGTTCATAGTCGATATTCTGAAACAAAATTGGTGTGATTTTGTGTTACAACTATCTGCGTAACTGAAGAATTAGTAGAGTCGTCAAAATATACGCTATTTCGGTCAAGTGGATGTGAGAATTTTATTGTAGTATTGACTACCTCACAGAAGCTTATCGAAAAAGCCAGCTTGATACATTTCGTGCCAAACACTTCAAGAAACATTAGAATGCGTCACACCAACATTCTAATGTAAAAAGAAAAACAGAATAATTTAACTTAAGACTAGGCTGTATGGGCATTGTTCCCCTTGCCTTCCCTGAAAAGGGAGAACTAAACCAAAAAAAAACAAAAGAAATAATTAAAATGAATTGCAAACTTATTAAAAGTAATTCTACTGCCGATCCAAGCCTGTGCGCAACTATGACATTGACAGCAAGAAAGGACAAATATAATGAGGCAGTATGCAAAGACAGAAAAAGCACAACAATAATCGGCAAATACACAGGTACCCTTTATATTTCATAATATACACATAAATTCTACAATATTTTATTTATATTTAAACCTCAAAATAAAATATTTCAAACGAGATATTAATATCTCTGATGATACAAAAGCGCGGAACCCAACAACGGCACGGGGCGCGGTATCGCGACCCATCGTTTTTAAATCATCGGATCAGTGAAATTTCAATGGTTCCGTCAAGCAAACAGACAATGGCGACAAAGCGGGCCGTGGATCATTATCTGATCATCTTCGGCACTCCACTCAGATTGGAGACGCCGAGCGGAGATATCGTTTTAGACACGACTCGCACACTGTGACGATTGGACGCCGCGTTTTATTCACCACTAGCGGCCCGCCGTCGCTTCGCTTCAGTGTAGAGCTGAAGTGTAGACTACGGTTTTTGAAGTTATACTTCTTTAGGCGCGTTCTGAAAAAATGATGAGAGTGAAATTTTAAGATGCGCGCGCATCACTGTAACACAAAATTTTAACAGCATGAAGTTGGTCTTGAAGCTTTAGCGACCAACAAAATAGAAATAGAATCTCTATTTAGTGGGTGCTAACGACTGCATTGTGAAGGCATATCAAAAGTATTTATTAATCTGGAACAACGGAACCAAAGCGCGATTCAGGAGACTACAGCGCCATCTCTTGACCATTGGTGTAGTAGAACCAAAAACCACATCTTTATTGTTCTCAGGCTTGTATTATACACAGTGACATTCATCTATGATTCTTCTTATACCTGCATGCAAAGTCTCAGCCCGATCGATTTAAAATTGACAAAGTTTCATACAAACTTTCATTCCCTGTTTTATCCCCTTGGGGGTAGAATTAATCAAAATCCTTTCTTAGCGGATGCCTACGTCATAACATCTACCTGCATGCCAAATTTCAGCCCGATCCGTACAGTGGTTTGAGCTGTGCGTTGATAGATCACTATGTCAGTCAGTCACCTTTGAGTTTTATATATATAGATATGAACTATTATGCGCATTTATGACGTCATTTTTGTTTAACGAAACGATTTTCTTTAAAATTAAAATATTTACATACGTCTATGTGTATTATATTTTCAAGACTTGACCCGAGTCTAAAAATACTAGATTCACTGTACATATTTTTATTTTAAAGTATTACAATATATAGAAAATTTGATAAGAACAACTTAAAACTACCTAATTTATAAAATTTTAATCCAAATTACCTTAACCTACTTACAAATAATATTGAATTTACAAAATAAAAAATATGTCACCCACCGCGCCGCCGTCAGGAATGGTGCCCAATAGGCTGGCAGCATTGCCACGTTGGCAAATGCAATGGCAAAGCTGATCCGTTGACCAAAATAACTGCCAACCTTTTGGTCACTTCGGTGAGCCTCTTTGATAATTCCTTTAAAAGGGAATGAGCGCTTGGACCCTATGGGCCCATAGTCTATAAAATTCACTTTAGTATAAAATTGTTTGTTTGTATTTCAATTAACAACGATGAATTAATTGATGAAACTGTAATGCGATTGATTGTTCTGTATGATTCAAGTAGGTGAGATAGTCAACTCAACTCTATGTATGTTAATTGTTGTAATGTATGCTGCTATGTACTTTCTCTCTATTAAGCTTATTATTATGTGTGTGTAAGGCAAATAAGAATATTATTTTAATGTAATTTAGTAAGAAAACTAACAGTTAAATTTTTGTTTCAACACCCACCTTGTTTCGAACAAACAACATAATATATATAAGAGTTAAGCGGCAAAATCGCAGCGTTATCCGAACCCAGTGCGTGCATTCACAAGCTCGAGGCGTAATGAGTTTCCCTGTACGATCGCGCCGCTTGGACAATCGGCACAATGGCCGATCCTATACCTATCCCGATTAACGTTTCTTTGTCCTTGCCACAACAAAAGGGAATTCAAACGAGTCCAGATTAAAATTGACGAATGCTCGGGGTCAGTGACCCGCTGCAATCTGCCAAAACTGCGGAAGTGGCCTATTGAAAAGCGATTGCCTTCTGGTTTGTGTTAGAACGAGGAAAAGGGCGCCGCTATTAATTTTCTTTTCTGTAAACATTTTGATGGAAAAATTCATTGTTTAAATTTGCTACTGACCTAGGACTAAATTTTCTATACTTTTATTTTTAAATGACTCCACCCCACCTGATGTTAAGTGACGGCGAAGTCCAGACGTGAAGACAGCAATTCTACCTGCCACTCCAGCCATCCTCACCTGGCCGGCCTGCATGCTGCTTCTACACGCCTCTTTTTAAGGATTAAAAGTTGTAAGATGGAGGGAACACGTGAGCGCCTGCTCATAGATAGGTCCGACAAATGACTCCACCCCGCCTGATGTTAAGTGACGGTGAAGTCCAGACGTGAAGATAGCTGATACAGCAGTTCTACCTGCCACACCAGCCATCCTCACCCTGCATGTTGCTTCTTCACGCCTCTTTTAAAGGATCCCAGGTTGTAAGAGGGAGGGAACACGTGAGCGGGCAGAGCATTCCATTTACGGATAGTGCGACAAAGAAATGAGTCACCAAATTTCTTTGTACGCGTTGGGATTGTGGCCACAGTTAGACGGTGATAACGTAGGCCAGCGCGCAATGTCCTCAGAAGGAAAGGGGAAGGTGGAATAGGAGAGAATAACTCCTCAGAACACTCGCCGTGGTACAGATGATCGAACGCGCTTAATGACGCCACGTCACGGCGTAATTGAAGAGGCTCGAGGTGTTTAGTCACCTCCTCATCGCCTATGACTTGACTTATCGAAAGGTTCAAAGATGAAACCATTCTCTATAGATTAAATAAATTTATCGACGGATAATTTCTCCATATGAAACTGTAAGGTACTTAGATTTTCATATTATAAAAAATTAACACTAGAAAATCATCATCATCAGCCTATTAATGTCCCCACTGCTGGGGCACAGGCCTTCCCTATGGATGGAATAGGGAGATTGGGCTATGACCCACTACGCGGGCCTAGTGCGGATTGGTGGGTGCTAACGACTGCAGATGCAGCCGGGACCAACGGCTTAACGTGCCTTCCGAAGCACGGAGGAGCTCGAGTTTTTGGTCACCCATCCAATGACCGACCACTGCTAAAGTTGCTTAAGTTCAACGATCGCAGCTGAACGCGCTAACCACTTGCGCCATCGAGCTCCTCCCTTAACTAGAAAATAATCAAGCTGAAATAACATCAGCGTCCTTTGCAATCAGGGCAAATACACAAATTATGAATACTCTTACATATTAGGTTGCTGTTATATGAATGCAGACAGAGAATACCAAAATAATGCTGCCAGACACAAGAATGAACTTTATTTAGAGATTGACTGAAATATATGTTTGTGGGTTAATTGGGCTGAAGTGACAGGTTATTTTTGAAGCAGCCTATAGACCATATTTAGATTTAAAAGTCTGGTCTAGCGATATCGATTCTTGACTGGGCTTTTAATTTTACTTTAGTTAACAATCATTAGCTCGTAATCATAATGAACTAATAACTGACGGAAATATAAATATGACAGCGGCATAGTTTATTGTTAATACACACAAACATACATACATAAATATTATTCAACTTGACATTGAAATTTAACAATTATTATTTTTCTTTTATTTTACTAGTGGCCCGTCTATTAATTGATTGTTTGTATAGATGAAATGAATTTTACTTCACTTATCACTACATAGTATAAAACAAAGTCGCTTTCTCTGTCCCTATGTCCCTTTGTATGCTTAAATCTTTGAAACTACGCAACGGATTTTGATGCGGTTTTTTTTAATAGATAGAGTGATTCAAGAGGAAGGTTTATATGTATAATACATGCATAATATAGTAGAGAAACACTGATAATTTTAGAGGTTTTTAATGTAAGGTCGTAAATAAACACATTTTTTGCGCTTACATTGCAAACGCTGGCTGAACCCCAAGAGATAGATCAAAATAATGTACTACAGTATTGTACACCTTAAAAAGGTCTACAAAAAAGTCCGCGATGGTATATGTCTATCTCTTAAGGATAACCCACAATAACCAATTTTTATCCTATACTTTTTACGAGAAATAATAGATTATTTACGAAGCGATTTTAAGCAATATAACATTCATCCTTATCCAATTAAGTACCTTAAATACATTGTGCATTTAATATAGAACAATTTGGCCCTTTAACGCATATAATTTAAATGAATATTTTCGAAGATATTACAGATTTAAAATTCAGGCACATAGCGGTTCCGACGCTACCGGGCTTGGCGGCGCGTGCCTATTGTAATTGGGTATTAGAAGAATGTCATTGTGTATATAATACAAGCCTGAGAACAAAAACTATAGTCTACACTACAGCTTTACACCGAAGCGAAGCGAGGGCGGGCCACTAGTAATATATAAATTAACTATAGTGACCTTCAATACCTAACTCTTTCAATCTATAAACTAACATAGAAATTTGAATGTAACTCCTCTCTTCTATCTCTCATTTAGTTGCGTGCCCGACAGGGTCCATAATGATCGTATTTTGTCATATTTAACATCTTTTTGTACATTGTGGATATGCAATAAACGAATCTTATATTTTAACCGACTTTAAAAAGGGAGAGGTTATCAATTCGTCATTCTTTTTGTAACGTACGGTATTGTTTTTATCAAGTCACACACAGAAATTCAAAGACGTTTAAACAAAAGGCGAGAGAAATTGTTCGGATCTATTCACTTCCGCGTCTGTTTAGAGCCTGGGTTCAGAACCTGGGGGTAATTACCCTTCCGTGGGTAAATCAGCCATACTTCGGGGGTAACAAAGAACCTAATTATTTGGTCAAATCTAAATAATAAGAAAATACTATATAATAATACTACTAAATAGAGCAGGCGTTCCTTCTGTTAGCGAGCCTACGGGGTGCTGAGTGTGGGAAGAGGGGCGAGATTTTCTCCTGATGATGACATTATTAGAGACGAAGATGTAGCGGCCAAATTGAAAATTCTTGGACTGATGATAACACTTCAAAGTCGGGGTAAAATCTGTTTTCCTAATAGGTTACAGGGGCAGCAGTATTGGAAAGTGAAAACATGTGCGTGAAAACCTAAGAAACAAATAGTATTGGAAAGGTTAGGAAACACTGGTTTAGAGAAAGCATAAGTTCCTGAAAGCAGCTGACTTGCCATCAATCAAATCATATACTAACTCGATTGAATGCCGCCATCAGATAGAGGTCTAAATATCAAACTAAATGACAGTTATAACAGTGGTCCATGAAACCATTCGTCATTTGCATAGTTAAAACAGTCAAACTTACATAACTGGTACAAATAGGAAAGCCAACACAGCCGGCATGGATGGTGATGCGGCGACGTCGCGGCGCGGGCGCATTCCCAACTATTTGTACCATTATGTACCTCTTTGATTTACCGGCTCAATGCTGGCCGCACGATAAAAGTCACCCAACAATTACACGCCGAACTGCAGTATTAGTGTGTAATTCAACTTAGAACTAGCAATGCGACGTCCGTTTAGATTCATGCGTGCGGCAAAACCAACTAATCGTTTTATCGTAACCGCCGCTTAACTGCCGACCGAAACAGGACTCAGGAAGGCGCACCTCAGCAAACGTGTTCGTATGCTCGCGAGTCCGTGCGTCCGAAACAAACGACTGGGGCACCAATTGTCTTTGCCGGAGAGATTAAATTGATTTATAAGACAGCGTTCCGTCCGTCAGTAGGTTCGCAGTACCGAATCGTAAAGTTCGTTGCGATCGTGACCGTTTCGCGAATTTTACGAAGCTGCCTTTGATGTGACGGTAAATCAGCGGTGATTTATTGGCGGCCGAGACACTTCCTCGTTTGTTGCTGTAGCTCTATCATTACATGAAATGGAAGATTTAGAACAATAATAAGCTGACATCGGAGCATTGTTTGTTCATAATAACATTGCCTCGTGATCATTCAACGGCTATATTGAATCTGATAGGATTGCAATGGACGATTAAATACCATATCCGCTTCATGATTCACTTAGTAGTAGTACAAATTTCGTAACGTGGGAAGACTTTAAGCACTTGATAAAACCATGAATAAAACACACAATGAAAGAAAGATCGACTTTTTTTAATGCTTAATAGGCAAGGCGTTTGACCGCTATCTCGCCTGATGGAAAGCGATGATGAGGCCTAAGATGGCCACACGCCTGCCTAGAAAATGCCTGTTCAGTCTGCCCTTGAAGATGTCCAGATTATATTGGTCCGGGAAAACAGACCTAAGAAAGATCGACTGCCGATTAAATAGGCTGTGGTAAAGATACGAATATTATAAGAAAGAAATGAGTGCAAATTATGAAGAAGAAAAAGCATTTATTGGCCTTAGACACAAGTAGGTAAAAATAAAACAATAAATATAACGATAAACATGAAAACAAACAGAGAACAACAATATCGAGAGAAAAGAAATGCCACTCAGGTCCCTGCCTCAGCTTAATGCTGTTACAGTTGGAAGGGAATATTCCCACCATAACAGCGCTGGTATTCTGGCAGAGCCTATGAAGGAATTGCTAAAGAACAAAAGTATAAATTATTAATTTATTTATTCAAAATACTTTACACCATTATAACAGGTATATACCTAATTCAATAGTGTAGTCGTCCTTTCAAACTAACAATAAATTCTTATAAAATTACATTAATTAAGTTATAAAATTGTATTAAAATATTTAAATATATATAGATATAATAGAATATATAAACTGAAATACATAACTCATTAAAGTTTATTAGATTGGAAATCTATATATATATAAAACTCAAAGGTACTGTAGTAGGACTGACTGACATAGTGATCTATCAACGCATAGCCCAAACCACTGGACATATGAGGTACCCACACAGCATATGAGGTATGGAAAAATCAGACATATTGCGCCGACTCCTCCCGAAAATTCGAGTAAACGAAAAGGAAACGCAACACAATTACGCCAGTAAACATATTTATATAGTTAGTCAACAACTTCCGAAAAAAACAACAATATGTCTATTGCCTGGGTTCCGAACCTGGGGGTAATTACCCCTCCGGGGGTAAATCAGCCATACTTAGGGGGTAACAAAGAACCTAATTATTTGGTCAAATCTAAATAATACTACTAAATAGAGAATTCGCTCCTTCTTGCTAGTGAGCCCGCGGGGTGCTGAGTGTGGGAAGCGGGGTGAGATTTTCTCCTGATGATGACATTAGTAGAGACGAAGATTGCGGCCAAATTGTAATTTCTTGGACTGATGATAACATTTTAAAGTCGGGGTAAAATCTGATTTCCTTATAGGTTACAGGGGTAACAGTATTGGAAAGGTTAGAATTAAGAAGTTATCGTCCGTTAAGAATTTCGAAGTGACTTTCGAAAGACTAACGAAAGACTAACTATCGACAGTATTCATTTTTCAGCAGGGCTGGTGCATTGCTAAACGACTTCGTCAATGAATATTCTTCAATCCACATATTTAATTTGAAACCTGCAGCTATCAGGCGGTTGATGACTGATAATTTTAATTTTTTGTGAATTTTTGAATTTCATTTTCTTTTTGTCTAAATTTTTCTCAACTTGTAAAATTTTATTTCCAATCTGTAAAAATTTTTCATATTTATAAGTGAAAACTTGTTAATGGCTTAAAGTTGTTAATTTTTTTAAAGCAAATTTTGTATGTATAGTAAGTTTTCCCATTCAAATAAATAAATTAGGAAACACTGGTCTATTGCCTTGTTTGAGGACAACAATCTGAATTGAATAAAAATACCCAGTAATTCGATCTCTCGTCGTTTTGTTTACATGAATCTTGATAACAATAACAAAGCAGCTAGTAGGTAGTTACATATTTTTTCTTGTGCAACCGTAGCGAGTTACATGCAGATGGTAGATAATATTGTGTTTTAACATATTTCGTAAAAGAATTGTAATTGACTCGAAAACAAGATTTCCAGAATAGAGATATCAAATCATCGAATCATACTAAAATTGTCGGAGACTATGGAACTAGGGATGTCGAAAATTGAAAAAATTATCGATATATCAATTCATCGATATTTTAAAAAATATCAATGTATTTTTCGCGATTTCCCAATTTTCTAACCAGTTTTCCCAAAAATATGTAGCTACCACAGTAATAATAACAATACAAATTATAATTAAAGGAAGAATTATCAAAGTACCAAATTGCCGCTACACTACATGACAATACAGTATCTTACGAAAGATGATACGTGGACTAATAATGGAACGAAAATTATCTCCCTAAAAATAGATCCTATTCGAATGATGAAAATGATTGCAGGGCCTCTCAGGTGCCACCTTTCGTAAACAAGACTAGAGAGTCACACACTTCCACAGAATATAATGAGATTCAGCACAACCAATTCACCAGTGAAACAGATTTACAAATCATAGACACAGCACAGATCATAGATATGTTGAGTATCATTAATCTGAGATCCAGTTAAGATTTTTCCAGAAAAGAATTTAGTTCGTGATATGCCGCTAATAATTAAAGAAAATATCGTTTTTGATACGAATTTCGATATTGGTTATTTTGTATCGATTTTGGAGGAGAAATTATAAATCTTACATATCATGTCCGCTGATAAATGGAACATTTGTAAACAGGGACATTCCATAATATTTTTAAGCTTGCAGCCCTCGAGTTGCAATAATGGGTGACATTCAAAAAATATCATAATTTTTTAAATGTGTTGGAACAAACATATGTCAAATGACACCGTAACAATATCATATTTTGTAAATATTGTTACATAATACATAATCTAATTACATAATTACTATATATATAAATACTAGAACAATAAAACTAAAACTAAAAAGGTTAGTCGACATCACAGGAGACCGAAGAGCTGGCAGCTACCTCGGACAAACAATTAGTCTAGCCATTCAAAGGGGTAACGCTGCCCTGGTAATTTTAAGGAAACCGCTTGCACAAACTCGATTATACCATCATGTCGTGTGAGGCGGGTCGTTGCGTTCCCTAAAAAATGGTTGAGCGAAGCGATGGCTGGTTCATGCATCATGCTCGTGAACGGGTGCTGCCAGCGGAGATGAGTCTGCTCTTGCTTCATTGGATACTATTAATTGTTGTACTAAACTTTAATCGTTATTTTTTTTTGCCTAAACAGTAGGAGACGGCATTCCTAAACTTTGTTAAACCAGTTTTTTATATAGTCATATTTTTTATATTATTTGCATTTGTAATGGAAAGTGACTTTATGAGTTATCTCACATTGAAGTCATTTTTCAATTTGACGATTCTATATTTAATACAGGGAGAAAAAACAGGCCTTGCTGAGTTTCTTGCCGGTTCCTCTCAGTACAAGGTCTCCCGCCGTAGATTTGCGAACTGATGGCGTAGCTTTTCGACATTCACAAGTGCTTTGTAACAGCCTAGACTGAATAAACGATATTGAATTTTGAATTGAATTGAATTCATATTGTATTATACGAAACGTGTCTAAAAGTTCACTCGTAAAACTGTAAAACATATGAATCTCTCATGCCCTGTTTATATCTACGTTTATTACTAGTAACTGGATGTGAAGCAGCTGATGCCAAGCGAGCCAGTGACAGTGCAAGTACACAAATCATTTACTACTTTACACTACGACAGACAGCTATATTTTACTGACCTCCGTGACATAAACATCGTTGTCTCTATGATTAAATCTATGAAATTATCCCGGACATCTCAAAAACTACTGCAAGAACCGCGATGCCCATATTTATTTATTCTATAAAATATGTAGTATTATCAAGTCGGCAATCTTTTGAATCGTCCAAAATATTTTTCCCTACCACTCGTTATTGGACATATTTTTTAGCTGCGGAGAAAAACGAGTGAAAAAAAACTCCACAACATTAAAAGTATAATGTAACAACATTCAAAAATCATTATTTTATTACAAAGTCAATACAATCATGATTTATTTAAATTCATTAAAAGTTCAACAATATATATCACATTTACATAAACGACTTATGTAATATGAGTATTCAAAATGCAAGCATTCTGTCATACGCGGATGATACTGCTGTGGTTTTTTCGGGAGAAAACTGGGATATTGTTAAGCATAGGACTGAACTTGGACTGACTATGATTTCCGAGTGGTTAGTGGCTAATCTGCTTACCCTAAATATAAAAAAAACAAATTACATGTGCTTCTCTATCCAAGATAGGACACAGCCGACAGCTGGTTACGATATTAAGATCCACTCTGGCTCCTGCATTCGTAGTATGTGTCAGGATTGCAGCTGTCCATCCATGACTAAGGTAAAAAATGTTAAATATCTTGGGATTATGCTCGATCAGAGACTATCTTGGTACTCTCATATTGACCTGGTTGGATCTAGAATGCGGAAGCTGATCTGGGTCTTTAAAACACTGCGATATGTAGCCACTAAGGATATGCTGAACCAGATATATGTTGCGCTGGCGCAATCAGTCTTGATTTACTGCATAAGGGTTTGGGGTGGAGCGCTGAAAACTAAATTTTTAGAGGTTGAAAGAGCTCAAAGAGCTCTGATCAAAGTTATCTATTTAAAAAAACGCGACTTCCCAACTGAGCTGCTTTACTCTATATCAGATTTACTAACTGTTAGAAAGCTATACATTCTACATGCTGTATTACGGAAGCACACAACACTGTCGTACAATCCTAGTATCGTAGAAAAAAGAAGAAGAGACATAGTAGCATTAGTTCAGTGCTCTAACACAAGTTTTGCTCGCAACCAGTACCTCCACATCTCCTCCATCATCTATAACCATACTAACAAAATTTTAAATATTTATTCTCTAACTTACCGGGAGTGCAAGCTCAAACTGATGGCATGGCTCAAGACCTTGGATTATGATCACACTGAGAGCCTTCTTAATCTTACTTACTAGCGGATAAAAAGAGCATTTGTACACACATACTCACGTACACTCGTCACACTCACGCACATGCACACACATGCACACACACGAACACGCACACACACATACACACGCATACAGACACACACTCAACCGCTTATATAAATTGTAATCTATATATTTTTTATTTTTTTACAATGTATTAAAAATCCAATGAAAAGACCTTACCATAAGAAATATTAATGATGCTATGGAAGAGTGGTTCCTTCTGGTACAGGTGTTTAACACTTAATAGAAGGAACCCACCCTGGTTTGATGTAAAACAAATGTGGTACCGTAATAAACTTTTTTGATTTTTTGATTTTGATTTTTGACAAACCTGATAAAAATTACCTACCAAAAATAAGATTTAAACACTTTATCTTAAAATTGTGTCCGTCAATATCTCGTGTGGCGCTAAGTACAATTTAGTTCCAAACTTAGGCGTCTGTCTGCCTTACTAGTTGTCACTTTAAGCATTTAACCGTGCGGCAGTCTATTCCGGACATCGGCCGGATGTCCGGGCAGAACAAGCCCGGACAATTAGCACATCAGCACGCCTTCTCAGCGTAGACAGGGTGTGCTCAATTATTCAGCGTACACGTCTTGTCCCTTCTGTACAGCCTGTATTATTTTAGGCGGGATTCGTGTTTGGCGATCGCTCCGCTATTGGTCGGACTGTACTGATGTCTGAACGTCAAGTGTGACATTTTAACATGTCGATTATGTTAGGTGAGGACGTTCATTCTCAGTAGATACATTGGCTGGATGCATGATGATCTGGATGAAAGTCTATCTATAGGTCCTGATTTCAAACTAATCAACCACACAAAGATTGATGGAACGCTAGTCTGGTCTAGTCAAATTTAGTAACGATGCATGACGAGCTCTGATTAACACAAATCAAGGTCACAAATGCAACCTCACTATTGATGTAATTAAATAATAATATAAAAATAATGTTATTTCTCTACGTTTCTGGATATTAAATAAAAGGAATAATATGTTTGATATTTTTAATATTGCATACATTTGAGTATGTAATTATTATACAATTGGATACTTCTGTCTAACAATGCTCTCATCAGCGATACGGAGACAAAGCTGCGGTGAAAACTTTCTTTATATACCAAATAGTGTATTTGACAGTGTTAAAAATAAAGTGCCAATTGTTAGCATCTGTGTTTAGAATGAATATTCGCTGGGGTTTTTACAATAAAAATATTCATGATTTTACTAAAAACTAACGAAAAAGATAATAGTTTTCTTATCTATTGTCACGTAACCCAAAACGCTTGGGATTGGCGGAGCCTTAAATGACGTCACACGCAAGTAAACTTCCGGTTAAAGTGACATTACATTGTATCGTTTGACGTTTTCATAACAGTCGTGTGACGTTACACACTAGTAAAACGCCATATTGTCCAGAGCAACGTTTTCGTGGCAACTTGAAAATGGAGTTTTTGATTTGGTTATTTTTACTGAAATACACAACAGAATGATGAATATCCACTTTTGACGGACTTTATAAACATTAGTGAATAACGTGAGATCGTTTTCTAAAACTTGTCAAATACCCTATACTA
Source organism: Chilo suppressalis (assembly GCA_902850365.2). Taxonomy (NCBI): domain Eukaryota; kingdom Metazoa; phylum Arthropoda; class Insecta; order Lepidoptera; family Crambidae; genus Chilo; species Chilo suppressalis. Next base: position 2,287,147 of record OU963899.1, on the reverse strand, counting down.
GGTATTTATTATTGCCAGTTCTTAAAATACTCCACGAGCGACGCATTTAACGGGATATTATTGAAAAAGGCGATTTGGAAAGTAATCTTTTCTGCGTAATCTGCTTATTATATCGTTTTTTAAGATTCCTTACCGCGAAAAGAAAAAACGAAACTCTCCTAGGATCACTTTGTTGTAAGTCCGTCCGTCTGTCAAGACCCTTTTTCTTTTTTGACGGACTTTTGACGGACTCCATAAACATGAGTCAATAACGTGAGATCGTTTTCTAAAACTTCTCAAATACCCTATTGAAATGTATTATAATATATATAATAAAACTTTCTTTCCCATTTCTTGTAATTGTATGCACCTGAATAATGTTTTACCACAATTTTGTCTCTCAAAATACCTAGTCTAGTTAGAATCTGGTGAGGCGTAAAATGTCATCGGGTCGTCGTATCGTCGCGCGACGACAGTGAGGCGCGTGAGCTGCGCCCGCACATCACTCATCAGCGAGCGACCGACAGACGGACGAACGGACAAACTACTAATAATATGAGCGTTCTGAGAAGTGACGCAAATAGAACGTATTAGTTTAAACTACTTAGCGCGTTTACACTTTACCTCAGTCAGTGGGTTTATTTTTTATTGACTCCGAATATTCACCTGAAACCTTAGTACGAGTTTAACAATAGGGGTGATGACGGGGTACAGTAAACGAAATTCTATTTAGTCCGTCAGTTAGATGATCAAAAAATAATGGACACGTATTTTTTCTTTGGGCAAACAATCAAAAAATGACAAAGTTATAGCGCATCAAAGTTTGGGAGTAGGGGATCGTGACGTCACTTTTGAGTGAATTTTCACTTATAAGTGTACTCAAACGTGACGTCATGCGACTTTTCAAATCAATATATCTCTGCAATGTTTATATTATGTGAAAAAAGAAAAAATACGTGTCCAATACTTTTTGATAATCTACCTGATAAACGAAGAAAAAAAAATTGGTCATCATCCCTATTACGAAAACTGATAGTTTTCGTGAGCTCGCACTCGTACAAAGGGAACTGATTTTATTGTTTTCGTTTCAATACAAATAAACAGTGTTTAAATTCTTTCATTTGCGTCTTCTTAAATTTTAAGCATTTTGTTTAATTTTCATCAATATGGACATCGAAACATAATTAACAATTGAACCACCAATTGGAAGAAGGGAATAAACACCATTTTTCCCAAAGTTACTTTTACAAGTCGTTGTGTACTTTACACGTAACCATACAGTGTGCGTCAGAAGACAGGAATAAATCACTTTAACTTCATAAAGTTTCATTTGATCGAAAAAACGGTTAGTTAGAAGAAGGGAACAAATCCGGGATTTATTTCCATCTTCCAACTGACACGCCTTCTTCCATAATAATAAAGTTCACATTTGTCCGCGACAATAATAAATCCACGACTTTTACATGAACATATTTTTTAAACTATTAATTTTTCTCAGTTGAATATTCTTAATTAATATTATCTTCCTTTCATCCATATGTCACAAGGGTCTAAGTTTCATACAAAAAAAAAATACATGGTTTTATGTGATTATCTCCATTCTGCATTTTTGGATTTATTCTCTTCTTCCAACTCGTAGTTCAATTAGGAAAACTATGATAATTTTCGTGAGCTCAAACTCGTACTAAGGGTACTTACTGGTGGAAAGTGCAACGATGAACGTACAGATTTCTTAAAACGAACGAAAGAACGTACTATTGGGTGGAAGTGTAGTGGGGCAGAGCCGGCCACATCGGTTCCCGTACAAACGGTCAATGATCACACTTCCAACCTCTTTTTGCGTTCTGTCATTAGAATCATGGGCCCTAATGATAATAGACTAGATAACGCACAGCGTAATTCAGGGGATGATAACTTACGTTGTTATAACTGGTTATTCCATAGTCGTCACAGCATCCGAATCTGTAACAAAAGAGAAACAAGTAAGGTTATATGCTAGTCGTCATTGTCATTTATTTTATCTATATGTACTGCAAATCACACACATAAAAAAGTTAGTAATAATAATAATATTTCCAACACTCACACCAATTAGCCTAGCCCCAAAGTAAGCATTGTAAGGCTTGTGGCGGATAGAACACATAAACTGTACATATATAAGTATATTTATATAGAAATACTTATTGAACGTCCATGACTGGAATACAAATGCTCGTATTGAACACAAACATCTGCCCCGGGAACCGGGATTCGAACCCGGGACCCCCCGAGTCGGCGACAGCCATGAAACCCTGCGTACAAACCACTCGGCCACGGAGGTCGTCTTATAATTTACAATAAGTTATATATATATAGCGCTTAAGCGATGCAAGTATGATTCTGTGCCTTAGCGGAGACCTCACATTTCAGTTTGGAGTCGAAACTCAGGGTCATTGGTACTCCGGTGACCACCATCTTTTCAAAGACATTGCGAAATTGATGGAGACCAATGGAGACCGCAGAGCTGGCGGCTATTTCGCCCAGCGCATAAGCCTCGCCATTCAGCTTGGAAATGCCGCTAGCATCCTGGTAACTTTTGCCGACGGGGAAGACTTAGTGTCACCGCACACGGGCCACCGACTACAACCACAAAACGCCGCAACCGGCATATTTCTTGTAGTTCTCATACATTTTATATGGACTCGCCACACACGGTACGCCGGTGGCCGCCACACGCTACAAATCGTCGTTGCTCGCTTCTTGTGGCCCGCACCGGCCACTTAATGCGCCGATACAAAACGCCGCCACACGTCACTCGCGCGATTCCGCACCCCTCTCTCCCTTGCCTTAGTCGGCCGCTGTCGCGCGCTTCAGCCACTTTAGTAGCCGCTTCTAGCTTCTCGTGGCGGCGTTTGTGGCTGTGACTTTATCTTTTATCCTAACATAGTCTAGTTTTAGTACAGTTTTAGTTTAATATTTAAATGTAAAAAATATTTTATTATTTGAATCTGTAACTTAACAAATATTTAAATGAAATGAAGTAAGCGCGCTGAGCGGGTGCCCGCTCCGTGTCCCGCCTAACGCAGCGCACGCTAACAAAGTATAATATTATTTCTGTGACTTTATACTTTTAAAAGTGTTTAAATAACTTTTCTCTATTTCGTTTTTCACCTCCCTATTTTCTTGTATACCTTCTTTTTTCTTTACTATCCTTCTATGCTTCCTCTTTCGACTTCTGCCCGCGCCCCTGGCTGTATCAAATAGCAGCCTGGAGCGCGGACAGTATATTATTAAACATGTTAAAATATGAATAAGAATAAGTTAGTTAAGGGACAAATTGTGAAAAAAAACTTAACAAATATAATTAAGATTATTTATTATTAATGTATTTTCTAGAGTCATTAAATCCAATCTTCTATACTTATAATAAATCTGTAGAGATGTCAATTCTGTACATGATATATATTTTTAAAATAACTATCAGGGGGTTATTAGTGATTGATACTGATGCCAAAAATGCAATCAGTAAAATTTTTGTCTGTCTGTCTGTGTGTATGTTCCTTATAGAAACAAAAACTACTAGACGGATTTTAACGAAACTTGGTACAATTATTCTTCATACTCCTGGGTAGGTTCTAGTATACTTTTCATCACGCTACAATCAATAGGAGCAGAGTAGTGAAGGAAAATGTTGGGAAAACGGGAGAAGTTACTCCATTTTTAAGCTTCCGTCGCGGGTGCAGCCTTAATGGTTATAGTTACATAGAAATCATGTATGACGGAAATATTCTACATAAAATTGTCTAAAAAATATCCCGCAACAGCATATGTCTATCTTTTATGGTTGACTCACAATAACACGTGTAATTATATAAATAAAGTCATTCTTTATAGCACAAGCCTGAGAACAAAAACTATAGTTTACACTACAGCTCTACACCGAAGCGAAGCGAGGGCGGGCCACTAGTACATAATAAAATACCTTAATTATAATATTAACGTCAAAATCTACTACCATATTCATTTCGCCACTTCACTGTAACGTTTTAACACTATGTGTGTCCGTGCTAGATTCACGAGTAGGTAGGTGGTGTAGACATCTATCGTTATTCAGTGATTCGTTGGTCGCCGATCAGCATTTTACTAAGTGATTTTCAATGTACGGAACTCGTTTCAAGCGGCGAGGTGGCGGTCAAACACTCTGGAGCTCTATTTTTGAATCGCTCGTCTTGCGTTGAACGCTCGAATTCTACTCAATTTCATTCGACATATTTAATTCCGTATTTTTGAATCGCTCGAGTGCAACGAATGGGTGAGACCATTTGCTGCATGGCGAATGGTGGAGGCGAATGATAGATTAATTGTAAATTTGTTCGTGGTATTAGACGACGATAATCTATCATTGGTGTCGATTCTGGCACGATTCTCTAAATCTAAACTTAAATTTGACAACAGTGTTTCCTTGTCATTCTCTATTCAGAATGAAAAAGAGAGGCTGATGTTAAATTTAGTTTTAAGTTTAGAGAATCACGCCAGAATCGACACCATTGTCATGCTTTATATGAAACGACAAAGAGTAGTAGTAATTACCGGTTTTTATTATTTCTGCGTGAAATGAGTAAAATTTCGTATTTCGTATCAAACAGGTAACACTGGTGACGAGTGATTCAAAAATACGGAAAATCAGTATTATGCGACTTGAAAGTCGAAGGTGACTTATGTCGCATTCGACGATACTATCAGACGAGTGATTCAAAAATAGAGCTCCTGCATACTTACTTATGGGGCTATAGTTAGGGTCTGCGAGTTATCTACTTACATGGCGTAAATACTCTGCTAATACACCACTAGAGGAGAGAGGGGCTGCGAACGTGAAAGTTAAGAGCCCTTTCACATTTTTTGCAAAAAACCGTTATTTCTGAGCGCCTCGTTTACCCCCTTAGAAAAATTTTGACTATTTCCAATAGAAGTAAACGATAGATTTATTCTTTCTTTTGTGAGTTAATGTAGAACATTTGCAAATACTATTTTCCTTTTTTTGTACTGATCGTTCTACTGCAGCTAGTTTACGGAAGAAACGATAATATGCACAACTTACGTACGGGTAGACTTGATCAAAATCCTTTCTTAGCGGATGTCTACGTCATAACATCTACCTGCATGCCAAATTTCAGCCCGATCCGTCCAGTGGTTTGGGCTGTGCGTTCATAGATCAGTATGTCAGTCAGTCACCTTTGAGTTTTATATACACACATCAAAAGTGTCTAGGGATCAACATATATTTTTGCAATAACTTTTCTCCTGATTGATATTAATTAAAATTTTCTTTAAGGATTCATCAAATAAAGTGTTTTCGTTTGTCACAGTAACGATAAACCAAGTCACCTTTGCATTAATAAAGAAATTTGCCATTTTCCTAATAAAGGGATTTTTGACATTTGAACCACTAACACAAAAGTTCGAAAAAAAGACTGAAATAACAGTTTTCTCTAAAATTTTATTGGGTAACTTAAACAATTAATAATCCGTATTTCTACCGCGAACACTAACAACACAAGAACATCGGTTTGGCATACTCAAAATGAGTTCATCCAAATCACGCTGTGGAATGGCCGCCCATGTTCGTTGCAACAACAAAAAAAGGTCTTCTTGCGACTGGATACCCTCCATATTCGGCAGAGCTCTTCTCTGTAGCATATCCCATGCATGCTCAATCGGGTTCAAGTCTGGCGACTGAGCAGGCCAGGGCAGGACATTGATGTTAGCTGCGGCGAGAGTCTGTCTTACAACTCTTGCGGTGTGCGGTCGTGCATTATCATGCATTAACTGAAATAAGGGACCGATTTGCACTTGTAGAGGAACGATGACGTCTGGTACAATCGTCTCAGCATAAATTTGAGCGTTGAGGTTGCCTCTGATCCAAATCAACTCAGTTCTTCCGCCGATCCAAATACCCGCCCATACCATGATGGTTCCACCACTATAAGGATGGACTTCCTGGCAGGATTTTAATCGCTGTTGGCGTCCAGGGGTTCTCCAGTGTCGTATACGTCTTGTATCCGGTCTCATACCAAAACGAGACTCATCAGAAAAGCACACGAAACGCCATTGTTCTTCTGCCCAATTTCTGTGTTCAAGAGCCCATTGATATCGAATCCTACGATTGTGCATTGCTATAGGTGGTACCCGTAGCGGTCTTCGGGAATGAAGGTTCACTTCATGCAAGCGGTTTCTGACTGTTTGGTCGCTAATTAAGTTCCCTGAAGAGTGATGAAGCCTCACGGCTAACATCATGGCGGTTATTGTTGGAGCTCTTCGAGTTAAGATTTGAATGTATCGGTCTTGTCTCCGTGTGGTGCAGCGATACCGTCCTCCATGGCTCAGCCACGGTACCAGTGCTTCGGTATCGTGTCCAAAGTCGACTGATAACACTCTGACTTGTATTCAGAGCTAAAGCCACAGTACGTTGCCGGGAACCAGCTTCTATCATTCCCACGGTTCTGAGCATTTCTTCCCTGCTTAAATGACGTCGCCGCTCCATAATAACGTTGGTTTTAATCAGTAGTAGGGAAACAGTAGCACTAATAATGTCTTCAATGCGTTGTATGTTTTTATAGGGAAAATATTGACAGCTGATTTTCATCTTTTACTCGAATTTGATTCACAGTTCCTGATTCAAATTATGAAATGCACCAAAAAGGATCCATATAAATTTATAAAATCATAAATTTATTACAAAGCCACATCTCAATCTCAAGAAATCCGCATAAAAATGCTTGATCCCTAGACACTTTTGATGTGTGTATATAGATAGATTAGTATTTACGGTAATAAGGTATTATATTGCCCACGACGCACAGAAAATCTAATTAGAAATATTTGTAACGGATTTTGGAAAGTTTGTGTGGGAAACCCAAACAATCTGCCCAGTGTACGCCGCATCTAGTTATTTGTATTTAAAGCCTGCCAGTCTAAGAGATTGACTTCATCAAAAAAAATAATGACCCTTCAAAGCTCTATAAGTGCCCTATAAAGACGCTAGGCACGCAAAACGCACCATAAATAACATCAGAGCAGACGTTAATTGTTTACGGGCAAACGACCGATTCTAGACAATATTTACAACTGTGATCCATTTCCAATAAGCCATAAGTCATGCGCTGACATCCACGTGACTAATTAAACTTAAAATTGATTGCGCTATGAAATCGGCCATTTTGTTTTTATTTGTACCCTAGATATTACGGTACCTATAGCTGATTACGAAGATGAAGGAGTGCATGCTTATGCGCATAAGCAAACTCCAACTTTATCCTGCAGTTGTGGCGGCGACATCTATATGCCCCACAGATATACAACGGATGTAAGAAATCATTACTCACCATCCTCAAGAGATGGCGTTACCTGCACTGCGACCAATATTAGTATGGAAGCCTACATCGCGCAAATGAAATTCGGAGGCTAACTCTTCATATATACGATGCCCGACCAACATCAGTTGGGCCGCGGCCCCCGAGCTAACATCACCCAGCTCGGAGGAAGATCTTCCCCTTTGGCCTTCCTACACAGTCATATATTTACAGGTTTTTAACACAAAGTGATGGCCGTTGGAGCCGGAAAGTTCTTGAGTGGAGACTACGACTCGGTAAACGTAGTGTAGGACGCCCTGAGACAAGATGGGATGATGATATTCTTAGGCTGGCTGGAGTGGGCTGGATGAGAGTAGCCCAAAATCGGGAGCAGTGGCGTGCATTAGGGGAGACCTATGTCCAGCAGTGGACGAACATGGGCTGATGATGATGATGATGAAACACAAACCCTCTTATAACTATCCTCCCCCTAAATGAGTTCAACGCTGCTAAAGACCGAAATATTACAGAAATGTAAAGTCTTTAACACAAAAAACTAAACAAAACTTCGCGCGAAGCATCTAGAATTTGTTGTAATGTAAATAATAAAATCAACAGGCCCCTACTCTTCCTTGTAGAACTCTTTTTGCCAAACGTCAATTACAAGCCCACTCTGCCGACCTTTATAAAAAGCTTCACGACAAATCTATATATATAAAACTCAAAGGTGACTGACTGACTGACATAGTGATCTATCAACGCACAGCCCAGACCACTGGACGGATTGGGCTGAAATTTGGCATGCAGGTAGATGTTATGACGTAGGCATCCGCTAAGGAAGGATTTTGATCAATTCTACCCCCAAGGGTAGGAAATGAAAGTTTGTATGAAACTTTATCAATTTTATACCGATCGGGCTGAGACTTTGCATGCAGGTATAAGAGAAATCATAGATGAATGTCATAGTGTATAATACAAGCCTGAGAACAAAAACTGTAGTCTACGCTTCAGCTCTACACCGAAGCGAAGCGAGGGCGGGCTGCTAGTATTCAATATACAACCTTAAATTCTGTGAATGTTAAAAAAACAATAATCCAAGAACTCGAGACGCTTGAGTTATGAAGAACTGTCTGGCTATCACGGTTCATTAGATACAGCCTGGTGACAGACAGGCCGACAGTGGAGACTCAGTAATAGGGTCCCGTTTTTACCCTTAGGGTACGGAACCCTAAAACATCTTTCTTTTTAAATCTAAAGAAAATATAACTAGAAAAAATTCCACGCAGACCAGGCAGCAGACGGGACTTGAACCCGCACAATTCGCAATCCGGGCGTATGCACTGACCAATTATGCTACCACGGCCCTCACGGACCGCGTCGAGATTCTTCTAGCCTTTCTTAAGCTGCAAGGCAGCGCCGTCTCTTCGCATTATAGGTAACCCACAAATCCCGGGTTCGAATCCCGGTGGGGGCAGATGTTTGTGTGATGAATACGTGCATTTGTACTCCAGTCATGGATGTTTAATATGTATATTTCTATAAAAATATACTTATATATGTACTGTATATGTATTCTTATCAGTTACCCTATCATTCTATAACACAAGCCTTACAGTGCTTACTTTGGGTCTAGGCTAATTGGTGTGAGTGTTGGAAATATTTATTTATTTATCAATCAGTTACATGCTTTAAAAAAAAGGTTCTTTTTGATAAACTTAAACCATATTGTCTCTGTTAACGCCGAATAAGTACATTTATAATTACAATATATCAGAACCAAGCTCTGAGAAATGCGACAGCCAGGCGTGGTGTATAAAGACACGACGCCACCCGCTGAGCAGAATTCGCATGCGCGGGAGCAACGCGCAGTGGACCCGCCAAATAATTGAGATGTTAAGAGCATCCACCAAGCCATGCTACCGAGAAGATCTAATCTTTATCTGCGGAGAACTCTTAAGCTACAACGTTCGAGAAAAAAAAAATTCTTCGATATTCATTATAATTTTTGTTATTTTAAAGCAAGTAACTGCTTGATGTTTTAATCTAAAGAAGCAGACGGGACACGAAACCGCACCCTTCGCAATCCGGACGAATGCACTGACCAATTACTCCGCGGTAGCATAATTGGTCAGTGCATTCGCCCGGATTGCGAAGGGTACGGGATCGAGTCCCGTTTGCTGCCTGGTCCGCGTGGAATGATATTCATTGTCATAAATTGATTTACTTGAATTTCAAGAGACAGACCTCACGCAAAACAGGCGCCATAAGGACGTCGAGTTGCGGAAACAAATTCAATGAAAATTACTGAAAACCTGTATTTAAAATAGGAATCTGCGTCAAAGAAACGTCGAGAAGTCATTGACTGATGACAACTCATATTATTGGCTAAAATTAATTTCTGTGATTGTGATTGGTTACTTCAAAAATCACGTGATTTTCGTAGTTTATTGTTATGAACATAAAGAGGCACATTTACCATAATATATTAACTGTGTTGCCATTAATTTAAATGTTTGAACGACATTTTTATGTGGTACAAGTGGATAATAAACTTCCTTTGTATTTTTGATGAATCCGGAGTATTTTTCTACACATAAATACACGACGAATACAAAATTAGGCAGAGTTGTATGGAAAAAAAATGGATCCTTTGACGATGAAAAAGATGTCCAAGTGCCTGGGCCTATTTCACTATTATTTACTAATACATACATACTAAATTCATAAAGCATTTTACCATACCAAATCAAGTGGCTTATTAAAATACTGTATACAGGCTTAACAAAAAATATCGCGAAACATTGACTCATGATTTATTTCCAAATGTGAAAGTAGAACAGCGTGTAAACTTTAAGGGCTTGCAACAAAAATTTTAATTTGTCAACTATTTCAATGCAAAAATTAAGAATAAGACTATTGGGCCTAAATTCAAAATGTCTCAGGCCCGCCTTCACCAAGGTTTGCAATTCAAATTTAAAAGTCAATCATTTTTATGCCTCATTCTGTCTCCATTTGTGTATGTAATTAACAAAGATTCAATGATGATGTGTTAAACATGATTAAGTCTTAATTAGAGGTGTAAGTGGACCTTTATAATTTTCAAGATGGATTACTCCACTCAAGTATGCGATGCGACTATGTTGCATAGATTGATTGAGTCTTTGATAAAGGGATATAGGTACAACATAAACTTATATAAAAAGTATCTTTAAAAATTATGTACATTATATTGTTTTAATTAAAAAGTCAGAGTATTTCATACTCACCAATCAACCAAAAAAATTAATTGTAACTATTTATATTCTAGATGATGTAATGGAAAGTGACTTCAGACGTATTTCTGAAGTAATTTTTCTAATTGACGACTCTGTATATAACAATACAGGGAGAAAAAAACAGCCCTTGCTGAGTTTCTTGCCGGTTCTTCTCAGTACAAGGTCTCCCGCCGTAGTTTTGCGAACCGATGGCGTAGCTTCTTGACCTTCACAAGTGCTTGTAACAGCCTAGACTGAATAAATGACATTTCATTTCATTTCATTTCATTTCACCAGTACATATAGTTTGCTTGCGATGTTAATGATGATATATCGTTTAATTTGACTATTAGTCTTTAATATCACATCAAATATAGTATCTTTGAAACTAAAACTCAAAGAGAAGAATGTGTAAAATTTATTTATATTTATTTTAAATACAGTCACACGTAACTGTGTATCAAACAACAAGGCCTTAGTAGTGAAGGGTAACGAGATATACTCGTACCATAATAATTCCAAACATTACTAAAAATCTCGTTGAACGAAGCATCCAATTTAATATTTTTCGGCGAAAACAATCAAATACCAAAACAACGGAGCAGGCGAAATGGCTCAAACGCATTTTTATCGTAAATGTACCGTTCCGCGAAGCCGTTGTATTTAATTAAACCCTCAAAAAATCGTGAAACGGCCGATCGGCGCTCACAAAAGATGAATTTGTTGTATCCATCGATTACGATAGAGATTTCTCCGGTTAACAATGCGTTTTGGTATCAAATCACACAATTAGAAGTGATCGGCCGTGTGGCCGGCCGGCCGCTTTGTCGGCGCGCTGTCATTGCTGGCGGTGCGTTCCTCTTGTGGCCCGATGGTTCGCGCCACTTGCAACTATGTTCAGTCAAATAATTTGTTATTTTTTATCCATATTTTCGGAAAAAAATAAAAAAAAGCCTTTATTGCAAAAGCATTCTTATAAGCGATACCACATAAATATTACCAGAAAATAACGCTGAGTAAGGAAAAAAGTAAGTCGATAGTTAGGCACAATTTTGTTCGCTTCTCGGATTCGAACGGTTGGCGGGTAAATGAAGCAGTCGTCCTTTCTCATTTCATTTAGACAGCTCATATTACATTTTTTTTGGCTCATATTACATTGTCTTTGCAACAGCTTTGGTCAAAATATTATAGTAGAATATATTTTTGCTGTCCAATATTCAATCTATGACCGGTCACAAATTAAAAAACGTAACTGCACAGAAGTCATATATACACTCAACTTATTCAAAACTGACAAATTTCTCCAACTTACTTAGAACTTTTTTGTGTCAAGCACATACTTAAGATTCACAATATATAGAGAAAATTAAACAATTTGTGGTAACTTGATATGTTGTTGCAGTACTTATACTGTTTTGAACCTCAACTCAAATCAAAACTATTTCCGTAAAAGGTTATTCTTTTTACGATAAGATGAATATGATTAAAAAAATAAGGATAACTGATGTGGCACTTATGACTGCCGCGTTAGCTATAATTACATCTGCCTCCTTAGCATGAGCATCGCGATATGCCAATTTGATGAAGCTTTTTTTAGACACTTTGTTTATACTATATGTATTGAAATAAGTTAAATTAAATAAAATTTATTAAGTAGTAAAATTAAATAAAAATTAGTTTGAAAGTCAATATCAACAAATCGCTTTAACATGTCACATTTTGTTGACCATGCTCGCGGAGGTGGACTTCATACGTTGGAGTTGTTTGCTCAAACCCAAAAATTGTTTTTACGAAACTAAATACTTACAATTTTATATACCCTCCTTATTTTCAAACTATTTATTTATTTTGGTTTACTTACTTTGGTGTCTTTTTTTATATCAAAAGGCTGGCAAATATGCGTAGTTGGTAAGCAGCTTCCATAGCATATGGATGCTTGCGATACCAAAAATATTACTTCCACTGTTGCCTACTCCGACCCAATCCCCTACCCCGTGGAGCCCTGGAACCTTACTCATCGACAGAAAAACAACACCACCTAAGGTACCTAATAATAATAATAAATATGCCCAACACTCACACCAATTAGCCTAACCCCAAAGTAAGCACTGTAAGGCTTGTGTTATGGGATGCTAGGGTAACGGATAGAATACATATACTGTACATATATAAGTATATTTATAGAGAAATACATATTAAACATCCATGACTGGAGTACAAATGCTCGTATTCATCACACAAACATCTGCCCCCACCGGGATTCGAACCTGGGACCTCTCGAGTCGGCGACACCATGAAACCCGGCGTACAAACCACTCGACCACGGAGGTCGTCAATATTTATGTAATGTTATTTTACTGTGATCTTCTGTAAGGTCATCATCTCTAAAGTTCTATTTTTCGGGTTAAACGTTGAAAGCGTAATTTTATTACGTCATACCTGAGTGGTATTCTAGCCAGTGGAATCAATACAATAGAAATCAGAAATCAATATATCTTTATTCAAATTGGATGTATAGTACAACACTTTTGAATCGTCCAAACATTTTTTTTCCCTACCACTCGTTATAGGACATATTTTTTAGCTGCGGAGAAAAACGAGCGAAAAAAACTCCACAACATTAAAAGCATAATGTAACAACATATAAAATATCACATGCATATTGTTCAATGTTTATTTTTATTACCGTTCTACACAAGTACATGTAATTATTATTCAAAAGTACAAAGAGGTCCCAATATGTAGACCGTAGCGGAACTACTTCGTGCTGTTTGCCGTCACAAGCCATCGACAAGCGCTGTCGACTCAAAGGAATTAGAATGATCGACGCGCCGTGACTGCGCGGTTTTACATATATCTGCCTGCGCCCGCGCACCCAGTCATAATTACTTGTAACTGTTGGTGGTACTTAATGAGTAACGATTTCTTCGAAAGCTATGTAATTTTAAAACATATGACAACTATGATGCTGTTTAAAAAGTGCCTTTCAAGATGACTGAAAAGTGCGAAATCTCAAAAAAGTTAAATTAACATTGTCTTGAGATATTTGTTTCTTAGGTTTTCACGGACATCACTCATTAAATAAAACTAGTTTTAACGGGTTAACGCACGAACTTTATTTATTTATTGACGTTTGGTAGCCTTTTCAGTCTGCATCGTCAGTTAAAAAATAAACATTATTCTGACGATGCAGACCTGAAAAGGCTGCGAAATGTCAATTAATAAATAAAGTTCGTGCATTAACACGTTAAAACTAGTTTTATTTAATTTTCTTGAGATCATCATCATCATCGTCAGCCTATTAATGTCCCCACTGCTGGGGCACAGGCCTTCCCTATGGATGGAATAGGAAGATTGGGCCATGACCCACCACGCGGGCCCAGTGCGGATTGGTGGGTGCTAACGACTGCAAATGCAGCCGGGACCAACGGCTTAACGTGCCTTCCGAAGCACGGAGGAGCTCGAGATTGTAAATTTTTGGTCACCCATCCAATGACCGACCACTGCGAAAGTTGCTTAACTTCAACGATCGCAGCCGAACGCGCTAGCCACCTGCGCCATCGAGCTCCTCTCTTTCTTGAGATACCTACTTAGATACTAGGTATGTAAACTGTTTAAAGATTTAAAATTTTCTCTGCATATTTTTGATGTACAAAATGTCACCTCAATGGAATGGAGTGTTTCAAAATTGAGTTGCATGATTCCACCCGAAAAGTCATACATACAAACTTACATACATACATTGCAAGTAAAATAAAAGCTATGTTTTTATTTATTTCTAAGCATTTGACTGCTAGATGTTTAAATCTAAAGAAGTTTTACTAGAAAAAAATCCACGCGGACCAGGAAGCGGACGGGACTCGAACCCGCACCCTTCGCAATCCGGGCGAATGCACTGACCAATTATGCTACCACGGCCCTGATGGCCGCGTCGAAATTTTCGTAGCCTTAAGCTGCAAGGCAGCGCCATCTCCATTTCTCCTCATCTTTTTTTCTAGTAAAACTTTTCTTTAGATTTAAAAATAAAAGCTTTTTAAATATAAAATACAGTGTGGTTTCAGATTCCTTAAGATTTCTATGAAACTGTGAGGATACAACAGAAATACATACTACGATAAAATGTATGATGTTGATGTTTTTTATATAGATAGGTCCGACAAATGACTCCACCCCACCTGATGTTAAGTGACGGTGAAGTCCAAACGTGAAGATATCTGATACAGCAGTTCTACCTGCCACACCAGCCATCCTCACCCTGCAGCCTGCATGTTGCATCTTCACGCCTCTTAAAGGATCCCAGGTTGTAAGAGGGAGGGAACACGTGAGCGGGCAGAGCATTCCATTTACGGATAGTTATAAGACAACATTATTATCCTATACCAATATTATGAATGTGAAAGTTTTGTATGATTGTGACTCTATCACACAGAAACTACTTAACGGATTTGGATGAAATTTGGTACGCATACAGTTCATGACCTGGATTGAGACATAGGATACTTTTTATCCTGGAAAATGACAATTTCCTGTGGGATTAAAAGAAAACTAAAGTTATGTATACAGGGTGTTACAGAATTCCGACATAAAATTTGTAGGTATGTATTCCGAAATAAAAATTTGTAGGTATCTGAGCGGGGCGCAGGGGCGCCTGGGGGAGAGAGGGGGGTCTGTTTAGGTAGTAATAATCGTACGCATTTATAGGGTTATCATAGGCAGGTGTAAAACGATATTTTTATTAATTTAATTAGAAAATAAAAGTGGTCTGAAAGGCGTCAAACTTTCGTAGGTAATTCTATACAAGGAACACAATCAAACTCTAAAGTTTTATTTCGGACTTTTGTCACACCTTGTATATTTTACTGTAATAAAAAAATATCATTAACGTAATTAATCCGTAGTTAATTAATCCGACGTTATAACCGGGTAAGTAATAATATTTTCTGTGCTCAGATAAGTATCGCATTAATATTGATTAATGTGACGGACGTGAATGATTTAAAGATCGATGTCATAAAATACAAGTTTATGGATAATAATTAACTACCATTAAAATGGTGATGCTGATCACTTTAATTGGAGATTTGACGAGCAATAAAAAACAAGCAGGTAGGTAATTGTACTTGTGGGATTTCTGTTTGTCAGTGACAAAACACTTACAAACGTACTTACAGTATTTCGTAAATATAAAGGTAAGTGAAAGAAAAATATCTTATTTCGTTATAGTCTATACCATTTTGTGTGTTTTTTATAAAACAAATTTCAACGGTATAGATACACTGTACCCTTAGCACGAAGCGAAATCGAATTCGTAACGTTTGCGAGTCCGAAATGTCATTGTCAAATGTGTACTGATTTTTAGTTCTCTTTTCGTACTTTGTGCCGTTCTGTTCAAGTTTCCATACAAAATTTGACATTGACATTTCTGTTTGCAAAATATTCGAATTCGATAATGGTTCGTGCTAGGGGTACTGATTTATTTATTTATTGACATTTCGAATACTTTTCAGAAAGCGTCATCTGTAAAAAAAAATTCAACTGTATAGATGCACTGATTCATTTTTTTCATTGACGTTTCTATACCGTTGAACTATATATACTTGTTTTATTTAATGAGTGGTGTGCGTGAAAACCTAAGAAACAAATATGTTTTTTCTAATTAGATTTTGTATTTTTTTTAAACATGTAATGTAACTGCTAGATGTTAAAATCGAAAGGAAATATTGATAATTATCAATAGTTTTCCGGGTGAAAACTTGCTCAAATTTAGGGCAAGCCCAAAGGCAAAATCTATAATCTCCACCGAAGCGTAACCAATGTGGGTTACAAATTATGCATTGACAAAATATAGATCACGGACAGACTTTAATAATCATTTAAATTGCAAGTACGTTTTAAAATTAATAAAAACAGATCAAATCAACGATACGAAATAATTTAAAATGACGATTGCTTTTTAAAAAAGTCCAACATTGTACTCAGGTACAATCCGCGGAAAGTCATTGATTCGAGCAGACCTCAACACTTCACGCGCATAATAAAAATGATTATTGAATTATAACAACAATGGCTGTGCGGACCGACCGACGGAGGAATGAACGACGAGCGATTGAGTGAGTGATCCCGGCATTTGTGTTAATTGTTGTTATTCATGTGTTTTTGTTGATCAATTAACCGCTTTGTTGACGCCATGAGTTGCGATACTTGGCGGGAATTCTTTTTGTGTTTTTCTGGGGGGCTTTGTGTGAGAATTACAAATTTTGATGGCGACCATTCAATTCGAATAATTTGTTCATGCTAATGTTTTTATTTATATTTGCGTAAGACAAGTGTTAATAAAATGTTATCTGTGTCACATACATTAGACAATATGAAAAGAAATGCTATTCGTACTCTATATTCAATATAAAATTGTAAAAAAAAAAGAAAATTATCTATATACCTATAAAATATATTTTTATTGGCAAAATACTGAGTGAATACATAATGAATAAAGTTTACAAAATAAAAGATCCTTTATACGCTTTAACGTTTAGGCATTGAATTGATTATGATTTTAGGAATATTCATAGATGGGACCTTGGACATGGTTAAGGCTACTTCATTTCAAAAATTAAAATTTAAGTTTGATTAAGAAAGCCAGCGGGCTTAAAATATAGTTGATAATAGCTAATTATTTTAAGTAGGAAGTCACGGGTACACATTTAGATAATATAAACTATCACACTGGCTGTTTAAAACAACAATATAACAGCCGTTTAATAGAAATTGGCGACGGCTTTAGCTATATAAAGAAGTTCTACAGTATATGTATAAGCGGCTAAAGTGTTTTTCTACCTTGAAATTGGGCACAAATTATACAGCTTATAACTCTACAAGCGCTATATAGAGGCAAGTCAAATGTTTTAATATGGCGATATAACAGGTCTTTAACGAACTTTAACTAAAAAAAATGGGTGCGTGTACTTATGTAGGCGCGTGAGAAGTTATCCTTCTTTGGCATCGTTTAAAATTAGTTTTTAATTGCATGCAAATAATTTATTACAATAAATTAATAAAAAGTCTGGAAAAGGACACAGTCAATAAAGTTCAGTTTTAATTTGAAAAAATAAATAAATAATCAAAATATTCAATTAAAAATCGCTACTGAATATAATTTATTAGAACATATGTGATTTGCACTTGTATGAAACTCAAACACGTATTCCGAACATACAAACTAGAAACATGTGGATAAATATTATAAATATGAATACCCATAACTGTTACTTTATTACAAAAAATAAAGATGTGGTTTTTGGTTCTCCTACACCAATGGTCAAGAGATGGCGCTGTAGTCTCCTGAATCGCGCTTTGGTTCCGTTGTTCCAGATTAATAAATACTTTTGATAGGCCTTCACAATGCAGTCGTTAGCACCCACTAAATAGAGATTCTATTTCTATTTTGTTGGTAGATTTTCTTAATGTGCGGTAAACACAAAAGTAACGCACTTTATGAATTACTTTTGTGTTACAGTGATGCGCGCGCATCTTAAAATTTCACTCTCATCATTTTTTCGTAACGCGCCTAAACACAATTCTAAAAAATAACCATCGTAAGTAGTTTGTCTTATCATCCCTTTTACAACAAAGACATTACCGCAAAGAAACGTTCTAAAAACAACTAGAGAGGAAGAAAAAAAGAAATAATGTAGTTCTTTGAATAGTCCTAAGTTGATTCAAAGCTGAAGGGGCGAAGTATCCAGTCATCATTTCCCAATCCATCAGACGTCTCTCTGGCGAGCGACGCCGCGGGGCGAGCAGATGTCGGCTCGATACACTGTTCGCACTCCATCGCTTTGTCGTTCCATCGACAATCATTAATATTGTCCAATCCGGTGTCTACGAGAACGCCGGCGATTCGACATTTTGATCCTTATCACGACGCAATAAAGTGTCTAAAGTAGAAAGAATCGTCGTGTCCCGCAACGGGATTGTGTAATGTATTTTGCACGATGAATTTTTGCGATTTTTTTAAGTAACCTTTACCGCAAGTCGCGTGCGTGCGATGAACAACTGTTTTACATTGTATTAAGCAAATATTCAATCTTATTGTAATAATGAGGTCACTCGTCTGGGGAAGTTTCATCCACCAGAAAAGAATGAATGAATGAATGAATGATCACTTTATTTACACCATGATATTTCAAAGGACAATTAATTAAAACTATTACATAATAGTACAAACGGCGGTGTACAGTACAAAGACTACAGTGAAAGAGCATTGCCTTTTGGTGGTGATATATTTCTGCCATTGAGTAAGGTTTTAGGTCCTCCTCGAGTACAGTTCAATCGTTGATACTCGTCAGTAACCCGTAGAGTCTACGGCATAGACAAAAGTGGTTGCCAGGTCATAGATTACAATGATTTCCGAAAACAACTATTTCATTAGTATTATAAACGACGACCTCCGTGGCCGAGTGGTTTATACGCCGGGTTTCATGGTGTCGCCTACTCGAGAGGTCCCGGGTTCAAATCCCGGTGGGGGCAGGTGTCTGTGTGATGAATACGAGCATTTGTACTCCAGTCATGGATGTTTAATATGTATTTCTATATAAATATACTTATATATGTACAATATATGTATTCTATCCGTTACCCTAGTATCCCCATAACACAAGCCTCACAGTGCTTACTTTGGGGCTAGGCTAATTGGTGTGAGTGTTCGAAATATTTATTTATTATTTTTGTTATTAAAATGAGGGGTACCTTCAACCATTTCAACCCTAAGAGCATCTAGAAAATTCGTAAATGCTCCAAGATCCAGCCTCAATGCAATTACTATTTCAAAAAGATTTAAAACCTCCTCGCAAATACGAAACACTTACCTTACACCCAATAAACGCACACACTCTCAAGTGCTCCACAGATTGAACAACTACACTATTAAACACCAATCTCTCACCAGCACAATACCTTCCATTTGGCAAGTCAACAGATCGTGCTCAAACAGCACCGTCACGCATCCGAAAAGGTGTCTGAGTGAACACCAGATCCGATCAAAGGATATACATCACTCCATTCCCGGCATTCTGCTGCGAACAACATCATTTGTTATACGTATTCAACGTTATTTTTCTCAAATTGATGAAAGCCCCTGTTAACAAAATCCCACTTCATCCCTTTTTGTCGATCATCGTCACTTAGCCGAACGGGGCGGGTAGGGTGGCTGTGGTTAACAAATCTGCAGGATATTCCTTGTTATTTTTTTGACGTGACAACGTCTTAAATTAGGTTGCGGCTGGGAGTCACTTATGAAAAAGTGTAACGCTCGGTAACGTTACGATGAGTCTCTCGTGTTAAGTTTAAGTTTACATGTACAATGTTTTAGTAAACAAAATATATTTCTATAGTTAAAATTTGTGCAATTCTTATTTTCATTCAATTCCTTGTTCCTATTGTGCAATTTAATTATATTCATATCAATAAATATTCTACCGAGAAAAAGACGTTGTCACGTAAAATCTTCGCCCGTAAAACCGACTTTACAGGCAACCATTTTTTTGTTATGATTTCTTGTATATGATTTTTCTACTTACCAAAATATAAAATATGATTTAATTAAGTCTCAATTTTAATATCTCTAAGAGGCCATTCATTTATATTTTTTCCTTTCTTTTATTAATTAGTTTGAGATTTATGTATGTATATATTTTTTGTAAACAAGTTGTGATGTACAAGAGAGCGAGGCATTCTAATACAGGTATATGTTTACCTAAAACAGTGCTTCAATAACTTTTATGTTAATTTAATTTGGTAACAGAATAAATATTTTTCATTTTTTTTCATTTATTACGTAAGGCAGACAATTATTTAGAAGGGGGGAGGGTCGAACATGTCTTATTTTTTCTACAAGGGGGTGGGAGAGAGTCTAGTTCTAACGTAAGATCACAAAAATACACACAAAGTTATAATAATACTTTGAAAAAGCACGAGCAAGCGCGAGTGCCGAGGTTCGCTCGGATGCGTATAGGTAATCGAATTCTATTGCCATGGAAACGGACCCGCGCCACCCGCTAGCGTGGTAAAAGGTAAAGATGAATTATTGAAATCAACGTTTATTACTATCAAAACATTTCTAAAATTTGTTACTTCAAAAAACAAACATAATTTTTCGCTATAGATTTTTTCGAATAAATATTAAACAGGGAGATGGGGTCGACCTATTCTTATTTTTTATTAAAATAGATGGGGGGGGGGGAGGGAGTCAAAGACTAGCGAAAATAGTCATACATAATAAATGAATGGCCCCTAACAGAAAGGGAGCATTTTAGTATATATTTTTTAGCAATAATGTAATAGTATTTTGTTAAAGTTACTTATTTTGCTTAATCGAGGTAACTTCTGGTCATTTATTATTAAGTGTGGTAATCTAACAATAATACTAACATAGCATCTATATTCATAATTTTCTTGGATCACGCATATTTATGGGGTACTTTATAAATAAATAAATCTAGAGAAAGCTTTTCACGTAATTTACTTAAAAGTATTTGGTGAGTGAGATTTTAAAATTAACATCTTATTATAATTAACTACATCAGTCAACATTACTAAGTCAAGCTTAAAAAACAAGCGAGCCTTACAGTAGTCGCGTATGATGTGTAACATTTGAAACCTCACCTTATATTAATAAAAAAAGAAATAAAACCTACTACAAAAGGAATAAGCCATTTGAACATTATGTTCTAAAATCAAATCCAATAGCGCGCGCTTTCGCGACTTCCTGTTACACACTTCCATCCCATTTCACGAAATCACTCCCACAAATTGCAGGAAAGCGAGAGGAAAGATGTTACACATCAAAAAACAGCTAATTGTTTTTCCTATCAGAAGTCCCGTTCCAGACGCCTAGCGTGGTCACCTCTGCGTTCAACAGGGCCGTCCAAATCTGCCAGTCACCGGCCCGCGCGGCCCGCCTGCCAGCCAGTCGCTTCTACGACACACCTGGCACACACTTCTACTATGCTACCAAGTGCCAGACACAGAAACAATTGACGGGAGTGTCACATGGAAATTGCTATAAGGTGTAATGTCAAGGCCGATCACAGCAAAATGTTTAATCTTGTGTATTCATGGACGCAAAACAAAAATTGCGCATTGACCATTTATAGGATGGGTGACCAAAAACCAATTATCTCGGGATAACCTTTGTTATAAGTCATCTGAAGTATGCATCTCAGGTAACCCTATATATTCCACCTATATAGCACGCATTAAAGGCATCCAGAGGAAGTTTGTAAGATATGTATATGTGCTTTCGTACTAAGGAACGGTATGTATGATTCAGGTCGGTACGGGGAACACTGTAAAAAGCATCATCTTCTCCCCTTAGAGATGCGTCGCGAAATTGGGGATTTAGTTTTCCTCAGTAGAAACGCTTCTGGGGCTGTTGACTGCCCGGAACTCTTATCAAAGATTTGGTTTGGAATTCCCCCCAAACCCCTAAGGATTAATCCTATTTTAAGGTTCCCCCTACTTCTTCAAATTATCGGCAGAACGCTTTTCTTTGTCGAGCAAGCAACAGCTTCAATTCACTATCAAAACGGATAAATTATGATCTTTTTTTTCTAAATGGCTTCGCAAGGCTTGTGCATTTAGCCAATGTCAAGTGTCAAACTGTTTACAAATACTATGGAACTCGTGGTCAAAGAAATAAATCAAGTCAAAGTATGTGGCAGTCTAGTCAATCCCCCTTTCCCTATGTTTCAGTAAAAGTGTGGGGATTTACTGGAACCTCCCCGTGGACTTCTTGAGGGAACGTCGAAAGACACTTTCCGCTATTCTGTTTCACTTGCCAACACTTGTGGATGTTCCCGAACACTTAGTGGTTAATAATCTACCATTATTAGACACTAACATCCGCCACAACACAATTTTTAACCAGAAAAACAAAACTGCTAAAGTGACGCTTCCCGATCTCGCCAAAGTCCTTAAGATCTTTTTAACACTAGAGAAGCGTCGTTTAGACGTATTATTGCTCGTTTGTTTTTTGGAGATTATAATTAACAAGTGCGTTATTTATTATTCTGTTATTTATCATAAAGACCTCATTTATAAAACTATAGATCTCAAGATTGAAGAGACATTAAGGCGCTGGTCCTGACATCATCACGTTCGGCTTCTTCTTAGCTTCTTTTACTATAGAATAGATATATCAAAGGCCTATGTCCCAGCGTGGAGACAGCAGGTAATAAGCTGATCATAAACATAAGAGCACTCTATCCATTTCACTGAGCGATGTTTATCTTCAATTATCTCAAACTATATACAGATGAAAACACTAGCGTGCCACTGGACTGGCAACCTCATCAGCTTTCACGCGGATGTATTGATGTGACGGGCGTCACAATAAACTCTGTTATCTGAATACTTTCATTGGGTGTCGTGACGAGCAATCATTCTTCAATTAGGCACTAAACAAATCATTGAAGACGTTCTGCTTTACGGGCGCCAACGCCACGCAACACGCTGTATAGCAGGGCTGCCACGCACAAAGACACAGGTAATGAGCTGGGGGTCTAACCAAGTAACTACACTGATATCAAATTGTACAAGGGGTTTTATAGTGTCTTACTCTCCTTCCCCGAGACAAACTTTCGGTAACGAAGTTTAAATGAAATTTATAATTTCGTCAATTTGAAGTTAATTTTAATGATAAACTATCAAATAAATTTTATACATAGAATCTAAACGACAATCTATTTTCGGGCGAACTAATATTATTGTAACTAGAAACGATTAAGAAACATATTAAGAAACGAGCAATACTTCGATCCCAATTTAATTCTTCATTAAATTAGAGTAGGCCTAAATGTAGTCACATGGAAGACGACCTTCATTTACATTGCATCAGTATAATGGAATTTTTTTCGTTTTAAACCTATTTTTGTCAGTCTCCAGAATTAAGCATCAATATTGATAGACAAGTTGCGGAGAAGACAGACCATTGTAGATGTTTCTTCAGAGTTAAAGAAAGACGTGTTGTAGGGTCAATAGATCATGAAAACGAAGATTTCTTAACTTTTCTGTATCATCATCATCATCATCAGCCTATTAATCTCCCCACTGCTGGACCACAGGCCTTCCTTATGGATGGAATAGGGAGATTGGGCCATGACCCACCGCGCGGGCCCAGTGCGGATTGGTCGGTGCTAACGACTGCAGATGCAGCCGGGACCAACGACTTAACGTGCCTTCCGAAGCACGGAGGAGCTCGAGATAGTAAATTTTTAGTCACCCATCCAATGACTGACCACCAGGAAAGTTGCTTAACTTCAACGATCGCAGCCGAACGCGTAAACCACTTGCGCCATCGAGCTCTCAACTTTTCTGTATAAATTAAACGAAAAGAGTGAACTCATTTGTTATGCCTCAACGAACAAAGTGCGAAAGAAAAGCTTATATTTAGTACGCCAACTTTCTCACTAAATCATTATTGTGAGATAGAGAAATGTATTTTATTGACCATTAACACACAAAAAAAGAAAACAGATATTTAGATTAATTAAAAAACCTTTTTTTTAACCAAAAAATTATATAGCAATAAAATGGTCAATCACCCTGGACCCTGCCTCAGCATAATACTGTTGTCACACGCCTCTAAGTGTTATTGAAAGTTAATTTGGGCGAGGCTTCTTTGGAGCACCGATATCTATAATTCGTATACATCATCTTTCCTTACATCCTTTACCTAGTAAGCAATCGGCACGAAGTTATCAATGTTTAAATGTCGGATGCATATTAACACTTTTCTAAAACTGGATTTTAGATGGGCGAGCATGGTAATAAAAAATAATTCTCTAAACCTACTATAGACTAGTTACACACCCTTTTAAATACAATCGGATAGATAGTAATCCATTACTATAACCACTAACGAACTTAACTTTCGAGTCTTGAAATTACTTCATTACTTTTACTTAGTAAATAAGAATGTGGCCCCAGTCGCCAACCCTGGCGGATGTCAATTTGAATAACTAATTGGAAACACGCAACCTAATGATTGTTTTATGCCGATTGTGGTAAAAACTAAGTGGTCCGTTGGCCAATACATTATGCACAGACCTATGTATCTTTGACTAACTTCAGTTATTTACTTTTAAAATTGTATAATTGTAGAACGTGCTAAAAAACAACATTACGCCGTGGTGGAATGGAGGTGTACCATTGAGAGTGGAACTAATTCTAGCAAGATTCTCTAAAAAGATAACTGAATTCACAGAAATAATTTATTTCTTACTAAATAAATAATCGGCTACCTTGAGCATAGGCAAAAGCAAAGGACTTTCTGCAAAGCGACCTGTACGGTTGTATCTATACTAATATTATAAAGAGGAAAGGTTTGTATGTAAGTATGTTTGTAACGAATTGGCTCAAAAAGTACTGGACCGATTTTAAAAACTCTTTCACCATTTGAATGCTATATTATCACTGATTAATATACGCTATAGTATATTTTCAAAAAAGTTAGGGTTCAAATCGGAACAGCAGAGCAATGTTGCATTCGGTACAACGGGTCCTAAACTACGCAACGAATTGTTTACTTGGAATGGAAGGTTTATAATTATTATGAAAAAAGTCATTGTGTATAATACAAGACTTTGAACAAAAACTATATAGTCTACACTACAGCTCTACACTGAAGCAAAGCGAGGGCGGGCCACTAGTTCATTATATTTTTTAACGTATTCGATTTTTAGATATTCATGATAATGAAAACAGTAGCTTACAATCTTACCAGACAAAAGAAGTTAATTACAAATTAATGTTGCAATTTTGCGCGGTAACATTGTTCTTTATTTGACGTTACTATTTTGCTTTTGCTTATATAAATTCGCTTTAGCTGTGCTTATTAATATTTTTCTTACTGCCTCAAGTGTAAGTTAACAGGAAAACTTATTAATAAAACAATATAAATCAACCATCAAAAGTGACACCACGTACATCAATTAAACATTAGAAAATATCATGTTTCAGCAACCGAATGATCGTAAAATAAAGCAACCGAGTACGTACGTATTCAAATTAATTAATTGACATAAGCAAACCATAAAAGCCATTATCGAAATATTAATAAAACTAACTGGTAAGTAGTTTGTTTAGAACAGGTAGTAAATTATATAACATCGATAATTCTTTATTCGTCATTTTACACTCGACGATACGATTTGTAGTTTATTGATTGGAAATTTGTCGGTTTTAATTTATCAACAGTTGTTTCAGTTAGTCTGAAACAAATCTTAATTATTGTAAGAGATTATTGTTTACCTTTGAATATGTATACGAATAATCTTTTGAAAACAACTACAGGACCGATTTAAACAGAGAAAGATGTGCAAAGTGTTCCCGAGTGGAAATCACCGTCTTCTCATATTGTATTGATCTTACTATGGCTTGTGACAATCAATGAATCGAGACTAAAAACCGGCTAAGTGCGTGTCGTACCACGCGCATTGTAGGGTTTCATAGTTGCCAGTCGTTACCTCAAGATATTTGAGCAGGAGTCTTTATTTTCTGTATCGGAAATTTAAAAAATGAACCAAATGATATTTCTGTTTTTTTGAATAGTTCTTTTAGATTTTGTTTTGCAATGTTTTCTTCTAAGGAATTTTCAATAGGTAAGAAATTTTCTTTAACCAAAGTTGAACGACTATTATTCTACTCTTTAACTAACAAATCTATCTTAGCCGTTATAATTTCACTTTAAAGTTCATGAAAAGCACTTTTATCAGGATTTTAGATAAATCTATAAAATCTATTTTTACTGAAGCTAAACGCACTCAGATAATATTGTTTAGATACAAAATCTTTGCGGCCATCAATGATATAAAAGCAAAGTCGTGAGGTGTAAGTGGTAATGTGGTCGTAGGCGGTTGACTGACAACGTGAGGCTCCAGCCGACCGACGACTTACGTCAAAATGGCAATCATCTTAACTTTACACGGACATTTTGATTCTAATACTAATGAAAACTGTAATAAATATTAAAGTTAACATTTGGGTCACAGACGAATCTCCCTATTCCATCCATAGGGAAGACCTGTGCCCCAGCAGTGGGGATATTAATAAGCTGTGTTTCTCTGTAGGAACAAACTTACTTTTCAGCGCAGATTTCACCTGTGTGATTTTCAACATAAAATTTATTTAAAATTCATGTTCTAATTATAAATCACACCGCATATTTCGAGGTGATGATGACACCGATGATGATAATGATTTCTTGTAAGATAACAATTTAATAAGGATGCTTGGCTTACTTAAAAAAAATGGGTGCGTGTACTTATGTAGGCGCGTGAGAAGTTATCCTTCTTTCGCATCGTTTAAAATTAGTTTTTAATTGCCTGCAAATAATTAATTACAATAAATTAATAAAAAGTCTGGAAAAGGACACAGTTAATAAAGTTCAGTTTTAATTTGAAAAAATAAATAAATAATCAAAATATTCAATTAAAATCGCTACTGAATATAATTTATTAGAATATATGTGATTTGCACTTGTATGAAACTCAAACACGTATTCCGAATATACAAACTAGAAACATGTGGATAAATATTATAAATATGAATACCTATAACTGCTACTTTATTACAAAAAATAAACATGTGGTTTTTGGTTCTACTACACCAATGGTCAAGAGATGGCGCTGTAGCCTCCTGAATCGCGCTTTGGTTCCGTTGTTCCGGATTAATAAATACTTTTGATAGGCCTTCACAATGCAGTCGTTAGCACCCACTAAATAGAGATTCTATTTCTATTTTTTTGGTAGATTTTCTTAATGTGCGGTAAACACAAAAGTAACAGCATGAAATTGGTCGCTACGACCAACTTCATGCTGTTAAAATTTTGTGTTACAGTGATGCGCGCGCATCTTAAAATTTCACTCTCATCATTTTTTCATAA
The DNA here is from genome assembly GCA_902850365.2 of Chilo suppressalis. Taxonomy (NCBI): domain Eukaryota; kingdom Metazoa; phylum Arthropoda; class Insecta; order Lepidoptera; family Crambidae; genus Chilo; species Chilo suppressalis. Next base: position 2,259,647 of record OU963899.1, on the reverse strand, counting down.
CGCGCCTAAAGAAGTATAACTTCAAAAACTACAAAAACTACTGGAAAAAATGCCCTGTTTTATTCCAGAAATGCCTCCTGTCATTATATCTCCCCTGACTTTTCACATTAGTTTATCAAAATTTTCTTATTTTATAAATAAAACTAGTTTTTTACGGGTTAATGCACGAAACTTTATTTATTTATTGACGTTTCGTGAATTAACCCGTAAAAAACTAGTTTTATTTATGATTTTATTTATTTTTTAAGCATTTAACTGCTAGATGTTTAAATCTAAAGAAAAGTTTACTAGAAAAAATCCACGCGGACCAGGCAGCGGACGGGACTCGAACCCGCATCCTTCGCTATCCAGGCGAATGCACTGACCATTATGCTACCACGGCCCTATTAGCCACGTCGAAATTTTCCTAGCCTTAAGCTGCAAGGCAGCGCCATCTCTTCGGATTGTAGTTTTATTTAATGAGTGATGTGCGTGAAAACCTAAGAAACAAATATTTCTTATTTTAGATAAAAATTTAGGAGACCTCCATACAACCTCGATATTTGAAAGTTTGCGGGTTTAATTGCGGCTGTCTTATTATCACCCGCTGCGCAGATCGCAGAAATATCCGAGTGTCCAATTTCTAGTAAAATAGTAATATAGCAATTTCTAAGCAGACGCATTATATTCAATCACCTTGGAGAGTGTCACCGAGTCTCTCCAGCAACTTTCCACTCAGAGGTCAGAGGATGCGACAACTTGTCGCAAATGTCTTGAATAACTTAACCGTCTTATAGTAGCGCTTGTACTAACACATCAACTTCAAGTTAAGCAAGAGAATCATAAAGTATGCATGCATTGTTTACACATAAATTTACAGTCGTAAAAGTACTATCGTTTAGACAAGACAAATAATATTGCGAGTTGCATAATTGGTACAGTATTTTTTTGGAAATTTTAGGTTTTAATAGATAGCATAAGATTCTCATAGTCATTCCAAAAGAAAGCAGGTTCAACATCTCATCATCATCATCATCATCAGCCTATTAATATCCCCACTGCTGGGGCACAGGTCTTCCCTATGGATGGAATAGGGAAATTGGGCCATGACCCACCACGCGGGCCCAGTGCGGATTGGTGGGTGCTAACGACTGCAGATGCAACCGCGACCAACGGCTTAACGTGCCTTCCGAAGCACGGAGGAGCTCGAGATAGTAAATTTTTGGTCACCCATCCAATGACCGACCACTGCAAAAGTAGCTTAACTTCAACGATCGCAGCCGAACGCGCTAACCAGTTGCGCCATCGAGCTCCTCGATCAACATCTATGCAAGTAAAATCCATAATGCATAAAAACTTAATTCTATAGATTTTTCTCAAAACCAGAATTCACATCTTATACAGTAAACACTTGCAGCAGATTTTAATATTATACCTGTTACAATGACTATGTCATTGTTAAGTGGACTGATTTTGCAAACATCTGATGGCAATTACGTTAATCTACATTGAGAACAGCGAGATTTACAGCCTCCAGGGCAAAGCGCGTGCTTTTTCCAAAGAAAATACTGTCCATGTTGTTGTGGTTTCTTCAGTAATTATGGGTCTTCTTTATATTTGAATAAAACAATGTCTTGAATTGATACGCACTTTGTTAGCCAGCCATGTTGGTGCAAGATAGAGAGGGTGAGAGTGAGACAAAACATATTCAACGTTGGCGTTCCGATTCACCTACGCGACACATGTGACAAAATTGGTGCAATAGAAGTCTATCCAATCAATGTACTAACAAGCGTTTTGATAAATTACTATGTATAATGTTGTGCTCTACAATTAGTAAGCATTTGAGCTACAGCACATGGTCATCATCATCATCATCAACCTATTAATGTCCCCACTGCTGGGGCACAGGCCTTCCCTATGGATAGAATAGGGAGATTACACCATCACCCACCATACGGGCCCAGTGCAGATTGGCGGGTACTAACAACTGCAGATGCAGTCGGGACCAACGGCTTAACGTGCCTTCCGAAGCACGGAGGAGAGCTCAAGACAGAAGATTTTTGGTCACCCATCCAATGACAGACCACTGCAAAAGTTGCTTAACTTCAACGATCGCAGCCGAACGCGCTAACCATCCGCGCCATCGAGCTCCTCCTAGCACATGGTATAAGGGAATAAAATCAGGCTAAATAGAAAATTATATTGCGGTACATCCTACGATTTCTGCCGCATCAGTTTTGATCGCAAATGTACTTACACTTCAAGCACTTATCTTTCAGGTGAGGTAAGATTATTGGGTAGGACTTCTACACAACTAAGTCCATGTTTATCACACTAATATTATAAAGGCGAAAGTTTGTGAGTGTGTATGTTTGTTACTTCTTCACGTCTAAACGGCTGGAGCGATTTTAATAAAGTTTGGTACGGAGTTAGCTGACACCCGGGATTAACACATAGGCTACGTTTTACTGCGGGAAATTATCCCGAATAAACCGTGGGTAACACCGCGGAGCACAGCTAGTATATTCAATATATAAAAAAATCCAAACTAACTTTTTTTTTTATAAAACTAGTTATTACGGGTTAATGCACGAAACTTTATTTAATTATTGACGTTTCGCAGCCTTTTCAGGTCTGCATCGTGAGAATAATGATGTTTTATTTAAAATTGTCGAGCTACCACAATAGCTAGGTAATAGGTAGCTCGACAATTTTAAATAAAAAATCATTATTCTGACGATGCAGACCTGAAAAGGCTGCGAAACGTCAATAAATAAATAAAGTTTCGTGCATTAACCCGTAAAAACTAGTTTTATTTAATGAGTGATGTGCGTGAAAACCTAAGAAACAAATATTTTTTTTTTTATTACAGGAAAATTAATTATTTCGGTTTGTCATCGTGATAGTTAAGCAAACTTTGAAGGCAGATCATAGAGAATGGGTAACCAAGAATAAACAAGTATTTCCAACATTCACATCAATTAGCATAGATAACCCCAAAGTAGGCACAGTATGCGTGTGTGATGGAATACTAGAGTACCGGATAGAATACATATAATAAGTATATTTATATATAAATACATATTAAACATCCATGGCTGGAGCACAATTGCTCGTATTCATCACACAAACATCTGCCCCCACCGGGATTCAATCCCGGGACCTCTCGAGTAGGCGACACCCTGAAACACGGGCACGGTAGGTAATCAAAAATGTAACTATCTCGAATTTCTCCGTACTACGGAACGCACGTCAACCCGTTGATCCCGGCTGCATCTGCAGTTATAAACTTTACCACTCCGGCTGCATCTGCAGTTATAAACTTTACCACTCCGGCTGCATCTGCAGTTATAAACTTTACTACTCCGGCTGCATCTGCAGTTATAAACTTTACCACTCCGGCTGCATCTGCAGTTATAAGTGATAACACTCAGCTATCAACACTTGCCCCGCATGGTGTACGTTCGTGGTATCATGGCCCACTTTACCTATTCCATCCATAATGAGAAAGTTGATAAGCTAATGATGATTAGAGAAATTAATACATAAAAAAACAGAAGATGCATTCACATGGCTTTTTCTGTAAAATGGATTAACAACAAATAAAGATATTTTTAATGCAATTTCTCTAAGTATTACATGATTATAATTTTTATTATTTTAAAGCATGTAACTGCTTGATGTTTAAATCTAAAGAAAATATAACTAGAAAAAAATCCACGCGGACCAGGCAGCAGACGGAACTCGAACCCGCACAATGACTAGAAGAATTTCGACGCGGTCTGTGAGGGCCGCGGTAGCATAATTGGTCAGTGCATTCGCCCGGATTGCGAAGGGTGCGGGTTCGAGTCCCGTCTGCTGCCTGGCCCGCGTGGATTTTTTCTAGTTATATTTTCTTTAGGTTTAAACATCAAGCAGTTACATACTTTAAAATAATAAAAATTATAACTGTAATTGCTATTTCTTCTTTCAAATGTTTAATACTTGTAAAAGTATTCATTTGACATTGTGGGTTGCCTATAATCCGAAGAGATGACGCTGCCTTGCAGTATTACATGATTGTAAAAACAACAAAAGAGGTCCTTTGCAATAATAATAAAGATTACAATCAACATAAATGTGATTTTAATTACATCTACATCGGTTTTATAACAAAAAAAGTTGTTCCGGCTTTTTAATTCATAACTTATTACTATTAAATCATAAAGTAATTGCATGTCGAAGTTGAAAACAATAGGTAGGTGCTTTGCCCGGGTCTAGTTGAGCGTGTGAATATATAGCGACCGGCTCATTGTTCCAGCATGTTTGTGGTGATTGACAGCTGATATTATTTGAATAACACCAACCAGCGCTGCAGAGGAAAGCTTCTACCAACGGTTTCCTGATTAAGTTTAGAATTTCATTTTTTTTATTTTGCTTAACCATTTTTTGTAAGGCTGTACAAGTGCTGGAATTTGCACATGCTGTTTTTTTTAAAGAAGTAACTGAGTTTTTGGCTAGATTTCATCGAGTGTGGTTGGCGTCTTATTTTAATTATTCTTAAATTCGTTCATAGTGGATATTGTGAAATAAAATTGGTGTGATTTTGTGTTACAACTGTCTTCGTAACTGAAGAATTAGTAGAATCGTCAAAATATACGCTATTCCGGTCAAGTGGACGTGAGAATTTTATTGTAGTATTGTCTACCTCACAGAAGCTTATCGAAAAAGCCAGCTCGATACATTTCGTGCCAAACACTTCAAGGAATACTAGAATGCGTCACACCGACATTCTAATGTAAAAAGGTAAACAGAATAATTTAACTTAAGACTAGGCTGTATGGGCATTGTTCCCCTTGCCTTCCCTGAAAAGGGAGAACTTAACCAAAAAAAAAGAAGTAACTTTTGCCTTGTTATGTTTTTTTATTAGCTTATTGAACTTTGGAACTGGTAATCAAAGAATCAATCAAATATTTATTTTATTAACAATTTTTAGCTAAAGGAATAAAAAACTGAAATATCCAACTTACTTTCGTTTTTGAAACATCATACCTTCTGTAAGTATTTTTATTAAGGGATATTAAAAAAAGAGTTGGTTAGTCGTGTAGAAATGTTAAATGGTCTGAGAACGTATTTTAATAGTTCAGTTTCGCCTACCATCATCATCAATTTATGTCATTCATCATTTTTATTTCATTACTAGTGGCCCGTCCTCGCTTCGCTTCGGTGTAGAGCTGTAGTGTAGACTAAAATTCCTCTTCATATTTTTTCATCATTTCTGTTTTTCGTAATACATTTTTCTTTTCTATTGTTAAAGATATACCTTTATATAAAACTGCATGTAAATTGAAAATGTACCTATTTTAAGCCTACTGTGTCAAATAAAGTTATTTTGAATTTGAATCATCATCATCATCAGCCTAATAATGTCCCCACTGCTGAGGCACAGGCCTTCCCTATGGATGGAATAGGGATATTGGGCCATCACCCACCATACGGGCCCGGTGCAGATTGGCGGGTGCTAACGACTATAGATGCAACCGGGAACAACGGCTTAACGTGCCTTCCGAAGCACAGAGGAACTCAAGATAAAAGATTTTCGGTCACCCATCCAATGACCAACCACTGCGAAAATTGCTTAACTTCAACGATCGCAGCCGAACGCGATAACCACCTGCCCCCTCGAGCTCCTCCTTTCGCCTACCAGGATATGTTAAATGAAAGATGATGGCGAAGTGTCTGCAAAAGTATATTTGACTTAGGTATTTGGGCAGCAACTCGCGTCAATTGTTTTCTGGAACTTGAACTTAACCTATAACTTCACAAGGGTGTCATTCTAATAGTGAATTACTTAAGTAAACATAAAAGTTAGCAAATAAGGATTTTTTGAGATTATTTCTCTAGCGCACCAATAGTAATTGCCGTGTGTAATGAAAAAGCTTGCGTGGAAAATAGTTAATTTTTAGTGCGACGTGAGCACTGGGCAGCGCATCAAACCCGCGCCATTTTATTAGGTGCGGATGTTGCGTCTGACGCGTGCTGTCCGCCATTGTTGTTGCGGCTGACGCTGACGCGGGAAAACACCGCGGATTCCATGTTCAAACTCATTTTAGCTTTTTAGAGTATGTGACTTTATTTTTCTTTTGACAATCTGGCAACTATGAGCCTGAATGAACATACAGGCTGGGCTGATACCTTTTTGGAACTATTTTTTTTTAATTCAGGAAAGAGGTTGGGTTGTTTGTGAAATATTTAATTTAAAATAAAACTTGTTTTAACGGGTTAACGCACGAACTTTATTTATTTATTGACGTTTCACAGCCTTTTCAGGTCTGCATCGTCAGAATAATGATTTTTGATTATTTATTCACAGGAGGATATATTTTTTTTTAAATCCCAGGCGTACAACATGTCGCGGGCAAAGTCCAGTAAAAAAGCCAAAGAGCAAAATGGCAACAAAAACTTAGTTAGGTGACGAAACAGGAAACTGAACAACTATGTAGATAGATCTAAAAAAAACTATAAACATTGTGCTGTGGTACGCATTCTACTCAGCGGTTTATTCGTGGGACCTAAAACAGACGGACAGACAATCGCACCTGTTGATCGAGCAGCGTTTTTTATGTTAATTCCGAGTGAATGATTCCTGTGTACGCGACTCTAGTTACATTTCTTAGTGTAGATGGTTTTTTTCCTCTATGCACGTTTGTACAAGTGTAATTCATCGCATTATTATTGTTTGCAGATTAATAGTGACGATGGTTAAAGATGGTCTGTAAGCTATATTTAACGATTTCTATTCCGCCTTGTTGGAGGAAAAGAGATTATCATTTCGCTTTTTATAAGTAAAATAGATGTTTGAGTTCATTCCGAAGACTTTCTTGTTTTGACTTTTAAGTATTTTTGTAGTTAATGGTTATAAAATCTTAACGTTTTGCAAACCTAAGCTTTTCATTAAACTGGAGACGTTGTTAGCTAAGATTTAGATTAATAAGTGCTTGAATAATTTTGAGATTCCTTAAATATATTCCAAGTATGAACTGCTCATTTAATAGAAGATCTGCCTGAATAACCAAACCAAAATCTCTGCACATGTCTAAAGGATCCGACTTTTCATCCAGTTTGGGATCTTCGTCTATCCGAATGGCGCGTTTTTGCATAGAGTCAAGACGACCTAACTGGTATAAGGGAGATCCAGCCCAGAGATGTAAGCAGTACTCCATGTGAAGAACTTCTTTGACCAGTTAAGAACCCAAGCATTTTAGAAGCCAGTTTGGCCTTGCCCACCAAATGGTTTCTATAATTGACGTCAAATGAGATATCAACATAGTGTCCCAACGCTATTGGAATTATGCAGCGGCACTCCTTCGAATTGTGGAGTGACAGCAAATGGGTCCTTTTTTGCAGTAAATGCGTAAACTTGTGGCGCGCATGCGCGGCTGTTGAAAGAAACGAGGTTCTGACTCGGGGACTCGGTCAAAAGAACCCTCCATTTCAGACACATACTTAGACCGCCATGTCGAAACTGCAACTTTAGGGATGTTTGGGTGGCCGGTACACCGCGTGCCACACTTGATGTTATCTGTATAGCAATGCGTGCCGGGAACTAACAGAATATAATTGATATGCAGGACGAACAGTGTCGGGGAAAGCGCCGAACCTTGTGGAGCTCCAGCGGTTATAGTAGGTTTCAGAGCAGTAGCTATCGATAAGGATTTTAATGCTCCTGCTGACCAAGAACCTGGATATCCACTTGCAAAGCCCCTCAGGTAGCCCGTAAAATGGTAACTTCGATTAAAGTGTGGTATGCACCCTGTCAAATGCCTTAGCCATATCCAGGCTCATTGCAAGGGCCTCACACACGCTTTCGACAACTTGAACCTAATGGTGGGTAAGGTAAACAAGAAGATTACCAGCCGAACGACCGTGACGGAAACCGTGCCGGTTGATTATTAGCTGATGCTCCTCAGGGTACTCCAAAAGACGGGTGTTGATCATCCGCTCCATCACCTTGATGACTTAATTAATAATAATAAATAATTCTCATTAACTATTGATGATTTGAATTTGAGTTTGTATTAGGGTTTGGACCATAGATTTTGGTAGTTTATCCGAAAAAGTTTCTGTTATATTTACGATTTTGAAAGTATTTTCAATATTCAAATTAGCCACTACTAAAGCTGATATATTGCATTTAAAAAAACAAAGGTAAAATTTCAGAGACCTCTGATCTACGTTAATAGTTTCCTTGTTATTAAAATGTCTTAAGTGCAATGTTTTGACATTATTATGCAAATTATGGGCAGGAATCAAGAATCAATTCCTCCGATTGTTCTTATTGCAAAACGTATTTAATGGTATAGCACATCTTTGATGCATTACCAATACACGTACAAAGGAAAATGATACTTTGTCCGAAACAGTTTCATGCCAACACACCCAATTTATCATTAAGTAATTAAATAATACGACCAAACAAATGACCCAGCGACGCGTTTTTTGCACGCCGGCTTCTGTCGATTAATGATCTAGATCGCGTCAATGCCAGACGTCGGTACGTCAGTCAGATTGACGGATTGACAGCGGACTGATTGGGTATAATTACGGTGCATATTTAAATAGTATAAGAAGCAGCGATTGTCTCCCCGTGCGGTCCGGCATGCTATCGCGATACCTATCGTAATCGATTAGAATTCAAAATGGATCAAACGATGTTATCAATATTGATCTTTAATAATAACTAAAAATACTTAGTTTTATTAACAAACATTATTACGCCAAATGCCAACAACTATTTCATGTTGTGTTCATGTTTTTGTGTAAAATGACATTTAAATACAAGTATGTTCTATTTTAAAAGGTCAAATATGTTAAGTGGTTAAAATGCCCTATAGATTGTTTCAGTTCCAGAATTTATTACTCACAGTCCTATCTTGCGCTAAGAGACACGTAAACAGGAACTTTCTTACTGAAGAACCGTATGAAGACGGCCCGCTTATTCGAACAGAACACAACATAATTTTATATAAAAATATATCCAGCAGTAAATAACCTACAACACATTTAAATAGCTGAAATTAATTTTAATTCAAATATTATTTTATTAAGTTGCTTTGTTACAGCAGTGTAATGTATATAATGTTACTTTGTGACTTTGTGAGAGAAAAATAAATAAATCATTCATTCATTCATTCAATGTTTTTTTTCTTTTTAAATGTGAACACAATGCTTTTGTCCAAGAATACTTTCTCTTTAGCATTTTTTTTTCTTTATCTGTTATTGCCTTTTTCACATCATCTACTTACGAATTTCTTATTTTAATTATGGTATCAATAAAAGGTTCCCATTTTTTAAAAAGTGTTCCACACAATGACGCAAAAAACTAAGTATAAAATTGAATAACTACAAAATTTGATTTATTAAAGAAATAATAATTAAATTATTATAACAGTCAATGCTACAGTAGGTATTGTTACGTTTAGTTTTAAATAAAAAAATATATACACCTTTTATTAGCTCTGTTATGTATCTACGATTGTTTGTTTTGTAGAATTTCATGAATTAATGTTTTTATGATGTAACAACTTATTGAATGAATGAATTGCTTCGCTTTGTTTTGCATTGCTTTGCTTGCTGTTATAATGTTGTGTTTTTGATTGACTTTTTTTATCTTAATTTTTTGTTACTTGAAAGCAAAGGATGTTAAGTCCATACATCCTTTCAAGTAATAAAAATGTTTACATGTCTTTTTTTTATGTCACTAAACAGGTCCTGCCAGAATAACAGCGCTGGTGCGACACAATGTCGCATCAGCTAATGCTGAGGCAGGGTCCTGGTTAGCCCTGAGGTTTTTTTTATTTGTATCTGTAATGTGTAATATCTGTAATATGAGGGTTAATAAAATTATATTCTATTCTATTGGAAATAAAATAATTATTATAACATCATTCAAATCAATCTTATTAAAACCTGACTCGTTATTATTGGCAAACTACAAAAATGGAATGTTCTGAATATTATCAAAGTTTGGAATGAACGAAAATTAATTTCGTTCTCTATGCATGAACGAACGCACACAATAATATACGATTAAACTATAAAAGTATTTACTCATCCAGTTTGATTCACTCATTCGCGAATGATTCATTGACAGGTGACACGGCATGTGACACTCCACACAATTAAGTCCAATATTCCATTTGGAAAGATGTTGAAGGTATAGACATATATATATATATATATAGATGACATACGGAGCCGAGACGTGGACACTGACGGTATGGCTGGTCTACAGTTTCAAAGGGCTATGCTCGGCGTTTCTCTGAAGGATCGCATCAGAAATGAGGTAATCCGACAGAGAACCAGAGTTATCGACATAGCCCACCGGATTAGCAAGTTGAAGTGGCAGTGGGCTGGCCATATTTGCCGAAGAACCGATAACCGTTGGGGTAGACGAGTTCTGGAGTGGAGACCGCGTCTAGGCAAACGTAGTGTAGGACGTCCTCAGGCGCGATGGAGTGACGATTTGCGCAAGGTGGCTGGCAGGAGCTGGATGCGAGTAGCCCAAGATCGATCTGAGTGGCGTGCATTTGGAGAGGCCTATGTCCAGCAGTAGACAAAGATAGGCTGTTGATGATGATGATGATGATGATGATGAAGTTATAGCCGACAAGTAAACAGTATCCCTAGCACGAACCAATATCGAATTCGAATAGCTTGCGAGTTTGAAATGCCACTGTCAAATTTTGTATGAAAACTTGAACAGAAGTGCCACAAAGGACGTAATGAGAACTAAAAATCAGTACACATTTGGCAAAGACATTTCGGAATCGCAAACTATTCGAATGTAGGTACTGTAGGTATTATTGCGAGAGAAGTTTCTGAATCAATTAATGGTTTTACTGAATTTTTATGTTATTAGCAAACCAGTGAACCAAATATTCACCAAAAAAAATGTATTTAATTAATTGAGAACTTCGGAGATTTTGTGTGGTTTCGTTTGAAATAGAAATCACGTGATTTCTCGAAAACCGGAAGTGCTACGTTACTCAAATCCGGTTTGTAGTCTTATCAGACTATTCTTAACTTATAACTTAAACATTCTCTTTATCTATCTCTTACGGTTTGGCCGCTGAAACAGCACCATGGACGGACGGACGGACGGACTTGTCTAATAGATAAGAGATTAGACGTGGCACAACAAATTACCCCATCCCAGCTAATGTTAAGTATAAGTGGAGTCCAGTCTCGAAGATAGTTGTTGCGGCAGAAGGTGTGCCGCTCCAGCCATCCTCATCGCCCCGGCCTGAACCCAACTTTTTTTTGCGACGCAGGCAAAAACGCTGTTTACAGACGACGGCGCCTTTACGAGGACCACCGCCGAACGGACCTCACACCTGGCTCCCGCAAACCTTACGAGCCCCCACAGTGGCGGCCCACTGAGGACCCCGTAACTCTTACGGGCGCTTTACGGCATAATATCCGCTAAAAAACCCTGCGAATACCCTCTAAGCTGCTTAGTGCGAAACCGCGGGATCCCCGTTTAGGTATTCTTCCGCGTCTCCGCACCCAGCAGCCTCCCGGCCTAGCTGGGGCTCCACGACAGGGGTCTCCCGCGGTATTACGGGGACCCCGCAGACGTGCGCAGGATGGCCCGCGCGTGGGGACTGAATACGCGGCCTAGTGCCCACCGTACCGCCCCTCGGCCCCGCGAAGCCCTGGAATCTTACTCATCTGCAGAAACACAACATTACTAAAAGGTAGTAGTGTTATTTACTGTGGTATTCTGTAAGGTGAGGTTGCTCCCCCAATCGTGCACTCCAATTCGAGCGGAAAATCCTCTGTACCCCGCTCTGAATTATGAACGCACTGTTTAATAAAGTGCCTGTTAAGCTGTAAAAGTGAAGAACCATAAGCGGTTTTATTCCAAAGTGTACCTGTATGTTTGATGACCTCAGATGGTATAATGGATGTGAATTCCAGTAGCGACAAATGTTCGTATATAGAATACGAGCATTTGTAGCTTAGTCAAAGGATGTATACAAAAAATACACTCATGTATAATATGATTTCTATCCAGAACCCCGGTAACCCATAATACAAGCTTTACACAGTGGTTCGTTCATCGGGAGTCCTTGCACCGAGAACGGGCAAGATACTTAATAAAAAAATGGGTGCGTGTACTTATGTAGGCGCGTGAGAAGTTATTCTTCTTTGGCATCGTTTAAAATTAGTTTTTAATTGCATGCAAATAATTAATTACAATAAATTAATAAAAAGTCTGGAAAAGGACACAGTCAATAAAGTTCAGTTTTAATTTGAAAAAATAAATAAATAATCAAAATATTCAATTAAAATCGCTACTGAATATAATTTATTAGAACATATGTGATTTGCACTTGTATGAAACTCAAACACGTATTCCGAATATACAAACTAGAAACATGTGGATAAATATTATAAATATGAATACCTATAACTGTTACTTTATTACAAAAAATAAAGATGTGGTTTTTGGTTCTACTAGACCAATTGTCAAGAGATGGCGCTGTAGTCTCCTGAATCGCGCTTTGGTTCCGTTGTTCCAGATTAATAAATACTTTTGATAGGCCTTCACAATGCAGTCGTTAGCATCCACTAAATAGAGATTCTATTTCTATTTTGTTGGTAGATTTTCTTAATGTGCGGTAAACACAAAAGTAACTCATGAAGTTGGTTAGGAAAGCGACCAACTTCATGCTGTTAAAATTTTGTGTTACAGTGATGCGCGCGCATCTTAAAATTTTACACTCATCATTTTTTCATAACGCGCCTAAAGAAGTATAACTTCAAAAAATGATTTTTCTCCCCGTTTCATTTCATACAGAGTCGTCAAATAAAAACAAATAAAACCTATTACAAAAAAAATATATCATGTACTTACTTCATACCTGAATGTTGAGCAAAAATGTCGTCCGCCGTTTGATACTTTAATAACAGATCTACTACAAAACACGAAACATAGCATCTTTACAAGTCATTAGAGATGTGCCCCCCCCCCCCCCGGGCGCTACTCCCACCCCCGCCGCACCCGTTTGTAATTAACCGAGGGCCATAAATTGACCGTAACTGTCATATCATATTGATTTAGTCCCGCCGCGATGTACCGCCTTGTCGGAGTTTTGCGCTGCCAGCTCGGAGGGAGGGGAGAAAAAATTAAAAATGTTCCAATTGATGGTATCGGCAATTGTACTTTTTGCCATGTTAAAAAGCGAGGGATCTTTACGTTTCATCAGCATGTAAAAATAATATAAGTTAATAATTATTTATATTGCTGTCCTATAAAAATATCATTTATATTAACGTCCTGTCATTCTCCAACTAATTAGATTTTAATTAAAACTAAAATCCTAATTTAGCGGTAACAGTGTTAATTTTGAGAGAGAATTGTTGCCTTTACAATTTTGAAATGATCTAATTTAGGATGCCCGCGCGCTCGTGAAGTGAAGACAGCATTATTGCCGCGCTTGCGCGATTGAGACTGTCAAAACAACGCTAACTACCCGAATCGAACAACATTTGGCCAGCGAATGATAGAAAACAAACATAATACTTGCCATTCTCAAACAGATGATGCGATCCGATAAACATTATCCAACGGATTTACGATTCGTCGAGATCAAAGTCGTATCACAAAAATATCTGTGCCGATCATAAGCAATAACCTACAATCTTAACAGGAACCGCTAAAGCATTATTTTGAACGGAGATGGCCCGGATAAACGCAGATTCAAATTGGCCGCCATATTTTTCTTTTCCCGCCACCATTGGCGCGGCTGGTGTTGCCATATTGACGATCATCCTTTACATTTTCCGTAAATTATTAAAGTAATTTATACTGTTCGAAATCGTATCTTGAGATTACGCAAGAATTGATCTGGTTTTGCTAAATAATAGAAAAAAAAACTGTTGACTGATCAAAGAGCAAATTGGTGTTATGAGGAATCACGAAACATGCCCCAGCCTTGATGTGTAATTTATTTTTACGAAAGCTCTGATGTTGTTGCATTTATTTTTATTTGCATGAAGGAACACAGCCAATACAGTGTGTAGCATGCTTGAAATTATTTGAACAACTACAAAACGGTGATTGTTTTACATTAAATAATAATAGGTTTTAGTTGCAATCAAACCATTTTGTTGCCATGAGTTTGTGTTAAATAAGTTGCATTTATAATACACATTCTTACGTTAACTTCTTAAACAAATTTTAAGGATGGCACAACAGAGGGCCATTCTACTACGGACTTTACTCATGTGGCTCTACGTTATCCCTTGCTAGATTTTTAATTTGCGCTCAGTCAAACGCAAAATTGTTTAAATATATTTAAAAACTTATGTTGAAGAGTTTATGAGTTTATGTAAAAGACGACAGTGGTGTCGATTCTGGCATGATTTTCTAAACCTTAACTTAAATTTGACAACAGTGTATCCTTGTCATTCTCTATACAGTATGAAAAGGAGAGACTGATATTAAATTTAGCTTTAAGTTTAGAGAATCACGCCAGAATCGACTCCAGTATTTTGCTATTTTTAACCCCTTGGTTGGGACGGCTTATAGATAGTGCACTTTTATTTGTAGATATTTATAAAATTTGTATGCCAGTTTCTGGTGAACTGTGCGTGTCTCGACAAATATTGTAAAACCTTTAGTACCACTTTTCTTGCAAATAAATAAAAGAAAAACTGATTTGTATAATATTCATACACTCAATTGTAGAGTGAACAATACAAATTTTATTACATACATATGAAAGTAGAGAATATTTATATAATTATTATCATAATTTTTCTGTAATGAACTGGCCTTTTATTTCATCCTAACCCTAAATCTGTCCATCGGTATAATTAAACGGCATCACCTATCTATAAAACATACCGTGCGCCCGCGCACTTCGATAGGTCACAAATTTTGTCATCGGCGAACAAAAAACAAACAAGTCGGACTAAGTAACAAACGATATCGACAAAAATTCCGAATGATTTCACCTCTCCTTAACTCGGAGTACATAAATCGTGAAATGTGTCAATTAACTCAAGTCTAATGTTGTATTTATGTAAATGAACATCTGATGGACGGACGGCCGGACATGACCCAGGGCATTTAGATAAATTTGGTATTTCTCTAAATGTCAGCCAGACGGACTACACCGAGGGTATCACAAAAAAAACGTTTAATCTGATCCTGATAGATACGTGTCGTTATTACCATAAACAAAGAGAGGCTAGTGACAAGCTCTTTGGGTCTCTTAAATATATATTTACTTTTCGTCGCCTACGTAAAAACGAGGAAGGATTTTCGGCTGTAAATCTTTGCAAATAAAACAATGGGTCATTGTATGGGTTCATGCTTACGTACTGGAATCTACTAAAACTAAACAACTGTTCTGGGCTGTTAAGTTTTAGTTAATAGAGTTCGATTTAATAATAGTCCTTGTACATTTAGATCTTGTATGGGTATTTTGAATGTCATAATTGACTTTGAACTTTGAACTAAAAATTTTTAATAAAGTACACACATCAAAAGTGTCTAGGGATCAACATATATTTTTGCAATAACTTTTCTCCTGATTGATATTAATTAAAATTTTCTTTAAGGATTCATCAAATAAAGTGTTTTCGTTTGTCACAGTAACGATAAACCAAGTCACCTTTGCATTAATAAAGAAATTTGCCATTTTCCTAATAAAGGGATTTTTGACATTTGAACCACTAACACAAAAGTTCGAAAAAAAGACTGAAATAACAGTTTTCTCTAAAATTTTATTGGGTAACTTAAACAATTAATAATCCGTATTTCTACCGCGAACACTAACAACACAAGAACATCGGTTTGGCATACTCAAAATGAGTTCATCCAAATCACGCTGTGGAATGGCCGCCCATGTTCGTTGCAACAACAAAAAAAGGTCTTCTTGCGACTGGATACCCTCCATATTCGGCAGAGCTCTTCTCTGTAGCATATCCCATGCATGCTCAATCGGGTTCAAGTCTGGCGACTGAGCAGGCCAGGGCAGGACATTGATGTTAGCTGCGGCGAGAGTCTGTCTTACAACTGTTGCGGTGTGCGGTCGTGCATTATCATGCATTAACTGAAATAAGGGACCGATTTGCACTTGTAGAGGAACGATGACGTCTGATACAATCGTCTCAGCATAAATTTGAGCGTTGAGGTTGCCTCTGATCCAAATCAACTCAGTTCTTCCGCCGATCCAAATACCCGCCCATACCATGATGGTTCCACCACTATAAGGATGGACTTCCTGGCAGGATTTTAATCGCTGTTGGCGTCCAGGGGTTCTCCAGTGTCGTATACGTCTTGTATCCGGTCTCATACCAAAACGAGACTCATCAGAAAAGCACACGAAACGCCATTGTTCTTCTGCCCAATTTCTGTGTTCAAGAGCCCATTGATATCGAATCCTACGATTGTGCATTGCTATAGGTGGTACCCGTAGCGGTCTTCGGGAATGAAGGTTCACTTCATGCAAGCGGTTTCTGACTGTTTGGTCGCTAATTAAGTTCCCTGAAGAGTGATGAAGCCTCACGGCGGCATCATGGCGGTTATTGTTGGAGCTCTTCGAGTTAAGATTTGAATGTATCGGTCTTGTCTCCGTGTGGTGCAGCGATACCGTCCTCCATGGCGCTCAGCCACGGTACCAGTGCTTCGGTATCGTGTCCAAAGTCGACTGATAACACTCTGACTTGTATTCAGAGCTAAAGCCACAGTACGTTGCCGGGAACCAGCTTCTATCATTCCCACGGCTCTGAGCATTTCTTCCCTGCTTAAATGACGTCGCCGCTCCATAATAACGTTGGTTTTAATCAGTAGTAGGGAAACAGTAGCACTAATAATGTCTTCAATGCGTTGTATGTTTTTATAGGGAAAATATTGACAGCTGATTTTCATCTTTTACTCGAATTTGATTCACAGTTCCTGATTCAAATTATGAAATGCACCAAAAGGGATCCATATAAATTTATAAAATCATAAATTTATTACAAAGCCACATCTCAATCTCAAGAAATCCGCATAAAAATGCTTGATCCCTAGACACTTTTGATGTGTGTATTTAAAAACATCAGAAGGCAGTCTTAAGTTGGTAAAGTTCGTTAAAATCGTAATTGAATGATGATAATTGCAATTCAATTACAATTTTATGTGTTATGTTTATATGTTTTAATAATAACTCATTCCGCAAAAATGTCTTAAACAGATTCATACTAATTTCTTGACTTCCATTGCAAAATCTACGATTTTGGACAAAATACGCAAATAGTTTGGATTGAATAATAATATCATACTCTTTTTCGGGAAAAATTTATCTGAATATGTGGTCATAATCGTCCATGAGTAAATTTTCTGAGGGTTTTATCACCGTTAATTTTTTAAATTAACTTTAATTATTTTCACATTTAATTTTTCGTTCTTCACTTGAATGTGAGTCTATAACATCAAAGGAGTCTTAACTGATTTAATTTCTTCTCTTATTTCTTGACATAAGTCCTTTTAATACCTGAAAGTATATTTCTAGATAGAGACTTAACTAGAATCATGTCAGGTTAAAAGTATATTCTGTCAAATATAACTAAAATAAATTACATTTAACATCAGTATGTTATACGAAGGTTTTGTGACGAGGATAACTGAAAATAGTTACGAATCATTAATTTCTATGTAAAAAATAAAATACAGAATATGAATGCTATTTATAAACCCAATTTGAAAGCAAAAACATAAGAAAACCCTTTGAACGAAGTAGTCATCGTCATCATCAGCCTATTAATGTCCCCACTGCTGGGGCAAAGGCCTTCCCTATGGATGGAATAGGGAGATTGGGCCATGACCCACCAGGCCCAGTGCGGATTGACGGGTGCTAACGACTGCAGATGCAGCCGGGACCAACGGATTAACGTGCCTTCCGAAGCACACAATGAAGCAGTAATATATTTTATTAAACAAAACAAGGATTTAAATATTACTTGGTTTATTTAATTTCAAGACAATATATCTCTTTACCATGTCAAAAGTAAAAAACAACAAAAACGATAGATTTTATAATTACGGGCAAAAGTTTTTACTATGCTTGAACCATGGGCTGGGAAATTTAAAAATTGTTAGTAAATATAGTTCGCGCCAAAATTCTAGTCCGCTCTGAAGTTGTTTCGCGCAGGTGTACAGACCTAAACACAACCTTCGTACCTTTAAATACGAGCTACGACGCGAATTGTGCAGGGTTCAGAGCGGACTAGAAGATTGGCGCGATCTATACCTACTTATAAATATACTGAAAATAATGAATTAAAAATCTTTACAAAACCAGTCAGAATGGTATCGTTACGTTCGTTCGGTAACAAATATATTAGTGGAGTAGTCAAAATAAAATATGGCGGATGATTTGTGGTGATATTGACATTGAGTGCGCGAGCGCGGGCGGCCATTTTGTCTGCTAATTGCCATTTTCTGACATTTAATCAGTCACGCATCGATTTTGGAGGATGTTTGCGCGCGCGAACACATATTTAGTTTTTATTATTATTCAAGTACAAATATTGGATTTTCTGATTTAGTGCGTAGCTAATTTTTTAGGTGTGGTTATTTGAGTAGGAGACCAGTTT
This sequence comes from Chilo suppressalis, assembly GCA_902850365.2. Taxonomy (NCBI): domain Eukaryota; kingdom Metazoa; phylum Arthropoda; class Insecta; order Lepidoptera; family Crambidae; genus Chilo; species Chilo suppressalis. The sequence goes on along the minus strand of OU963899.1, from coordinate 2,241,029 downwards.
AAATTTATAATAAGTACTCAAGTACCTTATGAGATTTTTTAAACCGTTATGGCGACATTTTTTTTTATTTCGTTAATTGCATTGCATACATGAAGCATCTTTTCGGAGTTGGAACTGAATGTAACTCCTCGATGACAATAAATATTATGCTGATCATGTGCCCAATTTCACCAAGTCGACAATGTCATTGACAGAATATGTAAGATTTTGTTACATTTGTCCGACAATTATGTTGTGAAGAAACAAGAGATTATTTAAGTCGACATACTTGTCAAATTGTCAGTAATTCTTGACATAAAATCGGGGCTGTGTAAGATTTTTTCGTTGTTAATTACAAAATAGATCTCCGCGCTCTCATATACGGGAGAATTAATAAAGGACGAATAAATTTCTCCTTTGAAAGAGTAGAAGAAGTTTTCGAAGAAAAAGTTGATATAATGGAAAGCTCCACAACATACCGTCGGCTTACATATGTATGTCAGTGACATATGTCGACTTGGTGAAATAGGGCACTGGACTATTACTAAAATAAATAAATAAATATTTCCAACACTCACACCAACGAGGGCTACCGTTTTCTGCCTCACCAGATTGCGCCACTGTTGAGTGAGGTCCTAAATTGTAACTTTTAAAGTTTATTAATACGCACATGAAATCAAAGGTTACATTTAGATCGTATTTTAACACAAAAGAACCATATCCTAAACATAATAGGCCATGCCACAGTGACGCCCAGTTCCGTTTTATTCGGAAAAAATGGGAACAATCATTTTTCTAAGCTCAAATTTTTAATAACTGACATTCATTGCCACATAACTCATATTTGCCATAATTAAGCCGAATTGTTACCAATTATTCACAACATTATTTTAATAAGAAATAAACCCGCGTAGACAACCAACAAGCAATAACATTTGACATTTCGGAGACCTCACGCTACACTAGCGCCTCTAGCGGCGGATTCATACGCGATAGCCCTCATTAGCCTAGCCCCAAAGTAAGCACTGTAAGGCTTGTGTTATGGGATACTAAGGTAACGGATAGAATACATATAATTATTATATAAGTATATTTATATAGAAATACATATTAAACATCCATGACTGGAGTACAAATGCTCGTATTCATCACACAAACATCTGCCCCCACCGGGATTCGAACCCGGGACCTCTCGAGTTGGCGACACCATGAAACCCGGCGTACAAACCACTCGACCACGGAGGTCGTCAAAACTGTCGTGTTCCATCTAATAAAAAGCCAAATATATTTAAACTATTCAACGAAACCGTAATCTGTTCTTCAAGAACTTTAAATTAATTGGAATAAAACTAACTTAACTTAACTTTTATTTAAGTTAGGCTTTCCTACAAATATAAAATAGGTATGTATTAAATCAACAGAACCATCTATCTATACGGATATCAGGTTACTTACTGTACTTGGCTCGGCATCGACCCCAAATATTGTCAACTTTGATAATACAAATTTTCTTATTCTACTTATATGCATTTTTTTTGTTATTATATAAAATATTTTAATTAGCTTTAATCAAAAATAGCGAATAATAATATATTATTCGATGGCGCGGATAGTTAGCGCGTTCGGCTGCGATCGTTAAAATTAAGCAACTTTCGCAGTAATCGGTCATTGGATGGGTGACCAAAAATCTTCAATCTCGAGTTCCTCCGTGCTTCAGAAGGCACGTTAAGCCGTTGGTCCCGGCTGCATCTGCAGTCGTTAGCACCCGCCAATCCGCACTGGGCCTGCGTGTTGGGTCATAGCCCAATCTCCCTATTCCATACATAGGGAAGGCCTGTGCCCCAGCAGTGGGGACATTAATATACTGATGATAATGATGATGAATAGTATATTATAGACTGAAACCATTTTGATTAATAATATATAAAGAAAAGTTTACTAGAAAAAAATCCACGCGGACGAGGCAGCGGACTCGAACCCGCATCCTTCGCTATCCGGGCGAATGTACTGACCATTATGCTACCACGGCCCTATTAGCCGCGTCGAAATTTTCCTAGCCTTAAGCTGCAAGGCAGCGCCATCTCTTCGCATTGTAGGTAACCCACATTTTTTTCTAGTAAACTTTTCTTTAGATTTAAACATCTAGCAGTTAAATGCTTAAAAAATAAATAAAATCATAATAATATATAGTCGGATTTAGCTCAAAAAAGCAAGTTTTAGGAAGTTTGCAACTGGCACTCCAATCCGAGCGAGATACCCGCTATGTCCTATCCCTCTTACCACTTGCTAACAATTTAAGAGTTTCATAAAATAGTTTCAGGTCAGCACTAGTTTCACAACTAAACAAATATGCACAGTCAAGATCAAACTTGTGCAACAAGTTCTTCTCAGGAGTTCTTTTTTTTATTTTCTTCTTAATTCTTCTTTATTCTCCTTTCTTTGTTAGTTTCTTGACATACATATTTTGCATTAGACTTCACGCAGGCCCAGTGTGGATTTTGGAGCGTTCACCGAAATAAAATTCAATTCTTGCGTTTGCTATAGTTTATTATTTTTTTTTTTGATTAATATACTTATTATATTGCCTATATAAGAACCCTTTATCTTAATCAAGATTTAAGATCAGTCTTTCCTTTTCATGCTGTATAGAGAATAACAAGGAAACACTGTTGTCAAATTTAGTCAAAGCCCAGGGGGCCAATCGCCTAACTGGATTGCTTTGGAAAACGCTATCGCTTACGATTTCATTTTGTTATTTCTAACCGCCGAAATACCTCACGCTCATTTTCTTTAACATTGTTATTACCAATGCAAAAGAAAAAAAAGAGCGCGAGGCATTTGAAAACCTCAGGGGGCTAGAAATAACAAAATAAAATCGTAAGCGATAGCGTTTTCCAAAGCAATTCAGTTAGGCGATTGGCCCCCAGTGCAGATTAGTGGGTGCTAACGACTGCAGATGCAATCTGGAACAACGACTTAACGCGCTTACCGTAGCACGGATGAGCTCGAGATAGTAAATTTCTGGTCACCCATCCAATGACTGACCACTACGAAAGTTGCCCAACTTCAACGTTCGCAGCCGAAGGCGCTGACCACCTGCGCCATCTAGGTCTTCCATATGTAGTATATTTTTTTTAATTAATAACCCCAGCGAAAAATTGAAAATTTGAACAATCCTTATCAAACAATTTTTATGAAAAAACCGTGCCAATTTGTAAAGCTTCAAATGATTTCATTTATTCTCCAAATGAGAGATGCTTCAAAAATAACGATTGGTGCTAGGCTGTCCACATTCAGCGACTTCTTGTGACCTTGGCCAGGTCAGTTAAAGAATGTAAGACACAGAAGACTTCCCAATTGGGAAAGCTACTTACAACTTACAGAAGACCAAAGCAAAATAACATTAAAGGGACTCCTTTTAATAATATATTTTATTTTATAAGGTTTATAGTTTTAGTTTTATTGTTCTAGTATTTATATGTTACTTATATATAGTAATTATGTAATTAGATAGTGACCTATTTGTTTATAGTTAGTGTATTGGCGCTCATTGGCGTGATCATGGCGCTTGCAACAGTGCCGAAATATCGAAAACTCGCTAAAAACAAGGTACATGGTAACAATCCCGTAAATAACTTTTATTACTATAATGTTAGTGACCATGACATTTTAAAACAATATATCATTAAAATGAATTAACATTACATTAAATTAATAAAATAAACATTACACACACAACAGCTCGAATTTTGGCCAGTAGGCGACCACTACCAAAATGGAAAACTGTTACTTTTATTATAAGCAATGGCTTAATTTAAACCGAACTATACCGGAGCATGATGTATGTTTGTTGATTCAAATATAGAAGAAAGAAATTCAGTACTTGATATACCTAGATACTACTTTTTGTCAATTTCGTGCTATAACCGTACCAAATTAAAAATGTATTAACCCTGTAACTTCCTCGCATGGATTTTATGTGAAATTTAATAGGTATCATTTAAGTAGATTTTTATATTATGAAAAAAAAATATTCTTGCCGTTATTCGTATGAAATCAACGAATTCATAAATGATTTATTATTGAAGTTATATTTCTTTAGGCGCGTTATGAAAAAATGATGAGAGTGAAATTTTTAGATGCGCGCGCATCACTGTAACCCAAAAGTAACAGCATGAAGTTGGCCGCGGGCGCGTTATGAATGTTAGTGTCTAATAATAACCACTAAGTGGTTAATAATCCACCATTATTAGACATCTGTTCGAAAGGTACTTTGAACGATCCACGGAGCTCCATAAGATGATCGCGTTGTCAAAAACAATGTTGGCACGCTCGTCGCCTCTGATCATTGTTTTCATATTTATAAAATTTATCCACATGTTTCTAGTTTCTACATAGACACAACGTGTTTTAGTTACTTACAAGTGCTAATTACATATGGACTAATAACTTAAATTCAGTAGTGATTTTAATTGAATATTTTGAATATTTATTTAATTTTTCAAATTAAAACTGAACTTAATTGACTGTGTTAACTATCCTTTTCCAGTCCTTTTATTATTTTATTGTAATTATTAATTATTTGCATGCAATTAAAAAATATTTTTAATGGTGCTAAAGAAGTATAATTTCTTACGCGCGTACATAAGTTACACGCATCCATTTTTTATTTATTTATTTGTGGCAACCAATTCATTGATAATGAAAATCAACTCTTTATACACTACACCATAAATCAGACTAAGTGCTATAATTATACTTGTTGTAGTAGTTTTACTTTTTTATAGATTTATCTATCGATTAATAAATGATATAAAAAATATAAAAGAATTTTAAAATACTTTAAGTATGGCTAGGTTATCGAACGGCATCAGTACTTTCTTAGTCTTTGATTATTGTTTTTTTTTTAAACTAATAAAGAGAGTTTATTTAATTTATTAATCTTTAATAAATTGAATATTCTATAAAGACAATCATATACTGTCATCTTTTAATCTTTAACTAATAAGTTTTCCTCATAAACTCATACGAATAATAATTGTTAATAGTTAACTTAAAAATAAAAACTCCATAATTAATAGTATTGAAAAGATCCTTCATTAAGCCAGGTCAATGGCCCTAACCTTACAATCAATCGCAAGAATGCAATTGTAACAGAAGATCGCGAAACTATTCGATTTTCAAAACGTTGTTGTTTATGCGCCGTCCCTGTCTGCCGCTCGCCCCGCCCCCCTAGCGGTCCCGATAGACGTCCCGCGACTCTTTGCAACGTGTATGCAATGCTTTACAAAACTAAAGATGGCGGCTCAGTCGTCGAAAAAGTTTCAATACAATAAAGAAAAAAAAACTTTTTTCTAATCTACGCAAAGACATTGTGTTCATATTTAGCAACTTTGTGGAATACCATTTAACATAAGTTGCAGTGTAATTACTTTACGGAGGAAATCAATTTAAAAGTTCAATTTAAACACCAGTCGATTTAGGGTTTTTGATAGCTAGATAATCTAGGTATATTACTTTATATTAAGTAAGTGAGTAAAAAAAATCTGTTAATTATATTATTTTTGTCTAAAATAATTTGACTGGTTATTTATTTAACTATATAAAATAGCCCACCTGCGATTTTCTCCGCTTCGTTTTCACTTCCGATTACATTTTTCAGTTTTTCAATGCAGTATACCTTATACTAAACAGTCGTCTGAATTAACTAAACACTGCAATTAAATCGTAAATCAATATATCTTTTATAATGAGGTTATGTTTGATGAATGAACCAAAAACTACTTGGATTACTCACACACTTTGAGCAACATAACAACGTCGTTAAAATATGGAACTTTTGGGGAAATTTCAGTAAGCGCCGCGCACAGAACCGACGCGTAGGGACGCCGCATCCTCACTGAATTCAGTGGACATTTTCGAAGTTTTCCCGTAACCTCTACGCATCGCAAACTTGTAAACACTCCATAAACCTTTTCTTATGACAATCTAGGCGTGTAAAGCAAACAAAGAACATGCTATCTAGTTAAAAAGTGTGAATCACCATATCGAAATGTGTATTAAGCTCTAAATATAAAACAAATAGTATTTCGGCTCTATTGTTTGTCACGTATAGCCCTCTTGAATCGTGCTCACCTTATCCGACGAGTGTTCTCTAACTTGACAGACCATGAAAACTCGATTCCAGCCGTCACCGAGCACCTAAGCAAGCAATGCCACTTCGAAGCTTCTCGGGTATCCTTTGTTTTCAAAACTTCTGTTTGTTTTCTGCATACGTGAGACGAATTCCTTAACACATCAAACACGGTACGTAATGTCGTCGAACCTCTTTCCAATCCATCAATAGGAAACTTAAACAAATCAGCCGTATTTGAACAGATGGGTCATGACGGTTCAAGCCGGCGAAGTTGTGTAATGCACTAGGGGAGTACAAAATAATGTGTTCACTTCACACTTTACAACTGGCACAAGTTTAACAGGACACTTTTGGCACTGCACGTGGATCGTAAACTGGATATTGTATCGCGCGTCGCGGAGTCGGCGCGGAGTACAGCCGCGCTGCGGTATCGTCGCGCGCCGCGGCCGGAATGAAGCGCCGAGCGAGACGCCAGCGCCACGCGGCGCCGACACGAACTACACGCACTCAATCAAACGTCCAACCGTGTTAAGACGCATTCTTTTTTTCGCAACGCGATGCATTTGTCTTTGCAGATTCGATTTAAGATTTTAATGCAATTGATTTTTACTTCGGATTGCGATTGTTGGACCGGAAATTGTATTTTAGCTGTGGCGAAAATTTGTCAGCAATTAACCAACAAGGTATCCGCTTACTCGTCTAAAAATGTATGGGCATGCTTATTTAGAAATCTGTACGCCTACAACCTAAATATAAATATTTTATTACTGACCAATGTATTTAATAAATACATTAATCTTATTGTTATCAAACATAAAGCTGATAAGAAACCCTGAAATAGTGAGAATGCTAAACACAAACCTCTTACGGAAAAAAAAATCAATGAAATCCGTCGAACAATAAAAATACGGGGTTGCAAAAAACCTGAAAGTGCAAAGTCAAAACAGACCCATCGTACACACACAGTCAGCCAGCCGGCGAGTGTCGTGACCTTGCAGCGCGTGCACTACCTCCGTCCCGCTCGCGCGCGGGGCGGCGTCACTGGCCCCGCCCCCCGCCCACCGCACCTCCCGCTTTTTACCTTTTTTCCCGCGTAACTCACTTTCGTTTCGACTATTGCGAGTACCTACGTTCCGTTTCGCGTATTCTACAGAAAACGTATAGTGAGTGCGTTCTGTGTTTTGTAATATATATTTTATTTTTTTTGCTTTTGTCACGCCCGCCTGTTGCAATTAGCACTTGGCCATTGTTGATAACAATAAGCCTTTAATCTATGGAAATTTATAATTTCCGTTTTGTTTATAATTTTATATTTTTTTTTGAGTCCCGGACATAGTATAAAACATTTTTTGACATTTTTACTTTTTCTTCTTTTTGTATTCTTATAACATTGTAATATAAAACGGGTTTTAAACAATATTTCATCAAAATCTCCAATACCATAATATAATACTCGCAAGGGAATTTCTGCCAATCTAATTAACTGTATAAATCATAAAAACAAACATTTTAACGGTAGAACAAAATAAATTAATATAATTTTATGTATAACAGAAAAGCTAATGGCGGGCATCATATTAAATGACAGAAGGAGAACGGAGGTCAATTTAATAATATTATGGTAATATTTTACGATTGCGAATCGTAAAACGCGATTTTTTTTTGTCAATATAATTTTATACGCGTTTAAGTTTGCTTATTAAGCAAGAATGTGGGTACACTTGGTTTTACGAGCCAAAGTAATGTGATGTAAGTATCAAACTTCGGTTTGTATAGCATTACCCTTTAAAATGACGTTATCGAGGTCAAGATTCTCATATCCGCCTTATAACTAAATAAATTATTGAATTAAAATTTGTTTCCAGAATCTCGTGAATCAGGATATGGCCATAGTAAACCATGTAGGCAGACCTATACGAGCTGATGACGTCACTAAGGCTGATGTGAAATCTTTAGGTGCAGTAGCAAAAGCTTTAAAAAGCATCAATCTGTCTATCCAACAATTAATGTTAATACACGATGATCATTTATTATCTCGGTTACCAAATAATTCTTGTCATACATAAATGTTGGATAGATATTGGCTACGTATTGCTGGCGAAATAACACAAGGAAATAAATTTTAAATATTAAGTATTTCAATATCATTGCCATACTTACCTACATCTCCATGATTTCTTGATTGGGTTTCATTTATTATCTTTCTCTGGAAACATCCAAGGTTGCCAGTATACCAGCGTCTTGCAATATTACCCTATCGAATGTAGGTAACTTTCTATCTATACTCACTATTAAAATAAATAATTATAAGTTAATCTATACTCACTATTAAAATAAATCCGAAGAAACACTGTATTGCTGCTAATAAAATTAATTTATCTAGTTGCCATTGCCGTAAAACCTTTAATATCTTTAGGTATTATAAGCAGGTACAAATTAGTCTGCTTGAAATCAGAAAGATTTACTCATTGGAAGCCAAAAAAAGATAATAAAGATGAGAATAGTTGCGAATCATTGGGAAAATTAAATTACACTTTTGTGGGACCATTTTGTTCAGAGTTAAGAAATAAGTTTCATCTCTGTCACAGTTGTTAACTCACTTTTATAACGTAAAAAATTATTGACACTTTTTCTTACTTAAACTATTACATTATTAGTATATCGCCACAGAATACACAGATACATAATAGTAGGCACACGTCTATCGCGCAAAGTATTTGTTGTCATAACATAAACAAAATAATTTTAAGTACACACAAGTACAACAAAAACAATAAAGTATCAAGTTTAGTAAATCTGCATGATCATATAAAAGTCTGAATCAAATTTCGTGTTCGTTTCGGAATCACTAATACGCCATCATTCAAAACTCGATCAGTATAAAACGGCTGGTTTATACGCGCCCCTGCCGCGTAGGCAAGCGGTGATCGCAACCATAAATATGCATGCTGCCTTTTAAAAAATCCGAATAAAAAAAGAAACAAAAAATTATAGCGCGTAACGTAAGGAGTTTATGAGGTCCGTGTGACACGCGCCTAAACGCGCTCTGTGCGGAGTTATCAGCGCGCGCGTTTTAGGGTTAACGCTTAATGGGTCGATGACTCCTCGCCCGTGGTCGGGTTATAGTGGGGTCAACCGACTAATCAAAATGGCGGCTCTTTTGTGACGTCCCCAAAAGTACCTAATCTGCAATATGTTATAGTTATTATGTATAAATAACCTTTATAATAATAATACGCTTTCAGCAAGTAACTTTTAGATTTTTACGTAACTTCATTGCGTCTCACTGTATTTAATAATGCTTTGTTAAAAATAAACTTACCCTTTTAAGGGGGTTTATAAAAAAGGTTCTTTTCATATGAAACATTCAAAAATTCTTCATTTCAATTAAATTTCATTTAAGAATCCTTCAATTTAATATCGTTTCCTTCCAGTTATTTAATAAGTTAACTAGTCATTTCCTCATTCTCGTACAAATCTGCCAAATAACATTTTCATTTCATTATTATTAAAGGTATGCACATTTCATGTTTTATAATTTGTAATAACTATGGAAAACGCAGACTGTATAATGAGACTGTATTGAATGAATCACAATATATTAAATAGTTAAAAAAAATACATTAAAAATAATAAAAAAAAAAAAAAATATTTCCGACACTCACACCAATTAGCCTGGCCCCAAAGTAAGCACTATAAGCACAGACATAGATCTGTGACTATAAGGCTTGTGTTATGGGATGCTAGGGTAACGGATAGAATACATATACTGTACATATATAAGTATATTTATATAAATACATATTAAACATCCATGACTGGAGTACAAATGCTCGTATTCATCACACAAACATCTGCCCCCACCGGGATTCGAACCTGGGACCTCACGAGTCGGCGACAGCCATGAAACCCGGCGTACAAACCACTCGGCCACGAAGGTCGTTAAGCAAGAAACGAGCGAACAAACAAGACAACAGCAATCAACAATAAGTGACAGAATGACATTAGATGTAAAAAAGAACAAGTCGACCTTTCCATAGAATAAACCTACTTCTGCATAATCCCTACTCTACAGTAGAGCGATTTGAAGTTTGTAAGATGTAAAATTTGCTTTAACAGGTATTGGTATTTTTCTAGGGTTTGATTTTTTTACCAATCATATAAAGCATTGAGAAGCAAATTATGACGCATTTATTATTTAAAAAAATCTACATTTACGGCTCATATTTTGTTATTTAGGAGTACCTTATGTGATTATGTGACAATTTACTACGGACATTTTTATGTTATATATGCATATCCGACCTTATACTTGGGAAACGTGTCAATATTATGTGAAGATATATCTTTGTTTTACATAATTTATATGTCCTGTCGCGTCACATTATGATAATATGGCAAATAAGAAAAATAGAATCAAACATTTAGTAAAAAGTCTCAGTTTGTAACAAAATTGAAGCCGTGCAGGCTGCTATCTTGCCTATCCAAAAGGTACTAGCGCTCTTGACTCTATATTCTTCGGAAACAAAAGTCACATGTACCTTTATTCAATTGCTATCTTCGAAGTTATATAAGTTTTAGAATAAATGTTTTTACCAGAATAATATATGCGTCCGTTTCGCCTAAAAGTAATTTGATAACATTTTCATACGTAACTTTATTCTATAAGTTAAGTAATGAAGATAATTAAAAGTGAATATAAATAGGCTGCGGCGGCTCTCCAGCCAGTCGCCAACAATTTGAATGAATGAACAATAATAGTATAGAATGAAGAAGCTACAAGTATATAGGTATTTACTACCTGACCCAGCGAACTTCGCACCGGCATAAAAATAGGGGCAGGTGGTAGAGGAGCTCGATGGCGCAAGTGGTAAGCGCGTTCGGCTGCGATCGTTGAAGTTAAACAACTTTCGCAGTGGTCGGTCATTGGATGGGTGACCAAAAATTAACTATCTCGAGCTCCTCCGTGCTTCGGAAGGCACGTTAATCTGCAGTCGTTAAAACCCACCAATCCGCACTGGGCCCGCGTGGTGGGTTATGGTCCATTCCCACTATTCCATCCATAGGGAAGGCCTGTGCCCCAGCAGTGGGGACATCAATAGGCTGATGGTGATGGTGATGGTAGAAGAGAAAATTTTAGGTTATATGTATTTTTATACCACATTATAAATAATAAAAAAATAAAATAGAACATATACTATCAATTTCCTGGGATAACATTCCTCCTTAACACTTAAGGATATGAAAAATAGATAGTAGCTGATTCTCAGACCCACGGAATATGTATATAAAATTTAATAAAAATCGGTCTGGTCGTTTCGGAGGAGTACGGTAACTAACATTGTGACACGAGAATTTTATATATAAGATTACTTATAAATATTCCATTGTTTACGTGTTACCAATGTCGAATTCAACAAAATCTCCTTTGAAAATTATAGAAAGGCAAATCATCAGTCGGCACTTACGTAAGCTAGAGCCTTTGGTTAAGAACATAATTATTATACATTCCACTGAGTAAATTTAAATCTCAGATCAAAAATACTCTTATGAATAAGGGCTATTATAAAGTTGATGATTATCTGAATGATCGTAATGCATGGACATAGTGTTTCTTATGATTTGTTATTTAATGGGTATTAATCATTTTTCATAACAGTAATATTGTACCTATCTAATGCCGCTTCCTATATACTAAATGTAATGTTAACTATAAAATTTATTGTAACTATATATTTATATTCTAAATGATGTAATGGAAGGTGACTTCAGACGTATTTCTGAGGTCATTTTTCAACTTGACGACTCTGTATATAACAATACAGGGAGAAAAAAACAGCCCTTGCTGAGTTTCTTGCCGGTTCTTCTCAGTACAAGGTCTCCCGCCGTAGTTTTGCGAACCGATGGCGTAGCTTCTTGACCTTCACAAGTGCTAGACTGAATAAATGACTTTTCATTTCATTTCATTTTATTTCATTTCATTTCTTTACTGATGGTAATGTTGGACACGTTAACAACAAGTTGTGTTATAGTCATTAACTGGACCTTCTTTAAATAAAAATTTAGATATAACCCAAGGTTCAAAACTTTGTCAAGTTCAAGAAATGGATTTTCAGATAGAGCTGTATAGCGTGCTAGTGCTAAAAATACGCAGCGTAATCATTGTTTATTTGTTTCATACTAGCAGCTATAAAAACATATGTTACATAACCTAATGCTGTGTTTTTTGCAGTAGCAATTTATTTTCGCAAGCATTTTAATTAACGAATCTGAGCGCTACTGGCAGTGAAGGAATATTAAATTTTGATGAAAAAACTTGTGTGGACGGAGCACCGGACCACACATCTGAAGTTTTTTTTTATATAGATAGGTCTGACAAATGACTCCACCCCGCCTGATGTTAAGTGACGGTGAAATCCAGACGTGAAGATAGCTGATACAGCAGTTCTACCTGCCACACCAGCCATCCTCACCCTGCCGGCCTGCATGTTGCTTCTTCACGCCTCTTTTAAAGGATCCCAGGTTGTAAGAGGGAGGGAACACGTGAGCGGGCAAAGCATTCCATTTACGGATAGTGCGACAAAGCAATGAGTCACCAAATTTCTTCGTACGCGTTGGAATTGTGGCCACAGTTAGACGGTGACAACGTAGGCCAGCGCGCGTGGTCCTCTGAAGGAAAGGAGAAGGTGGGATAAGAGAGAATAACTCCTCAGAACACTCGCCGTGGTACAGACGATAGAACGCGCTTAGTGACGCCACGTCCCGGCGTAATTGAAGAGGCTCAAGGTGTTTAGTACTTTCTGAAATAACCTAACATTAGGCGGTGCATAAAGCATAGGAGAATGGAGCATCGCATGCATCACTCATATATGTATATGAGTATATATATATATATAAATTGTCACGTGTGACGCTCGTCGCGTTTCACCCTTTGCCGAGTTACCCTACAACTTTCATGCTGCTCGGGAAGAGCTGCGCACGCATCCCACATACACACATATAAATTTATATAGTAGCGTGACGCTTGTGACCAGACCCGTCTTTCCCAGTGGGCCCTTTGGGCAAGTGCCCAATAGGTCCAATAGGTCAAAGACGGCACTGCTTGTGACGCATTGCCGTTTCTTTTGCATGATTTGATTTTTCCATTAACACCCCATCGAAAACAAGTTCGACTTGACAGTTCGACAGTGGGTAATGTAACGTCCGTTACGTTACGGCCTCGCCTTGTTTGGGCAAACTCTTTGTTCATGTAATGCCTACGGCTGGCAGTTAGGTATATTAAAAAGGTAATGTCATGATTTTTAAAGATTTGAAATTGGGAATTTTCTGTCGTTTGATAGAAGATTCCAAGAGATATTCTTCAGGCACCAAATCATACGTTGATAGATTAAGCTCAATTATTATATTCGCCTGATTTCTAATAAAATAACATTTAAAATCTAATTAGTTTTCATTTATAAAGTAACGCTCCCAGGATCTACCCCTTCAGGGTAGATCGCCGCAGTACCATGTTTTAATAGGAGGTCTAATAGGGCCTACTTTTTAGGTAAAATCCAATTATAAAGATCCAGTGGGTACAAGATCTTAATATCAACTCAAATACGCAGATTATCGATAATCAAAGTCCACAGCAATAAAATGTCAATCAGCAGTGCATTACACCCACGTTTCCTGTGCCGCTGTCCTCCCTGACAAACAAACCAAAACCCCAACACGCATCACTCAGGGTTCCCAACTTAGGGGTTTTGCCCCCAGATTTAGGGGCTAGAAGGGTTAAAAGGGACTTTTTAGGGGCAGGAATTTTTTGGGGGCTCTTTTAGGGTCTTTTAACAAAACTTTCAATTAAATCGAAAAACAAAGCGTGTGTTTTCTCTCAGTTTTGTGCGTAGAATGGAACGCACCACGATATGAAACGTCTGAACTCACTGTGTGGCAGGTTGTTTCCTAAGGCTGTATGGACTAAAGTTCTTTGCCTTCCACCAATCAAAACAGCTAAATAAGATTTAACAGCCTGTCAGCTCATTTTCGTTTGATTTTCCATTCGGAAAATGTATTTATTCAATAAAATAATTTACTGTAACTAAATATGTAACGTTTTTATTTATGAGCAACGAAAGAATTTAGGTAATAAGATAAGTAGGTACATATAAATTTCTATATTTAGGGGATTTTAGGGGAATTTAAAAAATACTTAGGGTAAAATTTTGGTAAGGTTTGGTAACACTGGCATCACTCAGCTGTCTCGCAGAACGTGACTCCTGCGCATCTATCCGATGCACATTCGAAATTCGGCAACCACCTCTATCACGCCTAATCAAAGTTGAAATTCGCATACAAAAAATTAATCAGTTGGAGTTATTGTTGTGTCGATGTGCAATTTTGGATCATAAAATTTGGTAATTTCGGAGGGAAACCGCGATGGATCTGTCATCACGGTGCTGCCCTTTATGGCCACAAATTATACAGTGTCTGCGCTTGCGCATGCGTTTCGCGCACTAAAATCCGACGCGAAATTAAAGTCTCTTCCGTCTAAACTCACGTCAATTGCTATCTTATTAGTGCACAAGTTTTATTGTTTAAATTGCCATCTTGGGTTACTATTAGGATTTCGTAATTAGAAAGAGGAAGCTAATCCAGCCATATATATATCTTTATATATATAATTCTTCTGTGAGTGTGTATGTCACTGAACTTCTCTTAAACGACTGGACCGAGTTTGATGAAATTTTTTGTGTGTGTTCAAGGGGATCTGAGAATGGTTTAGATTCACAATTTTGTCCGCTGGACAATGTTTTTTTAATTAATTTTTAATTTATTAGTAGTTGTTGATTTTGGAATGTTTTACATTGGATCCGACAGACGGCGCTACCATACTAGACAGGACAACGTCTGTCGGGTCCGCTAGTATATATATATATATACTAGCTGACCCAGCGAACTTCGTACCGCCCTAAAAAAATAGGGGTTGTCCAGCGGACAAAATTGTGAATCTAAACCATTCTCAGATCCCCTTGAACACACACAAAAAATTTCATCAAAATCGGTCCAGTCGTTTAAGAGAAGTTCAGTGACATACACACTCACAGAAGAATTATATATATAAAGATATATGATCTGTTTTTAAGTATATGATTTGAGGAGATCGATGGCGTTGTAGGTAGTGTTAAGTCTGCGGTCATAGAAGTTAAGCAACTTACGTGAATGCTGTTTATAGGATGGATGTCTTAGACCCGTATTACAGAATAACAACTAAATGTTGATCTTTACTTGAAGACAGTTAGAAGAGGATGTCACTATGTGCTATATATAGAGACATACCTTTCTAACTATGCTCAAGACTAGATCAATCACTGAGGATCTTTTTACAATACAGGCCTAAAAGTCTTATTTCAAGTTCCATTTATTAGTACTTTCCAATCAGCACTGAGTCCATAACATAACATCTTCTTCTCATTCTGTCCATTGAGAATCCAGCATTGGGAATATTAATAGCCCTTTTACAAAATTGCGCCGCTGCCGTACTGATCGGCGCGTAGGTAGATTTGTCTAGTATATATTGCATTTTACCGGTGATGTTTCAAGTCTTATAAAATAATTATTAATGAACTAATTATAAAAATATATACATATTTCAGTAGTTCAATAATGGTAAATTAGTTTTATTAAATTTTTTTGATAGTTTTCGGAGTCTTTATTGATAGATTATTAACGACGCTTGTACGCCGGGTAACATGGTGTCGCCGACTCGAGAAGTCCCGGTTTCGAATCCCGGTGGGTACAGATGTTTGTGTGATGAATACGAGCATTTAGCAGTACTCCAGTCATGGATGTTTCATATGTATTTCTATATAAATATACTTATATATGTACAATGGTGCCAATTCTGGCGTGATTCTCTAAACTTAAATCTAAATTTAACATCAGTCTCTCCTTTTCATTCTGTATAGAGAATAACAAGGATACACTGTTGTCAAATTTAAGTTTAGGTTTAGAGAATCATGTCAGAATTGATACCATTATATGTATTCTATCCGTTACCCTAGTATCCCAAAACACAAGCCTACAGTGCTTACTTTGGGGCTAGGCTAATTGGTGTGAGTGTTGGAAATATTTATTTATTAATATATTCAGTCCCCGTGATTAAAAAAATATAATGACGAACTGTGCCCTTAGCACAAACCAATATCGAATTCGTATCGTTTGCGAGTACGAAATGTCATTGTCAAATGTGTACTGATTTTTAGTTCTCGTTACGTACTTTGTGCCGCTGCTGTTCAAGTTTCCATACAAAATTTGACATTGACATTTCGGTTTACAAACCATTCGAATTCGATAATGTTCGTGCTAAGGGTACTGAAATCGGTCAATAAGTTTGGAATACCTAAAGAATAACGTGAATACATACCTCCTCATGCGTTAACATAGTTTCAATAAACTGCAAAGCCACGAAGTTCACGTTTCCCTGTTGGCACTCCGTTGACATAAACTAACGCCAACTATAGTTTTTCACATCAGCAACAACTTAGCTAACTTTGACAGTACCTAACCGATAATAATATACAATGTGCATAATTTCAAAGTACCCACGTACAGGTGACACCCGACCGCTAGGAAACGGCATCGGAAGGGGCCGCGTGCGACCCGCTTTAATTACCCCTGCTTACCCTACAACTTCGCTCGCCCCCCTCCCCCTTCCCCCACCAGTGCACCAGATAATAAATATGGTCTTCGCACGCACTCATACACCGGCGAGTTGTAATTGACTGTTCTAGGATCAGTTGTTCTCAAAATGTCCTTTGTTTTGTACACTAACTTCGGTTTCATTTAGGATACTGAGTGGTTTATATTTTTGAAGTTAAAATTCTTTTCGGACTTTTCCATTTACCGAAAAATCCTATGGAAAATATGAAACGGAAATGCGTCACGAACGTCACACGACTATATACAGGGCGTCCCACGGCTACCTCACACGGAGGGAAAGTATATTAAATATTGAAGATAGGATATTTTACTGAAAGATGACATCATTTTATTTTTAATAACAACTAGAACCGCATTTACAGATTTTTTTAAAATGGCCTGCTATAACTGGGGTTCAAACTTCTGAGATTTCGAAAAAAAAACACAACATATTTTATGATAACCATCGAAAGGGTTAATCATAAGGATTATTTTTTGCTAAATAAAAATGAAAGGAATGTCTTATTACGTGATAAAAATAATAAAGTGATATACAAACTGTAGTACATATGCTTTCTTTTTGAACTCACAGTTACAATGCGACTGGCTGAAGTTTATAAAAATAATAATTCCAAAATGGAACAGATAAATTTTCAAGCGTCTGTTCTTTTGTTTTTTTTTGAGTTTCATTTTCATTTATTTGCAATTTTTTTGTTAATTTTCTTACCATTGCGTATCAAAATAAAATGGATTTAATGGAAGCTTACTTTATGAACCACAAAGACATATTAGCTTTGCGGTGGTACCTGATAGAGACGTACCTTCTCGATATGAGTTTAAAAGGTTAGTAGATACTTTAAGAAAGTTAGGACGTTTTGGTATGCGCTTACAGAAACCACAGCAGCGAAAGATAAACGTCTACAATGATGAACTCAACATTTTAACTTACTTTGAGGCGTATCCGATTTTATATTAGTTTGTGTTAAATAATTTGAAATAAAATGTTAAATTTAATTACTTTTCTTTCATTTCAAATGCTATGTTAGTAAGCAAAAAATAATCTTCATGATTAACCCTTTGGATATTTATCATAAAATATGTTGTGTTTTTTTTTCGAAATTTCACGAGTTTGATTCCCTGTTGTAACAGGCGATTAAAAAAAAACTGTGAATGCAGTTCTAGTTATTATTAAAAATAAAATGATGTCTTCTTTCAGTAAAATATCCTATATTTAATATACTTACCCTCCGTATGAGGTAGCCGTGGGACGCCCTGTATATATGTATATATATATATATATATGTGTGTGTGTGTATGTGGGATGCAGGCGCAGCTCTTCCCGACGAGCATGAAAGTTGGAGGGTAACTCGGCGAAGGCTGAAACGCAACGAGGATCAAGATCGTCACTCACATATACGAGTATATATGAGTGATGCGTGCGATGCTCCATTCCCCTATGCCTTATGCACCGCCTATGTTAGGTTATTTAATGTAAGACCTGTGCCCCAGCAATGGGGACATTAATAGGCTGATTTTGATGATGATAGTATTTCTTTACTGTAGCTGTTATTTCGTTGATGCTTTTCCTTGCATGTTTTTGTTTTGTATATATGTTTGAGGTGTTGGTTTCTTATTGTTTGTTTAGTGTTTAGTCAGTAGTTTTGAGATTCTGTGCTCTGTCAGAAATGAGAACTTTTGTCTTAAATTTTTTTCAAGTAAGCGTTCCTCTTGAGGAGCTCGATGGCGCTGGTGGTTAGCACGTTCGGCTGCGATGGTTGAAGTTAAGCAACTTTCGCAGTGGTCGGTCATTGGATGGGTGACCAAAAACTTCTATCTCGAGTTCCTCCGTGCTTCGGAAGGCACGGAAGGCAGATGCAGCCGGGACCAACGGCTTACCGTTGGTCCCGGCTGCATCTGCAGTCGTTAGTACTCGCCAATCTGCACTGGGCCCGTATGGTGGGTGATGTCCCAATATCCTTATTCCATCCATAGAGAAGGCCTGTGCCCCAGCAGTGGAGACATTATTAGGCTGATGATGATGATGAAGCGTTCCTCACCTCAGAGAGAGGTAGGGCATAGCGAATTTCTCGCTGGAATTGGAGCCCCATTTGGGGAAGTTAAAGCTTACAGAAGATCAGAGTAAAATAATACTTTGGTGGTTTTGTGTTTCTGTCGGTGAATAACGTTTCAGACCTCCATGGGATAGAGGATTGAGTCAGGGTATATAGGCAACGGAGGCAATGGTGGCCGCTTACTATCATGTGTATGTTGTGTATATGTACATTAACATAAAAAAACGAGTGTGCTTATGACCACACGACTGAAGTGAAACTTCTTTAGCTCCATCTGTACGTATATTTATATACACGTATATATATATATACGTGTGTGTGTGCAGTACAGACATGTACGAACATATACATAGCTAATAATGAAATAGAGAAAAAAAATGTGCGAACGCACTGCTGTCTCTTGCTTATATCCCATTCAACTCCCGTTCGCCACGCCGCAACAAACTTTTCGTAACGCGTGACGCATTCGCCAGCTTACCCCTGTAACGCGCGACGCATTCGCCAGCTTACCCCCTGTAACGCGCGACGCATTCGCCAGCTTACCCCCTGTAACGCGTGACGCATTCGCCAGCTTACAAACCACGCGTGCGTAAAGAAGCTTCACTTCCAAAAAATTAAGAACTGAAATCTCTCAGTTAATTTGTGGTCCGTCTGAAAGTAACACCATATATGTCATTTCCTCGTTAGGTCCAACTGTAGGATTCTAAGTAATAATTCATCATTTTTAAGAATTGAAAAAAAAAAATATTTACAATAAAATACAACACCTTTACTGGACAGAGTACCGTTACACTTCGAAAATCCGAATAATAATAATTCCTAAGGGCGACTTTCCTTTTTTTGTCAAACTTCATGACAACTAACCTAACACTACAACAGTCATTCACAAGCACAACACTAATAAATTTAAAGAATTTAAATATTATAACGTTAAATAATCAAAATTCACAAGTAGCAATTTTAATTTAAAGACATCTAGTAAAGTATAAATCAGAATATAATCACTTATTTTAAATATTTTATTATTGTTTCTCTAACGGAAATGCGAGATGGCGCTTCGAGTATTTGCATAAAATGTGAATTTATAAGCTATAATACAAAAAAAATAATGCATAACATACAATATTCAAACATTTATAAAACATTTGGACATTAACAAACGGACGACCTCCGTGGTCGAGTGGATTGTACGCCGGGTTTCATGGTGTCACCGACTCGAGAGGTCCCGGGTTCGAATCCCGGTGGAGGCAGATGTTTGTGTGATGAATACGAGCATTTGTACTCTAGTCATGGATGTTTAATATGTGTATATCAAAAATGTCTTATTTAATATTGAGAGTTGTCAAAAAGTTGTACGTCAAAGGAATTATTAAATGAAACTCGCTAATATATTCTTTTCGGGCGTTTCCCATATTTTAAATTCTACGTCGTCAGAATTAAGCGTGTTTCGTTCAATAAGTGGTGTGCGTGAAATATTAACAAAAAAGGAATATAATTAGGTATTATTTGTAAGTATGGAGTTTGAGCATCGCTGACCACATAACACGGGGCCTCGGATCCAGCGAATTATGGACGACTCGCTCCCTACACTATCGCTCGTGTGCCGTGATTACCCAATGGTGATGGTACAGCTTAATGACACACTTATTTTGCGACTGGCTTGCATTCAGCTTGCCCTAACCGACTCTGTTGATGCCCGGAGTATGTAATTCAGGAATGCGAAACTAATTACAAAAAAATTGCACACCTCTGAAATAAAACTTCTTTTCTTCAATAACCTAACATTAGGTGGTGCATAAGTGTCGCCGCATACGGGCCACACGTCACAGCCACAAACGCAGCCACGAGAAGCTAGAAGCGGCTACTAAAGTGGCTGAAGCGCGCGACAGCGGCCGACTAAGGTAAGGGAGAAAGGGGTGGGGAATCGCGCGAGTGACGTGTGGAGGCGTTTTGTATCGGCGCATTAAGTGGCCGGTGCGGGCCACAAGAAGCGAGCAACGACGATTTGTGGCGTGTGGCGGCCACCGGCGTACCGTGTATGGCGAGTCCATATAAAATGTATGAAAACTACAAGAAATATGCCGGTGGCAGCGTTTTGTGGTTGTGGTCGGTGGCCCGTGTACGGCGACACTAAGAGTTACGCAAAATTACGATTGAGTCATTTGTAAATATTATTAATATGTACCTAACTAGCTGACCCAGCGTACTTCGTACCGCCATAAAAAAAAGGGTTGGTGGTAGAAGGGTGAAAATTTTGAGTTGTATGTATTTTTTAATGTATTTTAATGCCACATTTAAAAAAAATTATATAGTTTGCTAGTGTGAAATGTCATTGTCAAATTTTCTTTGAGTACGCTTAGAAAATCTACACCACAATCTATATTCCGACAACGAATATTATTATAATTAACTAGCGGCCCGCCCTCGCTTCGCTTCGGTGTAGAGCTGAAGTGTAGACTACAGTTTTTGTTCTCAGGCTTGTATTATACAATGACATTCATGTATGAATCTTATTATACCTGCATGCAAAGTCTCAGTCCGATCGGTTTAAAATTGACAAAGTTTCATACAAACTTTCATTCCCCATTTTATCCCCTTGGGGGTAGAATTGATCAAAATCCTTTCTTAGCGGATGCCTACGTCATAACATCTACCTGCATGCCAAATTTCAGCCCGATCCGTCCAGTGGTTTGGGCTGCGCGTTGATAGATCACTATGTCAGTCAGTCACCTTTGAGTTTTATATATATAGATAACGAACCAGAAACATAGTAAGAAAAGTGCGAATTTTCGATCGAAATTTCGTTTTTCATTGAATTAGAGTGGGCCCCCTGTTCTGTATTGTATGATGAAAGGCCTCACTGAATTATGTCATCATTGTTTTAGATTTCCACGTTACGAAACTTTACTCTATCTGGTAAATGGCATTAGACCATAATATATACGCAATGTTTATATTTTATTAGTAAATTTAAATCAAACCTTATGCAACGCGCTTGATTGGCGTTTAAATAGGTAATATTATGGCGTTTGAGAAAATGGAGCAGTTGAGTACAGTCAACAACATATAAGCAAACAAGTTTTATTTATTTATTTATTCAAGTAAAACATGCAGGCTTACAGAATAATCCAAAACGCCGGCAAGTCATACATAATAAATATTAACAATCATAGATGGTATTCATTAAATTCAATAAAATTGAGAAAAAGAGATAATCAAATAATAATAATAACAAAAAAAATCAGTAATTCCAAATAGATAGGTAATGTCAAATAGTACTTAACAGAAACAGAGTCAAATCACCCATTGTAAAAGTACACACATCAAAAGTGTCTAGGGATCAACATATATTTTTGCAATAACTTTTCTCCTGATTGATATTAATTAAAATTTTCTTTAAGGATTCATCAAATAAAGTGTTTTCGTTTGTCACAGTAACGATAAACCAAGTCACCTTTGCATTAATAAAGAAATTTGCCATTTTCCTAATAAAGGGATTTTTGACATTTGAACCACTAACACAAAAGTTCGAAAAAAAGACTGAAATAACAGTTTTCTCTAAAATTTTATTGGGTAACTTAAACAATTAATAATCCGTATTTCTACCGCGAACACTAACAACACAAGAACATCGGTTTGGCATACTCAAAATGAGTTCATCCAAATCACGCTGTGGAATGGCCGCCCATGTTCGTTGCAACAACAAAAAAAGGTCTTCTTGCGACTGGATACCCTCCATATTCGGCAGAGCTCTTCTCTGTAGCATATCCCATGTATGCTCAATCGGGTTCAAGTCTGGCGACTGAGCAGGCCAGGGCAGGACATTGATGTTAGCTGCGACGAGAGTCTGTCTTACAACTCTTGCGGTGTGCGGTCGTGCATTATCATGCATTAACTGAAATAAGGGACCGATTTGCACTTGTAGAGGAACGATGACGTCTGATACAATCGTCTCAGCATAAATTTGAGCGTTGAGGTTGCCTCTGATCCAAATCAACTTAGTTCTTCCGCCGATCCAAATACCCGCCCATACCATGATGGTTCCACCACTATAAGGATGAACTTCCTGGCAGGATTTTAATCGCTGTTGGCGTCCAGGGGTTCTCCAGTGTCGTATACGTCTTGTATCCGGTCTCATACCAAAACGAGACTCATCAGAAAAGCACACGAAACGCCATTGTTCTTCTGCCCAATTTCTGTGTTCAAGAGCCCATTGATATCGAATCCTACGATTGTGCATTGCTATAGGTGGTACCCGTAGCGGTCTTCGGGAATGAAGGTTCACTTCATGCAAGCGGTTTCTGACTGTTTGGTCGCTAATTAAGTTCCCTGAAGAGTGATGAAGCCTCACGGCTAACATCATGGCGGTTATTGTTGGAGCTCTTCGAGTTAAGATTTGAATGTATCGGTCTTGTCTCCGTGTGGTGCAGCGATACCGTCCTCCATGGCGCTCAGCCACGGTACCAGTGCTTCGGTATCGTGTCCAAAGTCGACTGATAACACTCTGACTTGTATTCAGAGCTAAAGCCACAGTACGTTGCCGGGAACCAGCTTCTATCATTCCCACGGCTCTGAGCATTTCTTCCCTGCTTAAATGACGTCGCCGCTCCATAATAACGTTGGTTTTAATCAGTAGTAGGGAAACAGTAGCACTAATAATGTCTTCAATGCGTTGTATGTTTTTATAGGGAAAATATTGACAGCTGATTTTCATCTTTTACTCGAATTTGATTCACAGTTCCTGATTCAAATTATGAAATGCACCAAAAAGGATCCATATAAATTTATAAAATCATAAATTTATTACAAAGCCACATCTCAATCTCAAGAAATCCGCATAAAAATGCTTGATCCCTAGACACTTTTGATGTGTGTATTATTAATTAATATTATACTAAAATAGTTAATTATGTCAAATCAATAAAACAATTACTAATGTCATATCTAATGTCAACTAAGAACAGATAATATCAAATATACTAATTTAATAAATAATGGCATGCCATTTTAGTTATAAAAAAAAAAGGAATTGTCAATCAATGAGCTATTTTGTCAAACCATCAGCGAATAAGTCGATTTTAAATATTCTCGGACGTTTTTTTTTTAAAGATAGGTCTGACAAATGACTCCACTCCGCCTGATGTTAAATGACGGTGAAGTTCAGACGCGAAGATAGCTAATACAGCAGTTCTACCGGCCACACTAGTAATCCTCACCCTGCCGGCCTGCATGTTGCTTCTTCACGCCTCTTTTAAAGGATCCCAGGTTGTAAGAGGGAGGGAACACGTGAGCGGGCAGAGCATTCTATTTACGGATAGTGCGACAAAGAAATGAGTCACCAAACTTCTATGTACGCTTTGAAATAGTGGCCACAGTTAGTCGGCGGCAATGTAGCCATTTTGTAGCAGTACGAAGCTGAAAGGCAGTTAAAGAATTTCGACGGTTTAAGGTCACTTTTTGCTGACTGTACATTGATTTGTATTTTTTACGACTTAATATGGAACCCAGACTCAAAAGGAAAGTGGGTCTTATATCGCGAAATTTTATGTCAAATATAATGTAAATCTTTATACAAGACTAGTGGCCCGCCCTCGCTTCGCTTCGGTGTAGAGCTGTAGTGTAAACTATAGTTTTTGTTCTCAGGCTTGTGCTATAAAGAATGACTTTATTTATATAATTACACGTGCTATTGTGAGTCAACTATAAAAGATAGACATATGCTCTTGCGGGATATTTTTTAGACAATTTCATGTAGAATATTTCCGTCATACATGATTTCTCTGTTACTTTAACCATTAAGGCTGCACCCGCGACGGAAGCTTAAAAAATGGAGTAACTTCTCCCGTTTTCCCAACATTTCCCTTCACTACTCTGCTGCTTTTGATTGTAGCGTGATGAAAAGTTTAATATAACCTGCCCAGGAGTATGAAGAATAATTGTACCAAGTTTCGTTAAAATCCGTTGAGTAGTTATTGTTTCTATAAGGAACATACACACAGACAGACAGACAGACAAAATTTTTACAGATTGCATTTTTGGCATCAGTATCGATCACTAATCACCCCCTGATAGTTATTTTAAAAATATATTTCATGTACAGAATTGACATCTCTACAGATTTATTATAAGTATAGATAAGAAATATAAAATGAACAAATATGAAGTATCTGAATCAACGAAATTGTCAGTTATCAAAACAAGAATTATCTTCATTCGTTTGTGTTTGTTGGACAAGATGGGGGCAGATGTTTGTGTGATGAATACGAGCATTTGTACTTCAGTTATGGATGCATGATATGTATTTCTATATTAATATACTTATATATGTGCAGTATAATATATGTATTCTATCCGTTACCCTAGTATCCCATAACACAAGCCTTACAGTGCTTACTTTGGGGCTAGGCTAATTGGTGTGAGTGTTGGAAATATTTATAACTAGAGGTCGCCCGCGACTTCGTCTGCGTTAACTTACTTTCTTGAAAATCCCTCTGAAACCTATTATTTTTTCGGGATAAAAGTAGCCTGTGTTAATCTAGGGTGTCAGCTAACTTCATACCAAATTGTATTAAAATCGCTCCAGCCGTTTAGACGTGAAGAAGTAACAAACATACACACTCACATACTCACACACTCATAAACTTTCGCCTTTATAATATTAGTATGATTATATTATTATTATTTAGTTAATATTACTTATTATTTATTTTTGATGTAAACAATAACTTTTATACTTTAATTAGAGAGGAAATAATCAAAGTGTTTACAGTGAGTAAATAAATAATATGGTGTGGATTGGCGCTATACCGACAATAGTTTGGTGATATAATGATTTTGTAGGAGCCTTAGTGTCACCGCACACGGGCCACACGCCACAGCCACAAACGCCGCCACGAGAAGCTAGAAGCGGCTACTAAAGTCGCTGAAGCGCGCGACAGCGGCCGACTAAGGCAAGGGAGAGAGGGGTGGGGAATGGCGCGAGTGACGTGTGGCGGCGTTTTGTATTGGCGCATTAAGTGGCTGGTGCGGGCCACAAGAACAACGGCCACCGGCGTATCATGTGTGGCGAGTCCATATAAAATGTATGAAATTACAAGAATAATGCCGGTGGCGGCGTTTTGTGGTTGTGGTCGGTGGCCCGTGTGCGGCGACACTTACTCTGGCCCCATCTCCTACCTCATAGATCTCAGGAACCTTAATTACCGACAGAAACTCATAACCACCACAAGGTACATAATGTCGTTCTTTATATATAACTAGGTAGGCAAATGACTCTACCCCACCTGATGTTAAGTGATGATAAAGTCCAAACGCGAAGATAGCTGGTACAGCAGTTATAAACTGCTACACCAACCATCCTCACCTTGCCGGCCCGCAAAAATGCTTCTTCACGTCTCTCTTAAAGGACTGTATAGTGCCGATGCATCACCAGTACAAATGAGAGAGAGAAAGAAACATTTTATTGACTACATTACATAACAAAACAACATACAAAAAAAACATACTTAATCAATAGAGTAAAGAAAAAAAACAGATAAATTATAGTGTCACTTGTGGTCAATCAGGACCCTGCCTCAGCATAATGCTGCCGCAACACGCCGCTGAAACGTGTCACAGCAGCGCTGGTGGCAGGGCCTGTTATGCCGGTACTTCACACGGCCAATCGCATCCGCCACCCGCAAACTCGACAGCAGTCCATTCCTCTCACTTCCCGTAGTAAAACGTGATATGGATGCATTGCTACCAGTGTTGCCAGGTCACCAGATTTTACAGGAGATCTCCTGTTTTTCTCCTGTTCTACTGTTTTTCTACATGACTCTCCTGTTTTTTTAGATTTCGTTTTTCTTTTTTAAATTGCATGTTGAGTTGCGTTTTCCGTCATTAATAAATGTAGATAACCTTAATAATTATAAAATAAATGTAATTGTCTAAAAAAATAGCCTTTGACGGGCGGCATAAGTCACAGAAACACATTCGTTACTGGTCTTTATCTTGATTTGATTTACCAATTCTAGGGGGGGGGGGGGGGTTCAAATCGGAAAAGTACGCCCTGGCATGTACTGTTTTTCTTGTAGCTCTTTATTTATATATTTATACTTTATTGCAAAAAACAGCAAATGGCGGACATAATGCCATAAAGCATTCTCTACCAGTCGACCAGTAAAAGCGTGAGAAATAAAAATACGGGGGTGCAATAAGGACATATGCTAAGTAAACCAGGTAGGTAATATATATATCAATAGAATACAAAAATATTAAAATATATAGCTCTATTCGATCGTTTGACTCCTGTCAGTAGTGATTGTGATCACCAACAGGCATCTAGGTGGAGTTTTTTACTTGCATGGAAACTCCAGGGATAGGTTTTAGTATAATTTAAATTCTTCATGTCTATAGCTCTTTCCATACATCTCAGTTTTTTTCTATAACGCCTCCCGATTTTTGAAAATCGGACTGGCAACACTGATTGCCACCAATCAAACACGATTAGCCACATGACGTGCCGGCAAATCTGCTTACCGCACTTATAAACTGTTACAGACGGCACGCAATTCCCAAATTGATAAATTAATAGCATCAGAGAAACGAACTTTTTTAAAATGGCTGTTAAGTATACAGTTTCAAGAAACCGAGTTAATACGAGAAAGAAAAGAAAATTATGTTATCTTTAATAGCGGCCGAGATTGAGGCGCAATACCTGCCAAATGCCAACATCTTAATGCACGGAGCCCGTTCAATGGCCCAATAACCCGGGTCTCGAACCCGCGACTGACAAATATCTGTCTAATGGCATCAATAACTCGGTGCAACTTAACTCCGAACGTGTACGTGAGACGCCCTGCGCGCGCGCATATAATGTAGATGAATTGATTGGCTCGAGCCCTTATTGGATTAATTTATGATAATATGTTCGGATCGCGATAGCCAGCCGCGAGTTACGATTAAACAGTTTTTATGTTAATCCGCCATCTTTGTTCGCAGCAGTTGGTATTGGCGGCGTGTGGGCTGTGTGATGGGAGGGAGCGGTGATGAACTTTGGTTATATACATATAAATAACTTTAAAAGTTTTAAGGTATCAACGGTGCGATGGCCTTCCACGACCACATAATATTAAGATATATTTTTAAGTCAAATATACTATGTTAAACTATTTTTTAATAATTATACTGCATTGGTACCATCCCTTATCCTGTTTGAATCTGGTTATTTTGTTGTTGTAATAGATTTTGGGTAAGTGCAAAAAATGAGAAGTATGCAGAACTGACTGCCAACCTTCATTGTTCGAAGAGGCATTAGAATAAGAAGAAGACAACCTCCTGATGATCATGTTACCTGAAAACACACTTACATTACTCTAATAGGGGTGATGACGGGGTACAGTAAACGAAATTCTATTTAGTCCGTCAGTTAGATAATCAAAAAATAATGGACACATATTTTTTCTTTGGGCAATCAACCAAAAAATGGCAAAGTTATAGCGCGTCAAAGTTTGGGAGTAGGGGCTCGTGACGTCACTTTTAAGTGAAAATTGTACCAAAACTCTCTGCAATGTTTATATTATGTGAAAAAAGAAAAGATACGTATCCAATACTTTTTAATGATCTACCTGATAAACGAAGAAAACAAATTAGTCATCATCCCTATTACTATAAGTTGAATGCAATCTAGTTGTATTTTTTATCTGGCATAGAACAATTTAAACTTGTAAGACATTATTAACGGCAGAGAAGTTTGTACCCACGTCACTATATCATGCCCCAATTAGGAAAGACAATCCGCTGCACATGTAATCACACTAATATTATAAAGGCGAAAGTTTGTGAGTGTGTATGTTTGTTACTCCTTCACGTCTAAACGGCTGGAGCGATTTGAATAAAATTTGGTAGCTGACATCCTGGAATAACACATAGGCTACGTTTTACTGCGGGAACATATCCCCAATAACACCGCGGGGCACAGCTAGTATTAGCTAAAGCTAATCGCTGCTCTTATCACCACACGCTACCTTCGTGTATTATAATCGTACAGAAATGGCATATCTGATTTTATGACGAGCGGCATTACCTATGCAGGCACTGCATAGGTAATGCGATGGATTTTGTTCTTCGCCTGTTTAACATCGAAACAAAAGAAAATAGGTACTAGTCCGATTGCGTTTATGATGAGGGTAATTATAACGGACAATGACCGCTATTTTTCTATTTTTCTAACCTAACCTAACATGAGGATAAACAACGAGAAGACGAAATTTTGAAGGTAAATCAATCCTTGATTTTTTTTTTCTTCTCGATCATTTGACTCCTGTCAATAGTGATAGTGATTGTGATCACCAAGAGGCATCTAGGTGGAGTTTTTTACTCGCATGGAAACTCCAGGTAAAGGTTTTAGTATAATCTAAAATAACTGTATATAAAAAACAGTCTATTTATTGTGTAAGTATGTATTAAACGCTATTTAATTTTGTTTTTTCATTGTTTGATGTTTGCTCTTTCCTATGTTTGTCTGCCGTTTTATTGACTGCACGTTCTTTCCAATTGAATCGTAGAGAATGCCATGCTGGCATTAAGTCCACCAAATGTAATGTAAAAGAATTAAAGATTAAATAAATAAATAAAAAACCTAGGGTTACGTAAGCACTTTTTATCCAACACTCACACCAATTAGCCTAGCCCCAAAGTAAGCAATGTACGGCTTGTGTTATGGGATATTAGGGTAACGGATAGAATACATAAACTGTTACATATTTAAGTACATTTATATAGAAATACACATTAAACATCCATGACTAGAGTACTCCTTGAAACGGAGGTTGTCGTATATAGATAACATTCAAATTAAACTATTGAATCGTAAATATACACATCAAAAGTGTCTAGGTATAATACCAAGTACGCAAACACGTACAAAATTGATGTCGATAAAAAGAGTTAATTTTCCAGAATTTAAAAATACTGCAAGTTTTTTTTAAGTTTGATACATAAAATGTAGAGGCACCTACGTTGTTAATAAAAATAATGTTATAAAAAGAAAAATATCTTTATTTTAAATCTCACACACAAACACATTCACACCACACTGCTATGACTGTCATAATCATCAGCCTATTTATGTCCCCACTGCTGGGGCACAGGCCTTCCCTATGGATGGGATAGGGAGAATGGGCCATGGCCAGACGAGACCCACCACGCGTGCCAGGTGCGGATTGGTTTCTACTAACGACTGCAGATGCAGCCGGTACCAACGGCTTAACGTGCCTTCCGAAGCACAGACGAGCTCGAGATAATAATAAGTTTTTGTCAGCCATCCAATGACCGACCATTGCGAAAATTGCTTAACTTTCATGCATTTCTGCTATGACTGTAGTTAAACCCTATCTGTGACGAAAAAATACCTACCTATTTTTTTTTATTAAATCTTTGCACTTGTCTTAAGGCTAAGATTGTAAAATTATCCAGCCATTCCATTTTTTTTCTCTTGTATATGTAATTATTTGTATTAAAGAAAGAAAGAAAGAAAAACATTTATGGACGACATACATTAACAGTTACAATAAATACACATAAAACATAACACAAAATGTCTATCGTCAACTAGGCCCCACCTCAGCATAATGTTGCAACGGCAAAAATGGATTGCCGCTGCAACGCTGATATTCTGGAGGGACCTAATTTGGACATCAAAGGACGGAGACACACGACAATCACTTAATATACAAATAAGAGAAGTTATTAATATTAAAACAAAAAACTTAATCTAAGAGGCTGTGTAGGCTTAGCTCTTTGTCTTCGGACACACAATAAGAAGAGGGGAAAAAAACATTATTTGTGTTATCCATTTTAGGGAAAAAATGGAGACAAGACTACATGTAATGAAACCACGTCATCGGACCATTATTATTGTTTTTTTATTTATTATCTGTGTCATCAACCTTAGGCCCTGCCAGAATTATCAGCGCTGCAGCAGCCCTGGTGTTGCTGTAGTATTAAGCTGAGGCAGGGACCTAGTTGGCCTATTTTGTTCTTTTTTATTTATGTAAATCAGACTGTGTTTAAGGCTAATAAATTTATTTCTATTCTATTTCTATACAGTATGAATCAGACATCGTTACGTTCGCATCAACAATGCCGTTCGACAAAATATCATTCAAAATTCAATTCAGTAAGCTCCCTTCCATCACCACGGGGCAAAAGTTACAGCGTTCGTGAGCCCAGCCCGCGATCTGCATACGGCTGTAAACTGTAAGACAGATTTTGAATAGTGGAATGTAAACCAGCCCCGATGAACGGGGGAAGCGGCCTGTAAATATCCGTGCATATTTGATGGTGCTTTCGCTGCGCTGTGTACACGAAACAGGGTTACTGTTTCCCCTTCCTTATACTGTGGACTAATCAATAGGGGTGATGACGGGGTACAGTAAACGAAATTCTATTTAGTCCGTCAGTTAGATGATCAAAAAATAATGGACACGTATTTTTTCTTTGGGCATTCAACCAAAAAATGACAAAGTTATAGCGCGTCAAAGTTTGGGAGTAGGCGCTCGTGACGTCACTTTTAAGTGAAAATTGTACCAGAACGTGACGTCATGCGACTTTTCAAATCAATATATCTCTGCAATGTTTATATTATGTGAAAAAAGAAAAAATACGCGTCCAATACTTTTTGATTATCTACCTGATGAACGAAGAAAAAAAATAGTCATCATCCCTATTATAATTATTGCAGTGAACTAACTACATTGATGTGGAAAGAGTGGAGATCTACTTTCTTGTGGTTCTGTAGTCAAAAGGTGAAAATCTTCTTCCATATATTACGTGTAAGAAAAATAACGCAAACCCTGAAAGTAGTTTGTTTGGAATAAGCTTCATTCCCCGTAGCATGAGCACCACAATTTAAATGATATCACATTTTAAATAGCGTCTAACTGTCAAACTCCATAGTAATTTGACAATTGAGCATGATAATAACGCGATATATATCGTGCTCATGCTTGGGGGGCTGAATCGAATTCGATAAAAAAGTTTCTTTTATAGATAGGTCCGACAAATGACTCTACCCCACCTGATGTTAAGTGAAGGCGAAGTCCAGACGTGAAGATAGCTGATACAGCAGTTCTACCTGCCACACCAGCCATCCTCACCCTGCCGGCCTGCATGTTGCTTCTTCACGCCTCTTTTAAAGGATCCCAGGTTGTAAGAGGGAGGGAACACGTGAGCGGGCAGAGCATTCTATTTACGGATAGTGCGACAAAGAAATGAGTCACCAAATTTCTTTGTACGCGTTGGAATTGTGGCCACAGTTAGACGGTGACAACGTAAGCCAGCGCGCGTGGTCCTCTGAAGGAAAGGGGAAGGTGGAATAAGAGAGAATAACTCCTCAGAACACTCGCCGTGGTACAGACGATAGAACGCGCTTAGTGACGCCACCGTTACGGCGTAATTGAAGAGGCTCGAGGTGTTTAGTCACCTCCTCATAGGCTATGATGCGGATTGCGCGCCGCTGTAACCTATCCAAAGCATCGAGCAAGTACTAAGTAAGTAAGTAAAAAATAAATAAATGACAATAATATTTATCATAATTAAACAAAAGAATATGATACATAAAGCAAGGTAATAAGGGCTGTTTTTAAATGCAATGGAACATGAAATTATTTTACATAAAAAAAAAATGATGTGGTGTCGTGGTGTCGTGGGACACCAGGTAGGAACGAAGTTCCTTCGGCTAATGAAGAATCGACACAAATTGCAAACTCGCTTGTGTATGCGACTGTCGCGCCTGCGCACGTCTCATTTAACGGTTTTATTCCACGCACTTTTTTCCACGGATTTTTTTCTTACGGTTTTACTATCACATTTTTTTCAGTTCGGTCGCGCAGCAAAATCCCTATCCCCTCCAAGCCTGCCGTAAGGAACTTTCGTTCCAAAAAAATTATAGCCAGGTAGGCAACGACTCTGATGTTAAGTGGTGAAAGAGTCCAGACGCGAAGATAGCTGGTACAGCAGTTAACTGCCACAAAAAGCATCCTCATCTTGCCGGCCAACAAGACATTGAGATATCACTGGTTAAACTGATCAAATAAAAAAAATGGTTGCCTGTAAAGTCGGTTTTACGGGCGAAGATTTTACGTGACAACGTCTTTTTCTCGGTAGAATATTTATTGATATGAATATAATTAAATTGCACAATAGGAACAAGGAATTGAATGAAAATAAGAATTGCACAAATTTTAACTATAGAAATATATTTTGTTTACTAAAACATTGTACATGTAAACTTAAACTTAACACGAGAGACTCATCGTAACGTTACCGAGCGTTACACTTTTTCATAAGTGACTCCCAGCCGCAACCTAATTTAAGACGTTGTCACGTCAAAATACTGAAATTGATTTATTTGCATATTTGTAACAAACTGCTTTCAGGGTATGCGTTACTGCTTTATGTTGTCTATGTTTAAAGTTTTAGTGAGTTTTTTGTTACATTGAAACCACTGGTTTTAATGTTTTGTCTTTATTCTATACTAGTGGCCCGCCCTCGCTTTGCTTCGGTGTAGAGCTGTAGTGTAGACTATAGTTTTTGTTCAAAGGCTTGTATTATACACAATGACCTTTTTTCATAATAATTATAAACCTACCATTCCAAGTAAAAAATTCGTTGCGTAGTTTAGGACCCGTTGTACCGAATGCAACATTGCTCTGCTGTTCCGATTTGAACCCTAACTTATTTGAAAATATACTATAGCGTATATTAATCAGTGATAATGTAGCATTCAAATGCTGATAGAATTTTTAAAATCGGTCCAGTACTTTTTGAACCATTCGTTACAAACATACTAACATACAAACCTTTCCTCTTTATAATATTAGTATAGATATATTTGTCTAGGTAAGTATTACACATTATCATTACACAAACAAGATGGATTTCTTTAAAAAAAATGGGTGCGTGTACTTATGTAGGCGCGTGAGAAGTTATCCTTCTTTGGCATCGTTTAAAATTAGTTTTTAATTGCATGCAAATAATTAATTACAATAAATTAATAAAAAGTCTGGAAAAGGACACAGTCAATAAAGTTCAGTTTTAATTTGAAAAAATAAATAAATAATCAAAATATTCAATTAAAATCGCTACTGAATATAATTTATTAGAACATATGTGATTTGCACTTGTATGAAACTCAAACACGTATTCCGAATATACAAACTAGAAACATGTGGATAAATATTATAAATATGAATACCTATAACTGTTACTTTATTACAAAAAATAAAGATGTGGTTTTTGGTTCTACTACACCAATGGTCAAGAGATGGCGCTGTAGTCTCCTGAATCGCGCTTTGGTTCCGTTGTTTCAGATTAATAAATATTTTTGATAGGCCTTCACAATGCAGTCGTTAGCACCCACTAAATAGAGATTCTATTTCCATTTTGTTGGTAGATTTTCTTAATGTGCGGTAAACACAAAAGTACAATTTACAAAAATTTTGTGTTACAGTGATGCGCGCGCATCTTAAAATTTCACTCTCATCGTTTTTTCAAAACGCGCCTAAAGAAGTATAACTTCAAAAATATAAATAGTATTGACTTCGTCCAGAAAAGGGTACCTATTTAAATAACATGACCTTTAGATCAATTTCCCTAGAATGAACGGAAATTATTAGACGAAGCCACAGTTCTAAAGTAAGGTCCGTTGAAGCATAAATTGGAATACTTATACAAGCATTTACATATTGTACGTATAACATTGCACGTACAGAGCAGAAAAAAGGTATTGATCAATTGCTGTAGTCAAACCTATTCGCCTGCAATAAACTTAAAATATTTTTACAATATGTCGACCGAGGAATCACTAACCCTGATAATTACAGTTTTTACTAGTTTCTATTTCTTCAGACTTTTATATAAATACCCGTAGACTTTATGAGCTTAATACTTTAAATATAAAATGTTGAGGGTTATGAATAAATGATTACTATCTTTATATATATAATTCTTCTGTGAGTGTGTATGTCACTGAACTTCTCTTAAACGACCAGACCGATTTTGATGAAATTTTTTGTGTGTGTTCAAGGGGATCTGAGAATGGTTTAGATTCACAATTTTGTCCGCTGGACAATGTTTTTTTAATTAATTTTTGAATTTATTAGTAGTTGTTGATTTTGGAATGTTTTACATTGGATCCGACAGACGGCGCTACCATACTAGACAGGACAACGTCTGTCGGGTCCGCTAGTCTAATATATAAAATTCTCGTGTCCCGGTGTTTGTGGTTAAACTCCTCCGAAACGGCTTGCCCGATTCTCATAAAATTTTGTGTGCAATATGCATATGGGTAGGTCTGAGAATCAGACAACATCTATTTTTCATCCCCCTAAATGTTAAGGATAATCCACCCCTAAATTTTTTTTTTTTCATTTTCAGATTTTTTATTTTTTTAAATTTTTGTATGATACATCATACAAAAATACATACAACCCTAAATTTTCACCCTTCTACCACCAACCCCTATTATTTTATGGCGGTACGAATTTCGCTGGGTCAGCTAGTTATTATATATTATTATTATTTAAAAAAGTATTGACGCATGAAAGAAGACTTTGAAACTGAAATTATTTGTTTCTTAGGTTTTCATCCCATTTATTTATTTATTAACGTTTCGCATCCTTTCCAGGTAGCGTCGTCTGAATTATTTCAGTCTAATTAATTAGATTAATTAACTCAGACGACGTATCCTCCACGACGATGCATTTATTTATTGACATTTTCCAACCTGAACAAATGCTTCATCATCATCGACCCATGCTCGTCCACTGCTGGACATAGGTCTCCCCTAATGCACGCCACTGCTCCCGATTTTCTGCCACTCTCATCCAGCCCACTCCAGCCACTACGAATGTCATCATCCCATCTTGTCTCAGAGCGTCCCACACTACGTTTACCGAGTCGCGGTCTCCACTCAAGAACTTTACGGCTCCATCGGCCGTCAGTTCTGCGGCTAATGTGACCAGCCCACTGCCACTTCAGTTTGCTAATTCGGTGGGCTATGTCTCTCTGGTTCTCTGTCGGATTACATCATTTCTGATGCGGTCCTTCAGGGATACTCCGAGCATATAACAAAACCGTAAGGCGATTTGTACATTTCGATGTTCCCCATTGTGGTACTAATTACAGACAAAACTCTTTTTTC
The DNA here is from genome assembly GCA_902850365.2 of Chilo suppressalis. Lineage (NCBI taxonomy): Eukaryota > Metazoa > Arthropoda > Insecta > Lepidoptera > Crambidae > Chilo > Chilo suppressalis. The sequence continues at coordinate 2,204,977 of OU963899.1, read as the reverse complement.
GTAGGGTCTGCTAAAGAAATTAACAAACTAGTAACTTTCCCCCAACTTGACTTATAACTAATAATAATAATAACTTATTTGTTTCTTAGGTTTTCACGCACATCACTCATTAAATAAAACTAGTTTTTACGGGTTAATGCACGAAACTTTATTTATTTATTGACGTTTCGCAGCCTTTTCAGGTCTGCATCGTCAGAATAATGATTTTTTATTTAAAATTGTCGAGCTACCTTCGAAAGACTTATATTGAGCGTTCGGTTATTTCATTGGAAGATTTTTAAAATTTTATTGTCTATGTATGAATTTATTATTTAATTTACTTAATAAAGTATTTTATTTAAAATTCTTGTTTGTAATTTTGAGTTTATTTATTTGACCTTAACTACTGAGCGGCGGTTCGTTCCTCGAATGAGGCGCGAGGCTATTGAGATTAAAAAATATCCAAATTTCAATAGGGAAGATGGTTGGTATATACCACCAGCTTGGGAACCTATTATACAGGAGATAAAATCCCAACCCCGAGCACACACTGCAAGACCATCAGATACTATTAGTTCTTTTTGTTTGCATAATTTAACATAAGAAGGAGATAGAAAGCCTTTCTTGAGTTTGTTTCGCCGGTTCTTCTCAGGAAGGTCTCCCAATTTTGGAACCGGTGGTAGTTTACGGTAGTTAGGGTCAAATAAATAAACTCAAAATTACAAACAAGAATTTTAAATAAAATACTTTATTAAGCAAATTAAATAATAAATTCATATTTAGACAATAAAATTTTAAAAATCTTCCAATGAAATAACCGAACGTTCAATATAAGTCTTTCGAAGGTAGCTCGACAATTTTAAATAAAAAAACATTATTCTGACGATGCAGACCTGAAAAGGCTGCGAAACGTCAATAAATAAATAAAGTTTCGTGCATTAACCCGTAAAAACTAGTTTTATTTAATAATAACTTTATTGCTTAAAAAACTGTGTACAATTATTATTATTTTACTAAACCACAAATACTTAAAAATATCTTAGTCAGTTCTTGGTTTGCGGATTCTCAAACTGCCTAGCTCAATTAATGCATGCTTTAAGCGTCGCTTGCTGCTATATTTCAATTATCTCTAGTCTTATTACTTTCCTGTATTTTTCACTTGGCACTGCTTGTATGGTTTCAGCGACGAGCTTTGTATTGTTAGTCATATGCGAAAGCGTGTTAATGGTGTCTAGATTTACATTTAGTAAATTGCTGTTAAAAAAACACTGTACGTTTTCCGAATAAAAGAAAAGAAAATAAAATAGCCCTTTCCATAGCTCTCTGAGCGACTTTAAACTGGTGGACCAGTCCAGCTGTGAGTGTCCACGTCTCAGCGCCGTATGTCATAACTGGGAGGACGCACTGGTCGAAGACTTTCGACTTAAGACATTGAGGGATGGGTGATGAGAAGACGTCTGAATTATTTCAGACTAATTAATTAGATTAATTAATTCAGACGACGTATCCTCCCCGATGACGCAATTATTTATTGAAATTTTCTATCCTGAAAAAAATGCTTAACGTCAATAAATAAATAAATCAGGGCATCTATACTGTTGAAACTTGTTTTATGAAATTATTTATATCCCTCCCCTCCCTAAACTTCACGCTAGCAAAATGGTAGAGTACCTTTTCGATGTCATTCCTACTGCTGGAGATTTAGTCCTTCCTTGTATGAAATGTTGTACATATTAGCGACATCTATTAAAAAAAATCAACTTACATGAATCACATTTAAGCGCACCTAGCGACATCTATTGTAAAAAAAATGAATTTTCTTCGCGATAAAGCTGCCACGTGGACGTCCTAGATAGAAACTATTACTATGTTTCGTCCAATATATTGAAAGTCAACAACCTTTCCAATTTTATTGTGTGTCATGATGCGATCAGCCCACGTGTTTAACCTGAAGCAAGTGTAACATTTTTTACTCATACAAAAAAAAGTGTACAACGCCGCTAAAGAAGTTTTCACTTCAAAAACACAAAATGAATCAAACAAGCACACTTTAAACAATGCTCTATCCATTTACGACCAGTATGGAACATGTATGGACCAGTGTGCCTCTAGTCCTTGTTCAGTTAGATTTCACTCCGCAATAGGTGCTTCAAATTTGTGACAACACGAGGCCTCTGTAAGTTTGGCGAAGTTACTGTCTGCACATACTTACATTGTGGCGCGCAGCCGGCCTTGGAATTCACGAAGCACACTGCAGGCCGGCAAAATGGTGCAGCCACATCGACCAGGATTAAAAGTTCTGAATGAATTTTTAAAGAAACATGAAATACTTTTACATCTTAACGGTTCAAAGCATCCGTTTTGAAGGCATAAGAACATTGATATTATTTGCAATATGCAGTTGAATTTCAATGATTATCGAAGTTATATTCACAGAGATTGATTTAACTGATACTGGTGAAATGAAAGGCAAAATACTAACGCATTCATTCACCCAATCTACAATAGCACAAAGTGGTAGATGGCCATTAGGCTATTACTACCCTTGTGGTTCTGTCTATAGGGAAAGCCGGTTTTTCATCAACTGGGACATGATTAGACTCATTAAGATGTGTCCACATAAATGTGTGCAGAAAAATATACTTATGATTTTTTTTTTTTTTTTTAGCATTTAACTGCTAGATGTTTAAATCTAAAGAAAAGTTTACTAGAAAAAAATCCACGCGGACCAGGCAGCGGACGGGACTCGAACCCGCATCCTTCGCTATCCGGGCGAATGCACTGACCATTATGCTACCACAGCCCTATTAGCCGCGTCGAATTTTCCTAGCCTTAAGCTGCAAGGCAGCGCCATCCCTTCGCACTGTAGGTAACCCTTACCATAACCTACCATACATAATGGTAGGTAACCATTGTAGGTCAGTGCATTCGCCCGGATAGCGAAGGATGCGGGTTCGAGTCCCGTCCGCTGCCTGGTCCGCGTGGTTTTTTTTTTCTAGTAAACTTTTCTTTAAAAATATACTTATAAAAATATATGGTATTTTGTTTTAAGTTAAACTTTGTTGTCACGTTACTATTAAATTTAACCGGGGCTATTGTAGCCAGGGGGCAAATATAGCTGTTATAGATAACTAGTTACTTTTTCGTTTTCAAATTCAAATGCTTTATGAAATGTAGGTTAGTACAGCAAATTGGTGTTAGGTAAAAAGTTTTGTGTCACTACATTTCGACCTTATTACAAGGTATGCAATATTTTTATGAAATAATCAGGTTACATCTGTGGCTCTGTATAGTAACATTTATTGACCTGCATATAAATAAATTTCGATAATACATTTACCCTCTGGCTACAATAGCCCTGGTTGAATTTAATAGTAACGTGTCAACACTGCTGGATTTAGTGGAGGGCAATCGGGGTGAAAGCCTCGGGGCCTCCACAAACGGGGGGCCCCCACAATAGACTTCGGAAAAAAAAAACTTTCAAATTCCAACTAGTAAACACTAGTAAACATCTTTTCCTTTGATTTTTTTTTTGCTCTTTTACCTTTACCCAGGGCCGAATTTAAGGCAGGGCAGGTGGGGCTGTGGCCCAGGGGCCTCCACAACAGCTTAAGAAATAACAACATTTCAATGGGTCAATAAGCATACAAATCCTAAGTGGCCCGGGGCCTCCACAATCCTAAATCCGGACCTGCGTGTCAATAAAGTTTAACTTAAAACAAAATACCATATATTTTTATAGGTACATTTCGGTCTTCCATCACATATGCACACATTTATGTAGACACATTTTAAGCTTGTGCCAATCATTTTGGCCGCAAGTGTACTGCCGACAGAGCTCACTCAATATCGGATATTGTTCTTGCAAATGAGTATTTATGTCATCGTCTGCGGAATATAAGCCCTCCGCCTAGTTTATTGGGCGACTTGGGAGGCTCTGCTCTCTTTCCACCAGACATCACTGCTATTGATGTTTCGGGAAGTGTTTCGGGATATTGACATTGTGCTGTTCGCACCCGTGTTCTAATTTGCTCTGTGATTTTTTTATTTTTATTTATTTATTTGACATACCATCGACAATTTCACAAATTTCAATAGAGATTTAAGATGCAGGTAGTATTCAACCGTGTGAATTGCCATTGCAGGCATGTACAACATTGACTATATGGTAGGTATTTATACTTTTAACAGAAAAAATTACTGTTCGGTTTGAACTTTACCATATACATGATTTTTGAGGGCTTTGAGTGGAGCATGAAAGATGTCAACATCATGGCATATCTCGTTGTATGCATCTTTAATTCTGTTAAACGGATTTTTGATAAGATTTCTCTTGTTTATCTCTCATATTTTGAGTTGAGATGAGAATAGTTCTTTTTTTGAGACGCATGCGTGTATAATGTGTGTAAGGAAGGCCAAAGGGGAAGATCTACCTCCGAGCTGGGTGATGGTAGCTCGGGGGCCGCGGCCCAACTGATGTTGGTCGGGCATCGTATATATGAAGAGTTAGCCTCCGAATTTCATTTGCGCGATGTAGGCTTCCATACTAATATTGATCGCAGTGCAGGTAACGCCATCTCTTGAGGATGGTGAGTAATGTTTTCCTCCATCCATTGTCTATATGTGGGGCATATAGATGTCGCCGCCACATGTGACTTCCACTCCCACACCTGCCCCTCTAGCATGACCACCGAAACGGGATATGATAAAGCGATATATCGGACTACTATCAAACTCCATTTGGTACAAAACCATAGCAAGTGAACCTCCTGATATACCTTGGTTCAACAATAATAACATAGGTCGTACATATATTATGATTATGCACCGACTTCGTTCTGAACATATTCCATTAAATAAATTCTTGTTACTTTTAAAAAAAAACAATTCCCCAAATTGTGAAATATGTGAGAAAGTTTTTTTTTTTATATATGATTAGGTAGGCAAATGACTCTACCCCATCTGATGTTAAGTGGTGATAAAGTCCAAACGCGAAGATAGCTGGTACAGCAGTTATAAACTGTTACACCAACCATCCTCACCTTGCCGGCCCGCAAAAATGCTTCTTCACGCCTCTTAAAGGACCCCAGATTATAGGAAGGAGGGAACACGTGCGCGGGCATAGAATTCCACTTACGAATAGTACGACAAAGAAATGAGTCACCAAATTTCTTTGTTCGTGTAGGAATAGTGGCCACAGTAAGCCGGTGGCAACGCAGGCCAGCGCGCGCGGTCCTCTGAAGAAAAGGTGATGGAGGGATAAGCGGAGGATGTGCAACACATTTTAATGGAATGCGTCAAAAATGAAACGGAAAGGAGACATGCATTCTCCATCCTTAAAATTAATAGGTTTGAAACTGGCATATTGCAGGGCATCCTAGCCAACCCCCTATCGGAGGAGGCTGGTGTGCTATGCAATATGGCAGCAAAAATTTTATGTAATAGTTAAGTTATTAAATAATTTTAAGAAATTTGTATGGTCAGGTTACGATAGGGCTGGTATGGACATTTTGGTCCAAAAGTCCCTAAAAAAAATTAAAAAAAATGTTGTGTGTCAGCTCCGACGCACGACCGGAGTTTACACTCTAAAAACGATTGTCTTTAAACAGACACAAAACAAAATCAAGTCCGAAGAAGTCGGTTACAAGTAGAGATACCTCAGGAATCGCCCCATGGTTCTGACTATTACAGGTTCCATGTCACACATTTTATCATCTAACATCAGCGATATTCATCATATATTTTATTATATATTTCTGGAAACACACAATTTCAAAAATATCACACACTAGTCATCATTTTGTAAATATGTATTATAATTCCATCTGTACTTACTGAAAATCACTATTCCAGAGTGCTGGACACTTACCGGCATTTCTCTTTATTCTGTTATTTATTTGTTTTCATTAATTTTGCTCCGATTTTATCTATTTTTAGTTTATTTAATTTATTGACATTTGTGACAACTTAATGTTTTTTATCCGTTGCCATGGCTAAAAGTGAAAGGTGCTCAGATGAGGTTGCGCACAAAAACGTAACGAGGTCATTAATGTCATTCATCGATAGATTTTACTCCTCACATTTTTCTCATACCGGGCCCCTTATATATGCAAATCGATTCTTAAGGAGTAAACTCCAAAAAACTATCAAACTCCACTGTAGTCTGACAGTTAGTGCCGACATATCGCTTTATCATATCCCGTTTCGGTGGTCATGCTATAGGGGCTGGGCGACGAAGCTTTGTCCTAATGCGATAATGTTAGCGTTCGAAATTTGAATTTATTTCTATCGTACAAAAGAATTATCGAGCTGCGTGTCTATAAAAACTACATGAATAAAAGAGGTTGTGGGAGACGATAAATTTGTATATGCAGCTGAAAGAGCGTAAGTTCCGATAAAACTAATTTAAATGTGGAACGCTAACTTTAGCATTGCACGTTTAAATTTTTAATTTAATTTAATTTATTTAGAGTGTGCTTTAGAGTTACATGACCTAATTCCACCTTCACCTTTTTACCATAGAACTACCAGAGAGACGGCAAAACGCCACAGATATACCGTAGAGGACCCGCAAATTCGTACTAAACGGTTTGCTTCCACCTACATCGTCAGAACAGCTAGGTTGTGGAACTCTTTGCCGGAATCTCTGTTTCCAGTCACCTATAATCTGGGGCTCTTCAAGTCGCGAGTGAATCGGTTTCTTCTAGGCAAGCGCGTCCCACCTTAGGCTGCTACGTCGCTCTTCATCAGGCGCGTGGCCGTCAAGCGTAAGCCTCATCATCATCATCATCATCAGCCTCTTAATGTCCCCACTGCTGGGACACAGGCCTTCCCTATGAATGGAATAGGGAGATTGGGCCATGACCCACCACGCGGGCCCAGTGCGGATTGGCGGGTGCTAACGACTACAGATGCAGCCGGGACCAACGGCTTAACGTACCTTCCGAAGCACGGAGGAATTCGAGATAGAAGATTTTTGGTCACCCATCCAATGACCGACCACTGCGAAAGTTTCTTAACTTCAACGATCGCAGCCGATCGCGCTAACCACCTGCGCCATCGAGTATTTAATGTAAAATAAAAAAAAGTAAAAGTAGCACTAGTGAAATTTTAGCGTATTTCAGTAAAAATAGCAAAAGTAGAAATTGTCCTTGCGTAATAAATTAATATTATGGAATCACTTTACTTTTAAACCATTTTCTTTTTAAGAAAATATTACTAGAAAAAATTCAACCCTTCACTATCTAGGCTAATGCACTGACAATTATGCTACCATGGTCCTGACGGCCGTGTCGAATTCTTTCTAGCCTTTCTTAAGCTGCAAGGCAACGCCATCTCTTCGAAAAAAAAAATTATAACTATTTTTTTGTTATTTCAACTCGCTGACGGACGGGCGGAAAACGTACCCAAAAATTCCCAAAGGTCTTAGTTCAGACCCTTAAAAGTGACATAATAACGTTTCAACAACGCAAACTGTCACAATTGACATGCCGCCACCGGTACCACATCACATCCTTATTGGTTTCTTGTGAATGTATTCGTCAATACAGCTGAGAGGGGTCTATAGTTTTTCGATAGCCATTTCATTACAATATTTTCATCTTGTGGAGGGCGATACACTATGTGGTTATATGTAAATGAGGCTTGGTATGTGCACGAACATTTTGTTACGTGCGCAGTAAGTAGCTTCAATAAATATAGGAAGCTTATAGCGATGAATTTTTTTTTAAACAAACGTAGTATGTGGGGGAAAAGGAGGCACCTTAGCACAGGGGCAGATTTGAACATGTTGATTTCTGACCGTAACTTTATGTTAATTTATGCCGTAACTACATTTTAATATTGGCAGCACTGGCTGTGGCAAACGTCAAATAAAAAAGCGCGCGCGTTTGGTTTTCAAAAAGATTGTTATAAGCTGTCGTCGTATTTGTACCGATGACGTAAAAAATAAAAATAAATGTTGTAAGGGATTTACTATCACGTGAGTAAAGGTTTCCAACTATTTTTTTCACATATTTGTGCAGTACTTATTAGTTTTCCACCCACCTTATTGTTTTTGTTGGCCAGTTATTTCACATTATTTTTTTGTAATATTTTATTTTCCAAGTGACCGTGGGTCAGATTTGAACAAAGCAAACGGGGCAAATTTGAACGGGCCGTTCAAATACAAACTTCATATGTTTTCTTACAAGTTTGATATTAAGTTTTTTTTATATTGAATTTTGCGTCTGAGGCAGTATTATATAATAATAATAACAATAAACTAAAACTCTTGTGCAATATGATTACTTTTGTTAACAAGGAGGAAGTCCAACACAATGAAAATACTATTTTTATTTTTGTTACTGTAATGCAAGATGTAACTTTAGAAGTTTCGTAATATCATTATAATAAAGACAAATTATTACTCTATCCTCTCTTTTTTCTGGTTTTCAACCCATTGTTCAAAACTGCCCCATGTCGATTCAAATGTGCCGCACAGATTCTATCTATAATACATTGGTACTTCAATTGTTCCTGAACTGGTCTAATCATTAAATCATTCAATCGGATTTTTTATTTTTACCAAATAAAGTGAGGCGACTTTATTATGGACGCTGTCCCACAAATTTTGCATAAATAATATAGATTTTTTTGTAGTACAGCCGTAGGTGTTACAAGGACTATTAAAGGCGCAAGATACTGGTTTCCTAGTTGCCAGTATCAGTGAGCTATCCATGCGCAGTCGCACGGCAATCAGCGGTGCATCAATCCGCACACTCGGCTATTAATTACCTGATGCCACCACGCGTAGATGTGGCAAACGCTGGGCTGTGGATGTGGCAACGAGCAGCAGAATAAATTACATATTGAAGTTTACTCCTTAAGAGTCGATTTGCATGTATGAGAAAAATGTGAGGAGTAAAATCTATCGATGAATGACCTCGTTACATTTTTGGTGCGCATCCTATGTCGCTCAACTTTGACAAACAAAGATGACGGATTGACATTAATATTTTTTTTAAAATCTTGAACTGAATTTAGATATTATTTCTGATAGAGCAATGGGGGCAACGAGGTATGGTACGACCATTGATGCGGTATTTTCAAGATTCGTGAACCATGTATCTACAAACGTCCATGTGTCTTATTTTAGTTACCATAAACCACTTGTCACTGTAATTAATAATGCAGACAATGTTGATCTAATTAATATTTTAAAAAAATGATAACAGTCTGATAATAATAATTACATAATTTATCAACATTCCTATTGATATATTTATGCACATCTGAAATTGACTATTGTAAAAAGTTTAATGTAAAATATTTCGTCGATTAGTTATAAATGTATATGAAATGAATAAATATATATTTATATATGTATATTGTTTTTATTAATTTGTTAATTTACCCTTTCATACAGTATCAATCTTTTTTGAGTTAAATAAACTCTTTTTGCGTCTGGTTAGACTATCGAACTTAAGGACTAAACTCCAGTTGTGCGTCGGAGCCGACACACACAATTTTTTTTATAGCTATCAACGGGATTGTTACCATGTACCTTGTTTTTTAATGAGTCTCCGATATTTCGTCATTGTTGCAAGCGCCATGATCACGGAGTAACTGAAGTAATTGCGGGTAGATGTTATTGGCAGACATATCGGTCTACCCTCTGACGTCGTCTTTTACTGCGCTCGATACCCCTACCACTGGTCACATTCATCGGTCGGATCATGGCGCTTGCAACAGTGCCGAAATATCGGAGACTCATAAAAAACAAGGTACATGGTAACAATCCCGTTAATAGCTATAATGTTAGTGACCATGAAAGTTAAAACAATATAAAATTACATATTTGTTTATGGTAGTTAGGGTAAAATTAATAAACTCAAAATTATAAAAAGGAATTAAATAAATAACTTTATTATTTAAATTAGCTAATAAATTCAAGCATAGACAATAAAGTTTTGAAAATCTTCCAGTGGAATATCCGAATGCTCAATAAAAGTCTTTCGAGGGTAGCTCGACGAAAAAAATAAAAAATCATTATTCTGAAGATGCATTCCTGAAAAGGATACGAAATATCAATAAATAAATAAATTCAGTGCATATAACCCGTTCTCTTTTATTTAGAATAAATTACGAATGTTTCGCCTCAGTCTGTAATCATCATCAGCCTATTAATGTTCACGCTGCTGGGGCACAGGCCTTCCCTATGGATGGAATAGGGCGATTGCACTATGACCCACTACGCGGGCCCAGTGCGGATTGGCGGGTGCTAACGACTGCAGATGCAGCCGGGACCGACGGCTTAACGTGCCTTCCGAAGCACGGAGGAAATCGAGATAGAAGATTTTTGGTCACCCATCCAATGACCGACAACTGCGAAAGTTGCTTAACTTCAACGATCGCAACCGAACATGCTAACCACAAGCGCCATCGAGGTTTCTTCTTGAAAAAGAAAAAAAATATAGGCGAAAACCGGAAGACTGAGCCAGGTGGGAGAGACGAACCATCTTTCAAAATTGTATTTGAATTTAGCGCCAACCATAGATAGAGGATGTAAAGATAGACAGAGTACCTACCACAAGTTTTCCAAAAAATTAATTGTGCTTGTGTGCGTATCTGTGTTTGATTGTAGTGATAATGTCGGTTTGTCAAGTTATGCTTTAAACACAGGATACCATAGCACATACAGTTGTCAAGATATGCTTTAAACATAAGATACAAAATAATATAAAATAAAGTTAAAATGTAATCATATTGCAACTGGGATTGAAATTTATTCAGTAATTAATGTTTATAAAGAGTAAGGAAATGGGTCATACCGATACAGTTTCTTAACAACTTGTATAATATCATCTATATCTTTCCTTTTAAATTATATTTAAATTGAATACAAAGTGAGTTTCTGTAATTGGCTAAAGTACCGTTTAAAATTTTATATTAGATTATATTGTGTAAAACGCTGTTGAAACTTGTTGCTGATACTTAAATAAATAAATAAAATTAAAATACTATATTATTTAAACTCACAAAATAGATTAAAACTACTAAATAAACTAAATACTTATACCAAACTAAAAATAAAACTATATTATGTAAAAAATCGACCCCAAATCGCTGCGCTCGCAGGGTAGGTGCCCAAGAGGCTGGCGGCATTTTCCCGTTCAATGGCCAGGCTCAACCTTTATTGCAACTAAATATTTACTATTTATTTTATTGCAACTTAACACCGTTCTAGCTGATTCTTAACCGTCAAAAATGTATATGCTTTACTTAAACATTGTATATAAATATAACGTATTATAACACAAAAATTGATATAGGTTTTTAAACTTCTTCTACATCATAAAATTTGCATTTGCATGGTATATACATTGGCCATTTCATTTATATAACAGCATAGAAAACGGCATGATTTTTTTAATAAATGAAGTTACCGCATCCACGCATTCAAACATTGGGTCGGTATACAGAGACGGCAGATTGATGAGTTACCCCATTACACGAGGCTGTCCGCAGACGCTTCCGTGTAAACGTGTCCTATTACGGAACCCGCAGGTGTGCCGTAACGGGACCCCGGCCCAGCACTCCTAAACACAACTGCATCTAACTAAAGGTCACTTGCACCAATATTATTCATTCATCATCACCCTATTAATGTCCCCACTGCTGGGGCACAGGCCTATAGTATGGATGGAATAGGGAGATTGGGGCATGACCCACCATGCGGGCCCAGTGCGGATTGGTGGACTGCAGATGCAGCCGGGACCAACAGCTTAACGTGCCTTCCGAAGCACGGAGGGGCTCGAGATAGTAAATTTTTGGTCACCCATCCAATGACCGACCACTGCGAAAGTTGCTTAACTTCAACTATCTCAGCCGAACATGCTAACCACCCGCGCCATCGAGCTCATCTAAATAGATAGAGGATGTAAAGATAGACAGAGTACCAGTTCCAAAAATTTAATTGTGCATGTGTGCGTATCAGTGTTTGATTGGAGTGATAATGTCGTTTTTAAACTTCTTTTACATCATAAAATTTGCATTTGCATGGTATATAAATTGGCCATTTCATTTATATAACAGCATAGAAAACGGCATGTTTTTTACAAGCTTTTATTGAACTTGCAATGTATGTTTGTTCGGGTGGAATCTTACAACTCAATTTTAAGGCACTTGCCCTCAACCATTTGAGCTGAAATTTGGTATGCTCGTTCAGTTCGGATGACAATGCATGATTAACAGTGTTATGTCATTCTAAATCTAACATGGCGGCATACCCAAAATGGCGGACCAATCATTTTTAATGCATTCCTACAATATGGGTATCAAATTAAAGGGCTTGCTGAGAGTAACTCGAAAAAAAATGACGTCACTCTTAATCATTTTTTTTCTTTTTAGCGCATTTAAATAAAAGCTTGTTTTTAAAAAGTTCTTTTTTATCTTAATTTTATTAATAAATGAAGTTACCGCATCCACGCATTCAAACATTGGGTCGGTATACAGAGCCGGCAGATTGATGAGTTACCCCATTACACGAGGCTGTCCGCAGACGCTTCCGTGTAAACGTGTCCTATTACGGAACCCGCAGGTGTGCCTTAACGGGACCCCGGCCCAGCACTCCTAAACACAACTGCACGGAGGAACTCAAGATAGAAGATTTGACGACCTCCGTGGCCGAGTGGTTTGTACGCTGGGTTTCATGGCTGTCGCCGACTCGAGCATTTGTACTCCAGTCATGGATGTTTAATATGTATTTATATAAATATACTTATATATGTACTGTATATGTATTCTATCCGTTACCCTAGCATCCCATAACACAAGCCTTATAGTGCTTACTCTGGGGATAGGCTAATTGGTGTGTGTCTTAAAAAAAAAACACAACTGCATCTAACTAAAGATCACTTGCATCAATATTATTCATTCATCATCACCCTATTAATGTCCCCACTGCTGGGGCACAGGCCTATCCTATGGATGGAATAAGGAGATTGGGCCATGACCCACCACGCGGGCCCAGCGGGTTGGTGGGTGCTAACGACTGCAGATGCAGCCGATACCAACGGCTTAACGTGCCTTCCGAAGCACGGAGGGGCTCGAAATAGTAAATTTTTGGTCACCCATCCAATGACCGACAACTGCGAAAGTTGCTTAACTTCAACTATCGCAGCCGAACGCGCTAACCACTTGCGGCATCGAGCTCCTCAATATTATTACTTCAAATGAATCCTGTGTTACACATCATACAATCCTGTTTAACAAATCATAGCATCTTTGTAATTTTCTTATGTCTTCTTTTTTGAGTGTGTATGGTAGCATCTGTTGGTCGCAGATGACCTTTACAGCGTCACCGGGTTTGGGGACGGCGAGATCCTAAGGGGACCTCAAGCCGAGAATACTTAGCCTTCAAAAGCTTCAAAGGTTGGCCTTCCAACTAATAACAAAATTAGAAATCTCGATTTAAGTCACTCATATTCTAAGTGTGTGAGATATTGAATTTATATTTGTTTCTTAGGTTTTCACGCACATCAATCGTTAAATATATTTATTTAATAACGTAAGGCATCCTGCAAAGGATGCAAAACGTCAATCTTATATATAAAATTCTCGTGTCGCGGTGTTTTGGTTAAACTCCTCCGAAACGGCTTTCCCGATTCTCATGAAATTTTTTGTGCATATTGGGTAGGTCTGAGAATCGGACAACATCTATTTTTCATCCCCCTAAATTTTAAGGGTAATCCACCCCTAAATTATTTTTTTTCAATTTTAGATTTTTTTTATCATACATCATACAAAAATGCATAAATCCCTATACTTTCAACTTTCTACCACCAACCTCTATTTTTTTATGGCGGTACGAAGTTCGCTGGGTCAGCTAGTAAATAAATAAAATCAGTGCATCTAACACGTTGTAACTTGTTTTATTTATTTAGTTTATATTTTAAATATCAGAATTGGTAGTTTTGCATCTGGCGAACCAGATCACAATATAGTCTGCAGAGCTTGGAGATTAACCTACTTAGGGCCGCTCCAGTCGGTCTCTATCGGAAAACAATAAGGGTGTGTTTAGTTATTGCCTCCGGAACTCGCCTCCACTCGGCGATTCCAGCAGATATCTCTCTATAGATAAATCTATCTATCTGTATACATATTTGAAATCAACAATTATACAGAACAACGACGACTGTTGATCTAAGACACGGTTTTGAGACAGCTGATAGAATTTTTGATATCGAATTTTATATATGTTTTATATAGATAATGAAAACTTTTTAGCAAAAAAAATTAAACCGCTGAAGAATCTGAAAAGCTGAAAATAAAAATAAAAAAAAATAAAGATAAAAAGGGGTTGTTATTTTCGCTTTTGGCGGTTTATTTTTTGGTAGAAAGTTTTTATTTTAATATTTTTTGTAGCTTTAGTTTTTGTAATATACAACTCGGCAACTTGAGTGAACAATCACCCCTATATCCCCACCCTTAGGGTAGAATTCTTGTTTCATAAAAACAAAATAAAAAACATATATCTGTGAGTGACATAGGCCGTATTTTATCGCGATTAATTTCCCCCGTGCAAACCTGGGGTGCATCCTAACGTTACTCATCAAATAAAATGCTCATAATATTTCATGAAAGTATTCCAACGATCCCAATCTGCATATAAGAGTTTCCCATGGTGATGCTCGCTCGGGCGTGGCACGGCCGCGTATGAATTAATCGCGTGGGCAAGAAACGGTTGATTGACAGGGAAACAATCGGTTACGCGCCGCCGGCACAGGGCGACCGTCTACGTCGCCGCATCCGGTCCATGGACGACAAATATGCGTTCGCCAATACGGTGTTTGACAACCGACAAACATAATAATAATAATAATAATGTTTATTCATCAAACCTTACAACTACTATTACATCATATCATCTTAAAATTAACTAGGAATGGTTTGCTATCTTATCTATACTAATATTATAAAGCTGCAGAGTTTGTTTGTTTGTTTGTTTGAACGCGCTAATCTCTGGAACTACTGGTCCGACTTGAATGATTCTTTCAGTGTTGGGTATTTATTTAGTTGGGTTTTACCCATTTTAGACATGATTAAATACAAAAAACTGCAAGAAATCACAACAACAAACAAATCCGTATCAATACAAAACTTTGACGTTTCACAGATTGCTGGGTTTGATTGCCAAATAAAAATCTTTATGTTAGTTCCGTTTTTCGCCACGCCCATTCTCTTTCCGCACAGACTCTAGCGACATTCTGCCTTGGCGTAATGGTTATCAAACTAATGTATTAAATGGCAGCTACCTAAATCATATGTGAGATTTTATTTTACAGAATCTCCATACTGGTTTCCTAGCTCTGAACTAAGCAAGCACCTGCTCCTCCATTCGAAGCCTTATAGGACTCGACTTATCATGCTTTTCAAATAAAAATGTTGTAAATGGTGACTATAAAATCAACGTACTTCAGAAACTGTTATTAGCGGTCAACCTGTCACTGTTGTTTCAGAACAACAATTTACACTTAAACATGGGTTCGTTGAAGTCTTAGTAAAATGAATGCATATTTAAAACTCCACTAGGATGTAAAACTAGTTTTAACCGGTTAATGCACGAAACTTTATTTATTTATTGACGTTTCGCAGCCTTTTCAGGTCTGCATCGTCAGAATAATGATGTTTGATTTAATTTTGTCGAGCTACCTTCGAAAGACTTTTATTGTGCGTTCGGTTATTTTATTGAAATTTTTATTGTCTATATATGAATTTATTAGTTAATTTAGTTAATAAAGTACTTTATATAAAATTCTTTTTAATAATTTTGAGTTTTATTTATTTGACCTTAACTACCGTAAACTACCATCGGTTCCAAAATTGGGAGACCTTTCTGAGAAGAACCGGCGAAACAAACTCAGAGAGGCTTTCTATCTCCTTCTTATGTTAAATCATACAAACAAAAACAACTAATAGTATCTGTTGGTCTTGCAGTGTGTGCTCGGACTGCTCGGGGTTGGGATTTTATCTCTTGTATAATGGGTTCCCAAGCTGGGGGTATATACCAACCATCTTCCCTATTGAAATTTGGATATTTTTTAATCTCAATAGCCTCGCGTATCATTCTAGGAATGAATCGTTGCTCAGTTGCAAGGATCTGTAGTAATCAAATCTAATGTAATGGTTTGGTCCCCCCCTTTTTTTTGTGACGAGGAGAAAAGCAGTTACGCACCATACCGTGATACCGTGACGGCGAGTACCGGCGAGTCTCACACACGCCGTGCGCCTAGTCAGCTAGGCGCACGGCGTGTGTGAGACTCGCCGGCACGGGAAACAGTGCCGACCCTACTCAAGCAGGACCAGTGCGGAAGGCCACACTGATCCTACTCCACTAAAATCCCCCGGCACCCTCCTACGCCCATATGGGGGCGTCTCAGGATCGACGCACCTTAGCGTGCGCCACTTCACTGGGACGCCCCCGGCCAGGCCCGGCCCAACGAGTGGACCGGGCGACGCGCCTCAGGGGGACTGCGCTAGCGCGCCTAGTCAGCTAGGCGCACGGCGTGTGTGAGACTCGCCGGCACGGGAAACAGTGCCGACCCTACTCAAGCAGGACCAGTGCGGAAGGCCACACTGATCCTACTCCACTAAAATCCTCCGGCACCCTCCTACGCCCATATGGGGGCGTCTCAGGATCGACGCACCTTAGCGTGCGCCACTTCACTGGGACGCCCCCGGCCAGGCCCGGCCCAACGAGTGGACCGGGCGACGCGCCTCAGGGGGACTGCGCTAGGGTACTAGGCAGTCCAGTATGCCGGAGCGGCACCTAGGACGCGCGGCTGGTCAGGCCGCGCCCAGACCACCTTAGGGCCGTCGAAGACCGGCAGTAACCGCTGCCTGCCTCCTTCGGCCCACCCGTCTACGCCGGAGAGGGGGGGCTAGAGCGTCCTCCTCCCGCTCCCTCTCCGCTGCCTCCTTCTGCGCCATCACAGATTCGCAGAAGGAGGCGGCCGCCCTCCAGGCTCTCTCGCTACCAAGCATGGCTCTTACCATACTTGGCAGCGTGAGGCCTCCTCCGCCGAGCGCCAAAGGCTGCGAAACGTCAATAAATAAATAAAGTTTCGTGCATTTACCCGTTAAAACTAGTTTTATTTAATGAGTGATGTGCGTGAAAACCTAAGAAACAAATATCCACTAGGATGGTTGCATGTAGCTTTGTCTTGTTTGACTGCACGTAAACAATTTTTATAATATAATTGGTCAGTGCATTCGCCCGGATTGCGAAGGGTGCGGGTTCGAGTCCCGTCTGCTGCCTGGTCCGCGTGGAATTTTTTCTAGTTATATTTTCTTTAGATTTAAACATCAAGCAGTTACATGCTTTAAAAATAATAAAATTTATAAACAATTTTTATCTTTTGACATTTATACAAGCTCTTACATTGTTATCAACACCTTCAATGTTAAGTTCAACTTGTGATGTGTCAAGTAGAAATACTTGTTAGCAGTTTTTGTGTCTAGACTCTACCCTTAGCACGAACCAATATCGAATTCGAATAGTTTGCGAGTGCGAAATGTCATTGCCAAATGTGTACTCATTTTTAGTTCTCGTTACGTCCGTTATGCCGCTGTTCAAGTTGCCATGCAAAATTTGACAATGACATTTCGGATTAAATCGAGACTTGACGAATGTGCTACAAGTGGGCTTAAGCACTTAAAAAGTTAATGATCACGTGCAACCGTCCCCTCTAATTGTTTTTTTTTATTAAATACACACCAATTAGTCAATCCCCAAAGTAAGCTCTATAAGGCTTGTGTTATGGGATACTAGGGTAACGGATAGAATACATATACTGTATATATAAAAGTATATTTTTATAGAAATACATATTAAACAATATAACTGGAGTTCAAATGCTCGTATTCATCACACAAACAGGTGTTTGTGCCCCCACCGGGTTTGAACGCGGGACCTCTCAAGCCGGCGACACCATGAAATCCGGCGTACAAACCACTCGGCCACGGAGGTCGTCATTGTTAGCTGTAACCTCAAACTATTCTAAAATCACAACAAAATGTAATACTAATCGCATTTCTTTTACCATCGACGTGTAAAATATCCCACATTGTATTATAAGTACGTGATAATACCACCAGTAATACTGTGGACGTGTGCCCGCGCATGATTACAATTAGTGTTGCCGAATTATCGATATTAAAACTATCGACAGTTTACATCGAAAGTCATGTACCCTATCGATACAACCGATAGTATCGAAACTATCGATACAACCGATAGTATCGAAACTATCGATAGCTCAGAACAAGGCAATACTATCGAATGAGTGCAATACTATCGATACTATTGTAGTTCGTTAATAACAAACTATTGATAGCATCGATACTATCGATAGTGTTGATTTTATCAGCAACAATACTATCGATAGTATCGATACTAGCGATTGTTTTAGGCTAAAGTTTGTGATTGACTATAACACCTGAAAATTGTAAACAATAATACTATTGCAAATTGTTAAACTATAGATAGTATGGTTACAAATAATATCGACAATATCGATAGTTTGTTATTAACGAACTACAATGCTATCGATAGTATTTAGTTCATCCAAAAGTATTGGCTATTTCTGTGCTATGGATATTATCGATACTATTGATAGTGTCGATACTATCGATCGATTGTCATACGATTGGTTGGCTATCGATAGACTATGGATTAATCATCGATAGTCGGCTATCGATCGGCAACACTAATTACAATATAATCGAGACGCGAGCAATAAACAACAGCAGCCAGTGTGCCGAGACGAAATTTTTATTAGTTGCATTCATATTCCTGATCGCTTAGCTTTACACCTGACGCCAGTATTGCGTGAGACTGTGATCAGACCAATCGATCACAATTCTTATGTCTTATTACATCGGTTTTTGTATTATTCACCGTTTTTAGGGTAGCGTAGTACCCTTAGTACGAGTTTGAGCTCACGGAAACTATCATAGTTTTCGTAATTGTAAATTATGTCTCTATGTCCATTTTGGTGAAAACTAACCAAATATACCTTAAATTTTAAGAAGACGCAAATGATTTAATGATAGAATTTAAACACTGTTTATTTGTATTGAAACGAAAACAATAAAATCAGTACCCTTAGTACGAGTGCGAGCTCACGAAAACTATCATAGTTTTTGTAATTTTAAAACTCGTACTAAAGGTACTGACAGGGAACCCTTATTGTTTCATCATGTCCGTCCCCGGTATTTCTTGGAGATCATTTTTTGATTTAGGGATCCGTTTGCGAAATATTGAACTTTAAAGTGCTAATTTTTGTTTTTTTAATGAATTTCCTATTGCTAACTTTCACGAACACGGTTTTCGCGTTTGTATCGACCTCAAACCGCCGCTTGCGCAGGAGTCGTTAACTAGCCACCATAGTGTCCCATACCCAACTGACACCCGGACTAAAAACCGTGCCTAGACCCGGCTGGAAAACTGTCGCTACCAAGCGCCCTACAGCTTCTTGTCTATATATATAAAACTCAAAGGTGACTCAGAGGTGTTGATAGATATATAGTGATCTATCAACACACAGCCCAAACCACTGGACGGATCGGGCTGAAATTTGGCATGCAGGTAGAAGTTATGACGTAGGCATCCGCTAAGAAAGGATTTTGATCAGTTCTACCCCCCAGGGGATAAAATAGGGAATGAAAGTTTGTATGAAACTTTGTCAATTTTAAACCGATCGGGCTGAGACTTTGCTTGCAGGTATAAGAAGAATCATAGACGAATGTCATTGTGTATAATACAAGACTGAGAACAAAAACTGTAGTCTATACTTCAGCTCTACAAAGACGCGAAGCGAGGGCGGGCCGCTAGTTAAAAATATACCTAATCCAAACAAAATGACAATAATGAGAGATCTCACCTTTCCAACAATCTATAGTAATAAGTTTGCATCAAATGACAAGTACAAGTACGGTTACAAATGATTTTTTAATACACCTTATTTCCAAATTAGTATTAAGTATAACTATTTATTTAGATAACCTGCCACTGGTGTGGTCTGGTGGCAGGTGGCATGGCTAAATGTCAGCTCTGTTAGCGGGCCGTTTGAACATGTAACTTGATTAAGCTCAGTCCACATTGAAGCTGTAATTGCCAGCTACCTGAGCTTGTTGGTATCAGCAAAAACGTGATGAAACAGCTCATTGATTAAAGATAGCAATCTTTAGTGACTAAAACATAGTCTTGGCATCAATTTAATAATATCTTAATTGATAAAAAACCGCCCCTGTACAAGTTGAGCTCGCAAACGAATGGCTCTGTAAGTAGAACTGTAGGTAGGTTGACAATAAGTTTTTAAACTAGATCGAGAAACACATCAAAAAGGACATTGCTCGTTCCCCATACATTGAATGCCCTAGAACGCACAGCAATGAGAAAATGCTAGTTGTGTTCGGAATCATTCATAAACTCTAATTAGGCATTTGTTGAGATACGGACAACTTGAGGAACCGTGGCCTACTACAGAATGTATTAGATTTTGAAGTTATAATTATTATACTTAAACGTAAAAGATGTACACTTTACATATTCTGAATAGATTCAGTGTTTACCTCTATGTAGGCACATAAATAATATGCATTAAATGAACATAAAATGCGATAAATAATAAAAATAATAAATGCTTATACTCATATTGTTTTATGCGTGTCAGTCAGCAACTATGATACCTATACTTACCTGTAGTAATAATAGATTTCTTTTCAAATGAAATGTTCACAGTCTTTCCATTTACCTGTTTCTATATTTTACTATCGGTAATTAGGTCAGGTACATACCATTATGATTTTATCATTATGATTTTCATAAAATGAACAGATATTACATGGGTTGGGAGTATAAAATATCTTTACATAATTTCAGAAATAATCTTTTTATAAATATAATATAAATACTAGTAATAAGTATTATTAACTAAGGATTAACTAAGGTACCTAGTTCTATTTTAATGTTGATAAATCCCTATGGTCGCCTATATTGCATTTATTAAGGTAAACAATCTTGGCACAACTTTTTAACAAAATCACCCATTTAAAAATAAAATATTAACAAAGCCAATAAACTATTAAAATAAATCGTTATTATAGACTGAAACCTATTGAATCCAGTTATCAGTTGATTTTTAATGCTGTATTTTCAATAAAAAGGAGTGCCAAGATTGTTTACCAAATAGGACAAGTTGGATGAACAGACTGTAGTATCTAGTAACAGAACTTTTATTTTTTATTTTTTTAAACAGATTGTCCGTTTACTATGATTAATTGCTAATAAGTTAAAAAAATAATAGTGACAGACATTCTTTTGGGCATGCTAGGGCCGATTTCGTCGATGTCCTTTAGATGTATGTGCCACTAAGGGCATATTATTGTCAGGGCAAGAAATCTATATCTAACAGAAGAACGCAGAAAAATAAAATCATTTGGTAGTACTGTGTCTGTTGGTGAATAAGTTTACAGAGCTCCACGGCTCTACCCCAACAACTGCCCTGCACTTCGATTACACTGAACTTCAAGGTAGGATAACATGCTAAGACGTTTATTAAAAAAACTCTATAAGAAAATTCTCAGCTTCATATATTTAGTTTATCCACTTTTTACTGCATTTTTGACGGTATAGATGCACTGATTTATTTATTTACTAGTGGCCCGCCCTCGCTTCGCTTCGGTGTAGAGCTGTAGTGTAAACTATAGTTTTTGTTCTCAGGCTTGTGCTATAAACAATGACTTTATTTATATAATTACACGTGTTATTGTGAGTCAACCATAAAAGATAGACATATGCTGTTGCGGGATATTTTTTAGACAATTTTATGTAGAATATTTCCGTCATACATGATTTCTATGTAACTTTAACCATTAAAGCTACACACGCGACGGAAGCTTAAAAATGGAGTAACTTCTTCCGTTTTTCCAATATTTCCCTTCACTACTCTGCTCCTATTGATTGTAGCGTGATGAAAAGTATACTATAACCTGCCCAGGAGTATGAAGAATAATAGTACCAAGTTTCGTTAAAATCCGTCGAGTAGTTTTTGTTTCTATAAGGAACATACACACAGACAGACAGACAGACAGACAAAAAATTTACTGATTGCATTTTTGGCATCAGGTTCGATCACTTATCACCCCCTGATAGTTATTTTGAAAATATATTTCATGTACAGAATTGACCTCTCTACAGATTTTATGTAGAATATTTTCCGTCATACATGATTTCTATGTAACTTTAACCATTAAAGCTACACACGCGACGGAAGCTTAAAAATGGAGTAACTTCTTCCGTTTTTCCAATATTTCCCTTCACTACTCTGCTCCTATTGATTGTAGCGTGATGAAAAGTATACTATAACCTGCCCAGGAGTATGAAGAATAATAGTACCAAGTTTCGTTAAAATCCGTCGAGTAGTTTTTGTTTCTATAAGGAACATACACACAGACAGACAGACAGACAGACAGACAGACAAAAAATTTACTGATTGCATTTTTGGCATCAGGTTCGATCACTTATCACCCCCTGATAGTTATTTTGAAAATATATTTCATGTACAGAATTGACCTCTCTACAGATTTATTATAAGTATAGATTGAAGTTTCGCATCCTTTTCAGGTTGCAGCGGCGCGCTGTCCGCATCATTGGCGATGAAGAGGTAACCAAGAAACTCCAGTCTACAATTACGCCGCGATGTGGCATCATTAAGCGCATTGTACCTACTATACCACGGCGAGTGTTCTGAGGAGTTATTCTCGCTTATCCCTCCATCACCTTTTCTTCAGATGACCACGCGCGCTGGCCTACGTTGCCACCGACTCACTGTGGTCACTATTCCTACACGAACAAAGAAATTTGGTGACTCATTTCTTTGTCGTACTATTCGTAAGTGGAATTCTTTACCCGCGCAAGTGTTCCCTCCTTCCTATAATCTGGGGTCCTTTAAGAGAGGCGTGAAGAAGCATTTTTGCAGGCCGGCAAGGTGAGGATGATTGGTGTAGCAGTTTATAACTGCTGTACCAGCTATCTTCGCGTTTGGACTTTATTACCACTTAACATCAGGTGAGGTAGAGTCATTTGCCTACCTCTATATATATATATAAAGAATGCGTCGTCTGAATTGTTTTTTTATTAAATGTGCGTGAAAACCTAAGAAACAAATAATATATGCATTTTGACTTAACACCGCAAATACTAATCCTCAGCAAATACATTTTAACAAAGCTATACGTGATTTCCCTTAATCCAACCTAATATTAAATAAATTCAATATCGATCGTTCGATGATACAAATCAATAACAATAGTGTTTAGCATTTGTTTAATTATCAATTTAGGTTATCTTAATGAAATTTAAAATAATAAATCGCTTAATACAGTATGTTTAAATACGCATACATTAATTTAGTTGTTAATTTTCCTTAACTAAACACTCATAAAAAAATCACAAAGACAGACTCTGTTATGTTATTGATAACCAATAGTTTTATAAATTAATTTAAACGATGGTAAATTATACAACAAATATTTTTATAGTCAGAATTCGCATTATTTAAGTTTTATACAGGATGTTTCAAAAATACAAATAAATCTTAAAGGGTATTGAAGTACATAATATAAGAAGTCTTCTTTAATTTTCTTAAAATATTTGCGTGAAGTTTTAACTTTTTATAATATGGATGAATTTGCGGACTCCAATTAGATGTTAAAAAAAAATGCCAATCATCTTGTTAATCGTAATCATAATAATAACTATTGGGGTTCTCATTTATTTTAAGCAAAATTATTTCAACTTGTTAGTCTTAGTTCTCATTCAGCTTCCCATACTAATCTCATTCTTTCTTGCCCGGGAATATGTACGAGCAAGCGCGTTTTTTTCTAGTAAACTTTTCTTTAGATTTAAACATCTAGCAGTTAAATGCTTAAAAAATAAATAAAATCATAACCGCCGTTGCGGAGTTGCGTTTTTATTACACACTTTATTGCACTGTTTCAACATAAATTAATTCAATTCGAAAGCTAAGAAAAAGTAGTATTTGTGAGTTAAAATAAACTATTAAACAATATCTTCAGTTTTTGATGTGTAACATCTTTCCTCTCGCTTTCCTGCAATTTGTGGGAATGATTTCGTGAAATGGGACGGAAGTGTGTAACAGGAAATTTGATTCGATCATAGAACATAATGTTCGAATGGCTTATTCCTTTTATAGTAGGTTTTATTTCTGTTTTTACTAATATAAGGTGAGGTTTCAAATGTTACACATCATACGCGACTACTGTAAGGCTCGCTCGTTCTTTAATATACTTAATTCTGTGTCCATCATATTACCAAAATTATTATAAAATTATTTAAATACACAAAACAGAACAGGTTTCGGGGTCTTTTAGAGAAGGAGTATTTCAGGTATAGGTGGAAACTCTTCATAGCCAAATGAGTCTCAGTGATTGGTATTTTACAATAATAGCTAATTGCTTTAATTAAATTTACTTTTTGGGGAATTTTATGAGAGGCAGAACATAGCTGAGTACCTTTGGGAGAAGTTACCCCCATCTTTGACGACATCCATGGCCGAGTGGTTTATACGAGAGGGTTCGAATCCCGGTGGGGGCAGATGTTTGTGTGATAAATACGAGCATTTGTACTCCAGTCTTTTAATATGTACTTCTTTATAAATACAGTTTTATATGTATCAGTATATGTACTCTATCCGTTACCCTAGTATCCCATAACACAAGCTTACAGTGCTTACTTTGGAGCTAGACTAATTGATGCGCGTTGAAAAAAAACCTAATGGAAGACCAGAGTAAAATAGCGCTTCTTTTTTGATGGTATTGTGTTTCTATTTGTTGGTAAAGTTCCTAGGCCCCACAATATGATTAGGGAATTTGTTCAGGTACAGAATACACATAATTCAGGCCGGCAAGATGAGGATGACTGAAGCTTCACACCTCCTCTGCATCTTCTATCGCATTTATCACGGGGAGTGTTCTGAGGAATTGTTCGGATTAATTCCAGCTGCTGCATTTCGCCATCGTACATCGCGACAAAAATTTCATCCCCATCATCTTGATGCGTGGCTATCTACAACCGTGCGTTTTTGTCGAAATTTTTTACCACCTACGACAAAACTGTGGAATATGTTGTCGCCAGCAGTGTTTTCGGACCAATACGACCCAAGAACCTTCAAAAAAAGAGCGTACTCCTTCCTTAAAGGCCGGCATCGCATTTGTGATACTCCTGGTGTTGCAAGTGTCCATGAGCGACGGTGATCACTTACCATCAGGTGAGCCGTCTGCTCGTATGCCCCCTATAACATAAAAAAAAAAACCTCCTTAGCATCAAATAACTTCACAATTGAATTTCACTCACAATTACGTTTGCTTCTGTCCGTTTTATTGAAACAAGTTTATAAAATTCTTAAAAAATGGTTCGAATTAGAGACCAGTTTTTTTTGCCACGATTTCAATCTGAAATATTTGTCAACATGGTAATATATATTTTTTTTCGACATCCTGCATCATCTGAATAAATACTATATGATTAAAGTCACACAATGACGAAAACGTCAATTTTATTTATAACATTCTTGCGACCTCCGCAATAAATACAGATAAACGTCAAGCCGCGAGATGATTTAATGACTTGATTTCCTTCCAATAACATTGTATTAGCATAATTAAATATCAATCAATAAATTTATGGCGGTAAAAGCTAAACAGAATCTTTTGACTATAAATATCTCGTGGAAGCTGCTGATGAGTCCTGACCTCTGATCACAGTGTATCGAGACCCCGAATTTAGATTTTGGATTTAATGTAAGCCTTTGATAGCGTTACATTAGTACCTATTTTAAAAATTTAAACACATGTACATACTTTTTTGCCATTGATAAAAGAAGTCTCTTAATTTTCTCAACAATGAATTCTTAATGTCGAGAAAATAAAGAGACGGAATAAAAATATTGTATTTATATTCATAGTTTTAAATAAGGCAACAGACTAAGGCACACAGAGATTCTCTACAATGTTTTTTTATTAAATCTCAGAAAAGGTGAGTTGAGTCAGGTTTTATTCACATCAGGTTCAAGGAAAGAATTAAGCTTTGAATAATAATAACCTACTCTAAGGAACTCAAATAAGTATTCACCTAATTTCATAGCAAACTCTATTTATTATCCTCACACGTAACAACTATTATTTTAATGATCTTTATAAAAAGGTCTGACTAATGATTCCCCCAACTGATTCTAAGGTCCGTATTATAGAAAAATTCTCAGTGATTGATCTAGTCTTGAGTATAGTTAGAAAGGGATGTGGCTATATATAGCACATAGCGATATCCCTTTCTAACTGTACTCAAGTAAAGATCAACACTTAGTTGTCATTCTGTAATATTATATTCAGACTCAAAGTTAGCTGGTGCAGCAGTATTACCTCCTACCACACCAGCCGGCAGCACCTTGCAGCATTTTTGTATGTAATCTTCAACATTCGATTATAATGCAAATGAAACAAATGCTTATCATAAACATATTTACAACTGGCAAGCGTGACGCAACCGCCTCCTTATACATCGACACTGTCAAATGACATACATTAACTACAGATGACACGTCAAGTCACCTCATAACAACTACAATGTATTATATCATTGTTATAATCATGATTAATAAGAACCGAGTACAGTGCAGCGAGACATTTCGATTTTGGTGAAACAGATGTAAATGGAAAATTTATTGGACAGCAATAATCATAAGACCTATAAATACAATTTATCAAATTTACATAACGCAATTTCTTATAAAGAATAAGGAATATAACAAGGCTGCTCAACCCCAGGCCCGCGGGCCACAGTGTGGCCCGCGAAAGAATTTTGAGGGGCCCGCAGTGTAGCCAACTCTACGTCTTTTTACGTAGATCTACGTATTTTAGGCCTTTTCCGGAAACCTACTAACTTCAGTCCCAGAATCTACGTATTTTCTTATTTTTTTTCAAATTTGTAAAATAACTTAATTCACTAGAATAAAGAAGAATATTTTCCGTTACTTTACTTAAAAACTATACAAATGTTTATTTCTTATAAAGATGTATCTTACACTTTCGTATCTTGTAGAAAAGGTTCCCGTTATTGGTTTTGTTGACTAAATTAATGCTGGACGCAGGAGTTGTGAAAGCAGAAACGACAAAACTCTTTGACTTAGTAGGTACATTCATAACATTAAAAATTGTATTTTTAAACTTTTAATATTTTCAATGAGTACCTACTCACATCGAATTGATCTTTGCAAAAAGAAATGACTTTCAGTCGATAAAGTTACAGGATTTAGCAAGTTTTAAATATATGTTCATGTGTAAGTATGTTTATTTCTCTTGGCAATTTAAACCACAACTTTTCTAGTCTTTTACCAAGTGTATCATGATAATTACTATATTTTTCATATAGATCTATTAGAAGTCATGGTTTTATAATATTAACTTAGAAAGTTTATTTCCTACGTGCTTGCGAGTGTTTGTTTACAAATGTTTTGACGTCATAGCATAGATAAGTCTATAGACTAAATAGCGTTTTTGTATAATACATTTTTTTTCGATCTGATACACCGATTATTAACAATTTAAAACATAATTCCAAAAAGTGTCAACTAGCCCATTTAACAACAGTTTATCCTTGTCATTCTCTATACAGAATGAAAAGGAGAGACTGATGTTAAAATTAGTTTTAAATTAACAGAACCATCCAGAATCGACACCCACCAGTGTCTGTGTCTGATGGTAAATGTTTACCACAGCATAGTAAATGCTTCCAATGCAGCGACTTCTCCAAGAACTCTTTGTTCTATCTCCCGTTCTTAAACAAATTGTATAACAAAATACTCATTTTATTCGGTTTCACCTAACTTCTTCTTTTCACTCAGAAAAAAGTAGGTAGATCTACGTACTTTTCATATCCAAAATTTACTAATTCTACGTAATTTTCTCATCGGGCCTACGCCTTTTTCAAAATCCGAGTTGGCAACACTGGGGGCCCGCGCAAGTATGGTTGAAAATACGCACCAAATTCAGAAATCCCGCCGCGCACAGTACAGCCCGAGCAACATATTTGTGATTTGTCGCCAAATATAAGTAAATTATTAAAAGACAAACAATGGCAGAAGTCATATTGATTGTATTAAAAAGTTAAAGTAGATATAAATTAGTTTTATTATTAGGAAGATGTAACAGTTTGTAAAAGTCTTTGTATAATATTGAAATAGCATTTTTCTTTGCTTTCTTGGCAATTGCACACTGTAAAATCTTTCAAACAACTTTTCAAACAATTTTTTTGTAAAGGTAGGAAACAACTTGCTGAGTTTCTTGCCCGTTCTTCTCAGAAAAAGGCCTCCTGGTAGTGAACGGTTGGCATAATTTGACATTCATTCATTTGTATGTAATTATCGAAACTGCATAAATAATTTGACTTTGACTTTGAATCAAAAAGTTGATTTAGATTTGAGAAGAAACACAGACATAGGAACTAACTTAATTAAAATTTTGTATCTCTTTTTAATAATAATAATATTGAGAATAAGATTCTCTTTGTTCCTAATAAACAATAATTCAATTTTATATTCACAATAATTAATTTTTTATTGCGCTTGTCCAGAGAGTAACTGAAATAGGAAATGTAAGTGGCCCGTCCTTAACGACTAAATCCACCTTTTGGCCCGACTCTTCAAAAGGTTGAGCAGCCTACTAAAATTGCATTAAGAGTGTCAAAACATGTGTTGAAAACAAATGTTAAAAGACCAATTACTGGCGGATGATACCTACATAGTAAAATATGTATTAAATAAAAATTGGGTGAAAATAAGGTTTTGCTTAGAAATAATTTTAATTTTATTTTACTTTTACTAACCCTTTATCAAAAAGGACACGCTCTCTAATGCAAGCTTTCTCAGAAACAACAACGAACAAGAAACAAGAGCTTTTTATAATCTGGGTCCGAGAGAGCATCCCGGGAGCAGTCGGTGATAGACTGCGGCGGTGTACCTGCCAGGCTGCCACTGCGCACTATCCGCTAAGCAGCCGTTGTCGAAACATCAACGCACCGGCTACTATTTCCATCATATAACGAATACTCTATATGTACTATATATAAATATCCATATTTTAAATTAAAAGGATTAAAAGCTGATTTAATCATTAACGCCTTACAATTACCCGTTTGATTGATGAGTTTTTTTTTATATAACAGCAAAGAAGTAATTGTAGCGTTGTGAAGCAATTACTTACATGTTACAAGAATCTGTCCGCTGCTGTTAATTCCTAGAAGACCTAAAAATGCGAGAGTAATCCCATATAATATAATAGAATTTAAATTATGGCAGTAATACTAATCTACATATATTCTGCTACAGATACATTTTCTATTTTATTTTATTTAACCAATTCGACTGGTTCATTAAATAAATATTTTTCTGTAGCAGAAAAAAATAATTTAAAAAATCTTATATAATATAATTTAAATTAGGGCATGATACTAATCTAGATATATTCTGCTACAGATAAATGTGTTGTTAATAATACAAAAAATGAGGGACCACCGAACATAATATCTTCTAATATATAAAATTCTCCTGTCGCGGTGTTTGTGGTTAAACTCCTCCGAAGCGGCTTTCCCGATTGTCATGAAATTTTGTGTGCATATTGGGTAGGTCTGAGAATCGGACAACATCTATTTTTCATCCCCCTAAATGTTAAGGGTAATCCACCCCTAAATTTTTTTTTTCAATTTGAGATTTTTTTTTTATTTTTTTTATGATACAGCATTAGTAAATACATATAACCCTAAATTTTCACCCTTCTACCACCAACCCCTATTTTTTTATGGCGGTACGAAGTTCGCTGGGTCAGCTAGTTATTATATAGATTTCTAACCATTCAATGAAACGCATAAAATTCTAAACCATACCTTTCTGCAATTAGCAACGAATTCCATTTGAATGGCAGCACGGATTTTAAACAGGTTTTATCATTAATTAGCAAAAATCATACCGTACGTTACAGTGGAAACAAGCCTTCGTCCAGTATCAGATGACGAGGCGAGCTAGAGCCGACTTATTTATTGTCGGTAACATCGCAACCGCCACTTACCGAGGCCTGTTACTGCGCCCGCGCCGCTTCAGAGGCTCGCTATCGAAACTTATGCGCACAGTTACTGATTACACGCGCCCGACTATTCAGTTTTGTTGCCCTCAACATAATGCACGGGAAGACAATGAATCACGCCGTGCGCTAACAACGTGAATGATACGGCAGAACGAAAGAATTTATCAGGCAATTCTTCCATATTAATAAAATCTATATATATAAAACTCAAAGGTGACTGACTGACATAGTGATCTAGCAACGCACAGCCCAAACCACTGGACGGATCGGGCTGAAATTTGGCATGCAGGAAGTTATTATGACGCGACTAAGAAAGGATTTTGATCAATTCTACCCCGAAGCGAAACTAGGGCGGGCCACTAGTAAAGGTATAAACTATGTAAGTAATGTTTTAAGAGCAATAGTAGGTTCGTTAGTAATACACAGACACGAGCTATTCCATGGGCATATAGAATCTTCCACTCACATTAGAGGGGGTCCTAAAAGTTCTCGGAACTTTCCATTGTCTTACAGTATTCCATAACAACCAACAATATTAACCGTCCACTGCTTGCAATCAGAAAGGTTCGTTTTATCTCCACGATTTAAAGATTAGGATTTAGTTAGGACTACACGATGAAAGTAGTTGGCTCAATAATGTTTTTCCCGCTATAACATGTTATTTAAACTGAGGAGTTTAGGTTGATAAAAGGAAAGAACTAGTCGTTGATCTTACTGAACTCAGACCGCAGTTGACCGTTATTTGACAGCTGACTTTATGGTAATAGCGGCAAAATTCAAACATAAATGTGTAACTGATTGAAAATATTTGTTTCTTAGGTTTTCACGCACATCACTCATTAAATAAAACTAGTTTTTACGGGTTAATGCACGAAACTTTATTTATTTATTGACGTTTCGCAGCCTTTTCAGGTCTGATTTTTTTTTTAAATTGTCGAGCTACCTTCGAAAGACTTATAATCTTCCAATGAAATAACCGAACGCTCAATAT
Source organism: Chilo suppressalis (assembly GCA_902850365.2). Lineage (NCBI taxonomy): Eukaryota > Metazoa > Arthropoda > Insecta > Lepidoptera > Crambidae > Chilo > Chilo suppressalis. Next base: position 2,173,809 of record OU963899.1, on the reverse strand, counting down.
AAGTCTTTCGAAGGCTCGACAATTTTAAATAAAAAATCATTATTCTGACGATGCAGACCTGAAAAGGCTGCGAAACGTTCAATAAATAAATAAAGTTTCGTGCATTAACCCGTAAAAACTAGTTTTATTTAACTGATTAAAAATTTTAATAATTTTCATAAGACAGTTAACAAGGTAAAAATTGGATACGATTGGCATTGTTTTTTCGATGAGTGCCTAAATGCTGTTTGTGCTCAAAGTGAGATTCGTTATGTTTATGGAGAAGATGCTTTGTTCAAACCTACTACAAAAATATGGTTAGGCAAATTCAGGCCTGGTAATTTTGGTGTTAAAGATGTTCCTCGCTGTGGTCGTCCTATCAAAGTAAGCGTTGACGCTTTTGTTGAAAAAATAAGAAAATCGACACCTGAGCAGTCAACGAATATCCAAAGGGCTTGACATTCACCGCTCAACAGTTTTGGATTACTTGCATGAACATGGTTTTGTGAAAAAGCGAGATGTTTGGGTACCACACGATTTGAGTGATAGTAATTTGGTGAACAGGACTTCCATCTGCGAACCATTGCTCAAACGAAATAAAATCAAACCGTTTCTGACAAGATTAGCAACAGGCGTTTGGAAGTGGATCACCTACGATAATATTTTTTGAAAACGATCATGTTCAAGCCAGTTGGGCTATCACAAATAGTCCCATAGCCTGGCCTCACTCCGAACAAAGTCATGTTGTGTGTATGGTGGGACTGGAAAAGCATTGTGTATTATGAGCTTTTGCCACATGGCCAAACGATTAATTCTGATATCTACTGTCAGCAATTAGAAAATCTGAAACAAGTTCTTAAAGAAAAATGTCTAGACTTAATGAATAGAAAAGGTGTAGTCTTCCACCAGGAAAATGTTCGACCGCATATATCTTTGTCGAATAAACAAAAATTGATGGACCTTGGTTGAGAAGTTGTACCATACAGTTCAGACATAGCACCTTCAGATTATCATTTATTCCGCTCTCTGCAGCAGAACTCTTTAAATTTAATAAAATTGCATTCAAAGGTAGACTGCATAAATCAATCAAATCAGTTTTCGCTCATTAACCCCAAAATTTTTATAGTGACAGGATAATGCTTCTACCAAAAAATAGGGAATGATTGTCGAATTAAATAGACATAACTTCATTCAATAAACATTTTATGTGCCTAACTGTAAAAAAGATCATTATTATTATTACTACAAAAAGATTGCATACTTTTCGAAATGTAATTGTTTGCGATAATAAGACAAATATTGTCGTCGGTCGTTGAAGGGTTTCTATATTAGGATATACATTTTAAATTTGCAAACTTAAATGCTATGCTGCCATTACCTACCAAAAGCCAAAATGAATTTAATTTAAACAAACTTGGGTGTAATAATATCTACGGTATGTATTGTAATGAATAAAAATTATATTTAATTCGACATAATTATTAATTATAGAAAAAAAATTAAGGGACGGATGGTGTGCTATTGGCTATAGAAGCAATTTATTTAACCAGACGTGGTTAATCTATCAATTGACAAAAACTAGTTATGATTAAAAAAATAAGGGTCTTATAATAATTATTTTTTAACATTTTAAAAATAAGTTGTAGTCTCTTTAAATCTTATTAATAGGTGTAGTGAAAATATAATTGAATAGCAACAATATTATCAAGCCGACCACTGGCAGACAGTTCGATTCTTCGCGATGCAAATTAAATCAACCAATTCCACTGGTGCATGATATTAACGGCTCAACATACAATCAACTCCCGGCGCACCTGCGGAATGCCGACTGTGGGACAACAATTTAATCCAACGATCAAACACGAGTCGATATTCCTAAAGACCCGGCAGTTACAAAACCTAAAACAAGAGCTGTACACAAACAGTAAGATAAGTTCAGTCACACACACAAACTTAATGAAAGGACAGCCTTAGATTAAAACAAAAAGGGTAGATACGGCACTAGCCTCACAAAAGTGATCCGCATGAATTGTGGTCCACGACCCTAATCGCTTTAGTCACAACTTGTAAACGACGCACATGTGAACGCCAAAATGAAATATTGCTAATATTTTGTGTTTATATGATAAAGCAATGCCTTAGTGTGTTTTTAAAAAGGACTGAAATTGCTCAAGAACTAAAAATAAAACCCACGGCATCGCTTTTCATTCGTAAGTACTATAAAATATATATTTTCATAAAAATTGCAGTTTGTTTTGAATCTAATTCGGTAGTCACGTCAAGTACTGGTCGCGTGATTGGTCGGTAGTGCAGTGACGCGAATGTCGCCGTCTCGTTCGCGCTGCCGTTGAAACTTAACGTGCTGTTTCGTTCGGGTCGGTAATGCAGTGACGCGGATTTCGCCGTCCCGTTCGCACTGCCGTGGGATCAGTTTTTGTTTGATGCAAGTATGAGCGTACCGTATCTACCCTTTTTGTTTTAATCTAAGAGGATAGCTTGAAACACCAATGGAACTCCTTGAGATTTCTGCACTACAAAATCACTGTGTGAGTATAGAGAGATTTTGTATGGCATACAGAGTTGCATTACTGAGTTTGGAGTGTGGGTGAGTCGGTGTGTAGTCACGCAAACGCAAGCCATGACTATCTCGGGGATTCGATAATTAATATGCTAATAGTTCGACTTTGCCCACCCCTACAGACGTGAGAGGCATAATGCGTCGGTGTCATAGACTCAGACTTTATAGATAGGATGTCTGGTTGAAAATATAGAAACGGAAAAAATGTGCGTACAAGAAACAACGGATTTAAAAATATCGTATAGCATTCCAAAGCTGGTTAAAATCGAAGAAGATGTAAGTATTGAGGAATGCGAAATTAAACGAGTTAATAAATTAGAACACGTAATATTTCAGATATTTTATGAACGCAAAATTTTTTGAGTTTACCGACCCAAAATAAAAATGTTTTGCTAACCTGTACTAACGTCCGTACATGTTATTGCAATATAAAAAACTTAATCAGTATTGTTGTATCTAAAAATGGAAGTAGTATTAACTAATAATTGTATGCATTAAACTCTCCTAATGATTTGCGTGCGCGGGCGCAACAAAAACACGTTGATTTACGAGCGTTATTGACGTCTGACCGACAGAACGACCGGGCTAGTCGACCGCAACCGCTCTTCTACATACATCACCAATGAAGCTTACACAGGGTACCACAAGGCTGTTCACTGGGGTACTTTTATTATTACAAGTATAAAACTAAAGCAATTTCAATTTAAACAATCAATTATTCAGAAATCTGACGAGGAAAACGTGTGATATATTTTTTTACTGTGATAATTTCATGTTTCAAATAATAATGTATTCATAGAAATTTTACAAAAAGCGTTATTATTAATTTTAATATCTTCTTTAATGTTTATACAAATTTTATTATCAAAAATTTAATTGAGCTAGATTTTTGCATCAAACGTTTCGCTATGATAAAACGCTAAAGGTAAAAAAAACATTAAAACTACACACCCTCCACCCTATAGCCCTCCTAGCATGGGCACCACGATATGATATATAACACGTTTTTAACACGCTCAATTGTCAAATTACTATGGATCTATACAGTTAGGCACGATAAAAAACGTGAGGTGCGCATGCTACGGGGACATCGGTGCTATTCCCAAATTTCACCACAAAATAATCAATACCTGGTATTGTCGAAATATTATTAAAGTCGTATATTGTTCAAATATCAAATTCAAATGATTATATGATAAATTGTTAGTGATACCGTATAATTAATACATTTGTAGTGAAAGTGCAATACACTGTCATGGTTTCATCTATCTTTATACATATAATTCTTCTGTGAGTGTGTATGTCACTGAACTTCTCTTAAACGACTGGACCGATTTTGATGAAATTTTTTGTGTGTGTTCAAGGGGATCTGAGAATGGTTTAGATTCACAATTTTGTCCGCTGGACAACCCCTATTTTTTTAGGGCGGTACGAAGTTCGCTGGGTCAGCTAGTAGTACCTTATATAATATCACTGTATAATATTTAAAGGGTAAGGCAAAGTGAATTTCGTGCTCAATTTTCTAGGGAAGTTACCCCCTACAGATTTTTTTTTGAGAGGTTAGTGAACTATGCCCTGCGCATAACGGATTTCTGGCTGAAATAGGAGCGACCGTGATCCTTGTATTTCTTATACAATGAATTAGTAACCAAAGCTAACCTATAGGGTACCAATTTTTGGGTGACCATTTATAACTAGGGACACGATATCGAATAGAAAGTATCGATACTGTACTCATGAGTAATATCGGAAAAAAAGTATCGAGTACATTTCATAGGGCCATATGAGCACCCCCCCCCCCTGCCTCCACCCGGGTTAAAATTAAAAGAAAAACAATCAAATTTTATTATAGTACGTATAATCAAAAACAAAAAAAGGACATGTAAATTCACAAATTTCTATATTATGTAGATACTCTTAAAAATGTGTAATGTTAATATAATCAACTGCAAAACTAAACGTGCGTAATTCAAGTACGTAAGTCTCAGGACACACTAGATTACTTGTATTTCCAATTATATCAACGCAATGGAATATTTTAGAAGGATTGCTATGATTCCACTAGATGGCGTTGCCATCAATATCCAAATTTTTAAAGGTATCGATACTTGCCAAAAAGTACTCATTTAGTTGAAGTTTCGAAAACCAAGTTTCGAGTACAAAAGTATCGATATCGAAAGGAAAAGTACTCGATACCACAAAGTATCGATACTTCTTTCGTGTCCCTATTTATAACATTTTCCCATCATCATTTATATTATTACCCATTAAAAATAAGTACGTACGTATTTGTACGACATGTTATAGTAAAAATATTTGGTATTGAATATCGAAATGATTAGCAACCATGTCACATTCCTTACGCATTATAAATGCGTTTTGATTAAACACATGCGCTGCTCAAGCGCATACAAATGCGGACTCTTGATTATTATGCTCACAGCGCCATCTAGTTAGGGCCTATAGACTTATTTGGACATGCAAAATTACATTTTAAAAAGGGTTCATTTTAGAATGTGCCACTTTTAATGATGTTTGTATGAATAAATTCGTGTGAAACCACCTGTCTTATGCAATTATAATATCCTATCCTGTGTTTATTTTAAAATAATTGCTTAGTCTTTTAATTACGACGACCTCCGTAGCCGAGTGGTTTGTACGCCGGGTTTCATGGTGTCGCCGACTCGAGAGGTCCCGGGTTCGAATCCCGGTGGGGGCAGATGTTTGTGTGATGAATACGAGCATTTGTACTCCAGTCATGGATGTTTAATATGTATTTCTATATAAATATACTTATATATGTACAGTATATGTATTCTATCCGTTACCCTAGCATCCCATAACACAAGCCTTTACAGTGCTTACTTTGGGGCTAGGCTTATAGGTGTGAGTGTTGGAAATATTTATTTATTTTATTTATTTATTAAGTGGGTTCATTTCGTTATCTCAGTACTCAGTTTGTTTTAAGTATTTATAGTATAAGCAAAATGCTCTCTTTTTTAAATATTATATTTTTAAATAAAACTAGTTTTAACGGGTTAACGCACGAAACTTTATTTATTTATTGACGTTTCTTGTTCGTTGACGTTCTGACAAAATTAAATAAAAAAACAGTGTTCTGACGATGCAGACCCGAAAAGGCTGCGAAACGTCAATAAATAAATAAAGTTTCGTGCATTAACCCGTTAAAACTAGTTTTATTTAATGAGTGATGTGCGTGAAAATCTAAGAAACAAATATATTATATTTTTATTTAAGCATTTAACGGCTGGATGCTTAAATCTAAAGAAAATTTTACTAAATAATGCCAATCGGTCCATGGTTCAGTCGGGGTTCGAACCCGCATATTTCATTCCTTCATTTAGGTTTGTTCATAAAAATACTTAGGTTCCTTCATAATTTACATAATTAATTCGTCAAATTAAAATAATGTTATAAGTAGGTAATCAAAATAGCTCCAGAGTATAAACACGACTATGTTGCAGCGTTTTAGGAATTTACAATTCATATTAAGTACGTTTATTAATTGCTCAGCAATTCACATAAAAAGATAGAATGAGCGAATGTAAATATGTAAGGAACTCCTAAGTATCTGGCTGACCTTTAATTTCTTTATTTTTTCAATAAAATTAATTTTAACAGATGGCTTGGTTCTCGGTATTAGCCATATAGAAAAAAGATTAATCCAATTTTGAAATTAATACTTCAACTATTGAATCGACGCTTTCTTTAGATTATACTTAAGCGATTCTATTATACAACTAGCGGTCCGCCCTCGCTTCGCTTCGGTGTAGAGCTGAAGTGTACACTATAGTTTTTTTTCTATGGCTTGTATTAAACACAATGACATTCATCTATGATTCTTCTTATACCTGCATGCAAAGTCTCAGCCCGATTGGTTTAAAATTGACAGGGTTTCATACAAACTTTCATTCCCTTTTTCATTCCCTTCTACCTACAACATCTACCTGCATGCCAAATTTCAGCCCGATCCGTCCAGTGGTTTGGGCTGTGCGTTGATAGATCACTATGTCAGTCAGTCCCCTTTGACTTTTATATACATATATAGATAAAAACGGTCATTTTTATTACCTGTATTTATAATCAAACTAAAATTCTCATATGTAGGTACGTTATATAATCGGAATGCTCCGAACTGCTAAGCTATCAGGAGTTACACGTGTTATTGTGAGTCAACCATAAAAGATAGATATATACTGTTGCGGGATATTTTTTAGACAATTTTATGTAGAATATTTCCGTCATACATAATTTCTATGTAACTTTAACCATTAAGGCTGCACACGCGATGGAAGCTGAAAAAATGGAGTAACTTCTCCCGTTTTCCCAACATTTCCCTTCACTACTCTGCTCCTATTGATTGTAGCGTGATGAAAAGTATACTATAACCTGCCCAGGAGTATGAAGAATAATTGTACCAAGTTTCGTTAAAATCTGTCGAGTAGTTTTTGTTTCTATAAGGAACATACACACAGACAGACAGACAGACAGACAAAATTTTTACTGATTGCATTTTTGGCATCAGTATCGATCACTAATCACCCCCTGATAGTTATTTTGAAAATATATTTTATGTACAGAATTGACCTCTCTACAGATTTATTATAAGTATAGATAGTAGATTGTAGCATCGCTCAGAGGAGCTCGATGGCGCAAGTGGTTAGCGCGTTCGGCTGCGATCGTTGAAGTTAAGCAACTTTCGCAGTGGTCGGTCATTGGATGGGTGACCAAAAAATTTACTATCTCGAGCTCCTCCGTGCTTTGGAAGGCACGTTAAGCCGTTGGTCCCGGCTGCATCTGCAGTCGTTAGCACCCGCCAATCCGCACTGGGCCCGCGTGGTGGGTCATAGCCTAATCTCCCTATTCCATCCATAGGGAAGACCTATGCCGTGGGACAGCAGCAGTGGGGACATTAATAGGCTGATGATGATGATGATGATGAGATTATTATGTTACGAAATTAGGATTGTTTTGTATTCGAGTTATTTCATTTGCTGTCTTAAAAACGAGACAACTGATGGCTTTCTTTAAAATGTTAAATTATGCCAATTGGCAGTGAGAGCTGTTTTGTATTAATAAAAACTTTTTGAGAAATCTGATGCAGTTAGAAAAACGATCTACAATAAAGTCTCCTGGCTTAATATCCATTTCCAGCTTCCTCTGTGAGAATTCATCAACAGCCTACATGCTTCTCCTGCTAAATTGTTTTGGTCAGGAGGCCATGTTTAAAGTTGTTCAACTTTCATGATAGCAGACTGAACACTATAGCCACTACGTCATCAAACTTTTCCTCTTCCGAGTCCATACAATTCCGAGAATCAAATAAGTAAGGGAAACTACCCAATCATTGGCACTCTTCATATTATTGGCACTTTTGAGTTTAGTTCGGAAAAAACAGGAAACAGTAGATTGTAGGAATACTGCTGCCAATTTTCAAATTTCAAAACCATACTAGGTTTTTCTTTTTTTCGCTTTTGCTTTGACCCACACGACAACGTCCTTGAGTTATGCACTTTTATCTATACACAACGTGTAAGTAAAAACAGTCATGCACCTTTCTTGTTCACGCGAATTAAAGACACACGTATTCACACTACCTACCCTCAAATCCAATATTATAATTGTCAAGTAAATTAGTTTTTTTTAGTAAAAAATATTGATCAATGTGTTCAAATTACAGTAAACTGTGTTGTATTACATTACATTGAAAGAGTGGAGGGCTGATAACCTGAGACACGGGTTTTTTCCTAGTTTAGGTGTCAGCCCGCCATAATTAGATAAGTGACCTTTTTACTTAGTGTTTTTAATGGAATAAGAAACTGATTATGGTGAGAAATAAAGAATTATATTTAACTATCTTGAATAATCTATCGTCTCCTTGTTTTTTTCGAATTAAACTCAAAAGTGCTATTAATAGGACGAGTGTCAATGATTGGGTGGTTACCCCTACATTGAAATTAACAAAAGCGAATCTGAAATTCTAAATTCCAATTGGAAAACATTCGACGAGCGTTATCGACAACCGTCAATTCGCGCGCCTCGCCCGTCACATCTGACAGCCGTCAAAATCAGCTGACAGCGCCAGTCAAACGCCGGCGCGTCCTAAATTTAAATAAAGAGATTGACATTGATGCGATATGGAAATGTCACGCCGGTTTCAGCCGCGCATCTGAGTGGCAGGTTATTTACACGAGCGAAAATACGTTATTTATATAGGTAAAAGGATCTCTGTGGCGCAGGTGGATAGTGTATTCAGCCTGTTTCGTAATGGTCGGTCATTGGATGGGTGACCAAAAACTTACTATCCGTGCTTCGGAAGGCACGCTAAGCTGTCGGTCCCGGCTGCATCTGTAGTCGTTAGCACCCACCAATCCGCACTGGGCCCGCGTGATGGATCACGGCTCAATCTCCCTATTCCATCCAGCAGTGAGAGCATTAATAGGCTTGTGGTGATGATAATGATATAGGTAAATTATTTCTGTCATTTTGTTTCGTATGGAAAATAGTTGAAAGTCCGCCGACAGGGGTAGGAATCAGGTGCGTTAATAAGGCTACGTCGGTCGCGGGCCGGGGAGGAAAGGGGAAGGGAGGGGGGGGGGGGGAGCAAGCCTTAACTTAAGTGAATGAGAACAAAACGAAGGGGACACTGTGTTGATACAGATTTACGTGGCTGCGGACGCAGGGTGCTCTACTGGCCTGACCCGACTAAAAATCCGTGGACACGACTCTTACAACTTTCCACGTATTTTTTTTTTATTTTATTTATTTATTCTAATATAGGATAGATCCTGGATCCTGTAATTGGACTGATTAATTATTTTTTTATAATATTGAATGATTATTAATTTATTAATTCATTTTTTTTTATTATTTCTATTTGACATTTGTATTTTGATATATTTGTATTTGACATGTTGAATTTACAACAATATCATAAGTTGTACAAATATGTGACACCCTGCAAGGGCGTTTTTTAAATATATTACTGGTAACTGTCGTTTTTATTGCTGATATACATTGGGAGAGGTAATAGTTAAGGAGCCGGCGAACAAAACGGTATAATTACGCATCTGGTCAAACCACATTTTATTTTTACAGTCCGGAGGTTTCGGGCACGTTGAATTTAAATCTCATATAATTTTCAATCAAAACCGCCTATAACAGTGTTAAAATTTCTAAATTTGTGAATTAAAAAACCATGCCAAAAGCTCTCTGGAGGTATGTCATTCAGTTTTATAAATCTCCTGTGAAATTTAATTTTATGTAATAGGAGTGATGACGGGGTACAGTAAATGAAATTCTATTTAGTCCGTCAGTTAGATGATCAAAAAATAATGGACACGTACACTTCTGGACACATCTATTGGCCCACCTTGTATTTTCAGTTTCGTTTGGTCCTAGCTAAATTTTTTTATTAGGTCGAGCAAAAAGTTTTTATGCAGTTTGAACCTGGCACATTCACAATTTCATTCAATAGTCTTTTTTTGAATTTCGAACACAGAATTTAAAGAAACAAAAGACAATTTGGAGCCTGTTTGTTGATATCAAACAATCGAATACTAAGAAAACTTGGTTTTATTGGTTTACTTGGATTTAATTCTTGAAAAAGTGATTGATATCTTTGGTTTTGCAACAAACATTACTTATTCTTAACATTAAGGTGAGGTTCTATCAATAATCTATGGATACTTCACCTGAAGTCGCCGCCCAAGATGTGGAACTTATTCAGCCGGCCTGAATTTCAAAAAAAAAACTTTTTAGTGAATTTTCACTTAAAAGTGTACTAAAACGTGACGTCATGCGACTTTTCAAATCAATATATCTCTGCAATGTTTATATTATGTGAAAAAAGAAAAAATACGTGTCCAATACTTTTTGATAATCTACCTGATAAACGAAAAAAAAATTAGTCATCATCCCTATTATTTGTTTGCCAGTTCCTCAGTAAACGTCAATAAATAAATTAAGTTCGTGCATTAACCCGTTAAAACTAGTTTTATTTAATGAGTGATGTGCGTGAAAACCTAAGAAACAGATATCCTCATTTCTTATATAGGTAAAAGACAAATGAAATACTGCAACTTTACTTAATGTCAACGTAAACGAAAAAGATATTTGATTGGATCTTGGTCTTGGATTCACCGAATAGTTGACTTCAAACACTGATAAATTTGGAAAAAAAAACTCGCAATGTCTAAAGGTAGAAGAAGAAGAAGGATTTAGGTTCAGTTGGCACAGAGAGTGCGTTGACTTATTCTGTAAACTCCTTTTCTACATTCACAGTTCACTTGTGGAGTATAAAAATGGATGGAAAACGACAGTTTTGACGACCTCCGTGGTCGAGTGGTTTGTACGCCGGGTTTCATGGTGTCGCCAACTCGAGAGGTCCCGAGTTCGAATCCCGGTGGAGGCAGATGTTTGTGTGATGAATACGAACATTTGTACTCCAGTCATGGATGTTTAATATGTATTTCTATATAAATACACTTATATATGGACGGTATATGTATTCTATCCGTTACCCTAGTACCCATAACATAAGCCTTACAGTGCTTACTTTGGGACTAGGCTAATTGGTGTGAGTGTTGGAAATGTTTATTTATTTTATTATTTTTACCTTAAAAATAACAACAACTTTATCAAAACTGTTTATTTACACCGGCCTTTTTGATATTATAAACATGTATAAGTAGTTATATAAAATCCTTCATCGCCATGCCTAAATCAAGTCTTCTAGTTAACTCGGGTAAAACCACAACAGTACATGTAAAAATCCTAATTTAAATAATTTTATTTGACAAAAAAATTTCCATCGCAAAAACTTCATTAAGTCTCAACGCCTTTTCCCGCCATTATTCGAGACAGGATCGCGACGCGCAGATAGCGCTCCGTGTATTTTTTTTTCTTTTGCTCGCATCTCGTCGCCGGCCAGTGTATGTGGCTACATACGCTGCCTGACGAGGAGACAACAGCCGGGGAACTACTTGAATCGAGGCATTCGAAATTTGAAATTCTGTGGTAGATACATCGTAGAATTCGGGGAGAAAGTATATTCCTTTCTTTTTTTAAACACTAAGGAGATTTTTTAAAAATGATTTTAATAGCATTATATTGAAATACTGATTGGAGTCCAGGGAACTACTTGAATCGAGGCATTCGAAATTTGAAATTCTGTGGTAGATACATCGTAGAATTCGGGGAGAAAGTATATTCCTTTCTTTTTTTAAACACTAAGGAGATTTTTTAAAAATGATTTTAATAGCATTATATTGAAATACTGATTGGAGTCCAGGGAACTACTTGAATCGAGGCATTCCAAATTTGAAATTCTGTGGATGAGCCATCGTAGAATTCGGGGAGAAAGTATATTCGTTTATTTTTTTAAACATTATGGAGATTTTTTAAAAATGATTTTAATAACATTATATTGAAATACTGATTGGAGTCCAGGGAACTACTTGAATCGAGGTATTCCAAATTTGAAATTCTGTGGATGAGCCATCGTAGAATTCGGGGAGAAAGTATATTCGTTTATTTTTTTAAACATTATGGAGATTTTTTAAAAATGATTTTAATAACATTATATTGAAATACTGATTGGAGTCCAGGGAACTACTTGAATCGAGGTATTCAAATTTGAAATTCTGTGGATGAGCCATCGTAGAATTCGGGGAGAAAGTATATTCGTTTATTTTTTTAAACATTATGGAGATTTTTTAAAAATGATTTTAATAGCATTATATTGAAATACTGATTGGAGTTTCGCGTTCAAAATTCGAATTAGGACAATCGTAATGAATTATCGAGCTGTGTGTCTTTAGAAGGAGAGGAGCTCGATGGCGCGGGTGGTTAGCGCGTTCGGCTGCGATCGTTGAAGTTAAGCAACTTCCGCAGTGGTCGGTCATTGGATGGGTGACCAAAAATCTTCTATCTCGAGTTCCTCCGTGCTTCAGAAGGCACGTTAAACCGTTGGTCCCGGCTGCATCTGCAGTCGTTAGCACCCGCCAATCCGCACTGGGCCCGCGTGGTGGGTCACGGCCCAATCTCCCTATTCCATCCATAGGGAAGGCCTGTACCCCAGCAGTGGGGACATTAATAGGCTGATGATGATGTGTCTTTGGAAGCTAGACTATAGCTTGACTGGCGATTTTTGACACACATAAAAGATGCTGTGGATACAATTAATTTTTATGTACAACTATTGGAGCGTAGTACAAACTTACTATGACACTAATTCAAAGTTTAAACAACACAATCTTTTTCATTTGAAATGAAATGAAATGAAAATGAAATGAAATGAAAAGTCATTTATTCAGTCTAGGCTGTTACAAGCACTTGTGAAAGTCAAGAAGCTACGCCATCGGTTCGCAAAACTACGACGGGAGACCTTGTACTGAGAAGAACCGGCAAGAAACTCAGCAAGGGCTGCTTTTTTCTCCCTGTATTGATATATACAGAGTCGTCAAGTTGAAAAATTACTTCAGACATACTTCTGAAGTCACCTTCCATTACATTATTTAGGGTATAGATATATAGTTACAACAAATTTTATATTTAGTATATATAGGAAGCGGCATTAGATAGGTACCATACTACTGTTACAAAACTGACTCATACCCATCAAATAAGAAATTACAAGAAACACTATGTCCATGCATTACGATCATTTAGATAATCATTAACTTTATAATAGCCCTTATTCATAAGAGTATTCTTAACTTACCGTTTGACTTGGCGATAAGACATTTGGTACAAGAAAAATAAAAGCGATATCATAGTAATTATTCCGAACAGTTTGTTAATGTGTTCACAGTGACAACGCGCGCCTACACCGCAACTGTAAGTGTTAAATTAAGTAGTGGCAATTATTTGCGTTAAAACATTTTCTTCGACGCTAAGTTGACGGCTTATGTCGCGATACCGGTCACCTGCTCATTAAAGAATTTCAGCGCATACGCATACGCAGTTCCCCCCCTTAGCTCCGAACAAGCGAGCAAAGTTTAAAATTTTAAACGCATTTCCCTGCTATCTGTCATCGGGTGCGGACGCCTGGCCCGCATTGGTGCAGATTAAATCTCCATTCTGTGCCCATTAAAATAAGTAGGCTTTAATAGTCGAAGATAATTTAAAATTGAATTTATTTTTATAATGTCCAACAGGTGTAGGCACGAGATGTATCTAAGAAATTACTTTGAAGTTCGCTTCCAGTTCAAATTAAAGATATTCGTTGTTTAATTGCTTGATTAATAAAGGTTTTTATCGTGCTGGGTGAGAGTCTTAAAACTTTATTGTATCTTGAAAAGACCTGTTGGCACTATTCTGTACTTCTACACCGTCATGTCTTGAGACGCTCGACAAAAGTGATAATATAAACTATTATTTTTTGACTACAGGAGATTTGTAAGTGAAAAGGGGATTTAAATCATAGTTATCATAGTTTTAGTTATAACATTTAAATTTTGACATTTAATTTTATTTTACCATTTTTAATTTTGACATTTATTTATTTTTATTTTACCACTTTAAATTTTGGCATTTTATTTTTTGACATTTTGGAACTGTTAATAGGTGTGAAACCGATTGAATTTAATTTAATTTTGTTTCAAATGTAGTTGTATGTTGAGATGTAATTTAATTTGTTTTTATGTCTCATAATTATTACTATCTATAATTATTTTGTCATTGGCATGCTATGATTCTTGTGGTTGAAATAAATGAATTATTATTTATTACTATTATTATAGAAAGGTAGCGCAACGAGTTTTTTTTTTAAGTTATACTTCTTTAGGCGCGTTATGAAAAAATGATGAGAGTGAAATTTTTAGATGCGCGCGCATCACTGTAACACAAAAGTAACAGCATGAAGTTGGCCGCGGGCGCGTTATGAAAAAATCATGTGAGTGAAATTTCGAGATGCGCGCGCATCACTGTAACACAATAGTAACACCATGAAGTTGGCCGCGGGCGCGTTATGAATGTTAGTGTCTAATAATGGTGGACTATTAACCACTTAGTGGTTAATAATCCACCATTATTAGACATCTGTTCGAAAGGTACTTTGAACGATCCACGGAGCTCCATAAGATGATCGCGTTGTCAAAAACAATGTTGGCACGCTCGTCGCCTCTGATCACTGTTTTCATATTTATAATATTTATCCACATGTTTCTAGTTTCTATATAGACACAACGTGTTTTAGTTACTTACAAGTGCTAATTACATATGGACTAATAACTTAAATTCAGTAGTGATTTTAATTGAATATTTTGAATATTTATTTAATTTTTCAAATTAAAACTGAACTTAATTGACTGTGTTAACTATCCTTTTCCAGTCCTTTTATTATTTTATTGTAATTATTAATTATTTGCATGCAATTAAAAAATATTTTTAATGATGCTAAAGAAGTATAACTTCTCACGCGCGTACATAAGTTACACGCATCCATTTTTTAATTCATACATTTCAAACTGGGAGTTAGAAACAGGTAATTATAATAATAATAATAAATAAATATTTCCAACACTCACACCAAATTGGCCTAGCCCCAAGCTAAGCACTAAAAGGCTTGTGTTATGGGATACTAGGGTAACGGATAGAATACATATACTGTACATATATAAGTATATTTATATAGAAATGCATATTAAACATCCATGACTGGAGTACAAATGCTCGTATTCATCACACAAACATCTGCCCCCACCGGGATTCGAACCCGGGACCTCTCGAGTCGGCGACACCATGAAACCCGGCGAACAAACCACTCGGCCAAGGAGGTCGTCAATTATCTATAAAAAGTAGGTATAATGCAAAAATAACTTGGTTAACTTATTAGTTTGTGGAGTTCCTTACCCCAGACGGTGCCAATGAAACCATATGAACAGGCCTCCGCTGTCCATCCATCCGTCTATCACCGTCGATGAAGCTCAAACTAGTAGACATTGTGGCAGACACATCCAGCAGCGCGACCGTCACAAAAGGTATTTCTGCCAACTGTTTTGGTTTTTCTTATTTATTTAAACGAGACTTGTCCGGGTACTGATATTCCCCATTTTTCTGTACGCTGCCGAGATGTGGACGCTGAGAGAAATTGAGAAAAAGAAAATAGATGCACTAGAGATGTGGTGCTGGAGGAAGATGTTTGGAGTGAAATGGACAGAGTTTCGCACCAATGCATCTATTCTCCAAGAACTCACACCCGTATTCATAAACATTACTATGAGGTCTCACAGGGTGCGTTAACGCACAGGGTCCAAAAAACCTATTCATAGACAATACTTGAGTGGCGACCGGCACTATGCGTCCCTTATAATGAACGCACAGCCAAGGTAGCCTGCTAGCTGTATTACGCAACGCATAGTGCAATATTGTTCTTTTCTTTTTGACTTCGTCAAAAATTTTAGGTTATTTGCGTTGACTGTTATTTGCTGTTCGAGGTTTTGTTTTTTCTTTGTTTGCGGCTGTGTTCGAAAATTATGGCGTTCTTTTACAATGGATTACAGTAGTGAAGAAGAATTTGATATACACGGTGGCCGGGCAGTTGACGTTCAAAAGTAAAATTTAGATACTTTATGATGAGGAGTATCCAAATCACCCCCATGTATGTTCTACGATTTTGCGTACTTTTCGAGTTATAATTTTTTTAAAGTTTTTTTCGTAATTTTCACCTAACATCGGTTTTCTTCTACTTTGAACTCCAAATCCCCCCATTTACATTTTTTTTGATACTTTGAAAATTTGTTTGTACTGAGCTCAAATCGTAATTTTGAACTTTCGAACAAATTCTAAGTGAATTCTGCAATGCCTAGATAAACCATAGGTTTTAGGATGATAGGTTAGACTATGTTAGTCAGTTATTACAAAAAAACTGAACCAGAAACGTCCAACAGAATGAGAAAAAAATCGAAAACAGATGTTAGGTGAAAATTACGAAAAAAAGCTTTAAAAAATTATAACTAGAAAAGTACGCAAAATCGTAGAACATACATGGGGGTGATTTGGATACTCCTCATCATAAAGTATCTAAATTTTACTTTTGAACGTCAACTCCCCGGCCACCATATATATATCAATGAGCAAAACAGAATAAGTACCAGAAAAGTGATACGAGATTTCCAAAATCCTTTTGATTATTACAGTTCAGAAGAATTTAGATGACGCTACAATCTAATCAATTATAATTACCACGAAACACAAAATAGGTCTCAAGCACTGTTTGGTTTTAAAAAGGTTATGAATTATGACAATTGACAAATGATAGACATGTCATTCAGAGCGGTGTGAACTACGTAACATAAATGAACCAATCCCAGAGCTCTGTTCAACGCTGTGCGTTCTCATAGCGAAGAGTCATTTGAGTATTGTTTATGAATTGAAAGGCTTGCCAAGTAAAACGCACTGAGAAATGTCTTACTTCGCACAGTGTTGCTACTTTACTTAAACAAGTATTGTTTGTGAATACGGGTGTTAGTGTCAAACAGCGTCTAACAAACGTAGTCCAGACTCGAATACTACAGTTCTTTGGGCACGTTTCACGACGAGACAACACGTCTATGGACGTGGCGTCTTGTAGTACAGGGGAAGGTCGAAGGCACGAGGGCAGGTGGCAGGTCGCCCATGCGCTGGACCGACCAGATCAAATCGGCAGTAGGCGGCCCCTTGCACGAGTGCACACGTAGCACAACCGACAGGGAAGGATGGCGTCGCATCGTGAAGAGGATTATGGCTGCCCGGAACCTGACCGCTACCTGATGACCACAACCGCTCTGTCAAGAGTGAATCGGCAAAGAAGATTTATTTAAATCTTTTTTTTTAAGTCATCATCATCATCATATCAGCCGTACGACGCCCACTGCTGGACATAGGCCTCCCCCAAGGATCTCCACAACGATCGGTCCTGCGCTGCCCGCATCCAGCGTTTTCCCGCGACCTTCACCAGATCGTCGGTCCACCTTGTAGCGGGTCTTCCCACTGAGCGTCGTCCGGTTTTTTTAAGTAAAGGAAAGTAATCATGTTGTTTTGACGAGGGTAGGTACTTACTGAACGGTTTATTAAATTATATCTAAGGTGAAATTAAAAAAAAAGTTGATTCAAGAGATTTTTCATGTGAAAACAGTGTTAGTTTTCCTTAAATAAACTAGTTTTAACGGATTAACGCACGAATTTTATTTATTTATTGATGTTTCGCAGTTTCGATGCAGAACTGAAAAGGCTGCGAAACGTCAATAAATAAATAAAGTTCGTGCATTAATCCGTTGAAACTAGTTTTATTTAATGACTGATGTGCGTGAGGAGGAGCTCGATGGCGCAAGTGATTAGCGCGTTCGGCTGCGATCGTTGAAGTTAAGCAACTTTCGCAGTGGTCGGTCATTGGATGGGTGACCAAAAATTTACTATCTCGAGTTCCTCCGTGCTTCGGAAGGCACGTTAAGCCGTTGGTCCCGGCTGCATCTGCAGTCGTTAGCACCCGCCAATCCGCACTGGGCCCGCGTGGTGGGTCATGGCCCAATCTCCCTATTCCATCCATAGGGAAGGCCTGTGCCCCAGCAGTGGGGACATTAATAGGCTGATGATGATGATGATGATGATGTGCGTGAAAACCTAAGAAACAAATAGTTTTCTTTACTTTTAAATAAATAAGAAAAACTAGAACATTTGCTGCGCTGCTGGATGTGTCTGCTACAATGTCTGCTAGTATCAGCTTCATCAACCACCATGGAAAAGCACTATAATTATGCATAATTATCATAAAAAACAAATGATAAAAGAAATAAAGAGGGTGTACGAGACACTTACAGTAACCTTGTTTAATTATTTAATAAGCAAGACCTACTTCAATCACGTAGCTGTATCTTAGTAATGCATTCATAAGGCATGCATGTCGTGGTGATACGTGTCCACGGAGATTAGGCTGTATGTATTACAAAAAAAATCGGTTGTCTGTAAAGTCGGTTTACTAACGATAGTTGAACGTGACAACGTTTTTTTACAATGTACATAGCTTTTACAAGTATGAATGTGCTTTGAGCAATTGTTTTACAACTTTTAAACATGTGTGATATCATTACCTCTATCGCCGCAACTATCGTTGCTATAAACAATTGACACCACATTCACTTTTCACTGCACTTCATACTTGACGAAAACATGTAAATCTATTATTGTATAGCAGCTGTCCACGTGGACGCATCGCTCACTCAAGTAGGAGAGGGACAGATGTTGAACGCTGCCGAACGCGGAGGCCGATTGTGCCTCTTTGTCGCTCGCTGCGCGCTCTCGCTTGCACTTCAAGCCTTAAATGGAACGCCTCAGAGCGAGGTAACGCCGCATGAGTCATGTTATTTCGTGCGTGCAGCCGGCTCCATCGAATTATAAGACGTTGTCACGTCAAAAACATTGTTAACGCAATATGAAAAAAAATACAAAAATACAATGCAGTTGGCCGCGGTTGCCATTCTCTTTTGTTTTAATATCCAACACCAAGGCGCCGCCCTTGCTTGTTTTGGTTTAATGTTTAAAAAAAACCCAACAATATTATTTACCTCTGCAAAATTACATCGCCAAAAAAAATATCGTCACTTCGCTTGGTAGCTCTCATCTGGAGCGAGATTGGGGCCTATTATACCCCTGCAATCTAACTTTGCCTCGTTGGGGCACAGTTAGTGTTGCCAACGTCGGGAGAATCTACCATCCCGGTATAAATAGTCCGATCTTCGGAGGTCATCAAGGAAAAAACTTTTAAATGAATCGCTCGAAATTATATTATTTTTGTTAGTCGCGTTTCGGTTTGCTTCTAAATAAATAAGTAGGTAGGTGTGGTGGTCTCGTTTGTTTATATGTTCGTCGACTTGCTATATTTAATTCTGATTAATGTTCCAATTGCTAGATTAAGCTTGTTTATAGTAATATAAGTTATTTACGGGATTGTTACCATGTACCTTGTTTTTAGCGAGTTTCCGATACCCCGACCGATATGTCTGCCAATAACAGCCTACCCGCAATAACTTCAGTTACTCCGTGATCATGGCGCTTGCAACAGTGCCGAAATATCGGAAACTCGCTAAAAACAAGGAACATGGTAACAATCCCGTAAATAACTTATATTACTATAATGTTACTGACCATAAAAGTTTAAAACAATATAAGCTAAGAGATTTCTTAAATTTGATCCCCAAATCGCAATAATATTGACATGGGTGTTATCATTTTATTCCCACTTTTTTGAAATCCTACCTGTGCCGGACAGCGCACCTTTTATATCACTATGTTTTGTCTATGAGTTTTTGATACTTTTTTTATTGAGTTTTTGTTATTCTTTGACATTAAATAGATTGTTTTACCTTGTCACTGCCACCACTGTTTTATTTTCTCTAATAATAATTAAAATACAGTCCTTAGCCTCCACACTACCTTTGACGACCTCCGTGGCCGGGTTTCATGGTGTCGCCGACCCGAGAGGTCCTAGGTTCGAATTCCGGTGGGGGCAGATGTTTGTGTGATGAATACGAGCATTTGTACTCCAGTCATGGATATTTAATATGTTTTTCTATATAAATATACTTATACATATATCTATTCCATCCGTTACCCTAGTATCCCAAAACACAAGCCTACAGTGCTTACTTTGGGGCTAGGCTAATTGGTGTGAGTGTTGGAAATATTTATTTATCATTTATATCTGTCATTATTTTTCACTCACTCAACCAGCCGGTTGTTTGAAGAACCTTTGAGAAAAACTGAGACAAAGAGATTTTTAAGTAATTTTCTAAAACCGACACTGGAATAAGTGAAATAGGTAAACATAGAATTTGTGCTTCTGTAATACACTGTGATGTTCCAAAGGGATAGAATATTTTTGGTGCACGGCTTTACAAACTCACCACGATTGTATTCAGAAAAAAATATTTGACTCTGTGCTTAAAATTCTACTTGATTAAATTCAACTACAACGTTATTCAACGTTAGCACCCACCAATCCGCACTGGGCCCGCGTGGTGGGTCCTGGCCCAATCTCCCTATTCCATCCATAGGGAAGGCCTGTGCCCCAGTAGTGGGGACATTTATAGGCTGATGATGATGATGATGATGAAATACAACCGGCCCAAGGTTTTCAGGCAGGAAGTTTTCCTTAGATTTACAAATCGAACAGATTAAATGCCTTAAATAAAGATATGATAAACTTACTCAACTCTATCCAATATTTATCATAATTTGTTGCACCGTTAACGCTTTATCAATATCCACAAGCAACAGTTTATGGAATAAACACTGTCCCCGTTAAGGAATAGGCTTAGACTTGTTACGTTGAAAAGAAATAAATATTAGTAAATAAAAACGTGGCCAACGTTACCGACTGCACTTGAGCTAACATAATAGCAATCTGTGCAAATGCTCTACCGCTATTAAAACCTACGTGGGGTGTCGAAAAAAAATCTTGAATGCTTAAACATATTAAATGGCCTGCAATTATGTATAATCATTTTTAAAAGATTCACAAAAGAACTGGTCGGGTACTCTGTACTGGATATAAAAACTAAATTTCAAAAAATTCAATATCGTTCATTCAGTCTCGGCTTTTACAAGCACTTGTGAATGTCGAAAAACTACGCCATCGGTTCGCAAATCAACGGCGGGAGACCGTGTACAGAAGAAGAACCGGCAAGAAACTCAGCAATGGCTGTTTTTTTCTCCCTGTATTATATAAAGAGTCGTCAAATTGAAAAATGACTTCAATATGACATAACTAATGAAGTCATATAATTATTCATCACTATATTTACGATGCAGTTGTATAGGTTAACTTTCTAAGTTCATTTAAATATATTCCTTTAAAAATACAATTTGCGTTGTAAACAGTAAAACTTAGCAGTTTTTGTATCATTTACGGTTAACAATACATATGAGTATAAACACAAAGGAAATGCCAAAAGGTTTTCGAATATTATAATTTGCATTTGAGATGATTTATTTATTAATTGATCCTATAAGCCGGCTGATTTAAAATAGATGGTCTTATTAAAATCAGAATCAGAAATCAGCAATCAATATATCTTTATTCAAATTGGATGTATAGTACAACTCTTTTGAATCGTCCAAATTTTTTTCCCTACCACTCGTTATGGACATATTTTTTAGCTGCGGAGAAAAACGAGCGAAAAAAAAACTACAACATTAAAAGTCTATGTCAACATTTACAAATCATTATGTTGTTACAACGTCAATACAATTATGTTTTTATTTAATATAGAAAACCTGATGGAATGATTGGAACAGTTCAAACCCAAGCATTTTTGTCTGTAATATAATCAGACACTTTGTAATAAGCTTTTTTATGAAGTGCTTTTTTATACTATCTTTAAATTTATTTATTTATAAAAAATTCTGAGACTGTCTTCTATCTTCATCAGTCACTGTTTTAAATTAAAAAAAACCTTTTTTGTTGTTCCAATTTCCACGACACACAAACATGCAAATTAGAACAAATAATAATGGTGGCAATAATATTTGTTCCACGATAAATAAATATGTAGTCTGAATGCAGCGTAATTTATAAAAATGATCTCAATATTTTTTTTAATTATGGAAGAAACTGAGCAGTTATCTAAAATCATCTATCCTTAAACAGTATTAAAATATTTTATGTGAAATTTCGATCGCAAGCTACTTATAACTACCTTTTTGATTTATGTAATTTAAGTATTTATGATTATTAAATTTGAAATAAATACGCTGTTAAAGTGTCAATTTATTATGGTATGAATTTAAAACAAAAGAAAAGTAAATTTGCTAACAAAATAATAACTTTATCATAACTTGGGACTGCTAGCGCCATCTGTTATCGAGCAGAGAAAACACTGAAACCGTTTTGTGGAATTTAGATCTCTTCGTTTTGCTCTAAGTTAAATGTTTATTGTTATTAAGTATAGAATTTAAGTAAAAGTTATACATAGGAAAGAGTACAAAGCAGCATTGACAAGACAAAAGTAACAAAAAAAAATACATACAGCAGCATTTTTCCAAGTCGCAGATATATCGTCCGAGTAGTCGCGAGCCGGCGGCCGCTTTGTTTTATTTGTAATGTTTAATTAAACGTATCGTGGCTGGATGGCCATTGTCCAACTTACCTGCTCGCCGATTTAAATCCGCTGCCGACCGGTTACACGGCCCCTCATCCACCTTTTATTTTCAATAATTTATTTACTTCTCAAAATATACCACAAACACACATCATTCAAAGCACAAAATTTTGTATCAAAATAATAATTTGCATCTGCTTATAGACTTTATATATTATCACCTTGCACTTTGTCTTTGTAAGTTCATAAATTATAATAATAATATTATTAAACAATGTCAAGAGTTTTTACTAAATACATTTTAGCGCACATAGCTTTGGAGCTTATATATAATCTCCTTAATAATGACGTCATTGCATACCCACATTCGAGGTCTAATTTTTAAAATTTGTTGTCATTCGAATTTCAAATCGTGCCGTGCCGCTCGCATTCCGAGCGTTTGTAATTCGCGCCGCGCGTACAAAACATCCGGCGCGTTTCGCGCGTCTGCCGCTGTGTCAGATTGTCAGTGCTTTCCGTCAAACTGTAGGGCGGGCCGAGCGAGGGACGGGCCTCGCTCGAGCGCGCTCGGCTAAATCCGGAACGCAACACACTGTCTGTAGTGCAAGGCGTACTGAGTCACAACCACGTAGCTGCTGTGATTTTCACATTTACACCCAAAATTGAACCTGGTGAGTTGTTATACTATTGTAATTATGTTACATAGTGTACAATTTAAAGTTATTTATCTTATCGTGCGACAATTTTGAACGGGAAAATCATAAATGATAATGTTATTGTTCACAATGTGTCTGTATCTCCATACATCGTGTACACAGCTAATAGAGATTTTTGAAGGAAACGATACAAATAATTGTTTGTGTAATGTAGAATTACATTGAAATATGGTTGTGTGAACGTTTCTAGTGAATAGGAACTACCTTTAAAACAAGATTATTGAAACATAACCTCGAAACATTCTCGCTTTGTTGACAGCTGCTGTTGGCGGCCGCGCGTCAACAGATGGCGCTGGTAGCGGGGGCGGAGTTTACAAAGTGCCGCTAGACGTATGTCATTTTCGATAATTGAAGGTTAGTTTGGAATTGTCGAAAATTTAAGATAAAGCATTGTTTATTTTATGAGTCTCGTAGCCCCGACACGCCCGCCGCGGGGCTATCGTAAACAAGGGGATCTCTAACTTGTATTAGAAATCTCTTTATTTATTGATTTTAGTCTAGTCGCTACACTTTATCTTGATAAGTTTGGAGTTGAACTATAAAACTTTCATTAAAATTTTGACATGTCTTATGAACTGAATAATATTACTTGTGATTTTGTTTTTTGTAATAGTTCTTGCTGCTACTTAAGCCGTTGTTTGCAACAATGTTAAATTTGACTTAAGTTAAAATATTGAAGAAAAGATAACCATTTGTTCAAATTTAAAACATTTAAGTACTTTTGACGTTGACCATAGTTAAATTCAACTATGTGTCAAACAACGCGGCCTTAGTGACATATCAAAATGAGACTTAAGATACCTATTTAAATCTTAAATAATCATATTTAGTCGTACCTACATTATTCTAGTATTTCTCTTATTTGTTATACCTACACTTGAATTGCCATCTATTTTTTTACCTAATTAAAATTTAAAACCAAATTGCATACAGCTTACTCAGTAATCTTCAACGAGTTAGTCAATCAGTCAAATTTTCACTTTTTCTTGACCAAATTTACCTCTATTTCAATGATATTGTAATTGCTGTGTAGAGTTTTGAAACAAAACCACACCAATTCAACACCAAAATATCTTAATTAATTCGAAAATATTTAAAACACTACACCAATATGTCACTCAATAAAATGGCGCCAAATGCTGAGTTTTTTTTTTAATTTATTGTAAAACACACGGTTGCTCGGTCTACCAGCCAGGAAAGTTTAGCAAAGCGGTTGGAGTCGTTTATTTTCCCGTTTTCCTAGTGTTTAACTCCGCTGTAGCACTTCTTCATCGTCAGCTCGACTCGAACGTCGCGAGTGCGTACAGCGTTGATCCACTGCGACCTTCTTGTGGTACTGGCAGAAAAAAAATGAAAACAATATAAAAATGTAGATTAAAAAGACCAACCAACGGCAAGTTAATAACAAGTCATAATAAAAGTATGTTAAGTATCTGTTGGATAGTTCAAAAAAGTTGTATAGAGCATCCGATTTAAATCTGAAATTTAATAGACAAACTTTGACTTGAGCTTATAATTCGATAAGAAAATAAATATCACAGAAATAAGCCTTGTGTGATTTATTAATATAAAATAAAAAACAGACTTTAAAAATAAAAATATTTAAAATAGCTTACCTTGTGTGGAAATACCTGGATCATCATTTACGAAAAAAAGACGACTTTAAGCTTGGAATGTCTACAAGCATTCGATCATGAAAGCTATGGAATAAATAACACGTGTATTTAGTTCAAATTAATTTATAAAAGGAGTAGGTATTTCTGCACATTAAAAGTCAAGGTATTTCAATAGGCCGTACGTGTGTACTTAATTTAACAAAAAAATGTATCTATCCAAGCCATCGCGATGAATGATGCCTGCAACATTTCAATTTAGGGTGACTTGATCGTGTATCAATTACCTGCCCACCGTAGTCAAAATTCACAGAACCTCAAAGAAGTTATCAAAGATAATAACTGTTATTTTGCTCAATAAAAGAAACATGATCAATTATGAAAAAAATAAATTAGAAAGAATATCGGAAGTGATGTAACATTTTCTAAAAATGTATTAACCGTAAAGTCAATATTTATTCATATAATATATATATTAGGGTAGTTTTTTATATATTACTGTTATGAGGACTACGGTTGAAATATGTATAAAAAAATGGTAACAGCAGCGAACGAACAACAGGGTATCACTTCTTAATCAATACCGAGTAATTATGAGAATAGAGTTTTGGGGAGAAAAAAAGTATGGTTGATGCCGTGCGGACGGTCCAAGGCGTCGCTGGGGGGCCGACTCGTGACAGATTTATGGCGTGCGTGGCTGTTACTCGTACGCACCAAGCGGGGCCCCGCGCCCCGGCCCTGCGTCCATCTACGTCGCGTCCGTCGCGCGTCTCACGAAAATTAAAACGTTCCATTTTTGAAATTCTTTCAAATCCCACTCGATTGTTTTTTTTTTTATTTTTCGCCTACTCTGGAATGGGGACATGAGAACCGCTCATTTTATTCTTTATTTTTCGCATTTCCTACCAGTATTGTACAGATGCGGACTCCCACCTTTTTACTTATTTGTTGATTGTAAATTTTATTCGTAATAAAATCAAAAGAAACAATTTACATGCACATTTTATTTCAAGCAATCACTAATTTAATTTACAAGGTTATTTTAACTATCTACCAAAATTTATCGTCCATAACCGATCCGAAAACAATGTAACACTCCGCAACGGTACATTTTAAAGAAAAAAAGAGAGTTTCAAATTTATGAGTAGTCACAAACAATGAGGGCGATGCATCACTCGTCATAAAGGACAGATTACGTCTGCCAGTTGAGACAGATTTACGAGCGATTGCATAATAGATGCAACTGCTTCTATGTTGCCTGACAAAAACGTTCTCATCGAGGATTTGTTTGAAAAAAAAACACGGCTTTCACTTGAATAGTCTGTGCGGTGCTGATTTCAATGCCACGCAGTATAAGAATGCATTACCAACCTAGTCTAAGCAGTCAAAATATTTGCTATATTAAAAAAAGCAAAGCAAACTGTAACTTCAAGTTTTTATATTTACACTTACTTATAGGTACAGGAAAAATCACACATGCTAATTATTCTATTGTTCTTGAATTTCTTAACAAAAATGTAGAGCCATTTACTAAATATAAAATTCAATGCCTGCAGAGCAAAAAACATTTAGAAATATATCCATGCACAACAAATACATAAGCAGTTTATTACAAAGTCTGCACTGAAAACACAAATCACAATGGTATACTCAATGATATTATATAAAAACAGACATGTCATAAGCGCGTACGCTGTGAGGACTCTTAAACAGGCCAATTGGAGCGTCTGTACGACTAATAAATGTTACTCTATGCACAAGAAAACATTTTAAAGTTGGAACATAGTCGCAATTACAATGTACGTAACATATCTATAGAAATAATATATCAATGGGTATTTTTGAAATATTCATAAATGAATCTATCATTTTACCTTTCTTTTGCAGGTTAATGAAACGATGCAACTTTCCTAACTAAGCAACAACAGTATAAGTAAACAATACATCTACCTAATTCGATTTGTTTGTTAATACTCTGGGTAAAAAATAGGTCTCCATAAATCAAAAGACCCTTAAAAATATCATATTGACATAATAAAAACGCGCAATCATCAATGCGGCTCAGTAAAACAATAACATATACCTTTGCATACAGGTGGATTAAAAAATTCGTTTATAAAATTGTGAACTAATTAATAATAAATCAAACGTCCCCCGGATTATACGTGACGCGGCCGGACAAATGTTTCCGGCGGCGGCGCGGTGCGCGGGAACCGGTGGCTTTTATTTATTTTTATTATTTTTATTTACAGAATAAAAATTTATTGCCTCCGAACACCGCCTTCCAGAGATTTAGCGAGTGTGTCATAGACTAGGGAGCTGAAAACTCGATCGCAGTTGAATTATGGACGATTTTAATGGGGCCCGCGGTTCGCGTGTCCGAAAAGGTTCTGGATTATTTATCGACGTATTTATGTTATTGTCGACCAAATCCGGCCCGTGACGATGAGCTCGTTTGTAACTTACAACATGCCAGAGTCTTTATGATATCATTAGTTATTTCTTCTTCGCGATTTTATCACATGAAACGCGTTTGATTTTATATGTTAAAATTATAATTTTCTTTAAAGTTGTATGTTTCAAAGATCGATTTAAAACACTATAAAACTCCAAAACTCTTTGTGTGCAACCAATGTGAAATATGGACTCCTGATTGGATCAAATTTTAGAAGTAGGATTTACACTTATGTTACATCTCAAGGTGCATCTTTTCGCTGATGGTTTTCCAACTCCGAAAAATGTATGGAACACACAACCTATACTTGAAAAAATATATCCATCGGGTATTATCTATGAAAAAGTATGAGTACTATTAAATATTCATATCCCTTCATCATTCATAATTTTTATTTTCGTTTTTTGCCTGATATATTCAACAGAATTATAAATATCACTTCTCATAGAGTTACTATCACTGATAAATCATGTGTGAACGTTTTTAAAAACTTGCCAAATAGCCAATTAGTAAATTAATAACTTTATGAAATGTTGAGAGTTAACTAACTCAGCTACTGAGGATATTCAGAAAGGTGTTGGACCCACTGTATGAAATCCTACTCTTCAGTGCATGGATGGACCCCATAGGGGTTCATGGGCCATTTCTTTAAGAAACACTACTCTGCAGAGTATGTTAACAATATACTTAGTAACAAAATACTTCTTGAGATTAGAGAATTGTCCAGATAAACAGTGGTATCGATTCTAACGTAATTCTCTAAAATTAAAACTAAATTTAACATCAGTCTCTCCTTTTCATTCTTTATCTCTATACAAATTTGACAACAGTGTATCCTTGGCATACTCTTATGACAAGGATACACTGTTGTCAAATTTAGTTTTAGGTTTACAGAATCATAATAGAATTGACACCACTATATCGTTGTTATGTGCTGTTGTTATTTTTATTATAATTACATAAATTGTAATAGATAATTTAAAATGATATCAGATTAATGGCCACTTGCACCAACATTATTATATCAAAATTAGGCTTAATCCAGTTTAAAGATTACTCAATCTTCAAAAATTTTCAAAAGTCAAACAAAGATAGGATATGGTTAAAGCATTATTTAGTTATACCTAAATCATTTCATTATGAACTTTGGTGTAAGTCTGAGACATTTAAATTAATTGGAATATTAATTTGTAAATTCAAATCTGCGCTGGACCCTGAACATTAATATGCTGTCAATGATAAAGAAGACATGATAGCTATAAAGTTTTTAATTCAAAACCCAGTTACATTTGTTGACGATTTTTGACAACGTTGTGAAAAAAAATTAATAGCAATTACAATTTTTGCCTAACGCTGAGAGCAGTTAAACTTCCCGAGAGGTTTTCGCGCCTATTCACATTTTTATTCGACTGACTTTTCCAAGAATAATACTTAATTATATATATAACACATTTTTTTCTCTAGTAAGTCTGAGTCAAATTGATTTCTTTTAGTAAAAATATTCTTTAAGCATAAAATTTAAGGTGAGATTTTTGGCTAAACTCGAATTAGTAACATCCTGTATATCCTTTCCCTATATCTATGCCAAATGCATCGTCCTAAGATCAAAGCCGCAAACGAGATGAGCACATCTCCTCCGGCACGTACCAACGTTTAGCCGATTGCATAAACGCACAATCGGCTTATTAACAAGAGTAGAAACACTATCTGCCTCAATTTATCTGCACCTGTCTAGTACGGACAGACACGAACACAATAACTTGTATAACTTGTATCACAAGGACGAGTACAAATTTAGTTATCCACCCACTCGGCTGAGCTCGATTATTTATAATAAAAACCTTTTTATACATTTTGTTTCAGATTCAACATAAATAAGATATGTTATTTAAAGCCAATATATCACTTGACAGGTGGTAGGCAGTCCCGCTTGGGGCAGCAAGCGGATCGACGCTCAATGCTAATAACAATAGGGGTGAGATTAGCGTGTACGCGGGCTTGGGTCGTCGGGTCGCAACGGACGTTTCATAAGATTTACACATATATCAAAGTAAGGCTTTGTGTGAATGTACTGAGAGATTTTAATCAACGTCTGAGCCGGCAATATGTCGGCGATGCACCGATGGGCCCGGCCGGAGTCGTATCGGGAACGATTCCTTCGAGTAATTAACTTTAAAACGATTAATTAGCGAGATCTCTGTAGTTAGGTACTTCGGCTGTTCGATTTGGTACCAGTTCGGCGTATCGATCGCGGAACTTGATCTCAGTACCAATTGGACAAATGCGACGATTAATTCGAGTTACTGACTGGTGGGACTGGTGTCGTGGAATAACCTTGCACGGACAGATAGTACTTGATATTTGTGATAACCGATAGTACTTAATAACTAATATATTATTTATTAAAAAAAAATCCTTAAAGTTTAGATAACTGCATTGACTTTACATTCAAAATAGGGGTGATGACGGGGACAGTAAACGAAATTCTATTTAGTCCGTCAGTTAGATGATCAAAAAATAATGGACACGTATTTTTTCTTTGGGCAATCAACCAAAAAATGTCAAAGTTATAACGCGTCAAAGTTTGGGAGTTTTTTTATTATTTTCGCTTACAAGTGTACTCAAACGTGACGTCATGCGACTTTTCAAATCAATATATCTCTGCAATGTTTATATTATGTGAAAAAAGAAAAAATACGTGTCCAATACTTTTTGATAATCTACCTGATAAACGAAGAAGAAAAAATAGTCATCATCCCTATTATTTGTTAGTGGTAACGAAATGCACCTTTAACTCAAGCAGTTACTGACACCTAACGCCATCTATTGATGAATAGCAACAACAGACGTAGCGAATCCATGAATCGATTAAATTACCGACAGACTTCGAACGGACCTTGTAATTTTTCTATAAAGTAATAATAATAATAATAATAAATATATCTTTATTCAAATAAGGTCATACATTGCTTAATAATACTAATAACAATATAAAGTACAAAAATAATGGAAATAAAGTAGTATAAGCTAGCCTATAAATTGAAAAATATTAAAGGTACCACAGTTTTGATAATAAATTATTTACTTTGATTTAATATTTCACTTAGTCGTGTGTCTGTCCGTATGTCACGGATCTCTAGAACGTAAACTGAATGAGTTACAGAACTGAAATTTTGGCATTTAATATAGAACGCTTGCCCAAAGTCGAGTATTTAGTTAAATACATTTTTGAAGTTATACTTCTTTAGGCGCGTTATGAAAAAATGATGAGAGTGAAATTTAAGATGCGCGCGCATCACTGTAACACAAAATTTTAACTTTTGTGTTTACGGCACATTAAGAAAATCTACCAACAAAATAGAAATAGAATCTCTATTTAGTGGGTGCTAACGACTGCATTGTGAAGGCCTATCAAAAGTATTTATTAATCTGGAACAACGGAACCAAAGCGCGATTCAGGAGGCTACAGCGCCATCTCTTGACCATTGGTGTAGTAGAACCAAAAACCACATCTTTATTTTTTGTAATAAAGTAACAGTTATAGGTATTCATATTTATAATATTTATCCACATGCTTCTAGTTTGTATATTCGGAATACGTGTTTGAGTTTCATACAAGTGCAAATCACATATGTTCTAATAAATTATATTCAGTAGCAATTTTAATTGAATATTTTGATTATTTATTTATATTTTCAAATTAAAACTGAACTTTATTGACTGTGTCCTTTTCCAGACTTTTTATTAATTTATTGTAATTAATTATTTGCATGCAATTAAAAACTAATTTTAAACGATGCGAAAGAAGGATAACTTCTCACGCGCCTACATAAGTACACGCACCCATTTATTTTTTCATGGGGGTCGATAAGGAGACTTTTTTCTTCTTTACCGTGGGGTGCTCCGTGTTTTTACCTCAACATGTACACATAATTATCTTGAGCTCATAGAGTAGGATTTAATATTATTATTAATTATATTCAATAATATATCTCAAAATTAAAATTAGTTAAGAATGTGAATTATTTTAATATTTCATACCAAAAACAATAGCTGTATTTAAATACTGAAAACGTCGATTCACAATGTACTTTGTACATTAGTTGTGACGAAAAAATCAACAGCAGACGCCAATGTCATCTGCATCAGCCGGCTGTTTTGATGGCACTAAATATAAAATTTATCAAAAAAAAAATTAAAAACTTCAAAGTTTAATTCGAATTGTTGTACATTTATCAATAAAGGGTAGGATGAAATCAATAGTATCAAGTGAATGAATGAATGACATGAATTTTAAATTCAACATTTTTAAAGTTTAAATAGCAAATCGAATTCATAATATCAAAAGATTTAAGAAAATCGAATCAAGTTATGTTAAAGCAGTCTCACTGTTTGTACTTCATCATCATCATGTCAGCCGTACTTATTGGTTTGATAATGGGGCGAATATCGGTAGCAAAACAAAAGACAAAAATTGTCGATGGCAGTCTTAACAAACACCAAAGATAAGAATTTAAAACTAGTCACAAACAAAGAAGTCTTAAAAAACAAGCTATAACGACTGCTCTGCAGTATTTGAAGGGTGTGATGATGATCAAAATGAGCAGCACTGTGTTGCTACCAACCCTTACCAAAATTTTACCCTAAGTATTTTTTAAATTCCCCTAAAATCCCCTAAATATAGAAATTTCTATGTACCTACTTATCTTTTTACCTAAATTCTTTCGTTGCTCATAAATTAAAACGTTACATATTTAGTCACAGTAAATTATTTTATTGAATAAATACATTTTCCGAATGGAAAATCAAACGAAAATGAGCTGACATATAACAGGCTGTTAAATCTTATTTAGCTGTTTTGATTGGTGAAAGGAAGGAACTTTTGTCCATACAGCCTATTGAAACAACTTGCCACACAGTGAGTTCAGTCGTTTCATATCGTGGTGCGTTCCATTCTACGCACAGAACTGAAAAGAAACACACGCTTTGTTTTTCGATTTAATTGTAAGTTTTGTTTAAACCCCCTAAAAATTCCAGCCCCTAAAAATGTCCGTTTTAACCCTTCTAGACCCTAAATCTGGGGGCAAAACCCCTAAGTTGGGAACCGTGCAGCAGGGTGTTGCTACCAGTAGCCTCGGAGCTAGTGTGATCCCGGTGTGATGGCACGGAGCAGGGCGCGCGGAGCACGGAGCACGGGGCACCGGGGCCCGTTGCGTCGGCGGCTGGCTAATCGATGCGCGCCACTGCGCTGTCTTCCGACGGCGGCCATTACGCACCTTTATGGCCGGCGTCCCACCCCCCTCAAGGCGGCACATGACGAATCAATATGCCGCCAACCGACTCAACACTTATTTATTTGACACGATTTATTAGCCAAATGCCTGTAAACTTTTATACGCTTGTAACCTACCTACCTACCGACCACCCCCCCCCCCGCTTCACCCTGCTTTATGATGGACGCGGCGGTAAAATTCTATGTCTGCCGGAGCATCCACTTTTATTGGGAACCGGGAACAGATGTCTGCGAGTTTTTGCCGTAAATCGCCGGCTTGTTTGTCCACAAAATAGAGGAGGCGCGATTGAGCTCGCGAAAGTCCGCTAGGTTACTCGCTAACTACCTATGGCGGGTGATAACAGTTACTTTTTACAATTTCGCTTCATTAATTACCGTTTTATTTCGCAAGTGGTGCAATTAGCATTTGTTACTTTTTGTCGGTCTCACCGCTGCGGTCGCCGCTCCTAGCTGGAGTTGGAGACAAAATGTCGGCCGGAAATGTGTAATTTTTTTTTTCGCAAAATATCGCGGAAGGAAGACGCGACGGCTTCCTCTGGTCTGTTTAGATGGTTTTTATGCTAATCGTAGAGATTTGCTGGGTTTTCTTTTAGCACGACAATTATTCACGGTCGGTGCGCGGTTACGGCTCGCCCTTTAAGAAATTAGCGGTGTGGTGGCCATGGTTTGTGGCATTTCACAAACAAATGTCCATTTTGACAGCGAATATTTACTACTTACTTTCCTTGCTTGCTTTTTCTGGTAGGCTGTGGGAAATTTGCAGCCACCTGAGAACATGCATTTTGTCTTTACCGGGCCAGGCGAAAATGTTTGTTTCTTTATCGGGTTAAATCTTCCAATTTGAAACTTGGCTCAGTAACATACACTCCTCTACTTTCATCCAAGGGATATTTGGCTAACCACTGTATCAAGTTTGCCAGTGCTGTCATTCGTATATCAATGAATGCTGTTGTTAGTTAACAATAACGACTGATTGTTGATATACAAAATGAACAACGTAGGCGAGAGAACTGATCCTTGTGGAAAGCCAGCATTTATGGATTCAGTGACAGAACACACGCCGTCAACTACAACTCGTATACTGCGTGCTGACAGAAAACTGGCAATCCATTTGCATAACCCATCAAAGGGTCCATATGATAAAGTTTTGCCCTGTGTCAGACTCGATCAAATGCCTTAGCAATATCAAGATAGCAAGTGCCGCACCCTTAGTCTCTAATTTTGTTTGACTTGACCAAAAGATTTTTTATTCTTTAAGAGGATTTGAAAAGCATGGTCTTTAGAGATACCATTAAAGGTTCGTGTCCTGTCTGCTGCCCTATTGCTCCCACTCTTGCTTACTTATCATCTTTAACATTGCCAACGATGCTCACCTATTTAAGAACAACTTAAAAAATATTTTAAGTAATAAACTGCTAGATTTTTATATCTAAAAAAACTTAGCTAGATATAAATCAAGCGTGTGAACTAGAATCCAGCTACTACAGCATACTAAGACCAAGTTGTTTTTTTATGTTTAATTTTTTTTTTGTGCCAAATCATTTTTATCGAAGCTATTCAATTTATCAACGCAGTCTTTACTGTATGTCTTATTAAAGATTTTATCTTTTAGTAAGAGTCACTTAAATCTTTCCAATACCTTTTCATTTTTAGACAAAAAAACAGGCATAAGAAACATTTACTTTTTAGTTTTTCCATGAAATATCATGTTATTCCAATGTTTTCTCGAATTAGTATCAAAATCTCATCGTAAATATGGTGACCTTACGCACTAACAAAACTTTATGTAAATCAACATAATTATATGAGGCTCTTGTTCCGTCTACAGAGCAGTTGGTTATGTCGGTGAACATAAAAAAGCGCTACTCTTCCATAATTATCATAATTATATTCTAACGTTTCATTTGAAGGACTCTCGACGCAAACTGACAACTTTTCCTCGAGCTTAAGGTAACAGTATCCGTGCACCTCGCGCCTAACTTATTACTTATCTAAGCAAATGAGAAGAAAACCCCCAGTGAGGAGGCCTTAAACCCAACACCGGAATTGAAGCCGTGAAACATGCCGATCGAGGCGAGCGGCGCGCGTGCATATAAATGCGGGCCAATTTCATCTTCGCACTTCTACGTACTGTATTTGTAGTACGTACGTTCCGTTCCACGCGGCGACATTGTAACTTCCCGCTCCGCTCCACACTCGAATGCATAACAGACAAACAGGCTAATCCCGGCGTTATCGTAAATTGTCAGTTTATGACGTGCGGAACGCGCGCGGGGCAGCTCCGCCCGGGGGAACGAGTTTTCTAATTTCGCCCCCTGCGCCCATTTTGATGCGCTAATTCGTGTAAGCAGTTTCTGAACGTGCTTGTTTCGAGTTCACTTCAATTTGCCATCCGCTACTTTGCGAGCGCACCACCCTTTATTGTGCACGATATTGAGTCCAATGTTCTCCGTTAAAGTTTAACCGTCATCTTGCGAAGTTATCGTCGGCTTTTACATAGAGTTGCGCAATTTACATACATTTGTTTGTTCGGTTTTTAAATTGGGAATTAACTGTGTTAATAGCGAAGTGTTGCTAAACACCCCGTGCAAATTAAAAATAAGCAGCCTATTCTACTTAATTACTTAGTACAGAACGATTCACAAATCTTTTTTTCCTCGACTTTTATTAGCAAAGAATTATGTTTTGTGTTTCTGAAAATAATAAGAATAGAAAAGTACATAATATTTCAACGGTCAATTGGTTGGTTATAGAAACACTAACAACATTATTAGTCTCTGTCTAAATAATAGCTTTTCTCATACGTTACGTTTGCATCTCTGACTAACGACAGGAAGTAATTTTATATGTGAGATGAGTGAGGGAGAGAAATAAACTAGCATGAAAAAGTATTAATAACAACAAATCCATAAAACTTATCAGCATTAATCACACGCATGTATAAAAGCATAGAGAAGACGGTCAGTTACCATCACGACCGCGAGAGGGCGCTGGGATCTCTGCGCGGGCGCATCAGCAATTAATACTCTTCATTAATCGATTCCTTCAATTATTCCACCTTGATATATGTTAATCCTTTTCGGAGTCTCCCCGGGATATTGTTGGCTATAATTACGTGGGAGGTGACCTCTATTGACAAGTATTGATGTTTTTAATCTGATGTTAGGATAAGACATTAGTATGCGCTCTTGTCCGTCCGGCCGGCCGTCTCGGTTGATTTGTGGCCGACCGGCTCATTGGCTCGTAATTATTGGATTTCGGCAAGATATTTATTGGCATTTCTTCTCAGTCTTGATTTATCATTGGCCCGTCATCCGTGAGAGAATTATGGCGTACGGCGTTCAATAATCGGGAGGTATTCTTTTTTTTTGTTCGTTTATTAACGCCGAGTCCCCGAGGTTCGTGCGTAATACGTCATATTTCAATACGTTAGGCGCTAGGACACATGATCACCAGACCTCCATTAAGGCGTCTACTCCCGACGGATTAGTGCCGTCAACACGCCCCGTAATGAGATGGCGAAAAATATTGGAAATAACGCGACAATAATAAAGGTATGATTGGGAGCGCAGCTGCGCCGCCCGCCGCTAGGGGCGCTGTCGTCGCCAAACATACACGTGAATGATTAAAATCTATCTACCACTCTGTACTGATGCGTTTTTTATTTCGTATGTTTATATAAATTAGATATATGTATAAGTATATGAGTTTTCTGTCATCCAATATTTATAACTTAGATTGTCTTAATATTCAAAATCAAGTTAAACAACAATAAATATAAAAATTACCTTATTATTTGTTTGCCACAAACAAGAACAGTTATCTAAAATTATTTATGTACTGACGAGTAGCATGTAGCTTAAAAAAACATCCATTACTTCCATCATTTATTTCAATCAATTACACAAACAAAATAGCAATAAAAATAGTAAGATATAGTAAGCTAAGTTCTGAAAACTCGTTACATTACAACAACGATGTCTGTAAGCTGTAAGTTATTTATCCCTTCGCCTTTCCTAATTAGAACGTTGAAATGCCAACGGGTTCGCGCGCAATTTTTGATGGATTACGTCACAGGGCAAAGACGCTAGGCGAGGTGCGGTGGCTGCCGCCGCGTTTTTCTTTAAAAACGCTAACAGGAGCGAGCAAAATTGCATCGAGCTAATATTCCCTTGCCAATCATGTTGCTCAGTCAATTTTCAATTTTCCCCGTTAATAAGCACGTCAACGCCCCGCCTCGGAACAATATCGCTTCTGTTTTTATTGTGCGACGAGAACTGAACATATTATCCTGTTTGTTATGATTTTATTTCGTGAAATTTAAAGAGTTAATTTTATTTTATTTGCGAAACTCTTTCTCCTTTCATATCTTATTGTGTGAAAAACAACATGGCTGATTTGAATAAAAAAGTCAATAATTATTGGAAATTTTCCTTAACTGGGAATCTAAGCCATTGGACTGGATATTGTGTAGAACACTTAAAAATGTTTCGATTGAGGATTCTTAAATTTGGCAAGCAGTGATGTTCACCTAAAGTGGCAATTTTAAGAAAAAAATTCTTTCCCTATTATTTGATGTTTCAACAGATATCTTGTCACTTTCGAATAAAAAAAGTATATACATATTTTCTTTGCTATTTTAGAGCTCCTTAAAATTCATAAAATCTTAAATAAGTAAATATTGCATAATTCTAATGTCCACAAGTAAAGATGAAATATTTCAGCTTAATCGGATATCTACCAGATGTAGCTTAAAAACGCTTTTCATTTTTTTTACGATTACCTTCTGTACCATTTATTTTGTGTTACAAGGAAGTAAAAAAGGTTGTTAAGCCAGGGATGTTAGATGGGCACCTAGAAATCCTTGTGCCGAGCTGGCTGAAAGCTGGTATTCGAGCCGGGAAACTAGTACGCCTGTGCTCCGCTCTGCGGCGCTGCCAATTCTGGGAGCTGTGTGGGAAATCGCCTCATCCCAGTAAAAAAAATGTACATTTCAATTTCGTAGACCGTTAATAGAGGGCAGTGATTATCGAATTTTTTTTTTACATGAATCTCTAAAATTTGTCGATTATTCTATATTGTCAGTGTATTTTTGTCGGTCAACGGCCAATCTTGGTATTTTTGCGTACAAGGACTGAATAGCCTTGGTACATGGTACGTGACACTAAAAACTAGTATGTATACCAAGAAGTTGGTACGTCTGACATCATTGTGTTAAGCTTTCATGATAATGAATGAAGCGATAGAAATATTTTGTAGGTTTCTATCCTTAATTTCGACCGTCTTGACAAGAGCAGAGTGGCGCAGTGGAAGCGTGCTGGGCCCATAACCCAGAGGTCCGTGGATCGAAACCACGCTCTGCTAGAACTTTTTTTTATTCATTTTATCCTTTTTTTATTTTATTAATTTTTTTGTAATTTTATATGTTGCTTCTTTGATTAGTTTATTAAAACTAATAATGGTGTCTACTGTTTTAATGCGATTTTATAAGGAAGAAAATATTGTACCATATCAATATTGTTACTAGTAACGACATCTAGCGATGAGTAAGCGATAACCCAGAGGTCCGTGGATCGAAACCACGCTCTGCTAGAACTTTTTTTTAGTCATTTTATCCTTTTTTTATTTTATTAAATTTTTTGTAATTTTATATGTTTGCTTCTTTGATTAGTTTATTAAAACTAATAATGGTGTCTACTGTTTTAATGCGATTTTATAAGGAAGAAAATGTTGTACCATATCAATATTGTTACTACTACTAGTAACGACATCTAGCGATGAGTAAGCGAAGTAATTTTTATTCATTCATAGTATGCCATAATAGTTAAAAATTGGGTTACACTGGTGTGGATTCTGGAATGATTCTCTAAACTTAAAAGTTAAATTTAACATCGGTCATTCCTTTTCATTCTGTATAGGAGTGACAAGGATACACTGCTGTCAAATTAAATTACACTATTCTAAAATGATTCTCTAAACCTAAACTTAAATTTGACACCATTGTATGCGCGAAAAGTAGGTAATAAAATCAAGTTACCTCGAAAAATAAACTCACCATTTTTACGGCACTTGCGTTTTTTTTTATATTTTAATAATTTTGTTCTTATTTACGTTGTCAATACCGATCTTGTTCGACGCAGCAAATATGTAAAAAACTGTTTTTAATGTCGATTAAATAGTATCTTAGAAAAAAACATTCGAAATAATGGTTTTGTCGTATGTGTAGTTCGAATGAGATCCTTGAAAAAGCTAAATGCAGACAGGCACGGTGAGGATGACTGGTGTGGCAGGTAGAACTGCTGAACCAGCTATCTTCACGTCTGGACTTCACCGTCACTTAACACCAGGTGGGGCGGAGTCATTTGTCGGAGCTATCTATAAAAAAAAAGAATGACGCATTTGGCGTATTTAGATTAATCATGGCACATGCTAGAGGAGTTTAGTATATCCTTATCAATATTTTTTAAGTGTCTTACTAGCTTTAACTCTGTATTGTGCAATAAATACCGAAATGTTAATAATAATAAATCTTAATTTGCTAGTAAACACGGTATACAAATGTTATACAATAATTAGAGCTCCCTATAGTTTAGCTAAAATGAGATAGAATGGTAAAATTACAAAACTTCGCCTTATGTCAAAAGTTTGCTCTTGGCGAGAGATATAATTTTTGCATTATATTTTTTTATAGAAGGAGAGGAGCTCGAGGAGCTAGATGGCGCAGGTGGTTAGCGCGTTCGGCTGCGATCGTTAAATTTAAGCAACTTTCGCAGTGGTCGGTCATTGGTTGGGTGACCAAAAATTTAATATCTCGAGCTCCTCCGTGCTTCGGAAGGCACGTTAAGCCGTTGGTCCCGGCTGCATCTGCAGTCGTTAGCACCCACCAATCCGCACTGGACCCGCGTGGTGGGTCATGGCCCAATCTCCCTATTCCACCCATAGGGAAGGCCTGTGCCCCAGCAGTGGGGACATTAATAGGCTGATGATGATGATAGAAGGAGAACCAAATACTTAAGTGGAATTTCGTACACCGGGCGACCACTAATATTG
This sequence comes from Chilo suppressalis, assembly GCA_902850365.2. NCBI lineage: Eukaryota > Metazoa > Arthropoda > Insecta > Lepidoptera > Crambidae > Chilo > Chilo suppressalis. Next base: position 2,134,026 of record OU963899.1, on the reverse strand, counting down.
TTTTAATCTTCTGTAACTGGGGTTACCAGATTGAAAAATCAAAATTTCTGGACCATATTATAAAATATCTGGACATTAGGATTTTTGGCTGGACGAAAAAAAACAGCATGACTGTAAAAATTTCTTACTATGACAAAACAGAGGTACCTTAATTAAACAAAATTAATATGAAATAACTTTTTCTGCCACATATATTTACTCGTAGCATTTCCTTTAGCCGCATTTATCATTTTAGAACCTTTATCTGTATTTAGAAAAGATTTAAATTTTGTACAATTTTCTTCAAAGTTCAATCGATTTATTGAATTCAATCCCGGGCATAGATAGCAAGAGGTCGTAGAGGAGCCAGTGTTGCCAACTCGGTGGAAAACCCACTAATACTGGTGGTTTTTAATTTTCAGCTTCATTTTAGCTGGACATTTTGCCTAAAACCGGGACACTGGACAACGTGCGAAATAGCTGGAGAATCCAGCCAAGTCCAGCCAATCTGGCAACCGTATCTGTAACACTTAAGATATTCGAATAGCTACCTGCTTGTCTAACTTCCAATCAAGGAGTTTTTACATGAACTTCTTTACATTGTACGATACTGATTAATTTTACATTTTGATTATTAATTTTATTATGAATCGACACCATTGTATGATTATTGATTATTGGAATCTTGTGAGAAAACAGATTTTTTACATTGGACATTTATTTCTTACATTCTGATGGATAATTTTATATTTATTTGACATTGTATAATATTGAGTATAAAATGATCTTGGCATGATACTGATAAGTTGACTTTAATTTTAATTGATTTAAAAACTGTTGCATACTGTTTAACAGTAAAATATGTGAGACATAAGAATAATCAAACACCTTTTATACCATATTTTTATGCAATAAATTATTATTATTATTGAAGTTATACTTCTTTAGGCGCGTTATGAAAAAATGATGAGAGTGAAATTTTAAGATGCGCGCGCATCACTGTAACACAAAATTTTAACAGCATGAAGTTCTTTCGCTCGCTTTAGCGACCAACTTCATGCTGTTACTTTTGTGTTTACCACACATTAAGAAAATCTACCAACAAAATAGAAATAGAATCTCTGTTTAGTGGGTGCTAACGACTGCATTGTGAAGGCCTATCAAAAGTATTTATTAATCTGGAACAACGGAACCAAAGCGCGATTCAGGAGACTACAGCGCCATCTCTTGACCATTGGTGTAGTAGAACCAAAAACCACATCTTTATTTTTTGTAATAAAGTAACAGTTATAGGTATTCATATTTATAATATTTATCCACATGTTTCTAGTTTGTATATTCGGATTACGTGTTTGAGTTTCATACAAGTGCAAATCACATATGTTCTAATAAATTATATTCAGTAGCGATTTTAATTGAATATTTTGATTATTTTTTCAAATTAAAACTGAACTTTATTGACTGTGTCCTTTTCCAGACTTTTTATTAATTTATTGTAATTAATTATTTGCATGCAATTAAAAACTTATTTTAAACGATGCCAAAGAAGGATAACTTCTCACGCACCTAAATAAGTACACGCACCCATTTTTATTTATTTATTAAGTTATGTAAACTTCCACGTCTACGATAACGTCACCGAAACGAATAGACGAGGTGAACAAACAGATCAACGGAGTCGGCAGCAATAATTGCACACTCCATTAGGCGGGCGTCCGTCCCAAGAGATTTATGTTTAATTGAAATCTCCGAGTTGCGCCGGAGTCGTGTTGATTTATATGTGGAAAGAGGCTGCGCTCGCGGCCACCTCGATTCGCGTCGACAATGCGCATTGTTGTATGGAATGCCACCTAGGCTGTGAGGACTCACTCGTGGATATATTCAGTGGCGGATTTACCAGTAGGCTCAGTAGGCTGGAGCCTAGGGCGGCAGATTTGGCCCAAAATATACCAGAAAAACGAGTGACAAAAATTTTAATATATTAGTAATCCGTATACAGGGTGTTACAAAAGTACAAATAAAGCTTGATGGGCATTGAAGTACATCATATAAGGAGTCTTCTCTAATTTTCTTAAAATATTTGCATGAAGTTTTAACTTTCTTATAAAAACAGTTATTTTTAATGATTAATAAAAACATCGATAATTTTAAGACACGTCACTAGTTCGAGGATCATTAAAAATAACTGTTTTTATATAAAGTTAAAAATTCATGCAAATATTTAAAAAAAATTAGAGAAGACTCTTTATATGATTAACTTCAACGCCCTTCAAGCTTTATTTGTATTTTTGTAACACCCCGTATAAAAGATTACTAAACCCACTGTAAAATATAGGTACTTATGCGATCATGAATTTTTAAAATATTCCAATAGCGTTTCAATATTAATTACAATTTAAATTTAGTATTTTTTTAAACTAACAGGGAAAAGCCCATACGTAATGTGGACGATAGAACACAAATCATAAAGTTGCAATTTCAGAAGAAATATAATTGCGAACTAGCGTATTGAATTTCAAAGGTCAGTAGGGGCGGCAAAAATTGAATAGCCTATTAGCGGCAAATTTGTAAATCCGCCACTGGATATATTTTCTATTTCCTAAGCATTTAACTGTGTAAATCTTAAGAAAACACTTGAAAAAATATCAACGCAGACCACTAGGCCTATTCGCTAACTGTTTTTGACAAATGGCGTTTTTTGAAGTTATACTTCTTTAGGCGCATTATGAAAAAATGATGAGAGCGAAATTTTAAGATGCGCGCGCATCACTGTAACACAAAATTTTAACAGCATGAAGTTGGTCGCTAAAGTTACCAACTTCATGTTACTTACTTACGTTACTTTTGTGTTTACCGCACATTAAGAAAATCTACCAACAAAATAGAAATAGAATCTCTATTTAGTGGGTGCTAACGACTGCATTGTGAAGGCCATCAAAAGTATTTATTAATCTGGAACAACGGAACCAAAGCGCGATTCAGGAGACTACAGCGCCATCTCTTGACCATTGGTGTAGTAGAACCAAAAACCACATCTTTATTTTTTGTAATAAAGTAACAGTTATAGGTATTCATATTTATAATATTTTTCCACATGTTTCTAGTTTGTATATTCGGAATACGTGTTTGAGTTTCATACAAGTGCAAATCACATATGTTCTAATAAATTATATTCAAAAGCGATTTTAATTGAATATTTTGATTATTTATTTATTTTTTCAAATTAAAACTGAACTTTATTGACTGTGTCCTTTTCCAGACTTTTTATTAATTTATTGTAATTAATTATTTGCATGCAATTAAAAACTAATTTTAAACGATGCCAAAGAAGGATAACTTCTCACGCGCCTACATAAGTACACGCACCCATTTTTTTTTATTTAGTGTGTGTGTGCTGTTGGTCGCAGATGACCTTTACAGCGTCACCGGCTTTGGGGACGGCGAGATCCTAAGCGGACCTCAGGCCGAGAATTGACGAGTGCCTCTATAGGTATTCCAGGCGGATGGCATCTCCCCACGGGGGAAGTCTCCTCTCCGTCTGAAGCCCTAGTCACAGCTGTAGTTAGCCGTTGTCGTGGGGTATTGGCCGTTGTCTTGGGGTAAATGGAGTTATGAATCCTTGTTACTTGAAATATATAATTTATTAACATGTGGCCCTTCGAGCCGGTTTTAGATCATTAAGATCATTAACTAAAAAATAGATGCCTGAAAACAATGTCATGTCATCATGGTGAGAAATGTTAGTTTTTTTTTTTTTTTTTTTTTATTTGTGAAATATAGGTTAGTGTACGTATAGTGTGGCAAATAGTAATTATAAGAAAAGCGCAAATGAGCTATCTTTGTCCCACCTGCACTTTTTGTACCGTAGTTTCCACACTATAGATAACAGGTGGGATAAAGTAATTTACTTTTTCTTTCATAAAAAAACTTTTATACAGGATGTAAAAAAACCTATGACAAAGACTAAAACTACGCATTCTATACACCCAAACAAAATATTATACGTGGGAAGCATTTGTATTTTCAAGTAAAAAAAATACATTTTTCTTTCCAGTGCGCAATTTAAAGCGCGGCGCGCTACTGTGGCGCTACGTAAACAATGTGCCTGTGTCTATGTGTGTGCGTGTTTTTAAGTGCGTCGATAAAAAAGTTTCTAAATAACGTTTTTGTAAAAATATTGAAAAAAAGTTGTGACTTTGACCTTCAATATCTCCATAACCATAAATTTCCCAGGTCCCATGGTCCCAGAAGAAAAAAATGATCGTCATGATGTGGAACATACGTGGCCTTCGGCTTCGTTAAAGGTTTTTTTTACACCCTGTATATTACCACTCATACTTAGTCGTTCACATCATATTTAGATAATTCAAAATCACTTTTTTAGCCAGTATGTCTTAAAAAACTTCAGCGTAACAGCTGCTAAATCGCCTCGGACAAGACAAAAGCAGCAGTTAAAAGACAAGTCCCCGTTATTTCTAGAAGTACATTTAAATAAATAAATAAATAAATATTCCCAACACTCACACCAATTAGCCTAGCCCCAACGTAAGCACTGTAAGGCTTGTGTTATGGGATGCTAGGGTAACGGACATAATACATAAACTTTACATATATAAGTATATTTATATAGAAATACATATTGAACATCCATGACTGGAGTACAAATGCTCGTGTTCATCACACAAACATCTGCCCCCCACCGGGATTCGAACCCGGGACCTCTCGAGTCGGCGACGCCATGAAACCCGGCGTACAAACCACTCGGCCACGGAGGTCGTCAAACTTATTATTAGACCCAACTCCACCGCTGTCAAAAATGTGATGTCGCTGAGGCACAGAATATATACACTACGCGCTGAGGCGTAGCTTAGCACATCATCGCAGTGTTCCACCACGAGATGAATGAGTTCACTCATTACCAAGCAAACTAAGAAAAGAGAAAAAAGAATAGTGCCCCCTCCATTCCAAATACTACACATTTGGAGCGTCAAACAACATTACGCCCAAGCGCATACCAAACAGGCCTCGCCTATTAGAACCATCAATCATTACTGATGATAGTTCCCATTGCGAGTTGTGGAGCACCATCCACCACGCATCTCGGGCAATGGGTTCAAAGGTGGGCATCCGTCATTGGCTCAGGGGCAGCAGTCATTTCTCCGCGTCACCTGACGGGAGTAGAGCCAGGCCGTGCGCCCGCGCAGCCAATCAGCGGGCAGCGCCCCGCCGAGTGCTTTATACCGGCCAGCAGCGCCGATATATCACGCGTCAGCTCTCAAAAGGGCTTTTTTACAAACGCATCTCGTATACGTCATCGTTATACCATCACATACCAAATAAATACAACGCGATGGAGTTATTTATTAACGTGCGCGCGCGCAGCCTGCTTGTCAGTAGGACTGCTTGCGATGGGCAATCCTTTTTTAGGGTTCCTCGTACCTCAATCGGCAAAAACGGAACCCCTAAAGGACCCCTCTTGGTTGTCTGTCTGTTACAGTTGATTTGCTCAGAATCTTCTGGTCCGATCAAGTTGAAATTTGGTATATACACTACGTGTCTGTCTGTGACATTAAAATATATAAAATGAATTAAAATGTAGCTAACCGTGTTCTAAATTAAATAAAAGGGATCAATGTCAAGGTTTTGGATATAATTTATTTTAATTTAAAATGATTAGTTTAAAAATTATTTAAGAAAATAGATAAAAAGTGACTTTATCCTAACCTAACCTAACCTGACCTTATATCCGAAACAACTGCGACTAAAAATATAAATAAATAGAATGTAGCCCTTTGCTTTTATATTACAGGAAAACCTATAAGAAGTTTGTAGTATGCCTGGAGGCCTACTCTATTTCAACGAAAAACGAAATTTCGATCGAAATTTCGCACGTTCCTTACTCTGATTCTATTCCATTTCGAAAATTCGTTCGTTCGAAAATAGTTTGACATTTAAATTCTCCAAGCCTATACCTTAATTCACAAAACTTTTGAAGTAAAAGTTGAATATGACAGATAATTGTTCGAAATAAATAACCTCAAATTGACGAAATGAAAAGTGTTACCTTTACATTTTCGTTAAGGGATTTTTGTTTAAATTAAACCTAAAATTACTACTGGAGTATTTTTAATTAAGGCTGCTTAGCGTGAGGAACAATTTTTAGTATGAAAAATTTACAAATAAATCAAGTTTTTGTTTATTATTGTATTGCCAATACTTCAAAGTGTTACACGACAAATTAAGGTTGACATACATTCGATTGCATCAACTCTACAAATTAGTCGGCTAACACTGTCAAACGAGGTTGTTTTAATGTAATCAAAAATGTTGTCATAAAGTAATATTGTTTTGAAGTAAAAGACGTTATCTAAAAAGTGTAGACAAAAAAGAACTCACAAACATAACTCATTCCATTCGTTCACGATAATTGTCTGTGATTCCTCGATCCTTGAACTTTATGTGCCTGTTCGAAGATGAAATAGAGTAGAGTCACTGACGAAATTTCGTTTAAAATTCGTTTGTTACCGAAACTTCGTTTCGGAGAAAGAGAGTAGAGCTCCAGGTTTTTTTTATAATAAAGTGTCAAAAGTTGTATAAATAATGGTACGGAATCCTTCGTGCGTGAGTCCGACTAGCACTTACTTTTATATTATAATTCGATACTTGACACGGATTTGTGGAAATGGATGCGTGTTCAATTCGTTCTTCCGACGACCATTGTTGGTACACCACAAAACGAAACTTTAATACCAATCTAGTTGAGTGCGATTCCTTCATCGTGATTGGGGGAGATGTGTTTATTTTTCTCGTGTTTGTCAGTAGAAATTCCTGTCTGAAGTTTTTATAATAATATTATTCATATAAGTACGACTTAATGAAAAGAAGACGTCGTCATGGGATATATATGTCTTATAGTGAATTTGTTAGTGCGTAGTTTTATTCTTGTACTCATTAAACAAGATAGAAAGTTCGTATACTAATAGAGAGAGGGATCGATCAAACTTCAAAGCTGTTTCTGGCACTGTTGGATGCACTTTAACATAATATATGTAACTCATTGAACACAGAAAGAGTTGTGGGCCTTGTGGGCGGGGTAGGCGCGCCACAGTTATTTGTGAGCAGTTCATAACTTTACCAAAACTTGGTTTCGATTGCGTCGTTGCTCCCGGATGTGAACGCTGATTGGTTCGATTATTTGTTGTCGCGTCGTTTGATTGGCTATTATCTATAATGTGGAAGTGTAGTGGGGGCTAGCCGGTGATATCGGACAAACGGTATATGATCAAGCTTCTATCCTCATTCTGTGTTCTCTGAGGATGCGAGTTCGAGCCCCGTCTGCTGCCTGAACCGCGTGGAACTTTTATCGTTAAATTTTCTTTAGATTTAAACTTAAAAAAAAATAAAATAAAACTTAAAATAAATTATACGTTTCATAACGATAATATAGAATATTAACTGATAAAACTTGCAGTTTGCGTAAATTATGCATGCGGCTTAGACTTTTTTGATGAGACTATAATTATAAGATAGAATTCTAGAATTTCATTTTCAAATTGAAATATCCGAATACGTGTTAATCTATGCATTAATAATGCCGATCGATAGTGAGAAATATTTTTGGCAATTTAAACATCTCAAGATGGGTAGCGGAATCCAGATAGGTGGCCTGTGGCCTAATTATTACTGTTGCGTGACCTTATTGGATTTATCGACTTTGACGCCCCACAATAATTTATTGACTTACCTACTCAGAAAAATCAACTTACATGAATCACGTTTAAGCGCACTTAGCGACATCTATTGTAAAGAAATCAACTTACATATATCACATTTAAGCGCACCTAGCGACATCTATTGTAAAAAAAAATGCATTTTCTTCGCAATAAAGCTGCCACGTGGACGTCCTAGATAGAGACTTATTATTATAATACGGTAAAGTAAAATATTACTATGTTTCGTCCAATATATTGAAAGTCAACAACCTTTCCAATTTTATTGTGTGTCATGATGGGATCAGCCCACGTGTTTAACCTGACGCGAGTTTAACATTTTTTACCCATACAAAAAAAATGTACAACGCGGCTAAAGAAGTTTTCACTTCAAAAAAAAAACAGAAAATGTACCTACGGGTATTTTCGAAAAAAAGGAACGTCATTCCATTTTTGCAATTAACCATTCTGCTGAGCGTCCTCTCACCGCATGAAGTGTCAGATCGCAAAGTGATCGCGCCCTCGGGGAGCCCAGTCCGGCACAAGACTGATGGCTGGGAAACCTGCAGCACATTTTAATTGATGAAGCACCGAACTTGGGAAGCCCACAACAACCTAACGCCATTGAACGACTGACGTGACACATGGAACGAGGTTATTTTGTCATCGAAAAGAATACTGTATCCTTAAATCGAAGCAGTATCTCGATACGCAGATCTTGTGCATATATGTGTATATATATATGTATACTGTATATATTTAAATATTAGTGTGTTTTGTTTGTATGTATTATATTATTTTTATAGTATGTATTTATATATGTATCTATGTTAATTTGTATATATATTCGTATTTAGCTTTATACCGCCGTTCGTGTTTTTCATTTTTCCCAAAGGTTGACTGGGAGAGAATGCTTTTAGCATTAAGTCCGCCTTTTGCACCAATGTTATATATTTATATTTTGGTCAATAAAGTTTAAAATAATAAATAATACGCGTCAGACGTCGAGAAGTTTTGTATGGAAAGGAGATTGCTCAAATTGGCCCAAATGTACAAAAAATATTGACATATACCGTAATTCTTGGCGTAATTTATACTTTATTTTACAGTCATTAGATGATAACGGACACCTTTGTATAATATATTAATTTTAAAAAGGACTTTTAATTTTACCGTTTGGAAAACTTACGAAGATTTTTTAATGGCTATGGGTGTAGTAACATTCAGCCAAAGACTGATCGAAGTTGTTTATATAACATCAAAACAAATCTATTTTGTAAAGATCGATAAAATATTTTTTTTTATTACACTGTGGCATTAATATCCACAAGTATATTATCATAGATGGTAGGCGACATCATAAACTCTATTGCCATACATTTTTCGCCAAACACCTCCCATAAACACATTATAAGGTGTGATACACCTAAAATCTAAAATATGGTTATAATATAAACACAACAAAAATAATAAGCTTTCTTTAGTTAACCAGAGTTTAAAAATTCTCTCTAATCTGTGGCTCATTCACAAATAACACACAGATTCTGTCACAGAGTACCTTATTATAAACGGAAATGCATAGATGATACCTGATTTTCAAAGTTACTCTTATGCATTAACTTTAAAAACAGGCAATCTACATGCTTTATATACCTGAATGTAATACATAATTTCGGTAATTGGTTTGATTTCCCTAGTTTGCATATAACTTATTTGTTTTTCATTATTTTAAAACCTATGTACCTATTTGCAAACATAACCTCAAAATCATTCAGTGTATATGGTTTATAGAAGTTCTCAGGGGTGTCCGTCAATAATATTCGTTTCTACAGTAATTTATATATAATTTCGAACCTAGGAAACAATTTTGCATGATTATTGGTCTTGAGGCCAAACATGTATGGAAGCTGAGCAATCTCCTTTGAATAGCGTCACAAATACGAAGGACGTAACGAGAATTAAAAATATTCCATAAAAACGCGTATCGTAAACACGTAATTGACGACCTCCGGGTTTCATGGTGTCGCCGACTCGAGAGGTCCCGGGTTCAAATCCCGGTGAGGGCAGATGTTTGTGTGATGAAAACGAGCATTTGTACTCCAGTCATGGATGTTTAATATGTATTTTCTATAAAAATATACTTATATATGTACAGTATATGTATTCTATCCGTTACCCTAGTGTTCTATAAGACAAGCCTTATAATAGTGCTTCTTTGGGGCTAGGCTAATTGGTGTGAGTGTTGGAAATATTTATTTATTTATTTTATCGAGATCGTTTTCAACTATCCGAATATGATATTGGTTCCTGCTAAGGGTACTTATTTAAATATAGGTACACCGAATACTGTTCTTCAGGATAACTCTTCTTCTTTAAGTGCCTCTTCATTATTGAAGGTTGGCCGCTAACTTTTTGTACTTCTCCTTATCTATGGCGAAGCGAAACAATTGTTCGACGGAACTGATCCCCGTCCACTCCCTGATATTTCGTAGCCAGGACTTCTTCCTGCGTCCCACGCGCCTTTTACCCTCAACCTTGCCCATCATTATGAGTTGGAGCAGCTTGTACCTGTCGTGTCTAAGCACGTGACCGAGGTATTCTATTTTGCGCTTCTTGATGGTTTGCATGAGTTTCCGAGTCATTTCGACACGCTGGAGTACGGTTTCATTCCTGACTTTTTCAGTCCAGCTGATACGGAGCATACGATGATAACACCACATCTCAAATGCCTCGATAATTCAGGATAATAAGGAATTCAATACAAACAAGTTGTGGAGCAATTATGTCAAATTTATATCTTCAGTTCGAAGCCATACATTTCTTAATGATATTCATTGTGGAGGATAAGGATTGTTTTTTTTAATTATTATTAGAGAAAAGAGAACAGTGGTGGCAGTGACAAGGTAAAACAATCTATTTAATGTCAAAGAATCACAATATCAATAATAAAAAAATCAAAAACTCATTGACAAAACATCTCTTATCTATTAGACAAGTCCGTCCGTCTGTCTGTCTGTGGTGCTGTTTCAGCGGCCAAACCGTAAGAGATAGATAAAGAGAATATTTAAGTTATAAGTTAAGAATAGTCTGATAAGACTACAAACCGGATTTGAGTAACGTAGCACTTCCGGTTTTCGAGAAATCACGAATTTCAAACGAAACCACACAAAATCTCCGAAGTTCTAAATTAATTAAATAATTTTCATTTTTTTTTTAATCAGGTTTTGGTGAACATTTGGTTCACTGGTTTGCTAGTAGTGATATAAAAGGTGCGCTATCCGGCACATTCATATAATCTAAAATTTTATAGATAAGCTTAAGAAATTGCATTATTAGATTTTTATAAATATTACTTCTTTCTGTTTAAGTCAATTAAAACAGACTATCATTAATCAATTAAACATAGGTACCCAGAATACTTACTGGCTTGCATATTAACTTGAAAGTTACAGCACGGGCAATACGCCGAATTCTTATTAAAATATTAAAAACATAGTTGCCTCTGTCTATTGTAAATTTGATGGGCTCCGTATAAAATAAAACAATAATCAATTTTATAATTATCAGACAAATGTATGTCATAGCATAAACCTACCTCCATCATTCATCATCATCAGCCTATTAATGTCCCCACTGCTGGGGCACAGGCCTTCCCTATGGATGAAATAGGGAGATTTGGCCATGACCCACCACGCGGGCCCAGTGCGGATTGGCGGGATGATCGGCTTAACGTGCCTTCCGAAGCACGGTGGAGCTCGATATAATAAATTTTTGGTCACCCATCCAATGACCGACCACTGCGAAAGTTGCATAACTTCAACGATCGCAGCCGAACGCGTTAACCAACCGCGCCATCGAGCTCCTCAATTAAAGTTCGAATTATTTCTTTTACAAGCCATAGTCAAGAGAGGTGGACTCACTAAGACAAATTGGCAACATATTTGTGGACACATGGACTTCTGAAAATTTTAGATAAGCGGAAGTTATTTTCGGCGTTTTCCTAAATGAGAAAAATAATATTATTCCTCGTTGAAAAATTACAATTAAATTAATTGCAATTTTACACGATTAAGGAATTTTTAGAAGATAATAATTTAAAGTAATGATATCTACAAATTATTTTTTTACTATACCTGACATTTTATTTAATTTAATTTAATTTGTATATAATAAAATTGAATATAAATATAACATAATATACTATAGAATATGACATAGATAATAATTCAAATAATATAATATTAAGCTAAAATGAATAAATAATGTTGATATTAATATATTTTTATTTGTTGGGTAAAAAATTATCGTATTTGGCTGGTAAATTGTATACGTACTAACTACTCGTCAATTACAATTAGTGAATGCGTCCTCTTCTCTATTTGCTGTGCCCTGTTCAGGGTCTACAATGATCAAAGCAATGTACCTACTAAGATCTAAGAAAACATTGTAGAACGCAATAAAGTATTGATTGATTGATATTGCTTGTGTGCAGCAGGAAAAAGAAGGTGACATCAGATAGACAAAAAATTTACAAGGCTGTTTTAGTTATGATGAAATTTGCGTTTCTTTCTGTTTTCATGCAATGCATAAGGAGTCACCATGTTTGCCTCACGTTAAGTATACAAGAATCATAGAATCACTCCCATTTTGTCTGGATGTAAAATAACATAGGTATGTTTCCCTTAGCTAATTCGTATACAGAAGTATCGCTGTCTCGCTCTCGTTGCAGTTGTCAAAACTCTTCTCTTCACCGTCAAGTCAGAGCGGCACGCTACCGCGATGTCGTCAAAGGCTGTCGCCCGAATAACGACGTCGGCATCGATCGGCCCCGACCCGACTGCTCGCCGTCACCTCGCACGTTCCAAATTTGAACGTTTTAAACAAATACTTTTTTTTTTGTTATTTTAAAAACTTTAAATTCACTCCTGTCTATGGCAAAAGTTCGAGACGACTTACCAGATTCAGCCAGATTTGCGAGACGAAACTTTTTTGATCTGTATGGCTGTGCGTTTACAAGTTTGACAAAATGTAATCATTGGGCCGTACGAGATTATTTTAGTTCAGTACCCCTAGCACGAAACAATATCGAATTCGAATCGTTTGCGAGTCCGAAATGTCATTGTCAAATGTGTACTGATTTTTAGTTCTCGTTACGTACTTTGTGCCGCTGCTGTTCAAGTTTCCATACAAAATTTTATATTGACATTTCGGTTTGCAAACTATTCGAATTCAATAATGGTTCGTGCTAGGTGTACAGTTCATTTTAGATATTAATGTAAAAATAACTTTCATTTGCATTTGTAGGTAATTTTTTTCTTATTACTTACTTTATTTATAAAAAACAAGTCTATAACAATAATTATGCGAAAATTTCATGGATGTAACTTTTTTAATGTAAGTATAATTAAAAAAAAAACTAATATCCTAATCGAGCAAAACACCTTGCGGATTCTTTAAAAAGCCAGACGGACAGCTTAATCACACACACAGCTCATTTAAATTATTGCCATACTAAAAAATTTATATATGCTAATGAGTGAGTTTCAGTGTTGCAACTTCATTATCGGGGCAAATTACTAGTACGGTTGCTATCGGTAATGAGCAAAGGAATGCATTCGTTGGCTTGGCTTCAGTGTTGCCAGTTCCGAGTTTTAAAAATCGGGAGGCGTTATAGAAAAAAACAGTAGATGTATGGAAACACAAGAAAAACAGTAGATGCAGAGGTGTACTTTTTCCGGTTTGCACCCCCCCCCCTAGAATTGGTAAATGAAATCAAGATAAAGACCAGTAACGAATGTGTTTCTGTGGCTTCTGCCGCCCCTCAAAGCAATTTTCTCTTTAGACAATTACATTTATCTTATAATTATTAAGGTTATCTACATTATTAATGACGGAAAATGCAACTCAACATGCAATTTAAAAAAGAAAATCGTATTCTAAAAAACAGGTGATTCATGTAGAAAAGCAGTAGAACAGGAGAAATTTCAGAAAAACAGGAGATCTCCTGTAAAATCTGGAGACCTGGCAACACTGCTTGGCTTGGTTGCAAGGTGCATTGCATCCGATGGATTTTTACCCATGCTCCCATAAATCAGGCGAGCATACGCCTTCGTCTAATAGGAATTATAATTGATTCCCTCCCAAGGTAAGTCGTTTTTGTGATAGTAATGTCCGATTTAAATTGTTGTTTAATATCGGCCTGATGAAAGCGATAACTCATCCAGTTGCGTTTTGTTCATTGCGAATGTTTAATGTTGCGAATTTTAGATTTCTTGTTTGTAAGATGTTATAGGAAAATTATTGCAAATTATCTATCTATACTTATAATAAATCTGTAGAGATGTCAATTCTGTACATGAAATATATTTTTGAAATAACTATCAGGGGGTGATTAGTGATCGATACTGATGCCAAAAATGCAGTCAGTAAAATTTTTGTCTGTCTGTCTGTGTGTATGTTCCTTATAGAAACAAAAACTACTCGACGGATGTTAACGAAACTTGGTACAATTATTCTTCATACTCCAGGGCAGGTTATAGTATACTTTTCATCACGCTACAATCAATAGCAGCAGAGTAGTGAAAGGAAATGTTGGGAAAACGGGAGAAGTTACTCCATTTTTTAAGCTTCCGTCGCGGGTGCAGCCTTAATGGTTAAAGTTACATAGAAATCATGTATGACGTAAATATTCTACATAAAATTGTCTAAAAAATATCCCGCAACAGCATATGTCTATCTTTTATGGTTGACTCACAATAACACGTGTAATTATATAAATAAAGTCATTCTTTATAGCACAAGCCTGAGAACAAAAACTATAGTTTACACTACAGCTCTACACCGAAGCGAAGCGAGGTCGGGCCACTAGTTAATAATAAGTCTTTCTTAACTGATGGAAAAAGATTAATAACTCTTGCACTCTAAAGGAGAATAATGGAGGAGCTCGATGGCACAAGTGGTTAGCGCGTTCGGCTGCGATCGTTGAAGTTAAGCAACTTTCGCAGTGGTCGGTCATTGGATGGGTGCCAAATTACTGTTTTTTTAAAGAAAAGTTTTACTAGAAAAAGAAAAAAGTTTTACTAGAAAAAAATCCACGCGGACCAGGCAGCAGACGGGACTCGAACCCGCACCCTTCGCAATCAGGGCGAATGCACTGACCAATTGTTACCTAGGAACATTTCGACGCGGCCATCAGGGCCGTGGTAGCATAATTGGTCAGTGCATTCGCCCGGATTGCGAAGGGTGCGGGTTCGAGTCCCGTCCGCTGCCTGATCCGCGTGGATTTTTTTCTAGTAAAACTTTTCTTTAGATTTAAACATCTAGCAGTTAAATGCTTAAAAAAATAAAAACATAACTACTGTTTTTTTTTTCAACCGCGTAAATAAATTAAAAAAATATCTGCCAATTGCGAGTCGGACTCGCCCATGGAGGGTTCCGTAGCAGGAAGTAACATAATATAAAAGTTCTTATAGTTTTATGTTTATGAAATTAAATATTTATTTTTGAAGTGAAAACTTCTTTAGCGGCGTTGTACACTTTTTTTTGTATGGATAAAAAATGTTTAACTTGCGTCAGGTTAAACACGTGGGCTGATCGCATCATGACACACAATAAAATTGGAAAGGTTGTTGACTTTCAATATATTGGACGAAACGTAGTAATATTTTATTTTATCGTATTATAATAATAAGTCTCTATCTAGGACGTCCACGTGGCAGTTTTATTGCGAAGAAAATGCATTTTTTTACAATAGATGTCGCTAGGTGAGCTTAAATGTGATTCATGTAAGTTGATTTCTTTACAATAGATGTCGCTAAGTCCGCTTAAACGTGATTCATGTAAGTTGATTTTTCTGAGAGATAAACTTTTTTAACTTTTGTAATGACGACCTCCGTGGCCGAGTGTACTCCAGTCATGGATGTTTAATATGTATTTCTATATAAATAAACTTATATATGTACAGTATATGTATTCTATCCGTTACCCTAGCATCCCATAATACAAGCCTTATAGTGCTTAGTTTGGGGCTAGGCTAATTGGTGTGAGTGTTGGGAATATTTATTTATTTAATGTAATATAAATTGTCATGTTTGTGTACGATAGCGCAATAAATAAATATTGTATTCTACCACATATATAATAGTACTTTTATACTGATAATTAAAGCAATTCGTGCAAAATTATACCCTAACCATTCCAAAATATCAAAAATGCACAACGTTAATATTCAAGTTTTCACTTCTGCCGGCACTCCCGGAGTGCAAGCTGTCGTTTTTTTATTATTTTTGTATTTGAGTTGATTGAATGAAAGGAAAGTTACAGTTTACGATTTATGACGTATTAAAAAAAACTTCTTACTAGACCTCGTTTCAACCAAATTTAGGTGGAAGTTTGCATGTGGGTTCCGTTTTTTGCCATTTGGCTACGAAACCCTAAAAACATGTTTTTTCTGGAGCATGTATTTCTGCACGAGTACAGAATTCAAAATTCTTAAGGAAGTTTCCGTCAAAGATTTATACTTATGACTTTAATAAATTTAATATAAAGTCTTCTTGGCAGCGGACGGGACTCGAACCCGCATCCTTCGCAATCCGGGCGAATGCACTGACCATTATGCTACCACGGCCCTATTAGCCGCGTCGAAATTTTCCTATCCTTAAGCTGCAAGGCAGCGCCATCTCTTCGCATTGTAGGTAACCCACGTGATGGCGCTGCCTTGCAGCTTAAGGCTAGGAAAATTTCGACGCGGCTAATAGGGCCGTGGTAGCATAATGGTCAGTGCATTCGCCCGGATTGCGAAGGATGCGGGTTCGAGTCCCGTCCGCTGCCTGGTCCGCGTGGATTTTTTTCTAGTAAACTTGTCTTTAGATTTAAACATCTAGCAGTTAAATGCTTAAAAATATATTAAATCATAAAGTCTTCTGTTTATTTTTAAACCTACCACACTTTTTTCGCTGAAAATTACCAACCAAGTTTTCACACTCACGACGTACGGGAAAATCTTCGGATCCCTCGTTCGGTTTTTGTTTGAAATATGAATGCAGTTAAAGGAGCGTTTTTGAAAATTTATAGTTTTTTTGTTTGATTACCCGACTGCGGCAAAATAAGAGTTTTGCGAATGTATATTATATATCTATGTATGTAATGAATATATATCATTAAGCGAGTTCTATCGTCTGTACCACGGCGAGTGTACTGAGGAATTATTCTCTCCTATTCCACCTTCCCCCTTCCTTCAGAGGACCTCGCTCGCTACCCTACGTTGCCACCGACTAACTGTGGCCACTATTCCAACCCGTACAAAGAAGTTTGGTGACTCATTTCTTTGTCGCACTATCCGTAAATGGAATGCTCTGCCCGCTCACGTGTTCCTTCCCTCTTACAACCTGGGATCCTTTAAAAGAGGCGTGAAGTAGCAACATGCAGGCCGGCAGGGTGAGGATGGCTGGTGTGGCAGGTAGAACTGCTGTATCAGCTATCTTAGCGTGTAGGCTTCACCGTCACTTAACATCAGGTGGGGTGGAGTCATTTGTCGGACTTATCTATATAAGAAAAATGTATTTTTGTGTCGAAGCAGTGTGTCGAAGGAGTGCAAACACCCTGCTATGTCGTTTTGTACACGTATTGAAATATCCTATAACGACATTTCTACTTATCTATATATATAAAACTCAAAGGTGACTGACTGACATAGTGATCTACAACGCACAGCCCAAACCACTGGACGGATCGAGCTGAAATTTGGCATGCAGGTAGATGTTATGACGTAGGCATCCGCTAAGAAAGGATTTTGATCAATTCTACCCCCAAGGGGATAAAATATGGAATGAAAGTTTGTATGAAACTTTGTCAATTTTAAACCAATCGGGCTGAGACTTTGCATGTAGGTATAAGAAGAATCGTAGATGAATGTCATTGTGTATATTAACACATACACTTCAGCTCTACACCGAAGCGAAGCGAGGGCGGGCCGCTAGTCTGATATAAGTAAGTATAGTATATAGTAGTAAGGTCGTGTATTTTGCAAGGTCTTTGAAAAAAAAACCCACTCCTCCCATCTTCGATCAACTGCTGATCAGTCCCTCCAATTCGAGCAACATAATTCTTATAATTGCCATTCATTAAACATTTTAATCTTCCATTTTCGATTGTAATCTTCCGAGGCAAAATTAATAAATGAATAAATGGGCGTACAGACAATAAAACTTCTGAATAATTAATGCAGCAATAATGTAGAAATAGTTCTTTTAACCTTTTATTAATAACTGAATTACGAAATAAAGTTTAACTTAAAGTATAATATTAAATACATTATAGTCTCTCTAAGTCCTGTTTGCAATCAGAGCGACAATAGGTTTGTTGAAATAAAATGAAAAATGGTGTAGGGAGCCTAAACATGATTTTCGATTATCAAGACTATAATACCCCACTCGACATATTTCGTCAACTTATTTTTTTTACTTCATCACAATATGGCGCCTAATTATCCCCATTTTGAATTTTGACTACTATCATATCTTTAGTAGCACTTCCATGATTAAGACGAATCGATTGATGTATGAATCATCAAAAGCGGTCCATGCGTTTGGTTTCTAGTGTGCCACAAAGGAACAAACATACTTATATACTGTTAAACACTATACCCTGTCTGCGCGTCGCGCTTCGCACTCTTGCATTGCGCAGTCGGGTAAAAACAAACAAAACAATACGAATAGGTACTGAAGTATCTAATGATTTGTTAACGGCGAAGATATTTTGTTAAAATTTTAAAGTGCAATAAGTTTTACATCGTAAATATTCCACGCTGCCTTCGATTCCATAAAGCACCTATTACTGATTTTGATGTTGTTGACATACAATCTATTATAATATTACTACCTTGATCTAGTCATGAGAAACTATAAGCTTCATCGAGGGAAATAAACAGGTTTATGCAAGACTTCGCAAACTGACCCATTTCCCCCAATTTTTTTTTTCGCCAGCGCTCTGTGTGTTAAGTCAATGCAAGTGCAGTTTAGTCGAGAACACAGGTGAAGCTGCAAAAACGTGTTCATCCTCCCTCACCTTGGCGACCTGAATCAAATCCCTGACGCCGCCGCGCCGTGGAGTACCGCGATGCTATTCTGTAATAACAAACTTATTTTTCACTGCGGTATCCGCCGGAGTGATTTGAAATTCGTGTCCGAATATGAAATCACAGCACGGATACCGAGGCGAAAAGTTCTTACAAAATAGCACTGTTGGACCCTTACTTACGGATACACAACACATCCATTTTAACTTGCCCACTATCTGTTACCAGCAGTTGCATAATTATGCATTATTTTTTATATAAAATATAAAAAAATAACACTCTATCGTAATGTAGAGACACAATTGCCTTTTCGAGTCACAAAATCGCTCCTATAACATTCAAAAGTTACAAAAAATCGTTTGTTCTGCAAAATTTAATATTATATTATTCCATTTCTACCATAGGTTGCCTGGAAGAGATTGCTGTTTAGCAATAAGGCCGCCTATTGTACTCTTTCTTCTGTTTTTTTTTATCTTGTGTCCTTTGTTGTGTGCAATAAAGAATATTTATTATTATTGTTATTATTATTTAAATAGAAAATTTGCTATATTGCCTCGTTGAAAAATAAGTAGACTTGACTTATTATATAAGTAGTTTAGATCCGTCTTTCCCAGTGGGCACTTTGGGTAAGTGCCCAGGGCCCCGCGATCAATAGGACCCTCCCTCAGATCAAATACAAAGTCCCTAGTTCGTAGGGGCCCCATTACCCTAATATGCCCAGGGCCTCCAATAGGTCAAAGACGGCACTGTTTAGATTGATTTCTTTTAAACACTAGAATCGATATTTCACCCACCCCGCTGTTCGCTGCATCGAAGTGCCAACGGAGCAAACACAAAAGCGGCGAAAGACACCACCGGAATAATTAAAAAGTTCCCAGAACAACCGGGTGTAACGGCAATAATGACATTAACGACACGCGCTCGACAGCGACTGACAAATGACAGCGGTCGTTTGTCAGCTGTCAGCCATCAAGACAATGGTGTCAGGCGGCGCGGCCGATTGACGGGTGTCGCCAAAGCTGCTACTCTTGTTGTCAAAAACGTCGAAAGCGCGATTTTCAGAAACGCTTTTTTTTTTTTGATGCAAGTATGAGCGTACCATATTCTACCCTTTTTGTATTAATCTAAGCATGAACACGGTGTAACTGAAGTAATTGCGGGTAGATGTTATTGGCAGACATATCGGTCTACCCTCTGACGTCGTCTTTTACTGCGCTCGATGTTATATCATCCCGTTAATATCTTTAATGTTTATCATTACTTAATACAGTAATTTCGGTAATGCCACGACATTCAGGATTGCCCAGTCAGTAATTCTTTTGAATAGTTCAATGTGTTTTAGCTGTTTAAGCTGTGGACAGGAAGAAAACTGAAAGTAACAAAATTTTTATAACCCGCATCGTTATTTAGGTTAAGTTATCACTTCTGTTGCTATCATGTTACACTGTCGATATCATGTTCCATATTAATTATGAATGAATGAGAAAAAAACATAAACAAAGAGGAGCTTGATGGCGCAAGTGGTTAGCGCGTTCGGCTGCGGTCGTTGAAATTAAGCAACTTTCGCAGTGGTCTGTCATTGGATGGATGACCGAAAATTTACTATCTCGCGCTCCTCCGTGCTTCGGAAGGCACGTTAATCCGTTGATCCCGGCTGCATCTGCAGTCGTTAGCACCCACCAATCCGCACTGGGTGTATCTTTCAGCTTTGATAGGTAGAAGCTGGAACGAAGATGCAGATAAAGTCGGAGACATCACCACAGGTGCTGTGTTTCACTCAGTGTGCCACAGTTCCATCCAAGATTTTCATTCGTTAAAAATATTTTCATTCATTCATTTAATCTTTTCAAAAGTAGAATGAATGATGAGAGCTAAGTTTCATGATATGCAAACAAACATTTTGATCTGAAAAATCTCCCATGCTTTCAGTTTCAACGTACACATTGAAAAATTAGTAGAAACAAAGATGAAAAGAAAACTTATATCATTGATATCGAACACTCATACTATAACGCCCGAATTTATTGGGAGTCGATAAACAATTGCAATGTAGGTCGCGGCCGTGACGTCATACACCGCCTTTGATCGCCTCTCGCGTTTATTTAAAGGGGCCCATATACGGAACGATTGATCTGTACGATCCGTCGTTTCAGACCGATCGAAACGATGGATCGACAGTGTATGTCAAGATCGTTAACGATTTACTTAATCGCAGACGATATCGGAGATCGCAACAAAAAACCATGCAATAATGAATATCGTAAACGATCGATCGTCAGTGTCCCATATACGGTACGATTGATCTGTACGATCCGTCGTTTCAGACCGATCGAAACGATGGATTGACAGTGTATGTCAAGATCGTTAACGATTTACTTAATCGAAGACGATATCGCAAATCGCAACCAAATCCCATGCAATCATGAATATCGTAAACGATCGATCGACAGTGTTTCGTGTATGTAGTGGCATTTCTGAGCGATCGATCGTTCAGAAATGCCACTACATACACGAAACGATTGATCGTAACGATCTATCATTTACTTGTTTCAAACGGTAGGATAAAGACGTACTCAAATAATTCAATACTTGCCCTCTAAAATGGAAAACGAACTCTTGATTGCATGAACGATATTCATGATTGCATGGGATTTGGTTGCGATTTGCGATATCGTCTTCGATTAAGTAAATCGTTAACGATCTTGACATACACTGTCGATCCATCGTATCGATCGGTCTGAAACGACGGATCGTACAGATCAATCGTACCGTATATGGGACACTGACGATCGATCGTTTACGATATTCATTATTGCATGGTTTTTTGTTGCGATCTCCGATATCGTCTGCGATTAAGTAAATCGTTAACGATCTTGACATACACTGTCGATCCATCGTTTCGATCGGTCTGAAACAACGGATCGTACAGATCAATCGTTCCGTATATGGGCCCCTTTAAACTCGCACCGAGTGATAATACTCGAATCACAGAACATTGTTAATTCGAATAGTTAACACCGTGGTACTCGAATGATGTGGTGTGCGATCGCAGGCAGGTGAGCGTCGCATTATTAATGACACCTCCGATCGAGGCGTCACGTCGACGCCGTCCTTCCACTATCGCCTCGTCATCCTGCGCCATCGACGCTCGTCCAAGAAACTTTAATCACACACACGAACAACACAAAAGCCATCAGCTATTCACTTTGGCACGACTCTATTACCACGCCACCCGTTTCCTTTCCGCAGCAAAACAAAGAAACAACAATTTTAAACGAGCGTTAATAAAGTGATGGATCGCTTCGTGTAAATATACAGACAGTTGCAATCGGAACTTAGTTCCGAAGCCACAATGGGTACCGGCGACTTGCATACATTATCGATGATCACGAAACAACTGGTCGGGTACTAAATAATTCGCATCGGAATTGTATTTATTGCCCCAGTTCGCTGACGGGCGGGAGACGTCACGGCCTAATATCTTTGCACCACGCGATTAACGAGTTATTTCCACCCGGCGACGATGTCACCGCCAGCGCCGCGCCATCCGTCTTATCCACAAATTAATGGGTTCCACTTTCAGATGCTGTCACTTCGAGACGACGACGATGACGACAGCCACCTCTGCATCAAATGCAACACCACTATCGTCGGGCTCGATAACTACGTGAAGCACAGAAAACAGAGATGCGGCAAGATATCCAAAACCGAAAACAAACCAGACATAACGAGTATAGACACGTTGGATCCGACTTACAGCCTCGGTGCTGATGTATTTTTCCAGTCTCTCGAATTGCAAAGTAGTGTGAAGAAAACTTCTCTTTCGAGACTCACCCCGCCTATACCGATAACTAAGGCAGGGTTAGAAACGAAAAATACTCTAGTGGAAGCATCCACATCTAGGGATTTGCCCCGTATGAGTCCTTTAGAAACCAATTTACGGGAAGAAGATTGGATAGGAGGACACTCTTTAAAGATAAATGCCAATGAAGACAATCAGACAAAATTTATTAACGCCGTCGCTAGCATCAGTGGATCGGTTAAAAAGGATATACCATCTTCAACTTACAGCATCGCGGCGTTTAACGATTTCAAAGCTGACGAAGACTTTGACGATTCAGAAGACTCGGATGAGGATGATGAAGAAGAGCCACACACCAGTGGTGGAAAATGGAAACCTCCTCCCAACTATACAGGTGGAAAATGGCGTCCTGCTTCCCCTGATCATGAAGATTGGGATATAAGAGAAGAGCAGGAACATACTGGTGGAAAATGGAAACCAATTATGGCCGATTCCAATGAAAGAGAAGACGACTACGATGCTCCACCACCTGGGCATACTAAAGGCAAATGGGTGCCTGGCCACGAAAAAGCACAAATCATGCAAACGACGATACAGACAAAAGGTTCGGTGCAGTACTGGTGTGGTCCTTGCAATCGACGCTTAGGCTCTCGAGCCATTTATGAAAAACACTTAATGTCTAGTTTGCACATGAGAAAGGTTTTACCAGAGCATGAGCTTGAATTCTCTGGACACTTAGAGCCGATGCGTTCAGCCAAAAGACCAAGTCGACCATCTCGATTTACCGACGACAGCATCTACGTTCAATCTCAGAAAAAAATTGAAAAGCCTAAACCTAAGACTGTAATAAAGATTGAGAAAAAGAAGAGGAAAAGAAAACCTATCTTCGTTCACTGCTCCGGTTGCAAATCTCGAGTGAGGCTGCATCTTATGGGTAAACATCTCATATCCCACTACCACTTCCGGAAAGCCACTGACATCAGAAGTGAGGCTTATCAGCAGTTGATTTTGGACAACATAACAGCTATCGTGCATCAGTCTCCTTTTCAATGTAGTCCATGC
The DNA here is from genome assembly GCA_902850365.2 of Chilo suppressalis. Classification (NCBI taxonomy): domain Eukaryota; kingdom Metazoa; phylum Arthropoda; class Insecta; order Lepidoptera; family Crambidae; genus Chilo; species Chilo suppressalis. The sequence goes on along the minus strand of OU963899.1, from coordinate 2,110,400 downwards.
AAATTTTACACGAACTGGTTATCAAATTTCATGCAGCATTGGTTTTCTGAAGAGCACGAAAATAAAATGACCGCATTGGTTGGCAGACATTGGTGTTCTTTCTGCAAATATGAATGTAATACCTCCCAAGAGATGCTGCAGCATATGTCTGGACCTGACCACAGCGAGGTGGTAGCTGTAATAAATAGATCGATGCCTATAATTATCAGGAAGAAAACTATATTCACATGTGAGACTTGTGGCGAAGAATTTAAATACAACGTAGAAATGAAACGCCACAGTCAAAGAACTGGACATAAGTTGACTTACACAGCTACAGATGATTATCAGGAGCTTCACAAGTGTCAATATTGCAAAGCTAAATTCAAGTCTTCTTTGACTCTGGCAGCTCATCTTAAATCGAAGCACAAACAAAAGTCACATTTCTGTTTAGTATGCTCATTGACTTTTAACACGTCCGAAGAAGCGAAGCATCATAGGTTCACCACGGAACACCGTGTAAGGAAGAAAGAGATTCTCCGAGACAAGGGTGTGCCTGTAAAGGATCTGAGCAGGAAATGCTCTTATTGCACTGACGAAGTCATATTGAAGAATATTTTGGAACTGAAAGCGCACATACGGAAAATGCATCCAGAAATCAAAAAAAGGTTGATAACTTTTGTTTTTCTTAGTTCATTTTACTTTTAGGATTCTGGACCTTCAGCCAGCAAAAACAGAACCCTTATAGGTTCACCCGGTTGTCTGTCTGTCTGTCTATCATAGACGATTTCCTCGGAATTTACTGGGCCGATCAAGTTGAAATTTGGCACATATATGGAATATGCATGTCTGTGACCCCAAAACTGGACCAAAAAGGCAAGTAAATTAATTCAGAATATGGGGTTGACTTTAGGGGGGTTAATTAGAAAAATAAAATTAAGGTAACTGTACCGTCTTATGTATCATATGAGAGGGCTCATTAATTTTTTTCATCATCAGCCTATTAATGTCCCCACTGCTGGGGCACAGGCCTTCCCTATGGATGGAATAGGGAGATTGGGCCATGACCCACCACGCGGGCCCAGTGCGGATTAGTGGGTGCTAACGACTGCAGATGCAACTGGGACCAACAGCGTGCCTTCCGAAGCACGGAGGAGCTCGAGATAGTAAATTTTTGGTCACCCATCCAATGACCGACCACTGCGAAAGTTGCTTAACTTCAACAATCGCAACCGAACGCGCTTACCAATTGCGCCATCGAGCTCCTCTAGTAAAGTCTATTTTTTTCAGAAATGTGAAATAAAAAGTTTATGAAATATTTTAGAAATTCGATGAATATTGACCGGTTCCCCAATCTTACCTACGAAACTACTGCATCAAAATTTTTGAATTTTTTTTAGGTCTAAAAGTCTCTAAATAAATAATATTGGAAGTTTTTTTTTAATAAATATGCTTGTAGATTACAGGAAAACCTTTAAGAAAGTTTGTAGTATAATGAATGGTACGGAACCTTCCGTGCTCGAGTCCTTCTAGCAATTGGGCGGTTTTTGTTTAATCTAAATAATATATTCTATCTTTACACCGTATTTTGGATGGAAAAAGCATGTGAAACCAACAGCTTATGTTTTGTCGTTATATATATTTTAGGCATGCATTATTATTTATGTTTTGATTATTCACAACTACATTTTGATTGAGGAGCTCGATGGCGCAAGTGGTTAGCGCGTTCGGCTGCGATCGTTGAAGTTAAGCAACTTTCGCAGTGGTCGGTCTTTAGATGGGTGACCAAAAATTTACTATCTCGAGCCCCTTCGTGCTTCGGAAGGCACGTTAAGCCGTTGGTCCCGGCTGCATCTGCAGTCGTTAGCACCCATCAATCCGCACTGGGCCCGCGTGGTGGGTCATGGCCCAATCTCCCTATTCCATTCATAGGGAAGGCCTGTGCCCCAGCAGTGGGGACATTTATAGGCTGATGATGATGATGATGACATTTTGATTTATTTTTTATAAGTAGAATGTTATCATTACCTATTTAGCTTACCTTCAGCATAGCTTCCCATTTCAGATGTCCCAAATGCGGTATGTCATTCGTGCTGTTCCAAGAGGTGAGTCGCCACGTCAGAAGCAACGCTTGTCAGTTCGGCGACGCGCACCCTGTCAGCTCCTCCATCGTGTGGAACTGCAGCCGTTGTCTCTTCAGCACCGACTCCCAGGCCGAGTGCTACTTTCACGAAGTCCTCCACACCGACCCTGAGAAGGAATACAAGAAAACGGGCGACAAAGAGATCCTGCTCGAAAAATATCCCTGCCCCGTTTGCGCTAAGAGTTTCAGGAAGAGATCGCTGCGTCAGCATTTGCGACTGCACACCTTCGAACGGCCCTTTGTCTGTTCTACATGCGGGGCTAACTTTACAACCCAGTCGAGCCTTTCGAACCACTACAGGAACAGCCACGGGACACGCATGCTGAAAGCAAACCCGCCTAAGAAACTAGTAGTGCCAGTACAGCCATTGTTAAAAGAAGATTTCAAATGCTCCAGGTGCTTGAAGAATTTCTCCAATAGGTACGTACGCACGGCAAGCATATCTATATATATAACACTCAAAGGTGACTGACTGACATAGTGATCTATCAACGCACAGCTCAAACCACTGGACGCATCGGGCTGAAATTTGGCATGCAAGTAGATGTTATGACGTAGGCATCCGCTAAGAAAGGATTTTGATCAATTCTATCCCCAAGGTGATAAAAAAGGGAATGAAAGTTTGTATGAAACTTTGTCAACTTTAAACCGATCGGGCTGAGACTTTGCATGCAGGTATAAAAAGAATCATAGATGAATGTCATTGTGTATAATACAAGCCTGAGAACAAAAACTGTAGTCTACACTTCAGCTCTACACCGAAGCGAAGCGAGCCGCCCTCGCTCAAGTTCATCTATGATTCTTCTTATACCTGCATGCAAAGTCTCAGCCCGATAGGTTTAAAATTGACAAAGTTTCATACAAACTTTCATTCACTATTTTATCCCCTTGGGGGTAGAATTGATCAAAATCCTTTCTTAGCTCTCTACGTCATAACATCTACCTGCATGCCAAATTTCAGCCCGATCCGTCCAGTGGTTTGGGCTGTGCGTTGATAGATCACTATGTCAGGCAGTCAGTCACCTTTGAGTTTTATATACATAGATAGATTTATCGGTGTTATGGAGACCTAACACATTTGTGGTAAAAGTAGAGTCTTAGCAAATGGCATTTTTTCCCCCATAAAGTCGGATTTTTGTGTAGCACGACTTACAGAGTACATTATAAGATTTCAAGAACTGCCAAGATTACAATGTTGATTTGTCGACAACTCGCCGCAACATAGGTTTAATTAAATAGACTCCTCCTGTCCGCGTAGCATGTCCACCACAGTATACATTATAATTATCGCCTTGTTTTATCGTGTTTAGCTGTTAAACTTCATAGAAATTTGACATTAGAGCGTGATAAAAACGAGCGATAAGCCATATCGCGTTGTCCACGCTAGGGGGCTCGTAAAGCTTGCGGGAGCCAGGTGTGAGGTCCGTTCGGCGGCGTGCCTTTTAAAGGCGCCGTCGTCTGCAAACAAAGGTTTTGCCTGGGTCACAAAAAAAAGGGGGGGGGGCTGACTGCATAGACTCGGTGAAGTCCTTCAACGAGGATCTAGGAAGGAGGAGGAAGAAGCAACATGCAGGCCGGCAGGGTGAGGATGGCTGTTGTGGCAGGTAGAACTGCTGTATCAGCTATCTTCGCGTTTGGACTTCACTTTCACTTAACATCGCTTGCCGAATGCACCACGCAATTACCGGCGTCGCGAGGGTTTGTTAACAGCAAAACCAACGTGGCGTTGGTCATTGTCGTGGATATATTACATTTTTTCTCCCCGTCATCGAAAAAAAAAAGGTGGGTTGGAGTCATTTGTCGGACCTATCTATAAAAAAAATGGGTGCGTGTACTTATGTAGGCGCGTGAGAAGTTATCCTTCTTTGGCATCGTTTAAAATTAGTTTTTAATTGCTTGCAAATAATTAATTACAATAAATTAATAAAGAGTCTGGAAAAGGACACAGTCAATAAAGTTCAGTTTTAATTTGAAAAAATAAATAAATAATCAAAATATTCAATTAAAATCGCTACTGAATATAATTTATTAGAACATATGTGATTTGCACTCAAACACGTATTCCGAATATTCAAACTAGAAACATGTGGATAAATATTATAAATATGAATACCTATAACTGTTACTTTATTACAAAAAATAAAGATGTGGTTTTTGGTTCTACTACACCAATGGTCAAGAGATGGCGCTGTAGTCTCCTGAATCGCGCTTTGGTTCCGTTGTTCCAGATTAATAAATACTTTTGCTAGGCCTTCACAATGCAGTCGTTAGCACCCACTAAATAGAGATTCTATTTCTATTTTGTTGGTAGATTTTCTTAATGTGCGGTAAACACAAAAGTAACAGCTGAAGTTGGTCACTAAAGCGACCAACTTCATGCTCTTAAAATTTTGTGTTACAGTGATGCGCGCGCATCTTAAAATTTCACTCTCATCATTTTTTCATAACGCGCCTAAAGAAGTATAACTTCTAAAAACCGTACTTAACAGCGTAGACGGTATTCGCAGGGTTTTTTAGCGGATAGAATGCCGCAAGCGCTCGTAAGCGCGGACTGCTTAACGGCTTCTCCGTTTCGCACCCATGAGACTTGCGAGAGGCTAGGTGTGAGGTCCATTCGTCGGTGTGCCCCTTAAGGGCGCCAACGTCTGTAAATAGTGTTTTTGTCTGCGTAATAAAAAGAAGAGGGGGGGGGGGGGGGCTGACTGCATAGCAGGATTTAACAGAATCACGAATTTTTACGTTATATAAATTCGCAACGATCGCCTGTAAGTCAGTCAGCAGGCCGCCGCGCCGCACGATTATAGACCCGAAAATAAAATACGCATTTAAGTGGCATTGTTGTATCTAAGATCCCTTCGCACATAAATTCATCGGCGTAATCTTTCCCCTTCAGGAGCGTCCCGCGGCACGCCGGCTAATCCCGATGCGTATTTAAGAACCAACATCGACAAATAAATTGCCGTCGACACAAATAAAACTAGCTATTTAGCGACGTCGAATCAAACACGTCAACCTGCCGCGACGCAAATCCCCGATGCGTGCCGTCACAACACGTGCTAACGATAAAACTGAGGTACTGTACAGTTGTAACGTTTCTATCTCGAAATATCGGGCATCCGGGGACGAATTTATTGCTGTGCGGTGTAAAAATGTCAGCGCCGGGGATGCAATCAAAGAGGCCGGTGTCAAATTATGTTTCCCGATATTTGTGAAGGAGTTGTTTGACGGGTGACACGGCTGCATCCGCTCAACGCATGCCGCCAGCGATGCCGACGTCTCATCGCAAATAATTGTTGTTGACGCGTCCACGCAATCTCTGATGCGTGTGTTATTTTAAATATCATGAATATAATGCATGTACTTGGTACGTACAAATCTCTCGTGCTGTTAGCCATCCTGTTTACACAAAGAAAACTTTCGGAGACTTTTTTTCAGTTCCGGATGACATAGATTCAATCATGCCTGTTTTGCTGAAAATATCTTCGTTAATTGGTTTATGAGTATTATGTAATATATACACGAAATAGTGGATATATATGTAAACTCATAACTCAAATAATATATTTCTTTTTTAGGTTTCCACGCACATCACTCATAAAATAAAACAAGTTTCAACGGGTTGGATGCACTGATATTATTTATTTATTGTCGTTTCGCATTCTTTGCAGGAATGCGTCGTCGGTATAAAACCTCCATTTGATAATATAATACTTACAGAAAAAAAAATCTATACGTCTGTTTTTTGAATAAAGATTATGGAGTCTCAGTTCAGTGCATTGCATTCATTACACACATACATCTGTGGAGCTCCTCATTACCAAGTTGCATTCGATCGCAGCCGCAGTCTGCGCATTTGGAGGCACCCGACGCCTCTCATGATCAAACTTGCGCTATAAGTAACCTTTACAGCACTGCTTTAGCTCCTGAGATGATCATACTTGGGAAGTCGTCCACAGATTCCGTGGTGCGCTAATGTGTTTTATTCTAACCAACAGCATAATGAGCTTTAGAGCTGCTTTGGATACTTTTAAAGTTATAGAAGTTGATTGTGAAAGTTTGATAGCTATGGTTTTCGTATTGCTTTAGAATGAGGCTTTACGAATCCTCTCATCGTCGGCGTAGTTTTGTGGTTTATTCGCGTTCTAGCCGCGTTAATTGTGACTATGCGAATCATATTTTCAATATTCTTAATAAACAATGAACCCTGTAAAAAAACTCAAAACAAGTGTGAGTAGAAAAAATATTGTATGCGTATAAACACACCAAAGGCAACATGAAACCCAACTGAAAAAAATAATCACTCAGCGCCTCTAGCGGGCAGTAGCAGAACTAAAAATAGAATGATAATCCTGTAACGTTTAGTAATATCATGGTGTCGATTCTGACATGATTCTCTAAAACTAAACTTAAATTTGACAGCAGTGTATCCTTGTCATTCTCTATACAGAATGAAAAGGAGAGACTGATGTTAAATTTAGTTTTAAGTTTAGAAAATTTTGCCAGAATCGACACCCATATTTTATTGTTTACGTAGATTTACTCTAGGGGAAAAATCTCTATTGTGAACACTCTAGTTATAACTTTCATAGATAAAAAATAGCATTTCGCTAAGCTTCTAGTCAAATGTGAACAGTAGAACGATTCTCTGCCGTGTTCTAGCGATAGAACTTTAGCAGCATTTAGTAGGAATTTCTTGAGCGCACTATGTCCGGTCTGGCTGGCCGGCCGGCCGACTTATGTAATTACTTGTTGGTGGCTGAAGCGGCTATTTATTGCGCTTAAATATTAGCCAATCCCGTCCGTTGCGTCCTCTGCTACAACAGGAAATATATTAGGCCGTTGGATGCTTCATAAAATTAGTTTTGTGTGCATTAAAGCAAAATTTGTGCATTACAACGCTATTCTTCTAAACAAGTAGATACTAGATTGGTAACTAGGTCTTTTATAAATAAATAAAAAAATAATAATAAAATAAACAATTCCAGCACTCACACCAATTAGCCTAGCCCCAAAGTAAGCTCTGTAATGCTTGTGCTATGGGATTAGGGTAACGGATAGAATACATCTACAGTACATAAGTATATCAATATAGAAATACATATTTATTTAACATCCATGACTGGAGTACAAATGCTCGTATTCATCATACAAACATCTGCCCCCACCGGGATACAAACCCGGGACCTCTCGAGTCGGCGACGCCATGACGCCATGGCGACGTCAAGTACCTTTTCAAAAAATATTACATCTTCCAGGTAGTAGATATAGTTAACGTCCTACTGTTACACAAACCAGTCACTATTGTTTCCGACCATAAATATTGATTTCTGTGTTTCCGACCAACTTGATTCCAAGCCTTACAATATTATTATTCTAAGATCCAAGCTCTGTTTTTAGTGTAACTCAGTAACCGTGAATCCGTATATCTTATACCACTATCTATCAATAAAATTGTTTCTTATGCTGTTTTCCGTTGATGCTTGAATTATAATGTGTTAAATATTATGTCAAGAAATAAAAACATTATACCTAGTCGTTTTACTTTTGCAGAAGTGCGTTAAGCCGTCATAGTTGTGACGGCAGACGTTGCCCGCACCCCAACTGCTCGTTTGTGGCAACCACACCAGCACTGCTCAATAGGTAATTATTAATTATGAATATATTTTACTTAACAAAATTAACAAGATGAAAATTCTTTCTTTTGATTATATTTAAATAGCGCCATCTACAATGAACTATATGAACTATCAGGCTGCTTTAGTACTTTTTAGACATAACTCAGTAATCTGTGCTTAGTACATAAAGCATTGTACAATGAACGGTAGAAATTCAACAGTGATTTAGTAGATGGCGCGGTTATGATGACTGAATGTGTCGGTCGTTTTAAATAGATGTCACTAGTTGATTCAATTTACAGTTAACTCGATTAATTTTCTTCATTACAGACACAGAATTTTACACGGAGAGAAAATATGGAACCACGAATGTAATTTGTGTGAATTTAAAACAAACCAGGCGAGTCACATGCATCGGCACTTGCGTTGTCACGAGGGAGTTAAACCTTATGCTTGCCCACACTGTGATTTTGTATGTAGTAGTTTGGTAAGTATATTATACAATCACAATATTTTTACTAATAAGAATTCAATTATGAATGTCCCATAATTTAAATTTTCATAGAATAAAACAGTAATAAACATCATTTTGCATATATACGCCATCTAGTGACAAAGTGATACCTTATTATGCTGGAATTCCTGCATCCCCAAGGACCAGATTCTGGCTGTGGTATGTGTGTGGTGGATGATTGTCTAAGATCTACTTGCAGCAACTTTGCTTAATCTCAATTTAACTAAAATCTTATTTAGCCCATACAATAATGTCAAATTGACATTGATTTTTTTACATTTTTCTATAGATTAAAGATAGTTTTAATTGAATCGAGATTTAGCTAATTCGCTGCAAGTGGGCTTTAACCTCAAAAGTTGTATAAAATTAAAGGAGACGGTTCAAATTTGAATGAAGAGTGGTAGTGAGTCTCCTACATACTCCAAATTTGTATGATATATCGTGCACTTAATTGTAAATCGTTTGACAAAAAACAAGAAATTATAATATCCCCGTTTTAAAAAAAAAAATTTTTTTTTTGTAAATGGCAAGTTTATTTGTGTATTACTCGTTGCCAAAGCATCAAATATGTTCTATTCAATAGGTAAATAAAGCAGTGATAATTATTTTGTTCATCTCTCATTCTATTATTAGGTATTTAATTTCATGAAAATCAATAATAAATATTTATTACTTGTACATTATGGAAATAAAGAGGCTTGTATTTATACATTTAAGAATAATTAAAACAAAAAATATACTATAACAATGAACCTAAAACTAAAAACCTTAAAAAAATAAAATATAATAACTAAAATACATTATTAAAAGGAGTCCCTTTAGGCAAGGTTCCGAAGATACTGGCAGCGTTCCCCCTTTGGATAGCTAGACTAATTCTTTGTCCAAGGTAGCTGCCAGCTCTTCGGTCTCCTGTGATGTCGACTAATCTTTTCGCTATTTCTTTAAAAAGCCTTATAGCGCTAGGACCCCACGGACCAAGGGTCTCGACACCGAATGGGACAAAATCATATTCGGAGCCTAGACCCCTGTATTTGCCTGCCTTAGCTTTTTCAGCCGCTTCACAAGCCGCACCAGCTCTGTTGTTGGTTCCATGTAGATGGGAAGGGGCCAGCGTGTCTGAACAGGTTGCATCCCATACTAGCACCCGACCCATCGAAATAATAAATTAGTATAACAAATTCACAACGACTTCACGAAAATCATGCATGATTCTTAGATTCAAATAAAAAGTCTTTTTGTTTTAATCTGCATGATTGGACTGATTGACATTTGACCACAGACTACTTATATCAGAGTCTTGTCTTTACTTTTAAGTTTAGATGGTCATGTCAGAATTGGGCCTAGTATTTATTTTTATAGTGCTGAATTTCTTATTCTTCATTTTAGGAAAATCTTCGGAAACACGTACTCAGCAGTGGTAGACATCCTGGGAAATATTTGTACAAATGTCCATCTTGCGAATATGAAACAAATACAGCTACAGATCTACGCGCTCATCTGTGTAACGCTCATGGCAGTAAATACAACAAGAAAGCAGCTATACAAGCAGTTAAAATAATTCTTATGAAACAAAATAGTTAAATGGCTAAATTATTCTTTTCTTTTTTTACATGATCATCAATTACTGTATTAACGTACCTAATCTTAAACCGCCTTATTACTAAGTACTGCTTTAAAACGTCGTAACACCGTAATGATTTCTAGATTAATATTTTAATGTTGTGGAGCTTTTTTCGCTCGTTTTTCTCCGCAGCTAAAAATATGTCCAATAACGAGTGGCAGGGAAAAACAATTATTGGACGATTTAAAATTTGAATAAAGATATATTGACTTTGACTTTGAAACTAATGTTGTCCCTGTCTTATTTTTAGCAAACAATTTTAACAGCTTCTGTTTTAGTCCAGGTTTAACTTTAGTCTACGTTTTGAAATGTGGTGGAAACAGTTTAACTGGAGATACAGAGAGAGTGCTGGGCTACGTTCCAAACCTACGCTCTGAGTACAGTTTTTCACCCTGACGTTTAAATTTTGGCATAAAACATGTCAAATTTGACATTTGTCACACCTGGAGCATAGGTTTAGAACGCAGCCTTGTGCTAGTTTCTTAAAATTACCTACTTGTCAAAGGTATCGTACCTATCAGGTATCAAAAACAAACCAAGAAATTGTCCAGCATTTTTGAGATTGGATTCGGTGATAAAATTATCACCGACAAATAAGGATTTCATACTTAAACTAAAACATTTTTAATAAAATCAATTTTGAACAGTAGAATGGAACATTGAATTCAGTTCATACTTGCGAAAATAGGATAATTTTTCTTGGGTGAAGAATCGCGCAACGCATTTTTTCTTTGGTAGTAAAATATTTTTAGAGCTAGTAACACCACTTTTTCCGGCTGTCATCGAACACCAACCAATGCGAGCGAGGGAAAAATTAATCGACGAGAATAGTCAGTGAAGGAGAGAGGTGTGTTCTGTTCGATAATTATTATTGTAAACGGCGGTGAATTATAGTTCGGGAAGCGTTGATTTAAAAATAATAACAACTTAAAGATACTTACATAGTAGTTGATAAGTCCTTTCAATTTAAAGTTACGTAACATAAGTACGAATTTTAAAAGGACCTAAAACATTATTATTTTGATGATCGTAGTGCAGTGCTAAATTTTTAACTGATCAGGAAATTATGACTGTTTGTTTTCGCGTGTAGTGGATAAATATCAAAGTCAACATGTCACTGAAGGTGAGTTAATTTTATTGTTGTTATAATATCTATTGAAGTGCCAAGCTAATTAATTAAATACACTTAATAGGTCTAAAAACCATGTGAATTATTGGATTATATTTTGATTATGTTAGACCCTTTACAATTTCTATGGATACAAGAATAATTAAAATTAAATACTTGTTAAACAATGTTTACTTTTAAATTATACAGAATAATGTGCATGGAAGTAATGAAACTATTTTGTTTAATAGAAATTATGGATTAACTTTTTGTCTACCTACATAATACCGGTTTTATTTAATATGGTTTTATCAGGATGTAAATATCTGTGAACAAATCATGTAATTTTCTGTAGTCTGTAGTTTAATGCAATGAAAAATCAACCCACACTAATAAAGAAGAAAATTATTGATCTTTAAACAATTATAGTAAAATATTTAAATAATAATAAGTGAGCAATAGGTGTTTCCTTTTAGCCTTGTTTTTATATTAGGAGCTAGAACTTAAACAAGCCCACATGATAATAAATATAAGCGGACACTGTTTGTGAAGATAGATGAAACAGCATAAAAGTGTTTTTGCTCTATCCTCATCTTGTCAACCTGAACCTGATCGCTATGTATATAAAATACATTGTGTGCCTTAATTTGTTAATAAATTAGATATCATAAGATATCTACTAATACATAGGTGTGTTGTGCTAAGTTAATATTAGAATTTCACTGGTATGTTCTTTATATAATCAATTTAATCCAATATTATAGACACTAAAAGTTATACAGAATGGTTGGACTTAAGTACAGTATAATTAGCTAGTGAAAGCTTATTAGCGAATAGATCATAATTTTTTTGTCTGTAGTAATCAATATCTGAAATGGAAAGCAAAGGAAAAACTTGCACATAATTATATTGTGAATTATTCCGTGATCATGGCACTTACTTGCAACAGTGATGAAATATCAGAAACTCGCCAAAAACAAGGTACATGGTAGCAATCCTGTAAATGACATAAATTACTCAATAGAAAAAAATATTTGTTTACTATATTATTATTAAGCATATGGGAATAAAATAAAACTGAACATTTATTCCAAGTCACCCAATGGGGGTTGCCACGGGAGGTAAATGAGAATGAAACCTTTACCATTTCCTGGAAAAAATTATGGAATATTTCCTCAAGCTGGACTCTGCCTGATCTTTTTCTTTTTATCTGTTAGTTACTTTGTATAATATTTTATAGCTTCCTTATATACTTCCTGTTTTTTATATTCTTATATTTACGTCTATTTATTTATTTTAAAAATGCACTAGCCCGCAGTTTCTTCTATTTTACATGGTGTGGTTTCATTTAGCCAAAGGTTGCCTGGTAGAGATTGCTACCTTAGCAATAAGGCCGCCTTTTGTCTTTGTGTTCCTTGAGTTTTATGTTTTATATATTTTGTTAAATAGTGCAATAAAAGAATATTCATTCATTCAATGAAGTAATTGCCATTATTTCAGTTTTTTATTCCCATTTGCATCCGGTGGCAATCCCGGCGAGGGCGACTGGGAATATACGCATTTTTTGCACCACATAAGCCATATTGTGCCAGATAAGTATGTAACATCCATTGATTTGATGATGATTCATGATTTGAGCAAGTGAAAAATATTTTTGCAACATAAGAACGAGCTGGTCATACCTTGCCTATCTCAAATCAGTCAGATATTAACCTTTTAAGTCACCTTATAGGGTAAATTCCTTCAAACAAATTGCTTTCTTCGATTTCATCCTTCCCTCGATTATGGTTTCCTGAACTCCTCTGTCAAGCAGGCATTTTCTGACCGGAGGATGCTAAAGACAGATAACAATATCAGAAAAACTAGTAAAGTACCTTATCACATTTGTCTGCCGCATCGACCATTTTCACAACCGTACAAATATTTCTAATTATATTTAAAAGCTGTAGGGCAAATTGCTGCACCTTGTTTAAAAAAAATATTGGCTGGTTAGTAAGTTTTTCTACATTGATTCCGACCGGGATCGATCTCTAGGACCTCTCAGATAGGGACACCATAGCACCTGGGGGCCGTTCGCCTAACGGAAATGCTTTGGAAAACGCTTTCGATTTCATTTTGTTATTTCTGACCGCCGAAGGTTTTCAAATACCTCACACTCGTTGTTTTTAATATTGTTATTACCAATGCAAAAGAAAACAAAAGAGCGCGAGGCATTTGAAAACCTCAGGCTGCTAGAAATAAAATAATGAAATCGTAAGCGTTAGCGTTTTCCAAAGCATTTCCGTTAGGCGAATGGCCCCCTGGTGTGCTAATCCCTCGGCCTATGATGTCGTCATAACAGGAATCATGATGGTAATAAGTCTCTTGATAGTTTTCCTATGCGCAGAAATATTTACGTTCTCCTCGACTATATTATCGCTCCGAGGGAGGAATTTATCCTGCCATACTTATCTTGGTCATAGTTTGCGTAACCGAAGTCTTGAGACATGCAGGTGAATGATTTTGCAACTACTTACAATATTGCAAAATAAACATCGGCATACATGACTTTGGATTCTTAGGGTTGTTGATGTATTTAAAATGTCACATTCCTTAATAATTCGCCGCATGCGCCAATCTATATATATATCTATATCTATAAAACTCAATGGTGACTGACTGACTGACATAGTGATCTATCAACGCACAGCCCAAACCACTGGACGGATCGGGCTGAAATTTGGCATGCAGGTAGATGTTATGACGTAGGCATTCGCTAAGAAAGGATTTTGATCAATTCTACCCCCAAAGGGATAAAATAAGGAAAGAAAGTTTATATGAAACTTTGTCAATTTTAAACCGATCGGGCTGAGACTTTGCATGCAGGTATAAGAAGAATCATAGATGAATGTCATTGTGTATAATACAAGCCTGAGAACAAAAACTGTAGTCTACACTTCAGCTCTACACCGAAGCGAAGCGAGGGCGGGCCGCTAGTAATAAATAAACATTAAAAATCTTCCCCAATGACAAGAGACGAAAAGTTCACTTAAAAACAGGTCACTAAAGATAAACTTACGGTTATTTTTCATTCACAAACCTCCGCGCAATAATTTCCATTGCAGCCGAATTTTAATTCTTTGTATCGATCTTCTTAAAAAATGAACATCGTCATCATCAAAAACAACAATGGAAGCGCAAACAAAAGAAGCCAAGTAAATTATGCTTAAAACACGAAACAAAGGCTCGACGTGCTAATTTGGTTGACGAAGCGAACTTATAAATAAAACATCTGCGAACCCTATCCCCCGACCCGTCCGCCCAGTTGTTCAGACGGGGTGGCTTCCATATATAGAAGACCAGTCTGCGAACCAGTCTAGCAACCTACCGAGTCACTGAACCGTAAAAACATCTTCGCTGCTTGTAAAATACTGGGTGACATTTACCTTAAAGGGGATAATTAAAAACATCTAGGCAAACGAGATGTGCGAAAAATCTTGAAGAAAGTCAGTAACGTCGAATGTCGTCGAGAAAGCGCACGAGAGAGATTCGATGGGAATGAGTTGGGCGATACAAACATTTGATCGAATGACGAGCGTTTTCCATTCAAGGCCAAAAAATACGTCTTTGAGAGAATCTCAAATACTAATTCCGTTCAATAGAATTTGCGCAATCATTGTAAAAACTAGTTGTTAGAGTGAGTGTTAAAAAAATCAACGTTATCTTCATTCATTTAATGTATATGTAATCCTTTAAAATTTAGATTATTATTAATAATTTAAAGTCATTATGACTAGGCAGAGTAGTTTAATTCATATACATTTAAAATTCAATTAATGACTTATGTGGTTTCCGTCGCGTGTACGTTAATTCAATGTCAACGAGCTAAAAAGATTAAATAAACATTTGCAATATTTAAGTTAGTATTAGCATTGTTAAAAACTAAATTAAAAAAAACAGCATACAGCTGTTGATCGCAGATGACCTTTACAGCGTCACCGGGTTTGGGGACGGCGAGATCCTAAGGGGACCTCAAGCCGAGAATTGGCGAGTGCCTCAAGAGGTATTCTAGGCGGATTTCGTCTCCCCACGGGGGGAGTCTCCTCTCCGTCTGGAGCCTCTAGACCACTCGAATCTGAGGGGGTCGGCTCAACTAGAAGGCGTCTCTGAGACTCAGACCTCGGCTCTAGTTAGCCGTTGTCGTGGGAATAAAAACATTGTGTCTTTTCATAATAGAAGCACAAATATTTTGTACAAATTAACGAAATGTTCACGGAAAACAACGCGCAGCACCTTTACACTGTGTTTTGGGTCGTCTATAAATACCAGAACCGCTGTATCGTCCTACGCACGCGCGTCTGTCTGGATTTAGGTCTAGACTTTGCTATTTGTGAGATGAAATCTCGCAAATAGGTAGCAAGAGTATAAATTGATTTGGTTCTACGTTCAGTTTTAATAACATTTTCATCGTTAAGTTCTCCCGTTTCATTAGTTTTATACTGTCAACCATAATCGTATTTTTCATTTATTAAATTGTTTAATACATTGCGATTTTATTAGAAATCACTGTGTAATGACTTTCTTTATTAGCCATTGATCGGTGCCGATTGTCAAATTGAAAGCGATCGTGTTAATGGCGTGTTCCTTATCGAGGCCCGTGATACATTATTGAATACTGTCTGTCAAGCTATAAATTTCTTAGGCCTAATTTTATTAATTGGAACGTGCAATGAATGCTTATAGTCTATCGTAACGTTTTAGCTCTAATGATTAATACGTTATAGTGCGACATTGAATACGTTCGAGAGTGGAATGCCTAATTTGTATTGGCTACTATTCTACACTTCTTTAAGCTACAACTCAAAAGGACAATGGAGCCGATTCTGGCGTGATTCTTGAAACTTAAAATTGAGAACAGTGTGTTCTTGTTATTCTTTATACAGAATGAACAGGAGCGGTATCATCATCATCAGCCTATTAATGTCCCCACTGCTGGGGCACAGGCCTTCCCTATGGATGGAATAGGGAGATTGGGCCATAACCCATCACGCGGGCGCAGTGCGGATTGGTGGGTGCTAACGACTGCAGATGCAGCCGGGACCAACGGCTTAACGTGCCTTCCGAAGCACGGAGGAGCTCGAGATAGTAAATTTTTGGTCACCCATCCAATGACCGACCACTGTGAAAGTTGCTTAACTTCAACGATCGCAGCCGAACGCGCTAACCACTTGCGCCGTCGAGCTCCTCCTCGAAGAGCGGTATACTGATGTTAAATTTAATTTGAAGTTTAGAGAATCATGACAGAATTTTAGTAGTAGAATTTGTGAAACAAAATTAATAATTATTTTGATCTACCTATATTGATGGAAATGGGTTTGCTTGTGTTTTGTGCATCTTAATTTAATGCTGTGGCCGCGTATACCCTTAATTAGGCATTTTATGTGGACTGAACAAAACTGAAACATCCATTTCTGTAATTCATTTGCCACATGAAGAGCAATCTTTCTATGTGTGTCATTGGACCTGATGTCAAAAATGTCGTATTGATTCAAAAACAGCTAGACAAAAGGTCTCATTTAGGAATTAAAGCAAATAGTTGAAACTGCTATGGAAATGCGAATTGGTTCCTATTTGACGTGGCTGGAGAGGCAGATCATGTTAACTTATTTGGTGTCTGATGAAGAAAACATTTGACTTTTAGTATTTCTTTATATTATTCTATTATTCCAAGTTGCTATTATTCCAAGAAAAAAGTTTCTAAAGAAAAAGTTTTACTAAAGATTTTTTTTTTCTAGTAAAACTTCTTTAGATTTAAACATCTAGCAGTTAAATGCTTAAAAAAATAAAAACATAAAAAAGTTTCTGTATGCTTTTTCGTCACGAACGACTTGAGGACCATGAGGACTTTACGGTCTAGCGTTTGGGCACTTCACATTTCATTCATTTTCTATAACGATCGTTCCTATTTTTAGACTTATCTCGCTTGACTAGTTTGCCATTTAATACATTGTTTGTAAATCCCAATTTACCTAGACCTAATTTGATTATCCTGACATTATTTTATGGATGTTTGCATTTCCCCTAAGTTTTTGGCATAATGAAATATTTAAAATTAAAATTCTTTTCAAATGAAAAATTAATAAAATTATGATTTACGGACACAGTGGTGTCGATTCTGGTATGATTCTCTAAACCATAGATTTAAATTTGACAACCGTGTATCCTTGTCATTCTCTATACAGAATGAATAGGAGGGACTGTGTTAAATTTATTATAGATATTAACGGGATTGTTACCATGTACCTTGTTTATGAGTCTCAGAGCAGTAAAAGACGACGTCAGAGGGTAGACCGATATGTCTGCCAATAACATCTACCCGCAATTACTTCAGTTACTCCGTGATCATGGCGCTTGCAACAGTGCCGAAATATCGGAGACTCATAAAAAACAAGGTACATGGTAACAATCCCGTTAATATCTATAATGTTAGTGACCATGAAAGTTTAAAGCAATATATGTGTTAAATTTAGTTTTAAGATTAGCAAATCATGCCAGAATCGATACCGCTATCTCAGTAAATCATTTTTTTTTTTAATTTTTCATTTGAATTTTAAATATTTCATTATGCCATTTCATAATAGGAAGTTAGATACATTGCTCTTTTTGATATTACTTCCTGTATAGCTGGATTTGCTGATAATGGTTACAAGACTACTGTTACAACTCTTAAGGAAATACGTAAGTGTCTAATTGTACGAAGCAGGCCAACCATTAGCTATAATTAAAACTGTCCTTAATTATAAAGACTTAGCAACTGGTGGTACTCCCAGTACCGTACGTAGCATTTAGCGAGTTCACTTCGCCTAGCAAATTATTTCCTAACCAAGTCGACTTATGTTACTGGTAGCAGGTTATATGTAATTAAAATAATTTATTAGAAATAGGTAATGAAAAATTATGCGGACCAGACAGTAGATGGGACTAGAACCCGCACTCTTCGCTTCGGGCGAATGCACTGACCATTGTGCTACCGCGACCCTGACGGCCGTATAAATACACTTATTCAGATTAAAATGAGAAAATCGGAAAAAATATCTTCTACTCTTTACGATAATTTAAGAACGAAAAAGAACATCAATGTAATCTACAAAGGAGCATTTAAAAATGTCAAAGCAAAGCAAGTTATGCCTTTTTCAAAAAAGATTTCTTTTTAGTCTACTTGATACTGTTCTCCACAAATTTCTCAGTTTATAGGTCTGACTTCAATCAAGGTTTGAAAATATCTGATCAGACACGCCGTACAATAAACTAGAGGAAGGTTGACATTAAACAGCGTGAGTTATCTTTAGAAGTGACACACTGAGTGAAGTCATCCATGTCGCGGCTGATTGATGCAGCAGCGCTGTGTTCCGTTCAATTGATTGATGATTGATATGGAATCGGGGCGACTGCAAATGCATTTAAATCGAAAGGTGAAACGATTTCAATTATACCTATGAAGAAGTATGAAGTTATACATAACACCACTGAACTGAACTGAACTTTCTGACCTAGCACATTTTCTAGATAGTGTTGCCAGATGCTGGCTTATCAATTCCGGGACATTTGCCCCCACTGAAAAAATAAAGCATCAAATCAAACCCCCATCATTCCCCAGATTTAATTCTGGGGAGTGATCTGAAGTTGAATGACATCAAGCAGGCCAGCGGTGTCATTCGTTATTAGTTTATTCTGTTACGAAATTTGCACATTATCGGAATCCGGGACAATAATGTCTAATTTAATTACACCTATTATAGATAACTCTATTTGTATTTATACTGTGTGACACAGCAATCAAAATGCAGGTGAACAATTTATGTATAATTTCACATTACGTAATGAAAGGTGACTTCATGAATCATCTCTGAAGTCATTTTTCAACTTGACGACTCTGCAAATGTTTATCTTTGCAGAGTCGTCAAGTTGTTTATCACAGGGAGAAAAATACATTTGTTTATCACAGGGAGAAAAAAACAGCCCTTGCCGAGTTTCTTGCCGGTTCTTCTCAGTACAATGTCTCCGCCGTAGATTTACGAACCGATGGCGTAGCTTCTAGACATTCATATGTGCTTGTAACAGCCTAAACTGAATAAATGATTTTGATTACTATTATTATGAATTACTGGACACGGGACAAGATGCAAAATTCCGGGACAATCCCGGATTTTCCGGCCATCTGACAACCCTAGTTCTTGAGCCAGCCAATCAGGATTTTGCTCTGGAATCTGTTGCTGTTTTTATACAACCTCGGATCCTTTAAAAGAGGCGTAAAGAAGCACCATGCAGGCCGGCAGGGCTGGTGTGGCAGGTAGAACTGCTGTAACAGCTATCTTCGCGTCTAGACTTTACCGTCACTTACACACCATCAGGTGGGGTGGAGTCATTTGTCGGACCTACATAGGTCCTACACCTATCTTACATCTTTTTTTTCTGATATAAGTGAAAATACTTTTTTCACTTATAACTTATACTTAAGTGAATATAGAGGTAGAAAAGGGGACGATTTATGTATTTCCAATTTATATTTGAAGGTAACTTATTAAATATACGAATGGACATACTAGAGTTTGAACTCTAATGGTATTTTCTAACAATGCATATTGTATGTCCATTCGTATATTTAATAAGTTACCTTCAAATATAAAAAAATGACTAAGCAAATTTAGGACTGAATTATTTTCATTTTTAATTAACAAAATGTACTATTCAGTTAACGATTTTTTAAATGATAAAATAGCCCAATTTAATGTATGTTTGACATTCGTGTGTATTTAATATAATGGTTTAAAATATGTAGATGATAAATATATGTAATTTTCTGACATTTTAATTCAATATGATTGCAATTTTTCTTGACTATAATAATGATTGGTAGTTGTATTTTTTGTGACATTGAATATTATTATTACCTTTAAATTAATTTTATTTATTTAGACGTAGTAGACCTTATTTACGTAAATTTCCTGAAATATTTGCACGTTGGCATTCAACAAAATATGCTGGTAACTAAAGAAATATGTAACAACTATTGTAACCATATTTTGGCAAATAAATTATTATAAATAAAATACTTGACGACGTTCTTGCGAGTCGACAATTCTGCGAACAATAATGTCATTTAACGTCATTATGAATCTGATGTGTGTGTGTGTGTGTGTGTGTGTGTGGACTTGACACAGTTAATTCAATTGTCGTTTTTTATTACGCTTATTATGTACAGTTGAAACTATTTTTTGCCGCAAGCGGGCTGTTTACGTAGCGATAACGCTACAACTCTTCATTGAGCCCAGCCAATGTCATGGATTATGACGCGTAGAATATATAAATGCCCATATTAAATGAATCAATTCATAGTGCTTTTAGTGTAATGTAAAAATACTTACTTGACATCTTACTGAGTTAATTGACATGTTCATTAATTTAATTTCTGTTTTACTGTGCCATTTGGTTTTGAGATTATGGGCCTATGGGATCCAAGAGCTCGTTCCCTTTTCAAGGAAATGTCAAAGTGGCTCACCAAAGTGACTGGTGATCAAAAGGCTTTGATCAACGGATCAGCGGAAATAGGCTTTTTGGGCACCATTCTTGACGGCGGTACGGCGCTGAGGGCGTGACATTTTTTATTTTGTAAATTACTTATAGTATGTTTTGTAAATTATTTTATATAATTATTATTATATATGTAGGTAATTAGGTTAAGTAATTTGGATATTTAGTAGGTTTTTAGTTCGTCTTAATTAAATGTTTCAAAATTACTAATTAAATTGGTAGAGTTTTTTTTATATACACATACTTACCTACTCATACCTAATAATGACCTTATTATTATTGTATTTCTTACATAATAAAAATGAATAGGTATCTTATGGAAGTATCTCCAATCAAACTGGAAACTTTACATTGTAATAATAATAATAATAAATATTTCCAACACTCACACCAATTAGCCTAGCCCCAAAGTAAGCACTGTAAGGCTTGTGTTATGGGATACTAGGTTAACGGATATAATACATATACTTTACATAAATAAGTATATTTATATAGAAATACATAATAAACATCCATGACTGGAGTACAAATGCTCGTGTTCATCACACAAACATCTGCCCCCACCGGGATTCGAACCCGGGACCTCTCGAGTCGGCGACGCCATGAAACCCGGCGTACAAACCACTCGGCCACAGAGGTCGTCTAATAATAACATTACATTGAAATATTTGCGAACAAAGTTTAGCTTTGTAATTCCATCAAAAATAGAACCGTGTTTTTAATTCAATCAAGGAAAATGAAATTGCCAACGGACGGACTCGCACAAGAAGGGTTCCATTCCATTAACCGAGGTTTAACTATCAAGTTAAGTTGTTTAGGTTAACGAGAGCAAAAGCCGGAAAAACTGGTTACTTTTATAAGGACCCTCTTTAATTATCAAAGTCGTATATTTTTTATTTAGTTTGCTATTATGAGCATAACATTTTTTTAATACTAGCGGCCCGCCCTCGCTTCGCTTCGGTGTAGAGCTGAAGTGTAGACTACAGTTTTTGTTCTCAGGCTTGTATTATACTCAATTACATTCTTCTATGATTCTTCTTATACCTGCATGCAAAGTCTCAGCCCGATCGCCGATCGGTTTAAAATTGACAAAGTTTCATACAAACTTTCATTCCCTATTTTATCCCCTTGGGGGTAGAATTGATCAAAATCCTTTCTTAGCGGATGCCTACGTCATAACATCTACCTGCATGTCAAATTTCAGTCCGATCCGTCCAGTGGTTTGGGCTGTGCGTTGATAGATCACTATGTCAGTCAATTACCTTTGAGTTTTTTATATATAGACTAGCTTTTGCCCGCGACTTCGTCCACGTTATCGTCGTTTTTCGTAAAAAAGTAGCATATGTCCTTCCTCAGGGTTCCGTGGTTTTGATGTGACAAACAGATTAACTTTCGTATTTTAGTAGGGAAATATAATACTGTTAAAAATATCGCAATAAGGAACCGCAGAATATTATTATTATCACTGTGCCCCGAGACCATCAGCGTGTAACTCCTTGTATGTTATTATGTTAATGTATTGGTAATATTGTTTAGATCGCTTTCACATGAGTCTTAAGTACATATAGAATGAAAATACTTCAGCGCAAAGCTTCCGGGTAGACAATGTTGAAATTTGACCCGTCCGGAACGTGAACATAAAAAATTCTAGGATTGCTAACCCGGGAAAGACCGACATAACTGACCATGTGAAAAACAACTGACACCGAGATCTACTCCAACAACACGAAAGGCCTGCCCTTGAGCCTTATTATTGTCATTGCATAACACACCGATACTGGGAATTGCGTTCTTTTAAATTGGAATGGAAAATTATTTGGTATTATGGGAATTCTGGGAATAAAGATGGTTTCTCCTGCACCGCAACCTATTAAAATTTGAGCCTCGATTACATTTTGTTGCAACTGGGTTACTTTAAGCCGAGTTCCATTGCAAATTTGTGGTGGTCTTAAATTTCGGAGCAGAATAATCGGAATGCCAATTTTCAAACAAATTTCATGAGAAGGAAGTACGGGCATATTTAAAGAATTTAAAAATTCTATCGGGTAATTAGTGGCTTCTTGTTCATCGGCCATTCTATTTATTGAATTATAAACTTTGCTTTCCCCCTGGATATTCGACAGTATTTTATTATTAATCTCAGATGCCTGGTCATTGGGAGGAGTTAAAATGGACTTTTCGCATAGCCAAGAATTGTTCTTATTTAATATATTTGTTACGTCACCGTAAACTGACGATGTAAGATGTTGTTGGGATTGCACTATACAACATAACTCAGGCGTCAGAATAAGTTTTCCTTGGTGTAGCAGTGGATAGGTATCTTTGGTGAAGGTATTTTCTTTAATAATATATCAGAAAATTCACGATCATCCGGGTTATCTACAGTTCTCACTCGCATGTTTATAGTCAAATGCACCGATTGTATATCACGCCACAAATAAGAGCTTTTCAGGCAAGCCCTAACCTCAGCAGCTCGGGTTCCCCGTGGTATTACCGTTAAGGTTTGTCGGAAATCACCACAAAATAAAACTGTGATACCGCCCATGGGTCGATCATTTTGTCTTATATCTCTTAAAGTTCTGTCTACCTCTTCTACTCCTTTTCGATGGGCCATCGTACATTCATCCTATATGATTAAATTACACTTTGAACGAATATTTAAACACTACCAAAACAACTAATACGTGGTCCTAACTTTAGCTACCTTACACATAAAATCTAAGTGACTATTTGAACTAAAATATTCTTATAGAATTATAACCAGAAATATATACAACTCACAACAAAAAAGAAATGAAAATAAAGCTGAAACGCCTGTGCAATACTATCTACCTATACCTCCTTCACTTAAAAATAAATACTTATAACTACTTTAATTAATAAAAGTACCTACGCTTAATAATTTTTAATTTGAACGAATATTTAAACACTACCAAAACAACTAATACCTGTTTTACAAAATAACAACAAAAGATATTCAAATAAACTATTTAAAGACTAAAAGTCGCGCTGATAAGCACGGTTTCGGTCTCCCAAGCGGGGGAGCAGATGAGAAATCCTCATGGATACCCAAAGCCGGCTGCAAGGTTATGTCAGACTCGTACTGACTAAAAAATACCCGTAGGGGCTGCCTCTGGCCGGTAAGGCCTCTAAGGCTTCATCGGAAGCGATCGTCCCCCAGGGGGGGAGCGACGCAGAAAACAGATTTAGACAGCTCGCTCTCGGACCTTTGATACCCTACCGCTGCCGCGACCCGTGTCGAGCGCGGCAACCGTTACACAAAAATAATCCTTATAGCATGATTCAGTATTCACGTGCGACGGCGCGATGGCTTATTTCATGTATAAGTTTGGTGTTTCTATACAGAGTATTATAAACGTAAGAGTAAACAAATATGATCAGAATGCTCCGAACTGCTAAGCTATCGGGAGTTACACGTGTTATTGTGAGTCAACCATAAAAGATAGACATATGCTGTTGCGGGATATTTTTTAGACAATTTTATGTAGAATATTTCCGTCATACATGATTTCTATGTAACTTTAATCATTAAGGCTGCACACGCGACGGAAGCTTAAAAAATGGAGTAACTTCTCCCGTTTTCCCAACATTTCCCTTCACTACTCTGCTCCTACTGATTGTAGCGTGATAAAAAGTATACTATAACCTGCCCAGGAGTATGAAGAATAATTGTACCAAGTTTCGTTAAAATCTGTCGAGTAGTTTTTGTTTCTATAAGGAACATACACACAGACAGACAGACAGACAGACAGACAGACAAAAAATTTACTGATTGCATTTTTGGCATCAGTATCGACCACTAATCACCCCCTGATAGTTATTTTAAAAATATATTTCATGTACAGAATTGACATCTCTACAGATTTATTATAAGTATAGATTACACGTGTTATTGTGAGTCAACCATAAAAGATAGACATATGCTGTTGCGGGATATTTTGTAGACAATTTTATGTAAAATATTTCCGTCATACATGATTTCTATGTAACTTTAACCATTAAGGCTGCACACGCGACGGAAGCTTAAAAAATAGAGTAACTTCTCCCGTTTTTCCAATATTTCCCTTCACTACTCTGCTCCTATTGATTGTAGCGTGATGAAAAGTATACTATAACCTGCCCAGGAGTATGAAGAATAATTGTACCAAGTTTCGTTAAAATCTCTCGAGTAGTTTTTGTTTCTATAGGGAACAAACACACAGACAGACAGACAGACAGACAAAAATTTTACTGATTGTATTTTTGGCATCAGTATCGATCACTAATCATCCCCTGATAGTTATTTTGAAAATATATTTCATGTACAGAATTGACCTCTCTACAGATTTATTATAAGTATAGATATAGATAATTACTTACACAATCTGATTTTTTTTTATTTTTTTATTTATTTAATAAGGAACAAACAGTCATACGTAATATAATATGAACAATTTCATCGTAACAAACTGACCTAACAGTTCCATAACATATGACCTAACTTATATAATAATGAACTTAATAGAAGTGGAATAACACCATAATTTAGAAAATAAATTCAGTACAACTATTGAGCCAAATGGTATAATGCAATAAACGAAGGGACAAACCCCCAATCTGCAGTATCAATCACCAACACAGGTGCTGGTCTCTGACTCAACAGACCAATACTCCGACCCCTCGCTCATCGCATTACATGTTCGCCCACCATTTTTTTATACATATTCAAAGATAGGAAAAACACATCAACATCTCCCAAAAAACCATTGTAGTACCTACAAGCACGCCGCATGAACGTATTTCCAGCATAATTAGTATAAGAAGGTGAAATATAAAATATAGATTTTGAATGTTCAACTGTCTACTTATTAAACAGCCCACTATAAGCCTAAGGTGCAACGGTGGCTTAACATTTAAAATTATACTTCTTCTAGTGCTTCTCCGAACAGCGAAGGTTGGAAGACAGCTCAGCATACGTTTCCTAATCTTTAGCGAGATGGAATAATTCCGAAGCGCTCGAGATTCCAGTCCATTCTCGTAGGTTCTTCCACCAAGACTTCTTCCTGCGACCGACGCTTCGTTTTCTAGCAACTTTTCCCATCATTATTAGGTGTAAGAGGGCGTACCTCTCGTGTTTCATCACGTGTCCTAGATACGCAACCTTCCTCACTCTGATGGTATTCCAAAGTTTGCGTTTCTTGCCAACAAAATTATAATAATGCTATGATAGTTCATATGATATAAGTGCGGTAAGTTGAGAATTATAGCCGAGGTGATATTGTTAGCCCGAGCCGTAGGTAAGGAGGTAGGTGAGAATACAGCTAAAACAAAAAGAAATAACTTTTTCACAGATTAGTGGTGCGCGCGCATCAACGCTTTTTAGGCACAGGAACAAAAAACAGCCAGTGTTGCTAATAAAGTAAATTAATATTTTTGTGAATTTGTTACCGATACATAGTTGTAGTTTATTGTCAAAATGAATCAAATTGAAGAATTAAATGTTTATGTATTATATTTTATCTCCCAAAGTTATTTTTATTAAGAAAATGTTGGCTACCTTTCTGACATAAAAACTTTTTGCTAAGATTTAAAAAAGTATCGTTCGTTTTTAGACGGAACAAAATAAGCCTTACATTACCGCACGCGTGTGTAATGTGATAGATTATGATATTGAAATTGGTGCAATAAGAGACGCTTTACGAGCAAATGTGTTATAAATTTTTTTACGCGATTTTATCCTGTTTTGTTGTATGTAATGTAAATAACTCACAGAGAGGCTCAAATTATATAGTTACGCTACACATCATCATCATCATCAGCCTATTAATGTCCCCACTGCTGGGGCACAGGCCTTCCCTATGGATGGAATAGAGAGATTGGGCCATGACCCACCACGCGGGCCCAGTGCGGATTGGTGGGTGCTAACGACTGCAGATGCAGCCGGGACCAACGGCTTAACGTGCCTTCCGAAGCACGGAGGAGATAGTAATTTTTGGTCACCCATCCAATGACCGACCACTGCGAAAGTTGCTTAAATTCAACGATCGCAGCCGAACGCGCTAACCACTTGCGCCATCGAGCTCCTCTAACGCTACACACGAGCAACGATTGTCATTGTTTACATAGTATGACGTTATACATGTAATAGTTGTTATCTTGACCCTGTGCCATTTGCTCTTCCGAGTTTCGGTTCATTATTGATTGATTCTAAATGGGTAAATACTGAGTTTTTAAATTCCAAAAATGATAAACTCAATCTCGTTTTATTGCAATTTGGTTTGTGGCGAGTTTGCATCGCGTGTGATTCCTTCATTCGTAAACGCTTCATTCGTCAACGCTTCACTTGTTTCGAAGATTGAATTAGTTCCGGTCTTCTTTTGTTATTCCTTTGGTTTTGCCTTTCAAGGATTCATAACAGGAATATTATTGATACTAGTACGATGCTACTTTGATTTTTTTATAGATTTGTCCAACCTCATATAGTTTTGTTAGAACAGATCTTTATCTACAAACATTTATCAACTCGTTTACACCAAGGTATAATTACTCACACTTCACACTTATACAGGATTGCATCAAACTTGTTGGATAAACAAAATATGTTTTAAATTGCCAGAACAAGTCTTCTATAATTTTTGTTTCAGACTAGTATTTGACTTCTTGGTGGAAATGAGAAGTAATAATGAACGTATGATTTCTCACTTTCTGCCCCTTAGAACATCTGCCCTCAGAGAGAAATTTCGTATGACAATATCTACTATACTAAACGTCATAGTCTTATCGAGGAGCTCGATGGCGCAGGTGGCTAGCGCGTTCGGCTGCGATCGTTGAAGTTCAGCAACCTTCGCAGTGGTCGGTCATTGTTTGGGTGACCAAAAATCTTCTATCTCGAGTTCCTCCGTGCTACGGAAGGCACGTATAGCCGTTGGTTCCGGCTGCATAAGCAGTCGTTAGCATCCGCCAATCCGCACTGGGCCCGCGGGGTGGGTCACGGCCCAATCTCCCTATTCCATCCATAGGGAAGGCCTTTGCCCCAGCAGTGGGGACATTAATAGACTGATGTTGAAAGTCTATACTACACAGAATTTCAAGTGGCTACGTGCTCTACGTTAGTTTTTTGTTAATTTTTCTAGTTTTCTAGTTCTTAAAGAGGGGAGGCGCGTAATGCTTTTTGCCATACAATCGTTCTCGGCTGACTCCTCCTTGATTTACATCACTAAAGAATTGATTTTCATACATAAAATAAAATTTTACTCATTCTATGCTCCTATGTCTTCCTCTTTTCGATAACTTGTGTTTCAAAAAAAACTGGAAGCCGTCAAAAATGCCAGAAATAAACAATTTTTTATCACCACTAAAGACGTCTAGTGTGGAGATTTAATAAGCATAGATGATGCATTTAGATGATTAGCCACTTTACATGGAACACAAAGTGTCGCCGCACACGGGCCACATGCCACAGTCACAAACGCCGCCACGAGAAGCTAGAAGCGGCTACTAAAGTGGCTGAAGCGCGCGACAACGGCCGACTATGGTAAGGTCGCCGCACACGGGCCACCGACCACCGACCACAACCACAAAACGCCGCCACCGGCATATTTCTTGTAGTATTCATACATTTTATATGGACTCGCCACACACGGTACGCCGGTGGCCGCCACACGCTACAAATCGTCATTGCTCGCTTCTTGTGGCCCGCACCGGCCACTTAATGCGCCAAAACAAAACGCCGCCACACGTCACTCGCGCGATTCCCCACCCCTCTCCCTTACCTCAGTCGGCCGCGCGCTTCAGCCACTTTAGTAGCCGCTTCTAGCTTCTCGTGGTGGCGTTTGTGGTTGTGGCGTGTGGCCCGTGTGCGGCGACACTAAGGGTGAGAGGGGTGGGGAATCGCGCGAGTGACGTGTGGCGGCGTTTTGTATCAGCGCCAAAACAAAACGCCGCCACACGTCACTCGCGTGATTCCCCACCCCTCTCTCCCTTACCTTAGTCGGCCGCTGTCGCGGGCTTCAGCCCCTTTATTAGCCACTTCTAGCTTCTCGTGGCGGCGTTTCTGGCTGTGGCGTGTGGCCCGTGTGCGGCGACACATAGAGTGTGTGCCAAAATACGCACAAATTAGTTCATTTGTTTTAGTGATGAGAAAGAAAAATTCACAGGTACTTTTACATTTATGTATAATATTCGAAAAAGGATTAATTTTGCATATACACACATCAAAAGTGTCTAGGGATCAACATATATTTTTGCAATAACTTTTCTCCTGATTGATATTAATTAAAATTTTCTTTAAGGATTCATCAAATAAAGTGTTTTCGTTTGTCACAGTAACGATAAACCAAGTCACCTTTGCATTAATAAAGAAATTTGCCATTTTCCTAATAAAGGGATTTTTGACATTTGAACCACTAACACAAAAGTTCGAAAAAAAGACTGAAATAACAGTTTTCTCTAAAATTTTATTGGGTAACTTAAACAATTAATAATCCGTATTTCTACCGCGAACACTAACAACACAAGAACATCGGTTTGGCATACTCAAAATGAGTTCATCCAAATCACGCTGTGGAATGGCCGCCCATGTTCGTTGCAACAACAAAAAAAGGTCTTCTTGCGACTGGATACCCTCCATATTCGGCAGAGCTCTTCTCTGTAGCATATCCCATGCATGCTCAATCGGGTTCAAGTCTGGCGACTGAGCAGGCCAGGGCAGGACATTGATGTTAGCTGCGGCGAGAGTCTGTCTTACAACTCTTGCGGTGTGCAGTCGTGCATTATCATGCATTAACTGAAATAAGGGACCGATTTGCACTTGTAGAGGAACGATGACGTCTGATACAATCGTCTCAGCATAAATTTGAGCGTTGAGGTTGCCTCTGATCCAAATCAACTCAGTTCTTCCGCCGATCCAAATACCCGCCCATACCATGATGGTTCCACCACTATAAGGATGGACTTCCTGGCAGGATTTTAATCGCTGTTGGCGTCCAGGGGTTCTCCAGTGTCGTATACGTCTTGTATCCGGTCTCATACCAAAACGAGACTCATCAGAAAAGCACACGAAACGCCATTGTTCTTCTGCCCAATTTCTGTGTTCAAGAGCCCATTGATATCGAATCCTACGATTGTGCATTGCTATAGGTGGTACCCGTAGCGGTCTTCGGGAATGAAGGTTCACTTCATGCAAGCGGTTTCTGACTGTTTGGTCGCTAATTAAGTTCCCTGAAGAGTGATGAAGCCTCACGGCTAACATCATGGCGGTTATTGTTGGAGCTCTTCGAGTTAAGATTTGAATGTATCGGTCTTGTCTCCGTGTGGTGCAGCGATACCGTCCTCCATGGCGCTCAGCCACGGTACCAGTGCTTCGGTATCGTGTCCAAAGTCGACTGATAACACTCTGACTTGTATTCAGAGCTAAAGCCACAGTACGTTGCCGGGAACCAGCTTCTATCATTCCCACGGCTCTGAGCATTTCTTCCCTGCTTAAATGACGTCGCCGCTCCATAATAACGTTGGTTTTAATCAGTAGTAGGGAAACAGTAGCACTAATAATGTCTTCAATGCGTTGTATGTTTTTATAGGGAAAATATTGACAGCTGATTTTCATCTTTTACTCGAATTTGATTCACAGTTCCTGATTCAAATTATGAAATGCACCAAAAAGGATCCATATAAATTTATAAAATCATAAATTTATTACAAAGCCACATCTCAATCTCAAGAAATCCGCATAAAAATGCTTGATCCCTAGACACTTTTGATGTGTGTATATTGATAACGCAACTTTTTGTGTACAAATACATGGAATGGCTAGAATTCATTTCTTTATCGGCTGTAGACTGACTAACGAGATATTTTTTATGCTGGTTTAAAAAATTGTGAAAACACATCTCTATCTGACAGTGGAGCGCAGAGATAGCCAAATACATCAGAGAAAAATAATAGTATATGTTCATTAGGTGTTCTGGGCCATGGCATCCTTTATACAATAAAAGAACAACGCAATAGTTAAATGAAATAAAATAGCTAAAATGGTAGATTTGTTTGTAGGGATACCGCGTTTTTTCTGGTAATAGGCTATTTAGCAGCAGCCTTATGATGTTAATTTAAGAAATTACTGCGATAAAGCAGCCGTCTGGCTAGTTGTCGTATAATTTACGGCCTTGAGACAAATACCCGATGCCGCTAGCAGTTTGTTCGTTTATTTTAACGTTTTACATAAATTTAACCTTAGCATTCGTAAGACTGGCTAAAAATATCATAAATTTAAGTACGTAGTTTCATGCTTTGGTTTTCGACACGTACCTAGTCGATATCCCGAAAGGAAATTGAAATTCTTCTTGACAATATAGTGCAACCTCGATCTAAAAAATCGGAATGGAATAAGTAATTATTGTTAATACATATTAAGTAATTTGTTCAACTAAGGTTTGTTATATTGAGGTAAGGTTGGTCTAAAGTTTGTTATAAAGAGGTAAAAAATAGTTTTCTGTCGTGACATGAATCACGTACGAGGTTTTTGGTTGACAATATTCGTTATTTAGAGGTATTTACACTTTTTTGATAAAATATTGTTTTAAACTTTCATGGTCACTAACATTATAAGTTATTTACGGGATTGTTACCATGTACCTTGTTTTTAGCGAGTTTCCCATATTTCGGCACTGTTGCAAGCGCCATGATCACGGAGTAACTGAAGTAATTGCGGGTAGGCTGTTATTGGCAGACATATCGGTCTACCCTCCGAACAGTATCATGCCGAATGAGGGAACACATAAAAGCAATCAAGAACAACGATACGCAGAAATCAGCCATCGGAGAACATTTGATTGATTCTGGTCCTAACCACTGGATTGAGTTTCATAACCCACAGATTATCTCGACAGAACGCCACCTCATACAAAGATTGATCAGCGAAGCGATTGAAATAACAAGACATAAAAATTTCAATCGTGAGGACGGGTTAAAATTGTCGAGTATCTGGAATCCTGTGGTTCGTATGTGTAAAACCGGAAATAATCAAAAAAGTGTCGTGTCGCGATCCGATACTGTAAGGCATTGTCCTAATACAACGCGATAACGCGATCATCGCGCGATTAAACGATGCGACCATCGCGTGATCGCGAACTGGGTGTCCTAATAGAACGCGAATACGGAACGGGTTAGCCCTGCCCCTCTCCTCGCTTCCTATCGACGCGACGCGATCATCGCGCGAACTTCAGTTAGGACACCTATTCATCATTAATAGGTTTGATTGCGCGTTCGCGTGAACTAAGTTCGCGCGAATAGATTTTTAAACATTTTGTTCGCGCGAATGCATCGCGCGATCACCTATTAGGACACCTATTCTAGATCAATATGTTTGATCGTTGAATCGTACGATGATCGCATCGCTAATTCGCGTTATCGCGTTGTATTAGGACAATGCCTAAGTGTTCTGTGTCGAGAACAGTTTCGAGTGAATAGTGAGAATGTGAACAGTGGTACGGGTATCGAACGCAATAAAAGACTTCGTCGGAGGGTAGACAGATATGTCTGCCAATAACAGCCTACCCGCAATTACTTCAGTTACTCCGTGATCGTGGCGCTTGCAACAGTGCCGAAATATCGGAAACTCGCTAAAAACAAGGTACATGGTAACAATCCCGTAAATAACTTATATTTCTACTTTTTTTGATAGTTGAAAATTTGTTATAAAGACGTTGTTCGCAAAAATATGCGCAATGTAAAGGTATATTTTACAGTGACTCTTATGGAAAATTCAAGGGGATTGCGAAGAGTTTGTTAAATCAAGGAAGTCGTTATATTATGGATGCACTGTATATTTTTTTACTGGTAATAGGGGGCTGCTAGAGCTTCAAATGTGCTATAGGTACTATTAACCTAAGGAATATAATATAAGTAGGTACTAGTCTTTCATGTAGAAGTGTAGACTATAGTTTATTTTGTAAGCGATAGTTCTGAGACTCACACACGTCGCGCGCCTGGCAAGCGCGGTATGGTGCGTAAATGCATTTTCCACCGTCAACAAAAAAAAAGATCTTAGACAGTTTTACTTCCTGTCTACCCATCATAAGCATATCCTGGACTATCATGTCTTTCAATAGAATTTTTACTAATATCATGGGACAAACTTTGTGTGAATTACGTAATAAAATAATTAACATAATACCTACTTTTCCCTTGGCGGTCTCGCCTTGATAGAGGTCACAAACGAAACGTGACAACTGTCAACAAATAAGGTGACGCATTATTTTTCTGTCCGCGGCTTTCCTTGTGTTTGTTTTGCCGCTCACTTTAAACATAACATGATTCTGCAATGTAGCCAGGCTTGCCAGGTCTCCCAATTTAACAGGAGATCTCTTGTTTTTCTACATGAATCTACTGTTTTTCTTAGAATGCGATTTTCTTTTTTAGATTGCATGTTGAGTTGTGTTTTCATCCATTAAGAATGTAAATAAATAAATAAATATTTCCAACACACACCAATTAGCCTAGCCCCAAAGTAAACACTGTAAGGCTTGTGTTATGGGATACTAGGGTAACGAACAGAATACATATACAGTACATATATAAGTATATTTATATAGAAATACATATTAAACATCCATGACTGGAGTACAAATGCTCGTATTCATCACACAAACATCTGCCCCCTCCTGGATTCGAACCCTCTTGGAACCTCTCGAGTAGGCGACACCATGAAACCCGGCGTACAAACCACTCGACCACGGAGGTCGTCATAATGTAGGTTACCTTAATTATAATAAAATAAATATGTGAGTGTCTAAAAAAAGAGGTTTGACGGGCGGCAAAAGCATGTAGCTCTTTCCATAAATCTACTGCTTTTTTCTATAACGCCTCCCGATTTTTAAAAATCGGACCTGACAACACTGAATGTAGCGCTCCTGCAATTAGTATTTATAGCCGATAATATAGTGTTCAGGCCGGGAAAGTGAATGTTGGTGCGGCACAACTGCTTCTTCGGCTCTGTTTGCAACTCTTTTCATTTTGTGGAGTCTGCAAATCGTTAAATAGAGTTAGGTGGAAAAAAATACTATATAGGACCTCCTTCCTTTGCTGCCAAATAAACATATTCTGAATATTTGTAAATAGGGAAAATAAATAACGTACTTATAGTTTCCAAGTATTCCAGTCATGGTACTGAGGATAAGTTATTTGAGTTCACTTGAGTAAATTCCCCAAACGTATTTCCAAACTAGGACTAATATTGCAACAGGCAGCGGCGTTGTAATTACTGTAACTAATCTTCTTAGAGACTAGAGGTATACTGTATGACACACCAATCAAAATGCAGGTAAACAATTTAAGTATACATATTACACACTAGCGGCCCGCCCTCGCTTCGCTTCGGTGTAGAGCTGAAGTGTAGACTACAGTTTTTGTTCTCAGGCTTGTATTATACACAATGACATTCATCTATGATTCTTCTTATAACTGCATGCAAAGTCTCAGCCCGATCGGTTTAAAATTAACAAAGTTTCATACAAACTTACATTCCCTATTTTATCCCCTTGCGGGTAGAATTGATCAAAATCCTTTCTTAGCGAATGCCTACGTCATAACATCTACCTGCATGCCAAATTTCAGCCCGATCCCTCCAGTGGTTTGGGCTGTGCGTTGATAGATCACTATGTCAGTCAGTCACCTTTGAGTTTTATATATATAGATTATGTAATGAAAGGTGACTTCATGAATCATCTTTGAAGTTATTTTCAACTTGACGATTCCGTAAATAATAAAACAGGGAGAAAAAAACCAGCCCTTGCTGAGTTTCTTGCCGGTTCTTCTCAGAACAAGGTCTCCCGCCGTAGATTTACGAACCGATGTTGTAGCTTCTCGAAATTCATGAGTGCTTGTAACAGGCTAAACTGAATAAATGATTTTGATTATGATTAAGTACTAGACTAGATGAAAGTAGGTTTAGAATATTGCGAATCTCACAGTTTATCACTAGCAGCCAGCTATAGGTTCACAACACAAAATCTTTTAGTCTTTTGAAATGAAAAACGCTTTTCGAATACATATTGCTTGCCCACTTCAAAACCCTCACTCAATGGGACTGCTTATTCATCTGTCGCTTTCTGGTTCGAGGGCCATTCACTGCATGGCTTTATGCAGTTCTGAAACTATTTCAAAGGTACTAAAAGCCAACGCCGCTCTGTCGCGGCGTATCGACCGACGGGTTATAGAAGCCTTATCCGCTCTATAAAACCTTCATAAATGTTCTCGGAGTGTAGGAAATTAGTTTTCTATCGATTTTGACATTTTCAAATTTGTTTTCAATCTATAATGACATTTTCAAATATGTTTTCAATCGATTTTGACGTTTTAAGCCATCCGAGTTATTAATGCCACCTCATCATATGATTTTGATCAGTAAATGAGTTGAATCCGATGTTCGAAGATTAAGTTCTTGTTTTACTCAATTGTTTATTAAACTTTTTTTTTAATTGGCAAAGATTTATAACGTTGAACTTTATGAGGCTCTTTTTCTTAATACAGTATACTTGTAACCGATTGCCTAACGTTTACCTAGTTTAGTGCGTATTTTTTTCGGATGCTAGTAGGCAGTAATTCAAAGTATCATCAAACGAAGCATTTTGTTTCTACATTTACTTCCATCATGTAGTTAATGTGTTTTTCGTTTGTTGTAGCACGCTAATGGCGGACGTCTAATTATATAAATCAAGTCCAAACGGTTTTATGTTTGACGAAAGGAAGTATTTAGGTAATTTCCTCAGCTTCTCTTACTATTTCCATACATCCTGCTCACTATATATCCTCCTTTGAATTTTGAGTCTCGACATTATTTATGTCTTGCCTACCTACCCCAATTGTTGTTATGGCAGTACTTGAGTAGTGCAAAAGTACCTAATCCAATTTAAATTTGCTTCATAGTGCCTACGCTCTTATTTCCATTTGCAAACTCTTGCCAAGTGGCCTTTATTATCTGCTACAAGCCATAAATATGTTGTTTTCCAGAAACCTTCTAGCCAGTAACCTTGCAAGAAAATCTGGTGTCCTTCGGGCACCGATCCCATAATGGTAACGAAGAGGTCAAGATTATTCTAAATGTTATCGAAAAATTTCATGAGTTATATAATCAAATAAATTTCTTATAAGTAAGTACATAATTTAAAGTCAATGTTATTATATGTAAGAATATCTTCAAATTCAATTACACACCTCACCCCTAGTGAACGGTTTACGTTGATCAATTCCGTTGTTTATGTAGCAGTGAGGCGAACCCCACTGGCGTCTTGTCGTCGCCATAGCCCCGGATTAATAGTTGTCTAATATTTGTTTATTTACATCACAAACATTGTTTTCATCTCGGTGTATATACCATCACTTATAATTGATAACATTATCTCGTATGAGAATTGAAAAGGAATTGTCATTTGGTAATAATAAACAAAAAATTTGGATACGTTTATTGTAAGACTATAGTTTCGTCATGTTTTCTGTGATTATCTACATAATCCACGACGGTGTTAGTTCTCCAATAAAATTTATGTGACCTTGTTAAGTTGTTTGCTAAATATATCATCGTTTTTCTGGCAACCTTGCCAAGAAATGTGCGATTCCGTTGTCTGATTACGAATGTCAAGGTTACCTTTAGGCTTGACGACCTCCGTGGCCGAGTGGTTTGTACGCCGGGTTTCATGGTGTCGCCGACTCGAGAGGTCCCGGGTTCGAATCCCAGTGGGGGGGGCAGATGTGATGAATACGAGCATTTGTACTCCAGTCATGGATGTTTGATATGTATATCTATATAAATATGCTTATATATGTACAGTATATGTATTCTATCCGTTACCCTAGTATCCCATAACACAAGCCTTATAGTGCTTACTTTGGGGCTAGGCTAATTGGTGTGAGTGTTGGAAATATTTATTTATTTATTTATTATTATTATTTACCTTTAGTTTCATTTAATATGCTCGCAACTAGTTCTTTTGTTCTTACTCCATTAACTGTAGTAATTATTTCTTTAAGTTTATCTTATTTATTGACTTTTCTGTACTAATGTTTGCAAAGAGCAAAGATAATTAACTTCTAGATAAGTAGATGCATCGGGTTTACTCATTATGTGGTGGAAGTTGACCTCAACACATGTTTTGCAAGTTTGATGTCAACTTTCAATTGGACGACACCATATGAAATAAAACAGGGAGAAAAAATCAGCCCTTGCTGAGTTTCTTGCCGGTTCTTCTCAGTACAAGGTCTCCCGCCGTAGATTTGCGAACCGATGGCGTAGCTTTTCGACATTCACAAGTGCTTGTAACAGCCTAGACTGAATAAACAACATTGAATTTTGCTTGTTTTTAAATAGAAGCAGAGTAGGATGTATTTTATTACTGCACAATCTGTGATCCAGATGCGACAATGGCTTGGGAAAGTAGGATAAACTACGGGATAGACACGCTACTTGTGTCTTTTTGTGTCAAGTATCTAAGGTGGCTGTTAGACACGTCTACTAGATATTGCTTAATTAAACATCATTGGTGTTTCTTGTTATTTGTTATTTGATGGGTGGGATTAGTCAGTTTTTGTAACAGTAATATGGTACCTATCTAATACTAAATATAAAATTTATTGTAACTATATATCTATATCCTAAATAATGTAATGGAAGGTGACTTCAGAAGTATCTCTGAAGTCATTTTTCAACTTGACGACTCTGTATAATCAATACAGGGAGAAAAAAGCAGCCCTTGCTGAGTTTCTTGCCGGTTCTTCTCAGTGCAATGTCTCCCGCCGTAGATTTGCGATAATATGGTTATATTACCTCACCATTTGCACAAGCATGAAAGCAAACAGATAAAAGTTTCTCGTTTACAATCTAGTCTAGTTTGTTCTGTAAATACTTAAAATAGTCACGTTGAACTGCATTATGCATTTGGAGCCACAAGGTCGTTCCATTCGTTCCGTGCTACGCTTGCCTTTTTTCATTCAAATAGCTTGACGCAATACGGTGGTTACCCTAAGTGTCGCCGCACACGGGTCACCGACCACAACCACAAAACTCCGCCACCGGCATATTTCTTGTAGTTTTCATACATTTTATATGGACTCGCTACACACGGTACGCCAGTGGCCGCCACACGCTACAAATCGTCGTTGCTCGCTTCTTGTCGCCCGCACCGGCCACTTAATGCGCTGATACAAAACGCCGCCACACATCACTCGCGCGATTCCCCACCCCTCTCTCCCTTACCTTAGTCAGCCGCTGTCGTGCGCTTCAGCCACTTTAGTAGCCGCTTCTAGCTTCTCGTGGCGGCGTTTGTGGCTGTGGCGTGTGGTCCGTGCGCGGCGACACTAAACTCCTTTCTGATCTATGAATATTGAAAAACGTTCACCGCCTTGCCAGGCAGGTGAATTACTTGTTAAGTGATGATTTATCTCAACCATGCCTTTGTATGTAACGGTGATGATAAGGTAAATTACAGCAGCTACTTTGATCCTTATGTTTGCGCAATGCTTCTCAGACAGAGTCTGCAAATCGTACGTCAGAAACAAAAGGGTATTTATTATCTTCAAAAACAGTGTTTTAGATATCGCATTTTGAAGTTTTAAAAAATCATAGAAGCGGAACTACTTGTTCAAATGTTTAAAATTATACCTTGATTTAAACGTACATTATCCTTCTTTGTGTTGAGTAAGTTTGGTTAGTGTATCAGTAGTAGTTTTTATTTT
Organism: Chilo suppressalis; assembly: GCA_902850365.2. Lineage (NCBI taxonomy): Eukaryota > Metazoa > Arthropoda > Insecta > Lepidoptera > Crambidae > Chilo > Chilo suppressalis. The sequence goes on along the minus strand of OU963899.1, from coordinate 2,072,129 downwards.
AAAAGTACTTTTATGTGACTGGGTAAAGAGAATACCCTATAAGCAGTTCAAATGGCTCATGTTAAAATTACAACTAGTATCATTTTAAAATAATTTCGCTGAAGATAACATATTAAATAACATTGAACAGGCCAGAGGGTATTATTTTAAATAAAACTTCAAACTTGTATTAATCCGAACGGGCAATGGTGTCGATTCTAGCGTGAGTCTCTAAACTTAAAACTAAATTTAACATCAGTCTTTCCTTTTAATTCTGTATAGAGAATGACAGGGATGCACTGTTGTCAAATTTAAGTTTAGCTTTAGAGAATCATGACAGAATCGACATCAATAGCGTATTAACTTAACTTAATACTGTTTAGAATACTTACAATCATAAATTTTGCCTAGAAATTGACGGCATGTGTTGCTATAATTCCGTAACTATTTCGAATTAAAATACAATTATCTTACCAGTTTATAGAGAAAAAAATGTAGTTTTCAAAACGCAAATAAAAAAATAAATGGTTTTGCCGACTTAATACCCTATTGTTTGTGACGTGCGAAATGTTTAACGCGTATGAGTAAATCGAACTTCGATCAAAATTGTACGTAGAAATAGTTTGTCCAATTTATTATAGGACGAAACTTTTGTGCCGGATTTGGTTGTGTCCAAAATTGTTAGTTCAAAAATTTATTGGTGAAATCAGGTTAGTCACGTACACGAGCTACTTTTCCCCCTTCCAAAGTAAATAAATGAAATCAAGATCAACCTTCAGATATTATTAATTTGTGAGTGACGAACCAATTGAAAAAATCTTTTTAATATTGTTGTTGGTATAAAAGTCTCCTATCCGAGAAACCACGGTGGTTTTTTTGAACGGAAACGATCGTTTAGTTAGGGAATGTATCATCCATTGCGATCAAGTAATTTTGCTGACGCTGAAAATGAGATAGTCCGGTTGTGAGCGATACTGCTAGAACTGACAGGCTATTTACCATAATATCCCGGTTCACCACATTTTTGATTGCAATAAAATTGTATTATGTGTATCTAAAAAGGTAGGTGAACAGAAATCAAAAATAAAAAAAAAATGTAACCGACTTCAAAATCGAAAATGAAAAAAAAAGTAAGATTTTGAAGTCGGTAAAAATTTTTTTTTATTTCATCCATTTTAGTGAAAATTACATCGTCCAAGTAAACAATAAGACAATTGACGGAGAAATCGATGAAAATGGATTAAAAAACATCGTGCGTGCCTTTGAAATTCGAAGGTTTCCCTCGATTTCTCCGGATTCCACCATCAGATCCTGACTTGGTTTCAATGGGACCACCTCGGAAGTGCACTGTTTCGAATAAAAAAAGAATTTAGGAAATCGATCCACAATTGACGGAGAAATCGGTGAACATACATACAGTTGCAGTGAATCTGTGTGTGGCATTTCGTGCTTGCATCACATCACGGATCACGATTGTGAAATAATACGGAGCGTGCAGCAACTATCGTTCGGTGCATTGCATTGTCGTCACCATCGTTGCCTGCCTGCATGAGGGCTTGGCTCGTGTCGACCCTACCGTCTTTGTGACTCCAACTGTGTGTTGTAACAAATGCAATTACTGTGGCATTATGAATGGGCTAAACAAAACACTGCCTGTGCTGTACCAACATTTCGTGATCGGGATTATTCAGACTACACGCTAGTCGTCACACTCATCGCTGCGTTTGAATAGCTTTAAAATTTAGTTGTACGATTCCCTTTTAGAATAGCACAATGAAGTTTATGTTAACTTCAGAATAAAGTGTTATTAAATTGATTTTCATAAAGTACAATGCTCAATACATATCTTACACGTGTTGGCATAATATATCTTCTATTTATAAAATTGCGATAGTATTCTTATTGGTAAATAAGCCAATAAAACCTTTGGTGTTACATCTTAAAATAAAATTGTATATTAGTATGCAAGAAATACGAGTTCAAATTGTTATTGAAGCATCAAATACTGTTTCCTGCGTTGCGGTTTTGCGGCTTAGAATACCTTTTCACTTATATTGGATAATTGTTGCTATATTACAACTTTTACGGTAATCTCAACGATTGGAATCTCAGATCATCGCAACTTGACAACAAAACAATAAAATTAGTACCTCTCTTGGCATTATTCGCATTCTAATACTTACTTGTCCAAAACATTTGCCTTTTCTCCTGGAGATTTTACTGGTAGTTTTGTTCTGAAAAGGAAATTAAATTTTGATTATTTAAACTTCTACAAGGATCTATATGGAGATGCACATTATCAAGTCTCAATGGCATGCGTTTAACTTTCGCATCTACCTCGTCAATCTCAAGTCGGGGCCCAATAGTATGCCTGTTAGTATCCTCCATGCTTCGAATTTTAAACGGTAACGGTACAATTTGCGAATCTATGTACTTTTCTATGTCTGACTTAGCAAGTCTCCGATTTTAGGCGAAAATAAATTCGACCACATTACTGGTACCCTTATTAGTAACTAGCCGTGCCTCGCGGTTTCATCCGCGTTTTTCTCGTTTCCGTGGAAATACCGAGATAAAATATATAGGTACCAACTCTTAACATCTTACACACGTAATAACTTTTAAACGAAATATCCGATTGAGATGAAACAAAAAGTAGGTATTTTACTTCTACATAAATACTCTTGAAAACATAATGCTTAATTTCGAAAAGATTAATATTACGATACATATTTAACGTACTTTTTTTTTCTTCAGATGATTTAATAATTATTTTGAACACAAAATCGGTTATTGTCATTAAACCATGATAGCTAGATATATGTTCTCGCGGACTTTTCTGTAGGTCTTAATGGGATCAATGGGATCTACAAACCCGTAGTACATCATTTTGTTTTATTGTCAATAGTTTTTGCAGCGCACGCAAAAATAGGTTTTCGATTTTACACCTTGTGTTACAAAATAGCAATTTTATTACGGATCCCTAATTTTGAAAAAAAAAATATAGCCTATAGCCTTCCTCGATAAATGGACTACCCAACACTGAAATAATCATTCAAATCGGACCAGTAGTTCCAGAGATTAGCGCGTTCAAACAAACAAACAAACTATGAAGCTTTATAATATTAGTATAGATAACCACAATCAATACAATCACATACAATCACCACTACAATCTCAATTTCTACTTGCAGTAAAGAACGAAGATGAGGGCTATCTGTTAAACTTTATCAGTCATCGTTCCACATATCAGTAAGGTCTAAAAGACGTACCCTACTAATTTGAAGTTCTTTTTTATTGATAGGTCCGACAAATGACCCGACCCCACCTGATGTTAAGTGACGGTGAAGTACAGACGCGAAGATAGCTGATACAGCAGTTCTACCTACCACACCAGCCATCCTCACCCCGCCGGCCTGCATGTTGCTTCTTCACGCCTCTTAAAGGATCCCAGGTTGTAAGAGGGAGGGAACACGTGAGCGGGCAGAGCATTCCATTTACGGATAGTGCGACAAAGAAATGAATCATCAAACTCCTTTGTACGCGTTGGAATAGTGGCCACAGTTAGTCGGTGGCAATGTAGGCCAGCGCGCGTGGTCCTCTGAAGGAAAGGGGAAGCTGGAAAAAGAGAGAATAACTCTTCAGAACACTCGCGTGAAACAGACAATACAACGCGCTTAATGACGCCACGTCACAGCGTAATTGAAGAGGCTCGAGGATTATCGTCGTAGTAGGAGGATATTGATTGTGCTCTTGATTACACGTATTTTAGTGTAGAAACCATTTACTTCAAGCCTTCACACGACATACATAGGGCTGCCATCCGTCCGGGTTTCCCCGGATTTGTCCTAGTTTACTGGGCGTCCGGGGAGCGTCCGGGCGGGGTTTCATTTGTAGTCCGGGTTTAAAAATTTCCTGTTTTGGGTCGCCAATTAATCCGTCAATTTAAATGTCTTTAAAAATAAATAAATCTATTCTAACATTGTAACTATAAATGCTGACTTCCATCAAAGATCAGCTTTTTCGCCCACACTATCCGCAATAACAGCATTCGTTGCTATGTGGATGACAGCACTGAAACTTTTTACATGGGCAGCAGTGACCACTTGTTATGAGGTAGATCGCTAGCTCTTTTGCCTACACATAAAAAAAGTTGATTTGTGACATTTTTAACTGTTTTTTTATTGGTCTGTCCGGGTTCTGGGCTCCAAAATCCGCGGTTATCACGCGTCTTATCCTGGTTGCTACATTTTAGAGATGGCAGCCCTACACATACAGGTAAACATAGCAGAACATGACTAGTTAGTACCTGTATCTGGCTACAATGCAACTGCAAGATTTTGCAAACCCGCTTTTATTTATTTGATGATAAATAACTACACTTTCGGTGATACAAAACTTCTTAACTTTCTCTATAAGCTGGAGGCTTGAAAAATTCGCAATATCATCGTAAATTATGTGACATCTCGTTGGATTCTGAATATAAAAATAGAAAGTTATAAAGTAACGACGTTAAACTGGTCGCTCCAGTTATTTAAGGAGTCACCAACTCGATTCCCGCGTGTAGTTGTCTTCACGGGTGACAAGTAACAAGTCTTGATTGATGATTATGTCCAAACACTTTCTTGTATGTGGTTTACGACTCAATTTTAACTATAGTGAGCTGTCAGAATGATTAACTTCATGTTATGCAACAAGTCTCTAGTTAGTTACCTATCTATACCCATTTGTCGCATTTGATGTGTTTACCAACAAGTCTGCCTGATTATCATCGAATCTGGTTCTTCTACTGCTTTACTAGAACTTGTAAGAGTTTATCGTTTATGGGTTCTATGCTTTGATTTATTGACAATACATAAATGGTCCTCGAGGATTCTTTTCTAGTAAAATTTTCTTTAGATTTATACATCTAGTAGTAAAATGCTTAAAAAATATAATTGATAGAACTATTCAATCAAATGCCTTACTTGGGAAACACAGTCATCAAAACTTTGCGTTACGTATACATGTTTGATCTAATGTTAAATAACAAATAACTTTGTAATTTTAAATGTCTAATTTAAAATCTCAACAGAAAATATGCAAACGAAGCTCTGACATTCTGTCGATACCATAGTGTCTACCGTTTCCATAACGTGTATATGTGTCCATAATAGTCCTTGTTATACACTTTCCAACGCGTTGATTCTGCTATCAAGCTGCTGCTATCTGCTGTCATGTCACCAGCCATGTGCAGTGAAAGTATTTATAAAGTTCCTGTATGCCGTAACTACAAAGTGTGCATACCATCTACATACTCCTTAATCTTAACACACACGAATCGCAATGTTTACCGACATAAATTCTTTCACGCTGATAACGCACTAAGTTATGTAACTTTCATTAGATTTAAATAGTTACTGATAAGCTGAAATTCATTAATGTTGGTGCTATTCGTTATTTGAAACACGTGAATGATGCAAACATGATAATAAAGTAATTATTCACTCCAATTAAAATGTCTGCATTAGAACAATTCATGTCGTTGACGCTAAATAAAGATGGGGAGTTAGAAAACCATTATACGCACAAGAAATCGGTGTAAAAATGACAAATTTTAAAATAATTGCCTTCAAAGAGACTAGGCCATGATTACAGAAACAATGGAAATTGCACTGACTTCAGATTAGGGTTGCCAGATGACCGGGATTCCGGGATTGCCCCGGAATTTTGCGTGTTGTCCTATGCCCAGTAATTGGACCTTATTGTCCCTGATTCCGATAATGTGCTAGTTTCGTAACAAAATAAACTAATAACTAGCGATGGGCCGACTATAGTATTTACTGACTAACCGACTAGCCGAATAATCGGTTTTCGAATTGCCGACTAGTCGGCCGACTATTCTGCAATGCCGATCATTCTAATACCTATCATAGGAAGGTGTTCGGAATATTTCGTCACTACTCGGCTTGCTCACGCACGACACGAGTCTCCCAATCAAGCCGAATTATACACGATGCAATATCACAATTTGCCTCTAAGGAAAAAATAATACCTGTGGACTTCTTTAAGACTCGCTAGCACTTAAGATTTTACTCAATTAATACAAACTAACTTCCCATTGCTCATTTGTTATGTGCGATATTCATTGTGTTAAGTCATCTTTATAACTGACAGATTCCTTAGTTCCTAATTGTTGTTATGTTACCTTATTTTTTTTAAAACTTTAAGACTGTAGGTAACTTTAAATACATACTCTAGCTTCTGTTTAAATATTCAAAACAAGATAAGTTTTCAGTTTTATTTCATTGATATCTGCCGATTATAATTGGCGTGTTATGCCGAATAGCCGACTATAAACGATGCCGAATAGTCGTCTTTCCCATCTAGTCGGCTCCTAGTCGGACCATCTCTACTAATAACGACTAATACCTGCTTGATGTTTTAATTCTGGGGAGTTTGATTTAATGTTTTATTGGGGGGGGGGGGGGGGGGGGGTAAATGTCCCGGAATTGAATTTGCCAGCATCTGGCAACCCTACTCAGATAGGCATAAACACTCTAAATGGAGCAGACTTAATATTTGCACCTCTCACCAGTACCTACATGAAACACGCATTAGTGCGAAAGGCGGTAGTTAGAAAGCCAAAGCTGCGTAAAATCGCAGTGAAAAATGCATTATTTCTGCGGTACTGTAAATTGTCTTGGTAATGTATGGAGTTGCGAAGGCGAATATTGAGTGTAACCGAGTCTAATCGTCTCATTATACCGGTCAAATGCGTGTGAAACTGGCGCTTCTCATTGCATCTGATCTTGTAAACATTTGTCAATATTATCTTGTGCCATCTCTAATTTTAATTGTGTTAATTCTTTTTTTGTATTTGACGTTTGATTCCGGATCGTACCGATTCTACGCAATTATTTGTATTATATCTATCAAGAGTTACTTTTTTATCTACAATTGTTGTATTGCTATTATTAAAAAATATTTTTCATTTTTAATTTTATCTTTCTATGGGATCTGTTAATTACTCAGCATAATTTACAAATAATTATTTTCTTCGGTGTTTTTTTTTTCAAGAAATGTAATGTTAACTGATGTAATTTAATACGTCGCAATATATGGATTTTGTTATTGTTGCAATTTCAGTTCTATAGCCAGTGCATATACAATGTGCAAAATGTTTGAAGTGGTTGAGATTTCCTGGCGGTACTTATTATTTTTTAACCCCAATTTTTGTCATTCCCCTGTTTCATTGAAAGTGCTGATTCAAATACTTCAAAAGCTATTCAATCATGCTCCCCAGATTCATGGAGGAGATTTCACTACATATTACGTCGTCCTCAATATTGATTTTTTCGTACTTCTGTCTGGTTTACCGATGCATGTTCCGCAATGCATTTTACTTTTAGGATTTTGATTTTTTACAATGTTTTATAATATCTATACGCATAGTCATTGTTACTTTTACTAGGTTATTCAATTAGAAAGATATGCAAAATACCCAAGATCACTTTTGGCTAGAAATACACAGGCACAATATTATAATTATCATAATAGACTGCAGTTTGCGCTTGGTGGATTTGTGCAGCATACATTTTGTTTGCCTTTAGCGTAGAGAAACAGTTAATACTAAAAAAAATAGTTTTAATATCCTAATCCTATCCTAAATTCTAAATGAAACGTCCATATTTTTTAAATAAATCAAGTTTCAACGGGTTAGATGCACTGATTTTATTTATTTATTGATGTTTCGAATCCTTTGCAGGAATGCTTCGTCGGAATATTGATTTTTTATTTACTTTATCGAGCTACCTTCGAAAGACTTTTATTGAGCATCCCTGCAAAGGATGCGAAACGTCAATAAATAAACAAAATCAGTGCTAGATGCACTTGACCCATTGAAACTTGTTTTATTTAATGAGTGATGTGCGTGAAAACCTAAGAAACAAAAATGTCCATATTTCTTGTTCTTCTTCTACTTCGTCGTTTCCTCGTGGCTGTGGGTCGTGACCTTTTAGGAGAGCACAGTTCACCAGTGATCTCCAGGTCGTTACGTGTTCTGGAAGGCGGATTATTTCTTGTTATTATATATTTATTCTGATGTTAAACATAAGATAATGCTGAGAAAATAGAAAACATCAACCTTCAATAACACACGGCATTACACTGCATTTTAGTGAGGCAGCACTTTGATAGGAAACACCAGTGTTTCCACTTTAAAGATTTCCTTTCCCCACGCCTCAATTCAGATTTCCCCTTCTTAGGACATTTTTCCCCTCAAAAATTATTCTGCTGTAGTTTTTAGATTTGGCACTAGTGTAGTAACTAAAAAAAAGGTCTTGTGCTATCTTATTCTATAACAGATAAATAAAATATATAAAATCTGCACGTGTTGCCACAGTTTCTTTTATACGGCAAAACTCTAGTCCACGTTATAGTCCATAAAAAATTTGTTCCGTGCCGCATTATTTTAGGGCTATGCTTTACCCATAATTTCCCGCAATTTCTTTTCATGTCTTTCCCCTTTTTCTTCCCCTCTGGACCCTAATTTCCCCTTAAAAGGGGAATTTCCCCTCATTGTGGAAACACTGGGAAACACAATCGAAGTAGAGAGTTGTTTACATCCGGTCTCTGACTTTTTGTGTAGGTACCGCAAAAAATGCTTGTCGGTCACTGGCACCGCGTAATTGTTGCCCTGCTGCTTGCTCGCTGTAACTGAACTGACGTAACTGACGGACTCGGCGCCATCCGTCGGTAATGGGAGGATCACGATTCTCGGCCGGCTGGCCCTTCGGATTTATGGGAAAGTTACGGGTACGCAATCTGGCGCGATCGCGGGTGTGATGTTTCTCGTAAAATTATATGGATCTATTTCGTTAAGTGTTACATTTGGTTTTATAGTACGGCCATATATTTTTGGGTTGGAAGCACCTACGTACTCTTTAACTCGGTCAATCCGGCTCGAAGGTCCATAAAGATGTCTGGGTCACCTTTAGTTGCTTGATAATGTTATGATAGGTTCCGAAAAACTGTCCAGAAAATGTTGTTATGTTAAATGATAAAACGATGTTGTTTGTGTGAGTAATTTATTGCTACTGTTCAATTCACTTAATAAAAGGCATAAAGAGTCGCGCGCAGCGCCGACGTTAGCGAAATACTTAAACATATAGAATTGTACGGGTTTGCCCGTACAAATTAGTTCTAACTGAAGATTCGTGTAATTGTTTGTTTTAGCTACATTGATATTATTTACGCACTTAATTTCATTATAATCGCCTTTGTCTACAAAATCACAATGATCTTGTATTTCTTTTCTAATTAAGTTGCATGCCATATAAAATACACTAACTTATCGTTAAGTATAAAGTATAAGTGTTTTATCAGCTGAATCTATGTAGGAAAAGCTCGTGATCGCTCATATTTTACCGTTCGCATAACTTTAGTGAGCAGCAGCGTGATTGCTCATTTTAATTACAGCTCTTGCTGGTACACGGCAATTAGAACAATGGCGTGACCATCCGCATACTTCTCGGGCAGCGGTCACAGTTGCTGCTCCGCAAGAATTTATGGCCTTATTACAGCAATTTCATTTTGATCCCTTCGCCGTTTAATCAGATTATTATTCGGAGCCATAAGATTTGCTCTGATTATTTATTTTATCATTTTTGTATACTTTACGTAACTGTCTTAATCTTTTACGTACTGAATACATATAAAGTCGTTAGTTTTACTGTAGTCTCCATTTGCATTTAACATAACATTTCCAATAGAATAGACATTGATAACGACAGTTTGTCTGTTCATAAAAGACGTCGAATATGCCACATTGCCAGTTAATCATTTCTAAATTTAGTCTGTGGTTGTGTCACCACTACTTGAATCGTATGAGAAACGATTTTAAGTTTAGAAGAATCGGGGTCGTAACCGTGTTTGTGATGTAGTTTACTGACTTAGATGTTGTGATTTGCTTCTTTAACGAGTTCGAGACTGTAATGTAATGACGCATTCTGGTCAGCTTCGTTGTCTAATAAAACTTGTAAGATAAACAAATGAATAGTCTCGATTCGGTCAACAATACCAAAAACTGTAAACTTAAATGTACAAGTTTTATTTTGGACCCCGACGACGAAATCACCAACTCGCTTCCGACTCCTCCCACACAGGTCACAAACACCAACACTACACAGCTAGCATACTTGCACACTAGCTTAGCATTAGGCAGACACTGCACTCGTAGGATAAGAGTGCGAAGACCCGGTCTACACTCGACACGCTATACCAGGCACAGGTATGTACCTGGGCGTTTTTCCCCCCACCCCCCACGACGACGGCTAACTAGAGCCGAGGTCCGAGTCTCAGAGATGCCTTCTAGTTGAGACAATCCCCTCAGGTTCGAGTGGTCTAGAGACTCCAGACGGAGAGGTGACACCCCCCGGGGGAGATGCCATCCGCCTGGAATACCTCTAGAGGCACTCGCCAATTCTCGACTTCGGATCTCGCCGTCCCCAAACCCGTTGACGCTGTAAAGGTCACTGCGACCAACAACATACACACTGAAATATTTATATATATATATATATATATATAGTTCTAATATATATATATATATATATATATATATATATATATATATATATTAGAACTAGAGACTGCCCGCGACTTCGTGCACGCTAATTTTAATTTTTCAAAAATCCATCAGGAACCTAACACTTTTCCGGGATAAAAAGTATCCCGTGCCTCTTTCCAGGTTATAAGTTATCTCTGTGTAAAATTTCATCCAAATCCGTTGAGATATGTTTGCGTGTGTGTACCAATACCAACATACAAACGTTCACACTTATAATACTAGTAGGAAGCAGGATTGAAAAATCAATAAATCAATTAGCAGGCAAAGAGGAATCGAGTGTTTTTTTATTTCATTCAAATTTATGGTATAGCTGTCGATGATTGATGGCTTGACGATGGTATAGTTCGCGCCAATCTTCTATTCAGCTCTGAACACTGCACAATTGGCGTCGTAGCTCTTATTTAAAGGGACGAAGGTTGTGTTTAGGACTAAAAGTTTGCCGTGATCTATAACAGAAATACTGTTACTTTCTACGGGCGTTGATTGAAGGCTATTTAGCTAATGGACTAATGGTCAACCGGAAACTGCTACTGTTGGCTGCATGAACCGAACACCAGTGTTTTCTACCTTCGATAGTCATTATATGTGAAATGCAAATGATTTTGGTTTGTTTATAATTGTTTTAATGGTTGGCCTCGAAACTCGAAATTTTTTATACATAATAATCACTAGTGCCTTTATTGTTCTTCCAAGAATTATACGTAGGTACACTCGCGGAAAGACCCGCTCTGTCATCCATAATGCCATAATCGCTTGCGGTAGCGGCGTAGTAAAAATTCATTCATAGACATGTAATTATCGCTGTCTTACTTTTTCGTATAGCGCTGTCGCGATCACGATGCGGATGACAAATTGCAACTAAAACAAATGCAATTCAATTCATTATTCAATCAATGAAATGCTCTCTGTCTTACTTTTGTGCGGCGGCCGGGATTGGCGCGTCTGACGCGAAGGCGGGGCGTAGTAAAAACTTCTGTAGAAAACCGTTCAAAGCATTTTGTTCGCCAAGTGACAGAGCGCAAAATTCCGCGCTAGTACTTGAAGAAATTGTTTAAACTTGATAATACAGAATTTAGCGGAGTAGAACCTGAATCGCCGAGCTAAATAAAAACACTTTGTTTTGATCAATTCTTTCTTTATTCAGCATTTGAATAGTGATTATGATTAAAATTAATACAGTATAGCCAGCGTTAAACAAGGTCCACGAGAGAGCAAATAAACAAAGTACATTCATCAGTTGACTGGTAAACGAGGCCATCGGCGTTCTGATCAGATGACGACATCCGATCTGCTTCCGCGAGGACCCGCGAATCGATGTTGAAAAATGCGACCAATTGCGATTCGGACTCGCCCATGAAGAGTTCCGTAGCAGCAAGTAACATAATATAAAAGTTTTTGTTAGGGTTAGAAAATAATAAGTTTAAAGTGTGTATAAAAACATGTCTCCTTAAGAAAGGTTACTATCTTAGATTAAAACAAAAAGGGTAGATACGGTACGCTCATACTTGCATCAAACAAAAACTGATCCCACTGCAGCGCGAACGGGACGGCGAGATCCGCGTCACTGCATTACCGACCCGAACGAAACAGCGCGTTAAGTTTCAACGGCAGCGCGAACGAGAGGGCGAGATCCGCGTCACTGCACTACCGACCAATCACGCGACCAGTACTCGACGTCACTACCGAATAAGATTCAAAACAAACAGCATTTTTTATTAAAAAATATATTTTATAGTACTTACGAATGAAAAGTGATGCTGTGGGTTTTATTTTTAGTTCTTGAGCAATTTGAGCAATTTTTAAAAACATACTTAGGCATTGTTTTATCATATAAACACAAAATATTATCAATATTTCTTTTTGGCGTTCACATGTACGTGGTTTGCATGTCAAGTTGTGACTAAAGCGATTAGGGTCGTGGACCACAATTTGTGCGGATCACTTTTGTGAGGCTAGTGCCGTATCTACCCTTTTTGTTTTAATCTAAGGTTACTATGTTATTAAAGATTTCATAAATGATAAGCCACCTTGGGCTTATTATATAATAGACTAAGTCGTTTTACTTTGCTAATTAGGTTGAAAATTGTTTAATCGCCACTTCTAAACTAGCTATACTTAACTTTTTTTGTTAATTAATAATATTAATGTGATGGAAGTTGACATCAACACATGTATTCAATTTTTGATGACATCTTTCTATTGACGACACTGTGTGAAACAAAACAGGGAGAAAAAAATAGCCCTTGCTGAGTTCTTGCCGGTTCTTCTCAGTACAAGGTCTCCCGCCGTAGATTTACAAACCGATGGCGTAGCGTTTGACTTTCACAAGAGCTTGTAACAGCCAAGACTGAATAAATGTGTTTGAGTTTGAATGGTTCACGGTTTATGCATAAGGTTTATGTGAAATTAAACGTTTTTTTTATATGAGTTGATTCAATGAAAGGTAAATTGCGGTTTACGATTTATGACGTATTAAATAAACAACTAACTAGATCTCTTTCAAACCAATTTTCAGTGGAAGTTTGCATGGTAATATACATCATATATTTTTTTGTTTAATCATTCTGACGACGTAGCCTGTAAAGACTACGAAACGTCAATAAATAAATAAAGTTTTCGTGCATTAACCCGTAAAAACTAGTTTTATTTAATGAGTGATGTGCGTGAAAACCTAAGAAACAAATAATCATTCTCTTATTTTAGAAGTTACAGGGGGGGTGGGGGGCACACATTTTACTTTTTGGAAGTGTCTCTCGCAAACGCAAAAAACTCAGTTTATAAAAAAAAATTAGAAACCTCAATATCATTTTTGAAGACCTATCCATAGATACCCCACATTAGGGTGTGATAAAAAATAATATTGAGTTTCAGTTCTAAGTATGAGCAAGCCCCAAAATTTATTGTTTGTTTTTATTTTTGGGTGAAAATCTTATTGCGATTCACAGAATACATCTACTAACCAAGTTTCAACAGTATAGTTCTTATAGTTTCGGAAAAAAGTGGCTGTGGCATACGGACGGACAGACAGACATACACGACGAATCCGTAAGGATTCCGATTTTTGCCATTTAGCTACGGAACCCTAAAAATTAGCACGACATAACATTGACTTGTAATGTTGCCTAACAGATCATTCGTAATTCATTTCTATCTTAACTTAAGTACTAGCGGCCCGCCCTCGCTTCGCTTCGGTGTAGAGCTGAAGTGTAGACTACAATTTTTGTTCTCAGGCTTGTATTATACACAAATAGTGGCCCGCCCTCGCTTCGCTTCGGTGTAGAGCTGTAGTTTAGATTATATTTTTGTTCTCAGGTTTCTATTAAACACAATGACTCTTTAAATACCTAATTACTAAAGACACGCGCCGCCGCCCCCCGGCCAGTACTGTCCGAACCGGTATGTTCCTGCATTTTAAATCTGTAATATCTTCGAAAATATTCATTTAAATTACATGCTGTAGAGGGTTATATTGATCTATATTACACACAATGTATTTAAGGTACTTAATTGGATAAGGATTAATGCTGTATTGCTTAAAATCGCTTGTTCGTAAATAAGCCATTATTTTCTCGTAATAAGTATTAAAAAATGGTTATTGTGGGTTATACCAAAGAGATAGGCATATACCATCGCGGACGTTTTTTGTAGACCTTTTTAAGGTGTACAATACTGTAGTACATTATTTTGATCTATCTCGTTGGGTCCAGCCAGCGTTTGCAATGTAAGCGCAAAAAAATGTGTTTATTTACGACCTTATATTAAAAACCTCTAAAATTATCAGTGTTTCTCTACTATATTATGCATGTATTATACATATAAACCTTCCTCTTGAATCACTATCTATTAAAAAAAACCGCATCAAAATCCGTTGCGTAGTTTCAAAGATTTAAGCATACAAAGGGACATAGGGACAGAGAAAGCGACTTTGTTTTATACTATGTAGTGATGACATTCATGTATGATTCTTCTTATACCTGCATGCAAAGTCTCAGCCCGATCGGTTTAAAATTGATAAAGTTTCATACAAACTTTCATCCCCTATTTTATCCCCTTGGGGGTAGAATTGATCAAAATCCTTTCTTAGCTGATGCCTACGTCATAACATCTACCTGCATGCCAAATTTCAGCCCGATCCGTCCAGTGGTTTGGGCTGTGCGTTGATAGATCACTATGTCAGTCAGTCACCTTTGAGCTTTATATATAGATTAGACCTATTTACTCTTTAGGATTTTTGATTGAACTCTCTTCTCCATAATAATTTTATAAAGCTATCTAACTTACTAGTGGGTGTCGATTCTGCTAAGCTAACGTAAAAATCGTGTCTCAATAGTATCATTTTTTGACCTTGTTCCTGGCATCATCATCATTATCAGCCTATTAATGTCCCCATTGCTGGGGCACAGGCCTTCCTTATGAATGGAATAGGGAGGTTCTGCCATGACCCACCACGCGGGAACAGTGCGAATTGGCGGGTGCTAACGATTGCAGTAGCATTCGAGACCAACGGCTTAACGTGCCTTCCGAAGCACGGAGGAACTCGAGATAGAAGATTTTTGGTCACTCATCCAATGACCGACCACTGCTAAAGTTGCTTAACTTCAACGATCGCAGCCGAACGCGCTTACCAGCGAGCTCCTGTAATTAAAATATAAAATACCAAATGCATATAGATAACAATAACACATGAGTAAGCAAAATCGAGGAGCTCGATTGCGCAAGTGGTTAGCGCGTTCGGCTGCGATCGTTGAACTTAAGCAACTTTCGCAGTGGTCGGTCATTGGATGGGTGAGCAAAATTACTATCTCGAGCTCTTCCGTCCTTTGAAGGCACGTTAAGCCGTTGGGCCCGGCTGCATATGCAGTCGTTAGCACCCACCAATCCGCACTGGGCCCGCGTGGTGGGTCATGGCCCAATCTCCCTATTCCATCCATAGGGAAGGCCTGTGCCCCAGCAGTGGGGCCATTAATAGGCTGATGATGATGATGAAGCAAAATCTAAACTATTGGAAACCATTGACTTGACTCACCATTATTACTATAACTTCGAATCGATGGTCTGCGTAGGATTTTTAAAACTCCAAGTTTTACTACTGCAATAAAATGTAGTTGATGTCCTATTCCATCCCAACATCTCCATGCCAAAACATGAAAATCGATTCAGCGATAGACGTAAAGACGGATATAATAAATGACATTAACATTTTCCCATAATTACAAAGTTTTCTCTTGTCACATAAAATTACGTTTGACATTCTGTAGTTTTTGCAAAAGCATCGTGACTTGAATGAATATTATAGATATCCTGCGGTTCTATTCTCGTTTAAACGCACGCAAACGTGAAAGTATACAATCATCAAAAATTACTGTAGCTTTAGCGTGTCACCGTACTCCGTTATCATTCTTAATTTTACTCAATTTCAGAAATAGTTTTGTGACATTAACACGAAATTTAAATTATATGATACAACACAAATACCGTTCCATATTTTTTGCAAAAAATCTTAATTTTTGAGCGCCTCGTTTACCCCCTTAGAAAAGATTTTGACTATTTCCAATAGAAGTAAATAGTAATTTAATTTTTCTAATGTAAGGTAATGAAGAATATTTGGAAATACTATTTTCCTTTTTTGTATTGTAAAACGATAATATGCACAACTTCAAACGCCTGAATCTCTGAATAAATATAAATAAAATAATATTCAATTAATAAGATCAAATTAATTACTACGACATCAGAAATATTTTGTTGTTGTAACATAATGTATTAGAATTTTGATTTTCCATGTCATTAATTATCATAAAAAAACATCTAACCTCCGTGAGTTTTGCCAAAAAACAGAGCAGGTTTACCCGTATTTTGATATTGAATCAAATAGAATTACTATCAAAAACTTTCATTAAACTAATCTACCATTATTGAACTACTAAAATATTTATATATTCTTATAATTAGTTCATTAATAATTATTTTATAAGACTCGAAACATCACCCGTAAAAAGCAATATTACTAGTGCAAATTGACCTACGCGCCGATCAGTACGACAGCTGCGCAATTTTGTAAAAGGGCTCTTCAGCTATATTTCAAAATAGTAGTGATTTCCGTTCGCTTTAGTGTAGAATAGACTATAGCTGTTATTCTCGGGCTTGTATTATACATACGCATTAATCCTATAAATGATGGTGATAAACATGAAAATCCATTCAACGGTTTTCGAGAACGCACCATGCAGACGCTGCGGGTATTTTTGTGTTTTTTGTAATGTGTAAAGTTAACATTTATCAGTTGTCATTATATCATTGTCAGGATGTCAGATGCCGGTTAGGATTTTGTTCCCTGTCACACCGCTTCACTAAACAATTTAAATCAATTTAAGGTTTACGCAAGTCATTCTGAGAGGTAATAACTGTGAATTATGCACACGCGGCCGAGATTACCATAATTAACCAGCTTTTGCATCTCATACATGTGAGATGAAAGTGTCGGCGTCGATAGTATTGCCAGTCACTACAAAAGTGTAATAATTATCTCTTGAAGCGTTACGATTTCGTGAGTTTCAGAATATAGAATTACTTGAAGCTGAGCTTGATAATAACTACCTAGAAGCCTATCATATCGAATGACAAAGAGATAATAATGCCTTTAAATGTTATTTATAATCATATTAGTTAATTTTGATTTTAAAATAAGTTTTTTATCCGTATGATATATTTTTCTGTGTCGTTAACAATAAATGCTCAAATACTGATAATGATATAAATATGCGCATAATGATATACGCATTCATAAAGGTACACAACTCCATCTAGGTTTCAAATATTTACACAGATGAAGCAATTTCACGGCAACATATAAAAGTTTGAGTTGGCTATTGTTTTGCAAGTATGTTGGAATCCTTATTCCAAAAAAATATTACTTCTTGTATTGTTGACAATGGACAATAGCGTGTGTCAATGTAAATTGTGTGTTATTTTTCAAACGGGCCTTGTTTACAAGTTTTTTTCACCTACAGCTAGCTTATTCAATATTGGGACTTGTGATAAACTTTATTGACGTGACAACGTCTTAAATTAGGTTGCGGCTGGGAGTCACTTATGAAAAAGTGTAACGCTCGGTAACGTTACGATGAGTCTCTCGTGTTAAGTTTAAGTTTACATGTACAATGTTTTAGTAAACAAAATATATTACTATAGTTAAAATTTGTGCAATTCTTATTTTCATTCAATTCCTTGTTCCTATTGTGCAATTTAATTATATTCATATCAATAAATATTCTACCGAGAAAAAGACGTTGTCACGTAAAATCTTCGCCCGTAAAACCGACTTTACAGGCAACCATTTTTTATAATATTTTAATATGTGGTATTTATTTAAGGTTTAAGGTTAGGTCTGCGATAGGTAAAAGAAGACGAAAATTGCCGATCGTCGGTGTCTGTGAAAAATCGGCTGACTTTCCCTTCTATGGTTGTCGTGTCTCAGATAAGATTATATAGAAAGGGGTTAGTCTGAGAAATGGGGCTTACGCAAGGCAGTGTTATCGGTCCATTTATTGATTTTGTTTCCCTCCCAGAATACACTAGTACAGTGGTTCTCAAACTTTTTAAATGACGGAACCCTTTTGGGAAGCAAAATACTTGATGGAACCCTACAATAAAACAATTATTTTTATAAGTGTATTCTATATTAATCAGCATAATAAAAGTACAATGTATCCGTTACTAATTATTATTTACTTCACCACTTGGTAAGGACAATAATAGAAAACATTAAAAAAGAAAAAATCTAACTAGTGGGAGGTATGAAACTGTTTTTTATTTTTCATCAATTGCTTGATATCAGGTTTGATGGAAGAAAGTTGGAGTCTCATATCAGCTTCGGCGTCCAGTCTATTGCGATATTTTGTTTTCGTGGCTGCGTAGGTAGAGAATCCTGTTTCGCACAAATATGTAGTTGGGAACGGGAGAAGAATATCCAGAGCCATTTGGCCAAGCATTGCATATTCATCTTGGATTCTGCACCAAAAATCATTAAGAGGCGTCGTTTTGAACAATGACTCCATACTTGTGTCTGATGACATTTCTAAAAGAGATTCATATATCTCATTTGACATGTTTTCAGGCTTTTCCAAGTTGGGTAAAAAAGGATTATGAATCCAGGAGTTCACTTTAATTTTTGTATTGTGTTCTTCGGGAAAATACTTTTCAAAAGATGCGCGCATCGAACTGAGATATTGGACCAATTCTTCAAACACATTATCTTCAAACATTTCTGAGTCGTTTTCGCTAACAAACTCAGTGAGTAACGTAAAACTTTCTATTTCTTTCTTACCAATGCAAATGATCCAAAAATCTAATTTTCTTTTAAAAGTAGTTATTTTATTATAGGCCTGAAACACTGTTGTCTGTTTACCTTGCAATGATAAATTTAATTCGTTAAGTTTTTGAAAGATATCCGCCATAAAAGACAATCGGAACAACCAAGTTTTATCATACAAACGGTCCTTCAAATTAAAAGAAGTATCTGCTGAAAGAAACATTTGTAACTCGGCTCTAAGTTCAAATAGCCTTGTTAAAGTTTTTCCCCGAGACAGCCATCGCACTTCTGTATGGAGCAGCAGTGTTTTATGTTTGCTGCCATAATCTTCACACAATAATGAGAACAATCGGGATTGTAGTGGTCGTGATTTGATAAAATTAATTATTTTTACCGCTTCATCCATAACTAATTTTAGATTAGACGGCATTTGCTTCATCGCAAGTGCTTGTCTATGCAGAATACAATGACTGGAACTACAATTAGGCGCTTTATTTTTCATTCGTGACACTGCTCCTGCTGTTTTACCTGTCATCGCCTTGGCCCCATCTGTACAAATGTCAATGCAATTGTTCCAACTGAGATTATGTTCTTCAAAAAATATATTTATTTTATTAAAAATTTCTTCCCCGGTAGTGTTTGTAAGCAGCGATGAACACATAAGCATGTCTTCTTCAAAAGAACTTTTATATGGATATCTCACAATAACCAGCAGGATAGCCAAACCAGCGACATCAGTCGACTCGTCCATTTGCAAAGCGAATCGTGTATTTTGTAGACGTGTAACTAGTTCTTGTTTGACGTAGCTTGCCAGATCATGGATTCGTCGTGAAACAGTATCGTTTGATAGCGGAACAGTAGAAAGATGCTTTGCAGATTTTTCATCAAGCATACATTTTGTTATGTCTAATACACATGGTTTTATTAATTTCTCAGCGATAGTGTGCGCTTCACCTGCTTGTGCAATGCGATAGCTAACTAAGTATGATGCCTCCGTGGCCTTTTCGTTGGTAGTTTGTGTTACATGCATCATATTTTTTTGACTTTCTAATAACTGATCTTTTTTGCGAACAAAAAATTCTTTATTCTTGTCTTTAGTCTCGGGGTGTACGGTTTCTAAATGTCGACGCAATTTGGCAGGTGCCATGGAACTATTAGGAAGCAGTTTACTACAGAGCATGCAGAGAGGTGAGCCGTTGGAATCAACAAATCCGAAACTGATATAAGATTCATCATACTTCCTTTTTTTCGTCTTTGAAACCGTCGAGCTTGACGTCGTGGCACTCGTGGCATCATCTTCTGGATCGGTGATTGCTAAATTCTCCGCGCGCATTGCTTTTGAACATTCAGCGTCATTAGAAGATGTTGTTGGAACACGTTTAACACCTTTAAGCCAACGTTCCATTCTTCTTTATTTATAATGTTACAAGTCAGGATAGTGGGGTTTAAATAATGCACAATCGTTACTGCGTATAAGAGACTAAATTTAGAACCTACAGGGAAGAAATGTATAAAACTGAGACAACAGAATACAGCAGGCAGTAAAACAATGAACACCAGTTTCTCGCTAGCGAGCTTGTAAGTAGGTAGTAACTTATCGCTCCGAACGCTAATCATCAACTGACGACGCCAACGCGCGATCGCCGCTTTTATACTTAGTCCTAGACTCGATCTCAAATATTCTCGAAAATACTCGAGTCGGCACCTTTGATAAACAAAAAGCAAAAATAAAAACAGAAATTTAAAAATAGCGTTGTAAACAATATCGACTTTATCCTTTGAAGTTAGAGACGAAAGTCGCTAGTTGACAACTATAGCGTCTAATTCAGAGGCGGCTTTTATCAAAGAGACTGAGCGCTTACAAGTATACTACCCGCTCGTTTTAAGTTTGCCGCTGGCGATAGGTATGAGTGTATGACGTTCGAAATTTTTTATTTAATTGTAACAATAAAAATTGTGTACGTTAGATATTTGGGTAAAACTATGACACATTATAAGTTTTGTTGTCACGTGGGGGAGGGTACGCGCATTCCACAGACCGGCAAACTTAGAGCGAACGCGTTGTACAAGTATAAAATTGTTGAGACCAAACTTATGAGATATTGTACCAGCTAATGTAACACAAGCTTATACAAATACAAATAAATAAATAAATAACATTCATAGCGTTTTGTCTCCGCGCGGCCGCGGAGTCCGCACAGCCGCGGAGCGACCAGAGAGAGGTGTTTTGATTTTTTTATTTCTAAATTCTTGCGGAACCCCGACAGAGGTATCACGGAACCCTAGGGTTCCGCGGAACACACTTAGAGTATAGCTGCACTAGTAAATATTTAAAGTGTTGCACTAACCTTTCATCTTTGTTTATGCGTCTCATAAAATACATTGGTCATCGGATTTTATTTACCAATTTTCTACTAAGAATCTATAGTGTGTTATTAGACTGTAGCTTGTTATTTTTTATTTTCTTCAAGCACTGCGTATTTCCTACAACTAGCACCAATACAATTTGGTATGCAAGAAATAAAAAATAGTAAACGCTACATATCATCAGAGCAATAAATATCAATACTTCACGCGCAGTGGGTCGATAGCCGCACCGTAATCTTAGACCGCAAGAAATCAAATATACGCCAGAGAACTGTTCCTAGCTCGCGGGTAATGTTCGGATCGCGTTTGCACAATGCGTTTACATTATATACATTGTGGTTGGACATTCAATCTATCAAAATGAAGGATTGAACTCGGGAAGATAAAGAGAAATTTCATTAGGTAGGCAGCGAATTAAAACGAAGGTTGCAAATAAGGTCGCTGATAGGGGAAGCCTTAAAACCGATAGAATTTTCTTTGTAATTTGAATATCTGATTTCGGTTAATATTCTTTTGTTGCGAAATAAAAAGAAGTTACTTGTACTATAAGTACCTATTCACGTTGGATATAGTTTTTAATGATGTTCTTTATTATTTACACGAGTCGAAGTAAATGTACCTACGCTACAGGAGGCTAGTGAGACGAAATTATAAAGAAAACATAAACAAGTAATGTTGGTATAATATTAAAGAAACGTCATGTTTTTTTCCAACAAAATGTGGTTTTACATACAAGGTTGGCGTGACTGAAACAAGGAGGCGGGCGTTGAATTTCATTAGTTACTTAATTACAGGCATTAGAATAAATGTTAAACAAATTCAGTGGCATTTTTTTGTACGACCGTTACGTGATAAGTTATTTGTTTTTACTGTTCTGCTAGGACAAGCGTAGCTTTGCTAATGAATGAATGAGTTTCCTTCATTTCTTGTTCAAGTCTCTGTGCAATCACAATAACTTGTTTAAATTAGATTTAACAATATCGTTGTTGTAATATGTTATTTTTAAATAAGTATCATTGATAAACAGCGGAAACTTTTTAGTTTGGAATGAGATTGTAGTTTCCAAAGAATAGCTAAGTAGATATTTTTTTTTTGTTTTCAAGGCCCTTACTAAACTTGACGACTATCGCTCGAATGATCGCTTCGTTTGGTATATGAAGAGGTATATTTCTCACATTAGTGTAGGGCTTAACCTGAAGGGAAGCCCTGAGGACGCAGCTTACAATAACTATAAATGACTAGCAAACCCAGCGAACTCCGTTTCGCCACCAGATAGCTTCGTTTTATGTAACATTTCGTTTTGTGATTAAAAGAAAACGATTTTTTTTTTAATTTTTCCTGAATTTTCTTTGCTATAAACCTCACGGAGCCCGAGACCTTTCCAACGAATGCAAAACCGTGGAAATCGGTTCGTGCGTTCTGGAGTTATAGCGTCAGGAAGGAAAACCCGACTTATTTTTATATAGTAGATAATGCTCCAGATGTTTTACTTTGTTTATTTAAACTTAGAATATTATATACAATAATCTTTCTATCAACCGATCGAGTCTGTGTCTGAATTCTATCTCCAAGAATATTCGATATGAGACAGAAGGTTCTCATATTCGAATCTTTATTAAAATAATGACATTTACTTTTTAATGCAACTGCCAGCCGCAGGCATTACATGAGAAAAGAGTTTATACAAGCCCTGGCTTGCATACCGGTTAATTTTCAAACCTAAATCAGTGTCAAGTACATTAGAAGCGTTTTATTTAGGTTTGGCTCTACCTTAACCTTAAAAAACCGGTTTTCCTAAAGAGCGAAATCAAATAGGTTTTGCATCAATTTAGCGGTTTTTAAAGGGTTTCATTTCGCTCTTTCTGACGGCATCGATAATAAATGAATAACTTGACTCACTAGACGCTAGCAAACGTGTCAATAAATGCATCAATCTCTGAGCATTAACAAGTTGTGACTTGATTAGTTCAAACAAAACAAACTTCAAGCGTTGCCGACGCGTGCACGTGTCGCTCTGGATTACCGATTTATTAATGTTTTAGGTACCGCTTTCATTTCAGACGCGCTCCGAACGAAACCTTTACTAAAAACCGGTATTAACCTTTATTTACCGGTAATTTCAAAACCGGTTTCAAGCCCTGATACAAGCAAGGAGACCGTAACGCTATGGGCGTTACATTACCGCCACACATCATAATGCTACTAGTAACGTTACTAAAACTTATTGTAGTATTAAAATTTTAAAAAGGTCAAATATTTTATTATACATAATTATTTTTTCTTCCAGAAAGAGTCCCGGACGGATGTGCAGTTTCATTTGGCGGCTCTGCGTGGGGACTGCGATCGGCTGAGACAGCTTTTGGATACAGGAAAAGTGCACATAGATTCTAGAGACAGAGTGAGTCGCTCTTTAATAACTATTGTAGGACTATTTTTTATATATTTGTTTCTGAGGTTTTCACGCATATCACACATTAAATAAAACTAGTTTTAACGGGTTAATGCACGAACTTTATTTATTTATTGCCATTTCGCAGCCTTTTCAGGTCTGCATCGTCAAAATAATGATTTTTTATTATTATTCTGACGATGCAGACCTCAAAAGGCTGCGAAACGTCAATAAATAATTAAAGTTCATGCATTAAAAACTAGTTTTATTTATTTTTTATTTTTTTTTTCAAGCATGTAACTGCTATATGTTAAACTGTAAAGTTTATTTTTTAGTAACATTTTCTTTACATTTAAATACTGTAGGACCGTAAAAAGTCTTGATCTAACAACTATTTCGGTTCTAGTCTCTACTTCTTACAATCAAATTTCAATGCCACTCAGCTACAACCTATTTTCTTTAGAAAATACACATTCTTCTATCATTACATGTCATTCTTCCAACCTGTGCATAAACACTGTTATTTCCTGCATAATCAGTAATGCATTCGACATTTTGTGGTTATTCAGTAGTTAATGACGACCTCCGTGGCCGAGTGGTTTGTACGCCGGGTTTCATGGCTGTCGCCGACTCGAGAGGTCCCGGGTTCGAATCCCGGTGGGAGCAGATGTTTGTGTGATGAATACGAGCATTTGTACTCCAGTCATGGATGTTTAATATGTATTTATATTAATATACTTATATATGTACAGTATATGTATTCTATCCGTTACCCTAGCGTCCCATAACACAAGCCTTATAGTGCTTACTTTGGGGCTAGGCTAATTGGTGTGAGTGTCGGAAATATTTATTTATTTATTATTATTATTATTATTATTTATTCTGAAAACCAGCCAACAAAATACCTGCTTCATCTTCGTAAATCTATTTATCATTATTTTCATTTTTAGATTCTGTAACACCATCAACCCGAAAGTGTTGATAAGCCGACGCATTAAATTCTATTTTAACCAAGTTTTTGTTTACCTTGACCCGCGGCGCTTTGAATCGAGCTTCACCGAAATTAACGCTCGCCTCACTTTCAGTTTCTTTCTCCAACAGTATTGACTACCGCGCATTGTCGGCGCTAACGATGGGCGCAAGATACAAGCAAGTGTATTTTGTAGTTATTTGTGATCGTTTTCATTGTTATCAAATGCATTTGCTGTTCTTTGTCTTTCTTAAGCCTTTATCAAAATTTGTAAGAAAGAAAGAAAGAAAATATTTATTTGAGACAACATGTGTAAGTAAGGTGTTATGATTTTAGGGGTGCATAACATGTCGTGCCGATATGGGCATACAAATTCAGCAGGTTATTTAAATATCAAGTCAAAAATCTTCAATAATAAAACATGTCAAATTCAAATGATTCCAATTCAATATAGAAATGTTAAAATTAATCAAAAAAATAGAAATAATAATAATCAAAACATAATTACAATTTAAAATTTGTCATAATAAAATGTCAAAATTAATCAAAGAAATAGAAATAATAATAATAAAACATAATTAAAATTCAAAATTTGTCATTTAAAAATACCGATACATCATAATAACATTTATCTAATAATATATTTTTAATTTTCTTCTTATATAAATTAAAATTTAATTCTTTTATATATATCGGGAGTTAATATACATTCGAGGGGCCATAGAATATGTTTTTTCCCATAAGAGCTATTCTCGAGTTTGGCATGCACAACCTACTATTATCGTGTCTATTGCGATCTATAACATTGATTCTAGAAACTCTGGATCTATTATTTTTCATTCGATCGCGTTTATGTAAACATCTTTTTTATTCCTTTCGGGATAATTATGTTTCAGAATCTAAAAATTAAAATAATGATTAAATAGACTTTCATACAAAGTGCTACGAAGCTGAAGCAGATATTTTGTTTTCTGGTTTTCAAAATAACCAGAAAATGTCGAATGCATTTCTGATTATGCAGGAATTTACAGTGTTTATGCACAGGTTGGAATAATGAGTGTAATGATATAAGGCTGTGTATTTAATAAAAAATATATAGTTTGTAGCCGAGTGTCATTGAATTTGATTGTAAGAACTAGAGCCTTAAAATCGAAATAGTTGTTAAATCAAGACTTTTAACGGCACCTTAATATATTATGTTAACATTATCCGATGCCATGAAATTTTACACTGAAAAGACAATCTAATTACATATAGTTACTTAATTCAGAAAGTTCTCTGTCTATTTCAATTTTAATGAAAAAACTAGCAAACCAGTGAACCAAATGTTCACCAAAACCTGATTTCTCGAAAACCGGAAGTGCTACGTTACTCAAATCCGGTGTGTAGTCTTATCAGACTATTCTTAACTTATAACTTAAATATTCTCTTTATCTATCTCTTACGGTTTGGCCGCTGAAACAGCACCACAGACAGACGGACGGACTTGTCTAATAGATAAGAGATACTTTTATCTATTTTTGTAACTCACAATAATACAATCTGTTTTACAACCGCTACCGCCTTCGTTTTGAACCAAAACAAATTGAATGCGGTGCTTGGTTTATTGTTCGAACCGACTCTTATTCCCTGCTACAATGATGAGTGTTACATAACTAACTCTATAATGAGGTTAGCCGACGAAATATTTCGACCGCATGTTGTGTAATACCCAAGTACTTAAATATATAGGAAACCATTGTATTGCTGGCAAAGTGAAACAAAAACAGAACTGGATTAAATTAGTTATATTTTTATTTTTAAAGCATTTAGCCAGTGCATTCGCCGGGATAGCGAAGGGTGCGGGTTCGAGTCCCGTCTGCTGCCAGGGGGCCATTCGCCTAACGGAATTGCTTTGGAAAATGCTATCGGTTACGATTTCATTTTGTTATTTCTGACCGCCGAAGGTTTTCAAATACCTCACGCTCATTTTCTTTAATATTGTTATTGACAATCCAAAAGAAAAAAAAGAGCGCGAGACATTTGAAAACCTCAGTGGATAGAAATAACAAAATGACATCGTAAGCGATAGCGTTTTCCATAGCAATCTGGTTAGGCGATTGACCCCCGGGTCCGCGTGGACTACATTAGTTACTAAAATCAAAACCTTTGTATTGTTTAAGTTCAGAAATTTTCAACTACACTCATCAAAGGAGTCTTTGCAATATCATCATTTACGCAAACCGCAAGTTTTATCAGTTGATATTTTATTAGTATCGTTATTACTATGTATAGTTAAAAAAATCAAGTTAGTTATTATTAACAAAAGAATATAAAGAAAAGTTTTACTAGAACAAAAAAGAAAAAGAGTGGGCGCTGCCATGCAGCTTAAGGCTAGGAAAATTTCGACGCGGCCATCAGGGTCGTAATTGGTCAGTGCATTCGCCCGGATTGCGAAGGGTGCGGGTTCGAGTCCCGTCCGCTGCCTGGTACGCGTGGTTTTTTTTCTAGTAAAACTTTTCTTTAGATTTAAACATCTAGCTGTTAAATGCTTAAAAAAAACATAAAAGAATATAATTATCAAAAATGTTAAACATCGGTCAAAAGTTCAAGAAAGTTCATGTTGCTTAGACTTTTCATACATGGAATTACATATGATATCATCCGCACCCAAGTAGTTTGGTGTAAGACAAAGTTTTTCATTTCCGAGTTCCGCGTGTAAGTAGAATATCCGCGGGTCTCTAAAACTCTAAACACCGCACTAGTTATTTTTAAAAATAAGACTCAGAGTGGCATCATCAGCCTATTGTTGTCCGCACTGCTAAAAAGTTTCATCATTTCATTTCACTGCTGGGGCCTAGGCCCTACAGATGGAATAGCGAAATTGGGCCGTGACCCTTCACGCAGCACATTACGGATTGGTATGTGCTAACGACTGCAGATGCAGCAGAGGCCAACGGCTTAACGTGCCTTTAGAAGCACGGAGGAGCTCGTGATAAAATTTTTTTTGGTCACCCACCCAATGACGGACCATTGCGAACGCTGCTTAACTGCCACGATAGTAAGCCGAACGCGATAACCACTTGCGCTATCGAGCTCTCTAAGGCCCATATTACAGAATGAGAACTAAGTGTTGATCTTTACTTGAGTTAGAAAGGGATGTCGCTATGTGCTATACAGAGCGACATCCCTTTCTAACTATGCTCAAGACTAGATTCAAGGCCTAAGAGAAAGTGTTATGTTGTCTCCAGGATGGTACCACGCCCCTGATCTTGTCCGCAGCGATGGGCCACACGGAATGCGTGCGGGAGTTGCTCGCGCAGGGCGCAGATCCCGCCTGTTGCAGGACGGTATGTGTCTCCACTAGAATCTTCCACTAACATACCCACAGAATACAGAAAGAGGTTCAAAGGGTGAGCATATGTCGTTTGTACAGGAACCAACGTCGCCGGCTTACCCCCACTATGCTTCCACCTAATAGATAATAGCCAATCAAACGACGCGACATCAAACAATCGCACCAATAAGCCCTCACACCAGAGAGCAACCACGCAATCAGAAGCAAGTTTTGGTCGAGTTATAGCGGGGTCGAGGTCGATTCGAGAGGGTTCCCGGGTTCGAGTCCTAGTGGGGGCAGATGATTGTGTGATGAAAACGAGCATTTGTACACCAGTCATGGATGTTTAATATGTATTTCTTTATAAATATACTACTAACGGATAGAATACATATACTTATATATGTATTCTATCCGTTGCCCTAGTATCCCCATAACACAGCCTTATAATGCGATTCAAATAAGAATAGGAAAGCCTCCATCTGTCAAATGTCGTTTGAAAAGTACGGTATGCAAAAAAATCTCGGAACACTTTTTTAGCACTCAGCTGTTTCTTGAATAAGAACCAAACATTTTTAAACAAACAATAACAAATGTTGATAATTAATATTGGTTGATATTTTTTTTTTCATTTATTGAGCTTTGGCTATGAATGGTTGATTACCTAAATCGTCAACCAAATGTCACTTTATGTTGGGTTCAAAAACTCGATTGAAAACTTTCTTTTACATATAGGATCATGTTTGTATTGACCTGCATGATTATTAATAACTTCTCCGGCGGTAATGCAGAGATGAGCGAAATTGAAGAGCTAGATTGTGCTTAATGTTTTTTTTCACAGAGTCCTTATAAAGAAATACTATTAAAAATCGGTTGTGTTCTTTCTCAACCTTAGTAAATTAATTTTATTAAAAAATCTGATGTTTTGTCTAACTTAATCTTAGTAAATAAGCTTTATTAAATAGCATCATTTTTTTGCTCACTCTACCTATTTGGTTTGAATTGATAGCTATGACGTCAAAACATGTCGCCCAGTCGGTCCTATTCTTAGTTGAATCACATTATACAGTCTTACTTTGGGGTTAGGCTAATTGGTGTGAGTGTTGGAAATATTTATATTTATAAGCATGTGCAGACACATAACTGTGGCGCGCTAGCCCCGCCCACAAGGCTCTTCTAACCTCTTTCTGTGTTTGGGACCATACCCATATAAAGGCGTAGCCAAGTGGACCTTAGACATTGTAAAAATATTAACCAAATAATCTGAAGCAACCAGAGGCCCAGAGGAGGAATTTTGTATGGAAAAAGCTAGTTTGTTCTTACGACCGAAAGGGCGCTGCCTGGTTTTTATAGAAACTGGCGATTAAGTTACTTTACGGTCCTGTCGAACTCGTGCTTGGGCCTCTGTCCTTAGTCCACGCATTCGATCCATTTTAAAATGATGGACCCAGCACGTCTTTTAACACGCCTTCTCCTTATCCTTAAACTCATGATAACTACAACACAACGCAATCTGAGAACATTTAATTTCATAGCAAGCGTTTCTCAAAAAATTTGGAGGACCAATGCTCGCATACCGTTTGCGTTGGTAACACTGTAAAATTCCTTTGTCTGCGCAGGCTAATAAGTGCAAACTTGTATCGTAGTCTTGTCACACGCTTATGCAGTATTATAGTAAAAGCTTGGCAGAATAATTTATAGTAACATTGGACGCCCGTCAGACAGGAACCAGCGCGCTATTCTTCGCGGCACAGGGCGGCTTCCTCGACATCGCGTGCCTGCTGCTCGACGCTGGATCTAACATCGACGCGCCCAGCCTGGTAAGTGACACACACACACACACACACGAATCATCATCATGTATTATGTGCATGCCCAACTCTACAGAGGAGCAAACTGTGTATGCCTACTCCACTCCTGGTCGCGTTGGCAGTTAGCGCTAAGAGTTCAGGCCTTTGCTATGTATTGAAAAAGGAGATTAAGTCGTGACCAACCATTCTCTCCCAGTACATATGCAACCGGGACTGACGTGCCAAAATTTTAGCGATATCCCATAATGGAGGGAGAGCTGTCTAAATCTGGGTGACCTTTGATTTTAGTACTTATTTTTGGGACATTAGAAGAATAAGGTCCCAATGCAGATAAAGTGAAAGCTAGCTAGCAAGTATTTTATAGAAGCAGTCTGGGCAAATGGCTCAAACTGATTACCTGGGCGCCTACCGCCTTTAGGGATTGCTTTAGCTATTGCTATAGCTTATGATTTCAATTTGTTATTTCTGACCGCCGAAAGGTTTTCAAATGCCTCGCGCTCCTTTTGCATTGGTAATAACAGTTTTAAAGAAAATAAGCACGAGGTATTTGAAAACCTTCAGCACTGAACTCTGTTTTTCGACGCTCCCAGACACTTGAACGCTTTCCAAATTCTTCATTGCGTACAGTGATGTTAGTGAAATGATCTACCTTTGTTTGTATCTCCGTGTGCATACAATCCGTCTATTTTCAAAGCCAGACTGAATAGGCACCTTCTGGGTAAGCTCGCCACATCGTAGATCCCATTTCTATTTTCGGTCTGGATAGATTTGAAGAAAAATCCCATAATCTTTGATTATGTACACGCCTCAATCTATTTACATATCAGAGCGTTTGAAAGCAGTAAAGAGCTTATCTACCATATGTAGTAGATATTTTTGTGAGCGCTTATGTGCAGTTAATACGGTATCTATGTAATATAGCGTGTATATAATCCCAGCCCACAAGACAATAAAAAAGGTATTTGAAATATGTTTCAATGCGTTATAGGACGGTGGAACCCCTTTATTCGTGGCGTGTCAGTGCGGCCACTTACCCGTCGTAGAAGAACTGCTGCGACGCGGCGCCGATGTCAACGCTTGTATGAAGGTACGTACAAAGTTGCCAGATATAATATAATTTAACCGTTAATCTCTATATTCACCGTTGCTTATTCTGAACTTTCTGCTCTTGAATTTCGCTTGGAAATTGATTCTTATTTGTTGCCCCTTATACTATTCGAAGTTTTAATTTTGTCCAAAAAAACAATATAATTCATTTCATTGTACATATTTAAGAAATGTCAAATAATAATATGTTTTTAATATAAACACTCTGGCTAATTTACAGTATTTTTATTTATTTATTTATGGTAAAGCGATCGGTGGACAGAGTACTAATTGCAACTGTCGGAAGTTATTATAATTATTTCATAAACTTGCACCCCAACTTTGCTGAACACGACATACATACTTTGTAATGCCTCACAATCATTCTTAGATCCATTTCTCGGTATATTTTTAAAACATCAAGCCAAGCCTTGAGCCTTGCTCAAGCAAGGCCATTTCTAGAAATTAAGTTGACCAAATTGATATGGACAATAGAGGTCCTAAGTTGGAATCGGAACCCTGTGGCACACCGGATCTGAGCGTAAACGGCACAGATTCATATACCAATGTGGCATGCTTTCCGAATTGAGATATTATGATCCATCTTCTCGAATGCCTTGGCAAAATCTGTGTTTTGTTTGGGGATTTTGTGTAATTCTTATCAATATGTCCTCAAGTCGTGTTCGCGGTGAGGTAGACACAGAGAACAGAGCACATTATCTGAACTAACAGATTACGCTTCTATTAATTTTAACTCTGGTATAGTCTTCGAGACCAATTCTGTTTCTTACTTCCACATTAACTGTACATCATCATTATCAGTCTATTACCTACTAATTGCTGGGGGACAGGGCTTCCCTATGGATGAGAGAGACTGGGGCTAGGCTCACGACGCGGGCCCAGTGCGGATTGGTGGGTGCTAACGACTGTTTCGATGTTTTGTAAATGTTGTATGATACGGTGAGGACAGGAGTAAGGAGCTCGATGGTGCACGCGATTAGCGCGTTCAGCTGCGATTGTTGAAGTTAAGAAACTTTCGCTGTGTCTCTCGAGCTTCTTCTTCGTGCTTCGGAAAGCACGTTAAGCCGTCGGTTCCTCAAGCATCTGCAGTCATTAGCACCCACTAATCAGCACTGTGCCCTCGTGGTAGGTACGGCCCAATCTCCCTATTCTATCAATAGGGAAGGTCTGTGTTCAAGCATTGGGGACATTAATAGGCTTATGATGACTATCTTTCAGACCGATTCTCTTTCTTACTTGCATATTACGATCGCGGACAGTTTGTTGTTTATGTGAAAGGATCCAGAGTTAACATCACTGGTAAAAGATCTCCCTGTTCATTAGTAAAGATGGGTGTTCCCCAGGGCTCGATTCTTGGTCCATTATTGTTTTTAATTTTTGTAACTGGCACCTTACTTTGTAAGGGAAAATCACGAGTTAGTATTGTTTGCAGATAATACTTCACTTTTATTTACAACTAAACGAAGCCAACCACTAATTGACAATGTGAACAATGCCATTTCTAAAGTGGTAATTTGGTTAAATGCTAATAATTTTCTTCTTGTCTACTTTTGATGTTTTGCAAGTAATATACGGTTCCGCGTTACCTTGTCAGGACAAGGCGAGTCCTTTATTCATCGCGGCGCAGAACGGCCACGACGACGTGTGTCGCGCGCTGCTAGCGGCCCACGCCCACGTGGACGCTGCGCGGGCCGACGGCGCCACCCCGCTGTGGATCGCGGCGCAGTGCGGACACACGCACGCGGCGCGCACGCTGCTGGCGGGGGGCGCGCGCGTGGACCACGTGCGGCAGGTGTGTGGTAGTGGGGCCCGTCACTATACTATACTATTCTATACTATACTAGCGGCCCACACCCCGCTGTGGATCGCGGCGCAGTGCGGACACACGCACGCGGCGCGCACGCTGCTGGCGGGTGGCGCGCGCGTGGACCACGTGCGGCAGGTGTGTGGTAGTGGGGCCCGTCACTATACTATACTATTCTATACTATACTAGCGGCCCACATTCCGCTGTGGAGCGCGGCGCAGTGCGGACACACGGATTTATTTACTTTTTCATGAAGTTTCTTATCCTTTTCAGGCTGCTTCATCAGAATTATAATGTCATCATTGTTCTGACGGCTAAGGAAGGATTCTTTATCAAGCTGCGTCGTCAGAATTATGAATATGATGCCATCATAATTTTGACGACGTAGCCTGAAAAGGATGCGAAACGTCATAAATAAATAAATCAGTGCATATATACTTCATAATTCTGACGACACAACCTGAACAGGATGCAAAACATTATAAATATATAAATCAGTACATCTATACCGTTGAAACTTGTTTTATTTAATGAGTGGTGTGCGTGAAAACCTAAGAAGATTTTCATATTTTCAGGACGGGGCGACGCCGTTGTTCAAAGCAGCGCACAAGGGACACGCGGGAGTCGTCGCAGAGTTGCTCAAATATAAACCCAACCTAGGATTGTTGCCGGTAAGGAGATAGCTTCACCATCATCATTGTTGAAATGGACCTAATGAATGGATTCATTTAGATTTTGTGTTATCTGTTTGTCTATATATCGTATTCGCGGTGAGTTAGGCAGAGAGAACAGATCACATTTCTGAACTATATTTTATTCCTTGTTCATTAAACATTGAAAAAAATAAAATAAAAAAGAATAACAAAAAAGTAACAAAAAAAGACAGTAAGAAAAATAAAAATCGATTTTCGAGTATTTATTTTGCCAATGCACCGGAAGTACCCGCCCGCCGCTATTTCCAGATCTTTTGTTTATCTGCGTAGGTTTTTTTATGATTATTTACTCGATTTTAAGGGTAACTTACGGTGTATAATTAATAACTGTGGTGTATCGTTTATAGAACGGTCAGACGGCGTTGCACGGCGCCGCGATGTTCGGCCACCTGGACTGCGTGCGGTTACTGGCCGCGCGGTCCGACCGCCGCGTGCTGAACGCCGCGGGCCACACGCCGCTGCAGGCCGCCGGCCGCGCGCGCCGCCCCAGCGTCGTACAATACCTGCGCTCACTATAGCCTCAGGTATAGTTATATAGCGCGGTCCGACCGCCGCGTGCTAAACGCCGCGGGCCACACGCCGCTGCAGGCCGCCGGCCGCGCGCGCCGCCCCAGCGTCGTACAATACCTGCGCTCACTATAGCCTCAGGTATAGTTATATAGCGCGGTCCGACCGCCGCGTGCTAAACGCCGCGGGCCACACGCCGCTGCAGGCCGCCGGCCGCGCGCGCCGCCCCAGCGTCGTACAATACCTGCGCTCACTATAGCCTCAGGTATAGTTATATAGCGCGGTCCGACCGCCGCGTGCTAAACGCCGCGGGCCACACGCCGCTGCAGGCCGCCGGCCGCGCGCGCCGCCCCAGCCGAGTACAATACCTGCGCTCACTATAGCCTCAGGTATAGATATATAGCGCGGTCCGACCGCCGCGTGCTGAACGCCGCGGGCCACACGCCGCTGCAGGCCGCCGGCCGCGCGCGCCGCCCCAGCGTCGTACAATACCTGCGCTCACTATAGCCTCAGGTATAGTTATATAGCGCGGTCCGACCGCCGCGTGCTAAACGCCGCGGGCCACACGCCGCTGCAGGCCGCCGGCCGCGCGCGCCGCCCCAGCGTCGTACAATACCTGCGCTCACTATAGCCTCAGGTATAGATATATAGCGCGGTCCGACCGCCGCGTGCTGAACGCCGCGGGCCACACGCCGCTGCAGGCCGCCGGCCGCGCGCGCCGCCCCAGCGTCGTACAATACCTGCGCTCACTATAGCCTCAGGTATAGTTATATAGCGCGGTCCGACCGCCGCGTGCTAAACGCCGCGGGCCACACGCCGCTGCAGGCCGCCGGCCGCGCGCGCCGCCCCAGCGTCGTACAATACCTGCGCTCACTATAGCCTCAGGTATAGTTATATAGCGCGGTCCGACCGCCGCGTGCTAAACGCCGCGGGCCACACGCCGCTGCAGGCCGCCGGCCGCGCGCGCCGCCCCAGCGTCGTACAATACCTGCGCTCACTATAGCCTCAGGTATAGTTATATAGCGCGGTCCGACCGCCGCGTGCTAAACGCCGCGGGCCACACGCATGAAATGGCTTGCTGAGAATAACTCGAAAAACAAAATAATGTCAACCTTAAATCCAATATGGATTCGAATACGGGCGGTTGAATGGGACCCACGTGAGAAAAAATATAGCCTCGTCGTTTGTGTACGGTATGGTAGGGTATACACTCAGCTGACGCTCTGGCGGAGCGCATGAGAGAGGTATTGGCGGACACGGGCGCTAAGGCTGGGCGGATCCTAATAGGATTATGGACCTCCGCGAGGGTCGAGGCACCGGCAGCCCGGCCTCTATAGTGCCACCGGTGCCTCGAAAGAGGGCATGTCAGGGCAATGTGCCAATGCCCGAATGACAGGAGCACCCGCTGCTACAGGTGCGGCGAGCCAGGGCACATTGCCCGACTCTGCTTCTCGCTGCCCTGTCTGTTCAGACCTAGGACATCCGGTGGATCATAGATAGATGGGGAGTTAAAAGTACTCCCCACGTAAAAGGAAGGCGGGGGTTGATGCCCAACCCTCCGCTCCGGCCCAGGGGCGAGAGGAAACCATGGACATCTAATAATGGATGTCCGTGGTAAGGTACTGCAGGGCAACCTTAACTAATATGTCTTTCTGATAACAGCATAATCAAAACTGTATGCAAAGGACTTGATAATCCCTTATTCAAATACTGGATTTCAGTGCACCAGAGTGAGAACCGAAAATGACGTAGGTAATATTATACCTGTTTGACTTTTACTGTCTTTTATGATTTTATTTTATTTTTTATTATTATTTTGTTTACACTTTTACTTTTTTTTTTAATTTTGTATATGACTTTTTATTGGGTTTTTTATGCCTGGAATAAACAATTATTATTATTATTATTATTAACCACTGCCGCGCAGCGCTGGACCTTCTGATCCAGACGCTCGCGGAGTGTAGGGTCGCACTGGCGGTCGTCGCCGAGGCTTGGTAGCCATTTATTGGGCGAGTGACAGGCCGCACTGCACCCTCCTCGCCAGAAGGCCGGGATTCGTGGCCGTGGAGTGGGGGTCCACGGTCACGATAGAAAGAAAGAAAGAAAGAAAGAAAAATCATTTATTGGCCTTAACACACAAGTATATAACAATAAGAAATTATTATTTTTTTTTTTTTTTTTTTTTTTTTTTATGCTAAATAGGCAATGCGTTTGACCACAATCTCACCTGATGGAAAGCGATGATGAGGCCTAGGATGGTACACGCCTGCCTAGAAGATGCCTGTTCACTCTGGCCTTGAAGATGTCCAGGTTATATTGGTCCGGGAAAACAGACCTCGGCAAGGAGTTCCACTCCCTAGCCGTTCGTATAATGAAGGCCGAAGCAAATCGCTTCGTGCGAATAGGAGGAACTTCGACAACATAAGGGTGGAAGCCCTCGCCGCGCCTGGTCGTCCGGTGGTGGAAAGGGGAAGGGGGGATCAAATTATGTAATACCTCCGCACACTCTCCGAAATGTAACCGATAAAACACCGAAAGGCAAGCTACACGTCTTCGGTGGTCGAGGCTCTGAAGATTAGCCTCAACGAGAGCGTCATTGCCTATGAGTCTCTTCGCACGGTGTTCCACCGAGTCCAGTGCATCCAGCTGATACCGAGCAGATCCGTCCCAAAGGTGACAACAGTACTCCAAGCAGGAGCGAACTTGGGCTCGGTAAAGGTTAAGGAGCTGCTCAGATGTAAAATATCGCCTGACCTTAGAAAGTATTCCAAGTTTTCTGGCAGCGGTTTTAGCAATGGACTCGATGTAGGGACCGAAATTGAGGCTGGATGAGATGTCCATACCCAAGAGCTCGAGATGGTCTTTAACCGGCACGGAGACATTTCGGAAAGTCGGAGTCAGATGGAATGGACTCCGTTTCGTCGAGAAGAGACAGGCCTGTGTTTTAGAGGGATTGAATCCAACCAAGTTGGCTTCACCCCAGAGGGAAACAGCTTCCAGGGTTGCATTCACTCCCTCCACCATCGCCTCCCTTAATGATCGGACATCTGCATCAGACTTCACATCAGGCAGATATCTCCCCGAAACTGTGCTGTCATCTGCATACCCAAAGATACCAGGAGTTAGGAGCAGATCATTGATGTGCAGCAAGAATAGAGTTGCGGAGAGGACAGATCCCTGGGGGACACCGGCATTAATACCAAGCAGATCCGACGATGTGCCATTAATGACCACTCGTATCGATCTGCCCCTCAGAAAATCTGCAATCCAGTTGCAAAGTCCGACAGCGATTCCATATGAAGGAAGCTTGCCAATGAGACTTGCATGCCAGACCCTGTCAAAAGCCTTAGAAATATCAAGAGAAACGGCGAGAGCTTCGCCGCGTTTCTCTATGGCTTCACTCCATAAGTGGGTAGCATACACAAGAAGATCCCCAGTAGATCGCCCACGGCGGAAACCGAATTGGCAGTCACTGAGGAGATCGTTATCTTCGAGGTAAGCGAGGAGACGGTTGTTCAATACACGCTCCATAATCTTACAGAGTATGGAGGTGATTGCAATAGGTCGATAGTTGGCAGGGTCGGCACGACTACCCTTTTTGGGCACTGGTTGGACATTGGCAAGCTTCCAGGTTTTCGGAACTTGGCCAATCTCAAGGGATAAGCGATACAGGCGAGTCAGAATAGGAGACAACTCAGGGGCACAATTCCGCAGGACAATAGCTGGAATGCCATCGGGCCCACTGGCTTTATTCACGTCTAGAGTGCTTAGCGTTTTTAGTACCTCTTTCTGATGGATGCGAACTTCCAACATGGCAGAAGAACACTGAGGAAGCTTAGGTGGGTTTACGCCAGCAGCATCTAGCTGTGAGTTATTCGCAAATATAGAGGCAAACAAGTCAGCCTTCTCTTTGGAGGTGTGAGCCAGCGATCCGTCAGGTTTAATTAAAGGCGGCAGCGACGACCGGCAAAAATTGGCTTCGACTGTTTTGGCTAGGGACCAGAAAGCCTTGCTTCCGGATGGAAAGGAGGCTAATTTGGCTCCTATACGGCCAATGTGATCGAAGCGGGCCTTGCGGAGAACACCTTTACAAGACTTGGCGGCACTGTTAAAGGCCTTCTTCAGACTTCGAACATTTGGTGATTTGCGGGCTCGAGCATCCGCCCAGGAGCGATACGCAAAATGCTTAAGCGCCTCTGCTTTAGCACAGTCCGCGTCAAACCAAGGGCGGGCGCTAAACCGGCGTGGTACGTCAGAATATGGAATAAAGTACTCCATAGCCTGACGCACCACGTCAGCAATGGCATCCGCGCAGCAAGTCGGGTCGTCCGAAGAAAAGCAGGTGCGACGCCAAGGATAAGATGCAAAGAAATGCCGCATCTCATCCCAGTCTGCTGAACCATATCGCCAAACACGCCTAGTTCCGATAGGTTCCGGGTCGCTTGGAGAGTAGACTGATACGGACTTCACCAGACAGTGGTCGGAACTCCCTAGAGGAGACGAAATTACCACCTGGTAACGGTCCGGGTCTGTTGACAGCAGAAGGTCCAGGCAGTTTGGTGTGTGGCTATCAATATCGGGTACACGTGTAGCGCCCTTCACAAGCTGGGAGAGACCTAGCGACATAGCAAATGTGTGCGCTAATCTCCCGGCATGGTCGGTTTTCTGGAACGGGAACAACCACTCATGGTGGTGTGCGTTAAAGTCCCCCAGAACGACTAGCTGCGCACTCGGGTATCTTTGCTGGGCTGTTTCAGCGGAGGCGCTGAGGTACTGGAAAAACCTGGTTGTCTCCATGTTCTCTGTGTGCGACCGATAAACACTGGCATAGAGTATTTGCTCTATACCTGTGTTCACCAGCACCCATAATGTAGAGAAACTGGGATCCTCAAGGTTGCGGAGACGTTGGCAGCAGATGTCATCACGAGCATACACGCAGGTGCCAGCGCGCGATTTAAAATTGTGCTCCAGGATGTAACCTGGGTAATGCAAGTAAGCTGCGTCAGTCGGGCATCTTATTTGAGTCTCCGTGAGGAACAGCAGATGTGGTTTATCGGTCTCAAGGTGGTGATGGACACTATCGATATTTGAGTGCAATCCTCGGACGTTAGCAAGGTGCACTTTTAGTGCGAGGGAGTGCATCCGCTGTTTCACCAGTTTCTTTCTTTTGACGTTCATATTTTTTTTTTTCATAGGTAGAGAGTGAACAGGCAGGAAGGGGACAGATGAGCGAGACTCTGCTAAGCTACTGCCAAGCGATGCAGTTATGACGCCACACTGACGGGTGACTGAGCTGGAGCGCGCGGGGACGCCCTAACCCCCCCAAAAGTGTCCATCGGGCCCTCGCATCCGGTCGCCAACCGGCACGATGGCGCACCTTGGGATTTTTCGCGAGTTGGCGGGGCAGCCTTTCGTAGGTGGCTTTCCTACTACTTGGGCCCCCTACTACCTGCGGTCGGCCAGCGGAGAACCGTGCTTAGGATCCCGCTACCCTCCGCGATCAGCCACCCAGCGCAGCAATCACGCAACACCGAAGCCGGCAAGCTGTACATCGCAACTGCTCGGACTCCCCCCCTAAAAACGGCAACACCAGGCATCGAGCCGAAACACGATGAAAGTCGTTTGGCGGCTCGGCTTTGCCTAGAGGGTGGTTACCAGCCACGGTCGAAACCTACCACCGGTGATGTGCCGAGCATTTGGCGCTACCCAGGGGACACGTGTGGGTATCTAGAGCTAAAGCCCACGGACGCGCTCGGCTTTATCCCCCAAAATAATATATAAGCACCGATAAAAATAAAAACAAACAGACAACAACAATATACAGAAAGAAGAAAGGCCAATTAGGACCCTACCTCAGCTTAATGCTGTTACAATGGGACGGGAATATTCCCACCGTAACAGCGCTGGTATTCTGGCAGGGCCTGTAAGAGATTGCTAGAGTATAAAAGCTAAAATTACAAAATGGTATTAAAATATATACATAAACTGAGTTAAATAAATTAATATAGTTTATTAAATTCGTAATGAATTAATATTTTAATATTAAGGCCGCAAGTGTTACCCACGCGCCCACACAGCGAGAGCCGAGCCCGGAGTGTAGGAACAGAACGCAACCCCAGCGGCCAGCCTGACAGTGACACTGACAAATTAGTGAAAAATAATATAGGCTGTTAAGGGACCCATATACGGAACGATTCGTCGTTGCGATCGATCTGAAGGAAATCGTCAACGATCGATCGTTCAGAAATGCCACTACATACACGAAACGTTTGATCGTAACGATCTGTCATTTACTTGTTTCAAACGGTAGGATAAAGACGTACTCAAACTATTCAATACTTGCCCTCTAAAATGGAAAACGAA
This sequence comes from Chilo suppressalis, assembly GCA_902850365.2. Taxonomy (NCBI): domain Eukaryota; kingdom Metazoa; phylum Arthropoda; class Insecta; order Lepidoptera; family Crambidae; genus Chilo; species Chilo suppressalis. Next base: position 2,031,885 of record OU963899.1, on the reverse strand, counting down.
CTCATGATTGCATGAACGATATTCATGATTGCATGAGATTTGGTTGCGATTTGCGATATCGTCTTCGATTAAGTAAATCGTTAACGATCTTGTCATACACTGTCGATCCATCGTTTCGATCGGTCTGAAACGACGGATCGTACAGATCAATCGTTCCGTATATGGGACCCTTGATATCTCCCCGAACTGCGGCCTCGCCGCATTCGAAGCATTCCTGGACAGGCTGGCGAACTGAGTTCGCGGTAACCCCCCCCCCCCCCCCCGTCTGCTTCTCGTACTGGGTGACTTCAACCCCCACTCGAGAGAGTGGGGTGACAAACGGGACGACTTAAGAGGAGAGACACTCCTAGAATGTGCTGCGGGACTGAACCTTCGGCTTCTAAACCAAGATTCAGTCAGCATCTGCGTGCGGTGGCAGGGAGAGTCGATCGTCGACCTGTCGTGGGTCAGTCCCGCTGCGTACCGCATGGTGTCGGGTTGGAGGGTCGCGGAGGAGTTGGCCTTTAGATTAAAACAAAAAGGGTAGATACGGTACGCTCATACTTGCATCAAACAAAAACTGATCCCACGGCGGCGCGAACGGGACGGCGAGATCCGCGTCACTGCATTACCGACCAATCACGCGACCAGTACTGGACATCATTACCGAATAAGATTCAAAACAAACAGCATTTTTTTTTGAAAAAATATATTTTATAGTACTTACGAATTAAAAGTGATGCCGTGGGTTTTATTTTTCGTTCTTGAGCAATGAGGGTTTTTTGGAATGACAGGCAGCAGGTGGCAGTACTGAGACGAAAGGTCTAATCATCCGTCAAATCGCATGTGATCTCATTGTCTATGAATCTGCTTTATGGAGTTGGCGTTAAAAACTTCATACAAAAGACCTCACGTAACAGTGGCGCCAACTGGTGACGTAAATTTTCATAAACACCCTCATTTGAGCACTTTTTAAAAACACACTTAGGCATTGTTTTATCATATAAACACAAAATATTATCAATATTTCTTTTTGGCGTTCACATGTACGTCGTTTGAATGTCAAGGTGTGACTAAAGCGATTAGGGTCGTGGACCACAATTCATGCGGATCACTTTTGTGAGGCTAGTGCCGGATCTACCCTTTTTGTTTTAATCTAAGAGTTGGCCACAATGTCCGACCACCGTCACATTGTAATCGATGTCGCCGCCGTCCTTTCCGTTCACCCCAGGAGGACAGCCGTCCGCGACACTGGTCCATCAAGCAGCTGGACCGAGACATGGCCCTTGCCGTCGCACACGTCGCGAACTGGGGGCCAATCGCCTAACCGGATTGCTTTGGAAAACGCTATCGCTTACGATTTAATTTTTGTTATTTCTAGCCACCTGAGGTTTTCAAATGCCTCGCGCTCTTTTTTTTTTCATTTACATTGTGAATAACAATATTAAAGAAAATGAGCGTATGGTATTTGAAAACCTTCGGCGGTCAGAAATAACAAAATGAAATCGTAAGCGATAGCGTTTTCCAAAGCAATCCCGTTAGGCGAATGACCCCCTGGGGGCCAATCGCCTAACTGGATTGCTTTGGAAAACGCTATCGCTTACGATTTCATTTTGTTATTTCTAGCCGCCTGAGGTTTTCAAATGCCTCGCGCTCTTTTTTTTTCTTTTGCATTGGTAATAACAATGTTAAAGAAAATGAGCGTGAGGTATTTGAAAACCTTCGGCGGTTAGAAATAACATAATGAAATCGTAAGCGATAGCGTTTTCCAAAGCAATCTGGTTAGGCGATTGGCCCACTGGTCGGAGGAGGAACGGATGCTGCCCGATCTCGAGACGCAAGCGCGAGCGGCCTAGCTCAGGGAAACAATGACGTCGATCAGCGACGTCTCTTTGCCCTGAGTCAGGCTGTTTGGTATAGCTAAATTAAACCACGCTTCTCACCAAAATCACTGTATTTATTGAATGAGATGATAATAGTTAAGATACACAAGTCTTTGTTTACTAATATAACGTTAATCTTATTTAAATGAATATTAATGTGGAAGAACACTTGACGCGGTTTACAGACACAGCCGGAAGAGAGCGAGAGAGGTGATACAAAAATGAGACAAAAGATTTAGTATGTCAAATACTAAACATTCTCGCGCCTTATTTTAAAGTAAAGACTGTGTATAAAGTAAGTTTATACAATCATAAAAATGTTAAGAATAAAGATTAATTACTAACAAGGCATTGTAGTTTTATATTTTATATATATGCTGTTATGTAGCAAAATCAATACCTCAACTTGTAATACAGTTAAGTTTTCAATCGACAAAGTTTAGATAGTTTACATATTTTATTACTTAAATATATTTCCGCCCCGGCGGAGCTCTGCATTCCACCAGGAATGAGGAAATCGCGCGGCTTAGGATCGCAGTAATAGCCGCGCGACGCCAGTACCTCAGGGCCCGCAGAAGAAGGCAAGCCTCAGTCGAGGAAGTCCTGAGTGCCAGAAGGGCATACGGAGCCGCTGCCAAGGCGATCAGCATCGCCATCGCTGACGCCAAGGCACCCCGCCTTGGCGTCAGCGATGGCCTGGAACGAACTCCTGGAGGGACTGGAAAGAAATCCATGGGGGCACCCGTACAAAATGGTACTGGGCAAGCTCCGACCGTGGGTCCCTCCTGTGACGGAAACCCTGGACCCCGATTTCGCGGGAAGAGTGGTGGATACGCTCTTCCCGAGGGTCCAGGACAGTCCCTCCGAAGCGCCGCCGCTCGCTCCGTGGTCGGACGACCTAGGGGTCGGCCCACAACACCGCACCGGGCCCAGATGGGGTCCCGGGTAAGGTTTTGGCGCTGGCGCTAAGGGCCTTAGGGAACAAAGTAGGGCAGCTCTTTACAAACTGCCTCAGAGAGGGTGTGTTCCCCATCGACTGAAAGTCGTCCAGGCTGGTGCTGCTGAGGGAGGAGGGAAGGAGCGAAGACGTTCCGTCATCGTTCCGTCTGATCTGCTTGCTGAACGAGGCGGGGAAACTTTTCGAACGGGTTATCTCCGCCCGTATCAGCGAGCACCTGTCGCTCGTGGGTCCCGACTTGTCAGACTGCCAATTTGGATTCCGGCAGGGGCGATCGACGCTGGACGCTATCCAACGCGTCCAGTCGCTGTCAGAATCTGTAGGAAGGCCAAAGGGGAAGATCTTCCTCCGAGCTGGGTGATGTCAGCTCGGGGGCCGCGGCCCGACTGATGTTGGTCGGGCATCGTATATATGAAGAGTTAGCCTCCGAATTTCATTTGCGCGATGTAGGCTTCCATACTAATATTGATCGCAGTGCAGGTAACGCCATCTCTTGAGGATGGTGAGTAATGATTTCCTACATCCGTTGTATATTTGTGGGGCATATAGATGTCGCCGCCACAGAGTCCGCAGTTCGATCGAGGGAGGTGACTCTTGCGGTGTCCCTGGACATCGTCAACGCCTTTGGCACCCTCCCCTGGCAGGCCATCAGGGAAGCACTCGAATACCACGAGTTGCCCCCCTACCTGCGGGACGTGGTTGGGGACTACTTGCGCGACAGGACAATCCGAGTGGTGGGAAGGAACGGAACGGAAACGACGAGGGGGGTAGAGTGCGGCGTTCCACAGGGTTCAGTTTTGGGACCCCTTTTATGGAACCTCGCATACGACGCAGTGAGTGTCGTCTGTTATATATCTGTTATACTCTCGTCGCGACGACGGGGGCTGACTTCGGGCAAACGCTTAGGCTTTGCCGAGATGGGGGTGGCATGTGTCGTGAGGGCAATCCGCCGGCTGGGTCTAGAAATAGCGCCTCACAAAACTGAGGCGCTATGGTTCCACGGCCTTCCGAGGCGACGGGAACCACCCAGCTGCCGGATACGGGTAGGTGACGCAGAGGTTCAGGTGGGGCCAAATATCAAGTACCTTGGTCTCACCTTGGATAGCAGGTGGAGCTTCGAAGAGCATATCGTGCGGTCGGTCCCCCGAGTCCAAAGGGTAGTCTGTCAAACTTTCACTGGACACGGAGCATTCGCACAATACCTGCATAGATTCAAACTAAAAGACTCACTAGACTGCACATGCGCTGCAGGAACTGAAGAAACCATACTCCACCTGTTAACAGAATGCAAAAATCATACATTAGATAGATTAAATTTGGAAATTGAAATTAAAACAAAAATAACAAAAAATTATATAAAAGAAATCGTGTTAAATTCTAAAATAAGACTAAAATTTTTATCTTTTACAGTAAAATAGGGAAGATGCAATATTTTTATTTTTGTTTTCATTTTAAAGAATTCCATGTAGAATAAACCACAGATATATTAAAAAATTAAAACATTGTGATTAATCGGAAAAAACCGGTTTTAAATTGACAATTTAAATTTTCGCGCGAAAACGAACCTATGGTTGCGTTGACGTCACTCCTGTCTGTCACTGGTCGTAATTGTTCGTTGCTGGCTTTACATTTTCATACTTTTGCATATTTTTTCGACTTTCGAAATATTTTTTTGAAAAATTTAAAATGGACTATCCATCAACATCATGTGATCATAATAATACCACTAATATTCTGAAAAAAAGCCGTGTTGACTCATGTTTTGTGCCAATCTACTTCAACAAAGTTCCCAAATAAATTGTTTTTGACTGGAACTTCTGACCCAAAACTGAAAAAAAAGTGGTTTCAAGCTGCGAAGAGAAATGACAATTATTCTCCAAGGACCATTATTCGGTGCTGAGAAGATCACTTTGACGTAAGTCGGCGAATATACTTGTTAAATGCTTAATGAATCTGCTTGTACGTAAAAACGCATTAGTACTTACAAAACCTGTCTATAACATATTTTTAATTTTACAGTTGGAGAATGACGTCGAAAATTAGATAAAGTTTAAAATGTGTGGCACAATCTTCACATTGGCAGGACTGAACCAAGCTTTGCGTTTCATTTAAAATAACTGTAACACGATAACCTTCTTTACGTACTTTATGCTCCGGAGAACTCAACCTTTTACTGTACATAATTTTCCATGTCTTTTAATTTGGACATAGCCGATTGCATTATCGCCGTAAGATTTGTAGAAGCCGCTGAATAAAATACGAAGTTTAACAACTACGATTTTTACATACCGTAGTAATTTAGTCCCTTTCATTTCTACTCTTAAAACCCTGCACTTTGGACAAAAAAAGTTATAACCTGTCAACACTAACTCTTGGTAAATTCCTGGAGTCTGCTTTGATAAACTTCCATTTTTATTAAATGTAAAAAAACGCAATAAATATTCCCATAAAATAATAATTACTTTAACAACCATAACCTCAAAGAAGTTGTCATAACAGGAGTGACGTCACTAAACGCTGATTGGTGTTTTAAAATACGTTCCGTTTCAAGTATTATTAATTAGTAATAATTGTTAAAAAACAACATTATGTAAAATAAAAACGTTGCAGTGGCATTTCTTTTATATTTTTTTAACATTTTAATCATAAAATTATATATGCATCTTCCCTATTAGTAAAAATTGCAAAGGAACGAAACAAAACGTAAAAACTCTATCAGTAAAATTAAGTAATAAAACAAAATTAATATAGCAAAGTAAAACAAAACCAGATATAAAAAGATTCGGACAAAACTCTGAAGAAATTAGAAAAGAAAAAAAAAAAAGTGTAGTGGGTGCCTTACACCGCCTGCTGCCCAACCTCGGCAGACCGAGGGACGGCGTTCGCCGCCTGTACGCGGGCGTCGTACGGTCCGTGGCCCTTTTTTTTTTTTGATACGCTGGGGAAATGCATTAAATTGCATACCACATGGTGGTTATGTGGGGCTCTCCTCCCCAGAAGGGGGAGGCCTACCCACTAAAACCCCAGCGATGGCCGCCATCAGGCATTGTACGGGGCCTCAGGATCGAGTATCGCATCTGAGGACCCGCAGCCTTCGTTCCCCTGCTTTCTCCAGGGGAGTTCTTCTCGGGGGAGTGTTCGCAACCTCCCCCATCCACCCTCGTACGACGACACCCCCCGGCCATGCGGGGGTGTCGTCCCTCCCAGGTCACTTCCATGAGCTCTGTCGTGCTCACCAGCGACCTCGGTCCGTGGCCTAGAGCTCCTCCCGCTGCAGAGCTCTTCGGAGCATGCAGCGGACAATGGCTATACGGATCGTGCGGGGTTACCGCACGATCTCGTACGAGGCGGCGACGGTTCTGGGGCGCTCCCCCCCTTATAATTAAAATGGTATGATATTTATGATTTTATTTATTTTTTAAGCATTTAACTGCTAAAAGTTTAAATCTAAAGAAAAGTTTACTAGAAAAAAAATCCACGCGGACCAGGCAGCGGACGGGACTGGAACCCGCATCCTTCGCTATCCGGGCGAATGCACTGACCATTATGCTACCACGGCCCTATTAGCCGCGTCGAAGTATTCATTGGACATTGTGGGTTACCTACAATGCGAAGAGATGGCGCTGCTTTGCAGCTTATTAAGGCTAGGAAAATTTCGACGCGGCTAATAGGGCCGTGGTAGCATAATGGTATGATATTATTTATTAATTGATATCCTCCTCCTCCTTTTACATTCCATTGGACATTACTGTTTTATTATTATTTCTTCTCGCTTTCCTGCAATTTGTGGGAGTGTTAGTTACTCCTTAATATCAACGATAATTATCCAGTGCAACCTGGCTTGCCTGCATGTGTAACTTAAATAAATAAATAAATGGCGGACTTAAGAACATGGCAGACTAAGTTTTTTATGTTGTCCTTGGTATTAAATGAAAAGATTTTTTTTCGAGTTATTCTCATAAAAACGTCACCTTTCACGTCAAAAGATGGCGGCCTTACTTTTTTAATCTTTCCTACATTATGGGTATCAAATGAAAAGACTAGTTGGGAATATGGGATTTTTTAATCTTCAATTATGTCCATATAAATAAATGGTAAAAAACTTTTTAAAAACAAGCTTTTATTTATATGCAAAAAAATATCCCTTAAAACTTTAACTCATTACACAATTTATATAATGTAAAAGCTTGTCGCCAGATTTAAGTAGGTACTGGTAGTTATAAAATGGAAAAATTAAAAATAAAATCAATCCGATAAAATTTTTATTACCCACACAGGTAAATTTCGCGACAAGCTTTTTTATATTATATAAATTGTGTAATGAGTAAAAATTTTAAACACAAATTTTATTTTATTCTTTTTAGCGCATTTAAATAAAAACTTGTTTTTAAAAAGTATTTTTTACTTTTAATTTTTATAATTATGATAAAGATGACCTAATTTTGTAATTGACACTGTAACAATAAAATATTTTGTAAATATGTATTGTTACAAGATTTGACGCTGTGAAGTTTTTCTGTCGCCCGTTTTTCTACAAAGCTAGAAATCCTTAACGGGTGGGAGGGAAAAAATATGGGCGTTTCAAAAGAATTGTATCAAACTTCCTATTTGAATAAAGATCTTTTGAATTGTGTATTTCGCCTTTAATGATACACATGGTAACAAGTTATAAAGATCAATTTAATTATTATTACAGGTCTTCACAAACGAGTCGTCATCAACAAAATATTTGTACTGAACATTGGCTTACAAATGTACAATTTACTCACCGCTGCATCTCTACTACGAATTCACCGCGCGTCTGTCGTGCGGTTGCCGTGCGTTTGCCGTATATTAAAAGTTGCCGCATTTTTACCGCAAAAGATGATTGAACATACAGAAAATCGAAATCGTCCATTTTTACCCAGTTTGTCCACTTATGTCCTTTACCTTGTGTAAAACATTTGTAGTTTTAACGAAGATGCTCAAACTTGGATACGTGGATAATATACTATTAAAAACTAATTTTGATAAATAAATGCATAATACTTGTACATAATTAAATTCGATGTTTAGGTAGTATAATTATTTTTGTTTAATAACAATTACTTTGAGGACTTAAAATCTCTCGTTATAACTTTATCAAGTTACTAAAATGAAAAGGCAATATTTGTATTTCTTACCTGCCACATACAAGATCTGAAAATGTTAGGTGTATTCCGAAATATACATCAGTATACTGGCCAGTGGTAATGACGTCACGAATCGGACGCCATATTGTACTGGTATGCTAACATATTTTTACCGGGAAAACGAATATGACGTATGACCGAGCGTGCGTGAGATGCATTCGAATTTTATTTCTTTTTATTTGAAGAACAATAACGGCATCCGAACAAAAAGAATTCCTTTTAATTGATGAGATGAATAAAAAATGATTTTCATTCGCATTATTTTTAATATTTCGTCGATTTATGACGTCAGTGCACTGGCCAGTATATTTGGGAACAATTCACCGGTATAGCGTCGATTCATGACGTCATTAGCACTGGCCAGTATACTGGTATATATTACGGAATGCACCCGTTATCTCAGCAATGAGGGCTACTGTTTTCTGTCTCACCAGATGGCGCCACTGTTGAGTAAAGTCCCGAATTGTAACTTTTGAAGTTTTTCAAAGTTTACGTTTAAATCATATTTAATTAAAGAGAACTGTTTCCTAAACATAGTCGGTCGTGCCACAGAGATGTGCAGTTAAGTTTTTGTGTTCAGAAGAAAAGGAAGAATAAAATTTTTCTTAACTCCGCTTTTAAATAACTGATATTAATTGCCACGTAACTCATGTTTGCCATAAATAAGCTGAGTTAGAGGAGCTCTATGGCGCTGGTGGTTAGCGCGTTCGGCTGCGATCGTTGTAGTTAAGCAACTTTCGCAGTGGTCGGTCATTGGATGGGTGACCAAAAATTTCTATCACGAGTTCCTCCGTGCTTCGGAAGGCACGTTAAGCCGTTGGTCCCGGCTGCATCTGCAGTCGTTAGCACCCGCCAATCCGCACTGGGCCAGCGTGGTGAGGTCATGGCCCAATCTCCCTATTCCATCCATAGGGAAGGCCTGTGCCCCAGCAGTAGGGACATTAAGAGGCTGATGATGATGATGATGAAGCTGAGTTATTGCCAAATATTCACAACATTATTTAAATTAGAAATAAACCCGCGTAGTCAACCCACAAGCAATAACATTTGACATTTCGGAGACTTCACGCTACACTAACGCCTCTAGCGGCGGATCCATACGCGATAGCCCTCATTGCATTGTTACTTGAAATGATGCATTATTTATTTTTATTGTAAAAAAAAAGTCAATTTATTGGTTATTTTTAAGACACAATATACAATCATAGCGACACAATCACATAATTAAACGCATAATCTATCTATAAGCTCAATAACATACTATTTTGTATATCTACCCTATATAGTAACATACATAATAATATGTATGCCATATCACACAGCTTTACCCGGATCGCCTTATGCATAAATACCTCACCTATAACGTTGTAAGAATGTAGTATTTATATATATATCTATGTGTATTATTGAAACTATTTAATATAGTTGTACTATTTGTAATATTTTACACATAAAAAGTGGAACTGATTTTTTTCGCTCTGTACTGAGATCCAAGGCCTAGTTTTGACAGCTCACTAATTGTAGAAATCCCAAAAATTCTTTAAAAGGTTCAAGGATTATAAATATAAACCACCGTTCAAATTCAAATTAAATAATTATTTTCTAAGGCTTATATAATCAAGTATAAATCTCAACATCGCCAGTCAGACATCACACTAAGCAAACTGATGGCGCCATCTAGTGACAGTTGACAACAACACTTTCACCTTATCTTTCAATTTGTAACAATATGCATATGGGAATTTATCGGCGTAAACAGTAATGGTATCGTCATCGTCAAATTTTGTATGGAAAAAGCTAGTTTGTACTTACGTCCAATAGGGGCGCTGCATAGTTTTCATAAAAAAATTGACGATGTGATACAACTACGGAACTGTCAAAATTTGTGCTTGGGCTTCTGGAAGTAGACATAGATGGAATGAAGTGAAAGAACCATTTATTATTTTTCACAAATAATACGATTTATTAAAGCTTGAAACCACCTGTAAAATGAAAGCTTGATTGAATATCCTGGCAGCTTTTGTATCTACCGTCAATTAAAGATATAAACACCGAATATTTTCATTTTAATGATCACGTGTAGGTATATTATACATGTTTTAGTTTAGTAATATAATTTATTTACGGAATTGTTTTAAGCGAGTTTTCGATATTTCGGCACTGTTGTTACGCGTCATGATCACGGAGTAACTGACGGTACATGAATGGCAACAATCCCGTAAATAACTTTTATTACTAGAATGTTAGTAGTGACCATGATGCTAGCACTTCACTCTCGCCGAGATTAGACGAGGGAGCGCGAGCACCAGAGTGTAGTGGGGGCCCTCGCGTCACATCGCCGCGCATCGCCTCGGCTCGTCTCGTCTGTACTCCGACTCAGTGTTTCCACAATGAGGGGAAATTCCCCTTTTAAGGGGAAATTAGGGTCCAGAGGGGAAGAAAAAGGGGAAAGACATGAAAAGAAATTGCAGGAAATTATGGGTAAAGCATAGCCTAAAATAATGCGGCACGGAACAAATTTTTTATGGACTATAACGTGGACTAGAGTGTTGCCGTATAAAAGAAACTGTGGCAACACGTGCAGATTTTATATATTTTATTTATCTGTTATAGAATAAGATAGTATAAGACCTTTTTTTAGTTACTACACTAGTGCCAAATCTAAAAACTACAGCAGAATAATTTTTGAGGGGAAAAATGTCCTAAGAAGGGGAAATCTGAATTGAGGCATGGGGAAAGGAAATCTTTAAAGTGGAAACACTGCTCCGACTGTAGTCGGTTTTTGAGCGCGAGGTACGAAGAGAGACGAGGCGAGGCGCGGCGTCCACATTCTCGCGTTTATTCAATCGGTATGAATTTTTAGTGAAATTAAGTAACATTCTTTGGCAGTTTTTTTAGAAAAAACGAATAAAAAACTCGCAAAGTAATCGTGTTTTCACCAGAAAAATAAAATTGTAACTCATATCTTGTTCTGTTACGGTATATAGATGTTATCCACAATCGCCTTCTTCGCCAAGGCTTTTTGGTTTTATACGCAAAGACGCATAAAGTTGCCCCACTTGCCACTTCGAGCACGCTCATTATACTGGCGACATAGAGAGAATTGAACAGAGGCGAGAGTGAAGATGGATACTTTCTTGTGTCACCTCGTGTTGACTCGCCTCGCGTAAATTCGCGCAACCTCGCCTCGCCTAACTTCGACGAGAGTGAAGAACTAGCATGAAAGTTTAAAACAATATTTTGTTTTTTTTTAAATAAATGTTTTAATTACATAATTGGTGCTCCTAGTATAATTTGTTATGTAAGCAACGCGTTTTACTAACTTTAAAGTTTTCTCTTTACTAAGACATTTTAATAATTTATGATGCGTTGAAAATAATTGGTATTTTTCTCATTTAATGAATCTCTTTTTGACTGTATTAAACAACTGAATATTTAAACTACTTTTTTTTGTTTTTTTTTAATTAGTAAATAAATCAATAGAGCTACAAAATTGGTCATTAAATATTTTGCTATTGTCTCAATGTCAGTTTTAAAACCTGTTTTTGAAAATAGTAATTCAGTACCTAGTACAGTTGTTGGATTTTTATAAAGTTAATATGTCACTAATTACCTATATTTGTTTCAAGCTAATTTAAGTAATACGACCAAACAATATCCTGCAATTTTAAGAAATACTTTCAACCATTTGTTAAACATTTGAATAATTTATAAATTGATAAAATTGGTTTCTCCACGGGATTGTAGTCTGTTTTTTATTAAGGATATATTTGTTTCTTAGGTTTTCACGCACATCACTCATTAAATATAACTACTTTTTACGGGTTCATGTACTAAATTTATTTATTTATTGACGTTTCGCAGCCTTTCCCGGTCATAATATAAATTAGTCAATACTAGCAAACCAGTAAACCAAATGTTCACCAATTAAAAAAAAAATGTATTTAATTAATTGAGAACTTCGGAGATTTTGTGTGGTTTCGTTTGAAATAGAACTCACGTGATTTCTCGAAAACCGGAAGTGCTACGTTACTCAAATCCGGTTTGTAGTCTTATCAGACTATTCTTAACTTATAACTTAAACATTCTCTTTATCTATCTCTCACGGTTTGGCCGCTGAAATAGCACCACAGACAGACGAACGGACGGACGGGCGGACTTGTCTAATAGATAAGAGATAATAATTTATAATTATTCTGACGATGCAGACCTGGCAAGGCTGCGAAACGTCAAAAAATAAATATTAGTACATTAACCCGTAAAAACTAGTTTTATTTAAGGGCAATTAAGTCAGTTATTACGGGAATTTTGACTTTACTTTCATTCTAAGTTGGCGAATTGTGGTTTAGTAAAATTATGACTAAACTAATATTAAGACGATTTATTTGTTTTTTATTAAATGTGTTTGAAACAAACCATTCATTTTAGTCGATAGGTTTATCACATGGTACCACATGAACTGTTGTAATACATTGTAATATTAGCTTTTAGCTGTAAACATAAATGAATCTGTTTTTTTTTTTAAGTTAGAAGGGTATTTTTAATAACACTGTTAATCTGTTACATATTAAGTATTTCTAATATATAAAATTAACGTGTCGCGGTGTTTGTGGTTAAACTCCTCCTAAACGGCTTTCCCGATTCTCATGAAATTTTGTGTGCATATTGGGTAGGTCGGAGAATCGGACATCTATTTTTCATCCCCCTAAATGTCAAGGGTAATCCACCACTAATTTTTTTTTCAATTTTAGATTTTTTTTTATTTTTTTATGATACATCATAAAAAAATACATACATCCCTAAATTTTCAACTTTCTACCACCAACCCCTATTTTTTTATGGCGGTACGAAGTTCGCTGGCTAGTATTTATATAAGCGCTCAACTGTTTGTAAGTTGTGACGTTTCAAAATAAAGTTCATGATAAATATGGGAGTTATCAACATTTTTGAAGTGAAAATTGTAATCTCATTATGATGATATAACCATACTGATATATGTATTAAATTATGTATACTCACACTTAAGCAATAAACTTAAAACAGCCTCGCAATCATAGTTGTGTCTATTACATACCTGTTTTGTTTATTTATAATTCAAGTATCAATTATATAAATCGATAGAACTGTAAACATTAATGATATTACTTCACGCGGTTGTTCCTGGCTTAGAAACACTATTACTGTATGTAACCATACTCATTTAAAATTGATATTACTTCACGCAAGTAAATTACTAATTAATTACTCTCACAGATTGACCAGAAACTTGTCTATTTATAAACCTAAGAGTATAGGAATAATACGAAAATCTGTGTGTTCGTTAAGTTTTTATTTATGTTACAAAAATAAAGTTGTTTTAATTATAAAACTTTTATTGTTATTCTCCAACAGGATACACCTTAAAATTACATTAAAATAAGTATACATCATACATTTTTATATATATTTCTGTTCATAATGTCAATCTGAATTTCCATTAGTTTCAAAAACTGTCGTTGATGAAAAAATACATTTTAAACTTAAACATCAACTTTATATAATAGTATTCTTATAAGTATAATATCACTTACGGCTTTAAAACTATTAACCACAAAACGAGAGGAGGGGGGGGGGGCTGATTTATTGTATTTTCATTTGTATTTTGTTATTTTGATGTTTAAATCATTAGGGGTATGATTTTGTATCATCAAATCATTCTCAATCATTCATTACTTACAGGTAAAACACATATAAAATGTAAATCATGGAAATATTTATGATATAAGTCCGGTAAGTTGGTTATTATTACAAACAAGTAGACAAATGTAATGATAACCATAGTCCAGTACCCTTAGCACGAACCAATATCGAATTCGTTTCGTTTGCGAGTACGAAATGTCATTGTCAAATGTGTACTGATTTTTACTTCTCGTTACATACTTTGTGCCGCTGCTGTTCAAGTTTCGATACAAAATTTGACATTGACATTTCGGTTTGCAAACTACTCGAATTCGATAATGGTTCGTGCTAGGGTACAGTATGCCTACCTAATTTACAGTAATGAAGCAAACTTTTTTCAAAAAGAAAATGGCGGGCATTTCTAAATGGCGCCACGTGTGAATGAAAATTAGAACTACATCTTCCGTCTCTTTTTCTTTTTAGTATTAAAGTGAGACTAAGCTATAGATTAAAAGCGCTTTTAACGTTTAACAAAATACCGTAAAGGTGGCGCACGGCGCCATGTATGGGGAGCGTGCGGTAAAATGTTTTACCGCACGCTCCGTTGTATGGCCCGTAAATTTTAAGTCTCGAATAATGTGTACAACCTCCCGTAAATGCATTTTTAAAGCAAATGGGTTGAAAAAAAAACTCCTCAATCAAGATTCATCTATTACTGCATCCTGTTTTATACTAGATGCGTAAGAATGACCTGATTTGCAGCAGCTGATAACTTCAGTCTATTGAACAGTCTAACTTATAACTAGTCATAGAGAAACATTAACATATAACATTCCAAAATAATGCCTAATATAATAAACATTACATAAAAGTTCTACATACCAGCAGCATTCATACATTTCCATTTTTTTTAAATATATTTCTTCTCTGTGTACAAATAACTGATCTCTTGAATGGCTGGACTGATTATGATAAAATTGTGTGTACGCTTGAGTTATGCAACCATCTGAAGCGGTTCACATTATACTAGTTGGTGGCACTAGTCAGGTATGACATTATTCTTCTTATTATAATTATGCTATTAGTAAGGCCGGTCCGCTAGTTGTCTCTAGATTTAACCCGTACAAAAATGTTGAAACGTCAAGTCAATTTGTTGCAAGTGGACGACCTAAAGTGCACACAAATCTGTTAAAACTAGATTTAAAAAAAATACATCATGGGTTACATCTAGATTTTGAGGTTGAGATTTAGCAAATATGCTACAGGGACTTTAGGCCTTAGTACGTAAACTATTCCATATTATTATAGCATTGGTGTCGATTCTGGCACGATTATTTAAACCTAAACTTAGATTTGACAACAGTCTGTCTTTGTCTTTCTGTATACGGAATGAAAAGGAGAGACTGATTTTAAATTTAGTTTTAAGTTTAGAGAATCATGCCGGAATCGACACCATTATCAACTTCAAGCAAGGTTATTTATTTGTATGGCACTGTTGTAACGCTTGTGAGGCAGCATTAGACAGTTCTGCAGCAGAAGGCCTCTGTTGATATTGTTCCTGCGAGCACCACCAGAATATCGACAGTACTGCGCCATATTCTTCTGTAGATATGTTAGCCGGTATTGCTGGTCGGGTGCCTAAAAATTTAAATTTATTAATTCATAACCAATTCCAACACTCACACTAATTAGCCTAGCCCCAAAGTAAACACTGTAAGGCTTGTGCTATGGGATACTAGGGTAATAGATAGAATACATATATACGTATCTAATATATAAAATTCTGATTCTAGAGTTTGTGGTTAAACTCCTCTGAAACGGCTTTGCCGATTCTCATGAAATGTTGTGTACATATTGGGTAGGTCTGAGAATCAGACAACATCTATTTTTCATCCCCCTAAATGTTAAGGGTAATCCACCCCTAACTTTTTTTTTAAATTTTAGATAATTTTTTTATGATACATCATACAAAAATACATACATCCCTAAATTTTCAACATTCTACCACCAACCCCTATTTTTTTATGGCGGTACGAAGTTCGCTGGGTCAGCGAGTATTTATATAGAAATACATATTAAACATCCATGACTCATAATCATGAAATGCTCGTGTTCATCACACAAACATCTGCCGACCGAGATTCGAACCCGGGACCTCTCGAGTTGGCGACACCATGAAACCTGGCGTACAAACCACTCGGTCATAAAGGTCGTCAATTTCTTCTATAAAAGTTATTACAGGGTTAACGTAGCATGGAATAGTTATGCAGTGTTTTGTATTTTAATGGACGGAAAACACTGTGCAACCAAACAGTAAATAAAGTTCAGATATTCAAAATAAAAAAGATTGTTTTTATTTTTTTTAACCATTTAACTGCTAGATGTTTAAATCTAAAGAAAAGTTTTACTAGAAAAAAATCCACGCGGACCAGGCAGCGGACGGCACTCGAACCCGCACCCTTTGCAATCCGGGCGAATGCACTGACCAATTATGCTACCACAGCCCTGATGGCCGCGTCGAAATTTTCCTAGCCTTAAGCTGCAAGGCAGCGCCATCTCTTCGCATTGTAGGTAACCCACAATGTCAAATGAATACTTTTTTAAATATTAAACATTTGAAAGAAGAAATAGCAATTATAGTTATGTTTTAATTTTTTTTAAGCATTTAACTGCAAGATGTTTAAATCTAAAGAAAAGTTTTACTAGAAAATTATAACTATTATTGCTTGTTTGATCAGCCCCCTTATTGTACAACACAAATTCCTATCACAATACTTTTTTACCTGAATTCCAAAACAAGGACTAAGTTAGTCTTGGTTTAAACCTAATGTTGTCTCTGGTGTCAATTCTGGCATGATTCTCTAAACCTAAACTTAAATTTCAGAACAGTGCATCCTGGTCATTCTCTATACAGAATGGGAAGGAGAGACTGATTTTAAATTTAGTTTTAAGTTAAGAGAATCATGTCAGAATCGACACCATTGTCTTCTTTATAGCAAACTAAGTTTTAGTTTAGGTTTCGTAAAGGCAGATTAAGTCTAAAATAGTTTTCATAAACCAATTTAAAATTCTGTTCACTAATAGTTTACAAGCATGAAGGATGGAAATCTGCGTTACTCGAGAAAGGGCGCTGCCATGCCATTATCAGAATACAGTACTAAAATAGTTAATATTTTGACGGAAAAGAGATTAAAAAGATCATAATACCATATCTCTCAGAGAAGAAGTCTTCCTCACTAGCAGCGGACTCATCGAGCATTTCCATGCTCTCGTCTAAACTGTCATCGATCTGTGTGTGTGGTGGCATTAGAGCCATCATCTCCCACAGAGTGAGCCCCAGCGACCACACATCTGTCTTGTTTGATATGGTGCCTCCATGGATTACTTCTGGAGCACTCCAAGCTTCTGTACCTGGTCAATGGTAAATTAAACATATTCAGAAAGTGTTTAGAAGAAAATGGTTATCATCATCATCATCAGCCTATTAATGTCCCCACTGCTGGGGCACAGGCCTTCCCTATGGATGGAATAGGGAGATTGGGCCATGACCCACCACACGGGCCCAGTGCGGATTGGAAGGTGCTAACGACTGCAGATGCAGCCGGGACCAACGGCTTAACGTGCCTTCCGAAGCTCGGAGGAGCTCGAGATAGTAATTTTTGGTCACCCATCCAATGACCAACCACTGCGAAAGTTGCTGTAGTTCAACGATCGCAGCCGAAAGCGCTAACCACTTGCGCCATCGAGCTCCTCAAATGCTTATCACATGTAATTTAATCAATATCAAAAGTTAAGATTGAAAAAGTTTGAAAGGTGACATGCAACTTTCTTTGGTGTATCAAATTGTTCAGTAGTCAAAGTGCAAATGGATTTTAATCACACTTATCACCAGGTAGGTTAGGCAATTCACTGCAACATGTATAAAACTACACTGGACAGCAAATAAACAGGGCCACTAGCTACCTTAGATGTCCAAATTGATTTTCTCAAAAAGTATAAAACTGACAACTCTTATCCCAAGGTAACCTTATATGAGGGCAGTTCTAATTATCTACAAAAAGATTTTTTTGATAAAAGTATAACTCACATTCCGTGTTATAGCTATATGGAAAATAAGTTTGATATTTTATAGTGTGAGTTCCATGGTACTAAAAGGCAGCCCAGTATATTTGCGGTTGAATGTGTATGTCTTCATTTATACAGCATTATATTCAGCCTTCCTTACTACTATAATTATTATTTGAGTATTAAAATACCATAATAAACAGATTTTCCAGCTTTTTCTTTGTCAAAGACCCCATTCTCGTCCAGCGGAACAGTGACACCAAAGTCGCACAGTTTGCATATAACAAAATCACCATTGACAAGAACATTGTAAGACTTCAAATCTCCATGTAATATTTGCATTTTAGTGTGCAGGTAATCCAGTGCACTTCCAATGTCTACAGCTACCTGAAAATAGCAGACAATTGCAATTACAGTGTAAACTCCATGTAACGTCACTCGATTTTATGACAAACTCCCTAAAGCGTCAAAATCACTCGTCTTTGGTTGGTTTAGTTTGTTTTCCATACAACGGTACACTCCATATAGCATTACGCCTACTCTCAATAACAACAACAATTAAGTAATAAAAAGTAACTTTTAAGTTGCCAAAATTAGTGAAAATCCCACAGCTGTGTATGTTTTTTTGTCGCTTTATTAACGTAGCCCATAATAAACTCGACTGCCGGCAAAATGCAAACCAAACTTTCTAAGAAATTCTATCTTTTATTATGTACTTAACTATTAGCTTGAAATAAACTTTTTCTTATTATAATTCTGATTTTTCTTCTTTCCATTTAACAACAACTCTCTATAATGCCATAAAATGTACAGTCCCTTTAGTGTCGTTATATAGAGTTTACACTGTACTTAATAGTTAAAAAAAATACTAATAAACTCACTAAAAATAAAGTACATGGTAGCATTCCAGTAAATAACACAAATTACTATAAAAAATAACTTCTAGATTCACTAACATATAAAATAAAGTCATCTGCTGCATCTGTTTGTCTGAAAGTTTGCTTACTTTTGTGCACACTGTGTACTGCATATCATTTTAAGTAAGTTAAGAACCTTCATAAAACTATTTACTTACCTTCAATATTTTTTTCTGAACAAAAGGTCCAACGTCTTCTTCAACCCTCTTTTCTATCATATCTCCAAGCGATAAATCACATGCTTCCATTCCCAAATATAGAATCTTAGTCTTACTGAACGCTCTGAACCCAACAATATTAGGGTGTGACATGCGTTGCAGCAGCTCTGCCTCAACTTTTATTCGTTCAGAGTACACTTTGCATGGCTTCACTCTCTTGTTAAGCATCTTCAACGCCCATGGTGACCGAATTTGACCTGCTCGGGGTGATCTAACCAGCTGCACCACATTTACTCCTATAAAATGAATGCAGCAACTATAAAATTTATTTAAAATTTTACGTCTGAGCAGTTAAAATCAGAGTGGTGCTTAGATTAACAATCTCTGAGCAAGTCATGAATACATACCTGTACCATAACCGATTCGGGGTAAGAATGGCGACGGTGGAATTGTAATAGTTTCATTAGTATCAGATCCTTTATTTTTCTTGATAGGAGTAGCAAATTCTGCCATTTTCCAATTTTATAAATTTTTATTTCAATTTTACAAAGAACCGCGTACGTAACTGTTTTTTTAAATTGACACCTTGACAGATTAATGTTGCCACTTGCCAGATGTGATTTATTAATTTTCGCTAGATTAAAAATAACTTTCGTCAAAATGATGAACTTCATAATAGAAGTTTGGCCCTATACAATAAAGAATAGGTAGGTAAATATTTACTATATTGTATTATTTTATTCTAATAATATAAAATGTTGTATAGGTAAATTATCCGATGACGTCTCGTAATTCATGTTCTTGATTCATTCATTCACACACATTTCATTCATTCACATTCATGAACAGCGGAACACTTGTTATTTGACTGTCCCAAACTTCGATATTCCTTATATGATGTCCTTCCACATGATGTACCCCGACCTTTAAATGTTAAAAACGTCCTAAAATTGGTTAACTCACCCTTACTAAAAATAATTATTAAATTTATACAATGTAACAAATTAAAACTATAATTAGACACGCTTTCAACCTCCACTAAAATGTTAATTCTGTGTATTGTGATGTTTTGTGTTTTGTTGTGCATGCCATGAAATGTGTTGTGTTTTGTTACAGGGTCGTTAAATCAACATAGGAAGTGACAGAATTTTAAAATAGTATTTTCAACTTCTCTAATTTAAAATTAATTTTATTAAGAATCCCTTGTCGTGTAGTGGCTATCTACGTGAAATTGGCAGAATTGTGGGTATATCCCCGTTGAGCCATTAAAAAAAGAAAGAAGAAGATTATAGCTTCTGGTAGAACCTGTTCATTGAACATGACCTTGGTTTTATCCAAGTTCATCCGTAGGCTGATGCGTATAGAAGAGTCAACCAGGTCATTCAGCATTTTTTGAAGGCCCTGCAGGGTTTCTACTATGATGACGATGTCGTCTGTAAATCGCAAGTGAGAGATGCGTTCGCCATTTATGTTGATGCCACGTCCTTTTCAGTTCAGCGTCTTGAACATAATTATCCTCCATTGCATTAGTGAACATATTTCGAGGAAATAACGTCCCCTTGTCTCACTCCACGATACAACGGTATGAGACCTGTTGGTTGATTCTGTACTTGGACCGACATGATAGCGGCTTCGTAAAGACTAATCACTTGGATGTATCGCTAGTCGACTTGGCAACGCTGCAGGGACTTCAAGATAGATCAGATTTCAATCGAGTCAAAGGCCTTCTTGTAGTCCACAAATGCTAGGCACAGGGGCTGATTGTACTCTTTAGTCTTCTGTATAATCTGCCGTACTGTGTGGATGTGGTCTATGGTGCCGTATCCGCTCCGAAACCCAGCCTGCTCCGGTGGTTGGAAGTCATCAAGTTTACGCGCAAGACGGTTCGCGATCACTCTTGAGAACAGCCTATAGACGTGGCTCAGAAGGGATATGGGTCGATAGTTCTTAAATAGGGTCTTGCCCCCCTTATTAAAACACAAGACGACCACACTCCTACTCCACGCTTTCGGAGTTCTCCCTTCGAACAGGACAGTGTTAAAAAGCTTTTGGAGCTCCCTGTTGTAACACCATCCTCTCCAGGGGCTTTTCCATTTTTAAGCTGTCCAAGAGCAATATCGATTTCTCGGGATCGGGTCGAGATGCATGTCATGCGTACAACTGGCCGTAGAAGTCTTCCACTTTGGAAAGGACTGCCGGCTTTGGAGCAACCACTTCTCCACTTGCTGTGGTCAACGTCGTCAGATGGCTTCTTCCAAGAGATTGTACTAACACTTTGGACCCTCGATTCTGCTTGATCGCTCTCTCGATCGAAAGAGTATTGGAGTAACGGAGGTCGTGTCGTACGTGCTTACTGATCTCTTGGTTTAGAGTCCGCTTTGCTCCGCGGTGGATTTTCACGTCGTTCCTTCATTAGCCCTAAAGTATCTTCCGAAAGCTTTGACTTCCTGCCCTTACGCTGAGTTGCACATAATCTCGTACCCTCTTCCCTGAGGATCCGAACCACATTTTCGAGATTTCCCTCCCCTACGTCATTGGATGGTTATACCGCCATCGGTCGGTTTGCCAGAGCCTCGTCTGTTGGTCAACAGGGTGAACCACGTGAAGGTGAGGTTGGCTTGGGTTCTTGCAGGTGTATTTAGAACCCCTTACACCCCCGTTCCAACCAAGATCTCGCTAAGTCCAAAAGCTTTTCGCCAAATTGGCGTATTTATGGCTAGCACTAGCATCACTGTTGCAGTATTTTTTATGTTCTCCTTTTTCAGGGAAGGCAAAGGGAACCATGTCCATTCAGCCTAATCTTCTGTTTTATTAATATTCTATTTTTAGGGTTCCGTATACCCTTATTGGAACCCTTATAGGATCACTTTGTTGTCCGTGCGTCCGTCCGTCCGTCTGTCAAGACCGTTTTTCTCAGGAACGCGTGGAGGTATCAAACTGAAATTCATATACAGCCGTTTATGCCGCAAATTTCCGCAAAACCTACAGTGTACTTCCCATGAACTTAGATTCTTGAAATTTGGTAATTATAGTACAAATAAAGGAAAAATTGCGGAAACCGTAAATTTTTAGTCACATGATAAAATATATTTTTGAAAATTATAAAGTTCCTACCTCTTTTCTCATGAACGCGTAGAGGTATTAAATTGAGTTTGTACGGAACCATCGGTGAGCGAGTCTGACTCGCACTTGGCAGGTTTTTTTACATTTCAATGTGGGTGTGACACATTCTAATTCGCAGCTTTCTCGATAAGCTTCTGCTTCTTCTGATAAGGTAGTCAACACCATAATAAAGTACTTACGTCTATTTTTAAGATTCCACTAATTCTTCAGTTGCGCCGACGGCGACGGTTGTAACACAAAAGAACACAAAGGACATCGGTCAACTCTCAAATTAAATTGTTGCGTCTTTCAACAAATGATATATCATTAGATTCTGCGGAATTTATTGAGCTTATATATATATAAGAATTACGACGAAAGAAAGCCGGGGAAAAAAATATTTTACTCTGAACATTTATTGGTTATGTTATTTTGACATTTTTATTACCTATCTGTATTACATTTTTTCATTACAGAAATTGTTTTTTTGCACAGAAATCATAACAAGTATACCATACCATATCACACAATTCAAAATTTAGTAGAAGCGAAGCCATTTGATTTCATCGAGTGCGGTTGGCGTCTTATTTTAATTATTCTTAAATTCGTTTACAGTGGATATTGTGAAATAAAATTGGTGTGATGTTACAACCAGACGGTTGTAATGCAACTGAAGAATTAGTGGAATCTTTAAAATATACGCTATTCCGGTCAAGTGGACGTGAGAATTTTGTTGTAGTGTTGACTACCTCACAGAAGCTTACCTGAAAAGTCAACTCGATACATTTCGTGTCAAACACTCCAAGAAACATTACAATGAGCCACACCGATATTATATTGTAGAAAAACGAAGATTAATAAAACTAAAGTCTTGGTTTTATGGGCATTGTTCCCTTTGCCTTCCCCGAAAAGGGAGTATCTTAAAAAAACATTCTAACTTGTCCTATTGGGTCAATTTGGTAAACAATCTTGGCACAACTTTTTAAACAAATCACCAATTTAAAAATAAAATAATAACAAAGTCAAAGCTATTACAATAAATTGTTATTATAGACTGAAACCTATTAAATCTAGTTTTCAGTTGATTTTTAGTGCTGTATTTTCAATAAAAAGAAGTGCCAAGATTGTTTACCAAAAAGGACAAGTTAGGATGAATGTCAATGCAGTGTTTTATATTTTTTTTTAGGAGTTTTTGGCGGGATTTCATCGAGTGCGCTTGGCGTCTTATTTTAATTATTCTTAAATTCGTTCATAGTGTATATTGTGAAATAAAATTGGTGTGGTTTTGTGTAACAACCGTCTGCGTAACTGAAGAATTAGTGGAATCGTTAAAATATACGCTATTCCGGTCAAGTGGACGTGAGAATTTTATTGTAGTGTTGACTACCTCACAGAAGCTTATCGAAAAAGCCAACTCGACACATTTCGTGCCAAACACTCCAAGAAACATTAGAATGCGTCACACTGACATTCTAATGTAAAAACAAAAAGAAGATTAATTTTATTAAAGACCAGGCTGTATGGGCAACGTTCCCTTTGCCTTCCCTAAAACGGGAGAACTTCAACAAAAAAAAAAAATTTTTTTTTATTTTACTCGGCTTTTATTTGTGTCAATTACAATTTGTAAAAACTGTTTATATATAATTAACAATATTAATAAATATACCTATTCTAGATGTCCAACTCTGATCCAATTATAATTTGGCCGATGTCCTGTCATTCACAATATCCACCAAATAAGATGCCAACCGCATCCGATGCAATCGTGCCATCTCAGTATTCTGTATCACAAAATAGCAATTCCAATATTTTTGTGTTATTTAGTTAGCATCGACTTTTTACTGGTTTAAAAAAGCAACTGAGCCTAAATCGTTCTGTAAACTTATTTCACCATACCAATTTACTAACATAATGGTGCCAATGGTGCCAAACAAATAAATGCCAATGGTGACATTTAAATTTAAGTTTAGGTTTAGAGAATCATGCTAAAATCGACACCAATTTCTAAGCCTCCCACGGTACAAGTATGATTTTACCTTGATTCACAAACGGTTTCACGACTGAAAGTCGTGGCGCTGCTGTGCTGACACGAATTTCTTCGTGGCTAGTAAGAAAAAAATCACCTTCCGAATAATGAGTTAATTCCTGTAGCAGTAGTTGTTGAGTAATAACTCAGTATTTAGGTAAAGAACATTCGAACATTAACGGTAGCATGAGGGTAGGTGTATCAAGAACAGTATGCCAGATAAATCTAAATAATTTTGCTATTTGTCTATGTATTAGGAAAAAAAAACGACAGGTTGCACTCCGGGAGTGCCGGCAGAAGGAAAACTTCAATATTAACGTTGTGCATTTTTGATAATTTTGAATGTGTAGAGAATAATTTTGCACGAATTGCTTTAATTATCAGTATAAAAGTACTGTCATGTATGTGGTATAATACAATATTTATTTATTGCGCTATCGTACACAAACATGACAATTTATATTACATTAAAAAAAATATCTCTCAGAATAATCAACTTACATGAATTACATTTAAGCGCACATCTATTGTAAAAAAAAAACATTTTTCTCAATAAAGCTGCCACGTGGACGTCCTAGATAGAGACTTATTATTATAATACGGTAAAATAAAATATTACTATGTTTAGTCCAATATATTGAAAGTCCTTTTCCAATTTTATTGTGTTTCATGATGCTATCGTCCGTTTCCTATCATCCATTCAGGACCCTTTTAGCTAATCAGAAGAATGGGCGCAAGAAACTCATCAGCATTCAGAAAAAAGTCCTATCTTTGCCTATGTCTTTGTCTATTGCCGCTGCCCGGTGCACTATATCATAACCGCTATGCTAATGGCCGTGATGATTTTCTTCTATTATTTCTTCATTAATTTTCCATTAAACCATAATTATAAATGAAGAAATTATGCTCATAACAAAAATATAATAAACATGTTTTTGACTACATCGGCTCCCAAAAAGCCAAACACAGTAAGGCCTAACACAGACAAAAAAAAATTTAGCTGTCCTGATTCATCTTGTTACGCTGGACCAGGCAGCAGAAGGGGATCGAACCCGCACCCTTCGCTATCAACGAATGCACTGACCAATTATGCTACCGCGGCCCTGATGGCCACGTCGAAATTCTTCTAGCCATTATTAAGCTGCAAGGCAGGCGCCATCTCTTCCCATTGTAGGTAACCCACAATGTCAAATGAATACTTTTACAAGTATTAAACATTTGAAAGAAGAAATAGCAATTAAAGTTATAATTTTTATGTTTTAAGCATGGAAGTGCTTGATCTTAAAATCTAAAGAGAATATAACCAGAAAAAAATGGGTGGGTTACCTACAATGCGAAGAGATGGCGCTGCCTTGCAGCTTAAGAATGGCTAGAAGAATTTCGACGCGGCCATCAGGGCCGCGGTAGCATAATTGACCAGTGAATTCGCTCGGATAGTGAAGGGCGCGGGTTCGAGTCCCGTCTGCTGCCTGGTCCGCGTGGCTTTTTTTTGGTTATATTTTCTTTACATTTTAAATGAGTTATGTAAAAAATTAAAATACTAAAAAACAGGCAATAATTACGATTTCATTGATGTATAACACTTTATCACAATACGTTTAAATATGCTTAAGACAGACAAAAACACATTTCTGCTCGTCATGTAAAATTTTCCAAATGTGGCTTCCTGTATTTTGGATTTGGGCAGCCGGCATGTTGAATGCGGTATTGTGTGAAGCAATTTCAGCTATATCGACGGCACGATCCTTGTAAGCCCATCTTAAAATGGCCTTAGCAGAGTTAGAACCTTGCTACAGGACTGCAAAAGATGTACCACGAGTCACGAGCTAAAATTCAATATAGATCAATCCAAATACTAAGGTCATATCGTTACAAAGGACTTGTAAATGCCGATCGAGGCGGCGACGGCGACTTTGCGAGAGAGCTAGGCTTGTTGAAAATATATCGATGTATCGATAGATCGATATTTTTTGTTCGATATATCGATATTTTTTGCCGATATATTTTGATTCGATATATCGATACATCGATACAAAATAACCAATATCGAAATTCGTATCAAAAACAATATTTTTTTAATTATTAGCGGCATATCACGATCTAACTAAATTCGTATCTGGAAAAATCGTAACTGGATCTCAGATTAATGATATTCAACATATCTATGATCTGTGCTGTATTTAGTATTGTCTATGTCATCATTCGAAAATAGGTTCTATTTTTAGGGAGATAATTTTCGTTCCATTATTATTCCGCGTGTCATATTTCGTGAGCTGCTGTCCGATATTTTTGGGAAAATTGGTCCGATATATCGATATATCGATGTTTTTTTCGCGATATATCGAAGCCGATATTGATATTTTTTAAAATATCGATGTATCGATATATCGATATTTTTTTCAACTTTCGACATCCCTAGAGAGAGCGAAGGTGTAAAGATGGAACTGTTCATAGTAAAATTTTGACTAAATATCAATATTGCTACACAATGTGTAGGTGCGCAGTCCAGTGCAGTAAGTTGACATGTCATGGCAGCTTCGGATAACCAAACGTATGTGCAATTGAGTGATCCTTGTTTAATTTTCAATAAAACCAAAACGTACATTTAGTGTAAAATTGTCAAAACTCAAAAATTGTCACTCTCAGGCGATCGAAGATATTGCCCAAAATGTGGATCACTCAATTCAGACATTAGGCAAAATAGTATACGCTGAATCTCAGAAAACTTTAACGCTGTGAACGAAATTTTGATATTATAAAATTGTACAGAATTTGACACATTATTTTACAACAAATAAAGTTACTTCAACGTAAATCCAGGAATCTATGATAGTTTCATTGGATCACGCAATCCAGACGCATTTAGATTGAGTGATCCTAGAAATACGGCGTTATGTTTACGAAGTGCATAATATTATTTTGTCACCTTGAAGGTAACTTTTGGAAATATCTGTACAAATTAATAAAACACCACAAATGCCTGTAAAGTGCCTGGATTGTAGTTCCACCAGCGTACAAATAAATATATAAACATTACTAACGCTCAAGAGCGGGAATCGTAAACGATATTCAACGATACCACTTAAAATGTTAGACTCTGACCATGACATATTTCTTGGCGCGTAAGTTTCGGAAGCTGTCAAGAACATATCGGAAGAGCGCTTTTTGTTTGTGATGCACCACCGAGAATCTGTAAAACGGAGAACTAGATAACCTAACATTTTGAATTTAGTTATAATTTAAATTTTTAAAGCATGTAACTGCTTGATGTTTAAATCTAAAGAAAATGTAACTAGAAAAAATTCCACGCGGACCAGGCAGCAGACGGGACTCGAACCCGCACCCTTCGCAATCCAGGCGAATGCACTGATTTAAATTATAACTATAATTGCTATTTCTTCTTTCAAATGTTTAATACTTGTAAAAGTATTCATTTGACATTGTGGGTTACCTATAATACGAAGAGATGGCGCTGCCTTGCAGCTTAAGAATGGCTAGAGGAATTTCGATGCGGTCCGTGAGGTCCGCGGTAGCATAATTGGTCAGTGCATTCGCCCGGATTGCGAAGGGTGCGGGTTCGAGTCCCGTCTGCTGCCTGGTCCGCGTGGAATTTTTTCTAGTTACATTTTCTTTAGATTTTGAATTTACTTAATGTCTGTATTTTAAAAGGCAGCTGTTACTTCTGACTGACTAAGTAAACTATTTGACAAGTTCACGTAGACATCCGCTAAAAAAATCTCGAAATTCAGCAGCTTTCAGCATTTAACATTTGATATGGATAAGACTGGGCGCACACGTATGGTTTCCTGGTTCGATTTGCTGATCCAGAATAGGGTATTTGTCAGTATTAAAAATAAAGTGCCAATTGTTAGCATCTGTGTTTAGAATGAATATTGGCAGGGGTTTTTACTATTTTTACAAAAAAAATATAGAAAGAAGAAAGAAAGAAAAATCATTTATTGGCCTTAAAACACAAGTATATATACATAATTTTACTATACACCCACGAAAAAGATAATAGTTTTCTCATCTATTGTCACGTGACCCAAATCGCTTGGGATTGGCGGAGCTTAAAATAACGTCACACGCAAGTAAACTTCCGGTTAAAGTGACATTACATTGTATCGTTTGACGTTTTAATAACAGTCGTGTAACGTCACACACTAATAAGACGCCATATTGTCCAGAGAAACGTTTTCACGGCAACTTGAAAATGGAGTTTTTGATTTGGTTATTTTTACTGAAATACACAACAGAATGATGAATCCGTAAACATTAGTCAATAACGTGAGATCGTTTTCTAAAACTTGTCACATATTGTATTTCGTTAGGAACGAACGTTAGGTTTTTTCCGTTACGAAATAAACAGAATAATTTAGTAGTTATTTCTAGTTATATTTTCTTTAGATTTAAACATCAAGCAGTTACATGCTTTAAAAATAATAAAATTATATCTTTTGGATGGTTTCACAGCTATCCGGGAGAACCAACCGTACGGGCTGTCAGTACGGGCACCCGGAGCGGGAGCACATGTTAGGCGCTAGAACATCGTTTCACAGCGACACGGATTGGTGCGCCTAACATGTGCTCCCGCTCCAGGCGCCCGTACGGGTCTCCCGGATAGCTGTGAAACCAGCCTTAATCTACGGTAGGCATTTTTCATCCACGTCCACGGGGTTGGGGATGGGATTAGGAGCCCCACGGCCCCACTGGTACTTTACGGTGTCAAAACCGTCTTTAAATAATGGTGCCCATAAGTTTGTTTGCACCAACTTAACATAATAAGTGTCTCTGACTTACAGCAGAATATTCAGAGCTACTGTAGGCCTTGCTGTAGATGTAAGATGAGGTTTGCTCTGGCCAACTGTCGCTCCTTTTCGAGCTGAATTACCGTAGATATATGAGCGTTATCTTTTCGTCTGCGATTTTTTTTATATATAGAGGTAGACAAATGACTCTACCCCACCTAATGTTAAGTGGTAATAAAATCCAAACGCGAAGATAGATGGTACAGCAGTTATAAACTGCTACACCAATCATCCTCACCTTGCCGGCCTGCAAAAATGCTTCTTCACGCCTCTCTTAAAAGACCCCAGATTATAGGAAGGAGGGAACACGTGCGCGGTTAAAGAATTCCACTTACGAATAGTACGACAAAGAAATGAGTCACCAAATTTCTTTGTTCGTGTAGGAATAGTGGCCACAGTAATCTGTAATGTTTATAAAGTATTTTGCTTCAGATCTCAAAATTCAATGCTTAAATATTACCTATCTGGATACGAAAAGTGTAAAATCTATTAAAGTAAATATAGATAGATACCTTTAATTTACTCTAGGCGAAAATTGCTTTCACAAGTATAATCTTGTAATTTCTTTTTATTTTATCTTTTTAATATGAAAATAAAATTTTATTATTTAAACTAGAACAATGAAATTAAAACTAAAAACCTTAAAAAATCTAATAATAGTAAGTAAAATATATTATTAAAAGGAGTCCCTTTAGGCAAGGTTCCGAACATACTGGCAGCGTTCCCCCTTTGAATAGCTAGATACTGCAACTGCATACTATAACCTACGTATCTTGTATAAAGACTTATCGTCAGATTTGGCCGGAGCGTTGCTGATTAACGTTTTAATTATGTGTGAAAATGGGAAACGAAGGTCGTCAGAGGGATGCGGCGATAATGGCCCGCCCGTGTCCTCCGTTGCTCAATGGGAGGATGCGGTGCGCACGCGCAGACCGCAGCGAACGTAGGTCGCGGCAGGGCCAGCACCACCAGCCTACCAGTGAGTGACAGAACGGCGCGCGCGCCACACGGTTCAGTTCAGCGTTACCATGTAAAGTGATGCAACATTAAAATGTCACAGTGCAAATATTTCGGGTAAGTACTAATGAAAAATGATTTAGTTCTATTGGTGGATAAATAGCGTTTGATATCGGTGAAAGCCCTATATTTTTGTTTTCAAATTTCTTTTAAAGTTTTTGACGAGAAATTTCTCTAGCATTTTTAAGTTTTTTATTATATGCGTGTGATTGTATTTTTAAGTATGATAATAAGAGTGGAGCTTTTAGCTTATTCAGTTCTAGCAGTTGATTTACTACAAGTAATACTTACATAATATAAGTTTTAAATACTTTTAAGGGATTAAAATATGAGATGATGACTACAGAATCAAACAGTTAAATCTTAACCAATAGTCTTCCGATAGTTTAATTAATTGGATCAATATTGGCATTAGATAAAATTTGTAATTACATGAAAAATCATGCAGTGTGAAAAGTTAAGAAAGTGCCAGAAAAGGCCCTCTTCATAGACCATATAAGTAATACTTAATTGCGTCAGTTGATAAGTGTCATTTTCACGTCTGGACTTCACCGTTACTAAACATTCAGGTGGGGCGGAATCATTTGTCGGACCTATCTATATAAAAAAAAGTGTTCAAAGCATTGTGCGATTTTCAAAAATGCATTTTCTTCGCAATAAAGCTGCCACGTGGATGTCCTAGATAGAGTCTTATTATTATGTGCATAATACGATAAAATAAAATATTACTATGTTTCGTCAAATATATTGAAAGTCAACAACCTTTCCAATTTTATTGTGTGTCATGATGCGATCAGCCCACGTGTTTAACCTGACGCGAGTTTAACATTTTTACCCATACAAAAAAAGTGTACAACGCCGCTAAAGAAGTTTTCACTTCAAAAAAACACTTCGGTTACTTACTTACCTACTTCGGTGGGTTAGTTTACAAGAGTTAAGAGAGATAACTCTTTCTTTCTTCTCTTACTCCTTCTTGAATTAATAATTCTATTCTCTCAAATTGATAATTATAATAACCCGGATTTGTGCACCACTTCCTTGCTCTCTCTTATCTCTTAGTAAAGTTTAATTTCATCCCCATCATCTTGATGCGTGGCTATCCACAACCGTGCGTTTTTGTGAAATATATTGTCGCCAGCAGGGTTTCCGGACCAATACGACCCAAAAACCTTCAAAAAAAGAGCGTACTCCTTCATTAAAGGCCGCATCGCATTTGTGATACTCTTGGTGATGCAAGTGTCCATGGGCGACGGTGATCGCTTACCATTTATTTGGTGAGCCGTCTGCTCGTATGCCCCCTACAACATTAAAAAAAAAAGTTTAGTTCTCATAGTCTTGTTCAGATCAAGTTTTACCCCAAAAAATGTAACGTTGTAACTATAGGTAGCCTCAGATTAAATAAGAAGGATTGATTTAGAAGAGCTCGATGGCGCAGGTGGCTAGCGCGTTCCACTGTGTTCGTTGAAGTTAAGCAACTTTCGCAATAGTCGGTCATTGGATGGGTGACCAAAAATATTCCATCTCGAATTCCTCCGTGCTTCGGAAGGCACGTTACGCCGTTGGTCCCAGCTGCATCTGCAGGCGTTAGCACCCGCCAATCCACACTGGGCTCTTGTGGTGGGTCATGGCCCAATCTCCCTATTCCATCCATAGGGAAGGCTTGTGCCCCAGCAGTGGGGACTAATGTTTTACACTCACGCTGCAAATATGTCTCTATTGGTGTTTTACTTATCGTGTTCTTATCCTATTGTTTCCCATTCTATTGTTAACGTTTGCAAATAAATCGATATATACCTAGATGAAAACTATCATCATTATCTTTAAGAAAATTGACTTCTTTAGAATATATGTTTCTTAGGTTTTCACGCACATCACTGATTAAATAAAACTAGTTTCAAAGGGTTAGACGCACTGATTTTATTTATTTACTAGCGGCCCGCCCTCACTTCGCTTCGGTGTAGAGCTGAAGTGTAGACTACAGTTTTTGTTCTCAGGCTTGTATTATACACAATCTATGATTCTTCTTATACCTGCACGCAAAGTCTCAGCCCGATTGGTTTAAAATTGACAAGTTTCATACAAACTTTCATTCCCTATTTTATCCTCTTGGGGGTAGAATTGATCAAAATCCTTTCTTAGCGGGAGCCTACGTCATAACATCTACCTGCATGCCAAATTTCAGCCCGATCCGTCCAGTGGTTTGGGCTGTGCGTTGATAGATCACTATGTCAGTCAGTCACCTTTGAGTTTTATATATATAGATTGACGTTTCGCATCCTTTGTAAGAATACGTCGTCGGTATAATTCTTTAGAATATTCCCAAAATTTATGATCAACTTAAGGGACAGGCAACGAATATCCGGAAGAAAATGGCGAAAACGAAGTTTTTTTTTCAATTCGATACAACTTTATAAAAATCTCTACTCTATTTGAATTCTTCCCCCTCGACAACGGTTAACTAGAGCCGAGGTCCGAGGCTCAGAGCCGCCCTCTAGTTGAGCCGACCCCATTAGGCTCGAGTGGTCTACAGGCTCCAGATGGAGCGGGGACTCCTCTGTGGTGAGATGCCATCCACCTGGAATACCTCTAGACTAGAGGCACTCGCCAATTCTCCGCTTGAGGTCCCTTTTTAGGATTTCTCCGTCCCCAAACCCGGTGACGCTGTAAAGATTCGCTGCGACCTACAGCATACACACCTAAAAAAACTATTCGAATTGATGAAAAAATTAGATGCAAAGAAGGAATTTATAACTAAAAAACCTTAAAATATATAATAACTAAAATACATTATTAAAAGGAGTCCCTTTGGGCAAGTTTCCAAAAATACTGGCAGCGTTCCCCCTTTGAAAAGCTAAACTAATTCTTTCTGCCAGCTCTTCGGTCTCCTGTGACGTCGACCAACCTTTTTGCTATTTCCTTAAAAAGCCTTACAGCGCTAGGACCCCACGGAATAAGGGTCTCGACACCGATCATATTCGGAGCCTAGACCCCTGTATTTTATATGAAAAAATTATATATTCACATACCTTTATTGATCAGGGAACTGATTTCCATATAGTACCTACAGATAGTTCGCATTATTGATCAAGCGGTTATATGGTATCGCTTTAGTAAGACCTGTTTAGTTACGAATGCGTTTCTTACGTGTCTCGTCGTGTTGTGACGGCGACCGGCGCGCGCGCATGCGATCCAACAATGTTTTTAATTAGGCTCCGACTTCAACTATTCGACTATTCAACAGAAAGGAGAAACAAGGTAACTTACTTTAAGTAAAGAGTACTTAAAGTAAGTTACCTTGTTTCTCCTTTCTGTGGGCTAAACAGATGAACTGAATTTCTTGACGATGAAGCTAACAAAATGCAATGCCAGGCCCAGAGGTCTAACTCCTTGCAGGGAGAACTGCCAGACCTCTTTCTGTTCTTTCTGTGGCCAAACCAAACAATCGTCAAACTGCACACTTATTGCAATTTTTGCTGTTATTGATTAATTCTCGGATTTTGCAGTCGTGATATATAATGCAAAAATATTGTTGTGTTTTGGAGCTTGATGGCACAAGTGGTTAGAGCGTTCGGCTGCGATCGTTGAAGTTAAGCAACTTTTGCAGTGGTCGGTCCATTGAATGGGTGACCAAAAATTTATCATCTCGAGCTCCTCCGTGCTTCGGAAAGCACGTTAAGGCGTTGGTCCCGGCTGCACCTGCATTCGTTAGCATCCACCAATCCGCACTGGTCCCGTGGTGGTGGATCACGGCCTAATCTCCCTATTTCATCCACAGGGAAGGCCATCAATAGATAGATGATATATAATGCAGTTAGTAGTTCAGTTCAAATTCAGCTCGTCCCTATAATGCGATTCAACTAAGAATAGGATCGACTGGGCGCCATTTTGTGATGTCAAAGCTGTCAATTGAAACAAAATAGGTAGAGTGAGCAATAAAAGTTTTTCTTCGATAAAACTTATTTACTAAGGTTAAGTGAGAAAAAACATCAGGTTTTTTTAAATAAAACATATTTACTAAGTTAAGTGAGAAAAAACATCAGATTTTACTAATAAGATTTATTTACTAAGATTGTGAAAAAAAAAACACCTATTTGTAATAACATTTATGACTGTGTGAGTAAAAATATTAATCGGAATCTAGCTGTTCAATTCCGCTCAGCTCTGCATAACTACCGGAGTTGTCATCGTCGTCATGTTTGTTTACAAATGTTTGTTTTTTTTATTCTAGAATTAGCCGAGTGCTAAAAAAGAGTTCCAAGATTTTTTGCAAACCGTACTTTTCAAGTGTCATTTGACAGATGGAGGTCATTGGCTTTCCTATTCTTATTTGAATCGCATTATATAGTGTTTCATTAAGAATGTGATTGTGTGACACGGACACCCAGCGCAAGTCAGCCGCTGATTCTTTCGCGATATTATGTCAACACACCTGCGTGCACACATCGCATAAACTTAAACACCGGCACAATTAAATACGGTATGAGTTTATTAACTCCTACTTTATGAGTTGATAGCTCATTGTCTTGGTAAATAAATCTTGCTACTGGTATCTTTACGGTTATTAATTATGCTTTCATATTGGTCTTTGAACAGGAATAAGACCAGCCAGTGACCTATATATTAAAACTAGCGGCCCGCCCTCGTTTCGCTTCGGTGTACAGCTGAAGTGTAGACTACAGTTTTTGTTCTCAGGCTTGTATATTATACACAATGACATTCATCTATGATTCTTCTTATGCCTGCATGCAAAGTCTCAGCCCGATCGGTTTAAAATTGACTTCATTCCCTATTTTATCCCCTTGGGGGTAGAATTGATCAAAATCCTTTCGTAGCGGATGCCTACGTCATAACACCTACCCGCATGCCAAATTTCAGCCCGATCCGTCCAGTGGTTTGGGCTGTGCGTTGATAGATCACTATGTCAGTCAGGCACCTTTGAGTTTTATATATAGATAACTTTAATTTATTCTATTGAACTGTTCTGTTTCTGTGTATACCTGACTAGATTAGGGTTCCGTACTTATTTGGTTTATTTGGGATATTTTCCCGCAGTAGCCTAATCCAGGGTGTCAGCTAACTCCATACCAAATTTTACTAAAATCGCTCCAGCCGTTTAGACGTGAAGAAGTAACAAACATACACACTCACAAACTTTCGCCTTTATATTAGTATATTAGTGTGATAACCAGTTAGAAAAAAAGTGAATAAAAATTCTTCCTTCGTAGATGGTTAAGAAAAATGGCTAAGAAAATGATTCGAAGGGAAATTTTTGGTGTTTCCGCTTGATCCCAGATGACTGTCGGTAAAAAATAAGGAATTAAAAAAAACAGAGAAAACAAATTACAATAAAACACAGAAATTAAATCATAATGTTTAAGAATAGTGCCATCGATCGTGCGACCGTTGCCAACTAGGACGACGCCTAAGAATATAATTGTATCGATCGTTTAATATGCAAATGAAATTGTGTGAAAGGAAATCCAAGTAGACGGGGGTAAAAATTCCAGCTCTCTAAGGCCCGTATTGGCCGAGCCTCATTTAACAAAATGAGGAATATTTTGTGTTGTCGTCAAATAAACATTAAGCTCCGAGTTAGAATGCTTTTATGTTACATCTGGCCCGTAGTCACCTACGGCTGCGAAGCATGGATCTTAAAAGAGGACACTGTGAGACGTGTCGAGGCATTCGAGATGTGGTGTTATCGTCGTATGCTCCGTATCAGCTGGACTGA
This sequence comes from Chilo suppressalis, assembly GCA_902850365.2. Lineage (NCBI taxonomy): Eukaryota > Metazoa > Arthropoda > Insecta > Lepidoptera > Crambidae > Chilo > Chilo suppressalis. The sequence continues at coordinate 1,996,412 of OU963899.1, read as the reverse complement.
AAAAGTCAGGAATGAAACCGTACTCCAGCGTGTCGAAATGACTCGGAAACTCATGCAAACCATCAAGAAGCGCAAAATAGAATACCTCGGTCACGTGCTTAGACACGACAGGTACAAGCTGCTCCAACTCATAATGATGGGCAAGGTTGAGGGTAAAAGGCGCGTGGGACGCAGGAAGAAGTCCTGGCTACGGAATATCAGGGAGTGGACGGGGATCAGTTCCGTCGAACAATTGTTTCGCCTCGCCATAGATAAGGAGAAGTACAAAAAGTTAGCGGCCAACCTTCAATAATGAAGAGGCACTTAAAGAAGAAGAGGCCCGTATTACAGAATGACAACTAAGTGTCGATCTTTACTTTAGTACAGTTAGAAAGGGATGTCGCTATGTGCTATATATAGCGACATCCCTCTCTAACTATGCTCAAGACAAGACCAATCACTGAGAATATTTTTGGCCTAAGTCTTGCATCCTATCTTCAATTTATGATCATTCACCTTAAAAAATCCTGTAGTCTAAATAGGATATTAAAAAACACAGTCATGTAGTACTAAGTTTTTATTAGTCTGATAATGGCCATCTGTCTCACCAAATGCGTGGAAGATTTCATTTAACAAAAATGTCGAAAGTGAAGCTTTTGAGAAGCAAAACCCACATTTATAGGATATTGGTGATAATATTAATAAATCTAAAGACAATATTGCTAGAAAAAATCCACGCGGACCAGGCAGCAGACGGGACTCGAACCCGCACTTTCCGCTATCCGGGCGAATACACTGACCATTATGCTACCGCGGCTCTGATGGCCGTGTCGAATTCTCTCTAGCCTTTCTTAAGCTGCAAGGCAGCGCCATTTTTTCGCATTGAAGGTAACCCACAATGTCAAATAAATACCTTTACAAGTAATATCTTTTTAGAGTTAAAAATTGAAAAGAAATGAAATGAAAAGTCATTTATTCAGTCTAGGCTGTTACAAGCACTTGTGAAGGTCAAGAAGCTACGCCATCGGTTTGCAAAACTACGACGGGAGACCTTGTACTGAGAAGAACCGGCAAAAAACTCAGCAAGGGCTGCTTTTTTCTTCCTGTGTTGTTATATACAGAGTCGTCAAGTTGAAAAATGACTTCAGAGATGAAGTCACCTTCCATTACATCATTGAGCAGTTACATGTTATTTTTTTAAATTATAACTAAAATTAATAAGTTTGAAAGGATGGGCGAAAAGAGAAGGACCGCGGATGAAATGGAAGGACTGTGTTAAGAAATTAGGAATATGGACGAAAACCGTCGGCGTGCTTAGACGTTGATTTCAAATAAACTGGAAAAACTATTTGTTGATCTTCTTACGACTAAGTATTAGGAACAGGCGTCATCATCATCATCAGCCTATTAATGTCCCCACTGCTGGGGCACAGGCCTTCCCTATGGATGGAATAGGGAGATTGGGCCATGACCCACCACGCGGGCCCAGTGCGGATTGGTGGGTGGGGAACAGTTAGAAAAATAGTTATATTGGATGTCACAATTGAATAGTAGGTACGCTATTTGCCCTAATTTCAATCATAGTTATTGTGAAACACTTAACGATTGTGCGAAAAAAGAAACTTGCCGTCTTTTGGTAACAAGCAAGCGAGGCGCACGCGCAGATGCGCAGCCAGTGTTGTCAACTCGAATTTTAGGAAAATTAGTAGATTATGTGCCAAACGTTGGTAGGGACACGAAAAAAGTATCGATACTTTGTGGCATCGAGTACTTTTCCTTTCGTTACCGATACTTTTGTACTCGATACTTGGTTTTCGATACATCAACTAAATGAGTACTTTTTGGCAAGTATCGATACCTTTAAAATTTGGATAAGCGCCTTATATTGATGGCAACGCCATCTAGTGGAATCAAAGCAAACCTTCTAAAACATTCCATTGCGTTGATATAATTGGAAGCACTACTACTACTTTTGTTTCAATACTTTTACGAGTACGATACTTATTTTCCGATACTACTCATGAGTACAGTATCGATACTTTCTATTCGATATCATGTCACTAAACGTTGGTAGAAGTTGGTAGAATGCAAAATGCAAAATTGGTGACTCTACCATCTCAATTTAGAACATTTTTAAGATTAAAAATGCATGCAATGCAATGCTGAGCACACTTAACATCACACCTACATGATTTGCAATAAAAATATCCTTCACCCTTGGTACTTTAATGCACGCAGAAAAAAAAAACAATCAGCATCGTTAATACGTAGTTATGGAGCAAAGATTCACCATTGATTCCGCAACAAACCAACCGGGAATAGGCCACAGAACAGTAAATTAATGTCGGCGCGAACGGCGAACTGTTGCTGACGTTTTTTTTTTTGTGGTTCATGGCCTGGACTCTATGTTTGCTTGACGCATCGTAGCATGGCTCACGCAACACATCGCAACATCGCTCGACGATATAAAAATACAGTGAAACCTGGTTAAGTGGGACCCGGATAAGTGAGAAACCTCTATTATTGAGAGTTGCAATGAGGTCCCGTTTATTTTTCATTAAATTACCTCTGTTAATGGGACTCTTTGAACCTGGTTAAATGAGATTTGAATTCTAAGACTCTTTCGATGTTTACCTCTATAATTGAGACTCTGTAGCTCAATTACCTGTATAAGTGAGACTAATTAAACAGGTTGTAACACGTTTTGACATGTTTGTTTACATACATTTCGCGTCGTCTTTCGCGCATGCTTTGTTTGTCAGTACTCTAAAAATGTAATAACGGCACATTTCGACCTCTGTAAGCGGGGGCCTCTGTAAATGAGACAACTATAATTTTAAACCTGTTTAATTAGAAAACTGGATTATTGGATACCCTCAATAATTGGTACATATATCTTGGTCCCTTGAGATCCCAATTAACCAGGTTTCACTGTAATTCAAAGTGGTGATATGTCAAACTAATTTAAGAAATAGGTAGTTTTTAGGTCTAGGGTGGTAGATAGGTAGACTGAAGTGAAAATTGGTAGATCTATTAAAAAGTTGGTAGATATAACATCACTGTGCGCAGCGCACCTCCGAGAAAATATCGTCAAGATGGCACAACTGTTTGTTGCATGCAATGAACGCCTAATGAAACGGTGTCTGTCTGGTCGTGACGAAAACGATCCGTGTTGAGCAAATCAGATCATTTGTTGTGTTTTGGTGACATCAGAAAACCGTTGCTAGACTACAATGTTTCGATTACGTGAAAAACGCCAAGACTAGGTTTAATTCGAAATTAATAACGGATTCTTTTTGGACTAAAAAGAAAAAAATCCTTGTAAATACAGTTTAACTTTTTTTTCGTTTAATTGTTCTTTTCTTGCTTATAATAATTTTAATTGAGTGACCTAAGTGGTTAAGATAATTTTCTTAATAAAAAGGTAAATTGAGCATGTGCATTGTTATGTCAGTCAATAGTTACCTATAGTGTTGAGTAGGACTTACAAGAGGCGGTACATGTGTCCCGGACATGACGTCAAAATGTAAGAGCGGCTCAAAATTTTAAAATGTACTACTTCACATTAAATGTCGCGATAGTCGCGTCTCGTTACTCACTCACTCTTCGTAAGTCTGAGAGAGAGAGCGAGACATAACATTTTATTTAAGTCCTCTACGCACTATCCATCTGTATCTCTATCTCTTTTACGTGTATAGCGCTGTCCTGCATGCTGGATCCAGCAAGATTGATAGTGCGTAGAGGAGGTGCTACTCGTGCACACAAACGTAATGTCGAACTTCTGTACGCCTCAATGTCATATTTGTACTCGTCACTTCAAATGTATTGCCGAGCTTCAGTACGCCTCGCCTCATTTGAAGTGGAACATTGTACTGGCTCAGTACAAAAAAGAGGCTACTCTTACAAACTCTTTTTCAAGTAGTGTCCTACCCAACACTAGTTACCTAAGTTAAAGTGGACAGTCTGAAAATTTACTTATTTATTTACAGTGATGTCAATTGCGGCGTGATTCTCTCAACTTAAAACTAAATTTAACATTAGTCTCTCCTTTTCATTCTGTATGTAGAAAGATAAGGATACACTGTTGTCAAATTTAAGTTTAGGTTTAGAGAATCATGCCGAAATCGATACCAGTGTCTCAATAAATAAAAATCTGCAATTTTATAGGCAGACCATTATTCAATGCTCTACATATTTTAAAATGAAATAATCTAATGCCTTTCATTACGCGTAATACATTATCGAACATTGAATTATGTAAAATTGTAATAATGCGTCAAATATTGCATAGGAGTGTACAGTTTTTTTGGTTAACATTTGAAATGGCACTTACCCTAAAAGCTTTATGAAATGATATAACTAACGCGTTAACTGGGAGTACCTACTGCTGGAGTACCTACCTAAAGCAACGACAGTTCGTTGACCGCTTTTCATTACTCATATAAAAATAATTCGGCCTAGGTTAGCATGAAAGAAAATTTAAGATAAAACCGTAGGAAAAGTCGGAAAGGATATTTATACTTAACTAGCGGCCCGCCCTCGCTTCGCTTCGGTGTAGAGCTGAAGTGTAGACTACAGTATTTGTTCTCAGGCTTGTATTATACACAATGACATGACATTCATCTATGATTCTTCTTATACCTACATGCAAAGTCTCAGCCCTATCAGTTTAAAATTGACAAAGTTTCATACAAACTTTCATTCCCTATTTTATCCCCTTGGGGGTAGAATTGTTGAATTATTAGTTGAATTTTATCCGTGCGGTGACGGAGAAAGAATACAACTCACCGCCCCTTCTCTTCCCGTGGGTGTCGTAAGAGGCGACTAAGGGATATCGGAGCTTCCATCCGCTCTGCTGGTGGTAGGGTGCCTAACACCCGCCTGGTTTGTTACCACCGTGCGCATGGTGAAAAACCCGTGAAGTGCTTCTCGCGCGTTTCGGGGTCAGCCAGCGTACAACCAGGGCTCGAGTGGAGGTTGTCGCGACGGATTCGGTCCAGGGCTAGGCATCCGTGGAACCGATGCCGGGAGGACTGCATCGACCCGCCGGCCAGGGAGACCCGTAGAAACGGCTGTCCCGCTGGCCGCCCGTGACACAGTACAGAGGCCCGAGCGTTCCTAACCAGTTCGCGAGGCTGCCCCATCATGTCACGCATAATCTCGGGGTGGACCGTCGTGCCGGTTGGTGACCGGGGCGTGGGGTCCCGGCGGCCACTTCCGGGGGGGTGCGGGGGCCCTTCCGTCCGGCGGGTCGGCGTATATCCTCTGCAGGCAATCATTCGGGGAAACATGCCTCCCTAATTTGCCCGGTCTTGTCGCGACAAAGTCCACTCGTTTCACGTCTCTTTTTCACTTCCATAATGGCAGCTCCTAAAACAAAGTTTGGACGTTCAGCGGTGCACACCCCCACGCCTTCAACGCTGTTTGAGGTCGAGTTCTGCAACATACGCGGACTCCACTCTAACCTCAACGCTGTCCACCACCATCTTGAGACAGCACGGCCAGCATTGTTGTTCCTGACGGAGACACAAATACTTCCGCCTGCTGACACAGGCTACCTTAATTATCCCGGCTACGTGCTTGAAGAGTCCTTCAAAGCGAAAGCCGGTGTATGCCTGTATGTTCGGGCGGATGTTTGTTGTCGCCGTCTCCGCTGCTTGGAAGATCCCTCCTTCTCCATGCTGGGGGTACACGTCGACTCTGGCCCCCTGGCCAGAGTTTACGTGTGTCTCTACAGATCCCACACCGGCGATGTTGAGACAACTCGACTTTTTGAACACCTTAGTCGGGCAGCAGATGACGCGCAGGAACAATTTCCCAACGCAGAATTGGTGTTTTTGGGGGACTTTAATGCTCACCACAATTTGTGGTTAAGTTCCTCCAAAACTGACCATGCAGGGATCTCTGCTCACGCATTCGCTCTCACGCATGACTTGAAGCAACTGGTTGATCAGCCCACCAGGATCCCAGATATTCCAAGTCAAGCGCCTTCTTTACTGGACCTTCTGCTCACGACCCATCCACAGGGCTATCAGGTTGTGGTAAGAGCCCCCCTGGGCTCGTCAGACCACTGCCTGATATCTGCCAAAGCACCACAGGCCAAGCCTCCGCGTCCAGCAGTGGTCAAGCGCCGTATCTGGCATTATGGGTCGGCAGATTGGGACGGTATGCGTGACTACTTTGCGTCCGTCCCTTGGAAGCAGCGCTGCTTCAGTGACAGGGACCTATCGGCCAGTGCCGTTGCCATTACTGAGGAGATTATAATGGGTATGGAATACTATATTCCTCATTCTGATCTCATCAGTAAGGGCACGCGTAACCTCTGGTTCAATCACGACTGTGCTGAAGCTGCTTCGCGTAAGCAAGCGGCATATCGTGCTTGGATCAGAGGTCGCGCTCTCAAGGATCCCGAGGTCGATTCACTCAAAGCAGCCTACAATTTTGCTTCCAAGGCCTGTAAGAAGGCTTACATTAGAGCGGATGCCCAGCGCGTTGCACGTGTTGGCCAGGAACTTATGACGCATCCTACGGGTTCCCGTAGCTACTGGCGTCTGGCCAAGGCCGTGCAAAAAAACTTCTGCGAGCCCTCGCTGCCACCTCTGAGATGCCCAGACGGAACACTAGCCCATAAGCCGCAGGAGAAAGCCGATTTACTGGCAAAACTCTTTGCGGCTAACTCCCGAATCGATGATTGCAATGCACTGCCACCATCATTACCTCACTGTGGCACAACGATGCCTGATATTAAAATCAGGCAGCGCGAGGTTCGTGCCGAATTGCAATCACTCGACGTCCGGAAAGCTAGTGGACCTGATGGCATCCCAGCAGTAGTACTCAAAAAATGTGCAGCGGAGTTGTCTCCCGTGCTCACGCGCTTGTACCAATGCTCGTATTCTTTGGGGCGTGTGCCGGAGACTTGGAGAGATGCCAATGTGCAACCGGTGCCCAAAAAAGGGGATCGCTCAGACCCGGCAAACTACCGGCCAATAGCAGTCACCTCAGTTTTATGTAAAGTTTTAGAAAAGGTCCTTAATAACCATCTGACCCGCTACCTAGAGGATCACTCCTTGATTAATGATCGTCAATATGGTTTTAGACCGAAACGATCGACGGGTGATCTTCTAGCGTACTTAACTCATATCTGGGGTGAGGCTATCGACAAGCGTGGCGAGTCGTTGGCTATCAGCCTTGACATTGCCAAGGCGTTTGACAGGGTCTGGCACAAAAGCCTTCTCTCCAAGCTTCCGGCATACGGTCTGCCTGCCCAGTTCTGTTCTTGGGTAGCTGACTTCCTGCATGAGCGTAGAATTCGTGTCCTTACGGATGGTAGCAGTTCGCGGTTCATGTCAGTGAATGCCGGCGTTCCCCAGGGCTCCGTCCTATCCCCCACTCTCTTTCTGCTGCATATCAATGACTTAATTCCTCTTGGGAATATTCATTGCTATGCAGACGATAGTACAGTGCATGCGGGGTATCTCGGACAAGCAGCGGCTGGGCTGGCGGTAACCAAGGAGAAACGCGAGAATCTTGTCATTGAACTCAATCAGACTTTGGACCACATTTCCGAATGGGGTACCAGGAACTTGGTTGAGTTCAATGCCAAAAAAACTCAGGCTTGCGCTTTCACGGCAAAAACATCGTCATTCCTTCCTCTTCCATCTCTTCAGGGCACAACACTACCGCTGCAGAGCAACATTTCCATGCTCGGTATGGAAGTTCGCTCAGACCTGAATCCAAAGAACTACATCGAAACCGTGATCAAAACAGCTTCACGCAAACTCGGAGTCCTGAACAAGGTGCGGCGTTTTTTCACGCCCGATCAACTGTGCTTGTTGTACAAAACGCAAGTGCGGTCCTGCGTGGAATATTGCTCGCACCTCTGGGATGGCTCCGCCAAGTACTTGCTCGATGCTTTGGATAGGTTACAGCGACGCGCGATCCGCATCATAGGCGATGAGGAGGTGACTAAACACCTTGAGCCTCTTCAATTACGCCGTGACGTGGCGTCACTAAGCACGTTCTATCGTCTGTACCACGGCGAGTGTTCTGAGGAGTTATTCTCTCTTATCCCACCTTCTCCTTTCCTTCAGAGGACCACGCGCGCTGGCCTACGTTGTCATCGTCTAACTGTGGCCACAATTCCAACGCGTACAAAGAAATTTGGTGACTCATTTCTTTGTCGCACTATCCGTAAATGGAATGCTCTGCCCGCTCACGTGTTCCCTCCCTCTTACAACCTGGGATCCTTTAAAAGAGGCGTGAAGAAGCAACATGCAGGCCGGCAGGGTGAAGATGGCTGGTGTGGCAGGTAAAACTGCTGTATCAGCTATCGTCACGTCTGGACTTCACCTTCACTTAACATCAGGTGGGGTGGAGTCATTTGTCGGACCTATCTATAAAAAAAAAAAAAAAAAAAAAAATTGATCAAAATCCTTTCTTAGCGGATGCCTGCGTCATAACATCTACCTGCATGCCAAATTTCAGCCGGATCCGTCCAGTGGTTTGGGCTGTGCGTTGATAGATCACTATGTCAGTCAGTCACCTTTGAGTTTTATACATATAGATTTCTGTTAATAAAATCGTAGAAAAGCGCCTCTACTGTCAATATATATATATATATATACTTTTTTGGTTTATTTATTTAAATATTAGCAAATTAATATTTGACATGCTGTGAGTAGCTGTATCGTTAATTTTTATGAACGTTAATAATACTATAATGGACTTAAAGGAACCGATAAAATTTATCATTACGTCAACACGTAGTTGTTGCGTAAAGGCCACGCACGTGCTAGGCAGTGCGGTAAGTTCTCGTAAGTATCGGCCTGCCTGCCACAAACTCCGCCACCTGCGCCCGCGCAGTTCGGTGCTCATCCAACCGTGCCTGTTAATCGACCGGCAGGACAGGCGGCTGTGTCCAACAATCTATTACTCACTGTCAAAATGCACTTATTTTTACGTCACACATTAGTAAAACTAATTTGTTGTGGAACATACAGGTTGTGCGCATCTACATATTTAAAGAAAGGAACCTCGATAGTAGAGATGGGCGTTTTTAGATATTTTTGAAATCAATGCGCATCGGTATCAGATAATTGGCATCGGATGCCCGCATCGATGCCGGCATCGCATCGATGTCAACTGAATGTCGATATCTTGTATCACAGGATTCACAGGATACGATGCAATATGAATTTCTACAGATGTGTGTTTTGTGTGGGTGTCTCTTCACTTCCTTGAATCAGGACTTGAAAATGTAATCGAAAACCATTTATTTACTTTTCGGTATGTTGTCTGAAAAGATTAAATGCTGGCAAAATTATTACATAAAAATTTTCACTCAGAGCGTAGGTTTTGTACGCAGGCAGGATGCCAGGTTTGGATGCGCGCATCCGATACGACTGGATGCCGTTAATGGATGCCGATGCCGTCTAGTTTTTGTCGTCGTTACTATAGCAACAGTGCCACAAACTTTTCTGTGCATGTGGCAAAAATTAAAACTACAATTTATCCATAGCATTTTGACATTTATGACATATTTGTTCACCGCTAGCGACATCTCCACCGGTACAGATAAGTTTGTGGCACTGTTGCTATGGTAACGTTGACAAGAACTAGATGGCATCGGCATCCAATAACGGCATCCAGTCGCATCGGATGCGCGCATCCGAACCTGGCATCGTTATTGCACATCGTTATTCTAAAAACGCCCATCCCTACTCGATAGGTTAACTGTTCACCTAACAGCACAAGAGCCTTTTTGGGACACTGCGGTCCCATGAATCTGAAAGCATTTCTGTGGCCTACGAAGCTTCCTTTTGGCTTCGTCTGCGTGTAAATATAGATAGACTTCCCAATTCCCATACAAACGTTCAACCCCTTCTCACTTCACTAAAGGAAGATTTTCGAAAAGAAGAAGTACTGCCCGGATAACTGGGACTCAAAATATCTGGAAACCAAATATTATCCAAAACCGTTTCAGCTGTAAGCATGAAGAGGTAAATATTCAGACAACATTTCGCATTTATAATATTGTGGACAGTCTGACGGACAAACCTTGATTTTTGTTCTTCGTTTTTTTTTTGTAAACTGAACTCAGAACAAAGTCCCGCAAACACATTGGAAAAATTACCAACTCAATTCTGGTATACGCTACCATTAAATGCGGTAACAAATTATGATGTCATTAACGGATGGTAACAAAGATATCAATAATTATTCTATTAATAAAAAAATCTTTGGATGTTAATTAAACTGTCATTTCACTCAGTATTATGTGGTAATATGAATGTAATTAAAATACGTAACTGTTAGCATCTAGAACTCGTTTTGTACTTGGTAAAACTACTTGAGTTTAAATAAATTAATTGGCTGTTGTAGAATGCTATTTCCAACAATTCTCATAACAATTCTTTGTTATGATTTGTATATTAATTACGTTAAAGCAAAGTATGGTTACGTATTAAGCATAGATTTATTAAAAAACGTCATTGGTAGATGTTCAGGCAAGACAATAAGAATTTCTGCCTGCACCGGAACGTCGTATTTTTTTTTCTACCAGTAGGAGCAGCTGAGGAACTCGATGGCGCAAATGGTTAGCGCGTTCGGCTGCGATCGTTGAATTTAAGCAACCTTCGCAGTGGTCGGTCTTTGGATGGGTGACCAAAAATTTACTATCTCGAGCTCCTCCGTGTTTCGGAAGGCACGTTAAGTCCTTAGATTAAAACAAAAAGGGTAGATACGGTATGCTCATACTTGCATCAAACAAAAACTGATCCCACGGCAGCGCGAACGGGACGGCGAGATCCGCGTCACTGCATTACCGACCCGAACGAAACAGCACGTTAAGTTTCAACGGCAGCGTGAACGAGACGGCGAGATCCGCGTCACTGCACTACCGACCAATCACGCGACCAGTACTCGACGTCACTACCGAATAAGATTCAAAACAAACAGCAATTTTTATGAAAAAATATATTTTATAGTACTTACGAATGAAAAGTGATGCTGTGGGTGTTATTTTTAGTTCTTGAGCAATTTCAGCACTTTTTAAAAACGCACTTAGGCATTGTGTTATCATATAAACACAAAATATTAGCAATATTTCGTTTTGGCGTTCACATGTACGTCGTTAGCATGTCAAGTTGTGAGTAAAGCGATTAGGGTCGTGTACCACAATTCATGCGGATCACTTTTGTGAGGCTAGTGCCGTATCTACCCTTTTTGTTTTAATCTAAGGTTAAGCCGTTGGTTTCGGCTGCATCTGCAGTCGTCAGCACCCGTCAATCCGCACTGGGCCCGCGTAAAGGGTCATGGCCCAATCTTCCTATTCCATCCATAGGGAAGGCCTGTGCCCCAGCAGTGGGGACATCAATAGGCTGATGATGATGATGAGCAGCTGTGATCCACGTGACGTAAAATCCTTCCTATACCTCTCTCTACGAAATTTAAATTTGTACGCACTGGACTTTCTCTGGCAATTTTTCGACACATATTTTGTTTTGTATATATATTCATAATATACGCATTGTACAAGAAAACTGAGCTTTTTGAAGATCTACACATTAACGATTTTTTTCTAGTTCTTAAAAAAAGATCATTCCCTCAGTTTTTTAATTGCTCCTAATAAAGGATTAACAAATAAAGGCAATATTTATTTAAAGTTAAATCAGTTAGTTATCTTTCAGTGGTTGCATTCATAATTCATACACATCTAAGCAGTTGATATTTACATATTACATACACACTTACATTATAGTAAGTATATAATACATATTTACATTATAGCAACTGGTTATCAAGTATTAAAAATTTTGTTGTTAATAAATCCTTCCTTAAGGTGTCTGTCCCATCCCTCAGCAACTAACAAACACCACTCCAGTAACTTCAGCTATCTAGGAGTAGGTACTGCGGCGATCTACCCTGAAGGGGTAGGCCCTGGGAGCGTCGGGGGGCGGTACGGTGGGCATTAGGCCGCGTACTCAACCCCCACGCGCGGGCCTACCTGCGCACGTCTGCGGCGTCCCCGTGATACCCCGGGAGACCCCTGCCGTGGAGCCCCGGCTAGGCCGGGAGGCTGCTAGGTGCGGAGACGCGGAAGAATCCCTAAACGGGGATCCCGCGGCTTCCCGCTAAGCAGCTTAGAGGGTATTCGCAAGACTTTTTTAGCGGATATTATGCCGTAAAGCGCCCGTAAGAGTTGCGGGGTCCTCGGTGGACAGCCACTGGGGGGTCCGTAAGACTTGCGGGAGCCAGGTGTGAGGTCCGTTCGGCGGCATGCCTCTTAAAGACGCCGTCGTCTGTAAATAGCATTTTTTACCTGCGTTATAAAAAGAAAAGCCCCGGGGGGTGTAGCAATAATAATTAAAATAACTTTGATTTTATATTTTGTTTTATTAGAAATCAGGCGAATATAATAATTGAGCTTAATCTATCAACGTATGGTTTGGTTCAGGCACCAAACCTAGATAGTCTATCTGCTGGAATCTTCTATCAAAACGACGGAAGATTCCCAATTTCAAATCTTTAAAAACCATGACATTACCTTTTTAATATAACTGCCAGCCGTAGGCATTACATGAACAAAGAGTTTACCCAAAAAGGGAGGCTGTAACGCAACGGACGTTACAGTACCTACTAAAATATCCGCAAAATCAATTTATTCATTTCAGTAGTCGCTAATTTGTTATGCAAATGCACAAATGATCGCTTGTTCCGTAAACATAGTTCTTTTTATGGTTTATATCCTGAGATGTAATTTGAGCCGTCACGATTTATTAGGATATAAGTGATTAATTAAGTATCTTTATCGCGTGCTAAGTTTGACGTTCTTTCAGACTTAAGCTACTCGCCTCACACGCTAATGTTTCCAATAATTACATATATTTACCATTACCACAGAGTACCTGCATATAAAAGTGATTATTACTAAATAAAGCATCGGAAAAACTCCCTTTGACTGAATACTTAATGTGCCCATAATGCCAATACCATTTTTGTTTCTTAGGTTTTCACGCACATCACTCATTAAATAAAACTAGTTTTTACGGGTTAATGCACGAAACTTAATACCATTTGATAAAAAAAATATAGAACGAACTAGTGGCCCGCCCTTGCTTCGCTTCGGTGTAGAGCTGAAGTGTAGACTACTATTTTTGTTTTCTGGCTTGTATTATACACAATGACATTCATCTATGATTCTTCTTATACCTGCATGAAAAGCAGGGCTTGTTTACCGGTTAATTTTCAGTACATTAGGAGCGTTATATTTAGGTTTGGCTCTACCTTAACCTTAAAAAAACCGTTTTTCCTAAAAAGCGAAATTAAATAGGTTTTGAATCAATTTAGCGGTTTTTATTAAAGAGTTTCATTTCGCTCTTACTGACGGCATCGCCTTCGCCGTTTCAATTCAAATTTATAATGATTTTATGTCAGTTTCTTTCCAACTACAGAGCGAATGAGGGAAGTAGTGTGTCAGTACACAACTACAAAATGAATACTTGATTCACTAGACGTACCTACTACTATAACATCTACCTGCATGCCAAATTTCAGCCCGATCCGTCCAGTGGTTTCGGCTGTGCATTGATAGATCGGTCTAGTACCCATTGGACCCTCAAGATTCGACCCAAAAGCAAAAAGTGCCCATTGGACCTCTTTTTTGGTGTCCATTGATCGCTATGTCAGTCAGTCACCTTTGGTGATAATAATATTATTTAATCATAATATTTTGCTGCAGGTAAAGACAATGATATTTCGCACTCGCAAACTATTCCAATTAGATATTGGTTCGTGCTTGAGAACGAAAGATTCTCTTGTTCTGTAATCTGAGACTAGCACTGACAAAAAGTTATCATCTGTGTAAAATTGAAAAATGTAGGTAAATTTAATAAATAAAAACAATTCAATTCTATACAAAATTTGTCAATTATATTTCGCAATCGCAAACTATTTGATTTCGATATTGGTTCGTGCTAAAGGTTTTAACCTTTTGAACCTTTTGTTCTGTAATCTGAGACTACTAGCACTGGCTTAAAGTTATTACCTGTGTAAAATAAAAAAAAAACAGCGTTTTAAATGCTAGTTTGCATTAGTACTAGTTCTCTGTTCAACACGTTCAGAGTCGGTTGGTTAAGGATGGGTAAATTAAAGTGTCGCCGGTAGCTTAAGGTAGTATTGGATTGATTTTCAGTATGTTAACTGGATGGAGTTGAATTTTAGTAGTAAAAAAATACATGTAATGAAAATAAACTTACATGCACTCTACTTGATATACGCTGCCTGTTAATTAATAGTTCCTGCAAATTATCCTTTTACGTAACATCTTTTTTTTCTTAATTCAAGAAATGATCTAACCTATTTCTCGTTTTTTTTGAGATCATCATTAGAAAATCATATAATCCGTTATAAATTTACTTATGTTCCACTGGAGTCGAAGCAATAGATCATTAATCACGTGATGTTACCACCATGATGGGACTACGGAGAGACGTAAGCTAAGCTACGGAGTGAAGTTAGCTAGACTACAGAGAGACGTAAGCTGGGCTATTAAGAGATGTAAGCTAGGGTACGGAGAGACGTAAGCTAGGCTACGGAGTGAAGTAAGCTAGACTACGGAGAGACGTAAGCTAGGGTAGGGAGTGACGTAAGCTAGACTACGGAGAGACGTAAGCTAAACAACGGAGAGGCGTAAACTAGGCTACGGAGAGACGTAAGCTAGGCTACGGAGTGACGTAAGCTAGGGTACGGAGAGACGTAAGCTAGGCTACGGAGACACGTAAGCTAGGCTACGGAGTGTAGTAAGCTAGACTACGGAGAGACGTACGCTGGGCTACGGATAGACGTAAGCTAGGGTACGGAGAAACGTAAGCTGGGCTATGGAGAGATGTAAGCTAGCTTACATCTCCGTAGCTACCCTAGGGTAGGGAGTGACGAATTTTTAAATCAAGAAAGAAGTAGTTTTTATAAAGATGGAGACCAGGACCACATTCGACGGAAAAGGTGATGTAACCGATTTCTTTCGTCAGTTTAATATCATCGCCGCCATCAATAATTTCAACGATGATACAAAAGAAGATCTTCAGGCACCAACCAAACCTCTCGTAGTTAGATAAAAATAATTATATTCGCCTGAATCAAATATAAAATAACTTATCTCTACCAGTATCTTTTAATTTGTAGTTACGTCCCTGAGTTCTATCCACTCTGGCTAGAGCTCCTCAGTACGGAGAGACGTAAGCTAGGCTACGGATAGACGTAAGCTAGGGTACGGAGAGTTGACCACGTACGTTCCGATTAGTGTGCGTTGCAGTAGGGAATTTTATACAAAGATTACTGCACGGCTCGGGTTGACACGATTTTCGATAAACGATGACGATCGATCCCTTTCCGAGTTGATAAGTATGCTACGACCCTTATGGCGCGATTACACTTGGCCGTTAGCCCGAATAAGAGTGACAATCACTGTTGCCAGGACTCCCGATTTTGCAGGAGATCTACTGTTTTTCTGAAATTGCTCCTGTTCTTCCGTTTTTTTTTACATGAATCTATTGGTTTCTTGGAATACGATTTTATTTTTTAAATTGCATGTTGAGATTTCGGATTCCACCATTAACAATGTAGGTAACCTTAATTATAATAAAGTAAATATGTTATATAAAAAAACCAGCTTTCAGTGGCGGCAGAAGCCACAGAAACACATTCGTTACTGTCCTATATCATCTTATTCATTCGACTTACCAATTCTAGGAGGGAGGGTGTGTAAATCGAATGTGTAATCTTTCCATACATCTATCTACAAACAACACTGGTGAGATTAGAATTCGGGTAAACGGCTAGGTGTTAATGAGCGGAGTCTAGTACGCCCGGGTAGTTGGGTATTCGGGTAGTTTTCTTTTTGGTTATCCGACATCGTAAATCGTGCAACATAAATACTTAATTATTTGTGTTTATTTATAGTTTAAGGTTAGTGTAATTTTTTTTAAAGGTTCAGTTTGTACTCTGTCCTCCCACAGATTAGTCATTTTTTTTTTTTATTAAATCTTTGCACTGGTCTTTAAGACTAAGATTATAAAATTATCCAGCCATTCCATTTTGTTTCTCTCTTTGATATGTTCTTATTGGTATGCTTGTTTCTTTTGGTGTATTATTGTTGTTTTATTTATTATCTGTGTCATCAACCTTAGGCGTTGCCAGAATTATCAGCGCTGCAGCAGCCCTGGTGTTGCTGTAGTATTAAGCAGAGGCAGGGACCTAGTTGGCCTATTTTGTCTTGTTTTATTTATGTAAATCTGACTGTGTTGAAGGCTAATAAATTTATTTCTATTCTATTCTACATCTTCTTTCAGCCCGTATTCCAATGTGAATATTGCTTCGGGTGCCTGAATTCGAGTAATCTCTTTCGTGCGGGCAAACGGAACAAATCTAATTGAGCCATTAGAAGGCTACGACCTGGGCCGTCTTTAACCTATTGGAGGCCCTGGGCATATTAGGATAATGGGGCTCCTATGACTATGATGTTAATTCTGACTTGAAATGGAATAATAATAATAATAATTTAATTGCCAAAATATGTTTACAATAGTTGTTACATATTTCTTTTGTTACCAGCATATTTTGTTGAATATCTAAATAAATAAAATTAATTTAAAGGTAATAATAATATTCAATGTCACAAAAAATACAACTACCAATCTATTCATTATTAAAATAGTCAAGGTAAATTGAAATCACATTGAATTAAAATGTCAGAAAATTACATATATTTATCATCTACATATTTTAAACTATTATATTAAATACACACGGATGTCAAACATCCATTAAATTAGGCTATTTTATCATTTAAAAAAATCGTTAACTGAATCGTACATTTTGTTAATTAAAAATGTAAATAATTCAGTCCTAAAGGACAATGTTAAAATTGGCCTAAGAACCAACACCAATTTGGCATTTATGATAATTCTTAGTATATTTTTTGCGATAATTATCAGTATTTAGATTGTGACGGACACTTCCAGTTAAGTAAGCTAAATTAAAAAGTTAAAAAATTATCTGAGACAATAAATACCATTTTATGTGTATAATCTATGGCAGCGCTGCAAACAAAACACTCTTTCTTCCTAATGCCGGCACTTCACTTGGCTATTCGTATTTGCTATTTTAAAACATGACATCAGTCTGTCCTTTTCATTCCTTATTAAGCATGACAAGGACAAACTGTTGTCAAGTGAAGGGCCGGCATAAAACTCGTTACTCTGTGGTTGTGGTGCATGCAGTTTGCATTCGTAGTAATCTGTGGCATTCGTACATTCCAAAGAGTAGTTTATTATACCGGAAAGTGCATTCTCGTTTCGGATTACCTGTTGTGTGTTTATTTGCGATTGTTTTTCCTTAAATTTAACTATTTTGGCTATTTAATATGCCATCGATGTTACCAAAGAGAAGAGCCCCTATAACCAAGTGCTAGTGAACCTGTGCCACAACATCCTGAGAGGATCATACTGCTTAATTATTCAAGAACACAACACCCGATACACATTCACGCTGCATATTTACACAATATACATGTGATATACAAATAAATACAATATTCAAATATGATACAACTATGTGAAAAATAGTCAACAAAAAAGAAGCAAAACTAGTGTTTATTTTATTCATGATTCCTACCCAACCAAGTTTTTCCTAATAGTTCTTCTTTAAAATCGCACCGAATAAAATGAATTAGATGTAATATTAATTCACTTCATACTGAGTTTATACTAAATTCATAGGTTGACCTATGTTTCATTGAATATTAAACATAACCTCAAAAAATTTTAAGTTTTCCTAATAATTAAAGTTCTCAGAAGTGTCCGTCAATAATCTTTATTTTTACAGTCATTTACTTACGATTTTGAACCTAGAAAATAATATTTCATGATTGTTGGTTCTTAGGCTAACTATGTATGGACGCTGAACAATGTCCTTTGGTTAAAGTCATTTTTTCGAGCGAGTCACACTGATGACTTTTCTTTAAAATAGCTTAGTATACCATTATATTTTAATTTATCTAAGCATGCTGAAGTCGGAAAGCATAATTTTTAGGAGAGAGTAGCTTTGAGCATGTAAAAGCTAGTAAGTTAGTATTGTAGTCAGTAATTTAGGTTCGATTTCCTCGAATTATATAAGTTTTTTGGTAATAAATATTGGTTATCGTTTGGTGATCTGACAGGAACAAGGGACTTTGTATTTGATCTGAGGGGGGCCCCTTATCGATCGCGGGGCTCTGGGCACTTCCCCAAAGTGCCCACTGGGAAAGAGGGGTCTGGCTACAACCATAATAAGGTTCTTCCTTCAATCTTCGCCACTTGTGAATGTGTCTTGTTTATTTTAATGGTGGAATTTCCTTTCCCTAGACGAGAACTCTGATTGGACCGGGAAATCCTACTTATGATCGTACTTCTCTTAAAATAGTACCTTCGTGCTTACGTAACCGTACATATATATGCATCAGTTTAGGAAATTCTCGATCTGACCTTACTACCGATCTGCTATTATCGGTTGCCCTTGTCTCACGTCCTTACTCAAATTCGTTTCACAAATCTATTGTTAATTTTCTCCACATGACCTTAGTTCGGCATATGAGCATCCTGATTTTTTTTACAATGCACATCTGTCATTTTCTCGTCATCATTATCAACCTATTTATTTGACGACCTCCGTGGCCGAGTGATTTGTACGCCGGGTTTCATGGTGTCGCCGACTCGTGAGGTCCCGAGTTCGAATCTCGGTGGGGGCAGATGTCTGTGTGATGAATACGAGCATTTTGTACTCTAGTCATGGATGTTAAATATGTATTTTTATATAAATATACTTATATATGTACAGTATATGTATTTTATCCGTTACCCTAGCATCCCATAACACAAGCCTTACAGTACTTACTTTGGGGCTAGGCTAATTGGTGGGAGTGTTGGAAATATTTATTTATGTCCCCACTGCAGGGGCACAGGCCTTCCCTATGAATGGAATAAGGAAATTGGGCCAAGACCCACCAAACGGGCCCAGTGCGGTTTGGTGGGTGCTTACGACTGCAGATGCAGCCGGGACCAACGGCTGAACGTGCCTTCCGAAGCACGGAGGAGCTCGAGATACTAAATTTTTGGTCACCCATCCAATGACCGACCACTGCGAAAGTCGCTTAAGTTCAACGATCGCAGCCGAACGCGCTAACCACTTGCGCCATCGAGCTCCTCATTAAGTAACTAATTTTAATAACACGTTCGCTCTTAAATTACAACTGGGTAATTGATAATTGTTTGATAGTTGATCGATATACAGGGTGTGACAAAAGTCCGAAATAAAACTTTAGGGTTTGGTTGTGTTCCTTGTATAGAATTACCTACGAAAGTTTGACGCCTTTCAGACCACTTTTATTTTCTAATTAAATTAATAAAAATATCGTTTTACACCTGCCTATGACAACCCTATAAATGCATACGATTACTACTACCTAAACAGACCCCCCTCTCTCCCCCAGGCGCCATGGCGCCCCGCTCAGATACCTACAAATTTTTATTTCGGAATACATACCTACAAATTTTATTTCGGAATTCTGTAACACCCTGTATATATATTGTTGTTATGAACGCAAGGTTCACATTGAGATTACTTGGTTAGCAGTTGCCTGACTGCGAAAGACGACGGGTTATTTGTTAATAGTATTTTCATTAGTGTTTCTTCCATTCCTATCTGCATTATTCAGAAACAGTGAACAATTACTTAACTTTCTAACGGAGTAGCTACTCAAAAGACAGTTTTTCCATTGGCTGATTTTTTGGAAAGAATTATGAATGTACGCAAGAGGAGGAAAGTTGAAAATACTCATACTCAGTGCTTACTTAAAAGGTATCATTTGTGGACACAAAAACATTGTTTATAGGATTTTCGATGGCGCAAGTGGTTAGCGCGATCCGCTGCGATCGTTGAATTTAAGCAACTTTCGCAGTGGTCGGTCATTGGATGGGTGACCGAAAATTTAATATCTCGAGCTCCTCCGTGCTTCGGAAGGCACGTTAAGCCGTTGGTCCCGGCTGCATCTGCAGTCGTCACCCACCAACACGCACTGGGCCCGCGTGGTGGGTCATGGCCCAATCTCCCTATTCCATCCATAGGGAAGGCCTGTGCGCCAGCAGTGGGGACATTAATAGGCTGATGACGATGATGATAGGATTTTAAACATATGACAGGCTTAAGTTTTATTAAATAGGTACTTTAAACATGAAAACATTAATGAACGTGCAATGGGCATTGTAGCTGCGTATGTTTTAATAATAAACGCATTGTCTCTTAGCAGAGTTGTAAATATTATCATTGGACATCATGTCTAGGTGAACTATTTACGTTTAAATACTAATAATTATGGTAGGATGGTAGAGGTCCACGGGATGAGGATTTGGTTGACAAGGAGAAGGTGGCTACACTCATCCTAGACATTTGCTTTTTTAAGGATCAAAATCGTAGTACTTTTATACCTACGTTGCTTCGTTTTCGATTAATTTGTATTGAAATATTTAATTACATATTGTTATCAATTTAATAGTATCTAATAGGAACTACGCTTTCTAATTCTTGTACAATATCTGATTTTAACTCAGTATATTAATAATATTTCATACCATTTCCTAACATATTTTATCTATTTGTTGCAGGTCATTCGCGATTTATTTAGCGGTAATAATGATAATCTCCGAATCTTCGGTGGACGCATTCACCATACAGCAGTGGTCTGGGACAACGACTTTAAAGCCCACGTTTGATCTCACAGAACAAGAAAGTGCCTTATTAGAGGTCAGAAACGATTTACCTAAGGTCAACAACGCAAAGGGAAACGTCTTCCAAAAGGAAACTACTTTCGTACCAAAACACATTTTTGAAGCTCAAATCGGGACGAACGCTCCGACGAGAACTTCTGAAAATACACCTGAAGTTAATAACAAAATGACTGAAACATCATCTACAAGCAAATTACCGAGTAAAAATGCTTTACAGACATTTGGTGTAACTAATAAAGTAACACAACCGATATACGATTTAACAAATCCAGGCAACTTTCAAAGCACAATCATTAATGAAGAAATCAATACAACGACCGACAAACAAGGAGTAACTACTTTAATACCTAATAATGCCACTATAACATACGCAGGACCAAGTGAAAATAAAATATCAGTGAGTAATAAAAATGATCAAAGTAATGTTGATTTAACTACGTTATTTGTTGAAGATACTACTCTTGTAATACAAAATATAAGTGAAGATACATTAGTAGCAACAGAAGAATCACCACTGCTTAGTGAAACTACACCACACACAAATAATAATGATCCATTCACAAACACCGATATGACAATTTTGGAAACAGAAACCACATCGATTATTGGAAAAGAAAATATAGCTGGAGATATAAAAACCCCAACAGAGACAATGGCAGTGGAAGCTTCTAGTTACATAACTACAAACCCATCGTGGAAAACGTACACTACTATTGAAAGAAAACGAACAAAACCACTTGAAATAGAGAATCCTAGTACAGGGTCAAGAGAATTATTGGCAAAAGCCGAAACGATACCAGTAAAATTTACTCTTGAAAACGCAGAAAATGATACGCCTATTCCGTCTCTGAAAGAACTTAATCAAGAGCTCATGAGTAATGCTAAAACCCAACATACTAGGAGTAATGTCGAAGATTCAACACATTCATCTACAAATCAACCGACTACAGCCAGCCTTGGCGCTAAATTAACGTCAACTCTGAATGTGAGGACATCTCCTGACAATATCGTTTCATCAAAACGAGCTGGATATTTAGATTTGACCGCTGACCAAGCTGATTCTCAAACTAAGACTACAACAGATATATTAAGCATTAATGAAACAGAATTGGTTGGCGCTTTGTTTGAAGTAGACCCTCAAGAAAATGATGGCCCTGAAATGAAAAATGGGTCTGAATCACAAAGCCAGATGGTGAGTGTATATTTTTATTTGTCTTTATATGTTTAATTCTTTGAAACGGCTAGGTTCTTATAGTATGTAGAAACAAACAGGGGCCTAACCTAACGCGTAGGTAGACCACCATAGTAAAAACTTCTTAATAAAATAAATAAAAGCAGACCAAGTGCGAATCGGATTCGCACACTAAGGATTCCGTACTATATCTTTATATCTAATGTTGTTTCTGTACTACATTACAGACTATATTATAATATTGAGCAAAGAAAGACAAAAAAATCGTCACCTATGTTGTATGGGAGCACTCCTTAATTTTTTTTCTATTTATAGTACTTTATGTTAAAGCGGCAACAGAAATACATCATCTGTGAAAATTTCAACTGTCTAGCTATCACGGTTCATGAGACAGACAGTGAGACTGTGCCTGGTGACAGACAGACAAACGGACAGTGGAGTCTTAGAAGGACCCGCTTTTATCCTTGGGTACTGAACCCCTAAAATCGACTACTTATAAAACAGGACCACAAGGATTAAGAAATATGTAATGCATTTGCTTTCCTTTAATCTATATAACATTTAAAGTAAAGTTAAGATTTAGGGTCGGTAACAATGCCACCTCATGCAGTAAAAGGCAACTTAGATCTATTAGACATATGTTACGTGGTCAGTTTACTCATTTGAGTAAAAAATATTAATGTTTTTTTATTATTATTATTTCAGGCAGAGGACGAGATAAAGGAAAAATTACTGGAAGAGCAAGTGTTAAATGATGACCTAGTGAAAACTTATAAAAATCAAAAATCAGTGGATCCCAATGAAATTAAAAAAGAGCCCACCACGGAAGATTCTCTCGGTGTGAAACCTATCAACAGTAAAACAGGACTGTACACAGTTAGCCCGCATTACAAAAGAATGAAAAAAATTGAAGTACAACCATTAAAACCTTTTGTCCGAGATCCGGATGACAATAGCTGGAGAAATGAAAGCCTAAGTTTGTTGGGAATAGTCTTCAAGGCGAAAAATGCATCAAAACCATTCACACAAGTACTCAAGAATAAAACCGAAGCAGTACTTAGTAATATATCTGGGAAAGATGACAAAAATGAAGTAACGGACCTGCGAGAGAGACTTGAGAAAATTGCGGAAGTAAGAAAATCACGGAAGAAGAAAATTAACAAAACAGGTGATACTATTTATAGTGATTATGAAGAAGGCAATTCAGCCGAGTTAGCTGGTAGTACTCCAAAAACTTATACCCAAAAAAGTACTCCAAAAATTGATACCAGTATACCGTTATTTAACAACGATGGCAAATTAGCATTTAGCGACCGGCCTACGAGTTCTTCTGTTGGTCCTGAATCGACTACTTCACCAGGAGTCTTTATGTACAAGGAGCAAGTACTTACAACAAGAAAGCCTAAGAAATTAAATAAATTCCCCGAATACTACGATACTACCGATGAATACGACGCAGATTACTTAACTCTTCCGAAACTAGACTTGAAAAAGTTTACTACTAGTTTTTTTAAGAAGGACACAGTAACTACTCCGTTTACGCCTCTAACAACGCAAACTAAACCGTTAACTACTTACTGGCCGGATAGGAAACCCACCATTCAATATTTCCCACCGAGGCCGCAATCGCAGAAGGTCAATTCGAACGATTACGATAGTGATTTCGAGAAAAGGATAAACATGTTCTCTTTTAGCGGACCGCCCAAAGACATGAACCGTATGTTGGCGGGTTTACCACCGACAACGCTCCCTCCGCGTGAGTCGCCAACAGAGAAGCAAACGCACAGCCCTCCGTCGGCGACAAACAAACCTGACGCTATGTTCAAAAACTTTTACGCCACATTCCCGTCACGGCTCGTCGACGCCGCTAAACGCTATTCCGCGGACACTGACGAAAGTTTTAACCGCGCGTCCTATGTCATAAAACACTACAAGGACTTATTAGACGAAGCGGTCAAAGACGACTACGATAAAAGTGGAGAATTCGCATACACCAACTCGCCACTGTTGGGCGTCACCGCCAACGAAATGGCTGAAGGAAAGCTAAAGCCGAGCATGGACGATGATAATGAATACATGTCGAATTTCCATAAAGAAATCTTGAATAGATTCGTCGATAACTTCAATCAGAACAGCGAAAAATTTAAGGTAGACTTCCCTATTTTGTACAATAACAGCATAGTGCATAGGAAGGCGCAAGACAACGGGAGGGCGGTCGCGTCGTCGACTACGTTCTTGAAAAGGCAGTATGGGGAGCCGATGCCCGGCCACAAGCCTTGCGAGACCAACTGTGACATGAAAGTGGAATTGTCACCAGCTTACGAGCTCCACTACTACGTGCCCGACCAAGAGGAGAAAGAAGAAGCGGAACCCAGGCTGGCCACCTCGCCTTACATGTACAGATTATGAAATTGAACTCGTTACGACGAAACGAGTAAACAATTCGACATTCGTCTGCACAAATTAGTGATCGATCCGGTAATTCAACACTTTCGCGGTTCGATTGTATAACATCTTGCCGAATTCCAATGTGTGTGTCGTGTTGATTTTTCACTTGGGCTACTTCAATGCTTATGTTATAGAACTGTAAATCTATTTCAGTAAAATTTGGGTTTATACAAAAATATATTGATAAGAGAATATTTGATCTCTACCAAAGGACATACAATACTTGAAAAGCGCTTGTTATTATATATGTGTAGCTAACAAAAAAAAAATGGGTGCGTGTACTTATGTAGGCGCGTGAGAAGTTATCCTTCTTTGGCATCGTTTAAAATTAGTTTTTAATTGCATGCAAATAATTAATTACAATAAATTAATAAAAAGTCTGGAAAAGGACACAGTCAATAAAGTTCAGTTTTAATTTGAAAAAATAAATAAATAATCAAAATATTGAATTAAAATCGCTACTGAATATAATTTATTAGAACATATGTGATTTGCACTTGTATGAAACTCAAACACGTATTCCGAATATACAAACTAGAAACATGTGGATAAATATTATAAATATGAATACCTATAACTGTTACTTTATTACAAAAAATAAAGATGTGGTTTTTGGTTCTACTACACCAATGGTCAAGAGATGGCGCTGTAGTCTCCTGAATCGCGCTTTGGTTCCGTTGTTCCAGATTAATAAATACTTTTGATATTATAAATATGAATACCTATAACTGTTACTTTATTACAAAAAATAAAGATGTAGTTTTTGGTTTTACTACACCAATGGTCAAGAGATGGCGCTGTTGTCTCCTGAATCGCACTTTGGTTCCGTTGTTCCAGATTAATAAATACTTTTGATAGGCCTTCACAATGCAGTCGTTAGCACCCACTAAATAGAGATTCTATTTCTATTTTGTTGGTAGATTTTCTTAATGTGCGGTAAACACAAAAGTAACGCATGAAGTTCGTCGCTAAAGCGACCAACTTCATGCTGTTAAAATTGTGAGTTACAGTGATGCGCGCACATCTTAAAATTTCACTCTCATCATTTTTTCATAACGCGCCTAAAGAAGTATAACTTCAAAAATCTATCAAAAGTTACACATTCAGTAGTCATATATTTAACCTATAAATATCTAATATTGTTTAATGTCACGTCTATTTATTGGTGAAGAAAATACTAGCTACACTTTGATATTCTATTATGTTTTAATAATGTTATTACGATTATAATATTATGATATAATAGGTGATAGTGATTATGTTTCGATATATTTTAAAAGTAGGTACTTTAGATACCTACTGTAAATGTCCGAGGTAAAGATCTTATTTTTTCTTTTCATAAAATAGATAATATTTAAAGGCGGGACCAAGACCGACTTATGGATTCGGGATTTACATAATATGGGGCATATTACTTACTTAAAACATCTAGATTAAACTTAAGTAAATTATTGTACATATGTATAAAAATATTTTCTACATAGGAATCTTCAAAGTTGGGTGAAATAAGAAATATCTGATAATGTCGAGAACACCAGACTTGATCAATATCTTTTGTCAATGTTTGCGAATGTAAACTAAATTTATACCACTGACCTTTTTGCCAAAGATGTGACGAAATATGTTTGTTCACTTGTGTTCGCTTAAATAGTAAAATTATTAACTAAAGTTAATAAAACCTAGTTAAAATAACTAAAGTACCCATCATATTTATGGGTACAGTGATCAATAAGCTGCCTACTTAATGTAGCAGCCTTGTGTATAAACGCTCATGTACCTAATCCCATCATAGCGACCTAACTATGATGCAGTGATAGTAAAATAATATTTTAATTATAGTACATAAGCATCAACCATTAATGAATTTTTATTACGTGTTTCTCCCTATTCCTGATACCTAATTTTCTTAACGAAACTGTATTATTATTTACATTTCAATAATTGAAATGTACAAAAATGAATGGTACTTATTAGGTACGTCTCATTCCAACCACATGGTCATTCTCCTTCACGAAATTTCTAAACAGGGAGTCAATCGCCTAACGGAATTGCTATGGGTATCGCTATAATCGGCAAAAATCTTTGCCCGGAGCGGCAAAATTTCTAGATCTGGCCCTGGGGGCCATTCGTCTAACGGGATTGCTACGCTATCGCTTACGATTTTATTTTGTTATTTCTGACCGCCCAAGGTTTTCAAATACCTTATGCTCATTGTTTTTTATATTGTTGTTTTGTTGTTAGTTGTTACCAATACAAAAGAAAAAAAACGAGTGCAAGGCATTTGAAAACCTTCGGCGGTCAGACTCAGAAATAACAAAATGAAATCTAAGCGATAGCGATAGCCATAGCAATCCCGTTAGACGAATTGCCCCCAGGGCCGGATTTAGAAATTCTGCCGATCCGGGCAAAGATTTTTGCCGCACTTTAGTGACGTACTTTACGTTTGACCCTAAGTAAATTTTGCCGCTCTGGCCAAATGCCCAGCTCGCCCCACAATTAATCGGGCGATGTTTCTAAAAAAATATCTTTCTCTTTCTTAAAATATTGGTAAACATATCATTTTAAAAAAACAAATCTGTTATGGTCAAATTTAACTAGCGCAGAGTGGGAGCGCATTGAAGCGAATTTCAGAAACGTAACAAAGTAAATTCACCATTATCTCGGCGTTATAATGGCGCAATTACAATTAGTCATCAGCCGAATGAAATTCAGGAATACGACTAAGTGTAAATGAACGGAGTTGAGTACGCGGGTAGATTTCCTTTTGTTTACCCGACACCGTCTTCTAGCCTTAGATTAAAACAGAAAGGGTAGATACGGCACTAGCCTCACAAAAGTGATCCGCATGAATTGTGGTCCACGACCCTAATCGCTTTAGTCACAACTTGACATTCAAACGACGTACATGTGAACGTCAAAAAGAAATATTGCTAATATTTTGTGTTTATATGATAAAACAATGCCTAAGTGTGTTTTTAAAAAGTGCTCAAATTGCTCAAGAACTAAAAACAAAACCCACGGCATCGCTTTTCATTCGTAAGTAGGTACTATAAAATATATTTTTTCATAAAAATTGCTGTTTGTTTTGAATCTTATTCGGTAGTGACGTCGAGTACTGGTCGCGTGATTGGTCGGTAATGCAGTGACGCGGATCTCGCGGTCCCGTTCGCGCTGCCGTGGGATCAGTTTTTGTTTGATGCAAGTATGAGCGTACCGTATCTACCCTTTTTGTTTTAATCTAAGCTTCCAGCCCGTATTTCAGTGTAAATATTGCTTCGGGTGCCCGAATTCGAGTAATGTCTTTGGTGTAGTAGGTGTAATGTAGGCGGGGGATTGAGTGCAGGCCGGCAAGGTTTATTTATTTATTGCATGTCACATTACATTCAAGATGGTACATTAAAAATTATCTTGGGTAAATATGTGACGCTCTGCAAGGGCTTAGCAAATATAAAGTCAGAGGGCTCATTAAATTACATTATTATATTATACTAGCGGCCCGCCCTCGCTTCGCTTCGGTGTAGAGCTGAAGTGTACACTACAGTTTTTGTTCTCAGGCTTGTATTATACACAATGACATTCATCTATTATTCTTCTTATACCTGCATGCAAAGTCTTAACCCGATCGGTTTAAAATTGACTTTCATTCCCTATTTTATCCCCTTGGGGGTAGAATTGATCAAAATCCTTTCTTAGTGGACGCCTACGTCATAACATCTACCTGCATGCCAAATTTCAGCCCGATCCGTCCAGTGGTTTGGGCTGTACATTGATAGATCACTATTTTAGTCAGTCAGTCAGTCACCTTTGAGTTTTATATATATATAAATTAGGTGAGGTGAGGGTGGCTAGGGCGCTATACCTTCTGCCGCATCATCAATCTTCCCGAAATGCATCGCGAATTCTTCTCCCATTACACTAAACATCGCGTAGGGCGGGGTAATATGTTGCGCCTTGTTTAAAAAAAATGTAGGTCTGTAATCTCCGAGTGGTTTCTTTGCTGCGTTCACTCAGACTTTTATCATCATGTATGGTGGACTGGAGAATTTAGTCGGTCTATAAAATAGTGAATATGCAGTTCTCAGAATAAATAATACCTATAGTTAACATTATATATCAAAATTAATTAATATGACGACCTCAGTGGCCCAGTGGTAGATACGAAGGGTTTCATGGTGTCGCTTACTCGAGAGGGGCAAATGTTAGTATGATAAATATGAGCATTTGTTCCTTAGTCATGGATGTTTATATATATTTCTATTTAAATATACTTAAATATGTATCAAATATATGTATTCTATCCATAGCATCACATAACACAAGCCTTACAGTGCTTACTTTGGGGCTAGGCTAATTGGTGTGAGTGTTCGAAATATTTATTTATTTAACAACGATATTAAATACCCTACATACACCAACACGAACAAAATCGTGCCCGAAACCTTTCTAAAAGGTACATTGAACGATCCACGGAGTTCCATAAGATGATCGCGTAATCAAAATCAATAAAGGCATTATTTAAATATTGAAAGTAACCTTTAATACATACTGTATAAAGTCTTAAATAAAACGCATGTGACTTCTGACAGTTCGAAATGCAAGCTCGTAAAATTTTACGACTTATTGCTATATGCGGAAGAATTTAGACCTTAGTTCTTTGACTCTACGCGCAATTCTGAACACGCTGTTAGCAATATAGCAGACACGGATCGCGGGGAAAAGAGACGGCTATATGGCGACGTATAACGCATAATTTATATTCAATCAGTTTATAGTAAGTATTACATCAAAATTTGCTTTATATGCGTTAAATTAATAAATATTGACAAGGTTCCCGTCGAAAAAACGACACTTTTCGTAGTACTCTAAGTATTATTTTCGCATTTTTTTGCGGAGCTCTGTGGCATCTTGACTTTGTAACGGCCCGCGCGTGACTGTGAACCAAGAAGTGCTTGAGTGGAGCTCAAGCACTTCTTAATTGGGACACATTTTGAGCGCTCGTGGTGTATCTAGAGTATTTAATATCGTTGTTATTTAATTACCATACACACGCTTATAATACCGACTTGTTAACACAGACAGTTGTCGAGGAGCTCGATGGCGCAGGTGGTTAGCGCGTTCGGCTGCGATCGTTGAAGTTAAGCAACTTTCGCAGTGGTCAGTCATTGGATGGGTGACCAAAAATTTACTATTTCGAGCTCCTCCGTGCTTCGGAAGGCACATTAATCCGTTGGTCCCGGCTGCATCTGCAGTCGTTAGCACCCACCAATCCGCACTGGGCCCGCGTGGTGGCTCATAGCCCGATCTCTCTATTCCATCCATAAGGAAGGCCTGTGCCCCAGTAGTGGGGACATTAATAGGATGATGATGATGAACACAGACAAACATTTGTGCTAATATTATATACATGGGAATCGAAGGAGCGTCAAAAACAGCTCCTTTTAAAATTACGCAAATATCTATCAATCTGGGCGCTCTATTAAGCGTGCGCTTACACTTGGTCATTAGCCCGAAAAATGAGTGCCAATGGAATTCGGCTAAACGGACTTAGTGTAAATGAACGGAACGAGTCCGTCTTCCAATGTAAATATTGATTCGGGTGCCCGAATTCGAGTAATGTCCTACGTATACGGGCTAACAACCAAATGTAAATGCGGCATGATTCTTCACCCGATTTAGTTGTTTTTGTCCTATTCTTATAATCGAACCGTCGCCGTCTAAGGAGACATATGGAAGAAGCCAGCTTGTTGTTACGTCCGGTAGGGGCGCCATTTTGTTTCCATAGAAACTGATCGTGATACGATTACGGAACTGTACCCCTAGCACGAACCAATATCGACTTCGTATCGTTTTCGAGTCCGAAATGTCATTGTCAAATGTGTACTGATTTTAAGTTCTCGTTACGTACTTTGTGCCGCTGCTGTTCAAGTTTCCATACAAAATTTGACATTGACATTCGGTTTGCAAACTATTCGAATTCGATAATGGTTCGTGCTAAGGGTACTGTTTAGGTTCGTGTTTTGGGTCTCCGGACAGGGTTTGTATGTACTATACGATTCAAATAAGAATAGGAAAGCCAATGATCTCCATCTGTCAAATATCGCTTGAAAAGTACGGTTTGCAAAAAAAACTTAGAACATTTTTCTTTAGCACGAAGTTAATCTTATAATAAATACCAAACATTTGTTAACAAAAGAAGGAAATAAAATGAAACGGTTAGAAAATTAGTACTGAAAAAGGGAAATTTAAGACATTTATTTTTATCAAAAATACAGGTAATAAAAAGACCGCTTTTTTTTAAATAAAGTTGTCGTTTTAAAACTTACAATAATCGAAATTTTATTTTATAGCCAGTGTAGTTAGTCCAGTCAATGTAGGCTTAACTTTGCCATTTTGAGTTGATCACCTGCAACCAACGCGAAAATTTCCGCAAGGGTTCGTAGATTAATATACTAAAATTGCAGGGTGCTGCATTGACGGCAAAGGGTGAAAAAAAAATACGAAATGGTGCAAAAACGAGTTTTTCGTTAATATCTCGCTACTGACTGGAAAAGTAGAAAAAGTTCCTAGTACAAAGTTGTAGAAAATTTAATTTCCTACAAAAAAGGTATCTACATATTTTCCCGTATCTTCTATAGTTTTTGCACAAAATGCAATTAAAGGTGCAAAATAAAAAAAGAAAATATATTGTTAATGGTTTTTTTTTTCATTTTTAAACGATCCTACGGGTCAAATTCAACAATCACCACTTACTGAAATATTTAAGGATGAGTTTTCGGCAGTCCACTGAAATGAAAATTGTCTACCGAAATGGTAAAAAAATTACCACCAAAATGATACAGCCAAGAACATCGCCTTTGTAGTAGAAGGGTTACCTATTTTGAATTTAAATAAATTTCCTTATTCTTTGTAAATATTTTCATTCATTATTTTTTAATAAGAATTATTAATGAAGAATTAATTAATTGTTACTCCTATTAATTATTATTACGAATTATAATTATTAGTATGTACATCTAAAGAAAATATAACTAGAAAAAATTCCACGCGGACCAGGCAGCAGACGGGACTCGAACCCGCACCCTTCGCAATCCGGGCGAATGCACTGACCAATTATGCTACCGCGGCCCTCACGGACCGCGTCGAAATTCTTTCTAGCTATTCTTAAGCTGCAAGGCAGCGCCATCTCTTCGCATTATTTCATTTGTCATTGTGGGTTTACCTATAATGCGAAGAGATGGCGCTGCCTTGCAGCTTAAGAATAGCTAGAAAGAATTTCGACGGGGTCCGTGAGGGCCGCGGTAGCATAATTGGTCAGTGCATTCGCCCGGATTGCGAAGGGTGCGGGTTCGAGTCCCGTCTGCTGCCTGGTCCGCGTGGAATTTTTTCTAGTTATATTTTCTTTAGATTTAAACATCAAGCAGTTACATGCTTTAAAAATAATAAAAATTATAACTATAATTGCTATTTCTTCTTTCAAATGTTTAATACTTGTAAAAGTATTCATTTGTCATTGTGGGTTTACCTATAATGCGAAGAGATGGCGCTGCCTTGCAGCTTAAGAATAGCTAGAAAGAATTTTGACGCGGTCCGTGAGGGCCGCGGTAGCATAATTGGTCAGTGCATTCGCCCGGATTGCGAAGGGTGCGGGTTCGAGTCCCGTCTGCTGCCTGGTCCGCGTGGAATTTTTTCTAGTTATATTTTCTTTAGATTTAAACATCAAGCAGTTACATGCTTTAAAAATAATAAAAATTATAACTATAATTGCTATTTCTTCTTTCAAATGTTTAATACTTGTAAAAGTATTCATTTGTCATTGTGGGTTTACCTATAATGCGAAGAGATGGCGCTGCCTTGCAGCTTAAGAATAGCTAGAAAGAATTTCGACGCGGTCCGTGAGGGCCGCGGTAGCATAATTGGTCAGTGCATTCGCCCGGATTGCGAAGGGTGCGGGTTCGAGTCCCGTCTGCTGCCTGGTCCGCGTGGAATTTTTTCTAGTTATATTTTCTTTAGATTTAAACATCAAGCAGTTACATGCTTTAAAAATAATAAAAATTATAGTATGTACATTTTCAAAATAACGAACAAAGCGCGTTTAGAAAGCAAGAAGTTTATTAGTTAGTAAATCGTCCCTTTAGTGCCAAAACCGATTATCTGCACTTTTCCGCTACTGAACTTTTATAATACCAATCGACCCGTCTCATTAAGCCGCATCTACAGGTAAAACCCATTATGCTCTACGACACATACTTCCTGAAATAGCCTAATGAATAAACAGAATAACTGCAAATTATTTCCAAAATTCTTTATTTAAAACCTAATAAACCCATGCAAAACACTTAAGTTTGTAAATGTATTACCGCTGAAACCAAGTTTCGGATTTAAACTCATTTTTCATGTAGACACTTAGAGTAAATATACTGTGAGTATCCTGTAATTGACTTTGACTGTTTGAATTTTACCAGATATTTTAATTTTACTAGATGAAGTAAAAATTAACAGATCTAAGTCGCTTTTTTCAAAAACAAATATATACCTCTGTGAAGTTAGCCCCCCACTTTTTGAATTTTATTATTATCTAGGTTGTTCTGGGTTGTTCTATGTTTGTTCTACATTGTTCCAAAGTATTATTTGAAAAAACTAAAATTTGAAGCTGCCAGACAAGAAAAACCGTTTTTCTATGGTAGCCCCCCATGTTTGGAAATTCAATATTTTTTTAGTTGTTCCAAGTTGTTCTAGTTGTTCCTAACATTGTTCCAAAGTATTATTTGAAAATATTCAAATTTGAAGCTGCCAGACAAAAAAAAAACGTTTTTATGGTAGCCCCCCATGTTTGGAAATTCAATATTTTTTTAGTTGTTCCAAGTTGTTCTAGTTGTTCCGAACATTGTTCCAAAGTATTATTTGAAAATATTCAAATTTGAAGCTGCCAGACAAAAAAAGACGTTTTTATGGTAGCCCCCCATGTTTTGAAATTCAATACTTTTTTAGTTGTTCCAAGTTGTTCTAGTTGTTCCTAACATTGTTCCAAAGTATTATTTGAAAAAACTCAAATTTGAAGCTGTCAGGCAAAAAAAAACCGTTTTTGCGATAGCCCCCCATGTTTGGAAATTCGTTATTTTTAAAGTTGTTCCAAGTTGTTCTAGTTGTTCCTAACATTGTTCCAAAGTATTATTTGAAAAAACTCAAATTTGAAGCTGTCAGACAAAAAAAAACGTTTTTCAGATAGCCCGCCAAGTCAAGTCGTACTAGAGACAATAAATAAATCAACAATAATTTTAAACAATGACGATTGTATCAGTACAACCGTGGGCTATATCGTTCCAATTTCATTTAATCATTTTGAATAAAATTAATAGTTATAAGACAAGAAAACATTACACTATAGGGTAAACTCCCTAATTGTTGGCACTTTAAGAGTAGGTTCCATGTCAGTCAGACATTAAATTACCATAAAATCACATCTAAATGAGTTAGTACACAACACATGTAACAGTATCAAGGAAATATAGTTCAATCTTTGTTTTCATAATAGTACAGTCAATGAAGGCAAAAATCAGCTATAACCTCCGATTTCGATGAACCTCCATCGATTTTCATGAAAAATGGTGATGAGGTGGGGGATACCATATGAAACAAATGTAACATAGTGCCAACTTGCGCTTTTTCCCTAGGGGTAGATACCACCCCTTCTCGGGGGTAAAAATTATTTTAATAAAAATAACTCCAGGAATCGATTGAAAGACAAACTCTAAGCAAAAGTTGTTATATTAAGTTTTCGAAATAAATCAATACTTTCTGAGTTAATAATGATCAAAGATTGTGATTTTGCGTCAAAAAATTCATGTTTTAAGCGGTTTTTCATAAATATTTCAAAAGCTATGAGTTTAAAGAAAAATATATTATTACTAGACGCAACGAATATTCGGTTACTATTCGGTATTCGGCCTATTCGGCTGCTTTTATTATATTCGGCCGAATACCGAATACTTAAATAATATATTTTGTCATAGAGAAATAATTGGTAAAATGAAAATTAATATCGATTGATTACGTAGGTATATATTCATATTTTCATTTCTGTTATATATAATCATTAAAGTAGCCATTGGTACATAATCATCTTCTGAATTGGAAAAATGGAGGATTCTATGTATTTGAATTATTGTGGTAATCAAAATTTAAAAGGGTTTAAAATAGGTTTTAAAATTTAAAAGGTTCTCATTTCTTTTATAATCATTTTTTAAGTAGTCATTGGTACATAAAACAGGAACATATTTTAATCATTTTCTGTATTAAACAAGTTAAGAATTTTTCTATGCATTTGAATTATTTTCATAATAAAAATTTAGAAGGGGAAGGTTATGGTGCAGAAAGACTAAATTTTCTGCATTTTTAGGAAGTAGTAGAAATTCTTTTTTTCTCGTACACCATCCCAGCTTCAGAGTAAAGGCGCTCTGAATAAACACTACTTCCTGGCGCCGACAAATATTTTGCTGCAATCTTAATCAAACACGGAAATTCAATTTTCCTTGCTGCCACCATGTATATGGGTTGTCATGACGTGATATATTACTAATATTTAAGAAAAGATCCATTTCTGTTGAAACTGCGTTTGACTCAATTGCACTGCAAACAAAGGGGCGCGAAACAATCACGTTTGTACAAGTTTTTGGCGCTAAAATCCAGCCGAATACTTTTGCCTAATATTCAGCTATTCGGTCAGGGGCCTCGCCGAATATTCGGTATACTGCCGAATATACTATTCGTTGCAAGTCTAATTATTACCAAAATTGAAGCTAATAAAAAAAACAAACACCTTCTTTGAAAAACCTTCTTATATGAATTCAAAGTGAGCTATAGGTAATTGTATGTATATATTTTTTCGACGAGTACTTAAATCTAAGTTTCCAACACTAAATAACGGGAAACCTATGCATTTTGATGAATGGTTGGAATTAT
This sequence comes from Chilo suppressalis, assembly GCA_902850365.2. Classification (NCBI taxonomy): domain Eukaryota; kingdom Metazoa; phylum Arthropoda; class Insecta; order Lepidoptera; family Crambidae; genus Chilo; species Chilo suppressalis. The sequence continues at coordinate 1,961,018 of OU963899.1, read as the reverse complement.
TTTTCGTTTTTCCTAAAAAAAATAAGTGTTATCTTATATTTATCATAACTTTTTCAATTTTGAAGCTATTAACTTTTTACAGTGCTCATTATAAAGGTATTTCTGAGGAATTTAAAAAGTGCTCCGGAAGTGTATGTCATAAATTCATCGGTTTCCCGTTATTTAGGTTTGAATACTTAGATTAACTACTTGCTGAAAAAAATATATGTACATACAATTACCTATAGCTCACTTTGAATTGAAATTAGAAGGTTTTTCAAAGTAGGCGTTTGTTTGTTTTCATATTAGCTTCAATTTTGGTACTAATGTTTTTTTTGTAAAGCTCATAGTTTTTGAGTTATTTAGGAAAAACCGCTTAAACATGTATTTTTATCACGCAAAATCACAATATTTAATCTTTAATAACTCAGAAAGTATTGATTTATTCCGAAAACTTAATATAACAAATTTTACTTAGAATTTGTCTTTCTATCGATTCCTGGAGTTATTTTTATTAAAATAATTTTCACCCCCGAGAAGGGGTGGTATCTACCCTCAGGGCAAAAGCGCAAGTTGGCGCTATGTCACTTTTGTTTCTTATGGTATCCCCCACCTACTTACCAATTTTCATGAAAATCGATGGCGGTTCAACGAAATCGGAGGTTGCAGCTGATTTTTGCCTTCATTGACTATACCATTATGAAAACAAAGATTAAACTACTTTCTTTGATACTGTTACATGTGTAACATGTGTTGTGTACTAACTCATTTAGATGTGATTTTATGGTAATTAAATGTCTGACATGCTACCTACTCTTAAAGTGCCAACAATTAGGGAGTTTACCCTATATTCTAATGTTTTCTTTTCTATTAATTTAATTCAAAATGATTCAATGAAATTGGAACGATATAGCCCACGGTTGTACTGTTGTTGTACAATCGTCATTGTTGAAATTGATTTTTGATATATTTATTGTCTCTGGTAGGTACGATTGATTTTATTTTATAAATAAAAGTTTTTTTTTGTCTTACAGCTTCAAATTTTATTTTTTTCAAATAATACTTTGGAACAATGTTAGGAACAACTAGAACAACTTGGAACAACTTTTAAAATAACGAATTTCCAAACATGGGGGGCTATCTCAAAAACGGTTTTTTTTGCCTGACAGCTTCAAATTTGAGTTTTTTCAAATAATACTTTGGAACAATGTTAGGAACAACTAGAACAACTTGGAACAACTAAAAAAGTATTGAATTTCAAAACATGGGGGGCTACCATAAAAACGTCTTTTTTTGTCTGGCAGCTTCAAATTTGAATATTTTCAAATAATACTTTGGAACAATGTTCGGAACAACTAGAACAACTTGGAACAACTAAAAAAATATTGAATTTCCAAACATGGGGGGCTACCATAGAAAAACGGTTTTTCTTGTCTGGCAGCTTCAAATTTTAGTTTTTTCAAATAATACTTTGGAACAATGTAGAACAAACATAGAACAACCCAGAACAACCTAGATAATAATAAAATTCAAAAAGTGGGGGGCTAACTTCACAGAGGTCAAATATATAGTATATTTGCGTAATATTTGAGGCAATTGAATAAGATACCGAATTTCAATTTGTTTTTACTTTTATTCAACGCTTTATAAATTACTTCAGCTAAAATCGATTATCGGTGCTTACTCTTTTCTTCCACTTTAATTTATTAGCGTTAGACATAGTTACTTTAAAATTTATGCTTCATCTAAAATCAGCTATTCATGTTTAACCGTCTCTTCCGTACACAGATCGCGCGCTAGGTAGTGTTGCCGCCTTGGATTTTTTTAAGGCGCCAAGTCAAAGGTAAAATATCGCCAGATTTCAAAAATTTGGATTTAAATTTAAATATACACCAAAATCCGCTAAATTACAATTACATCTCTGATAACCAAAAACCCTTATTTAAATAAAAAACCAGTGAATATGTATGAGATGCTACAGAAATAACTGTATCCCGTAGTCGTTCTAAATTAGTAAAATTTTGTTATTAAAAAAAAATGGCAATATTGTTTTTACCAACCTTAAACTTTTCCGAGCGTTACCTTCAGAGATGTGAATTATTTGAAATACATATATTTGAAATGCAAATACAAAATGCAAAATACCTATTTTTATTTTATATTTGAAATACTTTTTTTCTAAATGTATTTTGTATTTTATTTGAAATACTTTATATAAATATTTAGTATTTATAAAATACAAAATAGTTTTGTTACATTTTTAATTCATTTTTAGTATTTTTCATTCTTAAATCCAAGATTACCTTATTTATGAACGCACTGTACCCCTAGCACGAACTATTATCGAATTAGAAATAGATTGCAAACCGAAATGTCAATGTCAAATTTTGTATGGAAACTTGATCAGCAGCGCCACAAAGTACGTAACGGGAACTAAAAATCAGTACATATTTGACAATGACGTTTCGGACTCGCAAACGATTCGAATTCGATATTGGTTCGTGCTAGGGGTACTGATCGTGGTCTTAGTGTTATCATTGTCAACTACAGTCTTACAAGACTTATATGGCACGTGAATGACATTGACATGAGGGCATGGGTGTGATGTTTGGGTTACCAGCTAACAAAATCTTCCTTTAAGGGAATTGTTTAAATGCTATATCTTCGTGAATACAAAATTCGTGAAAATAAAATGAATATTTTAAACTTAATATTTTTGGATAACCCTATTATTACTATATTTTCTAATATAGTAATAATAGGGTTCTAATATATAATCTATGGATATATTATATTACGATAATGTGAATTAGAAAATAATAATACTATAATAAATAAAAAATAATAATATGTAAATAGTAACATGTAATTTTATTTTGTGTAATCTGCAAAAAATATACATTATTTCATTTAAAATAAAGTCAAATAGGGTAATGGCACCAGTGGTCAGCCTCATAACGACTTTTTGAAGTTTGGAAAGCTGGCATTTTTACAGGATTCGTCGGATAATGGAAAGTAGTATATGATTGGATCAATTGTTTATTATAGTTTTTAAACAACATATGTTAAAAACAATCTTTCTCTTTATAAAATATATATTTAAATTCAAACAAAAAATGGCACCTTTGCCCAGTGGTCAGCCTCTAAAATCCAATAATCAACCTCGATGAACCCAGTATTCAGCCCTTATCTTATATTCATAAGCATGAGATCAAAATGAGCATTATTTATATCAAAATCAACTATATTATTTAGTTCTCTCTTATTATTTATAGCTAAATTATCAAAACAAAAAAAAACACCTGACTGAAATATTATTGCAAGCAAACAGTCACAGTACTTATTTGTGTTCTTATTTTTTGGAACTCAATCATAAAAACATCAATATTTATTTATACTAAAATCGACGACATTAGTATGTATGCATTTTTATATATTATGTTAATATTCCTCTCAGGTTTAATACACAACACGAAAGAGAAATAGGTCACTAGCAAATCTACTAATTGTACCTACTTTGTAAAAACCATTCTTACAATCAAATAATTACAGTCCTAATCTTCCTATTTTTATATATCTCAACTCTCTTATATATCAACAAACATAAATATATCTTAATCTCATATTTATCTAATCACCCGAACTGCTACGAGTACGTATGGCTTCCATGGTGGAAGAGAGTTTCTCTGGAAGATATGTTTATCTTGACGGAATTTTGGGCTAAAAAAATACAGAGTTATTTAACAAAAAATATTTACATAGGTACCTTCTCAATTACTGAAATACAAACTACCTAAATACATTTTATAACTATTTCAGGTAAAACTAAAATGTAGTCTACCGACGTCCTTAAGAATACTAGCTAAATGGGTACAATCGAAGACACTGTTAACTGTACATTTACAAACGAACATAAACCTTGTCGCAATGTATAAAAGTCTATGGGTGGTAAACAGTGTCTTCGTTTGCTAGATCGGGGCTGAATACTGGATTTTAAAAAATAATTCAAGAACCCAGTGATCAGCCCCGGGGGGCCGACCATTGGATATTTTATAAAAAAGTAGTACCCAATGGGCAGCCCCCCCAATATTTACGTAAATCAGCGATATTTTTATTCAAATTTAATATAATTCAATACATGAAGTAATAAATAAAGCCAACTTGCATAAAAGACTATCATATTTCATAATTAAACATGTTTTTCTTACCTTTAAAGACAACACCACTCGAAGTTAAAAATATGGCGGACATTACAATACTGCGCTTTTCAACCGCCGCGCCGTCACCTGTATGAACGAGTATATTTCTCCCCCCTGATCGTCCCCTGTCGCATCTATTGTGTGACATATTAATCAATGAGGAATCAAAGTTTCTATTTAAGTACACGTGCTTCGTTTATTCTAATTGTTGTGATATTTATGACTAATAAACGACGCAAAGGGCTGACCACTGGTTCCTGGCTGACCACTGGTGCCGTTATCCTATGTGTTATTACGCTATTATCCTATGGGATGACCATATTTTTTAATATTGTCAAATACCCTATTTCGGTGAGGTAATTTTGGCACCGGGAGTCACTCTGATAAAAAGAAGGAAAGGACAGAATCTTATTATATGTTTGTTGAGGACTCTGATTCTGCAGCAGCCAGTGATAATGTTAATACTACTACAATAGATCTGGAAACACTACAATATTTAAAAGATGAAGACACTACCTTAGAATCTTTGAACAGGCATCCAAATGTAAAAAAATCTTCCTTAAATATAATACCTGCTAACCGAGTTCTGCCCCTGTTGAACGACTATTTTCTTTTGGTAGAATGATTATGAGGCCCCATAGGCGGAACATGAAAGATGAAGTCTTTGAACAAATACTAGTTTTAAAATCAGTTAAATAAAAATAGGTGCTTATGCATAACAAGGTATTTTATTTTCAAAACCTATTTTGAAAATACGTATTTTGCATTTTGTATTTAAATACTTTTATTTAAAACTATTTTGTATTTCTATTTGAAATAGTGCTAACAACTATGCATTTGCATTTTGTATTTAAATACTTTTACTAAACTATTTTTTACATCTCTAGTTACCTTAGTAGTACTAGAGAATGAAATAAAACCAGGTAAATATGTATTTACATTCATTATGTATCTATGTCATCAAAAAATAAATCTTTAACAAAATGTGAAATTTAAAATTCAATATTGTTAAATGTTACATCTTCTATAACTCCATCGTCGTTCACAGACGCCGACGCTTCTGTCAATGAAGCCAATGTCGAAGCTCAAGATGTTTGGTTGTGGTTGTAGTTGATTTTTGAAAGAGTATTTTGTGTTTTTTAAATGATATCTTTTGATTGCCGCATAGAATTTGCATTTTTTGTTTGTACTTTTTTGTTTCAACATGTCTTCTCAAATTTACTGCTGTTGCTAATAATTCTGCTTTAAAAAATGAACAAAATGCCTTCGCATCAACACCTGCTACAGGTTTAAGCCAGGTTTGGAATTCGTCGAGTGATTCCCATTCTTTTCTATACTTTTGTATACATATAATTATTTTTCTTGAGTAGAATTTCCATGATAACATATAATTGAATAATCTAAACACACAGCTTCAGGAGTTCACACACTGTTACAAACGTTTCTATCAAATCAAACTTTTACACTTTTTAACAACACAATGAACGCGAACCTAATACCTGAAACAGAATGAACGATTGAAGGAAGCCCTTAACAGACAAACGCGTCTAGGAATTCCCCTGTAACCATAAGAGTAACCATAGAACATTATGAAAGTTCGGAAAGTTAGGGGATTTCCCCCTTAAAAATATGTTGCTAGATTTTATGTTAAAAAACCACTAAAAACACTAAAAAAAATATACCCGCTAGATAATGAAAATATACCATTAGAAGCCGTGAAAAAGCACCAATTCTGGTGGAAAAACCACTAAGGTGGCAACACTGGCTCTAGGGAGTGAGTTGCTCACTTTTATTCATTTATTGTTGAATCGCGCGCTGGGCAACAATGTTATTTTTTTGTTTAATTAATCACTAATAAACATTACTGGGTGAACTATTTATCGAATATTAGAAGAAAAATAACGAAAAATAAACTTGATAAAAAAATGATTTCAATTTAACTTCAACATTTATTTTTATTTCATCGTGTTCAGCGCAAAATTTGCATTTAAAACATATATTTGCAATATGCCTTACATATTCTTATACATTATCATATAATAAAATTGAAATCATTTTTTTTTGTCAAGATTATTATATGAAAAAGGAAATAAAAAAATGCCCGAAACATATTAATTAAATCCCAATGAAGCATGTAGAGGTGAACTCCCCAAGCAAAAAAAAATATACGGCATTGCACAGAGCGGCAGTGCAATGTGCTGATTTATGATTTTGACTTTTTTTCTTAGTTAAGTAGGTACTTCTCAACCTTGTCAAAATGAATAAAATAAAAAAATACGAAGTGGCATTTTATCATCACGGTAACCTGTCTTAAACCCAATTCCTCTCGTAAAATTACTTCCCCTGTAGTTACATTTATTTTTTCGATTGAAATTAACTTTTATATCATTAATATATATAGCCTATCAACAAAACCTACTACTGTTTGTTTACCTTCTTCCTTAGGGGCTGTTCAAGTATTACGTAAGCACTATAGGGGGGCAGGGGGGTCTTTGCTTTGCTTATTTTTGATGACATGGGGGAGTGGGGGGTAGAGATGTTGATTACGTCAGCATCATCAATTAAGTCTTTTTAAGTACTGCTGCTCATGAAGCTCATGAAAGCTCATGAATCAATAAAAAAACAGAATACATTAAAGGAAAAATGCATATAGGTACCAATGTTTACGTAAGGATGGGGGGGGGGGGGGGGTAAGAGCTTTGCTTACTTTTACTGACGAGGGGGAGGAGGGGGTAAATAATTGTAATAAATCTGCTTACGTAATACTTGAACGGCAGCTTATACATGTAACAAGCACTCAACTTTTGTCCTGGAAAAAGTTATCATTTCCATGGACAGTAAGTGTTTGAGAAAAAGGTTCGTCTACATTGCGTTGTTGTGTCCCGCTTGTCAGTGCTCACTTCGAGCCAGTCCGCCTTCGCTGGAGCACACGCACGCGCAACAACGTCATTGTGGATTCCCGCCAAATAGTAAGTATATCATTTCAGTGATATGGGGACAATTGATTCGGTGGACAGTAATACCGATAAGAGTCCAGGGAATGAAAGTATCGCCGAAATGATACATCCATAAGTTTTTAGAGATCCTTGAGTCAATATAGGTATATTTAATGGTTTTGGTTTATGATGTACATTTATCTAGATACTGTAGGTTCGATATTTCGGGTACAGTAGTATTTCTATCTAAAATATCTAGTTTAAAAATGTATATTAAAGTTAAAGTGGACGAATTTGTTGGCGGCCGATAGTATTCCTAATTAAATAAGTGTAAAAAATCAGTATTATACATCTGCACTTGACTCACTTACACATAATGAGCCATTAGAATGGTTTCTGAAGGAAAACGATCAGATTGGCTTGTTTCTGTAGCCAAAGATCTGTATAATCCATGGTACTCTTCAGGTATGACACCTTTGTTACACAAATCATCAAGATCTTTTTTCTTTGCTATAGATCTTTTTTTTATAAATAAGTTCGACAAATGACTCCACCAGAGGTTAGGTGACGGAGGAGTTTAGACGCGAAGTTAGCTGGCACAGCAGTATTACTTGCCACACCAGCTATCCTCATTTTGCCGGCATGTAGAATTGCTACTTCACACACGTAAGAGGGCAAAGTAATCCATTTGCGGATAGTCTGGCAAAGAAATGAGTTACCAAATTTCTCTGTTCACGTTGGGATAGTGGGAATAGTAGTTCACAGTAAGTCGGTGACAACGTAAGCCAGGGCGTGTAGACTTCTGTAGGAAAGGGGAAGGTAGGTTAAGGGACAATAACTCCTCAAAACATGCGCTATGGTATAGACGATAAAACGCGCTTAATAACGCCACATCACGGCGTAATTGAAAAGGCTCGAGGTGTTTAGTCACCTCCTTATCGCCAATAATGCGGATCGCGCGCCGCTGTAACCTATCCAAAGCATCAAAAAAGTAAATAAAACTAGTTTTTACGGGTTAATGCACGAAAACTTTATTTATTTATTGACGTTTCGGACGTTACTTGGCGGGGCCATCCTCTGGGGTGCGAACAATATTCCATGCAAGACCGTACTTACGTCATGTACACAGTTGCTCAGGCGTGAAAAAATATTAGTTTTACCGTGAAAGCGCAGACCTGGGCTTTCTTGGCAATGAACTCAACCAAGTTCTTGGTACCGCATTCCGAAATGCGGTCCAAATCTTGATTGAGTTCAATGACAAGATTCTCCCGTTTCTCTTTGGTTTCTACCTGTCCAGCGGCTGCGTGTCCATAATATCCCGCATGCACTGTATTATCGTCTGCATAGCAATGAATATTCTCAAGAGGAATTAAATCATTGAATGCAGCAAAAAGAGTGTAGGGGATAGGACGGAGTCCTGAGAAACACCGGCATTCACTGACATGAACTTCGAACTACATCCGTCGCCGTCCGTTGACGCTCATGCAGGAAGTCAGCTACTCAGGCACAGAACTGAGTAGGCAGACCGTATCCAGGAAGCTTGGAGATAAGACTTATGTGCCAGACCCTATCAAAGCCTTGGCGATGTTAAGGCTGATAGCCAAAGACTCACCTCGCTTATCGATAGCCTCATCCCAGATATATGTCACGTACGCTAGAGGGTCACCTGTCGATCGATTCGGTCTATCCTCTTTTACTTGCCTCAAATATAACGCAAACATATTATATATATTTTTTTGCAAAAAGCGACAGTTTGTTAGTTTTTACTTCATCTAGTAAAATTAAAATATCTGGTAAAATTCAAACAGTCGAAGTCAATTACAGGATACTCACAGTATATTTACTCTAAGTGTCTACATGAAAAATGAGTTTAAATCCGAAACTTGGTTTCAGCGGTAATACATTTACAAACTTAAGTGTTTTGCATGGGTTTATTAGGTTTTAAATAAAGAATTTTGGAAATAATTTGCAGTTATTCTGTTTATTCATAAGCTATTTCAGGAAGTATGCGTTGTAGAGCATAATGGGTTTTACCTGTAGATGCGGCTTAGTGAGACGGGAATGAAGGGGACGATTTACTAACTAATAAACTTCTCGCTTTCTAAACGCGCTTTGTTCGTTATTTTGAAAATGTACATATTAATAGTTATAATTAGTAATAATAATTAATAGGAGTAACAATTAATTAATTCTTCATTAATAATTCTTATTAAAAAATAATGAACAAAAATATTTACAAAGAATAAGGAAATTTATTTAAATTCAAAATAGGGTACCCTTCTACTACAAAGGTGATGTTCTTGGCTGTATCATTTCGGTGGCCATTTTTTACCATTTCGGTAGACAATTTTCATTTCAGTGGACTGCCGAAAACTCATCCTTAAATATTTCAGTAAGTGGTGATTGTTGAATTTGACCCGTAGGATCGTTTAAAAATGAAAAAAAAAACCATTAATAATATATTTACTTTTTTTATTTTGCACCTTTAATTGCATTTTGTGCAAAAACTATGGGTGATACGCGAAAATATGTTGATACCTTTTTTGTAGGAAATTAAATTTTCTACAACTTTGTACTAGGAACTTTTTCTACTTTTCCAGTCAGTCGCGAGATATTGACGAAAAACTCGTTTTTGCACCCTTTCGCATTTTTTTTCACCCTTTGCCGTCAATGCAGCACCCTGCAATTTTAGTATATTAATCTACGAACCTTTGCGGAAATTTTCGCGTTGGTTGCAGGTGATCAACTCAAAATGGCAAAGTTAAGCCTTCATTGACTGGACTAAGTGCAGAGATGGGTGGCATTAGAGCTAGATTCTGATTAATGTTTTTTTTCACTACGTCTTACTAAATAAATCATTAAAATCTTATATTTTTTTCTCACTTAATCTTGGTAAATAAATTTCATTAAAGAAAAACTTTTTTGCTCACTCTACCTAACTGGTTTGAATTGACAGCTGTGACCTTACAATATGGCGCCCAGTCGGTCCTATTCGTAGTTAAATCGCATTGTATTTTATGGAGATTTCAACAAGATATTCCGGGTGTGGTGTGAAAATATATCACCCGCAAAACAGGGGGCCAATCGCCTCACGGAAATGCTTTGGAAAACGCTAACGCTTTCGACTTCATTTTGTTATTTCTGACCGCCGAAGGATTTCAAATACCTCACGCTCGTTTTCTTTAATATTGTTATTACCAATGCAAAAAAAAGCGCGAGGCATTTGAAAACCTTCATCATCATCATCATCAGCCTATTAATGTCCCCACTGCTGGGGCACAGGCCTTCCCTATGGATGGAATAGGGAGATTGGGCCATGACCCACCACGCGGGCCCAGTGCGGATTGGTGGGTGCTAACGACTGCAAATGCAGCCGGGACCAACGGCTTAACGTGCCTTCCGAAGCACGGAGGAGCTCGACATAGTAAATTTTTAGTCATCCATCCAATGACCAACCATCGCAGCCACGCGCTATCCACCAGCGCCATCGAGCTCCTCAACCTTAGGTGGCTAGAAATAACACAATGAAATCGTAAACGTTAGCGTTTTCCAAAGCATTTCCGTTAGGCGAATGGCCCCCCAGGAATAAATAAATAAATATTTCCGACACTCACACCAATTAGCCTAGCCCCAAAGTAAGCACTATAAGGCTTGTGTTATGGGATGCTAGGGTAACGGATAGAATACATATACTGTACATATATAAGTATATTTATATAAATACATGGATGTTTACATGACTGGAGTACAAATGCTCGTATTCATCACTGAAACATCTGCCCCCACCGGGATTCGAACCCGAGACCTCTCGAGTCGGCGACAGCCATGAAACCCGGCGTACAAACCACTCGGCCACGGAGGTCGTCAAAAAGGAATGGGTTCATATCAAAAAAGAAACACAATATACGCTTTTAAAATACAATTTTATTGACATTTTCATTTTAGAATAGTATGCAAACATCACTCGAACGTTCGATCATTTGTAATGGGTTATACGTCACTTTGAGCATATTTAATCATACAACATTACTAATTACATAGTATAGAGTTGCGGCTACAGCGTACCGCAGCGGAACTACCAGCCCAATATACCGAATGGAAAATGCAATTCTGGGTTCCAATAAATAATTCACTTTATCACTTTACAATCTCAATGCATAAAAATTCAAAAAAAAAAAAAACAAAAAGAAAGACAATTTCAAAATGAACACATCTCATTCTTTGGACATACAGAACACCGGATACTAAACAATTATATAATACAATACGAAGAATTAAACGAAATGAATTTACAAATGTTTATCTTAACAATGTGTCCATTTTATGTTGTACAATAAAAACGTAATGGTGTCCACTCTGGCATAATTCTCTAAAGCTAAACCTAAATTTGACAACAGTGTATCCTTGTCATTAGTTATACAGACAGAAAAAGACAGACTGATGTTTAGTTTTAGAGAATTTAGTTTTAAGTTTAGAGAATGATGCCAGAAACGACACAAAAGATATAAATAATAACATCAAAGACATAGGAACAAAGATATCGAGTTAACTCGTTATATTGCAAAAGCTAATAGCGTAAGGTAACATCGTTAACTAATACAGTTAGTTACCGAACTAAACGTTGAATATACTTATTCCAGGTAAAAGCAATGAAATTGTTCGTTCGCTGTAGTGTATTGTGAATGTATTCTTTTCTTTGTTTTAATCGAGGCAGTCTGTCCCTTTAAGGTCATATTTGCTTGCACGATATCTCGACTCATTTATAGAATTCCATTCGCTAGTAGAGATATAACACAAGCGATTATGCACCTAAAAGCACAAGGTCTCGATAAGAATAGATTCCATTCACAACACAAAGTTCTTAAACTCCAATTATAACAGGAACGAACATATTATAATAGTAAAAAATAATAAATATCGTGGTATATGACACGCTGGTTAACGCTTAATAAACGCCTGTTAATACAGAAGGTACATTAACTTCAGTTACGTTAATAGTTCTCATCATTTACAATTAATATTTTAAACTAGAAGCGAATATTTACAAGGATACGCCACATAATACACGCCTGCCTCCCAACGTTGCTCGCCGGCCCCTCGCTTCCGTTATTTCCACTAGTTCATTCAATTTATTCGTTATTTTTCTCAAATAGTAACATTTAAGTGCCTACGACATAGCTACTGCTTAACGCTAAGTAGTTAAGGCACGGTCAGAAGCTACATATTTGTTCCGTATTAAGTGTCTACTACCAAACTTGAGATTTTAATCTAAAAGTTTTAATAAAATACCATAATATGATTTAACTAGAGCAATGAGGGCTGCCGTTTTCTGTCTCACAAGATGGCGCCACTGTTGAGTGAGGTCCTAAATTGTAACTTTTAAAGTTTATTAATACGCACATGAAATCAAAGGTTACATTTAGATCGTATTTTAACACAAAAGAACCATATCCTAAACATAATAGGCCATGCCACAGTGACGCCCAGTTCCGTTTTATTCGGAAAAAATGGAAACATAATCATTTTTCTAAGCTCAAATTTTTAATAACTGACATTCATTGCCACATAACTCATATTTGCATTATTAAGCCGAATTGTTACCAATTATTCACAACATTATTTTAATAAGAAATAAACCCGCGTAGTCAACCAACAAGCAATAAGATTTGACATTTCAGAGACCTCACGCTACACTAGCGCCTCTAGCGGCGGATTCATACGCGATAGCCCTCATTGATAGAAGTTCGAAACTTTTCTTTGGACTCAATGAGTCTCAGACGGAAGTACCGGTTAACTATGATTATAATAACTATGCGAGGAGAAGACCCTTAGCTAATATTACGTATTCATCGATTAATCTAACAATTTTAACTTCAATAACATAGGCGATGGTCGTTTAAGTCGCAAATCGCTTGTACACAAAGCCAAACCGATCTTGTTTACCTGTGCTGCGTTAACGGGACAGGGGGCCATTCGCCTAGAGGAAATGATTTTGAAAACGCTATCGCTTACGATTTCATTTTGTTATTTCTAGCCGCCTGAGGTTTTGAAATGCCTCGCGCTCTATTTTTTTCTTTTGCATTGATAATTACAATATTAAAAAAAATAAGGGTGTGAGGTATTTGAAAACCTTCGGCGGTCAGAAATAACAAAATGAAATCGAAAGCGTTAGCGTTTCCCATAGCATTTCCGTTAGGCGAATGGCTCCCGGGTACCGCGGCACGTAACTCTAGCGCTGAACAAATCGCTGGCCCCCTTATTAATAAACGACGACTACGCATGGATTAGTTACTCCATATTTTGTCTCTGTCTATTGAATGACAAACGCCATTTGAGTGACACGGACAAAACAGCGTAACTAGTCTAAGCTAATTCCTTGTTTATTGATAAGGGGGTGGGGGTGTGACGGCGACATCTACATGCCCCACATATAACTAACATGGAGGAAATAATCACTCGCCTCCTCAAGAGATGGCGCTACCGGCGCTTCGTTCACAACGTAAAGGAAGCCTACATCGCGCAAGTGAAATTCGCCAACAGTTCATATATACGATGCCCGACCAACATCAGTCGGGCCGCGGCCCCCGAGCTAACATCACCCGGCTCGGAGGAAGATCTTCCCCTTTGGCCTTCCTGCAGGGGTATAGTTGTGCATGGGTACGACTGGAGAGCCAATCGGCGCAACGCACTCCCCCCCGCGCACCTCGTTTCCCCCCAACACATCTTAAATTTTACTTCTGCGCAATAACGGTGAGCGCTAGAGTTTCGTGCCGCGACTTTATTTCATGTTATTTCATATAGCAGCGCTGCCAGTGGCGGGGCAAGACCTAAATTTGATGTGGGTAAGACAAATTTCGCGAGGCCCTGTTCTGTGGCGACCTGAAGACGGATTTTATAAATTAACTAGCTGTCCCAGCGAACTTCGTACCGCCATAAAAAATAGGGGTTGATTGTAAAGGGTTGAAAATTCAGGGTTATTTCTATTTACTAATGCTGTATCATAAAAAAATTAAAAAATTAAATTTTATCTAAAATTGAAAAAAAAATTTAGGGGTGGTTTACCCTTAACATTTAGGGGGATGAAAAATAGATGTTGTCCGATTCTCAGACCTACCCAATATGCACACAAAATTTCATGAGAATCGGGAAAGCCGTTTCTGAGGAGTTTAACCACAAACACCGCGACACGAGAATTTTATATATAAGATAAAAAAAAGAAATTCGCTTTTAAGCAATGCATAAAAATTTTTGAGGCGCGAGGCCGTAGGCGGTGGCCCACGTCGCCCACGCCTTACGCCGCCTCTGAGTGCTGCGTAAGGCGGGTATCCTATTGCAGCGCTCTGCTCTATGAAATGACACTCCCGATAAACGCAGCGCAGGCCCTACAAATTCCCGCTCGATGATGATTGTAGTACACGCAATTTTCTCCTTAAAGTTTAATCATCGCCTTTTTAAAATACTGATTTCTTAGATTAAAACAAAAAGGGAAGATACGGTCTTCGCGGCTCAAAAGAGATCCGTTTAAATTGTGGTGCATGACCACAATTCGCTTTAGTCACAATTGGACATTCAAACACGCTGTATGTGCATTCAATATAACAATATAGCGTATATTATGTGTTATAAAGATAAAATAATGCCTTCGATGCTTATATAAAGAACACAAATAGTTCATGATCAAATAACAAATTTCACAGCAACACTTTTCATTCGTAAGACCAGGGCTTGTTTACCAGTTAATTTTCAAACCTAAATCAGTCTCAAGGAGGAGCGTTTTATTTAGGTTTGACTCTACCTTAACCTTAAAAATCCGGTTTTCCTAAAGAGCGAAATCAAATAGGTTTTGAATTAATTTAGCGGTTTTTAAAGGGTTTCATTTCGCTCTTTCTCACGGCATCGATAATAAATGAATAACTTGACTCACTAGACGCTAGCAAACGTGTCAATAAATGCATCAATCTCTGAGCATTAACTAGTTGTGACTTGATTAGTTCAAACAAAACTTACTTCAAGCGATGCCGACGCGTGCACGTGTCGCTCTGGATTAAACCGGTTTATTAAGGTTTTAGGTACCGCTTTCATTTCGGACGCACTCCGAAAGAAATCTTTACTAAAAACCGGTATTAACCTTTATTTACCGGTATTTTCGAAACCGGTTTCAAGCCCTGCGTAAAATTGCTATGAAAACATTTTTTTCTCAATAATTACGGCTTGTCATGAATGTTATTGACTTTTTCGCCATTGGTTGATCAAGAAAAAGACAACAATACAGCTCAGCCTTATGTAGAGAGAGAAAAGAAAACGCCAAGCCAAGCCAAGCGACGCGGTCTCGCCGTTTCGCTCGCGCAGCGTTGAAGCGTACAGTTCTGTTTCGCTCGCTCAATTGAATGTTTGTTTACAGCCGTGTGCGTGTGTGAGAGTTGCTTATGAAGTTGAGTCAGAACATATTTTAATTGATGCTAGTATGAGCGTACCGTATCTTCCCTTTTTGTTTTAATCTAAAACTGATTTATATTCGAACGGTTTTGGACAATTGACAACTGTTTGCGGGTAGACGTTACGTTGATATTAGTTTGTTTGTGAACGGGGCCGGTCGAGTCCCGCTACCTTACTTTACATTAACCAGTCTTTCGTTTGCACTACACTAGAGCCGGCTTTCCTCGCGCCTGCATTCAAGCTCGCGGTGATCTTCACTCGCCAAGTTTTTACTCGATATTTTTAAATATAAATAAACTTTTGAGTTACAGAATGGCATAATGTCCAGATGTAAATTTCAACTACGCACATCTTTTCGCAAACTTAGCCTAATTCTGACATGATCCTCTAGCGGCCAGTTTAAAGTATAAGAGCATTGTTGTATAAAACTAAAATGCGATTCAAATAAGAATAGGAAAGCCAATGACCTCTATCTGTCAAATATCGCTGGAAAAGTACGGTTTGCAAAAAAATCTTGGAATCCTTTTTTAGCACTTGTCTAATTAAATAACAAAAACCAAACATTTGTAAACAAACAAGAACAAATATTGTTAATTAATATCAGTTGATATTTTTTTTCATTTATTGAGCTTTGGCCATGAATGGTTCATAACCTAAATCGTCAACCAAATGTCACTTTAAGTTGCGTTCAGAAACTAGATTTCAAACTTTCTTTTACATAAAGGATGCAAGTTCGTATGTGACCAAGTAATAGTGCATGATTATTGATAACTACTCCGGCGGTAATGCAGAGATGAGCGGAATAGAAGAGCTAGATTCTGATTAATGTTTTTTCTCACAGTCTTAATAAATAAATATTATTAAAAATCTGATGATTTTTCTCACTTAATCTTAGTAAATAAGTTTTATTAAATAAAAACTTTTTTTTGCTCACTCTACCTATTTGGTTTGAATTGAGAGCTATGACATCACAATATGGCGCCCAGTCGATCCTATTCTTAGTTGAATCGCATTACAGACGTTTTAATTATTAAGATTATAATAACAATGGTTGACAAAACGCAAAGCTCATTACAGATGGCGCTTTGGCCCATAACAAGCAACGAGGCTGCGCTTTAAACCTACGCTGTGAGAGCAACTTTTGTACCTTGACGTTACAATTTTGACATAAAATGTATGAGACTTATGTCAAATTTGACATTAGTTGCACCTGGGGGCCAATCGCCTAACGGAAATGCTTTGGAAAACGCTAACGCTTACGGTTTCATTTTGTTATTTCTAGCCGCCTGAGATTTTCAAATGCCTCGCGCTCTTATTTTTTCTTTTGCATTGGTAATAGCAATTATAAAAAAAAGAGGTATTTGAAAG
Source organism: Chilo suppressalis (assembly GCA_902850365.2). Lineage (NCBI taxonomy): Eukaryota > Metazoa > Arthropoda > Insecta > Lepidoptera > Crambidae > Chilo > Chilo suppressalis. The sequence continues at coordinate 1,944,100 of OU963899.1, read as the reverse complement.
CCTTCGGTACTCAGAAATAACAAAATAAAATCGAAAGCGTTAGCGTTTTCCAAAGCATTTCCATTAGGCGGATGGCCCCCTGGAGCTTAGGTTTGGAAAGCAACCTAAGTCTTATCGGAATTTGCCGCCTTTTTGCTTGTGACTTTGACAGCTGTCTCGATTTGTTGTTATGGGCAACCCGCGCCTCTGGCGGGATAAATTGGCAGTTTTATTCCCAATTGTTGCTAAGAAACACACATGAAGCAAAGTAGTTTCAGAGACAAAGATTCATTCAACGGCGGCCTATCTCCACCAATAAAAACAGTTTTCGGCGTACGCGACATGTCACGATTTCTAACTAACTACGCGCACTGCATCAAGTTTTGTTCTATCATTATCTACTATTCATCATCATTATTAGCCTATTAATGTCCCCACTGCTGGGGCACAGGCCTTCTCTATGGATGGCATAGGAAGATTGGGCCATGACCCACCACGCGAGCCCAGTGCGGATTGGCGGATGCTAACGACTGCAGATGCAGCCGGGACCAACGGCTTAGCGTGCCTTCCGAAGCACGGAGGAACTCGAGATAGAAGATTTTTGGTCACCCATCCAATAACCGACCACTGCGCAAGTTGCTAAACTTCAACGATCGCAACCGAACGCGCTAACCACCTGGGCCATCGAGCTCCTCTGAGCTTTGTTCTATACTCAGTGCTTTTATTTGAGGTTGATTATTAAAATTGGCCGTAAACCGAAAATTATATAGGGATAGAGATAATGCCAGGATTAGCCTGTGCGAGCAGTTTAGACATAAGCTTTGTGGAGTTGAGGGGGAGGATGCGATTTGTATTGTTACATAGGGTGTAAATTTACATTGTTACGATAAAAATGTTAAAATACAACTGTTTTTTTTTCTATCATGCCCAATGAAGATCACACGCTAGCTTTTTTATTAAACAAGAAAATAGAATAAATAACGTTGGCATACATATTACATAGCGGCGACTACTGACTTTGATTGAAATTAAAAAAGAAAATGGTTGCCTGTAAAGTCGGTTTTACGGGCGAAGATTTTACGTGACAACGTCTTTTTCTCGGTAGAATATTTATTGATATGAATATTATTAAATTGCACAATAGGAACAAGGAATTGAATGAAAATAAGAATTGCACAAATTTTAACTATAGAAATATATTTTGTTTACTAAAACATTGTACATGTAAACTTAAACTCATCGTAACGTTACCGAGCGTTACACTTTTTCATAAGTGACTCCCAGCCGCAACCTAATTTAAGACGTTGTCACGTCAAAAAATCTAAGATGTAATTTTAAGAGAAATTACAAGTTAAAAATGTGTAAACCTTTTGCAAAACATGTCGACAGTGGGGTCCCTAATGAGGCGCGATAGCTTAACCTAAAATAAATTATGTATGACAATATAAAAAACAAGGTTGGAATGAATTTAGCAATTTTGCAACAAATTTTTCCCAACACCAAATTACCTACTTTTTATAATAAATAGAGAATAAAAATCGAATTAAAAACGCAAGGTAACTTCTTTATTTCACGTGAAAAAGTATCAAATACATTTTGGTAAGTCAGTCGCCGCCCAAAGAACTAAACATTCACTATATAATTGGCACCTCGTATATTTGGCACCAATAGCATTGACCGAAAGCAACATTTTATATAAACAATTATTAAAAAAAAAAACTCACGAAAACGTACGTAAATTCGGAATTCAGCACCGGCGCCGCTTATTCGCCAGCCGTTATCCTGTTCTCACTCACTCTTACGTCGTAAGAGTGACAGAGAGAGAGAATATGATATTTCAAACGGCTGTTATTACTAAGGGCGCAGAACGCAAAACGAAAATTTGTAACAAGGTGCCAGCGCGAGCTTTTGAACGTTAAATTTTTTTATAATTAGCGATTTATACAACACGGTGTACAGTGTACATACATACTAGCACCACTATAGCGTCACGTATAGAAAAATCAAACGATCCCAAAAAAACAAGTATGCTCATAAATGCAAGTGTTTACTCCACTACACGTATTTGACAATTGACTTGGACGCCGCGCTTGCTGTCTCGCTCTATATGCCCGTCCCTCTCGCACCTTCCACCCTAGTCTCTGGGTGTATTCCGAAATATACATCAGTATACTGGCCAGTGGTAATGACGTCACGACTCCGACGCCATATTGTACTGGTATGCTACCATATTTTTACCGGGAAAACGAATATGACGTGAGCGTGCGTGAGATGCATTCGAATATTATTCCTCTTTTATTTAAAGAACAATAACGGCATCCGAACAAAAATAATTCCTTATAATTGATGAGGTGAATAAAAAATCTTTTAGATTCGCTATTTTTAATATTTCGTCGATTTATGACGTCAGTGCACTGGCCAGTATATTTCGGAACAATTCACCAGTGTAGCGTCGATTCATGACGTCATTAGCACTAGCCAGTATACTGGGTATATATTACGGAATCTAACTGCGGTCGGGACGGGCGCGAGGAGCGAATTTGAAACTTAACATCGTAGTGAGTATGTTCAATTTTCCGTATACTTCTAACCTCACGCGTAAAGCTCTAAGAGGAAGCCTCCCTATACATATTTACGATTAGAGATATCGTTCAATTAATTAAATATAGTTACCATATTCTATATATTTTTAAATATCATTTTGTAACATTTACACGATCATACAAACCCTAATCACTAAAGCATTCTCGATGTCCGAACTAACTCGACTACGAACCTGACCGAATCATTGAAAAAATTTACAATTTGTCTAGTAATGATTAATTTACAATTTAACATTTTTTTAGCTTTATTATATATTAATTTAAATAGAAGCGTATCGACGTCAATACAAATGATTCGGTAGCTCGGGTCGATTCACAAACGACTAGTAGATTTTTAATTGTTGAATAATATGTATATAAATAACACTTAGAACCAAACTTGCCAAAAGTTATTAATTTCAGTAATAATTGTAGTGGATAAGTCAGAAATTGATGATCAGAATATTCAAAATTTAATTCATAGCAGACACTGGCGTCGATTCCGGGATGATTATCTAAACTTAAAAGTAAAATTTACATCAGTCTCTCCTTTTCATTCTGTATGGAGAATGACAAGGATAAAGGATATATGACTGTTGTTAGGTTTAGAGAATTGTGCCAGAATCGACATCCATATCTAAATAATTGTTGACAATGACGATTCAATGCATAGCAATCAAACTTTTGGTTCATTTTATATCATTCAAATCGCCAAGACAAATGGTTTGGTTCCAAGTGAGAAAATACTGAAACTTATTCTGAAGGTATCTTATGACCTGCCTGCCTGACGATAACACCTTGTTTTATGCATCATCATAAAATAAAACAACCTTACATAATATAGGAAAATAATAGGATGGTTTTAAAACAATCCGCATTACGCCAATGCGTGGGTAACAAAATTCACAGTTCTATATATTTTTCTAGCTATCCCATTCTGACGCATTAAAGCTTCGTTAATAAGAGCGAGATAGAATGGCTAGACGAGTAATTCCTCGAATTCAGTATTTTGCAGTCAATCTTTTTCTTAAAATTTTATCGTATGCGCGAGAAAGAGATAGATTGACGAAAAATAGGAAAAGACTTGTTTATATCTTATTAAATTTCTTATTAATGTGAAAAAAAAATAGCAGATTTATTTCAAAACCATTACACGTTTTGCATCGGCCACGCGACAGGTCACAAGAGACTGCAGATCCAGCGATACATTTCCAACATTTTCGTATGCAAAAATAAATATTCGGCGATACAAAATCTCTTCATAAGACCCTTTCTTCTCTAAGTATATAAATATGCGTTACGACCTAACCTAACCTAAAAGCGGGGGGTTTCCGAAACCCGCATCTGCTGATGTCGTTTCTACCAAACCGAATGCAAAGTCCCGGCCTGTTTCGGAAACGCCCGCATCTATTTGACTAAGATAAAATCCTCGTTAAATATCATATTATACAAGCTAAGTGCTCCGGAAGTATAAGGTTACTTTAGTGCCCGTTCGTCCGAAATTGGACTTTATGTCTTTACGCAGAGAGTAGTCAACAAACGAGAGGAGGATTGAGGTTATTGTAAGCATTTATTTGACACGAATCCAATGGGGTATGGTCGGTTATGGCTTATAAACTTGTGCTCATTTTTGATCCGTTTAGGCAAATAATTACTCTCGTGTATTGTCTACTATTCATTTATACAGTAAGGGTTTGTAATCAGACTCAAGGAGAGGATGTGACAGCTTCTTTCAGTTTTAGTGTATTATGAAATCGAATAGCATAATATGCGGATGACCGAACGATAAATCTATCTATCGAATAATCGGGCGAAAATACGGCAACAGGATATATAATAATTTTGACGGTAGTTGTAAATTTTCTCGTGAGGTTTTGTGTGGTGTATTAATAAAATTCTTTATAGGATCGTTCGGTCAACCGTGTGTTTTGCAATAATGTTTGTGTGTATGTGTGGTGTTGTGTGTGGAGAGATTTAGGTTGGATAGGATGGGAAAGTACCAGAACTGTAGGCATGGGGGGGAGGTGATCTCAGCGGCACTGGCTGGATCTGTAAGGATTGGACCAGTGTTTTGATTCTGCTAAGTTATAGTAATAATCGTGTAACAATGGCGTTTCAGTAGTTTTGAATATTAACACGGTTAATTGTACCTCGGGCCAAAGCAGCAAAATTTGCTATACGTCGATTCAATCAAAACTATAATTAACCCATAGAGAAATTTTCATAACGAATCAATGACAGTTTCACATTATCGTATGGGCTAAATCTAGTTTTATAGTAAGTGGGCGTAAAGTATAATATTTGCTTGCCACTTTGTTATTGCTTTCAAGTAGCCATTCATTGTTTTACGTATTTGTGTACATGAACTGTGTCGTTAAGCCATACTATTGAACCGCCATTGAGGACTAATACTGGGATTGTAGGCAAGGGGTGGATGTGTTGTCTGTCTGTTGTTAATATATCTGTATGGGGATAGAGGTGAAAGTACCAGGAGTGTAGGCATGGGGTAGAGCGCGGAATGGAGGTGTACATCTAACAATTGGGATGATGACTATTTTTTTTTCTTCGTTTATCAGGTAGATTATCAAAAAGTATTCGACACGTATTTTTTCTTTTTTCACATAATATAAACATTGCAGAGATATATTGATTTCAAAAGTCGCATGACGTCACGTTTTACAATTAAACAAGTACAACTTTCACTCAAAAGTGACGTCACGAGCCCCTACTCCCAAAATTTGACGCGCTATAACTCTGTCATTTTTTGGTTGATTGCCCAAAGAAAAAATACGTGTCCATTATTTTTTGATCATCTAACTGACGGACTAAATAGAATTTCGTTTACTGTACCCCGTCATCATTCCTATTGTTGATACGTTTGTATGGACAAGGATGGGATCGTACCAGGACTATAGGCGCTTGCTGGAGGTGTACATCTAACAGTTGTTGATACATCTGTATGGACAAGGATGGGATCGTACCAGGACTGTAGGCGCTTGCTGGAGGTGTATATCTAACAATTGTTGATACATCTGTACGGAGCGGGATGGGATCGTACCAGGACTGTAGGCGCTTGCTGGAGGTGTAGATCTAACAGTTGTTGATACATCTTTATGGACAAGGATGGGATCGTACCAGGACTGTAGGCGCTTGCTGGAGGTGTACATCTAACAGTTGTTGATACATCTGTATGGAGGAGGATGGGATCGTACCAGGACTGTAGGCGCTTGCTGGAGGTGTACATCTAACAGTTGTTGATACATCTGTATGGACAAGGATGGGATCGTACCGGGACTATAGGCGCTTGCTGGAGGTGTAGATCTAACAGTTGTTGATACATCTGTATGGACAAGGATGGGATCGTACCAGGACTGTAGGCGCTTGCTGGAGGTGTATATCTAACAATTGTTGATACATCTGTACGGAGCGGGATGGGATCGTACCAGGACTGTAGGCGCTTGCTGGAGGTGTACATCTAACAGTTGTTGATACATCTGTATGGACAAGGATGGGATCGTACCAGGACTGTAGGCGCTTGCTGGAGGTGTACATCTAACAGTTGTTGATACATCTGTACGGAGCGGGATGGGATCGTACCAGGACTGTAGGCGCTTGCTGGAGGTGTAGATCTAACAGTTGTTGATACATCTGTATGGACAAGGATGGGATCGTACCAGGACTGTAGGCGCTTGCTGGAGGTGTATATCTAACAATTGTTGATACATCTGTACGGAGCGGGATGGGATCGTACCAGGACTGTAGGCGCTTGCTGGAGGTGTACATCTAACAGTTGTTGATACATCTGTATGGACAAGGATGGGATCGTACCAGGACTGTAGGCGCTTGCTGGAGGTGTACATCTAACAGTTGTTGATACATCTGTACGGAGCGGGATGGGATCGTACCAGGACTGTAGGCGCTTGCTGGAGGTGTAGATCTAACAGTTGTTGATACATCTGTACGGAGCAGGATGGGATCGTACCAGGACTGTAGGCGCTTGCTGGAGGTGTAGATCTAACAGTTGTTGATACATCTGTATGGACAAGGATGGGATCGTACCAGGACTGTAGGCGCTTGCTGGAGGTGTACATCTAACAGTTGTTGATACATCTGTACGGAGCGGGATGGGATCGTACCAGGACTGTAGGCGCTTGCTGGAGGTGTAGATCTAACAGTTGTTGATACATCTGTATGGACAAGGATGGGATCGTACCAGGACTGTAGGCGCTTGCTGGAGGTGTACATCTAACAGTTGTTGATACATCTGTACGGAGCGGGATGGGATCGTACCAGGACTGTAGGCGCTTGCTGGAGGTGTAGATCTAACAGTTGTTGATACATCTGTATGGACAAGGATGGGATCGTACCAGGACTGTAGGCGCTTGCTGGAGGTGTATATCTAACAATTGTTGATACATCTGTACGGAGCAGGATGGGATCGTACCAGGACTGTAGGCGCTTGCTGGAGGTGTATATCTAACAGTTGTTGATACATGTGTACGGAGCAGGATGAGATGGTAGGCGGGGTGCAGGCGCGGGTAGAGTCGCTATATCCCCTTGGCACTAGCTGGCGACGTGCTGGGGGTGTTGCTGGGCAGCGGGGGGCCCGCGTAGGGTGTCGTCTATCAGTCGGCACAGTTTGTCGCGGTCCGCCTGCGAACGAAACGACATAAGCAGTATGAGAGACAATAATCCGGTACAAATTGCAAGAAAAAAAATCCAATTTTTATTTTGAGTGTGTATGCTGTTAGTCGTAGATGACTTTTGGGGAAATTGTGACCCTAAAGGGACCTCGAGCCGAGAATTGGCGAGTGCATCTAGAGATATTCCAGACGTAGTGTAGTGTAGTGTGTAGTGCAGTGAGCGCGGTGCAGTGTGGGCACATACCTCGTGTATGAACCCGAGCTGCACGAGTTCGTGCGCGAGCGCGGGCGCGGTGTCGCGTGTAGTGTAGTGTAGTGTAGTGTAGTGTGTAGTGCAGTGAGCGCGGTGCAGTGTGGGCACACACCTCGTGTATGAACCCGAGCTGCACGAGTTCGTGCGCGAGCGCGGGCGCGGTGTCGCGTGTAGTGTAGTGTAGTGTAGTGTGTAGTGCAGTGAGCGCGGTGCAGTGTGGGCACATACCTCGTGTATGAACCCGAGCTGCACGAGTTCGTGCGCGAGCGCGGGCGCGGTGTCGCGTGTAGTGTAGTGTAGTGTAGTGTGTAGTGCAGTGAGCGCGGTGCAGTGTGGGCACATACCTCGTGTATGAACCCGAGCTGCACGAGTTCGTGCGCGAGCGCGGGCGCGGTGTCGCGTGTAGTGTAGTGTAGTGTAGTGTAGTGTGTAGTGCAGTGAGCGCGGTGCAGTGTGGGCACACACCTCGTGTATGAACCCGAGCTGCACGAGTTCGTGCGCGAGCGCGGGCGCGGTGTCGCGTGTAGTGTAGTGTAGTGTAGTGTAGTGTGTAGTGCAGTGAGCGCGGTGCAGTGTGGGCACATACCTCGTGTATGAACCCGAGCTGCACGAGTTCGTGCGCGAGCGCGGGCGCGGTGTCGCGTGTAGTGTAGTGTAGTGTAGTGTGTAGTGCAGTGAGCGCGGTGCAGTGTGGGCACATACCTCGTGTATGAACCCGAGCTGCACGAGTTCGTGCGCGAGCGCGGGCGCGGTGTCGCGTGTAGTGTAGTGTAGTGTAGTGTGTAGTGCAGTGAGCGCGGTGCAGTGTGGGCACATACCTCGTGTATGAACCCGAGCTGCACGAGTTCGTGCGCGAGCGCGGGCGCGGTGTCGCGTGTAGTGTAGTGTAGTGTAGTGTGTAGTGCAGTGAGCGCGGTGCAGTGTGGGCACATACCTCGTGTATGAACCCGAGCTGCACGAGTTCGTGCGCGAGCGCGGGCGCGGTGTCGCGTGTAGTGTAGTGTAGTGTAGTGTAGTGTGTAGTGCAGTGAGCGCGGTGCAGTGTGGGCACATACCTCGTGTATGAACCCGAGCTGCACGAGTTCGTGCGCGAGCGCGGGCGCGGTGTCGCGTGTAGTGTAGTGTAGTGTAGTGTGTAGTGCAGTGAGCGCGGTGCAGTGTGGGCACACACCTCGTGTATGAACCCGAGCTGCACGAGTTCGTGCGCGAGCGCGGGCGCGGTGTCGCGTGTAGTGTAGTGTAGTGTAGTGTAGTGTGTAGTGCAGTGAGCGCGGTGCAGTGTGGGCACATACCTCGTGTATGAACCCGAGCTGCACGAGTTCGTGCGCGAGCGCGGGCGCGGTGTCGCGTGTAGTGTAGTGTAGTGTAGTGTGTAGTGCAGTGAGCGCGGTGCAGTGTGGGCACATACCTCGTGTATGAACCCGAGCTGCACGAGTTCGTGCGCGAGCGCGGGCGCGGTGTCGCGTGTAGTGTAGTGTAGTGTGTAGTGCAGTGAGCGCGGTGCAGTGTGGGCACATACCTCGTGTATGAACCCGAGCTGCACGAGTTCGTGCGCGAGCGCGGGCGCGGTGTCGCGTGTAGTGTAGTGTAGTGTAGTGTGTAGTGCAGTGAGCGCGGTGCAGTGTGGGCACATACCTCGTGTATGAACCCGAGCTGCACGAGTTCGTGCGCGAGCGCGGGCGCGGTGTCGCGTGTAGTGTAGTGTAGTGTAGTGTGTAGTGCAGTGAGCGCGGTGCAGTGTGGGCACATACCTCGTGTATGAACCCGAGCTGCACGAGTTCGTGCGCGAGCGCGGGCGCGGTGTCGCGTGTAGTGTAGTGTAGTGTGTAGTGCAGTGAGCGCGGTGCAGTGTGGGCACATACCTCGTGTATGAACCCGAGCTGCACGAGTTCGTGCGCGAGCGCGGGCGCGGTGTCGCGTGTAGTGTAGTGTAGTGTGTAGTGCAGTGAGCGCGGTGCAGTGTGGGCACATACCTCGTGTATGAACCCGAGCTGCACGAGTTCGTGCGCGAGCGCGGGCGCGGTGTCGCGTGTAGTGTAGTGTAGTGTAGTGTAGTGTGTAGTGCAGTGAGCGCGGTGCAGTGTGGGCACACACCTCGTGTATGAACCCGAGCTGCACGAGTTCGTGCGCGAGCGCGGGCGCGGTGTCGCGTGTAGTGTAGTGTAGTGTAGTGTAGTGTGTAGTGCAGTGAGCGCGGTGCAGTGTGGGCACATACCTCGTGTATGAACCCGAGCTGCACGAGTTCGTGCGCGAGCGCGGGCGCGGTGTCGCGTGTAGTGTAGTGTAGTGTGTAGTGCAGTGAGCGCGGTGCAGTGTGGGCACACACCTCGTGTATGAACCCGAGCTGCACGAGTTCGTGCGCGAGCGCGGGCGCGGTGTCGCGTGTAGTGTAGTGTAGTGTAGTGTGTAGTGCAGTGAGCGCGGTGCAGTGTGGGCACATACCTCGTGTATGAACCCGAGCTGCACGAGTTCGTGCGCGAGCGCGGGCGCGGTGTCGCGTGTAGTGTAGTGTAGTGTAGTGTGTAGTGCAGTGAGCGCGGTGCAGTGTGGGCACATACCTCGTGTATGAACCCGAGCTGCACGAGTTCGTGCGCGAGCGCGGGCGCGGTGTCGCGTGTAGTGTAGTGTAGTGTGTAGTGCAGTGAGCGCGGTGCAGTGTGGGCACATACCTCGTGTATGAACCCGAGCTGCACGAGTTCGTGCGCGAGCGCGGGCGCGGTGTCGCGTGTAGTGTAGTGTAGTGTAGTGTAGTGTGTAGTGCAGTGAGCGCGGTGCAGTGTGGGCACACACCTCGTGTATGAACCCGAGCTGCACGAGTTCGTGCGCGAGCGCGGGCGCGGTGTCGCGTGTAGTGTAGTGTAGTGTAGTGTAGTGTGTAGTGCAGTGAGCGCGGTGCAGTGTGGGCACACACCTCGTGTATGAACCCGAGCTGCACGAGTTCGTGCGCGAGCGCGGGCGCGGTGTCGCGTGTAGTGTAGTGTAGTGTAGTGTAGTGTAGTGTGTAGTGCAGTGAGCGCGGTGCAGTGTGGGCACATACCTCGTGTATGAACCCGAGCTGCACGAGTTCGTGCGCGAGCGCGGGCGCGGTGTCGCGTGTAGTGTAGTGTAGTGTGTAGTGCAGTGAGCGCGGTGCAGTGTGGGCACACACCTCGTGTATGAACCCGAGCTGCACGAGTTCGTGCGCGAGCGCGGGCGCGGTGTCGCGTGTAGTGTAGTGTAGTGGTGTAGTGTGTAGTGCAGTGAGCGCGGTGCAGTGTGGGCACATACCTCGTGTATGAACCCGAGCTGCACGAGTTCGTGCGCGAGCGCGGGCGCGGTGTCGCGTGTAGTGTAGTGTAGTGTAGTGTAGTGTGTAGTGCAGTGAGCGCGGTGCAGTGTGGGCACATACCTCGTGTATGAACCCGAGCTGCACGAGTTCGTGCGCGAGCGCGGGCGCGGTGTCGCGTGTAGTGTAGTGTAGTGTAGTGTGTAGTGCAGTGAGCGCGGTGCAGTGTGGGCACATACCTCGTGTATGAACCCGAGCTGCACGAGTTCGTGCGCGAGCGCGGGCGCGGTGTCGCGTGTAGTGTAGTGTAGTGTAGTGTGTAGTGCAGTGAGCGCGGTGCAGTGTGGGCACATACCTCGTGTATGAACCCGAGCTGCACGAGTTCGTGCGCGAGCGCGGGCGCGGTGTCGCGTGTAGTGTAGTGTAGTGTAGTGTAGTGTGTAGTGCAGTGAGCGCGGTGCAGTGTGGGCACACACCTCGTGTATGAACCCGAGCTGCACGAGTTCGTGCGCGAGCGCGGGCGCGGTGTCGCGTGTAGTGTAGTGTAGTGTAGTGTAGTGTGTAGTGCAGTGAGCGCGGTGCAGTGTGGGCACATACCTCGTGTATGAACCCGAGCTGCACGAGTTCGTGCGCGAGCGCGGGCGCGGTGTCGCGTGTAGTGTAGTGTAGTGTGTAGTGCAGTGAGCGCGGTGCAGTGTGGGCACACACCTCGTGTATGAACCCGAGCTGCACGAGTTCGTGCGCGAGCGCGGGCGCGGTGTCGCGTGTAGTGTAGTGTAGTGGTGTAGTGTGTAGTGCAGTGAGCGCGGTGCAGTGTGGGCACATACCTCGTGTATGAACCCGAGCTGCACGAGTTCGTGCGCGAGCGCGGGCGCGGTGTCGCGTGTAGTGTAGTGTAATGTAGTGTGTAGTGCAGTGAGCGCGGTGCAGTGTGGGCACATACCTCGTGTATGAACCCGAGCTGCACGAGTTCGTGCGCGAGCGCGGGCGCGGTGTCGCGTGTAGTGTAGTGTAGTGTAGTGTGTAGTGCAGTGAGCGCGGTGCAGTGTGGGCACATACCTCGTGTATGAACCCGAGCTGCACGAGTTCGTGCGCGAGCGCGGGCGCGGTGTCGCGTGTAGTGTAGTGTAGTGTGTAGTGCAGTGAGCGCGGTGCAGTGTGGGCACATACCTCGTGTATGAACCCGAGCTGCACGAGTTCGTGCGCGAGCGCGGGCGCGGTGTCGCGTGTAGTGTAGTGTAGTGTAGTGTGTAGTGCAGTGAGCGCGGTGCAGTGTGGGCACATACCTCGTGTATGAACCCGAGCTGCACGAGTTCGTGCGCGAGCGCGGGCGCGGTGTCGCGTGTAGTGTAGTGTAGTGTAGTGTGTAGTGCAGTGAGCGCGGTGCAGTGTGGGCACATACCTCGTGTATGAACCCGAGCTGCACGAGTTCGTGCGCGAGCGCGGGCGCGGTGTCGCGTGTAGTGTAGTGTAGTGTAGTGTAGTGTGTAGTGCAGTGAGCGCGGTGCAGTGTGGGCACATACCTCGTGTATGAACCCGAGCTGCACGAGTTCGTGCGCGAGCGCGGGCGCGGTGTCGCGTGTAGTGTAGTGTAGTGTAGTGTGTAGTGCAGTGAGCGCGGTGCAGTGTGGGCACATACCTCGTGTATGAACCCGAGCTGCACGAGTTCGTGCGCGAGCGCGGGCGCGGTGTCGCGGCGCGTGACGCCGCACGTCAGCTGCCGGTTCATCTTGTCGTCCATGCGCAGCAAGATCGTCATCTGAATCATAACAATTGAACGCTTTATTACATCTTAAGGTCGTAATCAACGAATTAGAAGTTATATGGAAGCATTACTCTCCGCTAAAACATGGTTACGAACTCATACTAGAACATTGGATAAAAAAATGTTAAACGTAAATCTCAATTAATACTGTAATTGACGTGTTGATTGCATGTTTTCGCCCCGCTCAATTGATCGTTGTTCCACGTAGGCACTACTTTTTAGCGCAGTTCGTAGACGACGCGGCGCGTCTCGTGGTCGCGGGGGGGCGGGGAGGCGGCGGGGGAACGCGGCGGGGCGGGCGCGGGGGGGCGGGGCATCACACACACACACACACACACACACACACTCACCAGGTGCTCGGGCGGCGGGTGGTGCGGCTGCAGCGAGCACATCATGTTGACGACGCGGCGCGTCTCGTGGTCGCGGGGGGGCGGGGAGGCGGCGGGGGGCCGCGGCGGGGCGGGCGCGGGGGAGGGCGCGCGCGCTCCGCCGAAGCCGCGCCCGTACGCCGTCAGCGGGTAGATGCCGTATCTGTCAACGCAATAACATTCATAGAATGCAACGAACTACCCTTGCTAGAGGTCAGTACGAATAAGCATAAAAAAATAACGATGTTAATAGTCGACATGTAACGTAAACAAAATGTTACAAAAACTAAAAAGAGATTCAACAAAACATGCTCATTCAATTTTTGACTAAAAAAATATTCGAATAACTAAATGACAACGCAATCACCTTACCTAATCGAAAAGAAGAAAACACAAAAAGAAATTGAACACTACAGCCAAATATGGATTATTCTGTCCGAGGGGATGGTAAATATGTAAATCCATAAATTCCAGAATGGAATATTGAATATAAAGTATGACTCACTTGACGTCCTCCACGAACTTCTCCAGCTTCTCTGCGTGGGGCGGCAGATCGCGAACCGCCACCTCAACGCGCTGCCCGCCGCGCTCGCACCACGCCAGCGGCGAGTCGCGCCCACCGCCCGCCACCTCGTCGGTTATTGTCTCCGATATGTTCGCTACGAAAGACCGAACCGTGTCATCAATATAACAGAACTAACGCTATTACCACCATATCATCAATATACTGGACTGGACATAATCCTAATATGAAACCTGAACTTGAATCTGATACTAATATAGAGTCATCATGCTCCAAACTGTCTTTATAATAGTCCTCATCCATTATTATCGTCTCCGATATGTTCGCTACGAAAGACCGGACCGTGTCATCGATATAACAAACTAACGCAATTACCACCATATCATCAATATACTGGACTGGACATAATCCTAGTATGAAACCTAAACTTGAATCTGATAGTAGTACAGAATCATCATGCTCTAAACTGTCTTTATAATAGGCCTCATCCATTATTATCGTCTCCGATATGTTCGCTACGAAAGATCGGACCGTGCCATCAATATAACAGAACTAACGCTATTAGCACCATATCATCAATATACTGGACTGGACATAATCCTAACATGAAACCTGAACTTGAATCTGATACTAGTATAGAGTCATCATGCTCCAAACTGTCTTTATAATAGTCCTCATCCATTATTATCGTCTCCGATATGTTCGCTACGAAAGACCGAACCGTGTCATTAATATAACAGAACTAACGCTATTACCACCATATCATCAATATACTGGACTGTACATAATCCTAACATGAAACCTGAACTTGAATCTGATACTAGTGTAGCGTCATCATGCTCTACACTGTCTTTGTAATAGTCCTCATCCATTATTAATATTGTCTCCGATATGTTCACTACGGTCGATTATGTCATCAATATAACAGGACTTATCCTGGCATGCCATCTAGTGCACTGTTAAATAGCTTTTCATCAATACAATAAAAATGCTCCTAGCATGAAACCTACACTTGAATCTGATACCAGTATATCGTCATCATACTCTACACTGTCTTTATAATAGACCTCATCCAAAATCGATTCCGATATAACAGACAACCAAATGCTATGTTAATCTAAAATTTAATTTGACAGCAGCTTTGTACTGTCTTTCGAAAAATGATTGTTGTTACCGCCATGGCATCAATTTAAAGAGTATTATAATTCCGAGCATTGCTACCTAAAGTTTAAATTTGACCCGGCAACAGTATATGTATACTATATTTATTATACACAATGAAAGGTTGCCATGGGATCATATTTAGGAACGAAATTAGTTTCTGTCACATCGACAATTGCTTTAGTTTTGAAGAGGATCAATCTAATCCGTGACTGAATCTAACTAGAAAATAAATTACAAAGCATTTATTATTCTAAAACCCTAAAGTTTCCCCGAATTCTCATCAAAAAGAGCTTGAAGAACTTCCTATTTTTTTGATAACTGCTGTTTGTGTTTGTACGTAATTACTATAAAAGGTTAGCCTTATATTATGAATTCAAGTTTGATTACGATTTTACAGTTGGCATTCGTATAAACTCACCTGTGGTATTGACCAGTGTGTGCGCTGCTAAGAGTTTCAGGGAATGCACCTCGAAGAGCAGCGGGTGGAACAGAAGCTCCCTCGCCGTCGGCCTCTTCGCCGGATCTTTGTTAATGCACCTGAAAATACAGGTTCACACCGATTAGCTCCGTCCATGCACAATACACTCATCCAGGCGCAAGCAGAGAACTCACCCACATACACACTTACCGTTAGTACATTATCTAAATACGAGTTACGACACCTGCTGTAATGGGAATGTACCTGTATATGAAGTCCTTCTGCCTGGGCTCCTCCAACGATTCGACCGTACGCACGATGTGCTCCTCTGTGACGTGGCTGCCCGAGTCGCCATTCCCCTGAATCTCAAGAGCGGCCGTCTCCAGAGCGCACATTCCGAACGAGTAGATATCCATGGCTGGCGTCACCATTTGTGATGCTAATTTGAGGGAAAACAAATTTGGAATAAATACATAAGGTGTTGTTTCTCCTGCTTAGATCCTGGGACGCATCTCTCGTTTTTTCCACACCAATAAATATCTATCAACAATTTAAATTAAAATGAACAAGAACCGTATACTTTGATAATATGTTGTTGTAAAGTGAAGAAGAAACTAGAGTTTATGCAAGAATCCAAGCAGAAGGAACCGTTAACTTTCCTACTATCGCCGGCGGTCAGCAAGTCCCTACTTACATCCATATTCCGGTGCTATAAGGTGCATGTTGCGCATGTTCTCGCGGCAGGTCTTGACGTGGTGGTGTATGGCGTCGGGCGCGACGGAGCCGATCTTTACGAGCCCGTTGTGCTGGATGAAGATCGTGTCGCAGGTCAAGTTGCCGTGGACGATGGGCGGAACGCATTCGTGGAGATAACTGTGCGATGACATTTTTTATTCGAAAATTTGTTTTTGTAAAGTTCTGTTAAGTAAAATATAAGTCTGCAGGTGAATTTACCTAAGAGCTGACAAAATCTGTGTGCACCACCGCTTCCACGCCTGCAGGGGCAGCCGTTTCACGTTCCGTTTGGTGCGCTTCAAGAATTGTTTTAGCGAGCCGCATGACATGTATTCCGTTATAAATATTACCTGCATAAAAGAAAGAGTAATAAAAATAATCAGATATTTACAGTTTTGACTTTAGAAGCAAGCAAGCTATCTGGTTCTGATTACAACGATGGAAAAATTGAAGACTTCAATAATATAGTGTAAATTTAACAATAAGATATAACATTTAGTTAGACGCTACATAAAAACTTTACACCAACCCTGAAATAAACCGTGGTTGGATTTTGGTTATCTTGTTAATTTCTTATGGGCCTACCACACGCACGAGCTTCACCACAGTTTTGCCTGCGCAGGCCGGTTTGTACACGGAACACGGTGCGTGTAGTTGGTAAAACTGTATCACGCGCCAACCCCACAGCGCGGCATGCGCATTTTTCGACTTGCTTGAAATTTTGCCTGCGCAAGCCCGGCCTGCACGTACTTGTCTGTGCGTGTGGTTGGGCGTTCAGTGTTCAAGCCACAGTCGAGTGTACTTTGTGTCGAGGCTCGCTCGTCGTTTCATGAGGTCGTTCGTCATCGTCACTCAAAAATGGCAGATTTGCGTACGTACAATCGCGAATTCACGTCTGAATTTATTAGTTTATACAAATCTCTGCCTGCACTCTGGAAAATTAAATCTAACGATTATTCCGACCGAAATAAAAAAAAAACGACGCCTACGAAAGAATGATAAATAAAATGAAAGAGGTAAGAACATAATTTTTGCAACTAAATACCTATGCCTAATACCTACTACCTACCTACTTGCACATATTATGTACATATTCTATTGTTTTTACATGTTTTTTTTAAATACTAAATAGTAGCATAAGAAATGTTTCTTCATTAGGAAACATTGTTTCCACGCCAATGATTTCGATACGAATGCGCTTGCGCGTACTTAACTGTGCCGTGTGGTAACGCACAAAGTGTACAGTTTTATCGTGCGAGATGCTTGCGCAGGCCAAACTGTGGTGAAGCTTGTGCGTGTGGTAAGCGCATTAACAACACCATGTGAATCTACCTGACCTACTACCTCCTGCTACAGGACGACGTTTAGTTACTGACTATTTAACTGCAACGTATGATCACATATATATGAATCACAAACCCGTGGCTTGTCGTTGTGCGTGTCCGTCCAGTATCTGTGGAACTTGACGATGTTGGGGTGTTCGAGCCGCGTTAGGTTGTCGAACACCATCTGGATCTTGTCCTCCTGCGCCTTGAAGTTCTTCCGCTCGGAGAACTGCACCTCGTTCCAGACCACCTCCACGCCCTCCTCGGTGTCCATGGCGAGGTGTGCGCAGTCGATGCCCGGCACATCGCGTTGTTCCACCTGCAAATATTTATTTATATTTATATCTATACTAATATTTTTAAGTTGAAGCGTTTGTTTGGTTGAAAGCGCTAATTGCCGGAACTACTGGTCCGATTTTAAAAATTATTTTTGTATTTGAAATTGCATACATGGAGGAAGGCAATAGGCTATATAATATCACGCTACGACCAGTAGGAGCGGAGCATCTATGAAAAATATTGCAAAAAAGGGGATTTTTTTTTAATTTGAGATCTTCCGTTGCGTGCGGTGCGTAAACAGTAAAAGTTACACAAAAATCATGTGCATGTATGATGGAATTGTTCCCCTTTAAAAGTTCTATAAAAAAGTCCGCGACTGCATAATCTCAAATTAATTTCTCCCAAACTAATGCGGGTGAAACTGCAACCTCTAGTTTAATATTAAAATGATTTTACTTTCATAAGGTTTATGTCTAGTCTGAAAGCATAGAATGTATTATCTTGTATGGTGTGTTAAATTAGAGGATCAGAAAATTTAAATGTTATAAATACTTAGCAACGTTAAAAATACAGTTGCGGTAATTAATTTAATCTTCTCTTCAGTCGAAACGTTGGTATTCAATGTTATACTTTCACAAGTTATGTTACGTTCTCGAATTGATAGTCTGACTGTGATTAAAATAAAGACATCTTTATCTTTTATCGAGCGTTGTGGACATAATGCGATAAATAAATTCTTTTCGATAAGTTTATAACATTAACATTATTCGCTGACAATTTAAATGACGTCATCAGACATAAGAAAAGTTTTACTAGAGAAAAATCCACGCGGACCAGGCAGCGGACGGGACTCGAACCCGCACCCTTCGCAATCCGGGCGAAAGCACTGACCAATTATGCTACCACGGCCCTGATGGCCGCGTTGAAATTTTCCTAGCCTTAAGCTGCAAGGCGACGATGACGGCGCCATCTCTTCGCATTGTAGGTAACCCACAATGTGAAAATGCTTTTCTAGTAAAACTTTTCTTTAGATTTAAACATCTAGCAGTTAAATGCTTAAAAAAAATAGTCATCACACATAAATTAATTCATTAGTGTATACGTGGGTAGGTACTGCGGTGAACACCTACGCATTTGCGAATTAATTAGTTTTCAAATAAAGTTTACGAGCACGTGTCGATAAGATATGGGACAGTTTCTCTGTTTAATTACGCTATCTAGCCAATGGGATTGGCGAACCCTAATTGTCTCGCCTGAGTCTATATTAGGAGGCAGAATACGCATTTTACTTTCTTTTTGTATTTGAATGTTACTTTTATACCAAGCAGTATTTGGAATGGGTACTGTGGCATCATTTCTGCGCTTCTTCAGTTACAACGGGCTCAAAGGGCAATACTGAAAAACATGCTAGGAAAACCTCGGAAATATAGCACTGATCTTCTATACTCGGAATGCCCAGTATTTAGGGTAAGACAGCTTTATATTTTGAACACTATATTAAGAAAACATAAAGACATTGATTTTAAGTCTGTTACTAAGCGCAATGTAAGTAGGGTATTTCAACTTCCATCTCATAAATCCGAACTTGCTAGACACCAATTCTATGTAAGTGCCAACACATAATACAATGAAGCAAATAACATCAACAATATATACTCACTGCCATTTCATAAATGTAAGGTTAAGCTTCGTGAATGGCTCTTAAAGTTAAATTTTAAGGATAGAGAAGATTTTGTTAGAAACTTAATATCAGTTCAAACAAAATCACAGATATAGTATCACTTTTGTTTATATTAAATATTAAAACATTGGAACAGATTTGTTTTGTATTAGACTTCATTGTTACAATATAAAATCTTTTATGGTCCTGGTTTATATACTTGTTAGTTTATAGTTCTCTATTGAGACCTAAAATTACGTAAAATTGTCTTTTAGTGTGGGCGCTGGCACAGTTTTTACTATTACAGCTGTCAACGGCTACCTCTTAATATCAGAAAATCAATGAATGCATCCACTAATTGTTTCGAGGCAACACTTGTAATTTGGAGTGAAAATAAATAATTATATTATTATTATTTGAGATTCACTAACTTTTAAACTACACGAAGTAATGGTAATAATAGTGCGTAAGCGTACATGAAGCCAACGATCTTTAAATAGATTGATGAGTGTTATGAATTTATTGCAGATAGTTAAAATGTGTTGAGCGTTTATATCAGCAGACATCCTGTTAAAAGGCCAACTCCTGGTAGCAGAATACCTATAATAGTTGTGGCCAATAGATGTAGAGGCACTACAGGGACATTATTTGTTCTCGATTGACACAAGCAGACACGTCCTGGGTCGGCAGAGTATTTATTCCTCGAGATACGATTGTATCTATTATACGAATCAGAGTCAAAAGTCAAAATCTTTATATATATAATTCTTCTGTGAATGTGTATGTCACTGAACTTCTCTTAAACGACTGGACCGATTTTAATGAAATTTTTTGTGTGTGTTCAAGGGGATCTGAGAATGGTTTAGATTCACAATTTTGTCCGCTGGACAACCCCTATTTTTTTAGGGCGGTACGAAGTTCGCTGGGTCAGCTAGTATCTTTATATTTAAATCGGATGCACAATACAACTCTTTTGAATCGTCCATATTATTTTCCCTAACACCGGTTTAGAAATTTTTTTGCGGTGGAGAACAAATGGCGAATAAAACTTCACAGCGTTAGATAAACCAATTAGCCTAGCCCCAAAGTAAGCACTGTAAGGCTTGTGTTATGGGATACTAAGGTAACGGATAGAATACATATGTTTTACATATATAAGTATATTTATATAGAAATACATATTAAACATCCATGACTGGAGTGGAGTACAAATGCTCGTATTCATCACACAAATATCTGCGAAAACACGGCGACACCATGAAACCTGGCCTACAAACCACTCGGCCAAGGAGATCGTCATTTATGTAACAATATTTACAAAATATTATATTGTTACGGTGTCAATACAAAATCATAGATTCATCTGAAATATAATCAGACACTTTATAATAGGATTTATTAATAAGAACTCTTTTAATTGTAGCTTTAAATTTATTGACGATTAATTTTTGGATATTGATAGGGACTTTATTGTAGAAGCGTACACAAAGACCTTTAAATGAATTATTGATTTTGTGGAGCCTTGCAATTGGTATAGCTAATTATTTTCATTTCTAGTATTAAGCGAGTGCTTATCACTAGTTATAGGAAATAATGTAATATTTTTTCGAACATACATAAAATTTTCATAAATGCACTGAGAAGCAACAATCATTATATCGATTTCTTTAAAATTTTCTGTTAAAGAGTCTCTAGTCTTCAGATTGTAAATTGATGTAACAGCCCGCTTTTGCAGCACAATAATAGTTTGAATGTCGGCAGCATTTTCCTACAGCAAAATACCGTACGACATCACACTATGAAAATATACTAATCGAGCAGTATCTACGTCAGTTAATTGGCGTATCTAATCTGTCAGAGTACCTAATCTTTATATATATAATTCTTCTGTGAGTGTGTATGTCACTGAACTTCTCTTAAACGACTGGACCGATTTTGATGAAATTTTTTGTGTGTGTTCAAGGGGATCTGAGAATGGTAATTTTCATCAAAACGGTCCAGAATGTTTTAGCTTATTAAAAAAAGTTTGAAATTTTCAAATTAAAGACGTGTAGACAGGACAACGTCTGTCGGGTCCGCTAGTACATTATAAATTCCAAAACCTTTGTTGTAACGGAGTAGGTAGGTAAAGTAGCTGTAAATTATTATTTATTAGCTGTGCCCCGCGGTGTTACCCGCGGTTAATTAGAGATATTTTCCCGCAGTAAAACGTAACCTATGTGTTAATCCAGGGTGCCAGCTAACTCCATCATCATCATCATCAGCCTATTAATGTCCCCACTGCTGGGGCACAGGCCTTCCCTATGGATGGAATAGGGAGATTGGGCCATGACCCACCACGCGGGCCCAGTGCGGATTGGTGGGTGCTAACGACTGCAGATGCAGCCGGGACCAACGGCTTAACGTGCCTTCCGAAGCACGGAGGAGCTCGAGATAGTAATTTTTGGTCACCCATCCAATGACCGACCACTGCGAAAGTTGCTCAAGTTCAACGATCGCAGCCGTACGCGCTAACCACTTGCGCCATCGAGCTCCTCCGCCAACTCCATACCATATTTTATTGAAATCACTCCAGCCGTTTAGACGTGAGGAAGTGACAAACATACACACTCACAAACTTTCACCTTTACAATATTAGTGTGATCAATAAAACTGTGTCAAATTCTCTATAATGTACAAGTCGTATCTGGCTAACATAGTTTTCAGCCATTTGGGAATACACCGTCAATAAAACTAAAAAAAGAGAATTGAATTTCGACGCGGCCATCAGGGCCGTGGTAGCATAATTGGTCAGTGCATTCGCCCGGATTGCGAAGGGTGCGGGGTACGAGTCCCGTCTGCTGCCTGGTCCGAATTTTTTCAAGTTACATTTTCTTTAGATTTAAACATCAAGCAGTTACATGCTTGAAAAATAATAAAAAATGTAACTATAATTGCTATTTCTTCTTTCAAATGTAAAAGTATTCATTTGACATTGTGGGTTACCTATAATGCGAAGAGATGGCGCTGCCTTGCAGCTTAAGAATGGGCAGAAGAATTTCGACGCGATCCGTGAGGGCCGCGGTAGCATAATTGGTCAGTGCATTCGCCCGGATTGCGAAGGGTGCTGCTTCGAGTCCCGTCTGCTGCCTGTTTCGCGTGGAATTTTTTCTAGTCATATTTTCTTTAGAATAATATAATTAAAAAAAGAGATTTCAGAAAACAAAAAGTACACCTATATATTTAACGTCCCCGACTCAAATTGGTGTACGAGGGCGCGAAGAGTCAAAGTAACACGACGATATTAACCTCATTACTAATGTATAGTAGGGATGAAACGATACCATCTAGGTATCGATACTTTTACTCGATACTGTATCGGTCATAAAGTATCGATGCCTACTCGGTATCGAATGAAAAGTATCGATACCTACTCGTATCGATAAATTTTGACGAAAGATATTACAATTACAAAATTCAGTCACAGTTTTAATTTGACGAAAACAAAAAAACGCCTCATGCCAAGCGATAAACGAATAACTGTCTGAAAAATTGGAATAAATATAAATCATACGCAAAGCTGTGAACTGAGCAGTAGAAAAGATGCTTTCGCGATATAAAAATTCCAACTAGACACATTATCATAGAGTAAACAATCTGTCTATGGGTTTTTTGATACTTACTTCTCAGTGAGTGACCGACCGAGCACAGATACAAATACTTACTATACGATACTTACTTGTTACTCAGTTCTAAAGTATCGATGCCAAAAGTACTTGGTATCGAAAGAAAAGTATCGAGTAGTTACTTGTATTTAATCGTATCGTATCATCCCTAATGTATAGACATTCCGAAGTCGGTCGGCGGGCAGCCTTGGTGTTTAACGACCAATTTCCATATAAAGACGACGGGCATTTGCACACAATGACCCGCCGTCCTCAGCCGATCACCAGAATTGGGCTCCTGTGGGATGCAATCATCCAATTGAGCAACGACAAGTACCGTCTACAATTATTTAGTTCAAAGAACGGGTACTCAGAGACACTGGTTACTAAACTAATTTGAAGTCGCAGTTACTACAATATAAATAATAAATATAAATAAATATTTCCAACACACACACCAATTAGCCTAGCCCCAAAGTAAGCGCTGTATGGCTTGTGTTATGGGATACTAGGGTAACGGATAGAATACATATACTGTACATATATAAGTATATTTATATAGAAAAACATATTAAACATCCATGACTGGAGCATAGATGCACGTATTCATCACACAAACATCTGCCCCCACCGGGATTCGAACCCGGGACCTCTCGAGTCGGCGACACCATGAAACCCGGCGTACAAACCACTCGGCCACGGAGGTCGTCAATAACAATAACTACGGAATTCAAAAAACTACTACCTATTTTTTTTTTTATTTTTAAGCATTTAACTGCTAGATGTTTAAATGTGTTTTTCTAGTAAACTTTTCTTTAGAACTACTACCTACTTTGAAGTTCTAATTCATTGGTTATTTTTTTTTAAAGCCATGTAGGCAAATTACTCTTCCCCACCAGATGTTAAAGTGGTGATAAAGTCCA
This sequence comes from Chilo suppressalis, assembly GCA_902850365.2. Taxonomy (NCBI): domain Eukaryota; kingdom Metazoa; phylum Arthropoda; class Insecta; order Lepidoptera; family Crambidae; genus Chilo; species Chilo suppressalis. Next base: position 1,920,574 of record OU963899.1, on the reverse strand, counting down.
AACGCGAAGATAGCTGGTACAGCAGTTATAAACTGCTACACCGACCATCCTCGCCTTACCGGCCTGCAAAAATGCTTCTTCACGCCTCTCTTAAAAGGAACAGAATACAACAGTTTATGCTATCTCAAAATCAGAGCATGTTATTTTAATGGTCATTAATTACCAGCAGCTTTATTCGGCGTTAACTTAAAGTTCTTGAAAATCTCTAAGGAAGCAGACGTTCCACCAAAATCCAAAATCTATCTATATATATATATATACTAGCTGACCCAGCGAACTTCGTACCGCCCTAAAAAATAGGGGTTGTCCAGCGGACAAAATTGTGAATCTAAACCATTCTCAGATCCCCTTGAACACACACAAAAAATTTCATCAAAATCGGTCCAGTCGTTTAAGAGAAGTTCAGTGACATACACACTCACAGAAGAATTATATATATAAAGATATATAAAACTCAAAGGTGACTGACTGACATAGTGATCTATCAACGCACAGCCCAAAACACTGGACGTATCGGGCTGAAATTTGGCATGCAGGTAGATGTTATGACGTAGGCATCCGCTAAGAAAGGATTTTGATAAATTCTACCCCGAAGCGAAGCGAGGGCGGGCCACTAGTGTACAATATGTCTCAAATTTTGTAGTTTTTACATGATTGAGTAACAAACAAACATTCAGTTATAATATTAAGTAGGATATACTATGTTCATTGATCCGATCTTTGATTTCTTCAAGACACGGTACACATAATTTACAAGATAGAGTGTGGTTAGAAGGAACCATGAAGAAAAGCAAATGGTACAAAATAAACAATGCACATGGTCGCTCTATCTAAAAGCAATCATTCAATTGTGTAACTTCCATACCAATTGACTTATAAACAATCTTTATAAAAGGGGATATAGCTCATCATCATCACCAGCCTATTAATGTCCCCACTGCTGGGGCACAGGCCTTTTCTATGGATGGGATAGGGAGATTGGGCGATAACCCGACTGCAGATGCAGCCACGACCAACGGCTTAACGTGCCTTCAGAAGGACGGAGGAACTCGAGATAGAAGATTTTTGGTCACCCATCCAATGACCCACCACTGCGAAAGTTACTTAACTTCCACAATCGCAGCCGAACGTGCTAACCACCCGCGCCATCGAGTTCCTCGTCGGATATAGTTACTGATCACCAATTGAATGAAACATACAATAATACAGTCTATACGACTTGACGACCTCCGTGGCCGAGTGGTTTGTACGCTGGGTTTCATGGTGTCGACGACTCGAGAGGTCCCGAGTTCGAATCCCGGTTGGGGCAGATGTTTGTGTGATAAACACGAGCATTTGTACTCCAGTAATGGATGTTTAATATGTATTTCTATATAAATATACTTACATATGTATAGTATATGTATTCTATCCGTTACCCTAGTATCCCATAACACAAGCCTTACAGTGCTTACGCGGTAGCAGAATTGGTCAGTGCATTCGCCCGGATAGCGAAGGGTGCGGGTTCGAGTCCCGTCTGCAGCCTGGTCCGCGTGGATTTTTTTCTAGTTATATTTTCTTTAGATTTAAACATCAAGCAGTTAAATGCTTAAAAAATATTATATATAAAATTCTCGTGTCGCGGTGTTTGTGGTTAAACTCCTCCCCGAAACGGCTTTTCCGATTCTCATGAAATTTTGTGTGCATATTGGGTAGGTCTGAGAATCGGACAACATCTATTTGTCATCTCCCTAAATGTTAAGGGTAATCCAGCCCAAAATTTTTTTTTCATTTTTTTTAATTTTTTTATGATACGTCATACAAAAATACATACCCTAAATTTTCACCCTTCTACCACCAACCCTTATTTTTTTATGGCGGTACGAAGTTCGCTGGGTCAGCTAGTATATATATATATAATAATATGTATTGAAATTGCATACAAGACGATTATGTCCATTGTAAATAAACGTTTATAAGATTCCTCGTAAATGAACTATATTAATTATTTAACTGTAAGCAAATGGAGATACGTGCGGTATTATTAGCCGGGGTCGACGACCGATAACGCTCAATTATCTAAGGTATTTCTAATTATTGTCACATGACGGAGTTGTTGTTTATTCAAATAAACATATTTTCCCACTTCATTAAATATGTGTAATCTATATAAATAAAACTCAAAGGTGACTGACTGACATAGTGATCTATCAACTCATAGCCCAAACCACTGGACGGATCGGGCTGAAATTTGGCATGCAGGTAGATGTAATGACGTAGGCATCCGCTAAGAAAGGATTTTGATCAATTCTACCTCCAAGGGGATAAAATAGGTAATGAAAGTTTGTATGAAACTTTGTCAATTTTAAACCGATCGGGCTGAGACTTTGCATGCAGGTATAAGAAGAATCATAGATGAATGTCATTGTGTATAATACAAGCCTGAGAACAAAAACTGTAGTCTACACTTCAGCTCTACACCGAAGCGAAGCGAGTTTTAATATATAACAAATGATGACATAGTTATTGTAATTTATAAATGTATAGAAATATTTTTATTTGGAGATGTGGCTGAATGTAAATGGAAATAAATGATTAAGCAAGCATATTAATATGATTTGCTTAAGTATGTTTACCAGTTAGGATGTTTAAATTGTAATTGATCTCTTGGGTGGTACACTTTATCTCCCTATTCCATCCATAGAGAAGGCCTGTGCCCCAGCAGTGGGGACATTAATAGGCTGATGATGATGATGCTGTGGTACACTTTTGTTTGTGTGAGTTGCACCACAGAGCTAGTTAAACAACGATATTGTAATTGAAGTTCAATTTCATTATAAATAACTTTAACAGGCCTCGCTTGAACATGTCTTATCTATTAGACAAGTCCGTCCGTTCGTCCGTCTGTGCGTCTGTGCTGTTTCAGCGGCCAAACCGTAAGAGATAGATGAAGAGAATATTTAAGTTATAAGTTAAGAATAGTCTGATAAGACTACAAACCGGATTTGAGTAACGTAGCACTTCCGGTTTTCGAGAAATCACGAATTTCAAACGAAACCACACAAAATCTCCGAAGTTCTCAATTAATTAAATCAGGTTTTGATGAACATTTGGTTCACTGGTTTGCTAGTAATATATATTACATTACGAAGGAAGAGTAGATCGTAGCGTACCTGCGAATAAAGACCAATTTCTGCCTCAGACTCGCACGGTTGGAGTCCCGTCACAAAGTGAACTTTATAAGACGCAATTTTCGGATTCCAATGCCTATCACGATTTTTAAGAAAGCTTTTATTAGCATATATTTATTAGTAGTTTCGCCTACTGACTACCTCTGTGGCAGAGTGGTTTTTACGCCGGGTTTCATGGTGTCGCCGACTCGAGATGTCCCGGGTTCGAATCCCAGTGGGGGCAGATGTTTGTGTGATGAATACGAGCATTTGTACTCCAGTCATGTATGTTTAATATGTATTTCTATATAAGTACTACTTATATATGTACAGTATATGTATTGTATCCGTTGAGTCGGTAGTCATTTGGGACCGGGACCACTGGTCCTGATGGGGACATGGAATTAATAAATTATTTTGAGGCGGCATTCGGGACCGGGGCTAGTGGTCCCGAATGACACCTATGTTTAATGATTATTTTGAGTGGTAAGTTAGGACCAAAAATAAAGAAAGAAGTGTTTGATTAAAAAGTACAGTTAACGACAGTAGCTCGTTAATATATTAGTCTTCGGGGTGATGACATATATAAATCAAACATCATGATAATCAATCCAGCCACACTAGAGTAATAAATGTATAACTAACCGAACTAAGTTCTTTATTCAAATAAACTTATTCAAAGTAGGTAGGTAGTTTAATTTAAAACAAAAAAAAAACATGGTGTTTATGTTATCGGTAGGAACGCACACACTAAAATGTTGTGCACATGCGTAGTGCTATCTCTCTTACGCATCCCTATTGTTTTTATTCAAAAGTATATTGAAATAAATAATTGTATTAAATCGTGAAACTGTAAGAACGAGCCATATATACCCATACAATATATACCTTTTTATATAAAGTAGCTTAGCCTTATACATCTTTATATATATAATTCTTCTGTGAGTGTGTATGTCACTGAACTTCTCTTAAACGAATGGACCGATTTTGATGAAATTTTTTGTGTGTGTTCAAGGGGATCTGAGAATGGTTTAGATTCACAATTTTGTCCGCTGGACAACCCCTATTTTTTTAGGGCGGTACGAAGTTCGCTGGGTCAGCTAGTATACTATAAACAAAAAATGGTCCAGTTACTATTTAGCAAATCAATCCAGATTGGTTAAGTGATGATTATGACTTCTCATCAATGTCATCAATGTTATGGCGATGGTAATGTCAAGTGGGTCAATCTATGAATACATACTCAAGAGGACTAATAAAAATGGATCAAATTTATGGAGGTGCCGAAAGAAGGTTTTCTGCAATGCTACAATTAAAATAATGCATGGAACAATTGTTAATTCAACCAATCACTGTCACCCTCCAAGAAACACAGAGCAGATATTGTATGTGCTCTTACCTGATAAAACCCGTGAAACATACGCCATTCTTTTTTCTTTAATAAGAAGTCGTATACCTCAGTGGAACCCTTTAAAACTAAGCATGAATTTTGAAGTGCCTGCTATATTGGCAATCCGGAGCATTTTGCCGGATGCGGAGATCCTTGGATGTTTTTTCCATTTTACTAGATGTTTATGGAAAAAAGCAAAACAGTTGGGCAAAATACACGTAAAGTTATGTTCAGTACTGTTCCACCTCCCGTTACATTTGTTCAGTGAAGAGTGGTTTTACAAAATGGAAGAATGTCCGAAGGGCAAAGGCTGCTTTTGATGATTATTTTATCCTGGTTAGAAAATGACATTTATTTTCCAATATGGTGCACCTATAATGAAGACCATAAAACAAACAATATTGTAGTATGGCACAACCACGTAAAAAGATATATGAAATCAAAACCTAATATAGTTAAATTTTTGGAGGGCATAAGGAAGGACAGTAGCTTTTACTGCAATAAACTCAAAAAGATGAATAATATTTCCAGAAGATCTGCAGAGAGTGTAGCAATCAAAGAAAAGATCAACCTGACATTGCAGGAATTAATAAATGGCCAAATAACTGTCGATCATTGTTTAGAGAAGTTAAGATTTTAAACACAGTAATGTCCATCAATTGCTCATGAGACTGATACTGAATAATTACTTATTATTAGCAACAATATTTATAAAAAAATTGGTATCAATATAAATGATGGATTTTTTTAAATTATATAATGATTCTGAATACTTTAACAAAATAATAAAAGGTGGGGGTTAAATATTATGTTGATTATTATTTTAGTTGATTTTTATGTGAAGTAAAAGATTTAATAATAGTAAAAAAACGGTTGTGATATTGATTTAAAAAAACATCATCGAGTAACACTGATGTTTTAATTGAAAAGTTTGTAAGTAATTTTTATTTGTAACTAAAACGTAATAACGTAATATTGTTTTAATTTGTTGGAATAAGAGCTACTTTTTTATTTTAATGTTGTTAATCTTCATGTGAAATGTATAAGTACAATTTTTTATTAGCTTATGATTTTGAATGCAATCATGTAGATTTAGGAGTAATAATCACAAATATTTAGCTAGTTAGGTTTACTTTCAATTAAAGGCTGTGATTTTTTTAAATAAAAGAAATATTTTATATTATAAAAGTCATTTTTATTTGACTGTACTTCCTCGTCATAAAAAATTAAGAAAGGAACTTAGATCATATTTATGGTCCCAACTTACCACTCTAAATAATCATTAAACATAGGTGTCATTCGGGACCACTAGCCTCGGTCCCGAATGCCGCCTCAAAATAATTTATTAATTCCATGTCCCCGTCAGGACCAGTGGTCCTGGTCCCAAATGACTACCGACTCTAGCATCCCATAACACAAGCCTTATAGTGCGCTTACTTTGGGGCTAGGGTAATTGTTGTGAGTGTTGGAAATATTTATTTATTTATTTACTATATTATATCGTCTTCAGAAATATAGTATTTGATCCCCTAACATACTAGGATAATATATTATATAGTTGGGTTGGCAACCCTAGGTACGATATGACAAATCTCTCTTTGTCGTGAAGTTTATGTGACATATAGATAGAAGAAGCTAAATATAGGGATACTTTAGCTGTAATTAAAGCAACCAAGATAGCAGTTCCAACAGACGCCTATTGTATCGGACAGTAGCTATTCATAACGGCTGTTTATTTATGCACCCGAGCGGTTCAATGAGAAATACATTTCCCTTCAGGAAATTATTGTTATAAAATGTTCATGGCTAAATATAGATGGATGTGATTCGTATAATCATTTCTCTTTTTATATATCTGTTATAGAATGTCCTGAGCGGGCGAAAATTATATTGTACGGTAAGCCAAAAGTACGAGAGAAAGCCAATCGGAATAAAATTTCAATCGTGCTCAATGTATATAAATAATTGTGCTCAATGTAAAGCACATAGCGACATCCATTTCTTACTCTGCTCAATGTATAGCACTTAGCGACATCCCTTTCTTACTGTACTCAATGTATAGCACATAGCGACATCCCTTTCTAACTGTGCTCAATGTATAGCACATAGCGACATCCCTTTCTAACTGTGCTCAATGTATAGCACATAGCGACATCCCTTTCTGACTGTGCTCAATGTATAGCACATAGCGACATCCCTTTTTAACTGTACTCAATGTATAGCACATAGCGACATCCCTTTCTAACTGTGCTTAATGTATAGCACATAGCGACATCCCTTTTTAACTGGTCTCAAGTAAAGATCAACACTTAGTTGTCATTCTGTAATACGGGCCTAAGTTGTCATACTGTAATACGAGCCGTTTAAAAACTATATTAAAAAGTACTTATTCATCATCACCAGCCTATTAATGTCCCCACTGCTTATTGAATAAAGTTCTATTAATATTACTGCTGCGGCACAGGCCTTCCCTATGGATGAAATAGGGAGATTGCGCCATGACCCACCACGCGGGCCCAGTGCGGATTGGCGGATGCTAACGACTGCAGATGCAGCCGGGACCAACGGCTTAACGTACCTTCCCATGCACGGAAGAACTCAAGATAGAAGATTTTTGGTCATCCATCCAATGACTGACCACTGCGAAATTTGCTTAACTTCAACGATCGCAGCCGAACGCGTTAACTACCCGCGCCAACGAGCTCCTCAAAAGTACTAATTAGTAAGGCCTATTACAATGTTGAGTATTATAATAACAGACAAAAGAACAAATGGCCATTTTTGACCTGATCAAATATAGAGATGACATATACGTCAAAATAAAGCTAATTTAATTATAAGCTTACTAGCAAACCAGTGAACCAAATGTTCACCAAAAAAAAAATGTATTTAATTAATTGAGAACTTCGGAGATTTTGTGTGGTTTCGTTTGAAATAGAAATCACGTGATTTCTCGAAAACCGGAAGTGCTACGTTACTCACATCCGGTTTGTAGTCTTATCAGACTATTCTCAACTTATAACTTAAACATTCTCTTTATCTATCTCTTACGGTTTGGCCGCTGAAACAGCACCACGGACGGACGGACGGACTTGTCTAATAGATAAGAGATTACAATAATCAACGTGGTAAAAGAAACGCAGGAAAAAAAGATTATTTATTATTTCAATATGTTTATTGTTTGTGTAAGTTACAATTTCCGAACGCACCTCAACTATCCAGTGTTTGCAAAACGGATTTCTTTGACATATGACAGGTGTTTGACAACCCGCTCTGCACAGAGTTTGTTATTTAGAATATAATGCTTTGGTGTTTTGTTCAATATTAAATGAAATAATGTAGGATCGCTGTAACATGAGTTTTCATAAAATCCACTTGATGTTGCTCAAAATAAATTGCTTATTTCACTCTTGGGACAAATTATTCTTCACAATTGTTGCTTGGTTATTCATATTTGGCAGGTAAGAAAGTTGTCTCCAATGTTCTTGTAAACATAATCAATTCACAAATAACTGCACTGCATTTGTCATTTAACTTAATCGAAATATATTCTCTTTTAATGTAATATGTTGTGAATAAATCAACAAATTAAATTGCAGATGATACAAAAGAACATCCGAACACTTCAGTTTTGCCAGAGCAAAAAATTAATATAATCTAAAAAAATTATACACATATTTTTAATTTTTCTGCGTTTAAATCGTAAAACTGACTATGGGATACTATTTTCTGAATTTATACGTAATCTTTTCAGTATACTTTATATTTAAACATTAACTTTCACTATCGGGTTTCAAATGTATGGAAAGTGGGCATTGTTCTTTATACATGGAATTACATGAACTCTGCGTTGTTAACTAGTTGTTATGATAATTAATATAGGTACCTACTCATATACATTGTTTACTATATCATTTTAAAATTATATTTTTGTTTGTATAAATGACGTCAATAAGTGCCTGTAAAGGCTTAATTATGTTGAATAAAAAACCCGGCCAAGTGCGAGACGGACTCGTGCACAGAGAGTTCCATAAAATATATGATGTAACTAACTAATAATTTACGGTTTTCTCAAAATTTCCTTTATCTGTACTATAAGACGTTGCTTCGTACCAAATTTCAAGATTCTGAGTTCACGGGAAGTACCCTGTAGGTTTTGATTCCCATGCGAGTTTCGAAAATTTTCTGCATAAATGATTGTATTTTTTAATTGCGTTGACTTAGAAGTTTGATTTTTTCACAGCTTCAGGAGAGAGAGTAGACCTGAGTATTTGAAATAAATTTCAGCTTGATATCTTTGACTATTCCCGAGGAAAAGGGTCTTGGCAGACGGACGGACGGACAACAAAGTGATCCTATAAGGGTTCCGTTTATTACTTACGAGGTACGGAACCCTAAAAAAAATTAATTGATAACGAATTTTATCTTTATAGTGACATATATTGAGTTTAATCTTTATAATGATATATATTGATAACTATTCAATAAGGTAGATATATTGATAATTGAATCCTGACGCTCTAATGTTAATAGCAGCTTTCTATCTGACTGCGCCCACGCAACGCAATATTGAGATCGAGTACGCTTTCCTATGAGATTTACAACTTCGCACGTTTCATCAATTAAATTTACAAGTTTTGTTTTAAATTAATTAACAAAAAACATTACTGTAGCATTTCCATTTTAAGTATACTATCATCCTCCATATTGTGATGCTGCAATCTGAGAATCTGATTGAATTGAGATTAAATTGAAACATTTATTTGCTGAACACTTTTAGATAAAGGTTAATACGTATTCAGTGTTTGCAAACTTATTTATAACTAGTGGCCCGCCCTCGCTTCGCTTCGAGGTAGAATTGATCAAAATCCTTTACGTATCCTCCTGTAGCGGATGCCTACGTCATAAAATCTACCTGCATGCCAAATTTCAGCCCGATCCGTCCAGTACTTTGGGCTGTGCGTTGATAGATCACTATGTCAGTCAGTCACCTTTGAGTTTTATATATATAGATATCGTACCGTATTTGGAGATGCAATTCAAAGCAAATACGTAACTGAATACAAGAAAAGTGTACATTTGTGCCTAATTTCACTGGCGAAGTATATAAGTACAATGTAGTTGAATTGAAGACTTTCAGAGAAAAGGACATCACATACACGTTTGTAATGTTTTTTCATCTGAATTCCATTACGCAGAAAAGCAAATGAAAGCCTGAAATAACAGTAAAGGCAGTGTATTTAGAGATTTTGTATGTCAACATCGATGTAATGTCGGTGAGCCACAGCTGTCAGGTGGCAATTTTTTACTATCAGTCTAAGCTAGAACAGAATTCTTCTGATCACAGATTCTTAAATTACAATCTAGCGCTATCCTTATCGATTTAAAAAAATGGGCCATGAATAATACAATTTATAGAATAAAAACAATGAGGGCTACCGTTTTCTGCCTCACCAGATTGCGCCACTGTTGAGTGAGGTCCTAAATTGTAACTTTTAAAGTTTATTAATACGCACATGAAATCAAAGGTTACATTTAGATCGTATTTTAACACAAAAGAACCATATCCTAAACATAATAGGCCATGCCACAGTGACGCCCAGTTCCGTTTTATTCGGAAAAAATGGGAACATAATCATTTTTCTAAGCTCAAATTTTTAATAACTGACATTCATTGCCACATAACTCATATTTGCCATAATTAAGCCGAATTGTTACCAATTATTCACAAAATTATTTTAATAAGAAATAAACCCGCGTAGACAACCAACAAGCAATAACATTTGACATTTCGGAGACCTCACGCTACACTAGCGCCTCTAGCGGCGGATTCATACGCGATAGCCCTCATTGCCAATCTCGTAGGACAATTTGAAAAACCAACCAGAGAAATAAACGGCGCGGTGGCCGCGCGGTCACCGCCTGGTGGCCCCGCCACTGCTAGCTCGATTCATTTGCAGTTGATCTTGGTCTTTCTTAAAATTCACACGAATTCGTTATGGGCTATTTGACTAAGAAGAAGAAAATTATGATTGCATATTACTTGTACCGACAAAGCAAAAAAGAAATGTAGAAGATTTTAGTTTTATCCTATTTTAGCATGGCGAGAAGAGTTTGGTGAATTTCATATGCTATACAACCAACTGCGAGAATATGAAAAACGAATCACAGATTATTTCCGAATGGATGTTAAAATAATTGATACACATTTTCACATCACACAAAACATTTTCTGTTAAAACATTCGACCGAGGCAGCCGCGCGGCTGCCGTGTGATCGAGGAGCGGACGCCACACGATCGGCGCGCAGTTAGTTACTCACAAAGAATTTCAACGTTAGGTATTTCGCCTCCGATTCCTCCCACACAGGAAACAAACACCAACACTTCACAGCTAGCAAACGTGCACACTAGCTTAGCATTAGGCAGACACCGCACCCGTAGGATAAGAGTGCCAAGACCCGGTCTACACACTACACGCTATACCAGGCACAGGTACGTACCTGGGCGTTTTTCCCCGCCCCCCACGACAACGGCTAAGAGCCGAGGTCCGAGTCTCAGTGACGCCCTCTAGTTGAGCCGACCCCCTCAGGTTCGAGTGGTCTGGAAGCTCCAGACGGAGAGGAGACTCCCCCCGTGGGGAGACGCCATCCGACTGGAATACCTCCAGAGGCACTCGCCAATTCTCGACTTGAGGTCCCCTTAGGATCTCGCCATCCCCAAACCCGGTGACGCTGTAAAGGTCATCTGCGACCAACAGCATACACACTCAAAAAAAAAAAAAGTTAGGTATTTGTTATCATCATCATCATCAACAGCCCATCCTAGTCCACTGCTGGACATAGGCCTCTCCAATTGCACGCCACTCAGATCGATCTTGGGCTACTCGCATCCAGCTCCTGCCAGCCACCTTGCGCAAATCGTCACTCCATCGTGCCTGAGGACGTCCTACACTACGTTTGCCTAGACGCGGTCTCCACTCCAGAACTCGTCTACCCCAACGGTTATCGGTTCTTCGGCAAATATGGCCAGCCCACTGCCACTTCAACTTGCTAATCCGGTGGGCTATGTCGATAACTCTGGTTCTCTGTCGGATTACCTCATTTCTGATGCGATCCTTCAGAGAAACGCCGAGCATAGCCCTTTCCATAGCGCGCTGAGCGACTTTGAACCTGTGGACCAGGAGTACCGTCAGTGTCCACGTCTCGGCTCCGTATGTCATCACAGGTAGGACGCACTGATTGAAGACTTTCGTCTTTAGGCACTGTGGGATCGACGATGTCAGGACTTGACGTAGCTTCCCAAACGCTGCCCAACCTAGCTGAACTCTTCTATTCACCTCGTCCTCAAAGTTGTTTCTACCTAACTGCAATGTCTGCCCGAGGTATACATATTTTTGAACAACTTCGAGAACGGCACCGTGTATTGCAATCGGTTCCGGTAGAACATGTTCATTGAACATGACCTTGGTTTTATCCAAGTTCATCCGTAGGCCGATGCGTATAGAAGAGTCAGCCAGGTCATTCAGCATCTGTTGTAGGTCCTGCAGGGTTTCTGCCATGATGACGATGTCGTCTGCAAATCGCAAGTGAGAGATGCGTTCGCCATTTATGTTGATGCCATGTCCTTTCCAGTTCAGCGTCTTGAACATATCCTCCATTGCATTAGTGAACAATTTCGGGGAAATAACGTCCCCTTGTCTCACTCCACGATGCAACGGTATGGGACTTGTTTGCTGATTCTGTACTTGGACAGACATGGTGGCGGCTTCGTAGAGACATCTTATCACTTGGATGTATCGCCAGTCGACTTGGCAACGCTGCAGGGACTCCAGGACAGACCAGATTTCAATCGAGTCAAAGGCCTTCTCATAGTCCACAAATGCTAGGCACAGGGGCTGATTGTACTCCTCAGTCTTCTGTATAATCTGCCGCACTGTGTGGATGTGGTCTATGGTGCCGTATCCGCTCCGAAACCCAGCCTGTTCCGGTGGTTGGAAGTCATCAAGTCTTCGCGCAAGACGGTTCGTGATCACTCTTGAGAACAGCTTATAGACGTGGCTTAGAAGGGATATGGGTCGATAGTTCTTAAGTAGGGTCTTATCCCCTTTTTTAAAGAACAAGACGACCACACTCCTACTCCACGCCTCCGGAGTTCTCCCTTCGAACAGAACAGTGTTAAAAAGCTTTTGGAGCTCCCCCAGTACGGGTTTACCTCCAGCCTTCAGGAGTTCTGTTGTAACACCATCCTCTCCAGGGGCTTTTCCATTTTTAAGCTGTCCAAGAGCAATCTCGATTTCGCCAATACTGACTTCTGGCAGGTCTTCGGTGAAGTGGCGTGTTAATGTGGCTCTAGAATCCTCATTTCCGGGATCGGGTCGAGATGCATGTGATGCGTATAACTGGCTGTAGAAGTCTTCCACTTCCGAAAGGACTGCCGGCTTTGAAGCAACAACTTCCCCACTTGCTGTGGTCAGCTTCGTCAGATGGTTTCTTCCAAGAGATTGTACGAACACTTTGGAACCTCGATTCTGCTCTATCGCTCTTTCGATCGAGAGAGTATTGTAGCACCGGAGGTCGTGTCGTACGTGCTTACTGATCTCTTGGTTTAGAGTCCGCTTTGCCGACGAAGTGACGGGTGGATTTTCACGTCGTTCCTTCATTAACCCTAAAGTCTCTTCCGAAAGCTTTGACTTCCTGCCCTTACGCTGTGTTGCACATAATCTCGTACCCTCTTCCCTGAGGATCCGAACCACATTTTCAAGGTTTTGGTTTACGTCTGATGTGGTTTCCACGGCAGCAAATCGGTTCTCCAGATTTGACTGGAACGTTTCAGATCCTGTTATAGATTGGAGCAGAGTAGGTCGGAGCCTGGATTTCATCAAACGGACGCGCTCGGCCTTAAAGTTGATATTTAGAGAGCCCCGGACGAGTCGGTGATCACTACCGGTATTGAACCTATTGATCACAGAGACGTCTCTGAATATATACCTCTTGTCCGTCATGATGAAATCGATCTCATTTTTAGTCATAGTGTCGGGGCTTTGCCACGTCCACTTCCTTTGGGACTGTTTCTTGAAGAACGAGTTCATCAAGAAGAGCCCTTCCCGTTCGAGGAAGTTGACGAGCATTTGCCCCCTTTGATTTCTGCTTCCAAATCCATGGGATCCTACTACCGATTCGCTGCAATTCTGTACTCCCACTTTAGCATTGAAGTCCCCCATAACAACGTTGTAGTGGGTCTTAGTTGTGGAGTGAAGGGCCCTCGATATATCATCGTACATATCCTCCACTTCGTCGTCCGAGTGTGTCGAGGTCGGTGCGTACACTTGCACCACCTTGAGGCTATACCTCTCGGTGAGCTTTATAATAAGGTACACTACCCTGTTCGACACGCTGGACATTTCTACAACGTTATCGGCAAGGGACTTATTTACCAAAAACCCAACGCCACCTTGAGACTGTTGGTCTCCCCCGCGGAAGTACATTAGGTGGCCCGATTCGAGGGTTATGGTGTCCTCCCCCTCTCTTCGGACTTCACTTAACCCTAATATGTGCCACCTAATCTTCCCAAGTTCTACCTCGAGTTGCGCCAGATGCGAGTCAAGCCGTAGCGTGCGTCCGTTGTACGTCGCCAGGGTCAGTCTATTGTGGTGGCCTCCCGTAGCCCGGAGATTCTTCGCACCCCCCGCCCCGCCGTTACCGTGGTCGCCACCGTGACCAGGAATAGCGGGGCTGCCGGGAACTGGGGGCCGTGGCATGTGGTCTGTGTTCATTGGAGGTATTGCCCGTAATCGCCACGCTGGGCAGGCGGGTTGGCGATCGCAGAACGTAGGTTAATTCACTGATGACGCTGCTGCCCGTCACCAGTGAGATTTCCCTCCCCTACGGCATTGGATGGTTATACCGCCATCGGTCGGTTTGCCAGAGCCTCGTCTGTTGGTCGACAGGGTGCACCACGTGAAGGTGAGGTTGGCTTGGGTTCTTGCAGGTGTATTTAGAACCCCTTACACCCCTTGGTATTTGTTAATAAAACATAAATTTGCTATGACTGAACAGTTATAACGCGGCCACCGCGCGGTCGCATGAAATTTTTCGCGTCGTCTAACTGCAGCGGTAGGGCGATTCTGTAAATAAAATCGCACTTCAGATTTCGGTAGCTGCCATTTTATACAATACTTTGATATGCATTTCACCATTACACGGCAAAATGACGCTATGTCTGTAGAAGCAGGTAGTATAAGATATTTGACATTTATCAGAAATCCAATCCTTACAGAATACAGGAGCTCTACTCTCTTTCTCCGAAACGAAATTTCGGTAACGAACGAATTTCAAACGAAGTTTCGCCAGTGACTCTACTCAATTTTATTTTCGAACACGCACATAAAATTCGGAATCACAAACAATTTTCGTGAACGAATGGAATGAGTCATATTTGTGAGTTCTTTTTATGTTTACTTTTTAAATAATGTTTTTTACTTGGAAACAATGTTACTTTATGACAACATTTTTGATGACATTGAAAGAACCTTTTTTGACAGTGACAAACAGACATTCGGTTGTATGGCAACCTAAATCAGTCGTTTTATATATTTTGAAGTATTGTAAATACAATAAATAATAAAAATTTCGTTTCTTTGTTAATTTTACATGCTATAAAATGTTCCTCGAGCTTAGCAGCCTGGATGAAGAATACTCTATCAAGCATTTTAGACTTAATTCAAATAAAAATCCCAAAACGTATAAGAATAGGTAACACTTTTCATTTCGTCAATTTGAGGTTAAAATTTCGAACAATTATCTGTCAAATTCAACTTTTCGTTCGAAAGTATTGTGAATTAGAGTAGGCTTGGAGAATTTAACTGTCAAACTATTTTCGGACGAACGAATTTTCGAAATGAAAAAGAAATAGAGTAAGAAACGTTCGAAATGAAATAGAGTACGCCTCCTGCTCGAGAAAGAGGTGCGAATTTTCGTGACAGCACAGCTGTATATAAAAGTTTCCGGCCGGACCGACGTTTCTTTTTCTACTAAACATACGTTTTTGCCTAGCCTAATAGTTATCTTGATAGCGGAGCACGCATTTCCGGTCGAGTGTGGAGACTTAGAAGTAAATTTAGCACATGGGTCACGCCGGTGTTTATTGTGTATTTGTTTAGTTTACGTGGGCGAAACGAATTTAACTGGCGCGGCGTAGAGGCGCGCCGGGGGCACCGCACGCAATCACGGATATCGACGCTTAATCGATAAAAATTGGAGATTAAAACTACGCCTCTAATCAGGTTATTGGCAACAAAGTGAACTAAACATACAATATATAGTGGTTTGTACGCCGGGTTTCATGGTGTCGCCGACTCGAGAGGTCCCGGGTTCGAGTCCCAGTGGGGGCATTTGCGTGTGTGATGAATAAGAGCATTTGTACTCCAGTCATGGATGTTTAATATGTTTTTCTATATAAATATACTTATATATGTACAGTATATGTATTCTATCCGTTACTCTAGCATTCCATAACACAAGACTTACAGTGCTTACTTTGGGGCTAGGCTAATTGGTGTGAGTGTTTGGAAATATTAATTTATTTATTTTATAATATCAACTCACTGAAAGGTGATCACGGATATTGTTGGCTCATCGATAAATCAGAGAGATTGAATGCAAACGAAGGAAGATATTGAATACTAGAAGATGATTATAGCTATTAACGGGATTGTTACCATGTACCTTGTTTTATATGAGTCTCCGATATTTCGGCACTGTTGCAAGCGCCATGATCACGGAGTAACTGAAGTAATTGCGGGTAGATGTTATTGGCAGACATATCGGTCTACCCTCTGACGTCGGCTTTTACTGCGCTCGATACCCTTACCACTGGTCACATTCTCACTATTCACTCGCACTTGTTCCCGACACACAATACTCACAGTATCAGATCGCGGAACGACACTTCTTTGATTAATATCGGAGACTCATAAAAAACAAGGTACATGGTAACAATCCCGTTAATAGCTATAATGTAAGTGACCATGAAAGTTTAAAACAATACTAGAAGATGATGTTCAATTCAAAATTCATTTAATCATTTTAGGTTTTTGCAAGCAATTATGAAGTCTTAGAAAAAGTAAAAACAATAAGGTTTTCCGTCTATCACTTACGACCGAGTTAAACTGTCAATCGTCTGTAACGCACTGAACCGTAAACGAGCCGCAACTTGTGATGACATTTCGTATCGCGCTAAAGTTTTGACAGCTAGTTATGATGAAAACGTATCACGATTGGGCCGTACTCCAGTGAACTTCAGTCAAAAATAAAATGTAGATTTCAGTGAACAGGTGAAAATTAGTGCGATACAGATATCGTATAAAGTTGAGTTGCAATTGGAGTTGGAGGAGCTCGATGGTGGAATCAATTAAATAGCTTATTAGATCACTAGCGGCCCGCCCTCGCTTCGCTTCGGTGGAGAGCTGAAGTATATACTACAGTTTTTGTTCTCAGGCTTGTATTATACACAATGACATTCATCTATGATTCTTCTTATACCTGCATGCAAAGTCTCAGCCCGATCGGTTTAAAATTGACAAAGTTTCATACAAACTTTCATTCCCTATTTTATCCCCTTGGGGGTAGAACTGATCAAAATCCTTTCTTAGCGGATGCCTACGTCATAACATCTACCTGCATGTCGAATTTCAGTCTGATCCGTCCAGTGGTTTGGGCTGTGCGTTGATAGATCACTATGTCAGTCAGTCACCTTTGAGTTATATATATAGATTATACTGTTAATTTTGAGTTGACTGATCCTCATTACTGAAGTAAAACTTATTTGTGGTTTACTAAAGGTGAAGGTCATGGCCAAACTGTTTGCGAATCACGGGAGTTCCGATCATCCCCGGGCCAGACACGCAACGAGGCAATGTCAAGAGCGAGCTATTTCTGCGTTTGCTATAACCGCGGCACGAATAGCAAAATATTCTTTATTATCGAACACAAGACGCCATGTTTTTTGAAGTTTCTGACGAGTCAGCAGCAGTATGTTTCTCAGGAAATTAAGGAAGCCCCTGACTGACATAAATCAATTTTACCCAGCCAAATTATCTGAAAAGAAAAAAGAATGTGTGCGTGTACTAGTGTACACAGGTAAGAAGTGAAACTTCTTTATGGCCTTATTTTTTTCGAAAAATGATCTACATGCAACTTTCCAGAAATATATATATAGGCGTGCGCTAAGATTTTTCAAAAACTCACCCACTAAAGGGGTATAACTACACCTTACCTTACCTTACCTTATTTGCTGTCGATACTTTTTTTTTTAAAGTTGACAGAAGAAGCAATTGTTCGGATGAGGTAAATAGTGCTCTTTTAAAAAAAAGATGGCGCGTAACCAAAAAACGTGACGCGAACCGAAAAAAATGTGACGGTAATTTTTTTTCCAACGCCGATAAAGAAGTTTCACTTCAAATAGTTTTATCGTTTTTCAATCTTTTACCAGATACTGGATTTTACTTACTAGAGTAACATTAATGTGCCGGATAGCGAACCTTTTATATCACTCTTTTGTATGTTTTGTCTATGAGTTTTTGATACTTGTTTTTATTGAGATTGTTTTTCTTCGACCAAAAGAGATTGATTTACCTTGACAGGGTCACTGCCACCACTGTTTTCTTTTATCTAATAATAATTAAAAATACAGTATACATAAAAGATAAGGCGAGATTGAGTTCTACTTAATTAATTTTAATTTTATACCACGTACGACAAAACTGTGGAATATATTGTCGCCAGCAGTGTTTCCGGACCAATACGACCCAAAAACCTTCAAAAAAGTGCGTACTCCTTCCTTAAAGGCCGGCATCGCATTTGTGCTACTCCTGGGGGCCAATCGCCTAACTGGATTGCTTTGGAAAACGCTATCGCTTACGATTTCATTTTGTTATTTCTAACCGCCGAAATACCTCACGCTCATTTTCTTTAACATTGTTATTACCAATGCAAAAGAAAAAAAAAGAGCGCGAGGCATTTGAAAACCTCAGGGGGCTAGAAATAACAAAATGAAATCGTAAGCGATAGCGTTTTCCAAAGCAATCCAGTTAGGCGATTGGCCCCCCGGTGTTGCAAGTGTTCATGGGCGACGGTGATCACTTACCATCAGGTGCTATTAAACCATTGCAAGTGAATATAAATAAAAACATTATTTTTCTTTCATGTATTATGACGTGGGCTGGACATTTGTTTACAGGATTTTTTCCCCGTTTCGCCGTCATTAGTCCGAATCCCACGTAAATTTACGTAATGCGTTCGTGCCCATGTGCGATGGCGCTTTCTACCGTTACCGACGTCACATCCGCCATCGCAATTAGGATATATCAGTAAGGTACGCCCTCTGTCACAGTGAAACGCGACAGTGTATCGAAATAACGCGTTTATTAATATTCAGTGACGTATGCGTCTACTACGCGTTTGTCGTCATTGTAGCTTGTTTCAGGTCACAGCTCATCAGAGCCATCCGGCACTGCCTCGTCGCGCGACGTCCACTCGTGTGGTCGACGAGCAGTGTTTCCACTTTAATGATTTCCTTTCCCCACGCCTCAATTTAGATTTCCCCTACTTAGACCCTTTTTCCCCTCAAAAAATATTCTTCTGTAGTTTTTAGATTTGGCACTAGTGTTAATAATTAAATAAAAAAAAGTCTTAATCTATCTTATTATACAACATATAAATAAAATATATAAAATCTGCACGTGTTGCCACAGTTTCTTTTATAAGGCAACACTCGTCCACCGCGCATAGTTGACTCCGCCTTGTCAGCGAAAATTGAGTAGTATGTTGGAGATCGTACAAAGTTTACTCGTGTGTTTTCACAGGTTTGATTTTACGAACAGTGAATTGGCTCTAATCATTGCCATCTTTGACCTATTGGAGACCCTGGGCATATTAGGATAATGGGGCCCCTATGACTTCCGTTTGATGATTTAAAAGGAACTAGGGACTTTGTATTTGATCTAAGGGGGCCCCCTATCGATCGCCGGGTCCTGGGCACTTGCCCAAACTGCCCACTGGGAAAGACGGGTCTGGCTCTAATAGCTGTCGTGTTCAATGAAGAAGAAAGTTCGTTTTCAACTCATAGGCAGTGCGCGTTTACAACCAGCGGTCAGCAACCGGCATGCGTGCGAGACGATCTGGTGACGATACGGAGTTGATGTAGGTAGCGTATACCGATAATAAAGAATATCAACTAAACGAGTTGAAGGTGGTGCTGGTCGGGTGCCGGGTGGGTGTGATGAGCTGTGACCTTTATAATGATCGATTATATACGTGCCGAAAACTTGGCATGTGGAAACGTACTAAATCGGAGCATGATGAAATCTGCGAGTTGTAAATTCAGGTGTAAATTTATGTAACAGGCATCGTAATAATACTCGATAATGTCAAAAAATCGTCAAGGAAGGTCATCATTATGAAGTGGCTGGACCTGGTCTTCCCTAAGAAACACTTAATTGACCAGAAGTGTCAATTTACGATGAAGCTGTACAGAGTCGTCGACCTGCAGGCGCTGGCGTCCGTGAAGGTACAATTCGCGACAACACTTGGCCCTGATCCAAGCGCCGGGTGGCGTCGATACATCCACTCCGCATGCAACCAAACTAAGCTTCGATCAACTCCACTTCAAAGATGATCTTTAAAACTTCCACCATACGATGCATGCTCAATATTTTCAAAAGGAAAACTATTCTTGTCTTGTCGGCAAATTAGCGAATACGGCTGGACTATATGCTTGCTCTTTGAAGTTCCACACTTCGAGAAAGTAATTACGACGGATGTTGTAACATCACCGACGATATGCAATTTGAAATTCGCTCGTGCAACCGTTTGGCGCTAGGCTTGTTGAAAATATATCGATGTATCGATATATCGATATTTTTTGTTCGATATATCGATATTTTTTGTCGATATATTTTGATTCGATATATCGATACATCGATACAAAATAACCAATATCGAAATTCGTATCAAAAACGATATTTTTTTATTATTAGCGGCATATCACGATCTAACTAAATTCGTATCTGGAAAAATCGTAACTGGATCTCAGATTAATGATATTCAACATACCTATGATCTGTGCTGTATTTAGTATTGTCTATGTCATCATTCGAAAATAGGGTCTATTTTTAGGGAGATAATTTTCGTTCCATTATTATTCCGCGTGTCATATTTCGTGAGCTATTGTACGATATTTTTGAGAAAATTGGTCCGATATATCGATGTTTTTTTCGCGATATATCGAAGCCGATATTGATATTTTTTAAAATATCGATGTATCGATATATCGATATTTTTTTCAACTTTCGACATCCCTATTTGGCGCAACGATAAACGTCGCAATTTAGACGCTCGCCTATTTTGATATAATTATCCTAGAGAAGTCGCCAAGATACTTGTGGATAGCAGCTTTGGCACTGACTATGGAGCTTAAAGAGATACATCAACTAAAGATAAATCTTACAGTACTGTACTTCGGTAGTGATGACGCGGCAACGATTTTTATAGATAAGTACCGTAGCCGTAAAATTTGATCAATCTCTTCAACTTCCGTTTTCATCTTTAGAACCTATGTTCGGTGTTTGTAAATTGTTGTAAAATTTTTTTTTCCTTCTGCTTGGCAAAGGTGATTTTTCCAGAGGTCAAGGTTACTGTCTGTGCCAAGTGTGTCGTGCGTGAAGCCAAATCCTACATCAAATGTCATGCATGCATGCGGTAGTAGCAAGTACGACGGCCCTTATGTCTACACTTTGTCTACATATCTACGATTATTATTTACTAGAGGCCCGCCCTCTCTTCGCTTCGGTGTAGAGCTGTAGTGTAAACTATAGTTTTTGTTCTCAGGCTTGTGCTATAAAGAATGACTTTATTTATATAATTACACGTGTTATTGTGAGTCAACCATAAAAGATAGACATATGCTGTTGCAGGATATTTTTTAGACAATTTTATGTAGAATATTTCCGTCATACATGATTTCTATGTAACTTTAACCATTAAGGCTGCCGCCCGCGACGGAAGCTTAAAAAATGGAGTAACTTCTCCCGTTTTCCCAACATTTCCCTTCACTACTCTGCTGCTATTGATTGTAGCGTGATGAAAAGTATACTATAACCTGCCCAGGAGTATGAAGAATAATTGTACCAAGTTTCGTTAAAATCCGTTGAGTAGTTTTTGTTTCTATAAGGAACATACACACAGACAGACAGACAGACAAAATTTTTACTGATTGCATTTTTGGTATCAGTATCGATCACTAATCACCCCCTGATAGTTATTTTGAAAATATATTTCATGTATAGAATTGACCTCTCTACAGATTTATTATAAGTATAGATTAATTTTAAAACTAGAAAGAAAGAAAGAATAACATTTATTGACGACATACATTAACAATTGCAATAAATACACAACAAACATAAAAACAAGCAAAACCTTAGCATAATGTTGAAACGGCAAAAATGGATTGCCGCTGCAACGCTGATATTCTATAGGGACCTAATTTGGACATCTACGGACGGAAATACAAGACAATCACTTAATACACAAAACAAAAACAAAAAACAATCTGGACCTCTCATCCTTCGCCCATAGCAGTCCAGCACAAAACAAAAAAATAACACAAGAGGCTGCGTGGGCTCGGCTCTTCGCCTACGAAAATTTGGATACACAAAAATAAGAGAGAAAAAAAACAAAAAAAAAGAAAACCATAACCTAAGAAATGTTGTTTATGAAATAAATAAAGAACAAAATGGAGATAAGACGACACGTAATAAAAACCACGTCATCGGACCATTTAACAACGTGGCACAGCATCATAAAATTACACTGTGCATTATAAACCGAGCCGAGAAAGACACTGTACGATAAACTAGAACATTTTCATCTTCAAAATCTCTTAAATTTCTGCAATATGCCGTGAACTAAGCGTTGCAGTTTCACCCGCGCTCTGAGGGAAAAGGTTAACGCTATTGTGAAATTTCTTAGAACTTTTTAAAAGGGGAAGAATTCCTTCCGACATTATTTTATTGTAACTTTCACCGTTTACGCAATGAAAGCTCTGAAATGATTATTTTTTTCTCATTCGCAGCACTTTTCATTGATGCTCCGCCCATATTATTCGTAATGTTTTTTAGTCTAGCATTCTTTGATAAATGGTACCTACTAACAAAAAATGATGTTTTCAAATCTGACTAGTAGTTCCTGAGATTAGTGAGTAACAAACTCTTCAGATTTATATTAATAAGTATAGAAGAACCGATGGCCGATGGGGCGGAAAGGTTCTGGAATGGCGACCACGCACCGGACGACGCTCAGTGGGCAGGCCCCCTACAAGGTGGACCGACGATCTTGTGAAGGTCGCGGGAAGCCGATGGATGCGAGTGGCGCAGGACCGATCGGTGTGGAGATCCTTGGGGGAGGCCTATGCTCAGCAGTGGGCGTCATACGGCTGACATGATGATGATGATAGAAGTAAAGATTCTGTTTAAATTAACACTCGCTCGTTTTGATTTTAAACATTAATTTGGAGAGTTGACTTTACATCTACACACATCATCATAATCAGCCTATTAATGTCCCCACTGCTGGGGCACAGGCCTTCCCTATAGATGGAATAGGGAGATTGGGCCATGACCCACCACGCGAGCCCAGAGCGGATTGGCGGGTGCTAACGGCTGCGGATGCAGCCGCGACCAACGGCTTAACGTGCCTTCCAAAACACGGAGGAACTCGAGGATTTTTGATCACCCATCCAATGACCGACCATTGCGAAAGTTGCATAACTACAACGATCGCAGCCGAACGCGCTAACCACCCGTGCCATCGAGCTCCTCCCACACACATTATATAATACATTAAAGATATTATCTTTTATAACAAAAACTTCTGACAAAGATTTTTCTAAGACAGCTCTACTTTCGTTGTTGTTCTGTTTTATTTATGACTAGCGGCCTGCCCTCACTTCGCTTCGGTGTAGAGCTGAAGTGTAGACTACAGTTTTTGTTCTCAGGCTTGTATTATACACAATGACATTCATCTATGATTCTTCTTATACCTGCATGCAAAGTCTCAGCCCGATCGGTTTAAAATTGACAAAGTTTCACACAAACTGTCATTCCCTATTTTATCCCCTTGGGGGTAGAATTGATCAAAATCCTTTCTTAGCGGATGCCTACGTCATAACATCTACCTGCATACCAAATTTCAGCCCGATCCGTCCAGTGGTTTGGGCTGTGCGTTGATAGATCACTATGTCAGTCAGTCACCTTTGAGTTTCATATATTCTATATAATATATAAAACTCAAAGGTTTGAAATATAATTCATAGTAGAATACAACGGCAGGTAGTGTTCCCCGTATTGAAATAGAAACACATATTTTATCGTCTTTCGTCGGGGTGGGCACTGTATATGTGTCCAAGACGTGGAGGTACCAACGATTGAATATTCTATTGGAGGAAAATAGAAATCAAACGCATAGCGAGGACGCGGGCTCTTCTGAAATAAGTCGACGTTGAGATTGCCGCAACTTTGTTTCAGCGATTTTAAGTTTCTTTTTGCAGAAACGCAGGAGAGAGATTGGAGTGTCTGTACCAGTTGCGGTGTGCAGTGCAATAAAACTCGCCGTTTCAGAGCTGTCGTTTTGCAATGCGCTCTCGAACGAGTTCAATTCGAACGTAAGTTTGTATAGAATATTTCTTAGTTATACAGAATGTCCCACGGGTTTTTCACACGGAGGGCAAGTATATTAAATATTGAAGATTTTTTATTTTTAATAATAACTAGAACTGCATTCACAGATTTAAAAAAAATCGCCTACTAAAACTGGGAATCAAACTCATGAAATTTGAAAAAAAAACACGACGTATTTTATGATAACCATCGAAAGGGAAACCCCGGATTCGAGTCCCGGTGGGGGCAGATGTTTGTGTGATGAATACGAGCATTTGTACTCCAGTCATGGATGTTTTATATGTTTTCTATATAAATATACATATATATGTACAGTATATATATTCTATCCGTTACCCTAGCATCTCATAACACAAGCCTTGCAGTGCTTACTTTGGGGCTAGGCTAATTGGTGTGAGTGTTAGAAATATTTATTGTATTTATTTATAATTTATAAGGATTATTTTTAAATAAAATTATGTCTTCTTTCAGTAAAATATTCTAACTTCAATATTTAATATAATTTCCCTCTGTGTGACAAACACGTGGGACGTCCTGTATATGCGATACGCTTATGTCTCCCCTTTAACATTATTTGGATTTTCTTATATTTTTGACTGATGTTATTGGATTAACTCAATCCTTTACACAATATCATGCAAGTGTACCCATAAACAAGGCTTTGTGACATCTAAAAAAATATAAGAATCATGAAAATGATTACAATTATAATGGAGCAAAAAATATTTTATCACAACATTTCTGCTACAATTGTCTCTTCAAAAAGATAAAAAGAAAGATTGATGTGGGTGGATCTTCTCATGATGATAAATCTTTTAATAGTTGGATGCTTGTATGTGCCTGGGGTATATATTTGTTTTGAATGTCATTCATTTCTATTCTGGCAAAAACAAAAGATTTGGATGTAAATTAATTTCCAGAGCCAAAAGTGATATCTGCAAACCAGTCATGTTGATTTACCAGCCGTGAGAATATCGAAGTATGTAGTGAACATTCCGTGGATTTTGCTTATGGTAATAGCACAGAAAACCTACAGTAGTACAACCGCCTTTGAAGTCTCGTGAAAATCCGCTTCTGCCTAGATCATAGGTCCCAAATTTTTTTTTTCACTATATACCTAGACAACTTTCCTATCGCCACCACTTTTAAATTCCACCTTCAGCTCCTCATTCATCATTCCTCACATTCTTCAGCTCTGTTTCATGAAATCCGTTTCATCAAATGGAATTATTGCCTTTAGTGGTAATTCCAACGGCAGAACATCTTTAAATCCGATTTCAAAGTCATCATGAAGGGTAATAAAATGTTGAACCTATTC
This sequence comes from Chilo suppressalis, assembly GCA_902850365.2. Classification (NCBI taxonomy): domain Eukaryota; kingdom Metazoa; phylum Arthropoda; class Insecta; order Lepidoptera; family Crambidae; genus Chilo; species Chilo suppressalis. The sequence continues at coordinate 1,894,984 of OU963899.1, read as the reverse complement.
CTGAATAACCTCATGAAGGCATTCTAGCGATGACAATTTGATTTGAAAACTAGGAAAATTCGCCGCAACTAATATTTTGCTTCTTAAATTTAATTCTAAGAAAAGCCTAATAAGCCTCTAAGCCTTTCTAATTTTTGAAATAACACCCTTTGTTTTCATTAAATTGTGTCTGTCACCTTGCAATTGTAGAGTGAAAATGCTCCATTTCTGTTTCAAATTTATCAAGTTTTGTTTAAAATGTGGATCTTTACATCCCAGAAACTCTGAAACTGATTCAAAAGGGAATACAACTCGTTAATATAAAAATATACCTTTAAAAATGTACCACTAATTGTACCAAAAATGTACCACTTCAGTTATACTTCAGTATATTTAAAAGGTCAATCATTGGATGTCTTCCATCATTTTCATCGCACATTGCACCATAATTTGTTATTGAACGTCATAACAAGTATTCTTTGGAACTGAGGGCGGGTAAACTATCGCTGCATTAACCTATTGTTTATGTATTTATTTGATGTACATAGGTAGTGGCACGACTATGTTTGTTTCCATAGTTTTTTACTAACTGGATGGAAGCCAATCACGTTCGTTTCACAGCACAATGTCTGTGTATTCACCGATTTACGACCGAACACAGATTTATTGCATACCACTATTTGCGTTTTATTTTTAAACATTTCTAATGAGGAAAAAATTCCACGCGGACCAGGCAGCAGACGGGACTCGAACCCGCACCCTTCGCAATCCGGGCAGATCGAGAATCCAGTTTAGATTTAAACATCAAGCAGTTACATGCTTTAAAATAATAAAAATTATTTCTAATGAGGTTTTTTTAAGAACATATCAAATAATAATTCATTTTTAGTGATCAGAGGCGATACGGGAGGACGGTCGTGGGCGCTGCGTCCATACATTTTTGCCCAATATCCTTTAGTATAATAGCTCGTCTGATTACAACCGTGTTCCCATTGCAAAAACATGAAATTAATGGATCTTTCACTCACAGATAACTTCTACTATTTATCTTCAGTGGAATACATATCACAGCAATTTTGATAACGACTTCGGTGTGCTACTATGTAGATGAAAATTAAATTTTAACTATATTTATATTCTAAATGATGTAATGGAAGGACTTCAGGCGTATCTCTGAAGTCATTTTTCAACTTGACGACTCTGTATATAACAATACAGGGAGAAAAAAACAGCCCTTGCTGAGTTTCTTGCCGGTTCTTCTCAGTACAAGGTCTCCCGCCGTAGTTTTGCGAACCGATGGCGTAGCTTCTTGACCTGTGCTAGTAACAGCCTAGACTGAATAAATGACTTTTCATTTCATTTCATTTCATTAGTATATCCATGGACCAAAGACGGATCCAGGTTTTTTTTCTGGAATGAGCACAAGTGGCGTATGGGCAAATAAAATCAACAATTCAAGTATGTATAGCAAGGTTTATGAAATTGTCAGAACAATGCAAAAATTAAATGTTTAATATAAACAGTTTTCTTTTATGTTTCCTTCTAAAGATATCCAGCACTTCATTAGCGTCTATTTTTGCCGGAACGTCTTGATGCATATACATTAAAGCCAATCCATAGTGTCGCCGCACACGGGCCACCGACCACAACCACAAAAAGCCGCCACCGGCGTATTTCTTGTAGTTTTCATACATTTTATATGGACTCGCCACACACGGTACGCCGGTGGCCGCCACACGCTACAAATCGTCGTTGCTCGCTTCTTGTGGCCTGCACCGGCCACTTAATGCGCCGATACAAAACGCCGCCACACGTCACTCGCGCGATTTCCCACCCCTCTCTCCCTTACCTTAGTCGGCTGCTGTCGCGCGCTTCAGCCACTTTAGTAGCCGCTTTTAGCTTCTCGTGGCGGCGTTTATGGCTGTGGCGTGTGGCCCGTGTGCGGCGACACATATATACGCTCTTCTGTCATCCTGTTGCGAAGGTATGATTTTAATCGGCGTAAGGTGGAGAAAGATTGCTCGGCAGTGCTAGTAGTCACCGGAAACGTACACAGCATTTGACAAAGAGCTCTAATATTTGGCAGCACTGTTGCTCTTTTGTAGGCATCAATCATCATCAATCCCAGCTGCTGCATTTCGCCATCGTACATCGCGGCAAAAATTTCATCCCCATCATCTTGATGCGTGGCTATCCACAACCGTGCGTTTTTGTCGAAATTTTTTATCACGTACGACAAAACTGTGGAATACGTTGTCGCCAGCAGTGTTTCCGGACCGATACGACCCAAAAACCTTCAAAAAAAGAGCGTACTCCTTCCTTAAAGGCCGGCATCGCATTTGTGATACTCCTGGTGTTGCAAGTGTCCATGGGCGACGGTGATCACTTACCATCAGGTGAGCCGTCTGCTCGTATGCCCCGTATAACATAAAAAAGGCATCTGCTGGAACTAAAATACCGTCCGCGCTTAAATCCGCCTTTGGTATTTACTAATAGTTCTAGAGCGTGGGTTCCGAACCTAGGGGTAATTGCCCCCTTGGGGGTAAATCAGCTATACTTGGGGGGTAACAAAGAACCTCATTATTTGGTCAAATCTTAATAATAATAAAATACAGTACACCGCGCGGTAACGCACGTGGTATGCGCTCCTTCTTGCTGGCGAGACCGCGGGATGCTGAGAGTGGGAGGCGGGGCGAGATTTTCGCCTGATGATGAAATTATTAGAGACAAAGATGTAACGGCTAATTTGGAATTCTTGGACTGCGCAAGAGTAGTACTTTCAAAGTAGAATTTAAAAATGTATGATATCAGCACATTTTGGATAAAATCAGGTGCCAAATGTCCTGTTATTAGCTAATAGCAAAGCTTTAAAAATGATAATACCCTTTGCCACCAGCTACAGATGCGAGGGTGGTTCTTCAACTTTAGTTACCTCCATTAAAAACAAAGGCCAGCGCGCTTTAAGTGAAACTAAACCTAACATAAAAAACTTATAAAGGCAAGACAATTCCAACCTTCATAATGGTTATTATTATGAATTCATAATTTAAATATGAAATAAGATAAAATTGTAATACTATTCTGCAATTAATTTTTGATTAATAAACATTAAAGTTTGCTTGTATTGTTTGTATTCATAACATTTTGTTTCTCTGAAGGATCGCATCAGAAATGAGGTAATCCAACAGAGAACCAGAGTTATCGACATAGCCCACCGGATTAGCAAGTTGAAGTGGCAGTGGGCTGGCCATATTTGCCGAAGAACCGATAACCGTTGGGGGTAGACGAATTCTGGAGTGGAGACCGCGTCTAGGCAAACGTAGTGTAGGACGTCCTCAGGCACGATGGAGTGACGATTTGCGCAAGGTGGCTGGCATGAGCTGGATGCGAGTAGCCCAAGATCGATCTGAGTGGCATGCAATTGGAGAGGCCTATGTCCAGCAGTGGAATAAGATAGGCTGTTGATGATGATGATAACATTAAAGTCGGGGTAAAATCTGATTTCATAAGAGGTTACAGGGGTAGCCGTTATTGGAAAGGTTAGGAAACACTGTTCTAGAGTCTAGGAATACTCCGCTGGAATAGTTCTCGTGCCAACAAACAATGCTGTTTGTTACTTTAATACTGAAAACGGAATTGAAATTGCTTTTAGCTGGGTAACTAGATTTCACTGAGTAATGGATATTGTGAGTAATCGATAACTGTATCCCGGTTAAATTATCGCATTTGGTTCGTGCTATGACAGGCAAAAAAGGTCCCAGGGTTGAATTCCGGTGAAGGAATTTATTTGTGTGAGGATGACCAAAACAATTTTTTTTTTGTTCTCGGATCATCCTCATCATCAACCTATCATTATTCCCACTGCTGGGGCACAGGCCTTCCCTATGGATGGAATAGGGAGATTGGACCATGACCCACCACGCAGGCCCAGTGCGGATTGATGGGTGCTAACGACTGTAGATGCCGGGACCAACGACTTAACGTGTCTTCCGAAACACGGAGGAGCTCGGTATAGTAAATTTTTGGTCACCCATCCAATGACCGACCACTGCGAAAGTTGCTTAACTTTAAGGATCGCAGCCGAACGCGCTAACCATTCGCGCCAGCGAGCTCCCCTCGAATCATAGTGGTATATATAGTTAGATTTTGTACTACACATGGTAAATACTTCTATAATGCGATTCAATTAATAATAGGACTGACTGGGCGCCATATTGTGACGCCATAGCTGTCAATTCAAACCAAACAGGTAGAGTGAGCAAAAAAAAGTTTAATTAAATAAAACTTATTTGCTAGGATTTAGTGAGAAAAAACAAAGGATTTTTTAATAAAATTTATTTACCAAGATTGAGGAAAACAAACAACCGATTTTTAATAATATTTATTTATTAAGACTGTGTGAGAAAAGCCATTAATCAGAATCTAGCTCTTTAATTCCGCTCATCTGTAAACGAAATTTTTAAATTTAGTTTATGAACGCAACTTAAAGTTACATTTGGTTCACGATTTAGGTTATCAACCAGTCATAGCCAAAGCTCACTAAATGAAAAAAAAATATCAAACAATATTAATTATCAATATTTGTTATTGTTTGTTTACAAATATTTGCTTTTTATTCTAGAATTAGCTGAGTGCTAAAAAAGGGTTCCAAGTTTTTTTTGCAAACCGTACTTTTCAAACGACATTTGACAGATGGAGGTCATTGGCTTTCCTATTCTTATTTGAATCGCATTATACGCCCGACGATGTGGTTCTTCTTCAAAAGGATCTTGACAATCTGGTTGAGTGGTGCGTTGAAAATGGCATGTCTCTTAATACGAAGAAAGGTTTTGTGGTTCACTTTACACGCAGTAAAAAAATATTTGCTAGATAATATGTCTTAAAAAATAATAAACTTGCAAGCGTAGATTATATTCGTGATTTGCGAGTTATTGTGGATGTAGGGTTGCGCTTGAACAAACAAATTGAAGACATAGTGGCTAAGTGTCGCCGCACACGGGCCACACGCCACAGCCACAAACGCCGCCTCGAGAAGCTAGAAGCGGCTACTAAAGTGGCTGAAGCGCGCGACAGCAGCCGACTAAGGTAAGGGAGAGAGGGGTGGGAAATCGCGCGAGTGACGTGTGGCGGCGTTTTGTATCAGCGCATTAAGTGGCCGGGGCGGGCCACAAGAAGCGAGCAACGACGATTTCTAGCGTGTGGCGGCCACCGGCGTACCGTGTGTGGCGAGTCCGTATAAAATGTATAAAAACTACAAGAAATATGCCGGTGGCGGCGTTTTGTGGTTTTGTTTTGCGCAACATCAAGGAATTCAAAAGTCCACAAACTTAAATAACACTTTAAAACGCACTTGTACGTAGTGGATTGGAATACTGTAGTGTGGTTTGGAATCCACACTATGATGTGTACCTTAAAAAGACAGAGCGCGTCCAAAAAAGGTTTCTATGGCATCTTTCTTACAACCTCAATCTTGCAAAAAAGCACTACGAAGATAGGCTACGATACTATAAAATGGACTCACTAAGCGATCGCCCATTTATTTTGGATAATATTTTCTTGTATAAGCTCGTTAATGGTATTATGGACTGTCCCTAATTGCTCTCAAGAGTATATTTTAATATCCCCTTAAAACTGCCAAGAGGGTCAAGATATAATTTGTTTGCGACGAGAAGCTCCAGAACGAACCTAGGCTTATTTTCTCCTATAAATAGAATGCTCTCTCAGTACAACGATTCACTGTCAAAGTCGACCGATATGAATATCTTCGCGGATACATTGAAAAGAATAAAATCTTTTTTTGGTTGTGCCCACATAGTCTTTTCATTAATTTATTTTTCATTGATTTATTTTCATTAATTTAATTTTCATAAATTTATTTAATTTTTGTTGTTCAATTTTAATTTTTGTTCAAAATTGCTTTGTAATAAAATTAATGTAATTATCAAAATTTTATAAGATTTAATTGCTATTTAAGTGCATGTCATAATCGCCTATAATTAAAGTTCCACTAATAAAGTGTGTTACTATGTGTAATGTGTAAATAAGAAATGTCTAAGTGTAACTTTGTTGGTGATCAAATGAATAAATACCTATATAATTGGTGATTGTATTCTTTTGGTAATTTTCACTATTTGTTTCTTAGGTTTTCACGCAAATCACTCATTAAATAAAACTAGTTTTTACGGGTTAATGCACGAAACTTTATTTATTTATTGACGTTTATTGAAGTCTTTCGAAGGTAGCTCGACAATTTTAAATAAAAAATCATTATTCTGACGATGCAGACCTGAAAAGGCTGCGAAACGTCAATAAATAAATAAAGTTTCGTGCATTAACCCGTAAAAACTAGTTTTATTTAATTTTCACTATTGCCGGCTATATAGTGCAATAGTTAGAGTTCAATAACCCCAATGTTATTACAAAACCAAAAACATGCATGTTTTAAAATAAGATGATTGCAATTTATATTCTCTTTAGTGTATCAAAAATATATGAATCCATCAATTTACGAACAAATAAAACAAGAAAATATAACTATAAAAAATTCCACGCGGACCAGGCAGCAGACGGCAACAGATCCTTCGCAATCCGCGCGAATGCACTGACCAATTATGCTACCGCGGCCCTCACGGACCGCGTCGATATTTTTCTAGCCATTCTCAAACTGCAAGGTAGCGCCATCTCTTCGCATTATAGGTAACCCACAATGTCAAATGAATACTTTTACAAGTATTAAACATTTGAAAGAAGAAATAGCAATTATAGTTATAATTTTTTCTAGTCATATTTTCTTTAGATTTAAACATCAAGCAGTTACATGCTTTAAAAAAAATAAAAATTAAAAATAAAACAAGATTCTGTATGGGCAATCGGAAAATGTAAATCTCATGATATACGAGTATATCGTGATAAATATCATGAAACTGTGTAAGTGACCTGAAAATAACACTTCAGTAGTTTAGGCAATTAGCAAAGTCTAGACGCCTAAATCCTGTACAAACTTAATTAAAATGCCTTGGAAACTAAATAAAATTTAACGCAAGCACGCACTTTTGCAATTCCATTCTCTCTCGCCGTTATTTTTAACAATATTGCTAATTTAGATATTAATGAATATAATTTTGTATTCGATCAATGTAAAGATAGCAATAATTAAATAGTAATGTAATTTTTGGTCCTTAACTTAGGTATTATTCTTTATCTATATATATAACACTCAAAGGTGACTGACTGACATAGTGATCTATCAACGCCCAAACCACTGGACGGATCGGGCTGAAATTTGGCATGCAGGTAGTGTTATGACGTAGGCATCCGCTAACAAAGGATTTTGATCAATTCTACCCCCAAGGGGATAAAATAGGGAATGAAACTTTGTCAATTTTAAACCAATCGGGCTGAGACTTTGCATGCAGGTATAAGAAGAATCATAGATGAAAGTCATTGTGTATAATACAAGCCTGAGAAAAAAAACTGTAGTCTACACTTCAGCTCTACACCGAAGCGAAGCGAGGGCGGGCCGCTAGTTAGATATAAAATATGAAATGAAATCTTTAAATACCGTATTCCGATTGAGAGCCGTTTGGCGTTCTACTCAATGGTATCTAGTTACTCGATCGCAAAAAGTATAAACAATACGCAATTATTTTTAGAACATAGACTGGTAAGCATAGACTTACGATTTTTGCTCCAACAAATACAACCTACAATGGGAAATCATTTTATAAATTTATCTGACAAAATCTCGTACGTAATTGTACGACATGTGTAGTAGCTTCGTGCGGAAGACCAGGAGCCCTATTTTTGAATCACTCGCCTGACATAGTATCGTCGAATGCGACATATGTCACCTTCGACTTTCAAGTCGCATAATACTGATTTTCCCTATTTTTGAATCACTCATTACAAGTGTTACCTGTTTGATACGATATACGAAATTTTACTCATTTCACGCAGAAATAATAAAAATCGGTAATTACTACTACTCTTTGTCGTTTCTATATAAAGCATGACAATGATAGACTATCGTCGTCTAATACCACAACAAAATTGACAATTATTCTATCATTCGCCTCCACCATTCGCCATGCAGCGAGTGGTCTCACCCATTCGTTGCACTCGAGCGATTCAAAAATACGGAATTAATTATGTAGAATGAAATTTAGTAGAAATCGCGCGTTCGACGCAAGACGAGTGATTCAAAAATAGAGTTCCTGAAATCTCGTATTCGTACGAGAAATCTAGTATTCGTACGAGAAATCTCGTACGGTTGGCTACCCTTTTTCCTAGTTCCATATGGACTAGGTAGTAGGTAGGTAGGTGCTGTTGGATAAGCTCGATGACCGCGGTCAATTTACATGATTGATACGACGCTCGAGTGGGTTCAACCACGGGGGACTTGTGGCGAACTGCTTTTAGCATTAATTGGATTTAGTGATTACATTGAATAACCATATTGATAATTGGTCAGTGCATTCGCCCGGATAGCGAGGGGTGCGGGTTCGAGTCCCTTCTGCTGCCTGGACCGCGTGGATTTTTTTTCTAGTTATATTTTCTTTAGATTTAAACATCAAGCAGTTACATGCTTAAAAAATAAAAATTATAGTCAAAACAGCACATAACCTTCTTAGTCTGTTAAAACAAAATTGCATGTTTCAAAACTTTTGTTACAAGTTGGTGTAAACAGCACATATAATAATTGCACTTTTATTCACAAACGTTCAGTACTTGAACTTCACGGGAAGTACCCTGTAGGTTTTGATTCCCGTGCGAGTTTCGAAAATTTGCGGAAATTTACGGCATAAATGGATGTATCTTTTGATTGCTTTGGCTTAGAAAGTTCAAGTTCGAACTTAAAACTTGGTTGATTGGGAACTGTTTTTATTCTGTTGAGGAGTTTATGGGTTTATGTAAAAGACGACAGTAATCTACTATTTTTTTTTACCCCTGGGTTTGGGACGCTTATAGATAGTGCACTTTTATTTTTAGATATTTATAAAATTTGTATTCCAGATTCTGGTGAATTGTGCGTGTCTCAACAAATAATGTAACACCTTTTGTACCACTTTTCTTGCAAATAAATAAATAAATATTATTATTATTAGAAGCTTGATTTTTTCACATCTCCAAGGGACAGTAGACATGAATATTAGACATGGATTTCAGTTTGAAACCTCCACGCATTCCTGAGAAAAACGGTCTTGACGGACGGACGGAAGGACAACAAAGTGATCCTATAAGGTTTCCGTTTTTTCCTTTTAAGGTACGGAACCCTAAAACGAAACTGTTAACTGTTCAGCGCATGATGAGGCCAACTTTAATTACAGTTATATTAGAGCAGTGTTTCCTAACCTTTCCAATACTGCTACCCCTGTAACCTACTAGGAAAACAGATTTTACCCCGACTTTAAAATGTTATCATCAGTCCAAGAAATATCGATTTGGCCGCTACATCTTCGTCTCTAATAATGTCATCATCAGGAGAAAATCTCGCCCCGCTTCTCACACTCAGCACCCCACGGGCTTGCTAGCAAGAATGAGCGCATGTTCTATTTAGTATTTTCTTATTATTTAGATTTGACCATATAATTAGGTTCTTTATTACCCCCGAAGTATGGCTGATTTACCCCCGGAGGGGTAATTACCCCCAGGTTCGGAACCCAGGTATTATAACCTAACAATTAAGCATATGTGTCAGTCTGATTGTATTAATATAGCTGTATTGACTTGTCCATTAATAAATAAATAAAGAGACTGATGGCATTCAATATTTGCATAACTTGAAATTTGATAATCTACACGTGCCATTTATCGCAATCTCAATGACGACATGTATGAATTAATGTAGTACGAGTATATATAAGCCAAGATTAAGATTACCTATCAAAACTTTTCCATGAATTATCAGATAATATTGTACTTAGGAGCAATACCCTTAGTACGAGTTTGAGCTCACGAAAACTATCATAGTTTTCGCAATTGTAAATGATGCTTCTATGTCCATTTTTGGTGAAAAGTAACCAAATATTAAATAAAACTAGTTTTTACGGGTTAATGCACGAAACTTTATTTATTTATTGACGTTTCGCAGCCTTTACAGGCTACGTCGTCAGAATCAAACTTTTATTTTACTAACTTACTTTTACTTTTATTTCAAAAATAAAAGTTTGATTCTGACGACGTAGCCTGTGAAGGCTACGAAACGTCAATAAATAAATAAAGTTTCGTGCATTAACCCGTAAAAACTAGTTTTATTTAATGAGTGATGTGCGTGAAAACCTAAGAAACAAATAACCAAATATTCTTAAAATTTAATAAAACGACGCAAATGATTTAATGATAGAATTTAAACACTGTTTATTTGTATTGAAACGAAAACAAATAAAATCAGTACCCTTAGTACGAGTGCGAGCTCACGAAAACTAATATAGTTTTCGTAATTGTAAACTCGTACTAAGGGTACAGTACAGTTTGTCAAAACTTTACAACCCAATGCCGGCACTTCACTTAGGTATTCGTGTTTGCTATTTGTAAACTTGACATATCCTTGGCACCAAACAGTGCCGAAATATCCGAAACTCGCTAAAAACAAGGTACATGGTAACAATCCCGTAAATAACTGACATTACTACTTACTTTTTCTTCACCTGCTGTTAAATAGTGAACCATAATCCTTCTTACAACAACTAAAGTATATATAGCATTTTTTTTATTAAATGCAAATGAATGATCGTAAATAATATCATGAGCCCGGAACCTCATTGATAAGAGACATTACGAAAATCGGTGATACATACTTGTTATTCGACCAACAGGAACGTCAAAATTTTTAAGTAGATATGATTCATATCATCATCAGTCTATTAATGTCCCCACTGCTGTGGCACAGACTTTCTCTATGGATGGAATAGGGAGATTGGGCCATGACCCAACACGCGGGCCCAGTGCGGTTTAGCGGGTGCTAACGACTGCTGATGCAGCCGGGACCAACGGCATAACGTGCCTTCCGAAGCACGGGGTAGTTCGAGAAAGAAGATTCTTGGTCACCCATCCAAGGACCGACCACTGCGAAAGTTACTTAACTTCAACAATCGCACCCAACGCGTTAACCACCGATTATAATAGGGTATTTGACAATAATAAAAATAAAGTGCCAATTGTTAGCATAGCTGTGTTTAGAATGAATATTCGCAGGGGCTTTTACTATTTTTACAAAAAATATTCTTAATTTTACTAAAAACCCACGAGAAAGATAACAGTTTTCTTATCAATTGTCACATGCCCCAAAACGCTTGGGATTGGCGGAGCCCAAAATGACGTCACACGCAAGTAAACTTCCGGTTAAAGTGACATTACTTTGTATCGTTTGACGTTTTAATAACAGTCATGTGACGTCACACACTAGTAAGACGGCATATTGTCCAGAAAAACGTTTTCGCGACTATTTGAAAATGGAGGTTTTGATTTGGTTATTTTTACTAAAATACACAACAGAATGATGAATATATTTTTACAGACTCCAGAAACATTAGTGAATAACGTGAGATCGTTTTCTAAAACTTGTCAAATACCCAATCAAATACTAGGTATTTATTATTGCCAGTTCTTAAAATATTCCACGAGCGACGCATTTAACGGGATATTATTGAAAAAGGCGATTAGGAAAGTAATCTTTCCTGGGTAATCTGCTTATTATATCGTTTTTTAAGATTCCTTACCGCGAAAGGAAAAGACGGAACTCTTCTAGGATCACTTTGATGTAAGTCCGTCCGTCTGTCAAAACAAATTTTCTCAGGAACGCGTAGAGGTATCAAGCTCATATTTAATTCAAACTAGTGGCCCGCCCTCGCTTCGCTTCGGTGAGTAACTGTAGTGTAGATTTAAATGACTCTTCATATAAGTAATTATAAAAAAACTGAAAATGGTTATTTGCCTTTCCCAAATTGACATCACGTCGCTCAATTGTTTTGCCTTCCCAGAATCTCTCCACTAACATTTGAAATTTATGGTATGGTATTAAAGTTCAAATTGACTTTTAAGTATTATTACGAATCGTTTGTATGGGAGTATAAAAAAGTGTTGTTTTTGGACTATTTCAGGATTTTTTTTTAATTTTTCTCTGCGTGAGAACCATCCTCGTACTTCAGGGAATATTCTAAAAAAAGAATTATCGAAATCGGTTCAGCTGTCCTCGATATTTGCGCTTAGCAACCATTCAACATTCAGCCATTCATTTTTATATTATAGAAGAAGAAATTCAGGTCTGCTGTCCCTTGGAGCTGTGAAAAAATCATACTTCTAAGCCAACGCAATCAAAAGATACAGCCGTTTATGCCGCAAATTTTCGAAACTCGCAAAGGAATCAAGACTAAAGGGTAACTTCCCGTGAACTTCATTGAAGAAAAGCAATTGAACGATAGAAATTGGTCAATTCAAATTGCCTCATGTGTTAGCGTATTAAACAATCGCCTGTCAAGCTATCGTCTTCACGCAGCCCGCTTATTCATTACAACAGAGCTGGAGGCCTACTTTATTTCAACGAAAAACGAAATTTCGATTGAAATTTCGCACGTTCCTTACTCTGTTTGTTTGACATTTAAATTCTCTAAGCCTACTCTAATTCACAAAACTTTTGAACTAAAAGTTTTTGACAGATAATTGTTCGAAATATTAACCTCAAATTGACGAAATGAAAAGTGTTACCCACTGAGGAAAAACATTTTCCTCCGTGGTGTTACCTACCTTTTCATTTTGGTTTTGGGATTTTTGTTTAAATTTAACCTAAATTTACTACTACAGTATTTTTAATAAAGGCTGCTTAGCGTGAGGTATATTTTTTAGTATGAATTTACAAATAAATCAAATTTTGGTTTATTATTGTATTGCCAATACTTCAAAGTATACGACAAATTTAGGTTGACATACATTCAATTGCATCAACTCTACAAATTAGTCGGCTAACACTGTCAAACGAGGTTGTTTTAATGTACTCAAAAATGTTGTCATATAGTTATATTGTTTTGAAGTAAAAAACGTTATCTAAAAAGTGTAGACAAAAAGAACTCACAAACATAAGTCATTCCATTCGTTCACGATAATTGTCTGTGATTCCGAACTTTATGCGCGTGTTCGAAGATGAAATAGAGTAGAGTCACTGGCGAAATTCGTTTAAAATTCGTTCCTTGCTGAAATTTCGTTTCAGAGAAAGAGAGTAGAGCTTCTCACTAAAAAAAATTAACGCTAATTTTAGCTCATTAAGTACTACAAGCCAGCCGAAGTTTCGTCGCGCAGGTTTGGTTGGGACAAGCAGAGAAAAATCTGTTTCATCATTCTGTTTATACCTTCAGTACGGATTGGACAGACACATAAATGACCATTAGGGGCGCGTTGTAGGTTTTTACGGTGTCGCGACCGGGGACCATTCGGGATATATGGACGGCATGACATCATTAGAGGTCTGATACGCCCCGCCACTCGTTCTATTTCGGTACGACCACATCAGAGAGCCGAATATATGACTTTGTGGTAAATGATTATATTATCGGAAACAAGAGTATTGAAGTTGGGTCATGTATTTTGTCGTGGATCTTGGACCTGATTCCATTTAAAAAGTCAATTATATTGACGACTAGGTGTGAGCGTTCTAAAGACGAACTGGTTTCAAGGACCGTTTTGTGTTCCGCGACGATAGAACCGTTTTACGTTTCGGATCAAAACAGTCTTCGTCGAACAACTAGTCCTCGGATTGTCTACACGTCAATATGTACTTTATGATGAAGTAAATACAGTCTATAATAGAACGTAATGATATGACATGCCGTTTCGTTCTATGATAATTCAGCTTTGATTTTACAATAATATCATCTTTATTATTGAACATTTGAAGTCGTATAACACTACATTTATTTCGATGTTTCGTCGTCTCGTTCGCAGCAACGAAATGAACGTTAACAAGATTTCATTTAGTTCAGTTTCGTTGCGTTCATTCGTTCGACCGTCGCGTGTCGTTTCGTTGCATCACCCAGCCGCAACTATAACCAGTTGCGACGAGAACCGTTTCGAGGACTAGTTTTCGTTTAAGAGAAAACGGTTGCGTTTCGTCGTCAGAAAATTTGAAAACGACCCACCGCTATTGACGACCATTAAGAACTGCTGTATCAGCTATCTTCACGTCTGGACTTCAACGTCACCTAAAATCAGGTGGGGTGGAGTCATTTGTCGGCCCTATCTATATAATAAAAAATATCATATCAAGTCTTAAGAAAATATAACTAGAAAAAATTCCACGCGGACCAGGCAGCAGACGGGACTCGAACCCGCACCGCAATCCGGGCGAATGCACTGACCAATTATGCTACCTCGGCCCTCACGGACCGCGTCGAAATTCCTCTAGCCATTCTTAAGATAGATTTAAACATCAAGCAGTTACATGCTTTAAAAAAAATAAAAATTATAAATATAAATTGACATTGTGGGTTACCTATAATGCGAAGAGATGACGCTGCCTTGCAGCTTAAGAATGGCTAGAAGAATTTCGACGCGGTCCGTGAGAGCCGCGGTAGCATAATTGGTCAGTGCATTCGCCCGGATTGCGAAGGGTGCTGGTTCGAGTCCCGTCTGCTGCCTGGTCCGCGTGGAATTTTTTCTAGTTATATTTTCTTTAGATACAAATATCGAGTCTTATTGTGATGAAATGAGTTTATTACTTAAACTCATAGAAATGCTTCTAACGATACAAGAAGTGCAAGAGTTATGTCAGTAATATTAATAGATTATGAGTACACTTTCAATCATCATCAGCCTAACGCAGGCCCAGTGCGGATTGGCGGGTGCTAACGACTGCAGATGCAGCCGGGACCAACGGCTTAACGTGCCTTCCGAAGCACGGAGGAGCTCGAGATAGTAAATTTTTGGTCACCCATCCAATGACCAACCACTGCGAAAGTTGCTTAACTTCAACGATCGTAGCAAAACGCGCTAACTACTTGCGCCATCGAGCTCCTCAATTCACACATTCAATGCAAATTATAAATTAAGGTAAGATTTTTGAACATCAAATATTCCTTTTTTCTCTGAATCACAGCAATACGAAATTTGCACAAAAGCCATTTGAGTGGTTGATGATGTACATAATCCATTACGTTTGTTTTTGTCGTTCCACTAAAACTGTCATCGCCGCTTTTGTCGCCAATAAAATTAGTTAGAAAAGTTCACACCTCATGTGTCCCTCAATGCTTAGCAACTGCGAAGTTATAATAATTAGACTTGCAACGAATAGTATATTCGGCAATATACCGAATATCGAATATTCGACGAGGCCCCTGACCGAATAGCCGAATATTAGGAAGTATTCGGCTGGATTTTAGCGCCAAAAACTTGTACAGAATTGTTTCGCGCTCCTTTGGTTTTGTTCTAATCTGCCGTCCTCAAACTAAAATGCGGTTAAATGACAAAACCAACCAACTTTTGAGATATGGCCAAAAATGCGCGTAAACTTTAAATTATTGCTATTATGTAACCATTCATCACATGACTGAATGAATTAAAAACTGTTAACTTGTTTAATACAGAAAATGCTTAAATTATGTAGGTAGTATTATGTACCAATGACTACTTAATAAATGATTATAAAAGAAATGAGAACCTTACCCTTCTAAATTTTGATTACCACAATAATTCAAATACATAGAATCCTCCATTTTTCCAATTTAGAAGATGATTATGTACCTGTGTTGTGTCCTAATGACTACTTAAATGATTATATTACAGAAATGAAAATATGAATATATACGTAATGAATCAATTTTAATTTTTAATTTTACCAATTATTTCTCTATGACAAAATATATTTTTTAAGTATTCGGTATTCGGCCGAATAATATGTAGATATTCGGTATTCGGCCGAATATAATAAAAGCAGCCGAATAGACCGAATACCGAATAGTAACCGAATATTCGTTGCCAGTCTAATAATAATATCATTTTCAATACATTTCCTGAAAAAAAAAACCGTTTACGAAGTTTAAATTACTCGAAAGTTGACAATTTCACTCGATATCCTTTACGGTTTTTATTTAATTTCGATTGAACCTCCTCGGAAACGCTTTTGATCTAAACGTTTATTTCACATTAATACTAAAAAAAAATTGGTTCGAAATATGTCGACTCGACTTCATCTCGTCTACTCGTTTGGAATTATTAACTTACCGCACTAAAAAAAAAAGATAACCATTGTGATTAGTTCCACGATACTATTATAGTATTCACAGAATTCGCACGCTTGTTGTCGCTTTTAAATTTACCTTTCATAATAACGTGATTGAGATTTATAACATTTCTCTTAAGCCAGATTTACATTGATACAGTAGCTGGCGCCAGTTTTAGGCGCCTAAAAACGGTGCCAATAACTGGACTGGATTGTATCGTTTACATTTTGCCAGCAGTTGCATTTGAGGTTTGGTGGTGACTACACATTTGGGAAAAAATGAACACTGATTTTATTTTCGCTTTCATTTTTTTAATAGTTAACCTTTCCATATTCCTTGAAGAGCAAATATTTTGTAGGGCGGTTATTCGCATCTATTTATTTCTATAATTTTGCGAACGAATGTCCCATAAACACTCCTCATTTCTATATAAATGTATAAATTGTAATGCGTTATCATCACCCCACTTTCGAGACATTTTCTTGTCGACAGTTTCAGCAAATCAATAACACGTGGTGACAATAAGCGGTGGCGCCAGCGACTGGCGTGAACGTGTTTAAAAAGATCCAGTGACGCTGGCAAGGGGCGCGGGGGATGCGGGGTGTGGGCACTGGCATGAAAAGTAGGCCTTCTTTCTACTCCATGCCAGCGCTGGCATCAGCGCGGGACTGGCGCCAAAAGATGTTTGCATGGATCCAGTGCTGGCATGCCAGCGGGACTGGCGCCAGCTACTGTATCAATGTAAATCTGGCTTTACCTTTGAAATTAAAACAAGCAATAAAAGAAATCTAAAGCCTCGCTAAGTTTATGGAATGATATCATCAGATTCGTGTGGACGAGGCGACAAAAACTTTTTCGTCATTGTTTGAAAAGTTTGTTTGCTCAAGTCAAACAAATTGGAAATATGGTGTCAGGTGGATCATATTGATTTTGTACAAGGAAGCGTCTTTACTGCGTAATAATAAGACGATATTGGTAATGTCACTTTAACCTCTGCTAAGGCTGATTTATGCAGAGGCAACGACATGCAAAAGCGCGTAATTCAACAGATGACCCACGACAAAATATGTAGTATATTCATGTTACATATTTTGGAGTGTGACATCTTGTGATATACTGCAAAGAGAGAAATTCTACTTCATTTGAAACATTCAACAGCCTATTCAAAGTTGACGTAGCATCATGTCTAGATCATTTTCAAAGCATTGTGCAGTAAAATATTAAATTATTTATTTATATATTTATAGCTCAGAACAAGATGAATTGTATCGACTGCGGTGGTGTTTCTCTTTACGCTCATACGCGCAATCATCCTATCGTCATTTCTTAATGACCCCCCCCCCCCCCCCCCCTTCTCCCAAAATTGACGTCAGATTTGAGAAAAGCAAGTATTATATGTAATATTATTGTTAGAGTATTTTATCTGTAGTTATTACTGTATTTGTGTACATCTATGTTGCATTATGTATGTTTATTATGAGTTATTTTAGTATTGTACGCGCCTTAGCCGCCTCTCACATTTGCAGTCTCACTTACTAGGTGTGCTGGAAGAAATTTCTTTTTAGAAATAATCTTTTTGTACGTGAACAATAAACTATAAATAAATAAATAAATAAGAATGACGTCAATTTCGAACCCCCCCCCCCCCTATCTATCATTTACCGTCATCCGCAGCCACCCCCCCCCCCCTAATTTAGAATGACGTAATATATGAACGGCCCCCTACGCGTACTACATGTGTTATTCAAGCTAATATCTTCGGACAAAGCCTTCGTATAATTAGGGTAGAACTTCACTTCAGGTAGGTTCGTTTAATCTCTAATTATTTGGTGTGTCATGATGCCGCACATTGTTGACTCAGCGTAAATCAGCCTGTAGACTTGAAGGCTCTACTACAACTTTAGTGTATGGCATATCAGTGTAATAATATTGACATGGTGTTTCTGCCAGTAAACTCAGGTTAGACCAGTACCAATTTGTAATAGTTAAGTCCGGTTCCTCTGACGATGGCTGTTATTAATAGTCGTTAAGGCGGTGTTCCGACACTTACCTGTAACAAACCAGAAAATCACTTGTTAGAAGAGTGTACATTAGGTATTTATAGGAATTTCATATTTTTATTGCAAGCATTAATTAAACTGTTGACTTTTTATATACAAAAAATACGATCAACTTGGCTCAGGTGATTACTGATATAATTCACCGTAATATCTGGGCCCTATTTCACCAAGTCGACATACATACATCAAAAAAAGTTTGAGATCACTTGCAAAAGCTGATATATTTTCAAAATTTAACTTAATCAAGAGAAAATGTTTCCGTTATATCTTTTTTTATTTAAAAATACACTTTATGAAATTAAAAAAAAGACTTATTTTATTTTTTAGTATAAATTTTTTTATAAATAATCCTAAGGCGATCGTAATAGAACTTTATAGAAATAAAGAGATAGTTTAACCAAAATTAAAAACCTTTTATTAATAAATTGTTGTTTATCTAATACAAAATAACTCCTCCTCTGGCTCGAACACATGCGGAGATCCTCCTGGGCATGCTGATCAAGTTATCCAGTATTTCTTGTGGCCCTGTCTCATTCTTGAACAGCACCTTCCCTGAGTTACGGCACTGTCCGGGGTAGTGGCTAACGGTTCCAAACAGCTCGCTCAAGAGCATCCCACGCGTGCTCTATTGGGTTTAAGTCAGGAGAGCCGGCAGGGCAGTCTAACCTTGTGATTTAGTATTCTCGGAGTGCAGCATTGACTGGTTGAGCTCGATGTGCGGGCGCATTAGCGTCAACCAGTACAAATTGGTGCCCATGGTTTAAACGGAAATGTCTGACGATTCCATCAATAGCGACTGTTTTGTCTGCCGTCATGAAGCCTTGATAAAGGATTAAAGGCGTTCTAGCCCCAATCATAATACCACCCCAAAAAGACACTGATTTCCCGCCTTGCTGATCCGTTCCAGTGGCCGTTCTTTGCTTTTCAGAGTCCCCGGGTCTTCTCCAAACATCTTCATCGTTATCTGGATGAGTACTGATTACGAAGAGGCAGTTTTGCCAAATGTTTTTCTCTTCTTCGTTTTGCCGGAGCTTAGCCCACTGTAATCTCAGTCATTGACGTTCCAGTGAATTCAAAGGTGCTCGCCAAAACCTCCGATTCGTAATACAACCTTGTGTAAGCAATTCCGAATGGTCTAAGTGCTAACTTCAAATCCGGAGGTGGCCCGTATATCTGCTTTTAATTTAGTGGCGTTTATTGTTGGGTCGTGGGCTACCAGCAACCTGATGTAGCGCTTCTGAACACCTGTCAGAACAGTTAGTAGTTAGTTGGTAGTGTAATTGGTCACTGGGCATAGTTGCATTGTTTTATAGTATCATTTTCTTTACATATAATGAAAGGAATGTTGAGTGAGATATCATTACAAGAGAATTAATATTGCCAAACGATATCTAATACCTAGACATCCTTGCAAAGGACCAAGGCCTTATGTGCGACACACACTATGAAACCAAACCTTGTTGAAACTATTTCACATTTAACAGACGAAAGCTAAAGTCACATATATTTAAAGAAATGTTAAACTGAGAACAACCATTTATTTTGAAGATTTCTTTGAGAAAAATAGTTTTAAATTCAAAAGTAACGCTATCGTTGCAGAATCTCAATCAAGGCCTTGGTTTTCGAGTTAGACCCAAAATCCATTTACTTTATGTCAATGCGAGCGGATATCAAAGCAACGAAATCAATCGTGATATCAGAGACCCTCGTAAGATGTTTTCTGAAAAGTTCGCTTTCGTGCCTATTCAACTGTTTGATAGTTCTGGATGTGTGATCTCTGATGAAGCATAAACACGTCCAGTATTTTGTCTCGTAAACTTGATGTTGAATAAGTGAGTGAAGTCCAGTTGCAAAGATGCAGTAGGTAAGCAAAGATTACTACCGCTTTGCGACTTTTCTATTGGCGACCTGAATTATATTATGGAATGCTCTGCCCGCTCACATATTCCCTCCCTGTTACAACCTGGGATCCTTTAAAAGAGGCGTGAAGAAGCAACATGCAGGCCGGCAGGGTGAGGATGGCTGGTGTGGCAGGTAAAACTGCTGTATTAGCTATCTTCGCGTCTGGACTTCACCTTCACTTAACATCAGGTGGGGTGGTCAATTGTCGGACCTATCTATAAAAAAAAATCCTATATTAGCTATGCCCCGCGATGTTACCCGCGGCTTATTAGGGATATTTTCCCGCAGTAAAACGTAGCCTATGTGCAATCCGCATCATAGGCGATGAGGAGGTGACTAAACACCTCGAGCCTCTTCAATTACGCCGAGACGTGGCATCACTAAGCGCGTTCTATCGCCTGTACCACGGCGAGTGTTCTGAGGAGTTATTCTCTCTTATTCCACCTTCCCCTTTCCTCCAGAGGACCACGCGCGCTGGCTTACGTTGTCACCGTCTAACTGTGGCTACAATTCCAACGCGTACAAAGAAAGTTGGTGACTCATTTTTTTGTCGTACTATCCGTAAATGGAATGCTCTGCCCGCTCACGTGTTACAACCTGGCATCCTTTAAAAGAGGCGTGAAGAAGCAACTTGCAGGCCGGCACGGTGAGGATGGCTGGTGTGGCAGTTAGAACTGCTGTATCAGCTATCTTCGCGTCTGGACTTCACCTTCACTTAACATTAGGTGGGGTGGAGTCATTTGTCGGATTTATCTATAAAAAAAAAAAAGCCTATGTGTTAATTCAGGGTGTCAGCTAACTCCATACTAAATTTTATTAAAATCGTTCCAGCCGTTTAGACGTGAAGAAGTAACAAACATACACACACACTCACAAACTTGTGCCTTTATAATATTAGTGTGATTTGCTAAGTAGGAATACGACACGACACAACTGAATATTGAATTGTTTGTCATTTTATTGATTGCTGTACGATGATTATACAATAATATAAATAAGTGTATGTTTGTGTATTGTGCAATAGCTGGAATGGAATCCAGGTCTTGCCTGCTTGACGCGATTCCATACGCCCAGCAGTTTACAAGACGGAAACAGTAGAAAGAGGAAGGAAGCCAAGATAGAAAAATTATTTTAATGTATAGAGGTAACAAAATATATAGTGTACTATGGTAAGAATCGCTAGGTCTGTGTACACAACAAAAGACAATCTTACAATAAGATTAGAAAACGTGACTAAATTCCCAATCCAAAAGCTATGACTGAAATATCTATCTAGCCTAGGCATCAATTAAGAAGAAACGATGTGTATTGCTTATCAAATCTAATTATATCTAACTATCTAAGGTAAAATTATTAGAGGCAGAACGCGCACAGAGGTTGCTTCTTAAAATTATGTTCTTCAAAAAACTAAGATTCTCAACTCAGTTACTATACTCACTGACTAATTTAGTAACAATTCGACAACTTTATATTTTGCATACCATATTAAAAAAACACAAATCCCTACCGCTAGATTCATTTATTTTAACCAAAAGAAGGAAAGACATCGTAGCCAAGACCAGCAATTGTAAAACGCAGTTTGCAAATCACCAGTACAAAAATCGATCATCTCACCTTTATAACTCCGTAAACAAGATTCTGAACATTTATTTAAAGACAAATTTCGAAAACAAGCAACTGCTTACCGACTGGCTGACAACTCTTAGTTATGAGGATACTGAAAGCTTAATAATTAAGTAGTTTCAACTTTACCACACTGAATAGGATAAACAGTTTGCAAGTACACATCATTGTAGTAAACATGTACGACTTGCTATTAGCATATCTATTGTTTGTATGTTCTTATTATGCGCTGGCTGTATTTTACATAACCACTTCAAGCTATGGGAGAATGGCTTTCCCTGGCACAAGTGTTCTTACACTTAAAAGGGGAATCCAACCCCTATTATTGTAACATTCTTTATGTAAGTAATAAACATTTTTTCATTTTCATTTTTCATTTTCATATCATCATTTTGAGTAGAACAGTTTATTGATTTATTCTTATAAGCCGTTAGCAATGCACTTGCCAGGTCACAGGTTATTTGATAGTCGGCACTCGGCAGCGAGACCGCAGCGCAGCCCACAATGGTTGATTATTGTGTTACAGGATCTGCAAGGTATTAATTAGCATGTTGTCCGTGTAAAAGTTAAACAAATGCACTAGATTTTGTATGGCGTACCGTAAACACGTGGATCATTGAAGCATGAACAAGGCATGAGTTTGTATTTTCAATGACAGGAAAAAATGACCAATTGTAAATTAAATCACGGTAATTGGATACCAAGTAAATGGTGTTTTTAATGAATTGGACTAATTTTTTTTATGACAAGTCAATAAGTTTAATAATCCAAAGTATGTAAAGGAGAATGCCCATCGTAGTATGGACTGTAGTATCGCTACGAAAAATTTTGTACAATGACGGTTTTTACCTTATTTTGTAGGGTCCTATGTGTAAATTCAATAATTAAATATACTTTTTCTCTAGCTCGACGGGTAATACGAATAACGATATAACAAATGTCATTATATTAATAATTCTTGCCTTCCCTTTTTCAAGTTATCTATCTATAAAATGGTTGAATCAAATCAAAAATCAACTCAGCTTAAAGGAAATAGATGAAAATAATTATAAACACTGAAATATTTACCAAATAATCTGCTCGAAATTAGAACCGTCAGTGAAAAAAAAACAATTTGACAGACACCGCTGGAAATATTATTACCAGTTTCTAAAAAAATATGAATAAATCGATATTCCTCTTTCCCGATTTATCACTACTGGTACAATAGTTTAATCCCGCTTAATTATTTATTACACTGTCATAGATTTATGATCATAGTAGAAGCATAAATGTTATATTTTGCACGTATAGCACATGTATAGCGCTATACGTGCAAAATATAACATAGTATATCTGATACATTATTTGTGTTAAATCTGTGGACGGTATTGCGTCATGAGATACTTAGTAAAGCAAAAAAGAATTTATTTTATTGATATCAAAACAAACAGCGTTCAGGCTAGGTACAGGCAGATGAATGAGAAGTCCCCATGGAGTTCCTTTTATTATCAGCATGCAAGTTATGAATTACTCGTATGGATTATCGTCGGTCATGCACGTAGACATAAATGCATGTGATGCAGCATTTACGTTTAGGGCTGTATATGTGTCATGTACGACCCTAAAAAATGGGGTTTTTTAACAGACACCGAGCCGTTGCGATACTTTTTTTCTGACTACCCCTCGATAATATGGACAATTATCCGGTAAATAAACTGTTAGCAGTCGATCTAAACGTGTATTATGGACTTTCGAGTCTATAATCTATACTTAAGTAATAATCTTAATATACAGATCAGACTACTTTTATTGCGACAAATGTAATGCAATATAATATGTTTTCTTTAGCATATTGAATTGTATGCATAATCTAACTCGTTATTTTGATGAAATAACTACAAGTGCATCGATTATATTTTGATAAATCGATACGGTTATTACAAAATGGCAACACTGAGAAGACAAGTGTGTCAAAAATACAAATGAAATGGAAGTGAATGAATTACTAATTTTTTATAGAAATTTTTGTTCGGCGAAGTTAAAGCAAATTATTTAACATGGTTTTGTGAAAATTAAAAACTTGATTTTTGATATAAATTAGGTGAATGTACAAGGCCGACCAAGGACGATACTACCAATGGGCATTCTCCTTTCCGTAAGAATATAACGAAGTCTAAAAAAGGGCATGTTTAATTAGTTTTTATATTCAAATAACGAGGCATCTTTTGTTCTTGAATTTACGTTTGTTTCATTTCAGTTCAAGGTATAATCAGCATAATTAATGAGCATTCTTTTCGTTGAATGAAATTTTATACATTTGTTTCAAATTACAGAATCCAAGCAGGACACGTCGTGTTTTCTTAATATATATATATATTTTTTAATATTTCCAACACACACCAATTAGCCTAGCCCCAAAGTAAGCACTGTAAGGCTTGTATGTGTGATACTAGGGTAACGGATAGAATACATACTGTACATATATAAGTATATTTAAATAGAAATGTATATGAAACATCCATGACTGGAGTACAAATGCTCGTATTCATCACACAAACATCTGCTCCCACCAAGATGCGAACCCGGGACCTCTCGAGTCGGCGACACCATGAATGATGGCGTACAAACCACTCGGCCACGGAGGTCTTCATCATATCATGCAAGTGTTGATGAAATTCGAAGAAGTTAACATAATAGTGCGACAAAAAAAAACTTTTTTTACAAGTCTTTTATCGTTATGTTAAATTACTTTCTAGGCGCTTAGCAGACGATGGGGCGGGGCGGGCTTTTTGTCAGCGAAGCAATAAAGACCGCGTCTGCCCGTCGATGTCTGCGGCTGCCCTCGCCGCGTACACAAAGCACACGACGGGCAGAGGCGGTCAGTTCAGGACGTTCGTTCTAGTGAATAGTCCATCAGTAATAAGCGCGTGGCGCGGACTGAGCTGACCGCCCCGCGCCGCCGTCTGCGTTACTGCATATAAACTGGTTTGTATGATCCACAGCGGGCACCTGCGGCGCGGTCTTTTTGCCCTCTGTGTGCGTTTGAAGTATAGGATTCACTTTGTTCTATTATTCGCGGCGAAATTGACCGCCCGCCCCGCCCCGCCCCGCCCCGTCGTCTGCAAAGTGCCTTAAGATTACATTGTTTCATAGATGAGTACTTATGTCTTCACAAGGTAATTTTACAAGTTCTTTACTCCATCACTCGACTGTAACTTGCCAATATTGTATATAGGTATAAGTCGTGGCACGAAACTCCAGCGCTGACCGTTATTGGGCAGAAGTAAAAATTAAGATGTCTTGGGGGGAAACAGAGGTGCGCGGGTGGGCATGCGTTGCGCCGATTGGCTCTCCAGTCGTACCCATGAGCAGTTATCCCCTCTGCGTTCTGTTAAGCGCTAGAATTACGTGCCGCGACCTACAGGTAAAAGAAAAAGCTATTTTCTTTTGTTTTTTTTTCTCTCTCTGCATTGCTTTTGTAACAATAATGTACAGATTTTAACTATCCGAAGGTATTGTACTATTCATGGAATTCATGCTGTCTGTGATTGCGCCGGGCGACCTTGTAGCACAGGTTTCTATCGCTGAAACTTATTTCAAGAACCAGTTTATCACAAACAGAGGAGCTACAACATTGTAATCGTAAAATAAGACAAACCATGAACCTCTGTTGTGATGGAAAATAAATATATTTTCTGAATATTATAATTAAATAACTACACAAATTGCAGTTATGTCTGCTGATTTTACTGTCTGATTTTTAGGGTGAACTAAAACTTCGATAAAAAGTCCTTCAAAAAACCATTAATTAAACAAAACAACCCTAAAAATCAGACAGTAAAATCAGCAGACATAACTGCAATATGTGTAGTTATTTAATTATAATATTCAGAAAATATATTTATTTTTCATCAAAAAAATGTATGGGTAAATTATCTCTTTAATCAAAAGTAATCGAGGCGAAAATTGGCGACAAATGAGCCACATTCTCTAGGCTTATTAATTTTAAACAGTGTAGTCAATTAGTTAACAATGAACGACTATAGGTGAGAACAATGGGACTTCGTCGGAATATATTGACATGGCGTGACTTCTCGCACGTCAGCCGAGCGTGACGGGCGCGTGACGTCACGTGCGAACCAGACGCACTATCATACAGACATTATACAAAAATATAGACTGCTGTGCTACCCACAATCAGATTATTATAAAAATACTAGCTGACGAAAATAGAGGCAGGTGGTAGAAGAGAAAATTTAGGATTGTATATATTTTTTAATACCACAATATAAAAAATAAATGTTGTCCAAAAAAATTTTAGGGGTGTGTAACGTAGTGTTCTATCATTTTCCTGGGATAACATTTCTCCTAACCTATATCAGAACACTACGTTACAATACCCAATAGTTTGAATTTTGGCGCGAAGGCGCATAATAGGTTTCAGAACACTACGTTACAGGTGGACAACCATTATCACTTAAGGATTTGAAAAATAGATAGTAGCTGATTCTCAGACCCACAGAATATGCATATAATATTTCATAAAAATCGGTCAGGCCGTTTTGGAGGAGTATGGTAACTAACATTGTGACACGAGAATTTTATATATAAGATTTCGTATCTACTTGCCGGATTTTTATTGGTAAGAAGTGATCAAGCACAATGCGAGTTGCTGTTTCTTATTGAGGAATCAATTAGTTCTTCAACAAATTTATAATATGCATTTCGGAAAAAGCAAATATGTAGGTACCTATGTAAAAAAAATCTGCTTCTTTTAAAAGATGGCCGAAATGAGAAGACAAATTAAATGAAATTAGGAAAATATTTTATCAGTCTTGTCTGTTAACCCTTGTGACCGTTATCATAATCGAGAAATAAAAATCCGGGGCCCTCGGGTTTCTCTCGGGCTCAATTTATAAATGGATAAATGGGAAGATTAATGTTTTTTTCACAATTTTCTGTTGGTTTCTGTTGTAAAAAAAACTTACAAACCTTGTTTAAACAAAAATGACCAAAATGGCCAAATAAATAGGCCGAGGCGTTGTGGCGTTAAATATTTCAAAATAATGAAACAAAAAAAATATATCTTCTTTTGTTGTTGTAAATGATGGTCAAGTTATGAGGGATAAATATATTTGATGGGGTTTTGTTTATTCGCAAATACACGCAAATACAATAATGGCACGGTAGTGCCCCCGCCAAGGCGACACGACGAGTGAGCGAAGCAAAGAAACAAATAGAATAAAAAGAAAATATGTGGCTTGGCGGTTTCATTAATACAAGAACTATTGTATAACAGAAAAGATAGGAGGATATATTTTTGGTACCATGAGGACTCCTATGCGAATAGCGAAATGGTCAAGCCACTTCTTTTGACTAAGTTGTAGTTTGAGTTGTAATTTATATTATAAATAAATAAATAAATATTTCCAACACTCACACCAATTAGCCTAGCCCCAAAGTAAGCACTGTAAGGCTTGTGTTATGGGATGCTAGTGTAACGGATAGAATACATATACAGTACATATATTATAAGTATATTTATATAGAAATACATATTAAACATCCATGACTGGAGCACAAATGCTCGTATTCATCACACAAACACCTGCCCCCACCGGGATTCGACCTCTCGAGTCGGCGACACCATGAAACCCGGCGTACAATCCACTCGGCCACAGAGGTCGTAAAATACCTATTATAACTCTTCAAGGCCTAACTGCACAAACTACATCTGCGTGTAGAGCGATAGCTCTTCTCTTCTCTCTTAGCTCTTCTCTACTTTTTGACAGTGCGATCCATATGGTTTCATCTTGGCAACATTTTACATGTTTTTTTTTTGCTGCGATAAATGTTTCTTTATAGGTATTTGAAAAGATCACAAACTCTCAAGTGTCAGTGCATTCGCCCGGATAGCGAAAGGTGCGGGTTCGAGTCCCGTCTGCTGCCTGGTCCGCGTGGATTTTTTTCTAGTTATATTTTCTTTAGATTTGAACATCAAGCAGTTACATGCTTAAAAGATAAAAATTTTAAGTCTCAAGTGTCACTCCTCTCTTGTCTAAAGTCACTGAGACCAACAGATCTTTTCAGTTCAAGTACACTCGGCATCACGGCATCATTTACAATATTGACATCAAAATCACAAATTGTGACAAAAGTCGTAATTCATACTTTCTACATTAATCTCCGCAACTCCAGTGAAACAGCTCACGTTTAATTCAAAAGTGGTTGTTGACAGGGCGTGACTCTTGTCACGTAATCTAAACGTGACACCCTACGTGACGTGACGGAGCGTGCCACTTGTACAAACTTCAAACACATCAACGGCCGTTGTGACCCGTTAGGACAATGCGAACTGTTCACGCTTTAAAATCAAGTGGCAGTTTTGAAACAGTTAAATGTCGCACAAGTTCAACATAATTACAATTTGCAATTTAAATCGTGTTGCCTTACCACACTGTTAGCTTAACACCTTAGAAGTTACTAGTGGCCCGCGCTCGCTTCGCTTCAGTGTAGAGCTGTAGTGTAAACTATAGTTTTTGTTCTCAGGCTTGTGCTATAAACAATGACTTTATTTATATAATTACACGTGTTATTGTGAGTCAACCATAAAAGATAGCCATATGCTGTTGCGGGATATTTTTTAGACAATTTTATGTAGAATATTTCCGTCATACATGATTTTTATGTAACTTTAACCATTAAGGCTGCACACGCGACGGCAGCTTAAAAAATGGAGTAACTTGTCCCGTTTTCCCAACATTTCCCTTTACTACTCTGCTGCTATTGATTGTAGCGTGATGAAAAGTATACTATAACCTGCCCAGGAGTATGAAGAATAATTGTACCAAGTTTCGTTAAAATCCGTCGAGTAGTTTTTGTTTCTATAAGGAACATACACACAGACAGACAGACAGACAAACAATTTACTGATTGCATTTTTGGCATCAGTATCGATCACTAATCACCCCCTGATAGTTATTTTGAAAATATATTTCATGTACAGAATTGACCTCTCTACAGATTTATTATAAGTATAGATAATCAAAAAAAACTTGTTTCGAATGTTGTATTTCATTTGACATTTTAGTTACTTACAATGTGAAAAGTTGGAGCCTGCCTTGCTGCCGAATTCTTATTAGAAGAAATTTGACACGTGTTAAGTCTCAGTGGCAGTGAGGAGCCCGATGGCGCAAGTGGTTAGCGCGTTCGGCTGCGATAGTTGAAGTCAAGCAACTTTCGCAGTGGTCGATCATTGGATGGGTGACCAAAAATTTACTATCTCGAGCCCCTTCGTGCTTCGGAAGGCACGTTAAGCCGTTGGTCCCGGCTGCATCTGCAGTCGTTAGCACCCCCCAATCCGCACTGGGCCCGCGTGGGCTCGAACAAAAAAATATCACTTTAAAGTTCAATATTTCGCAAACGGATATCTAAATCGAAAAATAATCTTAGGGACTCCGAAGTAATTTTAAAATACCTATTCAACGATATACTACACGATTAGTCCGAGAGCCGGCTGTATAAAAAGTCGTATGGATCAGATACATGAATATTTTTTGGGGTATGAACAATAAAGCCATGGATCTTACGACTTTGGTTGGAATATAAAGGATCTACCATTTTCTTTTTTATATTTTAGTCTACCGACAAAATGTCTACGTGATTGATATATATATATCTTCACAAATTGACAGCTCTCTAGTGTTAACAGTCTCCAAGCAAAACCGGGGACGGACATGACGAAACTATAAGGATTCCTTGTCAGGACTACGCAACCCTTTTTGTTTTTTTTTGTCACGAGGGGAAATGCAGTTACGCACCATACCGTGACGCTGACTAGACGCGCGGCGTGTGTGGGACTCGCCGGCACGGGAAACAGTGCCGACCCTACTCAAGCAGGACCAGTGCGGAAGGCCACACTGATCCTACTCCACTAAAACCCCCCGGGTACCCTCCTACGCCCATATGGGGGCTTCTCAGGATCGACGCACCTTAGTGTGCGCCACTTCACTGGGACTAGGACTACGCAACCCTAAAAAAAAGTGTGATTTCCAAGGCCAGGCCAGGTACACATGATGATACATGAATATGATGAAATCAACTTTATTGTAGTAGGGATATTCATTAATGAAATCTGATGATAACTAACAATAGGTTCGCTTAACAAAAGGATATATTTCATTCTACAATGTAATTGGTACTCTATTCACACTGATTCGGAAGCTGAAAAAATTATAGCAAGTAGCCTGTTTAGTAATTTCGTTTTTTATATGAGTGGGGTACTGGCATTATACCATACATACATAGAACACACATCAAAGAAGTCATAGCAACATGCAGTATTCAGTTAGTGGCTTTATAATACCTACTATCAATTTTATTTTTGTCTGCATATTTCTACATGACTGTACTGTGCTTAACAAAACTGTCAATAAGGTTCAACTGGCAGTAGGGTATAATCTTGAAGGTCCAATAGGCACCAAAAAAGAGGTCCAATGGGCACATTGAATATAATTTTTTTAATAAGGTCCAATGGACACCAAAAAAGAGGTCCAATGGGCACATTGAATATAAAACTTTTTAATAAGGTCCAATGGACACCAAAAAAGAGGTCCAATGGGTACTTTTTGCTTTTGGGTCGAATCTTGAGAGTCCAACGGGTACTAGACCCATTTACGCAAACTGCAGTTTTATCAGTTGTCATTGCTAAAAACCGATTTTTATTTTAAATCTCTCACTTCTATAGTTTGGAAAATATTGAAATTTTAAAAATGTGATACTTAGTTTTGCAGGTTAGTGTAGTTTGGAATGAGTAAAGATGAGCTGTCCTAGGCTGAATACGGAACGGCAATGGGATGAGACGTCACAGGATGAGTACGAACAATCACTCTCTTATGATAAACTTTTATCTAAGTAACTTCTATCTAATTTTTGGTCATCATCATCATCAGCCTATTAATGTCCCCACTGCTGGGGCACAGGCCTTCCCCATGGATGTAAAAGGGAGATTGGGCCATGACCCACCACGCTGGCCCTAGTGCAGATTGGCGGGTGCTAACGACTGCAGATGCAGCCGGGACCAACGGCTTAACGTGCCTGCCGAAGCACGGAGGAACTAGATATAGAAGATTTATGGTCACCCATCCAATGACCGACCACTGCGAAAGTTGCTTAACTTCAACGATCGCAGCCGAGCGCGCTAACTACCCGCTCCTCTCCGCTCCTCCATCGCGCTAGGTATACGAGTACCATTCAGTACCCTTAGTACGAGTTTTACAATTACGAAAACTATGATAGTTTTCGTGAGCTCGCACTCGTTGATTTTAATGTTTTCGTTACAATACAAATAAACAGTGTTTAAATTCTATCATTAAATCATTTGCGACTTCTTAAATTTTAAGTATATTTGGTTACTTTTCACCAAAATGGACATAGAAACATAATTTACAATCACGTACTAAGGGTCTACAGTTAGCAGCTCAAACTCGTACTAAGGGTATACAGGTAGCAACAGAGATTTAGGTAAAAAAAAATCTACGTAGACACCGTGACCGCCGACCACGCGGAAAGTATAACCGTGATCGATTCACAACGCCCAATAATCCGCTTAGGACGCCCCCCCCCCCCCCCCCCTAACAGAGTTCAGCCGATCAACATAATTATTCTGTCTGGTATTCTAGGTCACCGTCTCTTATTACACATCTGATACTGATATCGGGCTACTACGTACAGGGTTCCGAAGCTCGCAAGAAAACAAGGAACCCTTATAGGATTACTTTGCTGTGTTCTGTGTGTCCGTCTATAAAAAGAGCTGTTAGAAACGCGTTAAGACATCAAGCTGAAATTTAAATCAAATAGACTACATCCAATGACGTATAATATATAGACTGGTAATACGCCAATTGCATAAAAAGTCCCCGCCCAAACTTCGCTTGGCCACAGTCACCAATAGAGTTTACTAAAGTAGTAAGTTGCTCGATGGCGCAAGTGGTTAGCGTGTTCGGCTGCGATCGTTGATGTTAAGCAACTTTCGCAGTGGTCGGTCATTGGATGGGTGACCAAAAATTTACTATCTCGAGCTCCTCCCGTCCCGTTGGTTCCGGCTGCATACAACACCAGCACCCGCCAATCCGCACTGGGCCACGTGGTGGATCATGGCCCAATCTCCCTAATCCATCCATAGGGAAGACCTGTGCCCCAGCAGTGGGGACATTAATAGGCTGATGATGATGAAAGTAGTCTCTTTCACTCAAATTCATAAAGCAGATTACGTCGCGCTCTTTATACTCTGCATGCCAAATTTCAGCCCGATCCGTCCAGTGGTTTGGGCTGTGCGTTGATAGATCACTATGTCAGTCAATCAGTCACCTTTTATCAACAGTGTCAGTAAAATTGTCTAAATAAGTAAGTAATCACTAAATATTTTTACATATTTTTTTATAAAACTGAACGTACGAGTTAAATGTAATTTTTTTCTTGTCTCTCATGGTTCCCGCGTATTTTGTGTACTATCTCAAAACACATAGGGCTTTTTGTCTGGAAAAACGTAAAATATTTACACGATCGTTGTAGGAACAAAGTGTAGCCGCGGCGAGAGAGCGTGCCCGACTGAATGCAAGTCGGGCAATTACCTGACTTTCGTGTTGATAAATTAGAAGCACGTATGATGCATCTATAACTTTAAAACGTCATAGACAACATCCATCTAAAATATTTAATATTATCAGCGTTGAACTAATAAAAAATAGCCTTTTCAAGTTTCACGTTATTGTCAACTTCATGATAGCACAGCACAATACATACAAGAGCAGTAGCGTAAGGCTGTTTGTCCACCGCCGCCGTCACCGTCACGTCACCGAGAACGAGATTATTTCGGGCCGAGTTTAATATGACGTGACGGCGATCGTTTGTCCACCGCGACCGATGGTTTAGTTTCTTCCAACTGTCATGCGTGGTAGTCGCGTTTTCGAAGAAATAAAGTGATGGCTAGGTTAAACCGGCGACAACTTCTCCTGCTTTTGTACCTTCGAAGGCGCAGGCGATGCAAAGAATTTTTATTACAATGATATATTATGATAATTGATGACAGGCAACTGAACTGAGCTCGTGTACGGTGCGACGGCGGCGGCGGCAGTGGGTGGACAAGTTCATAAGTGTTTTGTATTACCGGCACATCGGCCCGACAAAATCTCGGGCCACGTTCTAGCGATCACGCCGATCTACTCGCAATTTCGCCGGCCGGGATGACAGCGCTCGGCTGACGGATGTGCGGTGGATACGCGGCTTAAGTAAATGTATGTACCGCTACTTCGGCGCCGCCATCTCGTTCTCGGTGACGTGACGGTGACGGCGGCGGTGGACAAACAGCCTAACTCAGCCGTTACCGTGAAACAGATCGAATCGACCTAGGGTTGGTACTGCAGCGATCTACCCTGAAGTGGTAGGCCCTGGGAGCGTAGCAATTTATTGAAACAACTTTGATTTTATATTGGTTTTATTAGATTTCAGGCGAATATAATATATATGAGTTTAATCTTACTAACGTATGGTTTGGTGCCTGAAGTCTATATGATGTGGAATCTTCTATCAAATGACAGACGATCCCCAATTTCAAATATTTAAAAATCATGACATTACCTTTTTAATATAACTGCCAGCCGTAGGCATTACATGAACAAACAGTTTACCCAAACAAGGAGGCTGTAACGTAACGGACGTTACAGTACCTTCAAAATGTAAAACAGATTTTTATCGTATATGTATAGTTTTAGGTTTAGGAATAAAACTATGTTAATTTTGAAACGGAGGCAGACGACACAACGCAGCTAACTTATGTCGGCCAAAGACTAGTGTCGGCGGCGCGCGACGTGGCACT
Organism: Chilo suppressalis; assembly: GCA_902850365.2. Taxonomy (NCBI): domain Eukaryota; kingdom Metazoa; phylum Arthropoda; class Insecta; order Lepidoptera; family Crambidae; genus Chilo; species Chilo suppressalis. The sequence goes on along the minus strand of OU963899.1, from coordinate 1,861,358 downwards.
GCGTAGATTTGTTTTGCCAAGATTGGTTAGCGGCCGTGTAAAATACGTTTGCCTGTGTGCGTGCGTCGATTCGGGCGCTGGTATGAAATCAAGGTACTGCTCTTGTATGTATTGTGACAATGGAAGCATTAATGTCGGTTTTAGCGGTCTATTGAGATAAACATTTCAATTAAAAAATGACAAAAATCTGTTTTCCTCAACTTTCCTTTAATTACTATTGGAAGCTAACACGCGCTGGTCAGCGTTTCATCAACTTCGGCCTTTTAAAGTTATCACTGCTGCTGTTTGGGCTGAGGTCTTCCATATGGATAGAATAAAAGAAAATGCCACAACCACCACGCGGACTCGGTGCCAGGGCTTGTTTACCGGTTAATTTTCAAACCTAAATCAGTGTCAAGTACATTAGGAGCGTTTTATTTAGGTTTGGCTCTACCTTATGCCTTAAATAAACCGGTTTTCTTAAAAAGCGAAATAAATAGGTTTTGGATCAATTTAGCGGTTTTTAAAGGGTTTCATTTCGCTATTACTGACGGCTGAAATAAATATACAACTACAAAATGAATAACTTGACTCACTAGACGCTAGCAAACGTGTCAATAAATGCATCAATCTCTGATCATTAACAAGTTGTGACTTGATTAGTTCAAACAAAACAAACTTCAAGCGATGCCAACGCGTGCTCGTGTCGCTCTGGATTAAACCGGTTTATTAAGGTTTTAGGTACCGCTTTCATTTCGGACGCGCTCCGAAATAAACCTTTACTAAAAACCGGTATTAACCTTTATTTACCGGTATTTTTGAAACCGTTTTCAATTTGGCTTGGTGCTTTTCGGAAAACAACTTTTAGTGACAGGTCGCCAGCTCATCGTATACAACAGTTTCCGAATATGCGCTATCAATTGTTTTAGACTTGTTAACGCAGCGTCGTTCATTCGGCGTGTTAATTAAAAAAATTTACTTCCCTATTTGTGCAGATTAACATTTTATTTATTTTAATAATAAAAATAAACACTGTCGGGCGGCTCAGTGTCGCAACATCGCAACCTGCGCAAAATTGAAATGACGTAAATATAATAGTACTATTGAACTAGCCTTTTTTACGTGACTGCAAATTTGAAATAAATTAATAGTCAGTTAGTAAAAAAATACAGCAGTATTCTAATCTCATTAAGTTATTCATTGATTTTATCCTGGAATAAAATCCAATGAATTAATGACCCAAATATATTGTTTTAAACTTTCATGGTCACTAACATTATAGTAATACTAGCAAACCAGTGAACCAAATGTTCACCAAAACCTGATTAAAAAAAATGTATTTCATTAATTGAGAACTTCGGAGATTTTGTGTGGTTTCGTTTGAAATTCGTGATTTCTCGAAAACCGGAAGTGCTACGTTACTCAAATCCGGTTTGTAGTCTTATCAGACTATTCTTAACTTATAACTTAAATATTCTCTTTATCTATCTCTTACGGTTTGGCCGCTGAAACAGCACCACAGACAGACAAACGGACGGACTTGTCTAATAGATAAGAGATAAGTTATTTACGGGATTGTTACCATGTACCTTGTTTATATTGGAAACTCGCTAAAAAAAGGAACATGGTAACAATCCCGTAAATAACATAAATTACTACATGACCCAAAGTTCTTTATTTATACTTTTATGTCGAAAGCATAAAACACGCTCCTAATTACGATTCTGAGACCTGATACTTATCTATATTTATATTATATTTTGAGGGCTCTTATTAATATTTTGTAAGCTGCCAGATCAATCGTACGGAGCAAAAATTCCCAAGCTTATTAAAAGTGCCACTGTGAGAAAGGGAGCTCATGGTAATTAGGTGCCTTTTTTAAACAGCTTCATTAAATTTATCTTGTAAATAGTGTAAAGGAAGCCAATTATAATAATTAAATAATTTCTTATTACCTAATAAATTCTAGTCTCTTGCGAGTTGTATAAAGCAAAATCCTCAACCTGGTATCACCCATTAAGACTTTGGCCAGTTTGAATAATCAAAGTCTGTATATTTCGCATATAAGCCTTTATTTCCAAAAGATTTTTACTATTTTAAGAAAGACTATAGAATCAAGTGTTGCTTAAAACTGTACCAGATTATATATAAATAAATAAATATATATACAGTGGTGGTCACATAATTAAAGACACTCCATAATTGACCACAAAAAACTTACTTATGGTACAAAAATTAGCTAAAATTGGTATTTGATCTAGTGTAATTGTTATTTAACTATACACGACGTTGTATTCTTAAGCCGCGTATCCACTAGAGGCAGCCTCGCGTCGAGCGGCCTCGACTTGAAGCAAATAGCCTCAGTTTGAGGCTGCTTGCTCCGAGGCAACGGCTACGGATCAAGCTGAGGCGACACGCGCGTCGAGTAGCTGCTGCTTTAATAGCAATTATCATTATTAAGAAAAAGAGGAGGCAACAAAAAGCTATACAAAAGAGAGAGACCGCGTCTCATTCTCCATTGCGATGCAGGCGACGGGCGCAACCGTCTCCACTAAACACACGGCTCGGACTGAGGCGCGCTCACCAGGGATGTTAGATGGGCACCTAGAAATCCTTGTGCCGAGCTGGCTGAAAGCTGGTATTCGAGCCGGGAAACTAGTACGCATGTGCTCCGCTCTGCGGCGCTGCCAATTCTGGGAGCTGTGTGGGAAATCGCATCATCCCAGTAAAAAAAATGTACATTTCAATTTCGTAGACCGTTAATAGAGGGCAGTGATTATCGAACACACGCAAGAAATATACTATATATACTCGATTCTTTCATCAATTGAAGAATATTAATCGTTTATAAGCACGTACAATTGAATGGATTTTTTTTTTACATGAATCTCTAAAATTTGTCGATTATTCTATATTGTCAGTGTATTTTTGTCGGTCAACGGCCAATCTTGGTATTTTTGCGTACAAGGACTGAATAGCCTTGGTACATGGTACGTGACACTAAAAACTAGTATGTATACCAAGAAGTTGGTACGTCTGACATCATTGCTTTGAGCACGGCACAGAAACCGACAAAATACGGCTCGGCTCGCGGCGACGAATTTGCCTCGCGTCGCGGCGTGCCTGAGGTTGAGGCAGCGTCTCCACTTGCGCAGCCTCGTAGTGAGGCAGCCGCTCGACCCGAGGCTGCCTCTAGTGGATACGCGGCTTTACAATGTGGGACAAAAAATAGTTGTGTTCGTTAGTAGTTTAGGCACTGCTCACTATGGGAACATAACACAAACTTTTTTAACGTATTTACAGCTGGCCAGCTAATTAAAGACACTCGATTTGTTTAGAAGAAATAGAAAAAAATATTGTTATTATTGAAAATATCTTTATTACACAATATTCCTAACACATTTATAAAACTTTCCGGTACGTATCAATATTTGGTCGCATGTCCTTTAGCAGAAATGACAGCACGACATCTCTTGGGCATGGAAGCGATCAATTTTTCTTCTCATCAAGCTCCCACCGGAATTTGCTTCCAAGCTTCTCTAAAAGCTGTGTAAAGTGTATCGATGTTTGATGTCCGTTTTGCGCCACTGTCTTCTTCACCTGGGGGCCAATCGCCTAACTGGATTGCTTTGGAAAACGCTATCGCTTACGATTTCATTTTGTTATTTCTAACCGCCGAAATACCTCACGCTCTTTTTCTTTAACATTGTTATTACCAATGCAAAAGAAAAAAAAAGAGCGCGAGGCATTTGAAAACCTCAGGCGGCTAGAAATAACAAAATGAAATCGTAAGCGATAGCGTTTTCCAAAGCAATCCAGTTAGGCGATTGGCCCCCTGGTACCACAAATTTTCTATTGGGTTTAAATCAGGACTGTACTGGGCAATCCAAAACTGTCACAGACTGGTTCCTTAAAGTCTTTTATTACTTTTGCAGTGTGTTTTTATGGTTTAATAACAATTAAACTGGATTAAATAAATACCAATTTTAGCTAATGTTAGTACCATAAGTAAGTTTTTGTGGTTAAGTCTTTAATTATGCGACCACCACTGACTATACACATATATATACTGTACGTTTATTTATTGAAACTGATCTTAGTACCTATAGTTCGTTCGTGGGAACACTAAGCCCAAAAGCGTCAAGTCACACAGGCTCAACTTCATGGCGCCATTGTGTCATCACACAGAAATCGCGACCAAATCACAACAGCTACACATACAAGGAAATCCGAACATCTACATACATGTTTTAACATTATTAGAAACCCATTGGAAAAATCTCGCATATAATAAAGGAAAAAACCACTCAACACATTGTAAATATAGAATGTAATAAAAACAACAAATAGACAGTGTCATCTTGTTGTAAGGAAAACAAGGGAATTAGAGCGATTCAGAGAGCACACTTAAGACACATTAAATACCCCATTATTCCTAATGATATCCCTAATAGTGAACAGCCTAATGCTTATTGTTCTTACTTGACTACAACACAACAACTTAGTAGAAAAAATATTAGTGACTAATTACGTCTGAAGAAATAGTCATAGTACTGGCTATTAGTGGCTATTAATATTAGTGAAAATTCACTCAAAAGTGACGTCACGAGCCCCTACTCCCAAACTTTGACGCGCTATAACTTTGTCATTTTTTGGTTGATTGCCCAAAGAAAAAATACGTGTCCATTATTTTTTGATAATCTACCTGATAAACGAAGAAAATAAAAATAGTCATCATGCCTATTGTCATTTATTGTTCAAGGCAAACTATCCAGGTCATACAACCATAATTATTTTATGTATTTTATTATTTTGATCGATAAAATAACAATAGATATTTAATCAATTACTTTAAAAATATCATAAGATCTTTGCTTGTAACTTTTTACTTTGTGTTTAATTCAATGCGTTTCGTTTCGCAAGTTTTATTTTTAAAGTACATCAATTAACACAGTTACCTTTTATAAATATTATTTTTGTGTTCACCTTTCTAACCTCGTCCTCTGTTCTGTGCTTAATACCATCCGTGCTAGTGGGATACTTTTATTTACATACATAGGTTATGGTCGCAGATAATATCCGCGAAATATTCAGAGCCAACCTTTGAAGTAACTGCCGAAGTTTGTTCATTACGAATCCCATATTATCATAAGTCCTAAGCCTTATTAATCTATACAAATTACCGCGTTGAAGTCACAAACAAACAATGTTATCTTAATGTATTAAAAGTAATCTAGGAAATATTATAATGAGTAAATATATGCAACAGAAATCAGTAAGAAAACCTTAGTTGACTTTAAACAACAAACTTGTCTAAACTCTAAACTACATTCTTAAAGTTTAGATTAGATCAAAGAGATTAGCCATGTTGATGACCTTGCCCGAGAAACCCATTAAAACGACGTAAGCGACATCTCGACACCAGGAGAACACAAAGCTAACCAAGCGCCTTCTGCGCCTGGACAGGAATACCCGGAGAATGGGTATACACGGAAATCTCATATCGAGAATACTCTCATGAATAAGGGCTATTATAAAGTTTTTTTTTTTCATAATATTTTTATTCGATTATTTACAATATGTCTTTTTAATTATGTTATTTTTAATCAAATTTCAACATGTTTAATAATATACTGTCCGTGCTCGAGGCTGCTATTTGATACAGCCAGGGGCACGGGCAGAAGTCTGAAAAAGGAAGCATAGCAGGATAGTAAAGATAAAAGTAGGTATACAAGAAAATAGGGAGGTGAAAAACAAAGTAAAGAAAAGTTGATTCACATTAGTGGCGTTAAATACTACTCGTTTGCTTCGAGTTGGCCGTCGATAGCCAATCACAGGCACATCAACTGGTACCATCGTCCAATAAGGTCGACTAATAGGGACTGTCTAAAGCGCGGTGTTCTGAAGCTGGGAGGGTGGAAGCAGCCAATTCGAAGCGAACGCGTAGTGCTTTGGTTGTTAAAAGTATGCGTTATTAATAGAATACAGGGTTCACTCAACACATTCACGCAAACTCATGCACACACACACAAAGAGATACACACCTCACGCAATAATACTCAAATGAGTCCTAAGGTAATTATTATATACATTAAACTATTATATAATATAACGTTGATTATCTAAACGATCGTAATGCATGGACATAGTGTTTCTTGTAATTTGTTATTTGATGGGTATTAGTCAGTTTTTGTAACAGTAATATGGTACCTATCTAATGCTTCTAAATACAAAATTTATTGTAACTATATATCTATATCCTAAATAACGTAATGGAAGGTGACTTCAGAAGTATCTCTGAAGTTATTTTTCAACTTGACGACTCTATATATATCAATACAGGGAGAAAAAAGCAGCCCTTGCTGAGTTTCTTGCCGGTTCCTCTCAGTACAAGATCTCCCGCCGTAGTTTTGCGAACCGATGGCGTAGCTTCTTGACCTTCACAAGTGCTTGTAACAGCCTAGACTGAATAAATGACTTTTCATTTCATTTCAATGGTGGGATCATCACCAGACACTGCTCACTGAACAAACACTTTGTCACCCTAGGTATTAGGGGGCGTCCATAAATTACGTGAGGTCTTTTTTGAATTTTCTGTCCTTCCCTCCCCCCCCTGATGAGATGTCGTGAGATTTTATTCAACTCCCTCCCCCATCCGCCAATCTCACGTGAGATTTTACAAAATGTGGGTTTCTTACGTGAACGCGTTGGTTTGTTATAGTAAAAAGAAAAAAAAATTGCTTGGTGCTTTTATTTACGACTAGTTAAGACTATAGTAAGCGATATTGCTGAGTGTTGACGATTACGCTTAAGATTAAATCATAAGCATGTACAATCTGGATTAAATGGACCAAAATAGTAGGTACATTTTTTTTTTGTTTCAATCAGAAAAAAAATTGTGTGATATTTGCCGAGACCCTCCCCCTCTCTCCAACGTAAGATTAGATGAGATTTAAGTCGACCCCCCCCCCCCCCCCCCTTAAACATCTCACGTAATTTATGGACGCCCCCTTACTGACAGTCCTCTGCGCCGAGTTTGCATGGACGCCGAGTATATCCCGGTATACCGAGAGTCGGAGATCTCTCGCGGATGCCCTGTGAAGTCTGGGAAGATGGATCTGCTTCTGGAGGCAGGTGGTTGGAGTATTCTGCCGACATGGCTCACATACAATTGTCCATTTTACGAACTTAATGCGTAAAGCAAAATCTCTAACATTAAACATTGCATAAGTTAAGTAACGCGCGAAATCGCAAGCGTCTATACGCTCATCATAAAACTGGTAATATGAAAATATATATATATTTTTTTAAAGCATGTAACTGCTTGATGTTTAAATTCATTCAATTAAATTGACATTGTGGGTTACCTATAATGCGAAGAGATGGCGCTGCCTTCAGCTTAAGAATGGCTAGAAGAATTTCGACGTGGTCCGTGAGGGCTGCGGTAGCATAATTGATCAGTGCATTCGCCCGGATTGCGAAGGGTGCGGGTTCGAGTCCCGTCTGCTGCCTGGTCCGTGTAGATTTTTTTCTAGTAATATTTTCTTTGGTAATATGATTGTTCGTCACCTTATTGCCACACAATAAAAAACAACAGACACACCATTTATTATATGTTGATCATTGAGCATTGTAAACTGCACTTGTTGCAGTCATTGCATTGTATAACACGTTGACGCACGAGTTGTTATCTTATCGTGTGACGTAGTTCCGATGCCGGTGAGGAGTGAATTGGAGGCGATTGCTTGGTTTACGGTTTCGAATGACGTGGGTAATTTGTACGTACGTGTGGCGATCACAGAACGCGTAATAATTAAATAATGTTGTACTGCGATCAGAATTTTATAAAATATCTAAAGTGGATTTGAGCACCCCAGGGCTTGAAACCGGTTTCAAAAATACCGGTAAATAAACGTTAATACCGGTTTTTAGTAAAGGTTTCGTTCGGAGCGCGTCCGAAATGAAAGCGGTACCTAAAACCTTAATAAACCGGTTTAATCCAGAGCGGCACGTGCACGCGTCGGCATCGCTTGAAGTTTGTATTGTTTGAAATAATCAAGTCACAACTTGTTAGTGATCAAAGATTGATGCATTTATTGACGTTTGCTAGCGTATAGTGAGTCAAGTTATTCATTTTGTAGTTGTATATTTATTTCAGCCGTCAGTAAGAGCGAAATGAAACTCTTTAAAAACCGCTATATTGATCCAAAACCTATTTGATTTCGCTTTTTAAGAAAACCGTTTTTTTTTAAGGTTAAGGTAGAGCCAAACCTAATTAAAAAGCTCTTAATGTACTCGACACTGATTTAGGTTTGAAAATTAACCAGTTAATAAGCCCTGGAGCGCCCTAATAGTAGTTTATGCGATTGGCATTGTATGTGTAAACTGCCGGGTCAGATTGCCTTTGTATTAAAGTGTAGTTGAGGTATCCCTCCCCTGAGGAGGAGTTAGATGGCGCGGGTGGTTAGCGCGTTCGGCTGCGATCGTTGAAGTTAAGCAACTTTCGCAGTGATCGGTCATTGGATGGTTGACCAAAAATCTTCTATCTCGAGTTCCTTCGTGTTTCAGAAAGCACGTTAAGCCTTTGGTCCCGACTGCATCTGCAGTAGTTAGCAGCCGCCAATCTGCACTGGGCACGCGTGGTGGGTCATGGCCCAATCTCCCTATTCTAACCATAGGGAAGGCTGATCCTCTGATCAACTTCTCTATCTTCCTTCCTCTCTTGGCCCATCTTGCCTCTCTCTGGCAAGGGCGGGCACTCTCTTCTTTTAGCTGTTCTCTCTCTATCTCTCGTCCACCACCAGCACGTTATAGCTGGTGGTCGATGAGACTGGCCGCCGGAACATTGATCATCGGCCCGGCACCGTTACCAGTTATGACTTAGTTTCTTAATAATTATTCTGAATACTGTGAATTAATTAATTAACTCAAAAGTTTTTTTTTATAGATTGTTCCGACAAATGACTCCACCCCACCTGATGTTAAGTGAAGGTGAAGTCCAGATGTGAAGATAGCTGATACAGCAGTTTTACCTGCCACACCAGCCATCCTCACCCTGCCGGCCTGCATGTTGCTTCTTCACGCCTCTTTTAAAGGATCCCAGGTTGTAAGAGGGAGGGAACACGTGAGCGGGCAGAGCATTCCCATTTACGGATAGTGCGACAAAGAAATGAGTCACCAAATTTCTTTGTACGCGTTGGAATTGTGGCCACAGTTAGACGGTGACAACGTAGGCCAGCGCGCGTGGTCCTCTGAAGGAAAGGAGAAGGTGGGATAAGAGAGAATAACTCCTCAGAACACTCGCCGTGGACGCCGTGGTACAGACGATAGAACGCGCTTAGTGACGCCACGTCACGGCGTAATTGAAGAGGCTCAAGGTGTTTAGTCACCTCCTCATCGCCTATGATGCGGATCGCGCGCCGCTGTAACCTATCCAAAGCATCGAGCAAGTACTTGGCGGAGCCATCCCAGAGGTGCGAGCAATATTCCACGCAGGACCGCACTTGCGTTTATGACCACTAGCGAAAAAATTACAAGATCTGTGCTCCAGCAGTGAGGACAATAATGGACTGATGATGATGATGATGATGAGTTACCCCTACATAAATACCAAAACGGTGTCGGTATTTGTTTTTGGACACACTGCCATACAAATTTTACCAGTCTCCTTTGGCGATAAAGATCGACACTAGTAAATATGAGTTCTATTGTGAACTAATCGAGTGATATCTTTTCTTCGTTATGTATAGAACAGCTGATATCATCATGGAAGATATCCCGTGAGCCAACCACCGTGGCATATAAAGACTGCCATTCGCCGTAATTGGAAAAGGTCAATAGGGGTACGCATTTCTCAGCCAACCGCCGAGAATCTAAGCTAAGCGGGTATAATAGATTTTACCAGTTTCAATTAGGGGTTGAAAACGGATTTATTTGATGGTCGTAAATTCGTCACTGTCGTCGGGAGGTTTTTCATTTTACATTGTTCCTTACAAATCTATATATTGATTAATCTTTTAAAAATAAATTTTCTTTCGTAGTTAATAATTTGTACTTGCATGTTTCAATGGCTGCTTTAAATAATAATCCATTTCAGATCTAAAAAATAATCCTTTCCAAGACTGAATTTGAATTGTGATAGAGAAAGCCTGTAATTGTTTAGCTACCGCTAAGTAGGGCTGCATCCCCATGTGTCGTCTATAGTTCAGAAACAGTAACAAACAGAAAGCATAGTGTGATAACACTATAGATCAGTGGTAAGTTAATAAAAAAACATAAGTGAATTAAAGGAAACTACTTTATAACGACCTACCAACGTCTTTATACCATGCAGCGTAATTTACTTATTGTTTAAATGAAACGTCAATAAATAAATTTTTTAAGTTATACTTCTTTAGGCGCGTTATGAAAAAATGATGAGAGTGAAATTTTAAGATGCGCGCGCATCACTGTAACACAAAAAATTAACAGCATGAAGTTGGTCGTTTTAGCGACCAACTTCATGCTGTTACTTTTGTGTTTACCGCACATTAAGAAAATCTACCAACAAAATAGAAATAGAATCTCTATTTAGTGGGTGCTAACGACTGCATTGTGAAGGCCTATCAAAAGTATTTATTAATCTGGAATAAAGGAACCAAAGCGCGATTCAGGAGACTACAGCGCCATCTCTTGACCATTGGTGTAGTAGAACCAAAAACCACATCTTTATTTTTTGTAATAAAGTAACAAAAAGTATTTATTAATCTGGAACAACGGAACCAAAGCGCGATTCAGGAGACTACAGCGACATCTCTTGACCATTGGTGTAGTAGAACCAAAAACCACATCTTTATTTTTTGTAATAAAGTAACAGTTATAGGTATTCATATTTATAATATTTATCCACATGTTTCTAGTTTGTATATTCGGAATACGTGTTTGAGTTTCATACAAGTGCAAATCACATATGTTCTAATAAATTATATTCAGTAGCGATTTTAATTGAATATTTTTATGATTTATTAATTTATTGTAATTAATTATTTGCATGCAATTAAAAACTAATTTTAAACGATGCCAAAGAAGGATAACTTCTCACGCGCCTACATAAGTACACGCACCCATTTTTTTTTAATGAGTGATGTGCATGAAAACCTAAGAATCAAATTACTTATTGTTTATTTAATTTATTACACCCAAATTGTTCGCGGACGCCTAGAATACAGGTTTGCGTGCGAGGCTCGCACTTGGCCAGTTTTAATGATAAGTTATATCAGTCCTTTTGTTATATATAAAACAAAAGCCGTTAAGGATTAGTAAAATATTATGCTATTAGCGAAAATAAAACCAATCTACTAGTGCAGCGCTTGGGGCGTTAAATACATGAAAACCTCGGATTTTAGTTACAGTGAATGAAATTACACATTATTGCGATGTTGCTAGTTGGGAATGTAAATTAAACGGCCTTGGTTGACTTTATTGTAGGATATTTCGCAATTAATTTACAGCTTTAAATAAACAGCCTGGTGACAGACAGACAGACGGACATTAGTGGAGTCTTCTTCTTCGGAACCCTAAAAAGAAGACGAGTTTCATATATTAAAAGCGAACACCAAGTAGGTACAAATCATATAAAAATACCGCAAGGCGCACTAATTAAAAAAAAAAAACAAAATCACAATTTTTTAATAGGTAAACTTTTTTCTATGTATTATTAGCTGAACATTCCATTTTTTTTTAATTTCATTCACTGATGCAGAATGCGAGGTATAAACTCCCAGGCGCTCCACTATACATAATATTATCAATTTAGTTACAAAAATTATAATGGTTTGTCAATTGCAATCATGTAAAATGTTTTAACCATATTACAATATTTTCATACTAATAGCAAATATATACTCTTCAAATCGTTTAGTAAAACGTACAATGTATGTATGTATGTATTACATACATATTCTGTACTCTTACGTTGTAAACAATAGAGATCTCTGAATTATTGATAGAATCGTTAATCCAACAGGGACGCCCAAAAACTATCAGCTGGAAGGAGAAAGAGGGAATTCCAATAAGGACATTAATTAGAGTACCAAGGGAAACGATGTGACTGGCGTCACGTATGTACAGAAAGCCACGTGCATAGAGATACCACAACAATTCATTTTTTCTCGATAAATTGTGAATCTTATAACAAGCGGAGTAAAGCTCCAAGTCGGAGGAATAACAGTTTTGGGGTAAATGCACCAGTTATTGTCTGTACCCTACGGGTCTCGGTGCGGCGCGTCCCATTTGTCAGTGTCACGTCGTCACCGTCCCGCGTGGGACGAGACAGGACACGCTGTTAACACCCGCCCCGGTGACTGCGTGACGCGCTCTTCTCCGATAAACGTGGGATTTTAATTCCAATCGATTAACGCGAGCGATTGGCGAAAATAAATAGTTGTTATGGGACGCAGAAGATTACAAGACGCGGCGGTTGAGGTGATGTCGCTCGATACGAAATTTACTGAATATATTTTCAAATTGTTTTATTTTACCCGATGATAAGATGGTGATTTGATAATAAAGTCTAGTTTTAAAGGCGGTGTGTGTAGGAGTATGGGACAGAGGTAACTGTTTTTGGATCTCTTATGGATTAAGTACTGCGATTAATTGCGTTAAGAGTTTGAAGAATGATTGTCAATTTTACAAATATGAATGTGCTGTATTTAAACTGGTGAGATTCTAACCAATTCCTATTTCTGAGTTTGTCCAAAATAAAAATGGTGGACATTCTGTGTTACTAATAAATTAAGGAAATTATTATGGAATGACATTTCATACCGGGTGCGATTGAATTAAACAATAGGGGTGATGACGGGGTATAGTAAACGAAATTCTATACGGACTAAATATAGTCCGTCAGTTAGATGATCAAAAAATAATGGACACGGACAATAATGGACTTTGGGCAATCAACCAAAAAATGACAAAGTTATAGCACGTCAGTTTGGGAGTAGGGGCTCGTGACGTCACGTTTTAGTGAATATTCGCTTAAAAGTGTACTCAAACGTGACGTCATGCGACTTTTCAAATCAATATATCTCTGCAATGTTTATATTATGTGAAAAAAGAAACAATACGTGTCCAATACATTTTGATAATCTACCTGATAAACGAAGAAAAAAAAATAGTCATCATCCCTATTACGGCCTAATTACTTACTACCCCATATAGCGATAGGTTTATAGTAGATTTAAGTAACCTACCAGGTAACATTTACCCTTTTTATCGCGAATAGTTTATTGTGTACAGGAATCCGAGCGTTGGCGTAACAAATGACAATCTACTTCTGAGGTCAAATATTCCTATAACTTTCGGTGCCGTGGGAATAGTGTTTCACGAGTAACGACACGAACATCAGCCGCACCACGGAACTTTCAGACAGATGTGCGGTACGAAACAGTGCCCAAATAAATATTCTCAGCGAACTAGGAAACATAGTAAACGACCGTACATTTATAAATGTAATCATGAGAGTCCCTCGTTCGTACAGAAGCTTGTGCAATGAAAAGATTCAGAAAGGTCAAACCAGCCTTTCTATAAAGATTTTATGATGAAAAAACCTAATCCGTTGGTCAAGGATTTAGCTTTTAGTCAGGCAATATATTCTACTTTATGTGCTCTCACAATTTAGTTACATATTCATTAATGAATGTCAACGATATTAAAATATCGTTATCGATTAATGTAGACAAAACGTACGCTTGATGAAAAATACCATCATTTTCAAAGAGGTTTTTTCCTATAACAGCTAATAAAAACGTCCGTCTAGGGAAATATTCTCACTCCGCCAAAGAAAGACCATAGTAAGTAAACAACTTATCTGTCTCTACTACATGAGTAATAACAGATTTTTACTTTCTTTACCCATGTGGTAGTTTTACCAGAGTTCCATGATGTAGGAACTGTAGTCAGTAGGTAACGTAGGTGCGCAATTGTCTTTGGGTTGATAAAAAATTAAACCACAAATCGAACTATATAGTCCAAACTTGACGACCTCCGTGGCCGAGTGGTTTGTACGCCGGGTTTCATGGTGTCGCCGTCTCCGGAGGTCCCGGGTTCGAATCCCGGTGGGGGCAGATGTTTGTGTGAATGAATACGAGCATTTGTACTCCAGTCATGGATGTTAAATATGTATTTCTATATAAATATACTTATATATGTACAGTATATGTATTCTATCCGTTATCCTAGCATCCCATAACACAAGCCTTACTGTGCTTACTTTGGGGCTAGGCTAATTGGTGTGAGTGTTGGAATATTTATTTATTTAAACTCATTGCTTAATCCTTTGTATAATACTATATGTAACACGTCACATACTCCACAAATTAAGAGTGAATGGCATAAAATTGTCAATTTGATTTGATGCGAATTCCAAACGGTAAACGATTCCATGGTATCTTATTCGACGCGAAAACACGTAATTGACATGTCTGAGCGGTTCATGGATTGTGCGTGACTGTGAACAACCACACTAACAGAAGAATCTCTTATCTATTAGACAAGTCCGTCCGTCCGTGGTGCTGTTTCAGCGGCCAAACCGTAAGAGATAGATAAAGAGAATGTTTAAGTTATAAGTTGAGAATAGTCTGATAAGACTACAAACCGGATGTGAGTAACGTAGCACTTCCGGTTTTCGAGAAATCACGTGATTTCTATTTCAAACGAAACCACACAAAATCTCCGAAGTTCTCAATTAATTAAATACATTTTTTTTTTGGTGAACATTTGGTTCATTGGTTTGCTAGTACAATACTAATAGGAGGAAGTTTAATCAGTACGATGGAAAATCACTGCATCTCAGTTCTAAAACGTCAAACATTACCCTTAGCTTAGCAGCTTAGCTTAGCTAAGTTTTGTATGGAAATGTGAACACTGCAACAACGGACATAACGAGAACGATCGTAAACCCGGTGACGCTGTAAAGGTCATCTGCGACCAACAGCATACACACTCAAAAAAAAAAAACGATCGACGATCTTCCATTCTTTAGAGGAGCTCGATGGCGCAAGTGGTTAGCGCGTTCGGCTGCGATCGTTGAATTTAAGCAACTTTCGCAGTGGTCGGTCATTGGATGGGTGACCAAAAATTACTATCTCGAGCTCCTCCGTGCTTCAGAAGGCACGTTAAGCCGTTGGTCCCGGCTGCATCTGCAGTCGTTAGCACCCACCAATCCGCACTGGGCCCGCGTGGTGGGTCATGGCCCAATCTCTCTATTCCATCCATAGGGAAGGCCTGTGCCCCAGCAGTGAGGACATTAATAGGCTGATGATGATCTTCCATACAAACTTTTAGGGGTACAATTTTGTAAGAATATCAAAATCTATAACATATTAAAGTTAACTGTACGAGTATATTGTAGTCTCCAAAGTGGAATTCCAGGTCAATGGATTTGATTCTGGTATATTAGCTTATTACATATAAGTCGCGGCACGAAACTCTAGCGCTGCCCGTTTTTGCGCAGAAGTATAAATTAAGATGTCTTGGGGGGAAACGAGGCGCGCGGGTGGGCGTGCGTTGCACCGATTGGCTCTCCAGTCGTACCCATGCGCAGCTATACCCTCCGCGTTTTGTTCTGAGCTAGAGTTACGTCACAGCGGTGACACTCTCTGTACGTGAGAGTTCCAGCGTCAGTGACCTTGAGCAGGAGCGTGTATGCGCTAGGGTTGAACTTGGAATTTAGACTTGTGCCAATGAATATTTATGCATAGTAAGTTATTAAATGTAAACTGATTCAAGGATACTGGGGTAAACAATGAAGGATAGGTTTGATTTTATAATCAATTTTTAAACTTTTAATGTAGGTGCTATAACAAATTGCTAACTTTTATATATTTTCTCCTTTTTCGAGTCGTTTTATAATTCTTATTATTATTTAAATAATAATAAGATTGCGTAGCGTAGTCAGTCTGTGCGTGCAATGCAGTGCAACGCTATTATTTTACTATTTCGCTACTGCCATGCCTTCGGTCGAGGCAGTCGGCGACTGCCCTCTCCACGTCCCGCGCGCCGCGCAACGCCCCCGCGCACCTCCAGACACCCACACATATGATGATGTATGATGTGTAACATTTGAAACCTCACCTTATATTAGTAAAAAAAGAAATAAAACCTACTACAAAAGGAATAAGCCATTTACACATTATGTTCTAAAATCAAATCAAATAGCGCGCGCTTTCGCGACTTTCTGTTACACACTTCCGTCCCATTTCACGAAACCACTCCCACAAATTGCAGGAAAGATGTTACAGATCAATAATTAACAACTTATGACGTACCTGATCTGTTGTTATGTTTTAATGTAAATAATCAAGTGGGAAAAATATTTTTCAAATAAGAATTCAAAGTTATGTTATCTATACTAATATTATAAAGCTGCAGAGTTTGTTTGTTTGAACGCGCTAATCTCTGGAACTACTGGTCCGATTTGAATCATTCTTTCAGTGTTGGGTAGTCCATTTATCGAGAAAGGCTATAGGCTATATTTATTTATTTTCAAAATTAGGGATCCGTAATAAAATTGCTATTTTGTAACACAAGGTGTAAAATCGAAAACCTATTTTTGCGTGCGCTGCAAAAACTATTGTCAATAGAACAAAATGATGTACTACGGGTTTGTAGATCCCATTAAGACTTACAAAAAAGTCCGCGAGAACATATATCTAGCTATCATGGTTTAATCACAATAACCGATTATGTGTTCAAAATAATTATTAAATCGTCTGAAGAAAAAAAAACTACGTTAAATATGTATCGTATTATTAAAAACACAAACAACCCTTAATTTTCACCCCTCTACCACCCATATTTTTATGGCGATACAAAGTTCGCTGGGTCAGCTATAATCAATATATATATAATATTTATCCACATATTTCTAGTTATCAGATATGAAAAGATCCTTCTTTAGCCAGATTAAGATAGTTGAAGTCAGGTAACGGTGTCGGTGAGAGTGGTCTAGGCGCTCGCGTAGCAAGCAAGGCGATTATGATGATTAATGACTCTTGTCAATGGGTGTAATGGAACGCTTCCTCGCCTATCACGGCGCGGAGTGCGCGGGCGCCACCTATCGCCCACTGTCAATATCCACGCAGAAACTTGTGTGGTCAGTTTCCAATGCTGTCGAGGTCTATGTTAAATAATAAATATGAAATAATAATCCCAATCTTGATTCCTTTACAAGCATTTAATCTTCAATTAATTTTATAATCACAGATTTGCTAATCCGTCCGTCTGTCTGTGGTGCTGTTTCAGCGGCCAAACCGTAAGAGATAGATAAAGAGAATATTTAAGTTATAAGTTAAGAATAGTCTGATAAGACTACAAACAGGATTTGAGTAACGTAGCACTTCCGGTTTTCGAGAAATCACGAATTTCAAACGAAACCACACAAAATGTCCGAAGTTCTCAATTAATTAAATACATTTTTTTTAAATCAGGTTTTGGTGAACATTTGGTTCACTCGTTTTCTAGTATTAATATAATGTACATGCAATCAAATGAAGCGAGTAAAATTTTCTGTGTCTTGTCTTCTCTCAAGAGCCGTTATGATAAAAAACGATTGTTGCCGACAACGCCCGTCGGCCGCCGTCGTGATCATTCGGTATTGTTCGGCGGTTTGCGTATTTCCCGCGCGTAGTTCAAGCGCCAACAGTTTACTTTGCCATATAGCTTTCAATAGTGGTTGGTAGGCATACTAAATTGTACGTTATGTACCATAGATACAGGTTTTAAATATCGTTGGAGAATTTTATCACATTTTCATTCGTGATGTTGTATCTAGAAGATCTATCTATCTTATAGAAGATAAAACACGTGTGATTAAAATCGTGGCCGATTACTGTCCCGAGTGCATTAGACGATTCACGGAGCTCCGTAGCACAGTATATTAAAATCTTACATTAACGGTGGGGAGCGCTTCAAACCGTGGACATTTTAGAATCAAATAGTTAAACCCATAGTTTTTAGCTGATAATTATTCAGCGGAAGCACTATATGGATAACGAGTATTTAAAAAGGGATGATGACTAATTTTTGTTTCTTCGTTTATCGGGTAGATTATAAAAAACTATTGGACACGTATTTCTTCTTTTTTCACATAATATAAACATTGCAGAGATGTATTGATTTGAAAAGTCGCATGACGTCACGTTCGAGTACACTTTTAAGTGAAAATTCACTAAAAAGTGACGTCACGAGCCCCTACTCCCAAACTTTGACGCGCTATAACTTTGTCATTTTTTGGTTGACTGCCCAAAGAAAAAATACGTGTCCATTATTTTTTGATCATCTAACTGACGGACTAAATAGAATTTCGTTTACTGTACCCTATCATCACCCCTATTATATTTATCGGAGTTAATTTATCGCGGGTGCGGTCGCGGTACTGCATTAACATCGACTGTGGCGTAGGCGCAGGGGCGCCTCTCATGCCGGTATCCGATAAGTACACCGTGTTTTTGCGCATCGACTTGCTTGTGCGCAATAAAAAACCATTAGAGCGTACATGCATACAAGAGTAGGCAAAACGTTTTTACCCCTTCAACTTTTGATCGAGCTTTCTGCGAGTGACTGGCGAAGCGCCAATGTGCGATTTATTATTTACACGGACAGACGGAAACGCCCACCCGGGTCTCCGTTTATTTGATGGATCGAAGCATTAATTTCACTTAGAGCAAATTGAATATAGTTTGAATACTGTAAATAATTCTATTTAGTGTGTCAGAAAGATGGGCAACGAAAAAGCCGATAAAGAAGAGCTAATAAAAAAAATATACTTATATAGGTATGTAAAGGTCACTATGTTTTCAAATAAGCCGATATCTTAAAGTGAAATTTTCCACAACTGAATTGCGAAGAAAAAAAGTTCATATAGCTACACTTCCGTTACTAAGACCTTAAGTCTTATGGTATGGTATGGTTTTTAATTTATTATGTGTATAGCGTAGACACGCTAAGAAATTAAAAACCGGCTAAGCGCGAGTCGGACTCGCGCACGAAGTGTTCCGTAGTCCGTACCATTATCTATACAGGTTGCGGAACGTAACTAGCGCTGAACAAAACGCGTCAGGGATAGCTGCGTATGGGTACGACTGGAGAGACAATCGGCGCAACGCACGTCCACCCGCGCACCTCGTTTCCCCCTAAGACACCTTAATTATTACTTCTGCGCAATAACGGCCAGCGCTAGAGTTTCGTGCCGCGACTTATACAACATTAGACACTTGGTATGTATATTATAACATCGAGCAGACAAACAGCAAATTAATCACGCCTGTTTTATAGGGCCCCCTTAAATAGTCATTTTTTAAAGTGAATACCCATACAATTACCGAATTATTCTGTGAATATATCAAGCATCTCCCTGTAGTGATATAGAGCAAAAAACACGTTGTATGGGAGCCCCCCTTAACCAAAGACTGGTATAGGGTACAACGGCTTTTCCTTTCGAATTGGAGCCAGTCTGGGGAAACAATTGTTTGTGTGATGAAAACGAGCATTTGTACTCCAGTCATGGATTTTAATATGTATTTCTATATAAACATACTTATATATGTACAGTATATGTATTCTATCCGTTACCTTTGTATCCCTTAACAAATCCTTACAGTGCTTACTTTGGGGCTAGGCTAATTGGTGTGAGTGTTGGAAATATTTATTTATTTACAATCTCCACCTTACAGAAGACCGCAATAAAATAACACTGTCTTTTCGTTGTGTTGTGTTCCTGCTAGTGAGAAGAGTCCCAGGGCCCCGCAGGGAAGGGTGTTCGGTTCAGGCCGGTAAAGTGAGGATAATTGGGGAACTCTTTCCGCCTCATCAGGTGGGGTGGAGTTATTTTAATCTGTTTTAGTATTTTTTGTTATAGCGGCAACAGAAACACAATCATTTATGAAAATTTGGCGATGGCGCAAGTGGTTAGCGCGTTCGGCTGCGATCGTTGAACTTAAGCAACTTTCGCAGTGGTCGGTTATTGGATGGGTGACCAAAAATTACTATCTCGAGCTCCTCCGTGCTTCGGGAGGCACGTTAAGCCGTTGGTCCCGGTTGCATCTGCAGTCGTTAGCACCCACTAATCCGCACTGGGCCCGCGTGGTGGGTCATGGCCCAATCTCCCTATTCCATCCCTAGGGAAGGCCTGTGCCCCAACAGCGGGGACATAAAGTGGCTGATGATGATGATGAAAATTTCAATTGTCTAGCTATCATGGTTCATAAAATATACATCCCGCTGACAAACAGACGCATAGACGGACAGAAGAATAAAATAAATAAATAAATAAATATTTCCGACACTCACACCAATTAGCCTAGCCCCAAAGTAAGCACTATAAGGCTTGTGTTATGGGATGCTAGGGTAACGGATAGAATACATATACTGTACATATATAAGTATATTTATATAAATACATATTAAACATCCATGACTGGAGTACAAATGCTCGTATTCATCACACAAACATCTGCCCCGACCGGGATTCGAACCCGGGACCTCTCGAGTCGGCGACAGCCATGAAACCCGGCGTACAAACCACTCGGCCACGGAGGTCGTAGTGAATCTTAATGATCGCCGTCCCGTTTTACCCTTCGGCTACGCAACCCTAAAAAAGATTAAAACTATTCAACGTAGTTTTTTTCTCAAAAGGTATATTTTTCCAATATGTTCTGCCTTCGTCCTTTATAAGGGGACTTGCGTATGCGTAGCTGACACTCGGATGGTTAATCGAATGAGTCACCCGCGCGGCCCCGCAAGCTTACTCGGATGAATCACGCAGCCATAGTATAGCTACTGACGAGCCCCGACTTTGTCATGTACGAACGAGGACGACAATGCTAATAGCAAACGTGGAACGCGATGCGAAATCCTAAATAATAAAATAAGGAATAGGCTAGACTTACTGTGCTAGCTATTCCTACACGAACAAAGAAAGGAGATTGCTCAGCTTCCATACATGTTTGGCCTAAAGACCAATAATCATGAAAAATTGTTTCCTAGATTCGAAATTATATATAAATTACTGTAAAAACGAATATTATTGACGGACTCCCCTGAGAACTTCTATAAACCATATACACTAAACATATTAAATTAATAAAAAACAAATAAGTTATATAGTAGATTAGGGAAATCAAGCCAAGTACCGAAATTATGGATTACAAAGGTGTCCGTTGCAATCTAATGTCTGTAAATTAAATTATAAATTACGTCAAGAATTACCATGTATGTGAATATTTTTTGTGCATTTGGGCCAATTTGAGCAATCTCCTTTGGTGACTCATTTCTTTGTCGTACTATTCGTAAGTGGAATTCTTTGCTCGCGCACGTGTTCCCTCCTTCCTACAATCTGGGGTCCTTTAAGAGAGGCGTGAAGAAGCCTTTTTGCAGGTCGGAAAGGTAAGAATAGTTGGTGTAGCAGTTTATAACTGCTGTACCAGCTATCTTCGCGTTTACTTTCACACCACTTAACATCAGGTGGAGTACAGTCATTTGCCTATCTGGCTATAAAAAACACTTTTTTAATAGAACAATTTTAATTATAATTATTATTATTTTTTGAAGCATGTAACTGCTTGATGTTTTAATCTAAAGAAAATATTTTCTCTCCCCTTCGCAATCCGGGCGAATGCACTGAGCCACTGGTGCGGGGTTCGAGTCCCTTCAGCTGCATGCTTTAAAAAAATAAAAATTATAACTATAATTGCTATTTCTTCTTTCAAATGTTTAATACTTGTAAAAGTATTCATTTGACATTGTGGGTTACCTATAATGCGAAGAGATGGCGCTGCCTTGCAGCTTAAGAATGGCTAGAGAAATTTCGACGCAGACCGTGAGGCCCGCGGTAGCATAATTGGTCAGTGCATTCGCCCGGATTGCGAAGGGTTCGAGTCCCCTCTGCTGCCTGGTCCGCGTGTTTTTTTTTTCTAGTCATGTTTTCTTTAGATTTAAAAAACAATTTTAAGTTTGTGATGAATTGGTTTTGCTGTGGCTAGCCTATGTAGTGTGTGTGCTTTACTCCAGTCAGAAAATGTCGAATATCGTTATTCAA
Organism: Chilo suppressalis; assembly: GCA_902850365.2. Lineage (NCBI taxonomy): Eukaryota > Metazoa > Arthropoda > Insecta > Lepidoptera > Crambidae > Chilo > Chilo suppressalis. The sequence continues at coordinate 1,839,307 of OU963899.1, read as the reverse complement.
GTGCAATAGATAATTAGATATATAACAGCTGCTGTAATTAGTGAGCAGGTTTTTAAAATTAGAAAACTGGTAGTTTTTCAATTATTTTAGAAAAATAGTATCCTTAGCACGAACCAATATCAAATTCGCATAGTTTGTGAGCCCGACATATTATTGTCAAAGGACATTTTCCGCGTCCATACATGTTAGCCTAAGAACCAACAATCATGAAATATTATTTTCTAGGTTCGAAATCGCAAGTAAATGACTGTAAAAACAAAGATTATTGACGGACACTTCTGAGAACTTAAATTATTAGGAAAACTAAAAAAATTTTGAGGTTATGTTTAATATACAATGAAAATAATACATTATATCTTAATAATTATGTAGGATTTGAAAACCTTCAATTTGTAATTTTAACAAATTATTAAATACAAATTGAAAGTCTTCCAATTCTACATAATAATAATTATTTTATTATTATTAATTACAAATTGAAGGTATTCAAATCCCACATAATTATTAAGATAAATCTTATTTCAACACACCCAAAATAAAAGATCTAACTGCGGTAACGTTATGCTTAACTTTTTTTTTACAATATTATAAATGGGTTCAGTTTCTTTACTAAGAAAACAACTATGTAGTTAGATTTCACTCTGTCAATACTGACGAGTATCTATTTTAAATTCGTTTCCAGTCCTCTTTTAATGACCTCTGCGTCGAAATTTACAATGACTATTATGCACCTTTTTTTTATGTTATAGGTGGCATACGTGCAGACGGCTCACCTGATGGTAAGTGATCACCGTCGCCCATGGACACTTGCAACACCAGGAGTATCACAAATGCGATGCCGGCCTTTAAGGAAGGAGAGTACGCTCTTTTTTTGAAGGTTTTTAGGTCGTATTGGTCCGGAAACACTGCTGGCGACAATATATTCCACAGTTTTGTCGTACGTGGTAAAAAATTTCGACAAAAACACACGGTTGTGGATAGCCACACATCAAGATGATGGGGATGAAATTAAAATTAATGAAATTAATTATTGGATCTAAGAAAAAGTATTCTAAAAATATAGAGTTGGTAACTGTGAATCAATCCTTACGGGCGTGGATGGTGAATCACCTGATGATACACTGAACGCACAGAAAGCGGCATACTATACGTACAGCTATTCTTACGAATGATTGGATTATCTTTATATATATAATTCTTCTGTGAGTGTGTATGTCACTGAACTTCTCTTAAACGACTGGACCGATTTTGATGAAATTTTTTGTGTGTGTTCAAGGGGATCTGAGAATGGTTTAGATTCACAATTTTGTCCGCTGGACAATGTTTTTTTAATTAATTTTTAATTTATTAGTAGTTGTTGATTTTGGAATGTTTTACATTGGATCCGACAGATGGCTATGTGTATATTCCTGTCAAACATTTGACGTTCGTCGTTTATCATTTCTTCCAAATTATTGTAAGCAATACGAAGTACGCTGGGTCAGCTAGTAATGTATAGGAGTTCTTTTTTTGATGTGTAACATCTTTCCTCTCGCTTTCCTGCAATTTGTGGGAGTGATTTCGTGAAATGGGACGGAAGTGTGTAACAGGAAGTCGCGAAAGCGCGCGCTATTTGATTTGGTTTTAGAACAAAATGTGCAAATGGCTTATTCCTTTTGTAGTAGGTTTTATTTCTTTTTTTACTAATATAAGTGAGGTTTCAAATGTTACACATCATACGCGACTACTGTAAGGCTCGCTCGTTTTTTCTTTTGTTTCACGACCCTAGGCTTCTTCTTCTTGCAAAGGCGTTTCCGCAACTCGACGTCCTTAAGGCGCCTGTTTGGTGTTAGATATGGTGTGGACTCTGGACTTTTATTCTAAGTTTGCAACTGAACTCGCAATAGCTTTAATCCCTTAAAACCAATAACATTATTTTTTGACACGATTTAGGTACGTGTGCTTAATGTTTTTAATTCATAGTAGTTATTAGAGATGGGCCGACTAGCCGCCGACTAGTCGGGAAAGACGACTATTCGGCATCGTTTGTAGTCGGCGATTAGTCGGCGACTATTCGGCAAAACATGCCGATCATAATCGGCACAAACAAATGACATAAAACTAACACTGCTTGTTTTTTAATTCATAAACAATACCTAGAGTATGTATCTAAAGTTACAGACGTTACAGTCTGAAAATATTTTCAAACAAAAAATAGTAAGTCAGTAATTCAATTAAATTAACATAATGAATATAGCACATAACAAAATATCAATTGTAGGCACCTAAGTATTAATTAAGTAAGATCTTAAGTGCTAGCGAGTATTAAAGAAGTCCTTAAACATATATTTTTTTATTAGAGGCAAGTTGTGATGTAGGAATGTCAATGTTTCGGCTCGATCTAGGAGTAGATTTCTTTTTGTCTCATAGATGTTGCCAGCTTCTGAGAAGAGACGCTAACTATAAACAGTACTGGCGGGGCAACAAAGGTATACTTTGGTGTGAAAACCGATTAGTCTTCTAGTCGGTTAGTCGGCAAATACCATAGTCGGCCCATCTCTAGTAGTTATCCTTTGTAAAAAGTATAAATTATAGATTCTTTGGAACTCAGACAATGCAAATGCAATGTACTGCTGTTTTTTTTCTTTCTTAGAACAATACAAAAGCAAAGTTGACTGACCTTCGAAATGTTTAAAAAAGCAAAATTTTTCTTCAGACAGCTAGTGGGTTGAACTCGGAATATTTAACGATTGTTGAATAAGGAATTTAAAATAAACAATATTTTTATATTGACCGATGAACATAAACAGGCTAGGTGAGGAAAAAAATAATTAGTAGTACGAGACGTCATAGGAGGATGGGACAGAGGTGTTGCAAAAGTTATAAGAATCGAATCTACAAATATTGTAAGCATTCGCAGACGGAAGCAACGCCTTATAAATATTTATTTTTCGCAACAAATACATATTTAAGGCTGTAGTGTTAAGGTGTCTTTGGCTAGATTTTTGGAAAATCCTATCCCAGAACGTGAAAACGTGTAAGATCGACTAATCAATAAGCCCTTTGGGTCCTCATAAATTACAAATTTAACAAGTAGAAAAATTACGACCTACCACAGCATTCTCTTCAATATAATTAGGTTTGTGATTGATTATATTATATACACTTTCAGGTTTTATTGTAATATTTTACAATCTCATTCAGTGCCGAAAGGTAAAGATCTGACAAAGGATATGCTCATACATATTAGAAGGTTTATTTTTCAATAATTTATCTTAATAGTTATAAGTAAATATATATTTTTTAAGAATGCACCTAAAGTTTTAAATTATTAAGGTTTTTTGACTTATTTATTATCGCAACAAAGCACATACTACAACAAACGGCACAATCATAAAGTTGCCATTCATCATCATCCTATCTATTAATGTCCCCACTGCTCGGGCACAGGCCTTCCCTATGGATGGAATAGGGAGATTAGGCCATGACCCACCACGCGGGCCCAGTGCGGTTTGGCGGGTGCTAACGACTGCAGATGCAGCCGGGACCAACGGCTTAACGTGCCTTCCGAAGCACGGAGGAGCTCGAGATAGTAAACTTTTTGGTCCCCCATCCAATGACCGACCACTGCGAAAGTTGCTTAACTTCAACGACCGCAGCCGAACGCGCTTACCACTTGCGCCATCGAGCTCCTCAAGTTGCCATTGGCTGCGGTTTAATTGCGAGTGGCGCTAGTTTCCATACATAAATCGAACGCACACAGCTGGCAATCAGTTTGTAGTTTATTTCAATAAAGATAATAAACAGGATACACACACACCTCATGAATGTAGACAAAAATTTAAAAGCCACCCTTACTAAGAAAACAAATCGGGACATTAATACACTTCGTGTTTTTGCCATTATAATTAACTCTCAATATGTTAGATAGGTACAGGTCGCTCTAGTGCTGAACAAAACGCGGAGGGTATAGCTGCGCATGGGTACGACTGGAGAGCCAATCGGCGCAACGCACGCCCACCCGCGCACCTCGTTCCCCCCCAAGACATCTTAATTTTTACTTCTGTGCAATAACGGCCATCGCTCGAGTTTCGTGCCGCGACTTGTATAAGTATACCAGGTATATACCAGGTTCCCTAGGTTTTAGTAACAAAGCTTCACCTACGTTTGCGGAATTTAGTGGTCTACTATTTGGATTAAATGTCGTGAAAACAAGATCATTGTTGAACAATAAAATAAAGACATATCACATTTTCTAACATTTACCTATAATTAACAAGCCAGTTTCATATGAATAAAACTAGTTTTAACGTTAATGCACGAACTTTATTTATTTATTGACGTAAGACTTTTATTAAGCATTCGGATATTTCATTGGAAGATTGATGAAATATCCGAACGCTCAATAAAAAGTCTTTCGAAGGTAGCTCGACAAAGTAAATAAAAAATCATTATTCTGACGATGCAGACCTGAAAAGGCTGCGAAACGTCAACAAATAAATAAAGTTCCTGCATTAACCCGTTAAAACTAGTTTAATTTTAATGAGTAATGTGCGTGAAAACCTAAGAAACAAACAAATACAGTTTCATAGGTTTAACAAGGTCGAAAAGGCCTGCCTTTATTTAAAGAAAAGGTCTAGTCTATGTTAAGGCTTCAACCGCTTCATTTATTGACATACTATATCTCTTCACATCATACAAGAAAGATTCAAGGGTCGATTGCAAGCTGAAAGAGTGCGAATTCATCAAAGACAGCTCGAGAGTTAGTGTAAGCGATAAAAATAACTCCTCTCGGAGTGCAGCTTACAAATCATTCGTTATACTTAATTAGGAAATCTTACATTTTACGTCCAATCATAATGTATACCGGAGCGTTCTTCGAGTGACGTTGGCGGCAGTAACTATTATACTATGTAGTTGAAGTCTTATTTTAAACCAGAACAGGACGTAAATCTAATATATAAAATTTTCGTGTCGCGGTGTTTGTGGTTAAACTCCTCCGAAACGGCTTTCCCGATTCTCATGAAATTTTATGTGCATATTGGGTAGGTCTGAGAATCGGACAACATCTATTTTTCATCCCCCTAAATGTTAAGGGTAATCCACCCCTAAATTTTTTTTTCAATATAAGTTTTTTTTTTAGTTTTTTTATGATACATAATACAAAAATAAATATAACCCAAAATTTTCGCCCTTCTACCACCAACCCCTATTTTTTATGGCGGTACGAAGTTCGCTGGGACAGCTAGTAATAATATAACAGAACAGAAAAAAATACGGTTGTCAATGTTATGATAGAAATACTTAGAAGATTTAGTACCTTTGTCCCCGTGTTCGTTTGATTAATAATGTAATAAAGGGAGCCTTATAAAACTTATCAAGATAAATATTTACTGATACGAGCTATTTATCAAACGGACTATTACCATCAACTTCAATATACTAGCAAGCAGCTATCGAAGAATATCATCGATAAATTGTAATAAATGTCGGGCATAGAATCCGAGTCTGAACTGCTTCGAACAATGGTGGTGGGCGCGCCGCTTCAGATAATACCGGCTGAAAGTTAGACTCACCCCAACAACGCGAGTATACGAGAAAGCTATCTTTAGCCTTTTAATTGCAAATCGACGCACGTCACCATACATAACTTCAGTAGAATATATATGGAGAAAGTTCAGCTGTGTTCCCATCATGGATTACTTCGCAGAAAGATAAATCATTTCAGACGACGACATAAAAGCAATTCGTTCGACGTTGACGTAACGTACCTGGTTATTTTATTGGCGGCGTTAAACACATGTTCGATGTAGATAAATGCTTTATTCATTGTGATCTTGATTGTGATAAGTTGCATAATGTAGTTATACAACAGAATACTCGGGCTTTGGGAGACTAGACGTCGCAAACTCTAAAGAATCTCAAACAGAAGACTCGGGCTTTGGGAGACTAGACGTCGCAAACTCTAAAGATTCTCAAACAAAAGACTCGGGCTTTGGGAGACTAGACGTCGCAAACTCTAAAGAATCTCAAACAGAAGACTCGGGCTTTGGGAGACTAGACGTCGCAATCTCTAAAGAATCTCAAACAGAAGACTCGGGCTTTGGGAGACTAGACGTCACAAACTCTAAAGAATCTCAAACAAAAGACGAGAGCTTTGGGAGACTAGACGCTGCAAACTCTAAAGAATCTCAAACAGAAGACTCAGGCTTTGCAAGACTAGACGTCCCAAACTCTAAAGAATCTCAAACAAAAGACTCGGGCTTTGGGAGACTAGACGTCACAAACTCTAAAGAATCTCAAACAAAAGACCCGGCTTTGGAAGACTAGACGTCACAAACTCTAAAGAATCTCAAACAAAAGACCCGGCTTTGGGAGACTAGACGTCGCAAACCGTAAAGAATCTAAAACAGAAGACTCGGGCTTTGGGAGACTAGACGTCGCAAACTCTAAATAATCTAAAACAGAAGACTCGGGCTTTGGGAGACGACGTCGCAATCTCTAAAGATTCTCAAACAGAAGACTCGGGCTTTGGGAGACTAGACGTCGCAATCCCTAAAGAATCTCAACTTTGCGCTGTCTTAGATCATCTTGTTGCGTAACAGCCGTGCAGCCATCCAACCCTAATAATATGCTACAAGAAACGCGTCGTTATTTACGGCGATTAACTGGAATTACACGTACTCACATTGCTCGAACAGCATTCTCGGTGAAAAGATCCAACGGTATTATTAAAGGTACTGCATTATGAAAACGATTACGGGCGGCGATAGGCCGGCACGATAGGACAAATAAATGGTTGTTGAATATTGTGCTGGCAATAATTTAATTTTCACAGATCTTGGCGGTGCAAGACTTGTTTCGGGAGAGGAACCGAGAGCGAGTAGGGTTACCAAATTCGAAAAAAAGTTTTCCTGGAAAAAAAATCCCTTTTTAGCAACAAATTTTCTGAAATTTTGTGTCAGTGACATATTTATATATAGTAAGTTGATTCGTGCGAGATGACTGTGGCATGGTGAGGTGCGGGGTGGACGATCGATGACACGGACGTCGCGCTAAATCATCATCATCTCATCATCGATGGGATAGGGAGATTGGGCCATGACCCACCACGCGGGCCCAGTGCGGATTGGTGGATGCTAACGACTGCAGATGCAACCGGAACCAACGGCTTAACGTGCCTTCCGAAGCACGGAGGAGCAACGCTCTAACCAGTTGTGCCATCGAGCTCCTCAATAATCGCTAAATAATCATTGTTAATTTTTGGATTTAGCTCTTTGATAATAATTTAATTTCCTACATATCTCTATTTATTGTTTATATTCCTGACAATAATCGAATTTTCCTACTTCCCTGACAGAGAGCTTAAATTCAAACAATTCCCGTTACTCATTAAATAAAACTAGTTTAAACGGGATAATGCACGAAACTTTATTTATTTATTGACGTTTCGTAGCCTTTCCAGGCTTCGTTGTCAGAATAAAACTTTTGTTTAATTTGTCGAGCTACCTTCGAAAGACTTTTATTGAGCGTTTGGTTATTTCATCGTTCGATTTTTAAGTTTTATTGTCTATGTATGAATTTATTATTTAATTTACTTAATAAAGTATTTTATTTAAAATTCTTGTTTGTAATTTTGCGTTTATTTATTTGACCCTAACTACCGTAAACTACCACCGGTTCCAAAATTGGGAGACCTTCCTGAGAAGAACCGGCGAAACAAACTCAAGAGAGGCTTTCTATCTCCTTCTTATGTTAAATTATGCAAACAAAAAGAACTAATAGTATCTGATGGTCTTGCAGTATGTGCTCGGGGTTGGGATTTTATCTCCTGTATAATAGGTTCCCAAGCTGGTGGTATATACCAACCATCTTCCCTATTGAAATTTGGATATTTTTTAATCTCAATAGCCTCGCGCATCATTCGAGGAACGAAACGCCGCTCAGCTGCAAGGATCTGTGGTCTATCAAATCTAATGTAGTGGTTTGGTCCCCCTAATGCATGTGCATATGAACATGCATTAGATAGAAAGCCTCTCTTGAGTTTGTTTCGCCGGTTCTTCTCAGGAAGGTCTCCCAATTTTGGAACCGGTGGTAGTTTACGGTAGTTAGGGTCAAATAAATAAACGCAAAATTACAAACAAGAATTTTAAATAAAATACTTTATTAAGTAAATTAAATAATAAATTCATACATCTATACTTATAATAAATCTGTAGAGATGTCAATTCTGTACATGAAATATATTTTTAAAATAACTATCAGGGGGTGATTAGTGATCGATACTGATGCCAAAAATGCAATCAGTAAATTTTTTGTCTGTCTGTCTGTCTGTCTGTGTGTTTGTTCCTTATAGAAACAAAAACTACTCGACGGATTTTAACGAAACTTGGTACAATTATTCTTCATACTCCTGGGCAGGTTATAGTATACTTTTCATCACGCTACAATCAGTAGGAGCAGAGTAGTGAAGGGAAATGTTGGGAAAACGGGAGAAGTTACTCCATTTTTTAAGCTTCCGTCGCGTGTGCAGCCTTAATGATTAAAGTTACATAGAAATCATGTACGACGGAAATATTCTACATAAAATTGTCTAAAAAATATCCCGCAACAGCATATGTCTATCTTTTATGGTTGACTCACAATAACACGTGTAACTCCCGATAGCTTAGCAGTTCGGAGCATTCTGATCATATTTGTTTACTCTTACGTTTATAATACTCGGTATAGAAACACCAAACTTATACATGAAATAAGCCATCGCGCCGTCGCACGTGAATACTGAATCATGCTATAAGGATTATTTTTGTGTAACGGTTGCCGCGCTCGACACGGGTCGCGGCAGCGGTAGGGTATCAAAGGTCCGAGAGCGAGCTGTCTAAATCTGTTTTCTGCGTCGCTCCCCCCCTGGGGGACGATCGCTTCCGATGAAGCCTTAGAGGCCTTCCCGGCCAGAGGCAGCCCCTACGGGTGTTTTTTAGTCAGTACGAGTCTGACATAACCTTGCAGCCGGCTGTAGGGTATCCATGAGGATTTCTCATCTGCTCCCCCGCCTGGGAGACCGAAACCGTGCTTATCAGCGCGACTTTTAGTCTTTAAATAGTTTATTTGAATTTCTTTTGTTGTTATTTTGTAAATCAGATATTAGTTGTTTTGGTAGTGTTTAAATATTCGTTCAAATTAAAAATTATTAAGCGTAGGTACTTTTATTAATTAAAGTAGTTATAAGTATTTATTTTTAAGTGAAGGAGGTATAGGTAGATAGTTATGCACAGGCGTTTCAGCTTTATTTTCATTTCTTTTTTGTTGTGAGTTGTATATATTTCTGGTTATAATTCTATAAGAATATTTTAGTTCAAATAGTCACTTAGATTTTATGTGTAAGGTAGCTAAAGTTAGGACCACGTATTAGTTGTTTTGGTAGTGTTTAAATATTCGTTCAAAGTGTAATTTAGTCATATAGGATGAATGTACGATGGCCCATCGAAAAGGAGTAGAAGCGGTAGACAGAACTTTAAGAGATATAAGACAAAATGATCGACCCATGGGCGGTATCACAGTTTTATTTTGTGGTGATTTCCGACAAACCTTAACGGTAATACCACGGGGAAAACGAGCTGCTGAGGTTAGGGCTTGCCTGAAAAGCTCTTATTTGTGGCGTGATATACAATCGGTGCATTTGACTATAAACATGCGAGTGAGAACTGTAGATAACCCGGATGATCGTGAATTTTCTGATATATTATTAAAGAAAATACCTTCACCAAAGAAACCTATCCACTGCTACACCAAGGAAAACTTATTCTGACGCCTGAGTTATGTTGTATAGTGCAATCCCAACAACATCTTACATCGTCAGTTTACGGTGACGTAACAAATATATTAAATAAGAACAATTCTTGGCTATGCGAAAGGTCCATTTTAACTCCTCGCAATGACCAGGCATCTGAGATTAATAATAAAATACTGTCGAATATCCAGGGGGAAAGCAAAGTTTATACTTCAATAAATAGAATGGCCGATGAACAAGAAGCCACTAATTACCCGATAGAATTTTTAAATTCTTTAAATATGCCCGTACTTCCTTCTCATGAAATTTGTTTAAAAATTGGCATTACGATTATTCTGCTCCGAAATTTAAGACCACCACAAATTTGCAATGGAACTCGGCTTAAAGTAACCCAGTTGCAACAAAATGTAATCGAGGCTCAAATTTTAATAGGTTGCGGTGCAGGAGAAACCATCTTTATTCCCAGAATTCCCATAATACCAAATAATTTTCCATTCCAATTTAAAAGAACGCAATTCCCAGTATCGGTGTGTTATGTAATGACAATAAATAAGGCTCAAGGGCAGACCTTTCGTGTTGTTGGAGTAGATCTCGGTGTCAGTTGTTTTTCACATGGTCAGTTATGTCGGTCTTTCCCGGGTTAGCAGTCCTAGAATTTTTTATGTTCACGTTCCAGACGGGTCAAATTTCAACGTAGTCTACCCGGAAGCTTTGCGCTGAAGTATTTTCATTCTATATGTACTTAAGACTCATGTGAAAGCGATCTAAACAATATTACCAATACATTAACATAATAACATACAAGGAGTTACACGCTGATGGTCTCGGGGCACAGTGATAATAATAATATTCTGCGGTTCCTTATTGCGATATTTTTAACAGTATTATATTTCCCTACTAAAATACGAAAGTTAATCTGTCTATCACATCAAAACCACGGAACCCTGAGGAAGGACATATGCTACTTTTTTTACGAAAAACGACGATAACGCGGACGAAGTCGCGGGCAAAAGCTAGTAGACAATAAAACTTAAAAATCGAACGATGAAATAACCAAACGCTCAATAAAAGTCTTTCGAAGGTAGCTCGACAAATTAAACAAAAGTTTTATTCTGACGACGAAGCCTGGAAAGGCTACGAAACGTCAATAAATAAATAAAGTTTCGTGCATTATCCCGTTTAAACTAGTTTTATTTAATTCCCGTTAACTGGTAACCCAGTCCGTAAGATATGGCTGAGATAGAACAGTTTTATCGTGAAGGTGTTGGATTGGTATTCGCTCGGCCAACGAGAGTGCACACTTCGGTATGTTGCGCGTCCCACGCGACAATTCGCAGCTGTCTACTCAATTTATTGTCGCCTTCAACTTGAAATGCAATGTGGCCCTTCGTCGCAAGCCTTTTTTCAAAGGTCGTCTGAATTTGATCTTCATTACCACAGCAGTCAACGATACCGATCGGATTGCAATTTACAACCTGTAAAGTTGAAGTAAATAAATATTGGTATTCTTTGGTCTTGTTTAATGAAAATTGCGATTTATTATTTTTAATATAGGTAGTAACTAGACGAGTTCGATAATCATGGTGAAATTGGTATTTTGAAGATTTTCTGTAATGCTATGTCATGGAAGATCAAAGCCACCAAGGCACCAAGGCCAATTTTATTTAAATTGCCTCTATAAAAAATAATAATAAAAACAAAAGGAAGTAATAAAATAATTAAATCGTTGAATTTATCGATTTTTTCAGCTGTTTTTAACAATTGCAATTGCTGTTTTGCGTTGTGCGTTCACGAATCTGATTGGCTTTTGACAGGTTTTTTTGACTGTTCACAAACCCAGTTCATATAGGTAGGTACTTACAAAACAACACGCTTATTAGGTTTAGATATGTTAGCATACCTAGCTAGTACTATTTGATATGATCTGGCATTTAGATCCGGTGAGTGCTTCACGGCTGTCACGGGCCATTGGTTGCATTCAATGCCACACCGTATCTAGCTAGAAAATGCCTACGGCTCGTTCTAGGTTCTGCTTGATTAGATTTTTTACTCTTTAACATAATTTAGCGGATAGAGCTTTCATTTGTTGTAATAATAGTTTAAGCGAGCTTCGAACGCTCGGAGTTATTGACCATATCTGAGGAGCTCGTGGTTAACGCGTTCGGCTGCGATCGTAGCAACCTTTGCAGTGGTTGGTCATTGGATGGGTGACCAAAAATTTACTATCTCGAGCTCCTCCGTGCTTCGGAAGGCAAACGTTAAGCCGTTGGTCCCGGCTGCATCTGCAGTCGTTAGCACCCACCAATCCGCACTGAGCCTGCGTGGTGGGTCATGGCCCAATCTCCCTATTCCATCCTATGGAAGGCCCGTGCCCCAGCAGTGGGGACATTAATATGCTGATGATGATGATGGTGATGAAGAGTTACACGTTTAATCCACTGGTTTGATCCTATCTAATCTATTTCCGTGGCAAAGGACATGGCTAAGAAACTGCCCTTAAAGTGTATTAAATACTTCGCACTGGCCCGTATTTTTACAATATTTTTTTATTAAATTTTTTGCACAATCTCCCTATTCCACCCATAGGGAAGGCCTTTGCCCCAGCAGTGGGGACATTAATAGGCTGATGATGATGACGAACCATATCTGATAATAGGACCTCGTATTGACCGCAGTAGTAGATTATGCAAACAAACGTCATGAATGCAGAAATAAAGAACGAAAATGAGTGAACACCATCGGAAGATTGCGAAATGTTTATTTGCGGAATGAAAAAAAAGGGTAAAATGATAACTTGTGCCATTTTGGGAAACAATAGTGAACTTCTTCGTGGCTTATAATGCTATTCAAATAAGAATAGGAAAGCCAATGACCTCTATCTGTCAAATGTCGCTTGAAAAGTACGGTTTGCAAAAAAATCTTGGAACCCTTTTTTAGCACTTCGCTAATTCAAGAATATAAATCAAACATTTGTAAACAAACAATAACAAATATTGATAATTAATATCGGTTGATATATTTTTTTCACTTATTGAGCTTTGGCCATGAATGGTTGATAACCTAAATCGTCAACCAAATGTCACTTTAAGTTGCGTTCAGAAACTCGATTTCAATCTTTCGTTTACATAAAGGATGCATGTTCGTATGTGGCCTTCATAACTACTCCGGCGGTAATGCAGAGATGAGCGGAATAGAAGAGCTAGATTCTTATTAATGTTTTTTCTCACAGTCTTAATAAATAAATATTATTAAAAACTGGTGTTTTTTTTCTCAATCTTAGTAAATAAATGTTATTAAAAAAATCTGATGCTTTTTCTCACTTAATCTTAGTAAATAATTTTTATTAAATAAAAACTTTTTTTTGCTCACTCTACCTATTTGGTTTGAATTGACAGCTATGACATCACAATATGGCGCCCAATCGGTCCTATTCTTAGTTGAATCGCATTATACACAGCTAATCGTCATTCCGGTCGCTGATCATCCTTCTAAGCAGAGCCTTAATAGCACAGATTAGGGATGATGACTAATTTTTTTTTCTTCGTTTATCAGGTAGATTATCAAAAAGTATTGGACACGTATTTTTTCTTTTTTCACATAATATAAACATTGCAGAGATATATTGATTTGAAAAGTCGCATGACGTCACGAGCCCCTACTCCCAAACTTTGACGCGCTATAACTTTGTCATTTTTTGGTTGATTGCGCAAAGAAAAAATACGTGTCCATTATTTTTTGATCATCTAACTGACGGACTAAATAGAATTTCGTATATTGTACCCCGTCATGACCCCTATTGGGTTAATTCTGAGAAAAGTACTATTTCCGGCGACAGCGTTCGTTGTGTCATTCTATCACGTTTTAAAAGGGCTCACTCGATTGTGTCCGAGGTTTTTCAACATAAATCACGTAGCTGTAGTACGCAGTCTATTTTTGTACATGTCACCTTTTCCGCATTTAATATAGACTTGAGTATGATTAAAGACTTGTATGGACATAATCGTTCCTTATATTTCCGCACGCAATGTTTAATGAATCAATTTAACGGCTTTACAATACGCGCGGCCACAGAAATAAAATACTCAGAAAGTAAAGAGCCCTGGGGGCCAATCGCCTGACGGGATTGCTATCGCTTACGTTTTCATTTCGTTATTTCTGACCGCCGAAGGTCTTCAAATAATAATATAATAATAATTTATTGGAACCACTTTACATTAGGTACATGATAATGTGAACCCTGCCCTCTGGAAAAGGTTACCCTGAGGACCAGAGGACAGTGCTCTCCCATTAGCATTATCTTTATATATATAATTCTTCTGTGAGTGTGTATGTCACTGAACTTCTCTTAAACGACTGGACCGATTTTGATGAAATTTTTTGTGTGTGTTCAAGGGGATCTGAGAATGGTTTAGATTCACAAAGACGTGTAGACAGGACAACGTCTGTCGGGTCCGCTAGTACATATATAAAACTCAAAGGTGACTGACTGACTGACATAGTGATCTATCAACGCACAGCCCAAACCACTGGACGGATCGGGCTGAAATTTGGCATGCAGGTAGATGTTATGACGTAGGCATCAGCTAAAAAAGGATTTTGATGAATTCTACCCCCAAGGGGATAAAATAGAGAATGAAAGTTTGTATGAAACTTTGTCAATTTTAAACCGATCGGGTTAAGACTTTGCATGCAGGTATAAGAAGAATCATAGATGAATGTCATTGTGAATAATACAAGCCTGAGAACAAAAACTGTAGTCTACACTTCAGCTCTACACCGAAGCGAAGCGAGGGCGGGCCGCTAGTTATTACATAAGAGCTAAAATAATTTAAAAATACTAAATAAAAATTATATAAAAATAATGTTAAAAAAGTACCTAGGTATAGCATTAACCGGTGTGTTTGTGTGCGCGCGCGTGTTTGTGTATGTGTGTGTGAGTGTTTGTTAGTGTGTATGTATATGTACCTGCGTGCGTGTTGTGTAGCGTATGTCTCACGCTATTTTTTCTATTGCATTGCTAATAACAATATTTAAAAAAAATGGGCGTGAGGTATTTGAAAACTTTCGGGGTTCATTAATAACAAAATGAAATGAAACCGTAATTGATCGCCGATAGCCAGAGCAATCCTGTTAGTTATTATTACGGACTAGTGGCCCGCCCTCGCTTCGCTTCGGTGTAGAGCTGTAGTGTAAACTATAGTTTTTGTTCTCAGGCTTGTGCTATAAAGAATGACTTTATTTATATAATTACACGTGTTATTGTGAGTCAACCATAAAAGATAGACATATGCTGTTGCGGGATATTTTTTAGACAATTTTATGTAGAATATTTCCGTCATACATGATTTCTATGTAACTTTAACCATTAAGGCTGCACCCGCGACGGAAGCTTAAAAAATGGAGTAACTTCTCCCGTTTTCCCAACATTTTCCTTCACTACTCTGCTGCTATTGATTGTAGCGTGATGAAAAGTATACTATAACCTGCCCAGGAGTATGAAGAATAATTGTACCAAGTTTCGTTAAAATCCGTTAGGTAGTTTTTGTTTCTATAAGGAACATACACACAGACAGACAGACAGACAAAAATTTTACTGATTGCATTTTTGGCATCAGTATCGATCACTAATCACCCCCTGATAGTTATTTTAAAAATATATTTCATGTACAGAATTGACATCTCTACAGATTTATTATAAGTATAGATTATTAATGAAATTGTATTTTTATTTTGTTATTGTTTTTCTTACAAATATAAATGGAAATATACCATTTGCATGCTATATCATATGGCTAAATAGGACTTAAAGCTACCTTTATATTTTTTTTAACATGAACATTTTAATGTACCCACCCTGTTTAATCTATACTTATAATAAATCTGTAGAGAGGTCAATTCTGTACATGAAATATATTTTCAAAATAACTATCAGGGGGTGATTAGTGATCGATACTGATGCCAAAACTGCAATCAGTAAAATTTTTGTCTGTCTGTCTGTGTGTATGTTCCTTATAGAAATAAAAACTACTCGACGGATTTTAACGAAACTTGGTACAATTATTCTTCATACTCCTGGGCAGGTTATAGTATACTTTTCATTACGCTACAATCAATAGGAGCAGAGTAGTGAAGGGGAATGTTGGGAAAACGGGAGAAGTTACTCCATTTTTTAAGCTTCCGTCGCGAGTGCAGCCTTAATGGTTAAAGTTACATAGAAATCATGTATGACGGAAATATTCTACATAAAATTGTCTTAAAAACAGCCCGTAACAGCATATAAATAAAGTCATTGTTTATAGCACAAGCCTGAGAACAAAAACTATAGTTTACACTACCAGCTCTACACCGAAGCGAAGCGAGGGCGGGCCACTAGTGGCAAATAAAGAATTTGAATTAGGCTAACGGCCCCCTGGGCAGTCAAATAGTTGCGTAAAACTAAAAACCTCCGCGTTTCACGATCAATTTCTTTGGTGTCGATCAATTTATTAGGCTTACACGAACCTTTTGAATAGGTTACTTTCTACAACGTTATCAGTTAATAGGTAGGTACCTCGTCCGTTACTGGGTTACGTTACTTCATTTGTTACTTTATTGGCGGCCACGTAACTTGGTGCCGAGCCCAGATCATTGCACCCGCTTGAATCACCACCTTTCTCCCGTCTACGGGCCGTCTGGCCTCGCCGTCACGGCCGACTAAAAACGAGACGCGTTAAGGTCTCTACCGACTACACCGTTTCATACCATGAACGTGCTAGGACCGTATCAAACACGGAAACTGACACGAAACGGCTTGCTATGCCCACTGACACGGATCGACGGCGTATAATGCCCGTACGTTGCCGGTGTGCACCCCGTATGATGCCCGTATGCAACCCATATGTTGCCTTTGCGTAATTTGTATGACGTCTTCATCAAAATCGATAAAAAGCCGTTTCATTCTTACATGTGTATCGGTAATGAATGGACGTCTGCGGAGTGCTATCAAGTTTTAAATACAATAGGTATGGCTATTAAAACATTAACTGTTAGACAACTGGCAATGATTGCCATAATATTGGATGAGGAAGAAGAACAGAATCAAAAAAAAAACACTCGACGCTACTGGATTCACGATTCTATAAAAGAACGAAAAATAGGAGGATTTTGGACGTTGTATAAGCACTTAGTTGAAGATGTAGAAAAGTTCTTCCAGTACTTCCGGCGTTTAAGACGCCTATATAACGGTCATCATACGCGGTTCTAACCCGTATAGTCACCGTTTTGTTGCCTGCGCGCATCGGTTTTGCAACGTCGCGTGCCATGCGCGGAGCGTATCGGCACCGGCAAAATATTCTCGCCGACAATAGTAGCCGCTCCGTGCATGGCACGCGTCGGTGCTGGTCGGTGACGGAACGGGCTAGTGGGCATTGTCTCATACTTTTTAATACAAAGAATATTTTTTTGCCTGACACGTTCATAGCACGGTCATGGTATGATACTGTGTAGTGGGCAGACACCTTTAAACGTTTGCTTGGACGATCTCTACAGCTGCTGTCCAAGGTTTACTGTGTTATTTTCACTAGTCATCCGTCGCTTGTCAGTCACCACAGCGCTACAGCGTCATTAACAGACAATTTCATCGTAAACTTTAAAAAAATCACTGTGATAATGGATTGTTTGACCATCATAAAAAAATTGTATGTGTCAGCTCCGACGCACGACTGGAGTTTACTCCTTAAGTTCGATAGTCTAACCAGACGCAAAAAGAGTTTATTTAACTTAAAAAAGATTGATACTGTATGAAAGGGTAAATTAACAAATTCATGAAAATAATATACATATATAAATACATATTTATTCATTTCATATACATTTATTATAACTAATCGACGAAATATTTTACATTAACCTTTTTACAATAGTCAATTTCAGATGTGCATAAATATATCATTAGGAATGTTGATAAATTATGTAATTATTATTATCAGACTATTATATTTTTTTTAAATAATAATTAAATCAACATTGTCTGCATTATTAATCACAGTGACAAGTGGTTTATGGTAACTAAAATAAGACACATGGACGTTCGTAGTTACGTGGTTCACGAATCTTGAAAATACCAAATCAATGGTTGTACCATACCTCGTTGTCCCCATTGCTCTATCAGAAACAATACCTCAATTCAGTTCAGATTTAAAATAAAATATTAATGTCAATCCGTCATCTTTGTTTGTCAAAGTTGCGCGACATAGGATGCGCACCAAAAACGTAACGAGGTCATTTATCGATAGATTTTAGTCCTCACATTTTTCTCATACCGGGCGATTCTTAAGGAGTAAACTCCAAAAACTTGACAAATAAAAAAGATATCTTAGGCCTGTATTATAGAAAGATTCTCAGTGATTGATCTAGTCTTGAGCATAGTTAGAAAGGGATGTCGCTATATATAGCACATAGCGATATCCCTTTCTAACTGTACTCAAGAAAAGATCGACACTTAGTTGTCATTCTGTAATACGGACCTTAATCTTTGAAGAAATCGAGACGGCAAATCAGGGCGCTGCGACTGCCTCAGCTTATGCTGACACATTGAAAAATAATCACAACGTATTAGGGTGAGGCCAAACGAGCGTAATTTTGTGAGTGGTGAGTCGCAGAATTTCGGTCGCAGAAATTCTGCTGAATTCGGTTTCATACAAAAAGGCAGTTGGTGCCACACGACAACGCAAAATGAGTTGTCTGCCGACTCAGTGCGCATAAGCTCGTCCGAATTTCGGTCGGGGTGAGGGTAGGGCAAGAAAGGGGAGTGGGGAAGCAACAGTTTGTTACAAGTTGCGTGGTGTAATAATTCTTGAAAAACACGTAATGGCATATGATAGTACTTTTCAAACATATCTGGATTTGCACATAAACGTTCATATAAAGTATGGAACTGTCCACATATCAACCTCTGATTATTCAGTGGGTTTACCCAGTTTCTTTTTCTGGCCTCATCTTCTGAATATGCTTCGTAAATACACAATATTTTTAATGGATCCATTGCACTCGACGACACGAACACCCCGTACTAACGCTCAATAGTAACTGAATAAATTACGTTCGTATGGCAGCTCAACAGAAATTCAGTTGAACGTAAAATAAGTGACCGAAAATAAGCGACTCACAACTCACAAAATTACGCTCGTTTGGCTTCACCCTTAGGGCTGATTTTCTGACAGCACCTGTGCGAGATAATGTTCTTAGTGAAACATGCATCAACCAAGTTCACAAATAGTAGCATAGATGCGAAGTACCAGTAAAAAAATTGTTGATTAATTATATGTACAGTGTAGATTAATTACTAAAAATGTTCTATTGATAAAAAGTTGAAAACTAAAATAGTTGGTATCAAGGTCTGTCAACGGGACGCGTGAGAATCACATAATTATTCAAACAATAGGCCAAGTTCACAGTAAAAAAGCTATCCTTTAAATTTATAAAACTATCATAGTTTTCGTAATTGTAAAACTCGTACTAAGGGTACTGCGTACGGTAATATTATGATATCATTACCGTGGTACTGCTATATAAATATGGTAAATGCTTTTGAACATTCGTAGGGTTCAGTACTTTTGTTTCGAGATTAAAACAATACCCTATCTTATGAAATTATTTAAATTCTAATGTTGTGAGTGGTAAAACTGGGTTGGTTTTAAATACACTAGTCTAAGATAATTTCTAAATAATTTAAACTAAAAACATATTACACATCTTTCGCTTAAATGTTTAAAATGTAAGGTTATTTTAAAACGATATCTACACGTTTAACTACTTTATTAAACTTTTTATTAATATTAAATATATATTAGTTTTGTTATTTTTTTTAAGCATTTGACTGCTAGATGTTTAAATCTAAAGAAAGTATTACTAGCAAAATATCCACGCGGACCAGGCAGCGGACGGGACTCGAACCCGCAGCCTTGCAGCTTAAGGCTAGGAAAATTTTGACGCGGCCATCAGGGCCGTGGTAGCATAATGGGTCAGCTGCCTGGTCCGCGTGGATATTTTTGAAGTTATACTTCTTTAGCCGCGTTTTGAAAAAATTATGAGAGTGAAATTTTCATCACTGTAACACAAAATTTTAACATAATGAAGTTAGCCGCGGGCGCGTTATTTGTAATATTTTATTTTCCAAGTGACCGTGGGGCAGATTTGAACAAAGCAAACAGGGCAGATTTGAACGGGACATTGAAATGAAATGAAATGTCATTTATTATTAATTTATTGTAATTAATTATTTGCATGCAATTAAAAACTAATTTTAAACGATGCCAAAGAAGGATAACTTCTCACGCGCCTACATAAGTACACGCACCCATTTTTTTTCTAGTAAAACTTTCTTTAGATGTATTAGGTTTATTATTATTAAATACTAGTTTTATGAACATTAAATCTCAGTATTCCATCTATAGGTATTGTCTGTGCCCCAGCAGTGGGGACATTAGTGGGCTGATGAAGACTAGTACAGGACCATAACGTGCTTCGGTAGGCACGTTAAGCAGTTGGTTCCGGCTGCGTCTGTAGTCGTTAGCATCCACCAATCCGCACTGGGCCCGCGTGTCTCCCTTTTCCATCTGTAGGGAAGGCCTGTGCCCCTTCAGTGGAGACATAGGCTGACGATGATGATGATATTGGTAAGCATAACGAACTAAGACCATTTGGATTATTTTCAAGTAAAATTTTCTTTAGGTTTAAACATGTTTAAAGCAGTTAAATGCTTAAAAATCTAATATATAAAATTCTCGTGCCACGGTGTGCGTAATTGAACTCCTCCGAAACGGCTCGAAAGATTTTCGTGAAATTTTATATGCATTTTCATTAGGTTTGAGAATCGGACATCTATTTTTCATCCCCCTAAATGTTAATGGTGGTCCACACTTAAATTTTTTTTTGGACAATTTTTTCTACATTTTTATGACACATCATACAAAAATACATTCAACTCCAAAGTTTCACCCTTCTACCAAACATATTTTTATGGCGATACGAAGTTCGCTGGCTCAGCTAGTATAAATATAATATCATAAAAAACATTAAAATTATCCAAACAATGATCAGAAAAACTAGATTGAATGGACAGCAAATAGGAGGATCCGATTCCGCTAATGAGAAAACAGGATCTGGCCTCCATTATAACCATTATGGGCCACCGCTGCGTTCCTTTAAGCCTAAGGGTGAAGCCAAACGAGCGTAATTTTGTGAGTTGTGAGTCGCTTATTTTCGGTCACTTATTTTACGTTCAACTGAATTTCTGTTGAGCTGCCATACGAACGTAATTTATTCAGTTACTATTGAGCGTTAGTACGGGGTGTTCGTGTCGTCGAGTGCAATGGATGCATTAAAAATATTGTGTATTTACGAAGCATATTCAGAAGATGAGGCCAGAAAAAGAAACTGGGTAAACCCACTGAATAGTCAGAGGCTGATATGTGGACAGTTCCATACTTTATATGAACGTTTATGTGCAAATCCAGATATGTTTGAAAAGTACTATCATATGCCATTACGTGTTTTTCAAGAATTATTACACCACGCAACTTGTAACAAACTGTTGCTTCCCCTCTACCCTTTCTTGCCCTACTCTCACCCCGACCGAAATTCGGACGAGCTTATGCGCATTGAGTCGGCAGACAACTCATTTTGCGTTGTCGTGTGGCACCAACTGCCTTTTTGTATGAAACCGAATGCAGCAGAATTTCTGCGACCGAAATTCTGCAACTCACCACTCACAAAAACGCTCGTTTGGCCTCACCCTAACAACAACGCAAATTGGAATTTTCCAGACATCTAGGCGCAGGCAGGTTGGACGTGTCCATTCGCCAATACAAATATTTCTACAGTAATACGATCCTGTGTTTATCGAGAGTGAGTGTTTTGATTGCAGAAGAGAAAGACAGATTTTATCGTATCAGAAAACGTTTTAGCTCTCCACCTCAGATTACAGAACAATCTATAATCTAAGCTTCCTTTAATAACGTTGTTCCTACATTAAAAAAAATACCTCATAAAGTTTTGTATATTACTTTAACCAATAAAAAGTTTGATCAACAAGCACCAGTAGCAGGGCTTGAAACCGGTTTCAAAAATACCGGTAAATAAAGGTTAATACCCGTTTTTAGTAAAGGTTTCGTTCGGAGCGCGTCCGAAATGACCGGTACCTAAAACCTTAATAATCCGGTTTAATCCAGAGCGACACGTGCACGCATCGGCATCGCTTCAAGTATGTTTTGTTTGAACTAATCAAGTCACAACTTATTAATGCTCAGAGATTGATGCATTTATTGACACGTTTGCTAGCGTCTAGTGAGTCAAGTTATTCATTTTGTAGTTGTGTATTTATTTCAGCCGTCAGTAAGAGCGAAATGAAACTCTTTAAAAACCGCTAAAGTGATTCAAAACCTATTTGATTTCGCTTTTTAGGAAAACAGGTTTTTTAAGGTTAAGGTAGAGTCAAACCTAAATAAAACGCTCCTAATGTACTTGACACTGATTTAGGTTTGAAAATTAACCGGTAAACAAGCCCTGACCAGTAGGCTAGCCACAATGACAAACATAAACACGATAAACAATAAAACAAATTTCATCAAACACACATATTTCCAAGTATGAATGCATGCACGGCCACAGATCTCACTCTGAAATAAACGTTTTCATAAATTCAAATTTATTCATAGCTCTGTATTACCATGTCTAAATTACGTATTAATGTGGCTGTAGGGTCTCAGTGTATACGACAGATTGGCAGCTCGTGAAAATAAATAATATTATTCGGGTGTGTGGTGTGAATTATAAATAAAAAATCGCAGCGTAAACATAAGACAACCAGAAAACAATAAAAAAATGTATGTGATTAAAATAGTACTTAAATCAAGATCTGCCGCCCCTCAAAGCATTTTTAGACAATAACTTTTATTTTATAATTATTTTTGTTACCTTCATTATCAATGGCGGAAAATGCAACTCAACATGCAATTTAAAAAGGAAAATGGTTTTCTAAGAAAAACAGGAGATTCATGTAGAAAAACAGAAGAAGAACAGGAGAAATTTCAGAAAAACGGGAGATCTCCTGTAAAATCTGGAGACCTAGCAACACTGTAGTCACTGTCACTAAGCGCGTTCTATCGCCTGTACCACGGCGAGTGTTCTGAGGAGTTATTCTCTCTTATTCCACCTTCCCCTTTCCTTCAGAGGACCACGCGCGCTGGCCTACGTTGTCACCGTCTAACTGTGGCTACAATTCCAACGCGTACAAAGAAATTTGGTGACTCATTTCTTTGTCGTACTATCCGTAAATGGAATGCTCTACCCGCTCACTTAACATCAGGTGGGCTGGAGTCATTTGTCGGATCTATCTATAAAAAAAAAAAAAAAAGTCCACCTTGTGGGGGCCTACCAACGCTGCATCTCTCGGTACGCGGCGGCCACTTGACGACCTTTCCGCAACGATATTAAATACCCTAGATACACCACGTGTGGCCAAATGCTTGAACATCAATCAAGCATTTCTAGGTACAAGATCACGCGCGAACCGAAACCGATTAATTAATCGGTTTCGGTTTTTTAATTAAAAATAGACTTTTTATGTACAATGTCACATCCCTAGTTCTACTGCAGACCCCATCAATTCTGATTCGATCACGCAGTGGCCGTTGTCAATTTATTGCAATAACAATAGAATAAGACAATACGTAACTTAGCGGAGCATTAATATTAATTTACAACATTACAAATATTTGCAACTGGACTTACACTTAATTAACAGCAGGCAGGATGGATCGTACTACTTAAGTTCGTATCTAACTGTTCCTACACGAACAAAGAAATCTGGTGACTCATTTATTTGTCATATACTATTGTCGTACGTGTTCCCTCCTTCCTACAATCTGGGGTCCTTTAAGAGAGGCGTAAAGAAGCATTTTTGCAGGCCGGCAAGGTGAGGATGGTTGGTGTGGCAGTTTATAACTGCTGTACCAGCTATCTTCGCGTTTGGACTTTACCACCACTTAACATCAGGTGGGGTAGAGTCATCGTTGTCCTACCTGGCTATAAAAAAAGCCGACCTCCTGCTCTTAACAGTCCCACATTATATGGTAATCATCTCAAATGAATCCACTGTCATCAACATATATTATAAGGCCCCTTCACTTTCTTCCAACAAAGAATAAAGTGTTCAACGGCACAAAAAAGTCTTCGCTTCTAAAAGGTAGCCAACTTAAATAAGTGAAAGTGAATTTATAAGTTTAATTTGAAAAAACGCTGTGAGACAATTACACTTTTTGTCGTGTGTTACTCGAATTACGGTAAATTTGCTACCGGAAAATCCGATTTAGCCATTTTGTTCTTCTTCTTCAGTGATAATTACAGTAAGTATACGTTATCGAGGAGCTCGATGGCGCAAGTGGTTAGCGCGTTCAGCTGCGATCGTTGAAGTTAAGCAACTTTCGCAGTGGTCGGTCATTGGATGGGTGACCAAAAATTTACTATCTCGAGCTCCTCCGTGCTTCGGAAGGCACGTTAAGCCGTTGGTCCCGGCTGCATCTGCAGTCGTAAACACCCACCAATCCGCACTGGGCCCGCGTGGTGGGTCATGGCCCAATCTCCCTATTCCATTCATAAGGAAGGCCTGTGCCTCAGCAGTGGGGACATTAATAGGCTGATTATGATGATGATACGTTTTGTAGACACATCAATAAATAGACATAATTAAATCAATAAGTCAAACACACCCGCATCGTAACCACTAATACCGATTGCAATCTTCATACATTTCGATAACGTGCATTCCGTGGCGAGGTCTTTAAGTCCATGTATGGAAAAGCTTTCACCGAGTTGTAGAACTTGTACAGCACCGCAATAACCAATTCCTAACTTTCTTCCAGTACAGTAGCACTGCATCATACACGCGGTGTATTTTCACTTTCATACAAAAAAATTAATACAAACAAAAAATCGTCCAATAGAGCTTCTTAAGTGTGTCACTGACCTTCGAATGAAAGTGTGCTAACGGTAACAATGTTACTAATGCATTCGAAAGCGCCAATTTTGAACTCTACGCCTTTAATAATACAATATATATAGTAGCCTGCTGTCGACAAGACGGTTGCGAACAAAAAATGATAGTAAAAAAGAGACAGATAATAATTTATGATGATGAATGACTCAATGAGTACCATACTTTGTAGTGTCGATGAACAGCCGAACTTATCTTAGAAAGGATCCGAGGAAGCAGAAAATAATGTTGCTTTAGTTAGAAATGATAATTTAAAAACAATGGTTGACAATAAATTAATAATAAGTCATCAATCAAAATTATCATTGTGACTTAAGTAACGAGAGAAAGGAAACGTCGACTCAGAAGATAACAGCTGTAATTAACAAGAAATTAACCAAATGACTGAAGAACCAGTGACTGAACACGCCTAGGTCAAAAAGCGGTTTATCGACATTAACTGTCAAACTACAATGGAGTTTGACAGTAGAGTGTCGATAAATCGCTTTATCATATCGCGTTTTGTTAGTCATGCTAGGGGGGCAGGGGGCCAATCGCCTAACGGAAATGCTTTGGGAAACGCTAACGCTTACGATTTTATATTGTTATTACCAATGCAAAAGAAAAAAAAAGAGTGCGAGGCATTCCAATACCTCAGGCGGCTAGAAATAACAAAATAAAATCGTAAGCGTTAGCGTTTTCCAAAGCATTTCCGTTAGGCGATTAGCCCCCAGGCCGACGAAAACGACGACCTTACAGCCACGAGGTCACACGGGAATAGAATCTAGGAATATCGGTTAACGCCCGAAGCACATTAAGGCGACTAACTCGATATTGTGGCAGAGGTTTGCGGCCATTGTCCAAACTACCTGGCCGTCGATTCTGCTTAGCTAACCCAAAACTCGTTTTTCAATAATAGTTCAAAAGTATCGCTTCTTTCACATATAACATAAAATACCAAATTAACATTGATAAGAAAAACAAATGAGTGATTAAACAAGTATACGGACTTTAGCAAAAATATATGTTTATGGTTGAACAATTCTTCAATTCAAAAAGCAAGTGAGAAAAATACAGCCCTTGCTGAGTTTCTTGCCGGTTCTTCTCAGTACAAGGTCTCCCGCCGTAGATTTACGAACCGATGGCGTAGCTTCTAGACATTCATGAGTGCTTGTAACAGCCTAAACTGAATAAATGATTTTGATTATGATTGATTATTATGATTATGACTACAATAATTTTAAAGACATTTGAAAAGATGGTTAATAAATCAGTTTGAAAACCGCGTAGGTAATAAAGTTTTGCTCAACGTAAAATTTATTTTAAGCTAGGGACTTAAAATGCTAGATGCGCCGATAGATGCGTCTGGAAGTATATATTTGTGATTCCATGTTTTAGAATCACCAAATGTGTGAAAAATAAAAACTACTGTATCACTATTGATAGAAGATTGTTGATTTGAGACTCAGCAGAATCGACACCCTGGTTCAACGCACAATACCTACATGTGACAATATGTCACGTAATCACATTATAATATTATTAAGATTGTTGTCGAGGTAAATATCATTGCCAATGCGCCGCAGATGTAAAATTCCACTGGAAAACGAAAGGCAAACAAAAATTTGGTATTCTGATCTCGTTAAATACGCAAAAGATAACAAACCTTTGATAACATGCTTAAGAAGGTTTACACTCAACTCTTGAAAATTCAGAAGCAGTTTCGCAGATTTGCTTATAAAATCACAATGATTGTTATAACAACAATTGTTTCAGAGCAACTTATTATTATTTAAGTATTCATTTCATTCATTGTGGTTCGTGTACTGGTATTAATGATCGTCATTCATTCGACTAGGGATGTCGAAAGTTGAAAAAAATATCGATATATCGATACATCGATCTTTTAAAAAATATCAATGTCGGCTTCGATATATCGCGAAAAAAACATCGATATATCGGAATTTAGTTAGATCGTGATATGCCGCTAATTATTAAAAAAATATCGTTTTTGATACGAATTTTGATATTGGTTATTTTGTATCGATGTATCGATATATCGAATCAAAATATATCGGCAAAAAATATCGATTTATCGAACAAAAAATATCGATATATCGACATATTTTCAACAAGCCTACATTCGACGGTTTTGCCAGTGAATGGGTAGGTATACATACATATTTGCGAGTTATTCCCAAATATAAATGCCGGGTCCAGGCAGTGGAACGCAGAATGATAATGCTTATTATATTATATCTAGGGCGTAAAATGGAATCTACTTATCTTCTACAGGCATCCTTTTTCAAAGGTCACAGGAACGAGGCATAGGTAATGACAAGCTGTTAGGAACGTCATTTGGAAAATGAAACTGTGGTAAAGAATTCAGTTAAAAAAGAAAACAGTTCTGAGCTATAGCATAGATTTTTTATAAAAGTTATTCTTATTACCTACTGTGTTTGAAAAATATATGACGACGATAAGTAGTGAAATCATATAGCGAATACACAATTGGAATTACTTTACCTGATAGAGAAAAAAAACAAAGTATCTTTATAGT
Source organism: Chilo suppressalis (assembly GCA_902850365.2). NCBI lineage: Eukaryota > Metazoa > Arthropoda > Insecta > Lepidoptera > Crambidae > Chilo > Chilo suppressalis. The sequence goes on along the minus strand of OU963899.1, from coordinate 1,811,968 downwards.
TATTTATATATATTTTTTAAGCATGTAACTGCTTGATGTTTAAATAGGTTTTTTTTTTAGTTATATTTTCTTTAGATTGAAGTATACTTATTTTAAAAGAATTAATAAATAACAAAAATAATTATTGATAATGAATTAAAGTACCTACCTAGTGAATTAATTCATCAGTAAAACTTAAAAAATAGGTATTAAATGAAATTTTTAACTTAAAACGTGGTATCAAATCGTGCGTTCGCGTGGGGAAATTTCGTTGGGACAAGGCGCTTTCATGTAATAAAAGTAGATAACCTATTTGCCTGGTGGTAAGTGTCTGCAAAGATGTCGCTTATGCGTTGTCTACTCTAGCCTCATTGGGTTTATCGTCCATTATATTAGCCATTACATTTTATTAGTCACCCAGAACCCGATTCTTCATTGGAGCCTTGAAGACGACGAAGGAGTGACACATAGTATACAGTCATACAATCCGTTTGTCTACCGCAAATCCGTCGTTCAAGTGCCGTCATTTCGGGCTTCGAGTCCGAAGTTTCGAGTAGCTTGGCGGGGCCGCTAGAACTCGGCCCGAGATTGCGTGAAACTGATGTACCGGCAATACAAAACACGCTTGAACTTGTCTATACACGCCGGCAAGTTATTAATGATCATGCAGGTCATATACCAACATGCATCCTCTATGTAAACGAAAGTTTTAAATCGAGTTTCTGAACGCAACATAAAGTGACATTTGGTTGACGATTCAGGTTAACAACCATTCATAGCAAAAGCTCAATAAATGAAAAAAAAACAACTAATATTAATTATCAACATTTGTAATTGTTTTTTAATAAATGATTGGTTTTTATTCTAGAAACAGCTGAGTGTTAAAATAGTGTTTCGAGTTTTTTTTGCAAACCGTACTTTTCAAGCGACATTTGACAGATGGAGGTCATTGGCTTTCCTATTCTTATTTGAATCGCATTATACCTACTTTGCTGTACTTTTCTAAAGAAGGGAAAGCCGGTGGTTCAATATGATAAAATCCTGCTGTGACCTAATAAACCATGTAGATAAATCAACTTCAAAAACGACATAATTGATTCGCTAAAATGACATGACTATGTTATTGTTTTAACTTGACATCAGAATACGGTAAAATGCAAAGAATCAGAGACATTGTTCGCACGCCCGCCAGCTTGTTCAGAAACATATCTCAGATGGTTTGCTTCTGTGATTATAATTCTCCACTATTTTCTCTATTGCAGTGCGAGCCTACATGAAATCTGGTGACGCCACGACATCTACATCGTCTTGCATGTCGGCTGAACAATTTTAGCGCATCGCCATTTTAAATCGCGGCGATGCATCGGATGGTATTGAGATCACGTACACCGCACAGTTTTAGCTTTCAGTATGACTCAGTGTCTTTTAGATAAATTTTCATTAGTACCCATTTCATTAGAACTAAATAGCTATTTCAAAGAATGATTTTGATGATTTCAATCGAATTTGCGATCTGAAGTTCGAATACATAGAAAGCGATAGTCATTTTGGTTGCGCAAGAGTCGAATCTCCTCGCGAAGGTCGTTGACCGACGCGAGACGGGGAAAGTCAGGTGCTTAGCAACGAGACAGTGCTTAATACGTTATTAGTCATGTGCTATGCCTATTGGCCATACCAGCCCATCTATAGGCGGAGCAGATAAATAATGGTAAATTGCATTTCTCAAAAATTTGATGCCCAAATGACGCCCCGTCATTGCTGGAGCAGCATCAGTTAGCAACTGACAAAATATTACGAATAGAAGTTTCTATCTCCAGATACATGTATGCTCGCAGTACAATAGAGAAAATAATTGAGAATTATAATCACAGCGGCAAATCTGATCTTTGCTGTTCAATCTAGATATGTTTCTGAACAAGCTGGCAAGCTAACAGTCTCTCTGGTTCTTTACATTTTCAAATATTCTGCGGTATTCTGGTGTTAAGTTACAACAATAACATACCTAAGCCTAACATGTCAGGGTACACAAGCATTTTCTTTCATATTGAAGCGACTGATTCCCTTTTTTTTGAAAAGTGCAGCCAAGTAACACTATTCCGTAGAATTCAATGTCTTTATCTTTCTCTCGCTCTAGGTAACATTAGTGGTTTTGAATCAGTGATGAAGAAGTTCTCAAAAATTATAAGTCAAAATATAATTTCCTATATGCATAATTTTACTTTTTTAATATTATATTTGCTCATAATAGTTAAATTATGTCCACTCGAGTAACATCTGCTTCAGACACATATCAGACAATAGATAGAAATTTCTGTAAAATTTGAAAAGTGAAATTATGACGCCGAGTGTATTAAGAAAATTTTAAATAGAATATAAATGATAACATTTTTCTAATGCCATGGACACACGATGATCCTAATATTTCTTATGGTGATCTTTTCCATTTAATTAAGAATGATTATATAAGTCATTCCCACTTAAGACTTAATAATAAGTCATCAATCAAAATTATCATTGTGACTTAAGTAACGAGAGAAAGGAAACGTCGACTCAGAAGATAACAGCTGTAATTAACAAGAAATTAACCAAATGACTGAAGAACCAGTGACTGAACACGCCTAGGTCAAAAAGCGGTTTATCGACACTCTACTGTCAAATAGCTATTTCAAAGAATGATTTTGATGATTTCAATCGAATTTGCGATCTGAAGTTCGAATACATAGAAAGCGATAGTCATTTTGGTTGCGCAAGAGTCGAATCTCCTCGCGAAGGTCGTTGACCGACGCGAGACGGGGAAAGTCAGGTGCTTAGCAACGAGACAGTGCTTAATACGTTATTAGTCATGTGCTATGCCTATTGGCCATACCAGCCCATCTATAGGCGGAGCAGATAAATAATGGTAAATTGCATTTCTCAAAAATTTGATGCCCAAATGACGCCCCGTCATTGCTGGAGCAGCATCAGTTAGCAACTGACAAAATATTACGAATAGAAGTTTCTATCTCCAGATACATGTATGCTCGCAGTACAATAGAGAAAATAATTGAGAATTATAATCACAGCGGCAAATCTGATCTTTGCTGTTCAATCTAGATATGTTTCTGAACAAGCTGGCAAGCTAACAGTCTCTCTGGTTCTTTACATTTTCAAATATTCTGCGGTATTCTGGTGTTAAGTTACAACAATAACATACCTAAGCCTAACATGTCAGGGTACACAAGCATTTTCTTTCATATTGAAGCGACTGATTCCCTTTTTTTTGAAAAGTGCAGCCAAGTAACACTATTCCGTAGAATTCAATGTCTTTATCTTTCTCTCGCTCTAGGTAACATTAGTGGTTTTGAATCAGTGATGAAGAAGTTCTCAAAAATTATAAGTCAAAATATAATTTCCTATATGCATAATTTTACTTTTTTAATATTATATTTGCTCATAATAGTTAAATTATGTCCACTCGAGTAACATCTGCTTCAGACACATATCAGACAATAGATAGAAATTTCTGTAAAATTTGAAAAGTGAAATTATGACGCCGAGTGTATTAAGAAAATTTTAAATAGAATATAAATGATAACATTTTTCTAATGCCATGGACACACGATGATCCTAATATTTATTATGGTGATCTTTTCCATTTAATTAAGAATGATTATATAAGTCATTCCCACTTAAGACATCAAAATTTTGTCAGAAGTTGGAATTCTGTGACTGGACTATACCTGGTATTCATAAAAGTAGAAAAAACTAGCATGTTTTTTTATGAATTCTACTTCTTGAGGACATTCAATCATAGACAGCGGCATTGCACTTATTAGGCATTTATTGGAGGCTTGTAAGGAATTGCAGAATGTTCTAGGAGTATTCTGTGACTTATCCAAAGCTTTTGAATTCATTGAGCATCGAGATAGTTGAGCATGGTGATGAACTCGAGTCAATTTCGAAATAAAATTTGCTGTTGATGTCAAGTCATCTTGATCTCGTGTTAATGGGAGTACTTCATTATGGTCAATTCCTATTTTTGTTGTATATAAACAATTTGATATTTATATAATGTTTATAAATTGGGTGCTTTTCATTTAAATTGTATGATATAAGACAGAGAGACACAAACAGCGCTTGCTAAGTTTCTTGGCGGTTTTTCTCAGTACAAGGTCTCCCACCATAGATTTGCGAACCAAAATGTTGCAACTATTGTATTTCACATGTGGTTATAAAAGCCTAAACTAAATAAATGCATTTTCAATTGAATCAAATTTGTGTTATGCCAAGCATTGGTATTGATTACTTTATTTTGTGATAATTAAAAACTAAAATAAATAAAAACACATTCAATTTTGAACTAACATACATTTTTCAGTTACTTTTGTGATTTCTTACTTACAGATCATAAATGTCAAATAGAAAAGGGTAGTATTATTAGGTTTTCAAAATAAATGGAGGTTTATTGAAAATGTAATTTTTTTCTTATTAATAACTTTTTGAAGACTTTGGTGGATTCCATCTACAAAACATCAAGAACTTGCAAGAGTTTTGGGCGTTCCAATTGGAACCATTATCAACCACCTCAAAGAACATGGTGAGTCAGGTAATGCTTCATATCACACTCGCCATCGCTCTTTGACGCTACTAAAAATTAACAAGTCAGGGTACGAAATTCTGCCACATTCATCATATTTGTCAGGTCTTTCGCACACTGAACACCACTTTTATTAATATTTGCACAACTTTTTAAAGAAAAAAATATATTAGTAATCAAGACGTCCCAGAAATGCCAGATCATGCCAGAAATCCCTTCAAGGCTTTCACCATTTCAGGAACTCAGTAAATTTACAAGATTGTCATAAATAAACTTATATCTCGTTGGTTAATGTATTGAATTTAATAGTTCTTATTGTGACTAATAAAGTTTTGTTGTACTTAAAATACTTATATTAAAAACTTCAGGTTATAAAAATCACCTTTTAATTTTTTAGCAACTTAAATACTTTATAATAGTAAATACTTCACAATACTATAATAATAATAATAGGTAATACTGCATGTAAAGTCAATTAAAACATTTCAGACAAACAAACAGAATTTAAAATACTTTTCTTTTCTCAGACTGAATCATAGATTGAGGATTTGCTTAAAAAGTAAGATACCTTACTTTTAAAGCAAATCTTATCTGTCATCATATAAATCATATATACATCTATTAAACATCTAACAGGTCCAATGTTATTGAACTGGTAATATTTATATTAACATATCATGGCTTTTCATTTTCTGATGTAACAAGTTGTCAGCATAAACACATTAATTTTGAAAGAACAAACACAAAACATGCTCGTATTGCGTCTTATTTGTTTTTTAATATAAGTTAACCTTGTGAATCAGCTGATGACTATCTTTGTCTGGACTCATTTTAGTCAAGGTAATTTTCCTGTATTGTGATACATATGTGTCAAAAGAATGTATGGATTTAGAGCTTACCTCTTCCCGGCGTTTGAGCCACCGGCCACAAGGACTCTCTTCTAGGATTTCGCTTTCATCTTCCGAATCCTCGCCGCTCTCTCTCGGCGACTTTCGTTCCTTGTCGATGCTTCTTCCACCCGACATAACACCGTTTTAACAACACTACAATGTCGAACAATGCCACCTCAAGTCAATTAATATCTCACAGTTGTTTTCAGGTAGAAAACACTGGATATATTTTCAAAATACACTTTTTCTTGTAACCATAATATCCAAGGTTGAAATGCGAGACGTCACTAATGTTTCATCCCAAATCATTATTTGTAACACAGCACTTTACAGAACACTGTTGTTGATTGAATAACAATGTTTTAGTATCACTTTATAACAAGCGAGTAGACACTGCCTCTACAATGGGCTTACACATTATAATTGAAAATAATTTGTTCACCGGCGAAGCACTCGTATTTCTGTTCGACACAAATATAAAACCATAGACCGTGATGTCACTTTTTTTCTCGATAAAATTCAGAGACAATTTTCTTCTTTATTCTATTGGGTCTTGGAAAATGACTCCAAGTGAGAGTTTATTATCATTCTGTCTGACGGATTCCTGGTTTTTATTCCAGTTATTGCTATAAATTTATCCTAGAATAAAACAATAGTAAAATCTAAAACTAAACAAACTACTATTAAAAATACATCGTAAGTCTATGTCCATTATATTAGTGTCGCCATCTGTCATGCGGTATAAAAAACACTAGTGAGAGAAAAGCAAGTCAGCACACGCTCTTATGCTGACTATAAAGGTATATACTTCCATAAAGATTTTGTAGATGGCGCTAAATATAAAATTTTATTAAAAAAGATTTCAGTCAACAGTATTCCGGGTGTCTATAAGAATACGGATTTTTTTGATATCGATTTTTATTTTACCGAAAAGTATTGCACAGCTTTGATTTTTTTTTTCAATTCATCGAATTTTTAATCATCGCTGTTTTATATCATCGAAAAACGTTTCTTAAAATTAATCTTTTAAAGTTGTTTTGATTACCAGGAAAACGGTATATCGAACTTACATTTCGTAAAACTATTAAGTTAAACGAGAACGTAAACTATTCGTAAAAACGCCGGCCAGACTTAGCCGCGGCGGCGCCGTCTCGCGGTAAAACTGTACTTCCAGCCGAAAGGTGATACTTGATTTTTTTTGTAGAAAAAGGTCTCTTATAATTTTTTTCTCTTCGACGACTGTTGCCGCGGCACGTTCGCTTTGCTCGCTCGGCTCGCGTTTTATGGTCACAACACTAACATAACCTAACCTAGTGTGAAGTATCATCACTTGGGCCCTGGAAGTACAGTTTAGCCCACCTCGCCCCTCCGCACCTACGCGCTTATAACTTGCACTCTAGGGGTAGGGCAGATATAGAGGATTCGATCCCGGTAGATTTTTCTAATCCCGGGTTTTCGGGATTATCTACATTTAATCCCGGGATAGTCCCGGGGTTGTAATGGTAATAGAAAGTGTTTTTATTCTATAAAAATTATAAAATTATAAATTATATTAAATAATAAATATTATTTATAAATTATAAATCTGTAGTTAAATCTTTAAAAACAAAACAAACTTATACTTTCTTCTGATAAAATAAACAAACAAGACACTTCAAGAATTGCCTAGTTTGTTTATTTTATTTTACAACCAACTAAAAAAAAACAACTTCTTAAGACTTATAATAATTTTTATTTTTTAAGCATGTAACTGCTTGATGTTTAAATCTAAATAAAATATAGTATTCATTTGACATTGTGGGTTAAGTACAATGCGAAGATATGGCGCTGCCTTGCAGCTTAAGAATGGCTAGAAGAATTTCGACGCGGCCGTCAGGGCCGCGGTAGCATAATTGGTCAGTGCATTCGCCCGGATTGCGAAGGCTGCGGGTTCGAGTACCGTCTGCTGCCTGGTCTGCGTGGATTTTTTTATAAAGACTTGTTTAGATATACTTTAAAAAGACTATAAGGTGGTCCTTCATTATTTTGGCTCGTTGAGGTAGATGCCTTAGCAGAATCTATCCTCACGGAATTTTTTGAAGATAAATGAGTAGGTAGGCCTTTGGTTGATCCTCCTAAGGTCTTTAAAATAGCTAAGCAACGCTTACATTGTGCTGAGCTACCCACTTTATCGACTAAAAATGACTCCACACTGACGAAACATCTTCATCTTTTGTATGCTTGATATCAAAACTGTGTTTGGATACTGACTTTGTAGTTCCCCTAGAAGACTCATATTATGGATGATAAAGAAAGTGATGATGATGAAGAAATGTAAATGAAATTTATTAATTTATTTAAAAACTTATAATAATAATATTTTTTCAACTTTACAGTAGAAAGTTGATTTTAATGATATATTACACACCTTCCGGTTCGCCTGGCATTTTTTTAAAACTTAAATATGAATAAACTAAATTGTATAAAAATTTCAAGCTTACAGCAACAAGTTTAAATATCGATGAACTGTGTTTGTAGATAATAAATATTCGAAGAAAAGAAAATGCGATGTAACCAAATTCTAGGGTTTATTAAATATTGGAAAAACAAGTTCTGCGATTCGTTTTATAGGTAATGAAAATCGTTGAAAGGAATTGCGATACAATTATGGATTTCCCCTTATTAGCCATTAAAACCAAACAATGAACAATCAATTAACATTCAATATTTCAAGTAACCGACATTAAATTATGTTACTTACAAATAATCAATTTACAAATAAATTAATCATCATCAATAATAATAAATAATGGTGTCGATTCTGATGATCCTCTAAAGCTAAACTTAAATTTGACAAGAGTGTATCTCTGTCATTCTCTATACAGACTGAAAAGGACTGACTGATGTCAAATTTAGTTTTAAGTTTAGAGAATTCTGCCAGAATCGACACCAATATAAACTTTGCTTGACAAGAGCACTCTGTCTCTGGCAATATCGCTTCGACTTGGTGTCAAGACGAATCATCCCTGCCGTTGTCGTTGCGGTACTCGCGTCGGTGAGTTGGGTCACCATGGTCTGTCATGCCAAATGAACGCTGGCCGAGTCTCCCGCCACGCCTGCATCAATGACGTCATCCGCAGAGCTCTTGTCGCTGTCAACGTGCCAGCGGTCCTAGAGCCTAGTGGCATCTTTCGTGACGATGGCAAGAGATCTGACGGAATGACACTCATTCCGTGGAAGTAGGGTCGCCCTCTTGTGTGGGACACAACTTGCGCGGATACGCTTGCTCCGTGCCACACAGAGCACCTCCCTTGCTGCGGGTGTGGCGGCGGCCGCTGCTGAATGCTCCAAACGGCGCAAATATTCAGCTCTCAATGAGAACTATATATTTTTGCCGTTTGGTGTTGAGACCATGAGCATTGAGCACATGGGGTCCAACCGCTCGTTCCTTTTTTAAGGAAATATCAAAGAGACTCACCGATGTGACTGGTGATCAAAAGGCTGGCAGCTATCTTGGTCAACGGATCAGCCTTGCCATTCAACGTGGCAATGCTGCCAGCCTATTGGGCACCATCCCTGACGGCGGCGCTGGGGGGTGACTTATTTTTTATTTTGTAAATAAGATGTTATTTATAAGTACGTTAAGGACATTTGTATTTAAATATTATTGATTTTCTGTAAATATTGTTACATAATTATTTATAAATAACTAATACATAGATATAACATGTCAATATTAGACTGTTAAATCATTTATTTCTGAGACTACATGTGACTACATTCTTCATTATAGCGGCAGCTGGCTACTTTGCCTGCGATTACTATGTAGGAGAAGGACGGGTAAAGTGAATACACTGGGCAAAGCGAATACTCCTCACTACTCCTAAATTATTCGTACGCACGCCACTACTGTAACATTCGGTCATATTGGGACAGTGCGCGGAAAACACAAGAGCGAGGGACCAAATCGCGGGCCGCCAACAAAGTGAAGATTTGTATTTTTGTGAAAAAAAGATTGATTTTTCAAGGTAAGTACATCGATATTATTTCCAGTATTGTTAGTTCTTGACCATTAGATATAATTTGATTCGTTAGCTTATTAAACTAGGTTTTTATAGTATATTTATCAGAGGGTCAGAATTATTAGGTTTCTTAATGAAATGTGTTAAACTCAAAAATCACCCAGTCGGGCAAAGTGGATAGGGCAAAGTGAATATGGTATCCACTTTGCCCGTAATTTGTGATTATTGACTTGCGATCTTATAATGTTTATGTGTTTCAGATGGTAAATAAATAGATAGATTACTTAACAATGCTCGTGGGGCCAAAGTGTCATGCATTAATTTGTGCAAAGCTGGAGAATCATTAAAGGACACAGCTAAAAAGTATGGGTTGGCCCAGACCCGTCTTTCCCAGTGGGCACTTTGGGCAAGCCAGGTCCGATTTTAAAAAATCGGGAGGCGTTATAGAAAAAAAACAGTAGATGTTATAGAAAAGAGGTATAAGATAAATCGTAGACGCAAATGCACCCCCCCCCCCCCCCTTGAACGAGTGTGTTTCTGTGGCTTCTGCCGCCCCTCAAAGCTTGTTTTTTTTAGACAATAACATTTATTTTTTTAACCTTGTACAGATATGTGAAAACTGGTAGCGCGGATCTAAAACTGAGCCGATTCCGTCCTGCTTTACTGAAGATCAAGAGATAGAGTTAATAACATTAAAATGTGTGTATTCTTTTTGCCCGAGTACTGTATCCGCTTTACCAGGGGGCTCTGGGCAAAGTGAATAATTTCGTTCTTTATCAAATTTTATTTGCATTTAATAATTGTTTAATTATAAAGAGTAACTGATGATGGTTATTGTAAAAGCAATAAATAAAGAATGATTTGTGCTAGTTCTTTTGTTTTTGTACCTTGTACCTTTTCTGCTAAAGCCTTAAATATTTTAACGTATTCCCTTTGCCCGACCTTCGCCTATAGTTTTTGAGAATCCGTCGGGAACATAACGTTTTTTCGAGATAAATCGTAACTATCCTTATCTATATCTTGAAATAAAACTATTTTATCTTTATTTATTTATTTTATTTAATAAACTATATTTATTCATTTAAATAATCTTTAATGCCTTTACATAGCAAATGGTGGACTTAATGCCAGTATGGCATTCTAGTCAAGCGAAAATAAATTCATGTGCGCTGAATTCCATTCAAATAAAACTGTAAAGTTACACTCCCCTACTAGTTTTCTTTCTTTAATTATTACTAGCGGCCCGCCCTCGCTTCGCTTCGGTGTACTGCTGAAGTGTAGACTACAGTTTTTGTTCTCAGGCTTGTATTATACACAATGACATTCATCTATGATTCTTCTTATACCTGCATGCAAAGTCTCAGTCCGATCGGTTTAAAATTGACAAAGTTTCATACAAACTATCATTCCCTATTTTATCCCCTTGGGGGTAGAATTGATCAAAATCCTTTCTTAGCGGATGCCTACGTCATAACATCTACCTGCATGCCAAATTTCAGCCCGATCCGTCCAGTGGTTTGGGCTGTGCGTTGATAGATCACTATGTCAGCTTTGAGTTTTATCTTTATATATATAATTCTTCTGTGAGTGTGTATGTCACTGAACTTCTCTTAAACGACTGGACCGATTTTGATGAAATTTTTTGTGTGTGTTCAAGGGGATCTGAGAATGGTTTAGATTCACAATTTTGTCCGCTGGACAATGTTTTTTTAATTAATTTTTAATTTATTAGTAGTTGTTGATTTTGGAATGTTTTACATTGGATCCGACAGATGGCTATGTGTATATTCCTGTCAAACATTTGACGTTCGTCGTTTATCATTTCTTCCAAATTATTGTAAGCAATACGAAGTACGCTGGGTCAGCTAGTATACATATATATATAGATTTCTTTTGTCACAATGGGCATGCATGCTCTCAATCTTAATGGACTTGTGTGTCACAACACACAGACATACAATCCATGTGTATGTGAAACTTTTCCTAACCGACGGAACCATTTTAAATAATGCGTTGTATGATTCACTAAGATGTACGAGTACACTATTTGAGTGGGGACCTGCCGGCCTAATAGCAAACTTTTTTGACATTTTACAGTTTGTCACTAAATAGCAAATTGTATTTCCGTCGATGCTTTTCAGGACAAGTATCTTAGTAGCGCCCACGACAACGGCTAACTAGAGCCGAGGTCCGAGTCTCAGAGACGCCCTCTAGTTGAGCCGACCCCCTCAGGTTCGAGTGGTCTAGAGGCTCCAGACGGAGAAGAGACTCCCTCCGTGGGGAGACGCTATCCGACTGGAATACCTCCAGAGGCACTCGCCAATTCTCGGCTTGAGGTCCCCTTAGGATCTCGCCGTCCCGAAACCCGGTGACGCTGTAAAGGTCATCTGAGACCAACAGCATACACACTTCAAAAAATAAATCTTAGTAGCATCATATTAAAGCAGTTCACTTCCATCTGTCAAAGCCGTTAGCGAATTGACCTACTGGAAGGCGGATCCAAATCTAAGGACCCAATAGGTAACATTATAGTCGGGTCCTAGTCTGGATGGACCCCTCTTACCATATACTGTGACACTTGAATGAGCGATCGCCAATCAGCGCCGATCGGCGCCTATTGACGCTGATCCTTTTTCTATGGACCGGCGCCAATCGGCGCCGATAAGCGCCGACACGCGCTGGTCCGAATAATAAATAATATGTATTTGAATTAAATCAATCTAAGTTATAATCTTTTTATAAATCTTATAACTTTATCTTTTATTAACTAAGCGCTAAAATTATTTGTTTCGTACTTACCGAATGGTGACAACAAGTCTTTCTTCTGGAAGGATTGGTTGTTTATGCCAATTGCCCCAATTTTTCATCAAACGGTTTTTCACTAAATCCAAAATGTAATAAAATGTTTCTTGAATCATTCTTGTATATGTATAAAATCTTTGTTCATCAATTTTTTTTTTACAAATAAATGATGGTATTCTCCGAAACGTTTCCTTTCTCTATTTATAGGATGTATAGCTGTTTTTCGCATTTTTAAATAAACATTTTCTAACAAAACCAAATCATCGTCCGATGAGTCCGACATTTTGCTTGATCTGCTTTAATCGGCTTCCTTTATGTAGGAAGGATCGGCGCCGATAAGCGCCGATCGGCGCCGATCGGCTTTCGGCTTCCTTTCTGTATACGGCCTTAGCGTTTTCCAAAGCTTTTCCGTTAGGCGATTGGCCCCCTGGTTTGAATGTCCAATTGTGACTAAAGAGAATTGTCGTCATGCATCACAATTAAAGCGGATCACTTTTGAGCCGCGAGTTTCGTATCTTCCCATTTTTTTTAAATCTAAGCATTAAGGTCTTACAGGCTTTGTTTGATGCGGTCATTGCCTGAGAAGGGGATAATGCAGTATTCGCCAATAATTATAAATTATTATATCTGTAAGCATAGTTTCAAGTTTCAACTAGGGTATCAATTCTCTTTATGTAATTTCTGTAGGTACCTACTATACCCTGAAGTCCGAACATATTTGCCGAAGCTAGGGTTACCATATCTCAGGATTTGTCCTGAGATTTCAGGATTTTTGGACTCTTCTCAGGATTGAGGCTGGATTTTGCAAATTTCATGAAATATCAGGATTTTTTGAATTTCCAATAAAATACAGCTTACGTATTAAAGATATTAATAAAAAGCTAAACAAACTAAAAATAATGTTCTGTTGGTAATAATTGCACAATTAAAATCAGTAGTTTATTATCCAAGTAGGTACTTAATCAGTTTTATCATACTTAATATCTGAAGATACATTTTTAAGTAAGGGTTTTTCTTTAATTATGGATTCATATAATGCCCCACATGTTAAGCTCTACAAATTATATTGTTTTAAAAGTATAAGCAGAGTTTAAACGATAATATTACGACTTTTTTAAATTGTTAAGTACGTTTGAGAGAAAATTGTCAAACTGTAAAATAAATAAATAAATAATAAATAAATATTTCCAACACTCACACCAATTAGGCTAGCCCCAAAGTAAGCACTGTAAGGCTTGTGTTATGCGATACTAGGGTAACGGATAGAATACATATAATTTACATATATAAGTATATTTATATAGAAATACATATTAAACATCCATGACTGGAGTACAAATGCTCGTGTTCGTCACACAAACATCTACCCCCACAGGGATTCGAACCCGGGACCTCTCGAGTCGGCGACGCCATGAAACCCGGCGTACAAACCACTCGACCACGGAGGTCGCCACGTCAGATAAGATTAGGCTGTATGGATGTAACACTCTGTAACTGTCTTATGGGAAAACTCTTCCATAAATATTGGTCTACAGCGAAAACAAATATCGACTAAAGAAAAGTTAATCCTTTTCTCCGCACTTTTGATTTTATCATCTGGTAACCCTAGCCGAAGCGGAATTGTGTTCCAGAAAACTATATTGGGATTTAATATGTCTGCGAACTGGAAGTGTCCCACAACAAGCGAAACAAATTGAATCCTTCGTCAATATTTGGCTGCTGGAACTTAATTGCCCGGAAACGAGATTTCCATCGTAGCTCAAGTACCAGTTTCGTTGATCAATCTGTCGAAGAACATTCTGTAAAACGAACGATTTGATTTCCGTTTTATTCTTGTTTCATCGATGGTTGCCAACTAATTAAGAAATTATTTGTTTCTTAGGTTTTCACGCATATCACTCATTAACCACCAGCTTGGGAACCCATTAAACAGGAGATAAAATCCCAACCCCGAGCACACACTGCAAGACCAACAGTTACTATTAGTTCTTTTTGTTTGCATAACTTAACATAAGAAGGAGATAGAAAGCCTCTCTTGAGTTTGTTTCGCCGGTTCTTCTCAGAAAGGTCTCCCAAGTTTGGAACCGGTGGTAGTTTACGGTAGTTAGGGTCAAATAAATAAACTCAAAATTACAAAAAAGAATTTTAAATAAAATACTTTATTCAGTAAATTAAATAATAAATTCATACATAGACAATAAAACTTTAAAAATCGAACAATGAAATAACCGAACGCTCAATAAAAGTGTTTCGAAGGTAGCTCGACAAATTAAATAAAAGTTTGATTCTGACGACGTAGCCTGTAAAGGCTACGAAACGTCAATAAATAAATAAAGTTTCGTGCATTAACCCGTAAAAACTAGTTTTATTTAATTAAGGAATTGTTCAAAAGTAAGTTATTTGAAAATCTCCACTGACTTCCTTTGAACTTTGAAACTATCTTGAGATACACTCGACAACGAGACACACTTGAGAGCTTAGATTAAAACGAAAGGGGAGATACGGTACGCTCATACTAGCATCAAATAAAATATGCTCTGACTCAACTACATAAATCATCCTCACACCACGGACCTGAATAAAACAAGGACGTAACATCAATCTTAAATGATGTGAAGCATGCAAGGTCATACAATTTCGTTTGTCGTACACTACCTACACTCACACCAATGCACCAGTACTCTTAAGCCCACCATTCACTACACGCACCGCGAGCCGAACCCCGAGCCGTACCCATCCGTGGACAAATCCGTCATTGCCCACACACTACACGAGCGCCGAGTTGCAGTCCAGTCGCTTGTGTACTTTGGTGAGCCTCGCGCGTATCGTTCTTCCCTACCCTACCATGCCACCGGTGCTTTCCAAACGCACAAAAGTCGCTTTAGTAGTTGGTGCAATAAAAAAAGAGCGTCTGAACAAAGGAATGGCTGAAATAACGAACAAAATATACTCATTTAAAATTTCTCCAATGCATTCAGTCCTGTAAACCACCTGTTTCTCTTTAGTTTTCTCTTTAAACAGCAGGATAAATTCTTGCCAAAACTCTTTATGATCGCCGAACGACATGTTATTATACTCGTTTACTCGTTCGTGACACAAACAACACAACTGCAGGCCAATATGCTCGCTAATTGTGATATTGTTTTGATGTCAATTTCACATTACGCATTATGCTCTCCGAAAAATGCGATATCAAAATGACATCAACTTGACATCAAATTTAAAATGATATCAACTTAAATGCGTATTACGTTCAATTTTTTGACATAAAACTCGCACTCTATCGCCAAAACATCCGTCTCATACACCCATACTGGTTGACTGGTAGAGAAGGCCTATGGCATTAAGTCCGCCATTTACTGTTTTTGGTAATAAAGAATAAATAAATAAAACAGTATCGCATAAACGTCAAAAATGTGATACAGACTTAACAAGTTAGGAGGTGGTTTTTCTGTATCAAATTCCTTTTTTTTTAAATAAAAAAGAGTAAAATGGCACGTTTCGGGTTAGTAATGGACTATTTAGAACGAGCTCATGCCGAGGACATGCGTAGAAGAGATAAACCCCTTGTAGAAGAGATACAATTAGCTCTTTATGTTCGCTAATTGTGATATTGTTTTGATGTCAATTTCACATTACGTATTATGCTCTCCGAAAAATGCGATATCAAAATGACATCAAATTAAGCGTATTATGATCAACTCTTTAAAATGATATTAAGTTGATATCAATTTAAATGCGTATTATGTTCAACTTTTTGACTTAAAACACTATCGCATATACGTCAAAATAGTGATACAGACGTGATCCATTATTAACAAGTTAAGAGGTGGTTCTGCGTGCACGCACTACAAATGACTGACAAGTTCGCCGACAAATCTGTGCAAGCACACACACGTACGGATTTGTACGGCGCGGCTGGGGTGCGGCGCGGGGCTCGCGTCGAGCCACGAGCCGCACTCGCCAATACATTCACACGCGGATTTGTCCGCGGACTTGTCGCCAGCGACAAATCCGGCGGATTGGCGCGCCCGTGAATGGTAGGCTTTAGTACGAGTTTGAGCTCACGAAAACTATCATAGGTTTATCCTAGTTTTCGTAATTGTAAATTATGTTTCTATGTCCATTTTGGTGAAAAGTAACCAAATATACGAGTACTTAGAATTTGAGAAGACGCAAATGATTTAATGATAGAATTTAAACACTGTTTATTTGTATTGAAACGAAAACAATAAAATCAGTGCCCTTAGTACGAGTGTGAGCTCACGAAAACTATCATAGTTTTCGTAATTGTAAAACTCGTACTAAGGGTACAGGTCCGACAACCCGTTGCCATTTCACCCCGCGTCACAGCGGCAGAGAGACGTTCAATTGCTCCTAATTTTTTTTAAATGCAATTCAATTCAATTTCAATTCAATTTAATTTATTGCAGTCATGTGGTTACATGGATGGTTACAAGTTACAAAATGCATAAAGTACCTAACATCAGGGCATCGCAATATAGATAAAAATTACAAAAGAGAATTTAACAAATAAACAATTATCTATATATGAAGAACCTAATCTTTATTAAACAACTTTTTTTTTCTCAAAGCATGCATAAATGTCATCTGATTTCATTAATTTTGTAATTTACTCAATTGATCTTATTTACAGTACTACACACATCAAAAGTGTCTAGGGATCAAGCATTTTTATGCGGATTTCTTGAGATTGAGATGTGGCTTTGTAATAAATTTATGATTTTATAAATTTATATGGATCCTTTTTGGTGCATTTCATAATTTGAATCAGGAACTGTGAATCAAATTCGAGTAAAAGATGAAAATCAGCTGTCAATATTTTCCCTATAAAAACATACAACGCATTGAAGACATTATTAGTGCTACTGTTTCCCTACTACTGATTAAAACCAACGTTATTATGGAGCGGCGACGTCATTTAAGCAGGGAAGAAATGCTCAGAGCCGTGGGAATGATAGAAGCTGGTTCCCGGCAACGTACTGTGGCTTTAGCTCTGAATACAAGTCAGAGTGTTATCAGTCGACTTTGGACACGATACCGAAGCACTGGTACCGTGGCTGAGCGCCATGGAGGACGGTATCGCTGCACCACACGGAGACAAGACCGATACATTCAAATCTTAACTCGAAGAGCTCCAACAATAACCGCCATGATGTTAGCCGTGAGGCTTCATCACTCTTCAGGGAACTTAATTAGCGACCAAACAGTCAGAAACCGCTTGCATGAAGTGAACCTTCATTCCCGAAGACCGCTACGGGTACCACCTATAGCAATGCACAATCGTAGGATTCGATATCAATGGGCTCTTGAACACAGAAATTGGGCAGAAGAACAATGGCGTTTCGTGTGCTTTTCTGATGAGTCTCGTTTTGGTATGAGACCGGATACAAGACGTATACGACACTGGAGAACCCCTGGACGCCAACAGCGATTAAAATCCTGCCAGGAAGTCCATCCTTATAGTGGTGGAACCATCATGGTATGGGCGGGTATTTGGATCGGCGGAAGAACTGAGTTGATTTGGATCAGAGGCAACCTCAACGCTCAAATTTATGCTGAGACGATTGTATCAGACGTCATCGTTCCTCTACAAGTGCAAATCGGTCCCTTATTTCAGTTAATGCATGATAATGCACGACCGCACACCGCAAGAGTTGTAAGACAGACTCTCGCCGCAGCTAACATCAATGTCCTGCCCTGGCCTGCTCAGTCGCCAGACTTGAACCCGATTGAGCATGCATGGGATATGCTACAGAGAAGAGCTCTGCCGAATATGGAGGGTATCCAGTCGCAAGAAGACCTTTTTTTGTTGTTGCAACGAACATGGGCGGCCATTCCAAAGCGTGATTTGGATGAACTCATTTTGAGTATGCCAAACCGATGTTCTTGTGTTGTTAGTGTTCGCGGTAGAAATACGGATTATTAATTGTTTAAGTTACCCAATAAAATTTTAGAGAAAACTGTTATTTCAGTCTTTTTTTCGAACTTTTGTGTTAGTGGTTCAAATGTCAAAAATCCCTTTATTAGGAAAATGGCAAATTTCTTTATTAATGCAAAGGTGACTTGGTTTATCGTTACTGTGACAAACGAAAACACTTTATTTGATGAATCCTTAAAGAAAATTTTAATTAATATCAATCAGGAGAAAAGTTATTGCAAAAATATATGTTGATCCCTAGACACTTTTGATGTGTGTAGTTTAATTTTGTAATTATTATTATGGAAATTCTTTTATAAAATTAAATTTGTCAATAATTAAAATTAATAAATATGATTTTCTTAAGCATTTAACTGCTAGATGTTTAAATCTAAAGAAAAGTTTACTAGAAAAATGCCGTCGTGTTTTAATGAAATCATGTAAAAATTACACGAGTAAATTTAAAAAGCCACAAGGAATCACCTACCATGCGTAAGTTATAACGGATCGTGATAAGTTTTCTCTCTTTTTGTGATGAAAATTCAAAACAAAAAATTGTGTGTGTCAGCTCCGACGCACGACTGGAGTTTACTCCTTAAGTTCGATAGTCTAACCAGACGCAAAAAGAGTTTATTTAACTTAAAAAAGATTAATACTGTATGAAAGGGTAAATTAACAAATTAATGAAAATAATATACATATATAAATATATATTTATTCATTTCATATACATTTATTATAACTAATCGACGAAATATTTTACATTAAACTTTTTACAATAGTCAATTTCAGATGTGCATAAATATATCATTAGGAATGTGGATACATTATGTAATTATTATTATCAGACTATTATCATTTTTTTTTAAATATTAATTAATTCAACATTGTCTGCATTATTAATTACAGTGACAAGTGGTTTATCGTAACTAAAATAAGACAGATGGACGTTCGTAGATACGTGGTTCACGAATCTTGAAAATACCGCATCAATGGTTGTACCATACCTCGTTTCCCCATTGCTCTATCAGAGACAATATCTAAATTCAGTTCAGATTTTAAAAAAATTATTAATGTCAATCCGTCATCTTTGTTTGTCAAAGTTGCGCGACATAGGATGCGCACCAAAAACGTAACGAGGTCATTCATCGATAGATTTTACTCCTCACATTTTTCTCATACCGGGCCCCTTATATATGCAAATCGATTCTTAAGGAGTAAACTCCAAAAAATACCAATACCAAACCACTGGACGGATCAGGCTGAAATTTGGCATGCAGGTAGATGTTATGACGTAGGCATCCGCTAAGAAAGGATTTTGATCAATTCTACCTCCAAGGGGATAAAATAGGGAATGAAAGTTTGTATGAAACTTTGTCAATTTTAAACCGATCGGGCTGAGACTTTGCATGCAGGTATAAGAAGAATCATAGATGAATGTCATTGTGTATAATACAAGCCTGAGAACAAAAACAATAGTCTACACTTCAGCTCTACACCGAAGCGAAGCGAGGGCGGGCCGCTAGTTATTTATAAGATGCAATTCATACCAATATTAATGTAAAAAACAAAAATTGCTTTTAAAACTCATCTTTCATAATGAAACCGGAGTAGGTACTACTGTAGGAAGGGAGCGAGTAATTTCTTGGCTTCGAGCTGTCATTAAGGGAAGATTAGATAGGCACTGAGAATTTTATAAGGGTCGAAAATGGCCTTGTGCTGCATGGAAATAGGTCTCTGATCTGCTTACAACGATATTATGTAAACGGTGTTGAAGTTCATATAGTTCTTTTATTAGAAGCAAGATGGCGCTGCACTAAGTTTAAGTTCTTTAGTTTCACATAATAACAACTTTAGATTTTTATTTAACTAATAGATGTCATGTTAATATAATAATAATAAATAAATAAATATAACATAAATAAAACACAATTACATATATTTATTTAAGAATACTTTAGTTCAAGTACAAACTTTTATCATTTCACCGAATCTCAATTCGCCGAGTACTTTTGCTGACCCTTGGTCTCAAACAAAGTTAAGGTTACCAAAATAAGTGACGACAAATAGAAAACTATCATTAGTCATGCAAATTAAGCGTAACTTGCGACGATATTAAATACCCTAGATACACCACATACGCTGAAAAATGTGTCCCAATCTCCACTCAAGCACTTCTTGGTTCACAGTCACGTGCGGACCGTTGAAAAATCAAGATGCCGCAGAGCTCCGAGAAAAAATGCGAAAAAAATACCTATATAGACAATGTAAAGTGTCGTTTTTTCGACAGGTGTCTAATCAATGTTTTTGTTAATTTAACGCATTTGAAGCAGATTTTGTTCTAATAATTACAATAAACTGATTTAAATTAAGGCGAAATTATCAAGGCGTTAAATTTGTCGCGTTTCAAATGTTGCGCCACAATTGTCGTAATATAATAGGGTATTTGACAGTATCAAAAATAAAGTGCCAATTTTTAGCATCTGTGTTTAGAATGAATATTGACAGGGATTTTTACTATTTTTTACAAAAAAAATATTCATAATTTTACTAAAAACCCACGAAAAAGATAATAGTTTTCTTATCTATTGTCACGTGACCCAGAACGCTTGGGATTGGCGGAACCTAAAATGACGTCACACGCAAGTAAACTTCCGGTTAAAGTGACTTTACATTGTATCGTTTGACGTTTTAATAACAGTCGTGTGACGTCACACACTAGTAAGACGCTATATTGTCCAGAGAAACGTTTTCGCGGCAACTTGAAAATGGAGTTTTTGACATGGTTATTTTTACTGAAATACACAACAGAATTATGAATATCCACTTTTTACGGCCTCCATAAACATTAGTCAATAACGTGAGATCGTTTTCTAAAACTTGTCAAATACCCTATTAAATGTCTGGTGTGCGGCCAGCCTAAGGAGTTTTCTGATATATAAAATATGAGCCAGTCGATAAGAAAGATTTTTAAATGATGATTAAAGCTAAGTTTGATAAGTAAATTTTTTAATAGAAGTTAGTTATTTAAATAGCTGATTTCCCCCTCGAATTGGAACGTCCGTTTAGGGAGTAACCGCCATCTTACAGAAGACCACAATAAATTAACAATACCTCCCGATGGTGATTAAAGTAGGGCTCCAAAGTGTAAGGGATTGGGTCTGGCAGGGTAGGCATTGACGCTAGTGATTCAATTAATTTATTTCAGCCATTTAGCCATATAAATTACATAAAAAAATCAGTTGTCTGTAAAGTCGGTTCGGACGATAGTTAAACGTGACAACGTTTTTTTACAATGTACATGAGTGATGTGCGTGAAAACCTAAGAAACAAAAAAAATGTACATAGATTTTACAAGTATGTATGTGCACTTTTCACGTCTCTTCATACTTGACGAAAACATGTAAATGTATTATTGTATAGCAGATGTCCACGCGGACGCATCGCTCACTCAAGAAGGAGAGAGACAGATGTCGAACGCTGCCGAACGCGGAGGCCGATTGTGCCTCTTTATCGCTCATTGCGCGCTCTCGCTTGCACTTCAAGCCCCTCAGAGCGAGGTGACGCCGCATGAGTCATGTTTTTTCGTGAGTGCATCCGGCTCCATCGAATTATAAGACGTTGTCACGTCAAAAACGAGAATAATAATAATAGCAGCATAAAAATTACGAATTCAAAAACAAAATAATTAAAATAAATACAATATTACAAATAATGCTATGGTGGCCGGGTACCATCAGACAGGCCATATTACGCTTGATTACCAACTTTTGAACATAAAAAAGTCACAACTAAAACATACATAGCATTTAAAACCGAATTCATTTTAAAGAAAAACAATTTTGATATGCTTTGCCTTCCAATAATTGCTCGCTAAATTAATTTCAATAGAAAAGTTTACTAGAAAAAAAATCCACGCGGACCAGGCAGCGGACGGGACTCGAACCCGCATCCTTCGCTATCCGGGCGAATGCACTGACCATTATGCTACCACGGCTCTATTAGCCGCGTCGAAATTTTCCTAGCCTTAAGCTGCAAGGCAGCGCCATCTCTTCGCATTGTAGGTAACCCACATTTTTTTTCTAGTAAACTTTTCTTTAGATTTAAACATCTAGCAGTTAAATGCTTAAAAAATAAATAAAATCATAATTTCAATAGTTTCGCGGAACAATAGATTGCATTAATGAAAAAAACACTATGTAGGTACTTCTTAACGGCACAAAAGGAATTTTTCTATTCTTCTTCAAAGTTATTATGACGAATTTTAATTTAATTTCGGGTCGTGTGCGGCGACCCACGTCACCCCGAATAAAGGTTGGCAAGACAAAGGGAAAATTATGCTTCAGCCATGAGTCTTACGTAGGTACGCCGGATGAAACCCGACATTTAGTGTTCGTCTTGTATTTTCATAATGGCCTTGTCAGGCAGAGGGCTGGCGTGGCGGATCGAAAGAGAGGCGAAGCTATTTTCTAAAGGTGCTGTCAGACGATTTGTGTTGTCGCGTTGCCAAACGTATGAGAACTGTACTTTCGAGAGGCTGGTGCACTGAGACATAGGCGACAGCTTAGTTTGGTCACCAGTCTCTCACAATCTTACTCTTAAGTTTTATAATCTCTTACTTATGATGCATGTATAAGATTGTGGAGAGAAAATAAAGTTATTATTATTCAAGATTAAGCAGTATCTATATATGATAAGAGGTAAATAGAAATCTCGTACACTTTGATATGAGATTTGAACAATGTTGCCTGTTTGTGTCATTTACGCAAACCAAAATTTTTATCAGAAAGTAAATAAATGTCCAGTCCACAAAGGATCGAGATAGTACATGTCTCATTAAGTACAGATTCATTATACTATCACTAAATGCATCCTTATTCGTATCATGGTATCATCACCTCGTATCATGTATAGATACTGCTAAATCTCGACCGTTAAAGTTCTCATACGTTTGGCAAACCTGCACGGCGCGGCCTCACCCGTGACAACACAGATCGTGGGACAGCACCTTAAGGTAGTTGTCCCACGAAAAAGCGACAACTATCCGCTCATACTTGCATCAAATCAAATATGCTCGCTTCTGCTTCGCTTACATCGCTTGGCTTGGCGACTGCGTTTTCTTTACTCGCTCTACAAACGGCTGAGCTGTATTGTTATCTTTTTGTTGATAACAAATGGTGACAAAGTGAATAACATTCATGACAAACTGGGATTTTTGAGGAAAAAATGTTTTCATAGTTTTATGAATGAAAAGTGTTGCCGTGTAATTTGTTATTTGATCTCGAACTATTTGTGTTCTTTATAAAAGCATCGAAGGCATTGTTTTATCTTTATAAGACAGAATATACGCAATATTGTTATATTGAGTGCACATGCAGCGTGTTTGAATGTCCAATTGTGACTAAAGCGAATTGTGGTCATGCACCACAATTTAAGCGGATCACTTTTGAGCCGTGAGTGCCGTATCTTCCCTTTTTGTTTTAATCTAAGCAAAAGATGCACCATAACCTTAGATTAAAACAAAAAGGGTAGAAGAGGATACGGAACTAGCCTCACAAACGTGATCCGCATGAATTGTGGTCCACGACCCTAATCGCTTTAGTCACAACTTGACATGCAAACGACGTACATGTGAACGCCAGACAGAAATATTGCAAATATTTTGTGTTTATATGATAAAACAATGCCTAAGTGGGTTTTTAAAAAGTGCTCAAATTGCTGAAGAACTAAAAATAAAACCCACGGCATCAATTTTCATTCGTAAGTACTATAAAATATATTTTCTCGTAAAAATTGCTGTTTGTTTTGAATCTTATTCGGTAGTGACGTCGGGTACTGGTCGCGTGATTGGTCGGTAGTGCAGTGACGCGGATCTCGGCGTCTCGTTCGCGCTGCCGTTGAAACATAACGTGCTGTTTCGTTCGGGTCGGTAATGCAGTGACGAGGATCTCGCCGTCCCGTTCGCGCTGTGGGATCAGTTTTTGTTTGATGCAAGTATGAGCGTAGTCGTATCTACCCTTTTTGTTTTAATCTAAGATCACAACGCTGCATGCATCATGCATAACACGCACATTCACATGCTCTTGTCCAGTTTTATATATATTTAAAGTAATTGTGGTAGACCTCTAGTCACAGGTTGCCCTCTTTCGTATTCGAGCCATCGCGCGTTGGCCGGATCTCACGATTTTTTATAGCGACTCGTGACATCCATTTAAATGTTTGAGGGTAGGTAATGTCGAGAATTTAAGCAAACTATTCTGGACAACACACAACAATTAGTCTCTAGCTAAGCAGTGCTTATATTGAATTTTTTTTGCCTGGCATACAAAAACTTTGTTGCCAATAATAAAAATCAGGCTGAAATTCTTGTTCTGTTAACAATCATGATAATGGTCAGTAATTTAAACATAAGCAGGTAGCTAAACACGTCTAGAACTTTTTTTTAATCGTCTTCAAACAGGAGAAAAGGTTTTTCAATTTAATAGTATGTTTTTTTTGTTGTTCGTGCATATTACACTGCGAGCCAGTGTTCCGCAGACTTACGGTATAGTAGCAAACTCCATATTAATGCTAGTTATACTAATTCATCTGCTATTGATCAAATGGGGGTTCACTATTCCCATAGAGGGTTCCTTTAGGCGTGCCTAGAAGTCGAAATAATGACTTTCAAAACGTGATCGCAACATGTCTGCCGTTTTGATATCTTAAAATATATATATATTTTTATAGAAAAACTTAATGGCAGACACTTGCTCCGGTTCCTACTATATTTTTATAATATCATAGTTTCCAAAGTTTCATAAAATTTGCATTATTTTAGCAAAACCAAAAATTATATATGTTATTTATATTATAACTAGCAAACCCGGCGAACTCCGTTTCGCCACCAGATGGCTTCGTTTTATGTAACATTTCCTTTGGTGATTAAAAGAAGATTTTTTTTTTAATTTTTCCTGAATTTTCATTGCTATAAACCTCACGGAGCCCGAGACCTTTCCAACGAATGTAAAACCGTGGAAATCGGTTCGTGCGTTCTGGAGTTATAGCGTCAGGAAGGAAAACCCGACTTATTTTTATATAGTAGATTTTTTCTGAATTTTCATTGCTATAAACCTCACGGAGCCCGAGACCTTTCCAACGAATGTAAAACCGTGGAAATCGGTTCGTGCGTTCTGGAGTTATAGCGTCAGGAAGGAAAACCCGACTTATTTTTATATAGTAGATTTTAAACATATATTTACAAAAACATACCCATAGGTCGGTTCTGACATGCGGGCAGACCACACGATACTTTCCCAGTCGTGCTATTGAAGTTGCACGATTTTGATTTTCTCACTTTTCATTTCGCAGGGAACTTGTGTTTCAGCAAAGCTGCAATTTATGTATGTTTTTTACATCATTATTATACCTATATCTAAAAAACCAGACCAGATAGGTCGGTTCTAAAATGCAGGCAGACTACATATAATAGTTTCGCAGTCATGCACGATATTGACTTTCTCACTCTTACTGGCAATACTGACAAAGACAGCGAATCAGTATGACTACAGGTGAACAGTGTTTTTAAAATTTATAACTGTTATTTTCAATCATAAACATATAAGTTTTTATAAAGAAACTAGCAAACCAGGCGAACTCCGTTTCGCCATCAGATGGCTTCGTTTTATGTAACATTTCGTTTGGTGATTAAAAGAAGATTTTTTTTTTGAAATTTTTCCTGAATTTTCTTTGCTATAAACCTCACGGAGCCCGAGACCTTTCCAACGAATGCAAAACCGTGGAAATCGGTTCGTGCGTTCTGGAGTTATAGCGTCAGGAAGGAAAACCCGACTTATTTTTATATAGTAGATCATAATTTTTTTCACTTATTATAATAATGATTTTGCTATTTATGTTGTTCTAACAATACAACAATTGAAAGAAGAAATAGCAATTGCAGTTTTAATTTTATTTTTTTAAGATGCTGCTAGTTGTTTAATCTAAGGATAATGTATAGTTAATTTGAAAATAGGTATGAGTATATTGTGGTGATAAAGGTTAGTCACGCAAAACAGAGCACTAATTACTCGGGAGCCCGTCTGTATAGGCTTTCATAGAGGTAAATTATAATAGACCGAGCCATGAGCAGTCCGAATATTGTACGACGCCCTTAGACTAAATTTGTTTCGACAGTGGTAAAGCAAAAACGCTTATACGTAGGGTCCCCACCCGTACTTTATTATAAAGTATTGTACGCTATAGTTATGATTTTATTTATTTTTAAGCATTTAACTGATAGATGTTTAAATCTACAGAAAAGTTTACTAGAAAAAAATCCACGCACACCAGGCAGCGGACGGGACTCGAACCCGCATCCTTCGCTATCCGGGCGAATGCACTGACCATTATGCTACCACGGCCCTATTAGCCGCGTGAAATTTTCCTAGCCTTAAGCTGCAAGTCAGCGCCAAATGTCACAATGTCAAATGAATACTTTTTCAAGTATTAAACATTTGAAAGAAGAAATAGCAATTATAGTTAGTATTGTACGTTACTTTGGGTAATTGTACTCTATACTTTATGCCAACAATAAAGTACGCGAAAATACTTTATTTAATGTGATTTGATTACTTCGATTTGAATAATTTATTTTACATAATACATACAAAAAGAGGATAAGAAGATTTTTTGCGTAAAACGGAACCACAGAATGTATAATATGTCACCCTTAGCTCATTCCTTTTTTTTTGATACCCTGGGGAAATGCATTAAATTGCTTCCACATGGTGGTTATGTGGGACTCTCCTCCCCAGAAGGGGGAGGCCTACCCACTAAAACCCCAGCGATGGCCGCCATCAGTCATTGTACGGGGCCCTACCCTACCTACCCTTAGCTCATTCCTGCAACATTGTCGCGGCTGTATGGCTTTGTACAAAGGCCTTTCCCATTGAGGATAAGAACTACAGATTTTTAGTAGCCATAAATTATTCATTAAAAGTTGCTATACGCAACGTAAAATATATGTTTAAGCTTACTAATAAAGTGAAATAAAAAATACTTTATTTTGGACACAATGTACTTCTTTTTCTACCTTTAATCTCCAATGTACTTTATTCGGACATAAAAAAGGTGGCAACCCTACGTTATACGCCACTTTGGTGCTGTTTAAAATTAACATTAAATAAAAACTGAAATTAAGTTTATTTTTAAGCAGCACTAAAGTGGCGTATAAGCAATTTGGCTTTTCCACTGTCGATTTGGTCTGAAACGATGCCTATATATCACAATAATATTATAAAGGCGAAAGTTTGTCAGTGTGTGATGTGTGCGATTTTAATAAAATTTGGTATGGAGTTAGCTGACCCTACCCTTACCCTTTTTTTTATTTATTTTTTATCGTCAGGAAAATGCTTTACGCATACCTCACCGCCCTGGGAGTGCGGTTCGATTATGTGGGACTCCTCGCCTCCTTCTCACGTTCAGCCGTTCAGCCAGTCCGAGGGCTGGTCCACGATGCCCCTCATCTCTCCACCTCACCGATGGGCCGGGGCCTCCCCGGGTACGGGATCCACCATCAGGCGGCACCCCCCCGCCGACGAGGCAGCAGGCAGCGGCATTGTGTGAGGCCATGGGAACCCTTTCGGATACATCCACAGCCCCACCAGTGAGTGTCCGAGTCGAACGGACCCACCCAACTTGGGGATGACCCGAGGCATCGAGGGCATCTCCACCTACAGACAGAGACCTGTGCAATGCAGAGCTCGGACCTCCCAAGCCCAGGCCCCGCTGGCCTCCGTCGGTGTTGACTAAGAGTCGGTTGTTACCTTAGATTAAAACAAAAAGGGTAGATACGGTACGCTCATAGTTGTATCAAACAAAAACTGATCCCACGGCAGCGCGAACGGGACGGCGAGATCCCTGCATTACCGACCAGAACGAAACAGCACGTTAAGTTTCAACGACAGCGCGAACGAGACGGCGAGATCCGCGTCACTGCACTACCGACCAATCACGCGACCAGTACTCGATGTCACTACCGAATAAGATTCAAAACAAACAGCAATTTTAATGAAAAATATATTTTATAGTACTTACGAATGAAAAGTGATGCCGGGGGTTTCATTTTTAGTTCTTGAGCAATTTGAGCACTTTTTAAAAACACACTAAGGCATTGTTTTATCATATAAACATAAAATATTAGCAATATTTATTTTTAGCGTTCACATGTACGTCGTTTGCATGTCAAGTTGTGACTAAAGCGATTAGGGTCGTGGACCACAATTTATGCGGATCACTTTTGTGAGGCTAGTGCCGTATCTACCCTTTTTGTTTTTTTTAATCTAAGCCTGCACCCCCCGGCGGCAAAGAGAGAGAGAGAATTCGCGTGAGCGTGCGCCTAGCGAATCCTCTCAGCGGCCTCCTTCTGCGAGATAACCTCCTCGCAAAAGGAGGCCACCGCACCCTAAGACCTTTCACTGCTCAGCATAGCTCTGACTATGCTTTTTACCCGGCTGCGCAATGCAAGAGCGCGAAGCGCGACGCGCAGACAGGGTTATGTGTTTAACAGTCTATATATGTATGTTTGTTCCTTTGTGGCACACTAGAGACCTAACGCCTGGACCGATTTTGATGATTCATACATCAATCGATTCGTCTCAATCATGGGAGTGCTACTAAAGATATGATAGTAATCAAAATTCAATATAGGCAACATTAGGCGCCATATTGTGACGAAGTAAAAAAAATAAGTTGACAAAATATGTCGAGTGGGGTATCACTGTCTAGATAATCAAAAATTATATTTAGGTTCCTAACACCATTTTTCCTTTTATATGATTGGTTAGGATCTACAACGCTTTAAAGTTGTATATTAACCACTTACGCTTTTAATTTCAATCTTACGTTTGTATGGATCTTTGTTACTCTTTCACCTAAAAAATACTGAATGGATTTTAATGAAACTTAACAGTAATATAGCTCATATATGATAATTACATATATATAATAATTTATGTAGTTATTGAGTGAATTGGCCAATATATAACAATAAGTGTCACATAAGACGGTAAAAAATCTCCCATCTGCGAGCCATTTTGGCCTGCACTGCAAAAACAATAAAAGTTATATGAATGTAATGTAGAGTGAAAATGTATCTCTTAAATAGTTCTAAAAAAAAGTCCGTGACACCATATATCTATTTTTAACGTGTAAGTCATTACCGCTAAAATAGTGAATCAAAACTAAAATATTATTTGATATCTATTTCCAAAATGCACATTTTGATCAACAAATCATTTTTTATCAAAACAAATACTTTTATCGCTTTTGATATTTAAAGGCGATAAACTTTGCTTTTTACACTATGTCATTTCGACAAATATTTAAAAAGTTACTATGATGACAAAGTGATAGCGCGGTGTACTATGTAAAAGAAAAAAAATGGGGTATTCGCAGTATCTGATCCTATACGAAGTACTAACAATAAAACTGTGATACAGTTCCTTCTTATTAAATGATGAAAAATATATTATCATAATATGTATTTATGATTATTGAATTTTAATGAAAAACTCAGAATTTTACTGTTTTTCATTTTTTAACGATATAATGCGAAGAGATGGCGCTGCCTTGCAGCTTAAGAATAGCTAGACAGAATTTCGACGCGGTCCGTGAGGGCCGCGGTAGCATAATTGGTCAGTGCATTCGCCCGGATTGCGAAGGGTGCGGGTTCGAGTCCCGTCTGCTGCCTGGTCCGCGTGGAATTTTTTCTAGTTATATTTTCTTTAGATTTAAACATCAAGCAGTTACATGCTTTAAAAATAATAAAAATTATAGATATTACTTAATGTTACAAAAAAGGTTTACTTAATATAATGACAAATAACCCATTTTTTGCTAGTAAGTACATACTTATTGGAATCCCTGTATTTATTAATCAGCTCGCGATAATATTGGTCTGTAATAATTCTGCAAAATTCAAAGTAAATAATGTAGATTTTTATAGGTAAATCACCCCTTTCATCACCCTACCCCTATAAGTATTGCGATGTTGTAGCTAAGAACCAAGTTCCCATCTACTTCTATATGGGAATTCATTATATTCGATTTAGCTATTAGGGCACGGAAGCGCAACAAACAAACTCACTTTCGCATCTATAATATTATATTATACTTACTAGTGATCCAACCGGGCATTGTACGGGCGAAATTTATTTATCGGGATAAAATATAGCCTATGTCACTCGGACAAAATGTATTTAAATAAAGAAAAATGTTATAATAAATAATGTAGCTACCTTATGATGAATTAATATTTGAAACCGGTTCAGTAGTTTGACAGATTATTTGTTACAAACATACAAATCATGCCTCTTTATAATATTAGTATAGATAGTTAGGATAAGATAAGTATTTAATTGATGAAAAAGATTTAAAAATAAAGTAAGTAATAGGTTTATTTGATTATATTTGTAAAAGTTACTTAGCATTTGTGCTTCACAGTGACACGTTATTCGGTATTATTTTAAACAAAAAAAAATTTGGAAAACAATTGCCATGATTGCACTACTGGGAGTGCTCTTCATTCGAGCTTTACACTACCAATAAAAAAGGGTCGAACACAAAGTCTTTGACCTGTTAAATGTGAACGCTTTAAAAGAAAACTACAAAGAGAACTTTAAATTGATAATAAATGAGATTGCTATGGTGCTCTACCTTACGTTATGAAAATTTTATTATGCGCCTTTAGTTTAATCAAATATTATAAACTTTGCTTTGGTGATTGCATAATTATTTAATTTAATGATCTAAGGCAGTTGCCACCATTGTCCAAAACAACACGGGAATTACTGCTTTCTTCAACCTGCGACATAAACGTCATTGATTGGTATTGTATATAGGGTGATTAAAAACATTTGAAGTTAACTTCTTGCATCTACATATTAGGTTTCTGTGAATTATGTAGGTATATCAAATTATGAGACTAGGAACTGACACTGAATTTGTGTATATCACAATCTTAGACGTCCGGCATTGACATGACAATGCAGCCACTGCCAATTTTAAATAGTCGACGAATAAAAGTAAATGAATTTTATATTTACTGCTAAACTATTAAAAAAAAAACATAAACAAAAGATGACTTTTTGAGTAAGTGCTAGTTTACTATAAAATTTACATACATTAGAGATATTTATGTAACGACTTCATTTAACTTCACACATTTTTGCGAAAATTGAGGCCCATAAAAGACGCAAGGTACTTAATAATTCCCGCGATATTAATTCCCTTACTGAAGTAACAA
Organism: Chilo suppressalis; assembly: GCA_902850365.2. Classification (NCBI taxonomy): domain Eukaryota; kingdom Metazoa; phylum Arthropoda; class Insecta; order Lepidoptera; family Crambidae; genus Chilo; species Chilo suppressalis. The sequence goes on along the minus strand of OU963899.1, from coordinate 1,780,497 downwards.
GACTACGGTATATACCGTCTTAAAATACTAACTAACTAAAAAGTGTGAAATAAAAAAGATAAATTTAAAAAATCAAAAAACCCGACTGCTTAATTATACTTCAAATAAAAACTGAAAAGAAAAAAACAAGTCCAGTAGTCTATAATTCTGTTAATAAGGAACAAAGCTACTTTAACAGTCGGGACCCACTGTTGAAAAATATGATGTATTCTTGAATATCTAATGCGTCCCGACTGTTAAAGTAGCTTTGTTCCTTATTAACAGAATTATAGACTACTGGACTTGTTTTTTTCTTTTCAGTTTTTATTTGAAGTATAATTAAGCAGTCGGGTTTTTTGATTTTTTAATTTTGTTTTTTTTTTTAATTATGTGTTTGTTTTTCAGGTTGCAGGTTTGGTGTGCTGCGATTTGATACAGCAAAACCTTTGGTTATGATTATATTTATTTTTTAAGCATTTAAATCTAAAGAAAAGTTTACTAGAAAAAAATCAAGAAGAATGAATAGAAGAATGTGGGTTGCCTACAATGCGAGGAGATGGCGCTGCCTTGCAGCTTAAGGCTAGGAAAATTTCGACGAGGCTAATAGGGCCGTGGTAGCATAATGGTCAGTGCATTCGCCCGGATAGCGAAGGATGCGGGTTCGAGTCCCGTCCGCTGCCTGGTCCGCGTGGATTTTTTTTTTCTAGTAAACTTTTCTTTAGATTTAAAAACCTTTGGTGTTCATGATATGTTTAATTAGTGTTTCAGTGTGGGTATGTATTTTTGATTATATCTTTGATATTATATATATGTTCATATGTATAATATAATATGCTCCGACTATGCAGGGCAGGGAGAGATCCCCCCCCCCCCACCGTCGCCACCAGAGTACGATGCTGCCTCGACCACGCTAGACATTCCTCTAGGGTATGCCCAGCAGTGGCCACAGCAGCACCGCACTCGGCGCCTCTTTCTGGATCCGATGCAGATACTTTGGGGTCATCCATAAATTACGTCACACGAATTTCATGTCTTTTTTGCCCCTCCCCCCGTCCTTGTCACAGCTGGTCACATTTGTAAGACTCCCCCCCTCCCTAGTGTGACGTCACATATTTTGCAAATTTACATTTAGAAATCATTGAATGAAAACAGCGGTTCTGTAATCACTTTTATTTCCATTTAAATTGTTTTTTCATTATTATTATAATCAAATCAATCAATTAACAAAACAAAAAAATTACCGAACAAAAAGTGATTGACTATGTTAATAAAAGAAATTAACAAAACATAAAATATTAATAGCATTATAATTAAATTAAAGATACAAACTTAATAATCTTGAGTCCATGGACATTGATCCCACTCCTTTAAATTATTTATAACTGGCATAGCACCACTTTGTTCTCGTTTGGGTTGTTAATGCTTTCGTAAAGTAATAGTTTCAACACTAAGATTTTAATATATTTTGAAATGTGACGTCACGAAATTTAGGACCCCTCCCACCCCTTGTCACACGATGTCACATTTCGTCGACCCCCTCCCTACCCCTTAAAGTGTGACGTAATTTATGGATGGCCCCTTTCCGAAACATCCGTGTCCGGAAAGTACCTGCACCAGCCGAAAGGTAAGTGCCCCCCAACCCCTTGTCATCCATTGCTCGAGCACCGGACGTAGCGCTTGCAGCGTCCGTACTCCTGTCTCTATTTACTGGAGCCAGAGCTCTAGCAGGTGCCCTTGCCTCGCGCCTTATTTGCGCAAGATCCTCGGGTGCTGGAGCTTTACTCTCTTTCTCCGAAACGAAATTTCGGTAACGAACGAATTTTAAACGAAATTTCGCCATTGACTCTACTCTATTTCATTTTCGAACAGGCACATTAACTTCGGAACCATAAACAGTTTTCGTGAACGAATGGAATGAGTCATGTTTGTGAATTCTTTTTATCTCTACTTTTAGGAAAACGTTTTTTAAACATTATAGGTAGATTAGGGCAAATTTTTTGATGACATTGAAAGAACCTTCTTTGACAGTATTAGCCGACTAATTTGTAGAGTTGATACAATCTACTGTATGTCAACCTAAATTTGTCGTTTAATACTTTGAAGTAATGAAATTACAATAAATAATAAAAAAATGGTTTATTTGTTAATTTTACATGCTTAAAATGATTCTCGAGCTAAGCAGCTATTATTAAAAATACTATTACAAGTATTTTAGGCTTAATTAAAACAAAAATCTAAAAACGAAAATTAAAAGGTAACACTTTTGATTACGTCAATTTAAGGTTAAAATTTCGAACAATCATCTGTCAAATTCAACTTTTCCTTCGAAAGTTTTGTGAATTAGAGTAGGCTTGGAGAATTTAATTGTAAAACTGTTTCGGACGATCGAATTTTCGAAATGAAAAGGAAACAGAGTAAGAAACGTGCGAAATTTCGATCGAAATTTCGTTTTTCGTTGAAATATAGTAGGCCTCCTGGTCTTTTGGCCTGACCAGCCGCGCGTCCTAGGTGCCGCTCCGGCATAGGCCACCACGTCTGGGGACTGCCTAGTACCCTAGCGCAGTCCCCCTGAGGCGCGTCGCCCGGTTGACTCGTTGGGCCGGGCCTGCCCGGGGGCGTGCTCGGAGATGTGGCGCACGCAGGTGCGTCGGCCCCGAGACGCCCCCATATGGGCGTAGGAGGGTACCGGGGGGTTTTAGTGGAGTAAGATCAGTGTGGCCTTCCGCACTGGTCCTGCTTGAGTAGGGTCGGCACTGTTTCCCGTGCCGGCGAGTCCCACACACGCCGTGCACCTAGTCAGCGTCACGGTATGGTGCGTAACTGCACTTCCCCTCGTCACAAAAAAAGAAAAAAAAGGCCTCCTGGTCTTTTACCCTCCCTCGATAAACCTCCACAAGCACCAGGGCGTCTAGGTGCTACGGTGGCGTTCCTGCAAGCACACATGCAGCGGCTCACGAAATGGTCCAGTACTCTCGAATGACTCTGATGGTAATCACCCTCTAGGGTTTACGGAGGAGATCCTTGCACATTACACCCAGCTTACACCCTGGATTAACACGTTGGCTACTTTTTACTGCGGGAAAAGATCCCTAATAAAACGCGGGTAACACATAGGGGCACAGCTGGTATTTATATAGGTATACTAGCTGTCCCAGCGAACTTCGTAACGCCGTAAAAAAATAGGGGTTGGTGGTCGAAGTGTTAAAATTTAGGGTTGTATGTATTTTGTATGATGTATCACAAAAAAAAATAAAAAAAAATTTTTTTTTCAAAAAAAAAAATATGGTGGACCCTTAAAATGTAGGGGGATGAAAAATAGATGTTGTCCGATTCTCAGACCTAATGAATATGCATATCAAATTTCACGAAAATCGCTCGAGCCGTTTCGGAGTAGTTCAATTATGCACACCGTGACACGAGAATTTTATAAATATACTAGCTGACCCAGCGAACTTTGTACCGCCATAAATTGGTGGTAGAAAGGTGAAAATTTAGGGTTGTATGTATTTTTGTATGATCTAAAATTGAAAAAAAAATTTAGGGGTGGATTACCCTTAACATTTAGGGGGATGAAAAATAGATGTTGTCCGATTCTCAGACCTACCCAATATGCACACAGAATTTCATGAGAATCGGGAAAGCCGTTTCGGAGGAGTTTAAGCACAAACACCGCAACATGAGAATTTTAAATATTAGATATGCTTCTAAATTTGTGTGTCGAATTTCGTTAGCGTATATATAATAATGTATATATCTATAAAGATCTATGCCAACAGATTTCTTAAGTACTTGCTTCAAATTGGATTACAATAATTTTGTCCGAGATTTTATCAAAATTATTTTAGTAGTTGTCGATACATAAAATAATGAATAAGAACTGTTTCAATGCGCATTTTTTTTTGAAGTGACTTAAACTTAGTGAACACATGAAATAAATAGGTACACATCGAAAGCTGAAACGGACTTCTAAATAAGTATTCACTCAAAAGAAAGAAAGAAAATTTTCAGGTTTGCCTATTTGTCAACTTCACTGTGTTATTTTTTTTTTACTTTTGAAAGCGTTCAACTGCTAGAAGTGTAAATGTAAAGATTTGTTTTTACAGCAAAAAAATCTTTAAATTCATTGTGTGATCTTAAGTGTGTCATTACGAGCAACTAACTATTCACGAATAAAACGCACTGAAATGAAATGAAATGAAAAGTCATTTATTCAGTCTAGGCTGTTACAAGCACTTGTGAAGGTCAAGAAGCTACGCCATCGGCAGTGTTTCCACAATGAGGGGAAATTCCCCTTTTAAGGGGAAATTAGGGTCCAGAGGGGAAGAAAAAGGGGAAAGATATGAGAGAAGAAGAAAGGGAAACTGCAGGAAATTATGGGTAAAGCTTAGCCTAAAATAATGCGGCACGGAACAAAATTTTTATGGAGTATACCGTGGATTAGAGTATTGCCGTATAAAAGAAACTGTGTCAACACGTGCAGATTTTATATATTTTATTTATCTGTTACAGAATAAGATAGATTAAGACCTTTTTTTTCTTTAGTTACTACACTAGTGCCAAATCTAAAAACTACAGCAGAATAATTTTTGAGGGGAAAAATGTCCTAAGAAGGGGAAATCTGAATTGAGGCATGAGGAAAGGAAATCATCAAAGTGGAAACACTGGCCATCGGTTCGCAAAACTACGGCGGGAAACCTTGTACTGAGAAGAACCGGCAAGAAACTCAGCAAGGGCTGCTTTTTTCTCCCTGTATTGATATGTATACAGAGTCGTCAAGTTGAAAAATGACTTCAGAGATATTTCTGAAGTCACCTTCCATTACATTATTTAGGATATAGATATATACAGTTACAATAATAATTTTATATTTAGTATATAGGAAGCGGCACTAGATAGGTACCATATTACTGTTACAAAAACTGACTCATACCGATCAAATAACAAATTACAAGAAGCACTATGTCCATGCATTTCGATCATTTAGATAATCATTAACTGTATAATAGCCCTTATTCATAAGAGAATTCTTGATCTGAGATTTAAATTTGGTCAGTGGAAGCTCAATCAGATCTTGGGGAACTTTGTTAAACAATGCAATACTACAACCCAGAAATGAACCTTTTGATTTTTGGAGTCTGAAACATGGAACGGCAAGCTTGTTTTTAAATCTCGTGTTAAAGTTATGGGTTTGACTTTTTTTTGCAAATGCGTCATAGTTTTTTCTTACATATATTATATATTCATAAATGTATTGCGAAGCCAGTGTTAAAATATTAATTTCTTTAAATTTTTCTCTAAGAGATTCTCTTGCCTTTAAATTATATATGGCGCGAACAGCTCTCTGTTGCAGTACGAAAATACTTTCTATATTAGCAGCTGAGCCCCACAACAAAAGGCCATATGACGTAACGCTATGAAAGTAACCAAAGTAAACCAATCTTGATGTTTCCACATCAGTTAGAAGTCTTATTTTTTTAACAGCTAAAGCCGCAGAGCTCAATCTACTTGATAAGGCATCAATATGAGGATCCCACTACAATGACATAATTGAACAGAGATAGGGCAAAGCGGATTTTCCGCTGGCATTGGTGCGTCCGTCTGGGGAAGCAACCCTCCACCTCACAGGACACCACAGTAAAATAACCCCACCTTCTGGTGATGTTGTATTTCTGTCGGGGAATAACTTCTAGGGTTAGGCTTGTTGAAAATATATCGATGTATCGATATATCGATATTTTTTGTTCGATATATCGATATTTTTTGCCGATATATTTTGATTCGATATATCGATACATCGATACAAAATATCCAATATCGAAATTCGTATCAAAAACGATATTTTTTTAATTATTAGCGGCATATCACGATTTAACTAAATTCGTATCTGGAAAAATCGTAACTGAATCTCAGATTAATGATATTCAACATATCTATGATCTGTGCTGTATTTAATATTGTCTATGTCATCATTCGAAAATAGGGTCTATTTTTAGGGCGATAATTTTCGTTCCATTATTATTCCGCGTGTCATATTTCGTGAGCTACTGTACGATATTTTTGGGAAAATTGGTCCAATATATCGATATATCGATGTTTTTTCGCGATATATCGAAGCCGATATTGATATTTTTAAAAGATCGATGTATCGATATATCGATATTTTTTTCAAATTTCGACATCCCTATCTAGGGTTTCACGGTTGTGGATTAGGTTAGGGTAGGCAACGGTGATATTATTGGTATCGGAACAACGATATTTAAATCAATCGTTTAATAAACTATAGAAATTAGAAATCTATACTAATATTATAAAGAGGAAAGATTTGTATGTAAGTATGTTTGTAACAATTTGACTGACAAAGTACTGGATTGATTTTAAAAATTCTTTCACCATTTGAATGCTACATTATCACTGATTAATATAGGCTATAATGTATTTTCAAAAAGTTAGGGTTCCGTATGACTTCGATTAATGAACCCAACGTGTGTAAAAATACCAAAAAAACTGCTCTACACCGAAGCAAAGCGAGGGCGGGCCAGTAGTTTAAAATAAAAAACGTTTTATAGAAAATTTTATCAGCTTAAAATCTGACATCATCAACCTATTTTTGTCCCCACTGCTGGGTACAGGCCTTCCCTATGGATGGAATAGGGAGTTAGGGCCGTGACCCACCACGCGGGCCCAGTGCGGATTGGTGGGTGCTAACGATTGCAGTCACCCATCCAATGACCGACCACTGCGAAAGTTGCTTAACTTCAACGATCGCAGCCGAACGCGCTAAGCACTTGCGCCATCGAACTCCTCAACCTCTTTACTCTTTCTTAAATTTATCTCCTTCTCTGTATTTCTAAAGTAGGTGTATCTTGTGTACTTAAAAAGTTATTGCAATTTTTGAAAGTGTTATAATAAATAAAACTAGTTTTTACGGGTTAATGCACGAAACTTTATTTATTTATTACGTTTCGTGGTCTTTACAGGCTACGTCGTCAGAATCAAATTTTATTTAATTTAAAAAAAAAAAATTGATTCTGACGACTTATTTAATGAGTGATGTGCGTGAAAACCTAAGAAACAAATATAGTGTTACAATAAGTTTTGAAGGCCACTGTAGTTTCAATGAACACAATAAGAAGTAATTGAACATAGAAATGCAAATACAGGGGTCTAGGCTCCGAATATGATTTTGTCCCATTCGGCGTCAAGACCCTTGGTCCGTGGGGTCCTAGCGCTGTGAGGATTTTTAAGAAAATATCAAAAAGGTTAGTCGACATCACTGGAGACCGAAGAGCTGGCAGCTACCTCGGACAACGAATTAGTCTAGCTATTCAATGGGGGAACGCTGCCAGTATCTTCGGAACCTTGCCTAAAGGGACTTCTTTTAGTAATATATTTAGTTATAGAAGTTATACTTCTTTAGGCGCGTTATGAAAAAATTATGAGAGTGAAATTTTTAGATGCGCGCGCATCACTGTAACCCAAAAGTAACAGCACGAAGTTGGCCGCGGGCGCGTTATGAAAAAATCATGTGAGTGAAATTTCGAGATGCGCGCGCATCACTGTAACACAATAGTAACACCATGAAGTTGGCCGCGGGCGCGTTATGAATGTTAGTTAGTTATCCACATGTTTCTAGTTTCTATATAGACACAACGTGTTTTAGTTACTTACAAGTGCTAATTACATATGGACTAATAACTTAAATTCAGTAGTGATTTTAATTGAATATTTATTTAATTTTTCAAATTTAAACTGAACTTAATTGACTGTGTTAACTATCCTTTTCCAGTACTTTTATTATTTTATTGTAATTATTAATTATTTGCATGCAACTAAAAAATATTTTTAATGATGCTAAATAAGTATAACTTCTCACGCGCGTACATAAGTTACACGCATCCATTTTTTTATTATATTATATTTTTAAGGTTTTTAGTTTAAGGTTGATTGTTCCATAAAAATAATAAATACAATTATGTTCTATTATAGTATTAACGTAGTTCCAAAGGACATCTTATCAATCAATTGACATCAATCAGTAGTATTTAATATCCAATTTCGGAAAAAAGACATTTCTAGCAAAGGGTTTTTGTCTCAAAAGATTTAAGTGTTTTTAAAAACAAATATTTCAAAATGTTTCACAAGTATTATTAAAGTCCGCCCGTTATAATAACTCATCCCTAAATTCATATCGAAGGATTAGTCGAACATTTTTCTACCGAGAAAGTAAGAAAATTTTTCATCTTTCATGTTGTTCAAAGTTTATTCGAGAAAATTTTTAAAAGGTAGAAAGAAGGGCACGCCTTAATTGAATTAATTAATTTAGTAAAATAATTACAGGGGCAACAAGGAGCATTAATTTCGATACGAAACATGATACTAATAAGAGACATTAATCCTGTGGCCGGGGAATCATCTCTTATCTATTAGACAAGTCCGTCCGTCCGTCTGTCTGTGGTGCTGTTTCAGCGGCCAAACCGTAAGAGATAGATAAAGAGAATATTTAAGTTATAAGTTCATCATCATCATCAGCTTATTAATGTCCCCACTGCTGGAGCAACAGGCCTGCCCTATGGATGGAATAGGGAGATTGGGCCATGACCCACCACGCGGGCCCAGTGCGGATTGGCGGGTGCTAACGACTGCAGATGCAACCGGGACCAACGGCTTAACGTGCCTTCCGAAGCACGGAGGAACTCGAGATAGAAGATTTTTGGTCACCCATCCAATGACCGACCACTGCGAAAGTTGCTTAACTTCAACTATCGCAGCCGAACGCGCTAACCACCTGCGCCATCGAGCTCCTCGATATAGTTATAAGTTAAGAATAGTCTGATAAGACTACAAACCGGATTTGAGTAACGTAGCACTTCCGGTGTTCGAGAAATCACGATTTTCAAACGAAACCACACAAAATCTCCGAAGTTCTCAATTAATTAAATACATTTTTTTTTAAATCAGGTTTTGGTGAAGATTTGGTTCACTGGTTTGCTAGTATTCTTTTAAGTTTATGCAGGCAAACGAGCTGTCAGTCCACCTGATGGAAACTGGTTACCAGTACCCTTAGTAAGAGTTTTACAATACGAAAACTTTGATTGTTTTCGTGAGCTCGCACTCGTAGTAAGGGTACTGATTTTATTGTTTTCATTTCAATACAATTAAACAGTGGTTAAATTCTATCATTAAATCATTTGCGTCTTCTTAAATTTTAAGTATATTTGGTTACTTTTCACCAAAATGGCCATAGAAACATAATTTACAATTACGAAAATTATGATAGTTTTCGTGAGCTCAAACTCGTACTAAGGGTACAGGGGCTGAGTCAGAGTTCTGACCGACCTAGTCTAACTATGAATATGCGGCCCCTGCCTGTACTCCTACCCTTTCATTCACTTATAGGTGCAACAAATGAAATTAAAATTATAGAAGAGAGCTTAAGTAAAACTTACTTATATATAAATGTGATACATCATAATCTAGAGCGTATATATATAGATCTATAACATTGAGAACTTCCTCCTTTTTTAAGTCGACTAAAAATAAAGTATCAGGGATAGTTAATTAAACTATAATCAGTACTGCCATGTGCAAAGTTTAAATTTTTGCTACTTTCAGTCCACTGCAGAGGTATCGTGGTCCGACTTTAGGAATCAAAAATATTCGAGCGCGCCAGAGATTGATTTATATTTACCTAAAGAAAATATAACTAGAAAAAGTTCCACGCGGACCAGGCAGCAGACGGGACTCGAACCCGCACCCTTCGCTACCCGGACGAATAAATAAAAAATTCTTCTTTCAAATGTTTAATACTTGTAAAAGTATTCATTTGACATTGTGGGTTACCTACAATGGCTAGAGGAATTTCGACGCGGCCATCAGGGCCGCGGTACCATAATTGGTCAGTGCATTCGCCCGGATAGCGAAGGGTGCGGGTTTGAGTCCCGTCTGCTGCCTGGTCCGGCAAAATAAAAATTATAATTATATTGACCTGATTAAGTTCCAAATATATGTAACAGTTAAACACATAGCTCAACTCAGGTTAGCCCATAATACCTATAACAATTTCAATCAAATGTTTCAAAGGCTCGGCTGTTAGCAATATGTGCAGCTACAGGCGTCCCATTGTTGGTGAGAACGCTCCATATCTCAGACATAGTCGCTCGTGCATGGAGTACAAAATATCAGCTGGAGTCTCTGGAGTGCATTGAGAGGCGTGCAAAGATGCTCATCGGAAACGACAAATTAATCGAGACTAGACTCCAAAGTCTTGAACACAGGCGAAAAGTTTCCTCTTTATCGGTTTTTTACCGGTTACATTTCGGAGAGTGAGCTTCGGAGTTACACAACTTAATTCCACCTTCACCTTTTTACCACAGAACCACCAGAGAGACGGCAAAACGCCACAGATATACCGTAGAGGATCCGCAAACCCGTACTAAACGGTTTGCTTCCACCTATATAGTCAGAACAGCTAGGTTGTGGAACTCTTTGCCGGAATCTCTGTTTCCAGTCACCTATAATATGGGGCTCTTCAAGTCGCGAGTGAATCGATTTCTTCTAGGCAAGCGCGTCCCACCTAAGGCTGCTATGTCGCTCTTCATCAGTCGCGTGGCCGTCAAGCATAAGCCTATTTAATGTAAAAAAAAAAATCATATCCTTGGTGCTGCATCCGATCTCAACGCACCAATTGGCAAATATTCATTGTCCCCAATGGATGGATGGAGTACCTTTCAACTCACGATGGCACAATGCAAACTGAATGAGATATATTGATAAAAGAGATATATCATCATTTCCCCTCAAATCGAGTTTGATTATTCTGCCGTCCTCAAACTAAAGTGCGGCTGAGTGACATGCGGTTTTTAATTCTCTATCGATCTGTTTTTAACAAGTATTCGATTCTTTTGTAGTTTAAGTCTAAAATTCAGTCTATTTGATGAATGGTTACAAAATAGCAATAAATTAAAGTTTACAAGCCGTTTTATTGGCCTAATCTCAAAAGTTGGTTTTGTCATTAAAATAAAACCAAGTAAACCTTTTTTTCATAGCAACGAATTTGAAAATAAGTATAACAGATCTTTTTTTTATTATTTTAAGCCTAGATTTTATCTGTATTCTTTCAAATACTATACGAATACTTATGAGATAAATATTCTTAAGATTACCTATTTGTAGATTTGTACAAGGTAAAGGAAACGACGACGTCATTTTTATTCCTTAGATTAAAACAAAAAGGGTAGATACGGCACTAGCGTCACAAAAGTGATCCGCATGAATTGTGGTCCACGACCCTAATCGCTTTAGTCACAACTTGACATGCAAACCACGTACATGTGAACACCAAAAAGAAATATTGCTAATATTTTGTGTTTATATGATAAAACAATACCTAAGTGTGTTTTTAAAAAGTGCTCAAATTGTTCAAGAACTAAAAATAAAACCCACGACATCACTTTTCATTCGTAAGTAGGTACTATAAAATATATTTTTTCATAAAAATTGCTGTTTGTTATGAATCTTATTCGGTAGTGACTTCGAGTACTGGTCGCGTGATTGGTCGGTAGTGCAGTGACGTGGATCTCGCCGTCTCGTTCGCGCTGCCGTTGAAACTTAACGTGCTGTTTCGTTCGGGTCGGTAGTGCAGTGACGCGAATCTCGCCGTCCCGTTCGCGCTGCCGTGGGATCAGTTTTTATTTGATGCAAGTACGAGCGTACCGTATCTACCCTTTTTGTTTTAATCTAAGGTTTTAGCCGCGTTTTAGTTTCAGGACGGCAGTATTGATGTTCTCACACTCCCTTATTAATAAACGGTGAATAAGGTTAAATTTATTATTTATGTTAGGTATAGGTTATAGTTATTATATATGAGGAGCTCGATGGCGCAGGTGGTTGAAGTTAAGCAACTTTCGCAGTGGTCGGTCATTGGATGGGTGACCAAAAACATCTATCTCGAGTTCGTCCGTGCTTCGGAAGGCACGTTAAGCTGTTGGTCCCGGCTGTATCTGCAGTCGTTAGCACCCGCCAACCCGCACTGGGCCCGCGTGGTGAGTCATTGCCCAATCTCCCTATTCCATCCATAGGCCTGTGCCCCAGCAGTAGGGACATTAATAGGCTGATGATGTATAAGGTTATACTAGTAACGCCGCACTTTTTCATTTTACTGAAATGTCATTTGTAATTCAATGAATACAGACAAAACATGTACTAACTAAAGAAAAGTTTACTAGAAAAGAAATCCACGCGGACCAGGCAGCGGACGGGACTCGAACCCGCATCCTTCGCTATCTTCGCATTGTAGCGCCAAGAGATGGCGCTGCCTTGCAGCTTAAAGCTAGGAAAATTTCGACGCGGCTAATAGGGCCGTGGTAGCATAATGGTCAGTGCATTCGCCCGGATAGCGAAGGATGCGGGTTCGAGTCCCGTCCGCTGCTTGGTCCTCGTGGATTTCTTTTCTAGTAAACTTTTCTTTAGATTTAAACATCTAGCAGTTAAATGCTTAAAAAATAAATAAAATCATGGACTAACTAATCCAAGCTAACTTAGTTTATTAATAAGCGGGTCAGTGTACTTAGAAACAGTGTTTTTCAAAAATTTATTAGGAATGAAGTAAGTAATAATAAGAAATAACAAATTTACGAACCGATGGCATAGAGTTGACGTTCTCAAGAGTTTTGTAGCAGCCTGAATTAATAATGAGAATTATGAATAGAAAGAGTTTTATGACAACCATGTCAGCTGTACCTTATTTATTTCAAATCTATTCATATAATAAAATGGAAGGAAAGTCAAAACTGTACATTTTTTTTGAATAATAATTGGGGTGTGATCTACAATCGATACCGAAGCCAAAAATATAGTTTTCAGAATTTTTGTCTGTTTGTCTGTATGTACTCATATGTTGAGGATTAACTCAAAAAGTACTGCATGGATTTACTTAAAATTTGGCACGAACATTATTAAGAAGTCGGGTCAACATATAGGCTTCATATTATCACGCTATCACCTACGGGGGCAAACAGTGAACCTTTATTTCTAACTAACTCCACGCATACGAAGTCGCGGGCGGCAGCTAGTTCGATATAAAAGAATTTGAAGATGCGTACACATACGAATGTGTGCAAAGGGATTTTGGCCTTAAGGCTGGATTCGCTACAGATACCCGAAAATGGCGCACGCAATATTTTTCTTTAGTTTTGTTGTTTTTCACATACAACCTTGCCTATTTGTAGCCCCAGGCTTGTCCATATTATTAAGTATTCTTTTATAAAAAAAATACTAAACAACTGAAGGGGTAAAGTTCATGCCTAATAAAGTCTTGTAGTAAGCCCTTTTCTTACAATATGCGTATGTTGACACGACTCGAGTGGGCAAACGTTCATGACGATACTAAGTTTATTATAAGGGAATATTCCTACACAAAAATAAAATTAAGAGGGGAGGCGGGCAATGTTTTTCCATACAAACGTTCTCATAATTATAATCATCTTTGTTTGCATAATATGGTTACAAATGGTGATACAGAGATAAAGAGCATCCTATATTCTTACCCAATGGGGTGTGCAACTTAATTATTCTATTCATTGAGCATAATATAAAATTATAACAAATTTAATGATTCAAATAATAAATAGATTATTTGAATCTTATTCATAAAGTTAAGGACATAAATACTCAATAATTTAAATTTCAACATCACTTAAATATTTCTTTAATGTATAATAAGCTTTATTTACTAAAAACTCTTTTAGGGTCACTTTCTATTTTACCACATCATCGATTTGTCTTATATCTTTTGGTAGCTTGTTTTATACATATTATCGGAGCAACGCCATGTAAACTATTTCTAAACAAAGCAGTTTTATGAGGTTTTTGACACAACTTATCATTGTGTCTTTTAGGTGTAAAAATATTATAAAATAATTTTAGATTCGTTTTAACAAAGACACAAACTTCAAATATGTTATACATACAAGGTACAGTCAAAATATTTAATTGTTTAAAAAGAGGTCTGTAGGGCGAAGTCGACTTATTGCTCTTACACATCTTTTTTGTCCTTTGAAAACTCTGTCTTTACTACTAGAATTTCCCGACTGATTACTGATTACTCCTTGATATTTATCACTAATGAAATGATTTTCATACATAAAGTTAAATTTTACTCGTTCAGGGCCCTTATGTCTTCCTTTATTTGATAACGTTTCAAAGAAACTAAAAGCCCTCAAAAATTCCAAAAATAACCAAATTTTTACCACCACTAAAGACGTCTAGTGTGAAGGTTCTATAAGCATTTACAAAAAATGCTAAACATTAGAGGCATAGCAGAACTAATTATTATTCTATGAGTAAAATTTAATTAACCTTGATTAAATTTAAATTAAATAATTTAAATTTAATTTTTTATCCGAATTAGCAAACTGAAGTGGCAGTGGGCTGGTCACATTAGCCGCAGAACTGACGGTGGATGGAACCGTAAAGTTCTTGAGTGGAGACCGCGATTCGGTAAAGGTAGTGTGGGACGCCCTGAGACAAGATGGGATGATGACATTCGTAGGCTGGCTGGCGTGAGCTGGATGAGAGTGGCAGAATATCGGGAGCAGTGGCATGCATTAGGGGAAACCTATGTCCAGCAGTGGACGAGCATGGTTCGATGATGATGATGATGAGTAAAATTTCCTTTACATATATCAAATTTTCGAGGTGGAAATCATCGAATGCCAAAACCCCGAATCCAGCCATTTTTATTCGCAATAGGGTATTTGACAAGTTTTAAAAAACGATCTCACGTTATTGACTAATGTTTATGGAGTCCGTCCGGAGTGGATAATTCATCATTCTGTTGTGTATTTCAGTAAAAATAACCAAATTAAAAACGCCATTTTCAATTTGCCGCGAAAACGTGTCTCTGGACAATATGGCGTCTTACTAGTGTGTGACGTCACACGACTGTTATTAAAACGTCAAACGCTACAATGTAATGTCACTTTAACCGGAAGTTTACTTGCGTGTGACGTCATTTTAGGCTCCGCCAATCCCAAGCGTTTTGGGTCACGTGACAATAGATAAGAAAACTATTATCTTTTTCCTGGGTTTTTAGTAAAATTATGAATATTATTTTTGTAAAAATAGTAAACACCCCTGCCAATATTCATTCTAAATACAGATGCTAACAATTGGCACTTTATTTTTAATACTGTCAAATACCCTATTTTCAATGTTAACTACTGTTGTCTCACGGTATTTGCCAATGCGCAAGGGCAATAGTTTTTTCAAACACATTTTTCTCAAATGTCTCACAGCTCGCGTCCGCTTTTAAGAACTTTCTAGGAAAATCGATCGATAATAGAAATATTGATTTTGTTGCGTAACTAACAATGTAGGAAGGCCAAAGATCTTCCTCCGAGCTGGGTGATGGTAGCTCGGGGGCCGCGGCCCGACTGATGTTGGTCGGGCATCGTATATATAGAGTTTTAGACTCCGAAATTCTCTTGCGTGTTGTAGGCTTCCATACGTTGTGAACGCAGTGCCGCGCGCCGGTAGCGCCATCTCTTAAGGAGGCGAGTGACCAATTCCTCTATGTTATATTATATGTGGGGCATGTAGATGTCGCCGCCAAACAATATTAAATTTATTAGTTAGGGTCAAATAAGTAAACTCAAAATTACAAAAAAGAATTTTAAATAAAGTACTTTATTAACTAAATTAACTAATAAATTCATACATAGACAATAAAACTTTAAAAATCTAACAATGAAAAACCGAACGCTCAGTAAAAGTCTTTCAAAGGTAGCTCGACAAAATTAAATAAAAAATCATTCTGACGAAGCAGACCTGAAAAGGCTGCGAAACGTCAATAAATAAATAAATTTTCGTGCATTGACCCGTTAAAACTAGTTTTATTTAATATTTATTAGTATAAAATATCCAGCCTCGAATAACAAAACTGTTGGAGAGCATTTGCGTGTGGGATTAAGTGAGTATTGTTGTATGTGAGTGTATTTATTTATTCATCAAATGTACTTTCTGCAGGTATATCTTTGATAGTTGTAAGTTTTATACTTTTTGAGAGAATCAAATCTGAGTTCCAAAGCAGCAAGTGACCCGATTTCTTTGCTGTACACTGTATTTCGTTTTTCTAACTCATTTACTAACGTATACATTTCGGACAAATTTCGTATTCGCTCATATAGAACATTGAAGATATATTGTACAAATCCAAAAGAGTTCTCACAGCAGTAATACCAGCGGACATCAAGCAAAAACTATTCCGTTTAAAGCGGAGAAATATTGCGGTAGACGTCCGCGCTACGACGCGACCGAACTCAAAGACAAATCAGAATAACGATAATTAAAGCAAAAAATATCGTGAAAAACCAACGTCGGTTCATCAAAAGGAAAGGCATGACGCCTTCAGGCAGCATACTGAAACCTAAGCAATATTCGTAAAGCCAAGGAATTTGTGTGATTTGTCGAGAGAACGCCGGCTATTTGACAGAGCGGCCTTAATTCTCACTCACCAGCTAAGCACTTTATGAAATGTGCTTATTTTAATTTTATTCTCCTTTCTGAGATTAATTTGTCGAGGGGATACCTAAGGCCGTATACAGAAAGAAAGCCAATTGGCGCCGACACGCGCTGGTCAACTGGTCATTATGATCTATGTTGTCCAAATAATAAATAATTTGTATTTGAATTATTATCCTTAGATTAAACCAATCTAAGTTATAATCTTTTTATAAATCTAATAACTTTATCTTTTATTAACTAAGCGCTAAAATTATTTGTTTCGTACTTACCGAATGGTGACAACAAGTCTTTCTTCTGGAAGGATTGGTTGTTTATGCCAATTTTTCATCAAACGGTTTTTCACTAAATGCAAAATGTTTCTTGAGTCATTCTTGTATATGTATAAAATCTTTGATCATCAAATTTCAATTTTTTACAAATAAATGATGGTATTCTCCGAAACGTTAAATGATAAATGTAACCCTAAAAACTATAGACCAATATCATTATTACCAACATTTTCCAAAGTGATTGAAAAAGCTATGTATAATAGGTTGTACACATTTTTAGAGAAATATAATATTTTAGATGATTGTCAGAATGGGTTTAGAAAAAAGCGATCAACAACTCTTGCTGTTTTTAAGTATATTCAAGGTGCTCTTCAACATATGAACGATAAAAAGTGTGCTCTGGGAGTATTACTGGACATGTCCAAGGCGTATGACAGAGTATCACATGAAATCTTATTATCCAAATTATATAGGTCAGGGGTACGAGGTACAGCTTATAATTGGTTCAAATCATACCTGAAAAATAGAAAGCAAAAAGTCCAAATTGAATATTTAAATAAAACAAATGAAATAGAAACAGTAACTTCAGAAGAGAAAGACATGACCTGTTCCATCCCCCAAGGAAGCGTGCTGGGCTGTATTCTCTTTTTGATATATGTGAACGATCTTCCAAAAATATTTGATAAAAAAAATTCGTTACCAGTTTTATTTGCAGATGACATTTCCATCTTGTGTAAATGCGACAAGGGTTCAAATCATAATTTAATTATTAGAAACACACTAGAAAATGTAAAAGTCTGGCTTAAAAATCACAATCTTGAATTAAATTTAATAAAAACAAAAATTATACATTTCCTTGCCTATTCAATGCCTCCCCTAGATATAAATATAACTATAGAAAATACTAAAATAGAGGTATTTGACACGTTCAATTTGCTTGGACTGCATATTGATAAAAATATTAACTGGAAAAACCATATTAATCACATAAAAAATAAAATTTCTAAATTCACATATGCGTTATTTGAAATAAAACAAAGCACAAATACAGAAACGGCGCTCGCTGCCTACTATGCATATGCTTATTCCTGGTTAAAATACGGAATAATACTGTGGGGAAACAGTGTAAATGCGAATTCACTTTTCCTTATGCAAAAGAAATGTGTAAGAGTAATATCTCAAATAAAAAACACACAAAGTTGTGGACCATATTTTATCAAATACAAAATAATGACATTGGTATCGATTTATATATAATGACCTATGTATATTAGTTTCTAATAATATTAATTCATTTAAAAAAATAGAGGATACTCATAATATAAATACCCGACACAAAAAAAGATTACACTTTCCACCATCCAAAACAAAACTCCTTAACTGCAGTCCATACTGTATGGCTATTAAATTATATAATAAATTACCCCAGTATATTAAAGACGAAGAAAAACATACAATGTTCAGTAAAAAATTAAAAGATTTCTTAATTAATAACTGTTTTTATAATATTGATGAATACCTTAATAATGAAATTAAATAATTGACAGTATACTAATATTGAAAATAATAATATCACAATAATAAAAAATGTACAGCTTTTCAATTATTGCAATATATATTTAAATAATTTATTTATCAAGTTATAATAGAACACCAAATATGTATAAATAAATGCATATCAATTTTATGTTAATGATAAAAAATAATGAAATGTAAATATTTATTTAATGTTATGTCTATTTAATCAGGACAAATAATGAAATAATATATAAACATAATTATCACTTGTATTACTATTAAGTATTACTATTAAGTGTTACTATTGTTTGTTAGAAATTAAGAAAATTTGCAATGCCCTTGCAGGGCTCATGTTGTGAATCTTTATTTTAAATTTAAGAACCCATGTATGTACCAACATGAAGCAATAAATATTATGATAAAACGTTTCCTTTCTCTATTTATAGGATGTATAGCTTTTTTTCGCATTTTCAAATACACATTTTCTAACAAAACCAAATCATCCGTCCGATATTTTGCTTGATCTGCTTTAATCGGCTTCCTTTATGTAGTAAGGATCGGCTTTCGGCTTTCTTTCTGTATACGGTCTAAGATTGGATTGGAAGCTCAAAGAGTTCTGAAAGTATGCCCGGTGAGAAAATATAAGTAAGAAGAAAGAAAGAAAGAAATAAATTTTATTGACCATAACTAAACTAATATTAACAGTATTGTTAACCTAAATAAAAACAATAAAAAAAATATATTTTTTGGTCAACTAGGTCCCTGCCTCAGCTTGATACTGCAGCAACACCAGGGCTGCTGCAGCGCTGGCGATTCTGGCAGGGCCTAAGGTTGATGACACAGATGAGACATTATTATACAACCATACCAATGTACACTTAAAAAAAGAAAAAAAAGATAATAACAAATTAGGCTGAATGTTTTTACAATCCTTAGCTTTACAGAAAAAGTACAAAAAAATTAAAAGAAAAAATTAAAAAAGGAATGATTTATCTGTGGTAGGACAGACTACAGACTGGAAGACCTAAAAAAAACAAAAGAAAGAAAACTAATAATTGAAATGAATTGCAAATTTTATAGTATTTCTACTGCCGATCCATACTTGTGCGCAACTATGAGATTGACAGCAAGAAAGAACAAATAACAAGAGGCGGTAAGCAAGACAGAAAAAGAACAACATAAGTGACGTGTTTGTTTTTCATTAGGTAGCTTTCACGACTTCGTTTCAAAATAGTTTTAAAGTACTTGAGCATTGTCATTCTTAGTAACTGCCAAAGTACAAAAGTAAGTATAAAAAAGGCAGGGACCAGATATTCCTAAGCGGAGCATTCATTTTGGGAAGTTAACTACAACTTACAAAGGACCACAGATAAGTAAGAAAGAAAGAAAATACATTTATTTTGACACAAACACGAGACAGGAGATAGAAGATTTTAGGCAGTATACGAGAAAAAAAGAATAACATCGGAAACAAGAGGATAACAACACCTAGCGAAAAAGTAACACACACAATTTTAAATCTAAAGAAAATGTTACTAGAAAAAATCCACGCGGACCCTTCGCAATCCGGGCGAATGCACTGACCATTATGCTACCACGGCCCCGTACCAGGGAAATAAGACTTAATCTCTGAATGTAACCTTACATTACAAGCTCAAAATTTGCTGCGAACTTCTTGTTGACATAAGAAGTAACGTGTCAAAAGTCACGATTAACATCGTCTGGACAGCTAAAAAAATGTTTTTTCTGAGTTGGGCCTTAATGTGTTTTGGTTTTAGCAAGTCATGCAATACAATTTGTGACACTATAGTTTCCTAGAGTCATTAAATTCTAGTCAACCGTATATGAAGTGAAATAAGTCGATAAAAAAATGGTTGCCTGTAAAGTCGGTTTTACGGGCGAAGATTTTACGTGACAACGTCTTTTTCTCGGTAGAATATTTATTGATATGAATATAATTAAATTGCACAATAGGAACAAGGAATTGAATGAAAATAAGAATTGCACAAATTTTAACTATAGAAATATATTTTGTTTACTAAAACATTGTACATGTAAACTTAAACTCATCGTAACGTTACCGAGCGTTACACTTTTTCATAAGTGACTCCCAGCCGCAACCTAATTTAAGACGTTGTCACGTCAATAAGTCGATAAAAAGGTCGTTTATACAGCGAGAAGTACCCTTTTTCTCGACTGTAACGTTTCGAGAAACTAGCACGAAACTGTAAATAACTAGCTAAGTGTTGAACTGGGTCCGTGACGTCTGCATTCATCAACCTCAGTTGCACTCGGTGACTCCATATTTCCAGCCGCTGTTTATTTTTCTACAAAACCAAGGGACTGGTCGCCTTTGAGGCACAACTTGTGGCATAAATCAAGAGCTCCTTTTTTATTTGTTCAAAGCAAACTCAGCTTTGCGAGCCAATTTTAAATTTTAATCGCAACATTATATCTACTATATAAAAATAAGTCGGGTTTTCCTTCCTGACGCTATAACTCCAGAACGCACGAACCTATTTCCACGGTTTTGCATTCGTTGGAAAGGTCTCGGGCTCCGTGAAGTTTATAGCAAAGAAAATTCAGGAAAAATTAAAAAAAAAAAACTTCTTTTAATCACCAAACGAAATGTTACATAAAACGAAGCCATCTGATGGTGAAACGGAGTTCGCCTGGTTTGCTAGTGTATTATATAAGTGGAAACGAAATTAGACACGCGAAGCACGAAGAAGGATTTCGTGACATACATTTTGATTTTATTTGTAGATAGAGTCTGTGCGGAAAGAGAATGGGATTTAGATTGGAGTTTTACCCCTTTTAAACATAAT
Organism: Chilo suppressalis; assembly: GCA_902850365.2. Classification (NCBI taxonomy): domain Eukaryota; kingdom Metazoa; phylum Arthropoda; class Insecta; order Lepidoptera; family Crambidae; genus Chilo; species Chilo suppressalis. Next base: position 1,759,382 of record OU963899.1, on the reverse strand, counting down.
TAAATACAAAAAACCGCAAGAAATCACAACAACAAACAAATCCGTATCAATACAAAACTTTGACGTTTTACAGATTGCTGGGTTTGATTGCCAAATAATAATCTTAATGTTAGTTCCGTTTTTCGCCACGCCCCAATCTCTTTCCGCACAGATTCTATTCTTTACTTGTTTCTTAGATCTTCACGCACACAACTCATTATATAATACCAGTTTCAACGTTATATATGTACTGAATAATTTACTTATTGACGTTTCGCATTCATTCTCTTTAGGTTGAAACTGGTATTATTTAAAGATTCTTTAGTTTAATAATTAAGCTGAAAACCAAATCTATGCTAAGAACCAACCTGTCTGTCTCCCGCGGCTCTTGAATATAGATAACCATGGACCTAGGAATTCGCTGAAGTGAACTGTTGATACAAACAGGTCATCATTCCAACTGGTTTTTTTCCATATTAAATAAATCATGATTGTATTGACGTTGTAACAACATAATGATTTGTAAATGTTGTCACTTGTTACATTATACTTTTAACGTTGTGGAGTTTTTTTTCGCTCATTTTCCTCCTCTTTAGGATGCGAAACGTCAATAAGTAAATAAATCAGTGCATCTATACCGTTGAAACTGGTATTATTTAAAGATTCTTTAGTTTAATATTTAAGTTGACTTCAATCTTCGGTTCCTTTGCTTTTTAAAGCTGTATTTCCACATGCTGTTTATATAAAAAAAAAATGTGTGCGTGTACTAGTGTACACACGTAAGAAGTGAAACTTCTTTATGGCCTTATTTTTCGAAAAATGATCTACATGCAACTTTCCAGAAATTGGTTAAATAAAGTTAAATTAGATAAAGTTTAAACAAAAGGATTTTATTATCATAGACATGAATACAAATTACTGCCTATGAAACTGTTATGATTACACGGCTCAGTAATCTAAGGCACATATTCCACCTTCGACGATGAACGATAAGCGAGTAGGAACTAGAAACGAATTGGCAGTCCTGAGTTAAAATGCACGCGCACGGCTTTTGACAGCCAAGCCAGCTTAACCGAGCGAGTATAGCTGAGCGAGTATCGCTGAGCTAGTATCGCTGAGCGAGTACCGCTGAGCTAGTGCCTCTGAGCGAGTATCGCTGAGCGAGTATCGCTATGCGAGTTTGGCTGAGCGAGTCTTATCTTTAATAACTATTGTCACTCAGCTACAAACGAGTAGAGAGAGTTCTCGCCGGCGACAGTGTGATCATTCAGCTATCAACTATTAATATAAAAAAAGATGGCGCGTAACGGAAAAATGTGACGCGTAACCGAAAAATGTGACGGTAATTTTTTTTCCAACACCGATAAAGAAGTTTCACTTCAATAAACTACAAAAGCGTTACTTTAAAATTTTGCTTTATGTTATTGTATGGCATAACGATTTTCTCGCGCTCATTTTCGGAAGAAACGCCAAATTTGGTAGTCTTCATTGAATTTTTGTCGATCGTTTACGGGGTAAGGATCTAAAGACGCCAATTATTCAGCTGCGTCAGCTTTTTTGGAAAATGGACTGGGTTTGGGGAAAACTGTGGCTTTTAAATAAAAAAAAAAACAGAAAATATTGTTACCGTACCCTTATTGTGTTAATCCAAATGGCATTTAGCCGGTTTTTTACTGTTCTTCAAATTAATGGAATATCTAGTTTTTTTGTAACAATAAGTAAAGCTAGGTCGCTAAAGCGACCAACTTCATGCTGTTAATTTTTTGTGTTACAGTAATGCGCGCGCATCTTAAAATTTCACTCTCATCATTTTTTCATAACGCGCCTAAAGAAGTATAACTTCAAAAAAAAAATGGTTGCCTGTAAAGTAGGTTTTACGGGCGAAGATTTTACGTGACAACGTCTTTTTCTCGGTAGAATATTTATTGATATGAATATAATTAAATTGCACAATAGGAACAAGGAATTGAATGAAAATAAGAATTGCACAAATTTTAACTATAGAAATATATTTTGTTTACTAAAACATTGTACATGTAAACTTAAACTTAACACGAGAGACTCATCGTAACGTTACCGAGCGTTACACTTTTTCATAAGTGACTCCCAGCCGCAACCTAATTTAAGACGTTGTCACGTCAATATGAAGTTGACACCTATCAAGATAATACCGTTACTTGTTATGACAGCAAAAATTAAGAATAACGACATGTATTAACACAATTAACATCTAGATGAAAAAAAAAATGTGTGTGTCAGCTCCGACGCACGACTGGAGCTTACTCCTTAAGTTCGATAGTCTAACCAGACGCAAAAAGAGTTTATTTAACTTAAAAAAGATTGATACTGTATGAAAGGGTAAATTAACAAATTAATGAAAATAATATACATATATAAATATATATTTATTCATTTCATATACATTTATTATAACTAATCGACGAAATATTTTACATTAAACTTTTACAATAGTCAATTTCAGATGTGCATAAATATATCATTAGGAATGTTGATAAATTATGTAATTATTATTATCAGACTATTATAATTTTTTTAAATATTAATTAAATCAACATTGCCTGCATTATTAATTACAGTGACAAGTGGTTTATGGTAACTAAAATAAGACACATGGACGTTCGTAGATACGTGGTTCACGAATCTTGAAAATACCGCATCAATGGTTGTACCATACCTTTATTATATTAGAAACAATATCTAAATACAGTTCAGATTTTAAAAAAATTATTAATGTCAATCCGTCATCTTTGTTTGTCAAAGTTGCGCGACATAGGAAGCGCACCAAAAACGTAACGAGGTCATTCATCGATAGATTTTACTCCTCACATTTTTCTCATACCGGTCCCCTTATATATGCAAATCGATTCTTAAGGAGTAAACTCCAAAAATCTATGCTAAAATAGGTTCACTAAGTAACTGTCAAATCAAACGGTTATCCACAAACAACACGTGCAGCGTTTTCAAATTTCCAGTGGAGTGCACGACGGACGTCGAGTGCAACACTATGTCATCCGGGTATTCCGGGTATTACCAACTCGGCGTCCGTCGTCGTGCGTTCCGAGTACCCGTGACGTCGAGATTATTGCTGAAAACCAAATCTATGCTAAGAACCAACCTGTCTGTCTACTATGGTGCTCTAGCCAGAATGGATAGAACCTGGGGACGTGGCTCTTCATTAAAACAACTTGACGATGGTTATTATTTTATATTAGACTAGCAAACCAGGCGAACTCCGTTTCGCCATCAGATAACTTCGTTTTATGTAACATTTCGTTTGGTGATTAAAAGAAGAATTTTTTTTTTTGAAATTTTTCCTGAATTTTCTTTGCTGTAAACCTCACGGAGCCCGAGACCTTTCCAACGAATGCAAAACCGTGGAAATCGGTTCGTGCATTCTGGAGTTATAGCGTCAGGAAGGAAAACCCGACTTATTTTTATATAGTAGATTTCAGGCGATTATAATTATTTTTATCTAACTACGAGAGGTTTGCTTGGTGCCTGAAGATCTACTCTTGAATGGAACCTTCTATCAAAAGACAGACGATTCCTTATTTCAAATCTTAAAATCATGTCATTAACTTTTTAATATAACTGCCAACCGTAGGCATTGCAAAAGCAAAGAGTTTACCTAAACATGGAGGCTGTAACGTCACGGACGTTACACTACCTACCCTTGAATATAGATAACCATGGACCTAGGAATCCGCTGAAGTGAACTGTTGAATCAAACAGGTCATCAATTTTTCATCTCCTTTTTTTATTAATATACTAGCGGCGGCCCGCGACTTAGTACGCGTGGAGTTAGTTATTTGCATATACTTTTTGACCCCAAAAGGGGGTTTAGTTCTAAAGATACGTTATTAGTACACCTCTACACTATCTTTAAAGCATTCATGTTAAATTTCAAGTGTCTTATTTCAAAAACATAGGACTTACATACAAACTTCCGACCCCCGTATTACCCCCCTAGGAGTAGAGTTTTGTGATAATATGTAGTCTATACGTATATGTTGACCCGACTTCTTAATAATATTAGTGCTAAGTAAATCCATGCAGTACCTTTTGAGTTTATCCCGGACATACATATAGACAAAAATTATATAAACTACTAGTTGTCCCAGCGAACTTCGTTCCGCCATAAAAAATAGGGGTTGGTGGTAGAAGAGTGAAAATTTAGGGTTATATGTGTTTTTGTAAGATGTATCATAAAAAATTGTGAATCTAAACCATTCTCAGATCCCCTTGAACACACACAAAAAAATTCATCAAAATCGGTCCAGTCGTTTAAGAGAAGTTCAGTGACATACAAACTCACAGAAGAATTATATATATAAAGATATTTTTGGCTTCGGTATCGATTGTAGATCACACTCCAAGTATTCTTTCAAAAAAACATTCAGTGTACATTTTTGACTTTCCTACCATTTTATTATATGTACTAGCTGACCCGGCGAACTTCGTACCGCCTTAGCGTAGCTTTGATGCACTACTTTATTTTGTATAGCTGACCTATCTTATGTATGAGTACCTATTCACTGTTAGCGCGGTTATGGATGTGTTGTCACAGATTACCACAGATTTTTTTGTTTTAAATTGAATGACGTTGACATTTGTCAGCGCGGTTATCGATGTGGTGTCACAGATTACCACAGATTTTTTATTTTAAATTGAATGACGTTGACATACGTTATGTTATATTTTTCAATCTTTCTGAGAGATTTTCTTTATATTTTTTTCCGTAAGAACCTTGTACAGAGTATTAGAAAACTACAAAAAAAAATCAGCTAAATCGGTAAAGCCGTTTTCATGTTATGTCGTGACAACGGAAAACGGGTTTCATTTTTATATATATAGATAGATATGTAAATGTCGTGGCCATATCGTAGATTAGCTCACTTCATGAAATGTTCGAGTATTTCATGAAATAAATACGCGATATACAGTCACACATCACTCATGCTGGAAATTCAGCACGGAGTTCAAAAATTGCCGATTTAGACTAATTGAAAAAAGTGTGTGATTCCTAACGCGTATCACGGTATCTTATATTAAGCTGTGTGAGGTAAAACCATAGCGCGATGAAGATTTTCGTCAGCGCCATCTTGTGAAAAATACGATAATAATATAATAGTCAGGTCACAAGTATTGTCACACAGTAAAAACTTTTCTTTTAGAATGCTGGCCACAAACGGTGGTATATGGTTGATGATAATAAAAATGTATACCGCGCTTTGTTGAAGCGGTACGCGGGAAAAAATATCGGGAAATTCTTTTTTCGGATGAACAATATTTTACCGTAGAAGAGAGTTACAACAAATAAAATGATAAGGTGTACACACACAGTAGTGAAGAAACGAGCAACTGTATTCCGCGTGTCCAACGAGGTCGTTTTCCATCCTCGCTCATGGTATGGTTGGGAGTTTCTTATTGGGGCTTAACAGAGGTACATTTTTGTGAGAAAGGTGTAAAAACGAATGCAGTTGTGTATCAAAATACAGTCCTGACGAACCTTGTGGAACCTGTTTCTCATACCATATTCAATAACAGGCACTGGGTACTCCAACAAGATTCGGCGCCAGCTCATAGAGCGAAGAGCACACAAGACTGGCTGACGGCGCGTGAAATCCACATCGACTTCATCCGGCACGAAGACTGGCCCTCCTCCAGTCCAGATTTGAGTCCGATGGATTACAAGATATGGCAACACTTGGAGGAAAAGGCGTGCTCAAAGCCTCATCCCAATTTGGAGTCACTCAAGACATCCTTGATTAAGGCATCAGATATCGACATGGACCTCGTTCGTGGCCGCGCAGTTTGAAGGCCTGTATTCAAAATCACGGAGGTCATTTTGAATAAACATTATTTTCATAAGAATCTATGTTTTGGTAAGTTAATTTTGGTATATAAATGGTTACATAATGAATGAACTTGTTTCAATTATTTTATATTAAACATGTAACAGAATTTATGACCTGACTAGGTATACCTGGTGGTGTTCAACGGGGTACAGCTAGTAAGTATATATATATATATTATTGCGGGAAAATATCCCTAATAAACCATAATAATTCATTAGGGATATGTTCCCGCAGCAAAACGAAGGCTATGTGTTAATCCAGGGTGTCAGCTAACTCCATACCAAATTTTATTAAAATCGTTCCAGCCGTTCCGACGTAAAGAAGTAACAAACATACACACTCACAAACTTTCTCCTTTATAATATTAGTGTAAAGTGTGATAAATAAAAGTTTAGGTAATTTACTTTATTTTGTCACATTATATTATATTTAAACAACAAATAGTGATAACGCCGATTCATAATGTATTTTGTAAGTTGTGACGAAAACAAACAAAATGATTTTTCTTTTTGCGGGTTGTGGCGATGTCTAGCTCGGCAACGAACTATTTCATGAGTCACTGATCAGGTACCTTCAATCTTAGATTAAAACAAAAAGGGTAGATACGGTACGCTCATATTTGCATTAAACAAAAACTGATCCCACGGCAGCGCGAACGGGACGGCGAGATCCGCGTCACTGCATTACCGACCCGAACGAAAAAGCACGTTAAGTTTCAACGGCAGCGCGAACGAGACGGCGAGATCCTCGTCACTGCACTACCGACCAATCACGCGACCAGTACTCGACGTCACTACCGAATAAGAGTCACACTTAGGCATTGTTTTATCATATAAACACAAAATATTAGCAATATTTCTTTTTGGCGTTCACATGTACATACGTCATTTGCATGTCAAGTTGTGACTAAAGCGATTAGAATCGTGGACCACAATTTATGCGGATCACTTTTGTGAGGTTAGTGCCGTATCTACCCTTTTTGTTTTAATCTAAGCCTTCAATACAGGATAAGTTCATTGCACAGAACCCAAATAGAACGAAATCAGGCTCGTATTTGGTCACTTTTTAAAAGCTTTTATTTACCTGTCGGTTGTCTGTAATGGAATAATGCAAGTTAAATTTGACATACTTCCCAGTTTCCGATTGAGCTGAAATTTTGCACGCATACGTATATCGCGTGACAATGCAATTTTATGATGACATGGAGCAGATCTGATGATCGAGCTGAAAGGTGATCAAAGAAACTCCGATATAAAACGACTTAACCCCATCGAGTTTGGGCTTGTTTCATACTTGATTGAGAACTCATACTTGTTTGAGAACTTTATCTCTAGATGGTATCTAGGGTCTGATGATGGAGTGATGAAGGTAGCCACAGGAAGTCCGAAATGAAACGGCACAATCACATCGATTTGGGCTCGTTTGGTTCGTCTTGAGCAATTTGGTCCCGAATTATAAATACTTAAATTTAAAAATAAAGTGAATAAAGGTTATTTTTAGCAAGCTTTTATTAATTGTAAAAAAAATAGTACTAATAATCTAATTCTGATAAGGAATATTTTTTATAGGTACCAGGTTTTATTAAAATGTAATAAAATCTTGTTTTTTTTTTATATTAAATCTGCAATATTAATTCAGATTCACCCAACCGTAAGATCTAAAAGTCAAGGGTAGGAAATCTCCTCTACCCTGTAGAGCTACATGATTTTTAGGGGATCAGGATAGGCAATGGTGCGAGTGACGTTTTTGGTATCGTAAAGCTAAGGCTATGGTGGCCGCCATTGCCATCAGGCGGGCAATAAGCTTGTTAAAAATGTTGCGTTAACACGAGTCAAGAATTGTTAAAAATGTTGACGTTAACACCAGTCAAGAATTGTTAAAAATGTTGACGTTAACACCAGTCAAGAATTGTTAAAAATGTGGACGTTAACACGAGTCAAGAATTGTTAAAAATGTTGACGTTAACACGAGTCAAGAATTGTTAAAAATTTTGACGTTAACACGAGTCAAGAATTTCCATTCATATTGCTTTAATAGAATTTTATTTTAATTTTATCCGTGCGGTGACGGAGAAAGAACCCTACTCGCCGTCCCTTCTCTTCCCGTGGGTTACGTAAGAAGAGACTAAAGGACATCGGAGCCTCCATCGGCTTTTCTAGTGGTAGCGCCTTTTCACATGTACACGGACACGGCACGGTTGCCGTGCCGTGTAAAATAGTAATGTATGAGCAACAATGAGAGCTTTCACATTGCACGGCGACCGTGCCGTGACCGCGTGTCAGCCGTCCTTATCCACTATAAGCACGGTTTTGACGCGGCAACCGTCTTTATAGTATTGTATGGACTTGTATAGACGCGTTCACATGAACACGGGCGCGGTACGGTACGGCGAGCGCAAATACCATTCGTCAGCTAAAGTCATAGGGGAACAGACGGACGATTGTTACAGAATGTCTGTCGAAATCGATGTTGATGTGTTGATTTCGCTAGTTGAAGCGCGTCCTACTTTATGGGATAAAACCATCGCGTCTTATAAAAACAGGAACGAGACAAAAGAACCGTGGAAAGAAGTATGTATAGGATTAAATAGTACTTTCGAAGAATTAGATGATAATGAAAAGAATCTTTTTTTGTTCCATGATAAAAGACGTCGTCGTTCCCCAAAATTCTCGATAATATTGCAACATCCATAGCCGGCGACCGTGTGTAAGCCGTATACATGTGAAAGAGCTAGCACGGTTGCACGGTATGGCGGCCGTGCCGTGACCGTGTGCATGTGAAAAGGGCCGTAGGGTGCATAACACCCGCCTGCTTTGTTATCACCGTGCGCATAGTGAAAAAGCCGTGAAGTGCTTCACACGCGTTTCGGGATCAGCCAGCGTACAACCAAGGCTGTGATAGATGCGCTCATCATGAAATACGAGATCACTGACGACCTCCTTGGCCGAGTGGTTTGTACGCCGTGTTTCATGGTGTCGCCGACTCGAGAGGTCTCGGGTTCGAATTCCGATGGGGGTAGATGTTTTTGTGATGAATACGAGCATTTGTACTCCAGTTAAGGATGTTTAATATGTATATCTATATAAATATACTTATATATGTACAGTATATGTATTCTATCCGTTACCCTAGTGTCCCATAACACAAGCCTTATAGTGCTTAGCTTGGGGCTAGGCTAATTGGTGTGAGTGTTGGAAATATTTATTTATTTATCAGTTAAGGGCTAGTATGGAAAAAATAGAACAGCTCAATGACACCGTGGTTGCCCTCTCCAGCAGAGTTAGTGGGTGCGAGGATCGTATTCCGAAAATCGACGAGCGAGTAAATGAGTTGGAGAAAAGCGTTCGTCTGGAGCAAGTCGATCCCTCCCTGTTGGCCACTGGCTGGTTAAATGAACGAGACCAATAACTGATACTAAATGATATTCAAATTTCTTCCATTCATGAGCAAAATGGGGGAGGGGTTGCTCCACATTGTCAACGTCTTGGCGGTGAATTTGGGTGTGAACTTGACAGCTCAGAATATTGTGAGCACAGAGCGCGTCGGGCGTGCGTCGGAGCCCACAGAAGGAGAAGCTGAGTCATCTGTCCCATCCGTCCCGTCGCGCCCATGCCCCATCGTGGGTCATCTGGCGCGACGAGTTGTGCGCAATGAATTGCTGCAGGCGGTGCGCGTCCGCCGTAGCTCTATCACTGACGACACAGGGCTCCCGGCTAGAGTTGCAACGACATATCGGAATATCGATAATATCGAGACCAAAATATCGATGTTTATATCGATAATTAAAATTCACTGATATCGATAATATCGATATCAGAAATTCCAAAATATCGATATTTCGTAGACTAAATTCGAACACAATAATATAAATTAATTTACCTGCTATGACTTTCTAAATTGAATAATATCGAAATAACTATTGCTTTGAAATAGCAAGAGCTTATAGATGTATTAAAATAAAATAAAATGGGTGCGTGTACTTATGTAGGCGCGTGAGAAGTTATCCTTCTTTGGCATCGTTTAAAATTAGTTTTTAATTGCATGCAAATAATTAATTACAATAAATTAATAAAAAGTCTGGAAAAGGACACAGTCAATAAAGTTCAGTTTTAATTTGAAAAAATAAATAAATAATCAAAATATTCAATTAAAATCGCTACTGAATATAATTTATTAGAACATATGTGATTTGCACTTGTATGAAACTCAAACACGTATTTCGATTATACAAACTAGAAACATGTGGATAAATATTATAAATATGAATACCTATAACTGTTACTTTATTACAAAAAATAAAGATGTGGTTTTTGGTTCTACTACACCAATGGTCAAGAGATGGATCCTGACCATTCGCGCTTTGGTTCCGTTGTTCCAGATTAATAAATACTTTTGATAGGCCTTCACAATGCAGTCGTTAGCACCCACTAAATAGAGATTCTATTTCTATTTTGTTGGTAGATTTTTCTTAATGTGCGGTAAATACAAAAGTAACAGCATGAAGTTGGTCGCTACAGCGACCAACTTCATGCTGTTAATTTTTTGTGTTACAGTGATGCGCGCGCATCTTAAAATTTCACTCTCATCCATTTTTTCATAACGCGCCTAAAGAAGTATAACTTCAAAAATCTTGAACCCCAAGAAATATAATAAACTGGTGTGGATTCTGGCATGATTCTCCAAACCTAAAATTAATTTTGACAATAGTGTATCCTTGTCATTCTTTATACAGAATAAAAAGGAGAGACTGATGTTAAATTTAGTTTTAAGTTTAGATAATCATGCCGGAATCGACACCAACGTATATAGGTATAATCGTATACCTAATGGTAACTCATGCACTTAAATAAAATCCTTGCCTCTCTTTCTAGGTAATTGTCAACTACTGACTAATTGAAATTTAATATCATTGTAATATAACACAAAATAAAATTAAGAATCTTATACGAATTTTTTAAGCTCGCCAAGTCTAGAAAGTAAGAAAGGTATAGTAATTTTGGAAGCTTTGGGCTTACCCTATTCTGAAGCCATGGGCACGCCCCTGATGTGTGGGAGACTTAGCAATTTGCGTATTTGATGTGCGCTAAAAAACCGACATAGCTTGGAAAAACACGAATGTAGTGAAAACTTAGCGAAGGCATTCGCAAATGTCGTCCCACATATGCGGGTTGGCGCATTAGTGCTAACGAATGTGAGTGATCTGATCAGGATAATAATTTTATTTTTTTGGTTTCCTGTCGTGGCTGAAACACAAACCGTGCGAGCCAATAAAAAAAAATCTGCTTGGCGCGATTTCATCAAGCGTGTTTAACGAAAAAGCTGGCTCAATGCATTTTGCGAGAAACTCGCCAACAAAAATATGAATGTGTCACACTCACCCCGTATTATAATGTCAATAAAAAATGAAAAGGAAAAAATATCGATATATCGATAATATCGAGTTAAAATGGTCGATATATCGGATATCGACATTTTCCTGACTTCGCTACAAATATCGATATTTCAAAAGACTTTGCATCCCTACTCCCGGCACACCACTCCGATTTTATGTGTATGAGAGGTTGAGAAAAGTCACCAGGCAGCTGCTTCGCTCGCGAGCTGGCTGATAAGTGGAACTGGGGGTACGCGTGGACAAGGGATGGCCGTATCTATGTGCGTCTAGGGCAGTGTTGCCAGGTCTCCAGATTTTACAGGAGATCTCCTGTTTTTCTGAAAGTTCTCCTGTTCTACTGTTTTTCAACATGAATCTCCTGTTTTTCTTAAAATACGATTTTCTTTTTTAAATTGCATGTTGAGTTGCATTTTCGGCCATTCATAATATACGTAACCTTATTAATTTTAAAATAAATGTTATTGTCTAAAAAAAACTAGCTTTATGGAGCGGCAGAAGCCACAGAAACATAGTCGTTGTCGTTACTGGTCTTAAGTTTATCTTGATTTGATTTACCAATTCTAGGGGGGGGGGGGGGGGACAAAAAATACGCCTCAGCATCTACTGTTTTTCTTGTAGCTCCTTCCATACATCTACTGTCTCTTTCTATAACGCCTCCCGATTTTTAAAAATTGGACCTGGCAACACTGGTCTAGGGAAAAGTACCCCACGGCACCGCATACGTAGTGAAGCCGATCTTGTTCGGGTTTTTGGTTCGAAGGCAGTTTGTACGGTTGATGATATTAATGCTGAAAAGTCCCACAAGTCGTAGTTTTAATATAATTCAGTTTTGTTTAATCTTTATATTCTGCTTTAATAAATTTCGAATTCAATTTCTTGATTTTAATTTGGTTAAATACGCTTTAAACTAAAGTAAACGTGTGTGAAATCGCTGGAGACCGTACATTATAAACCAGTGAACCAAATGTTCACCAAAACCTGATTAAAAAAAAATGTATTTAATTAATTGAGAACTTCGGAGATTTTGTGTGGTTTCGTTTGAAATTCGTGACGAAAACCGGAAGTGCTACGTTACTCAAAACCGGTTTGTAGTCTTATCAGACTATTCTTAACTTATAACTTAAATATTCTCTTTATCTATCTCTTACGGTTTGGTCGCTGAAACAGCACCACAGACGGACGGACTTGTCTAATAGATAAGAGATTCGGTATTTGACCACAGCGTCTGCAAATAAAACATTATAAAGCCAGCCTCATTTAGAAAGATTTTTCCTTTAAAAATTACTTAATTATAGGCTAAAAGCCTTCTCGAGTAACATTTATTATTTAATTTAGTAGGCAATTTATTGGAGCTCTCAGCTTACCTAATTTGGTAAGGTTTGGCTGTTTGCCTATAATTCCCTAGCCGGCTAGCCGGGCGCTCCAATTGGTGACCTACATCTTTTAATTTATGTTACCAATTAATGTCTGTTATTAAATAAGACAGAACATAATTTATTTTGTCATGCTTTGATAAAAACGTGATGTGATTTAAAAATAAATGTGTGATACTTGATGGGAAACAATGGTGTAAGCAGATATATACGCAGTGGAAGACCAGTTGAAACCTTGAATGAAACACACGGATACTTTGGTATATGTGTCGCCGACTCGAGAGGTCCCGGGTTCGAATCCCGATGGGGGCAGATGTGTGATAAATACGAGCATTTGTTTTCCAGTCATGGATGTTTAATATGTATTTCTATATAAATATACTTATATGTGTACTGTATATGTATTCTATCCGTTACCCTAGCGTTCCATAACACAAGCCTTACAGAGCTTACTTTGGGGCGAGGCTAATTGGTGTGAGTGTTCGAAATATTTATTTATTTATTTATATCTGACGTGGCGACCTCCGTGGCCGAGTGGTATGTACACGGAGTTTCAAGGTGTCCCAATGGGGCAAATATTCATATGATAAGTACGAGCATTTGTACCTAAGTTATTGATGTTTCTTACTTAACTTCGTACTTCGTAACTTTTGCACTTCTAGATAAATATTCTTATGTATTCTATCAGTTACCCTAGTATTCCATAACACAAGCCTTACAGTGCTTACTTTGGGCACGGTAATATTATCTATACAGTATTGTGACTCCGCCTTGTCCTTGAAAATAAATGCCTACGTACGAGCGCTGCGTTGGCACGCGGTAGGGCCGCCCGCCTACGGTATTTTATGTAGTTTTGTTTTTAACGCAAGTGTAGGTGGATTACTCGTTTGTCTCTTTTTTCATCCTAACCACTAATTTATATATTATTCCTGATATTTTGCCCGATGGAAAAACCGAAATACCTAAATATTAGAAAAAAATAACGTACTAGTAGATAGGTATATAAAAAATATTCTATTCTAAAGGTAAGACACCTTTCCAATATTTCAGGTAATTTAAAAAATGATATCTCTGGGTGTGTTATTGAAGAGTTCAAGCAACCAAAAACAGCAATTGTGCTGTTGTACGATACTGATCGTCGTTTGTTCTTTTCCATACTAAATTATGTAGGTATCTACTTAATTAAATCAAATATTTACTACTCTACTTTAATTTTAATTAAATTAAGATTTTATAAAATTATTTAAAGTGTTTGAGTTAGTAGATCATACTCTAAGAAGTATAAATGATAGGAAGGAAACTTCAGTCCTTCTATTTGATATGTCAAAAGCTTTTGACTTTGTATCACACAATAAACTATTTTTTAAATTGGAGCAAAGTGGAATTAGAGGTAAAGCACTAAGTTGGATCAAGTCATACCTTCAAAATAGGATGCAGTCAGTGGAAATTGCTCAACTTAGTAATAAACAAGTGATACATAAAGAACAATCAAATTTCACAGAAACTAATTATGGTGTGCCCCAAGGCAGCATTCTCGGCCCTTTGCTGTTTTTAATCTATGTGAATGAGTTACCTAAAGTGACGAAACATAAATGCATCCTATATGCTGATGACATTTCAGTTGTAGTAACAACTGATAAAAATCAAAACATAAATTACCATGAAAATGACATAAATAAAACAATTGAATCGATAATAACGTGGCTTAATGATAACAATTTAAAAATCAATATTAACAAAACACATTATATAAACTACGGTTACAATCAGACATTGAATATACATTATGGGAATCATTGTATTAAAAAAACAAGCAGTGCTACTTTTCTGGGCATTGAGCTTGACCAAAAAATTGATTGGAAATTACATGTAGACAAGGTATGCAATAAAATAAATAGATTTGCTTACGCACTTTTTAAACTTACTAAAACAGCAACTAAAAATACGGCTCTAACAGCGTATTTTGCTTATGTGGAATCGGTCTTGCGATATGGGCTTATTGTTTGGGGAAATAGTACGGACATACAAAGGATATTTGTAGCACAGAAAAAGTGCATAAGGGCAATATGCGGGATTGCACCAGATATGTCATGCAAACCATTTTACAAACCCCTAAATATTTTGCCTCTGCCATGCCTCTATATCCTGGAGATATCTAAGTTCGTAAAGTTAAATCAAAATTACTTTAAAACTGCCCGTGAGATATTTCCTACAAATACAAGACATGGTAAAAGGTTAGTCATTGATACAATCCCGAAAAGCACACGTTTTAAAAAGAACTGTTACTATATGTGCATTCAAATTTTTAATAATATTCCACATTCAATAAGAGATTTGCCTTTCAGTAGATTTAAAATAACACTACGTAGATGGCTCATTGAACGTAAATTCTACTCGGTCCAGGAATTTTTGAATTATGATAGCTAATATATAAATAATAGTAATTTTGGTGGATGAGATTTTGAGTGACATATACTGATTTAATTATATTTTTGATTCACATTTTAATATGACCTGATTTTAATCGAATTTTTATATTTTTGACTATTTATTTTGTGACCTGTTAAGTAATTTTTATTCAATCATGTGACATAGTATTAATTAATTTGATAAAAAACTGATGTAAATTTGCATGCTACGTTCTATAGCTGAATAGGTGAAACCTACAGTAAAGTTATGTGTAACTATTTATGACCTTGATTACCCTGTTCAAACGCAAATAAATAATTATTCTATTCTATTCTATTCTATTCTGTAAACAACAGCCTTTTCACGCTTGGAATTCAACAATCAACTCTACTTGTGACATCTATAAAATCGTCTATTTAATATTATATATATGTATATAATATTTAATAGACGATTTTATGGATTGACTGGGCGATGATTTGGGCAGAATGTCTGAATCGTTTCACTTTTAATTGGGACACTTATAAAAAATTTGTTTTGTACAGTGAGACATTACTGGGAGGATGACTATTTGGATTATTCTTAATGTTTCGGATATATTACTTTATTTTGTGCATTAAACTGCTTGATTTATAAATCGGACTTTAAGCCATTGCTCCCTGTTGCATCCACATTCATTAACATCTACCAAATTTCCGTGTATAGTAAAGCCCAGTCTCCCTATTGCATCTATAAGGAATCGCGCTCTCTATATGGAAAGAGGGACGGGAAATACAATGCCGGAAATTTAAACTCGCGGATTACTGCACGATCTACCAAGCCGAGATAAATGCCATATACAGAGCGACGGAAATAATCATGAACAACATGAAAGAAAACAATTTTGCGATTGTCAGTGACTCAAAATCAGCCTTGGAGATCCTGAGAGCTGCCAAAAGCCCACATTGCAAGCTTAATAAAATACAATATTAAAAACATCAAAGAAAATTACAAAAGCTTAAAACTGTATTGGTTACGAGCACATGTCGGAACGAGCGTGCTGCCGAGTTGGCGAAAGAAGCAGCCCTCCATAAGAAAACAGCCCCCGACTATGACATATGCCCGATACCACATAACAAGAAGATATTGCGCAAACGATGTGTCGACATCTGGCAAGAAAGATACTCAAAAGCGGAAAGTGCTTCAACAATCAAAGCTCTTTTTCCCAGATATACATACAGTTTATAAAATAATTAGGAAAATACAACCCAGCCACATAATATGCCAAGCATTTACAGGACATGGGACCTTTGCGCCAGGGCTTGTTTACCGTTTAATTTCAAACCTAAATCAGTATCAAGTACATTAGGAGCGTTTTATTTAGGTTTGGCTCTACCTTAACCTTAAAAAACCGGTTTTCCTAAAAAGCGAAATCAAATAGGTTTTTAGTCAATTTAGCCGTTTTTAAAGGGTTTCATTTCGCTCTTACTGACGGCATCGTCTTCGCCATTTCTCATCGATTTTAGGTCAGTTTCTTTCCAACTATAGAGCGAGTGAGTGAAGTAGTGTGTCAGTACACAATTACCAAATGAATAACTTGACTCACTAAACGCTAGCAAACGTGTCAATAAATGCATTAATCTCTGAGCATTAACAAGTTGTGACTTGTTTCGATCAAACAAAACAAACTTCAAGCGATACCGCCGTGTGCACTCGCTCTAGATTAAACCGGTTTATTAAGGTTATAGGTACCGCTTTCATTTCGGACGCGCTCCGAACGAAACCTTTACTAAAAATCGGTATTAACCGTTATTTATCGGTATTTTCAAAACCGGTTACAAGCCCTGGTTTGCGCAATATCTTCACATATTTAAATTATGAGACTCACCAGATTGCGCTTGCCAGCTAGGTACTGAAGAAACAATCCTGCACCTGATAACGGAGTGCCCTAAACACCAGCTAAGTAGATTGTACCTGGAATATAAAATAAAACAGAGTTTAAAAATAAATAAAATACCTGAGTTGATAGAAAATTAAAATTTAAGAAATAAAGTTTTACAATATATAACTAACATAGTGTAGCAAGCAATTGAAAATAACAAGAGCTAATACACGATATAAAATAAGAATGAAGCAAAAATAGAAATATGTACAATCGTAATAGTATTAAACAGGTTTAAAAAAAAGACACATGGACGTTCGTAGATACGTGGTTCACGAATCTTGAAAATACCGCATCAATGGTTGTACCATACCTCGTTGTCCCTATTGCTCTATCAGAAACGATATCTAAATTCAGTTCAGATTTTAAAAAAATTATTAATGTCAATCCGTCATCTTTGTTTGTGAAAGTTGCGCGACATAGATTTTACTCCTCACATTTTTCTCATACCGGGCCCCTTATATATGCAAATCGATTCTTAAGGAGTAAACTCCAAAAAAGAAATAGACACATGTTAGGTAGTAATTGCGCTAAGTATTATGTCGAATAATAAACAGGACCTGATTTACAGTTCTGACCGCCCTAGGCTAACTATGAATATAAGCCCCTCGGCCTGTCCTGTCCTACCTTTTCATTTACAGGTACAACTAATAATATAACAGGAACAGTACCCTAGCACGAACCATTATCGAATTCGTATCGTTTGCGAGTCCGAAATGTCATTGTCAAATGTGCACTGATTTTTAGTTCTCGTTACGTACTTTGTGCCGCTGCTGTTCGAGTTTCCATACAAAATTTGACATTGACAATTCGGTTTGCAAACTATTCGAATTCGATAATGGTTCGTGCTAGGGGTACTGAAGAGAGTTTACGTAACCAAACGTTATTGAATCAAACTGTCAGTAACTAGGGAAACAAAAGACGAAAGGATCCAAACAATTCCAACCTCAGATTACAGAACAATGTTCTAAAATCTAAGATTCCAACACCTAATTTTACTATTTATTTAGTTCTAAAAATAATAAAAGAAGAAATGAGAAATGAAAAAGATCCCTCCTTTAATTACTTTTAAAAAGAGCCCATGACACTAACCCTAGTGACTAACCCTAGTATGATAATTATACATATACTAGCTGACCCAGCGAACTTCGTACCGCCATAAAAAAATTTAATTAAAAAAACATTGTCCAGCGGACAAAATTGTGAATCTAAACCATTCTCAGATCCCCTTGAACACACACAAAAAATTTCATCGTCGTTTAAGAGAAGTTCAGTGACATACACACTCACAGAAGAATTATATATATAAAGATAAAATTCTCGTGTCACAATGTTAGTAACCGTACTCCTCCGAAACGGCTTGACCGATTTTTATGAAATTTTATATGCATATTCAGAAGGTCTGGGAATCGGCTACTATTTTTCATATCCCTAAGTGATAAGGGTTGTCCTACCTTAACATTTTTTTTATTTTTCTATAATGTGGCATCAGTGGCAGAATCGACTCCATTGTCTCACACTCGGCCAATGCCAAATGTAGTGTGCGTAGGGAATAAAATAAAAATCTGAAATATAATATTTATTAGAGTAAATAAGATAAGAAGGTAACTTCATTATTACGGAATATACCGAAGCGTAGCGAAATTCTTCGTCCAATTAACAAACACATTAGGATGGTACTTTTGTGACGAAATTAATATCATTGCCATTTCATAAAAGTTACTCTTCAAAGAGACGACAAATTGACTCATTTGTAAGTGTTTTTTGGCTCATTTGTAAATGTTTTTTAAGTATAAGCTAGTATGGATATAGAACACCAATATTAATGCAAGAGAAGATGTATATCTTTTAGAAACTAAAAATTTTATCCGTGCGGTGACGGAGAAAGAATACAACTCACCGCCCCTTCTCTTCCCGTGGGTGTCGTAAGAGGCGACTAAGGGATATCGGAGCTTCCATCCGCTCTGCTGGTGGTAGGTTGCCTAACACCCGCCTGGTTTGTTACCACCGTGCGCATGGTGAAAAACCCGTGAAGTGCTTCTCGCGCGTTTCGGGGTCAGCCAGCGTACAACCAGGGCTCGAGTGTAGGTTGTCGCGACGGATTCGGTCCAGGGCGAGGCATCCGTCGAACCGATGCCGGGAGGACTACATCGACCCGCCGTCCAGGGAGACCCGTAGAAACGGTTGTCCCGCTGGCCGCCCGTGGCACAGTACAGGGGCCCGAGCGTTCCTAACCAGTTCGCGAGGCTGCACCATCATGTCACGCATAATCTCGGGTTGGATCGTCGTGCCGGTTGGTAACCGGGGCGTGGGGTCCCGGCGGCCACTTCCGGGAGGGTGCGGGGGCCCTTCCGTCCGGCGGGTCGGCGTATATCCTCTGCAGGCAATTATTCGGGGAAACATGCCTCCCTAATTTGCCCGGTCTTGTCGCGACAACGTTCACTCGTGTTAAATCAATAAATTTAGCGATTTATAAATTAAAAATATTGATAAAAGACGTCTAGTAAGTGATTTATATATGGATCTTACGAAAGCATTTGACCTTGTCGAACATAATTTGCTTCTTCACAAACTAGAGCAATATGGTGTGAGAGGTAATGTTCTTAAGTTGATAACATCATACCTAACCAACCGAAGACAGACAACACAGATCACTCGATTGTGTATCAAGCGCAAAGAGGAAATAAATTATGTATCTGAAATTCAGTGCGGCGAAAGAGGTGTGCCTCAGGGAACTGTATTGGGACCTCTGTTCTTTTTAGCCTTCATAAATGATCTCCCAAAATCAATAAATGAGAAACTAATACTGTTTGCTGATGACAGTACGGCTATTTTTGTTGGCAATGAAATCAATAGCTTAATACATAATATTAATGACTCGCTAAATAAAGTTATCACTTGGTTAAATTCTAATAAGCTATGCATGAATATTGACAAAACTAACTATATGACATTTTCTAATACACATACTTATTCTAATGATGACTACGACATTTATTACAGAAATAAAAAAATCGACAAAGTAGAGGCTACGAAATTCTTAGGAATCTATATTGACAATAAGCTAAACTGGAAAAGTCATGTTGATCACGTATGCAGTCGTATTAATAAATTTTCATATGCACTATACCGTTTGAGTAAAATTGTAAACCAACCAACACTGATAATTGCCTACCATAGTCATAATTTTTATTATTTTTAAAGCATGTAACTGCTTGATGTTTAAATCTAAAGAAAATATAACTAGAAAAAATTCCACGCGGACCAGGCAGCAGACGGGACTCGAACCCGCACCCTTCGCAATCCGGTCAAATTTCGCAAAATTCTTTCTAGCTATTCTTAAGCTGCAAGGCAGCGCCATCTCTTCGCATTATAGGTAAACCCACAATGTCAAATGAATACTTTTAGAAGTATTAAACATTTGAAAGAAGAAATAGCAATTATAGTTATAATTTTTATTATTTTTAAAGCATTTCGACGCGGTCCGTGAGGGCCGCGGTAGCATAATTGGTCAGTGCATTCGCCCGGATTGCGAAGGGTGCGGGTTCAAGTCCCGTCTGCTGCCTGGTCCGCGTGGAATTTTTTCTAGTTATATTTACCATAGTCATGTTGAATCCATATTAAGATATAGTATTATATTTTGGGGTAATTCAACTGAGAGATATACTGTATTTAAATCTCAAAAAAAAATGCATAAAGCGAGCGATTTGTAAATTAAAATATAGGGACAGTTGTCAGCAACACTTTGCAAACCTTAACATAATGACAGTACCATCTCTGTATATTTATGAAGTGGTAGTCTTTGTGAAAGCAAACATAAGCATGTTTCAACATCTTAGAAGTATAAGACATAAAAACGATATTTGCTTTCCCGCCAGTAGGACTGCCCTTTACAATAAAAGTATATTAATTTGGTATGGCACCGCGACTATACAATAAATTACCAGAATGTTTAAAAGAAATATCCAATATCCAAACATTTAAAATGAGAGTTAAGAAACTACTTGTGGAAAAAGCTTACTATACACTAGAAAAATATATGACGGATAAATTTTAAATTAATATTGTAGTTCATTTGTATTCCTAATTTGTTATTTTATTTGAATGACCGATCTTGTAATTGACCTATAATTTAATTTGACATAATTTGTAATTTGACATTATCTTCATTTTGACATGTGTTCTAATTTGACATTACGGTAACATTTTTGTATACACGCCTGACATATTATTATTATTTTTCTTTTATTTGATTAACTGCGTTTATGCGTAAAAGTTTGACTGGAAACGTTTCCCTGGTTTTCAATTAAATTCCGTTTTCAAACAAATTAATTAACATACATCAAATTAATATTAAAAAAAAAAACACTTTATAATGTATAAATGAATATCTGATGGATAAGGACTTAATCGAGTAATATATAAATATGATTACGATGAATGATATTTAATATTGTGATGACTTTTGAATTTAAATTTATTGTAATTGTTATTTTTTTTATGTAGTATAATAATGTGTATCTGATGGATAAGGATTAAGTAAACGAAAAGAAGTTTAATTAAGATTACTAACAATTATTATTATGATAACATTTTATTTTGAATTTTAATTTAATTTTAATATTTTACCGTTATTAATTCTATATTTGTATGCCTGATGGCTGGTCGTAGTTGGACTGTATATTTAAGCATAATAACCATGTATTACCTATGTACCACAAATAAATAAATAAATGAAAAATAAATGAAAATTATCGTTTCACGTCTCTTTATCACTTCCATAATGGCAGCTCTCAAAACAAAGTTTGGACGTACAGCGGTGCACACCCCCACGCCTTCAACGCTGTTTGAGGTCGAGTTCTGCAACATACGCGGACTCCACTCTAACCTCAATGCTGTCCACCACCATCTTGAGACAGCACGGCCAGCATTGTTGTTCCTGACGGAGACACAAATACTTCCGCCTGCTGACACAGGCTACCTTAATTATCCCGGCTACGTGCTTGAAGAGTCCTTCAAAGCGAAAGCCGGTGTATGCCTGTATGTTCGGGCGGATGTTTGTTGTCGCCGTCTTCGCTGCTTGGAAGATCCCTCCTTCTCCATGTTGGGGGTACACGTCGATTCTGGTCCCCAGGCCAGAGTCTACGTGTCCCTCTACAGATCCCACACTGGCGATGTTGAGACAACTCGACTTTTCGAACATCTTAGTCGGGCAGCAGATGACGCGCAGGAGCAATTTCCCAATGCAGAATTGGTGTTTTTGGGGGACTTTAATGCTCACCACAATTTGTGGTTAAGTTCCTCGAAAACAGACCATGCAGGGATCTCTGCTCACGCGTTCGCTCTCACGCAGGACTTGAAACAACTGGTCGATCAGCCCACCAGGATTCCAGATATTTCAAGTCAAGCGCCTTCATTACTGGACCTTCTGCTCACGACCTATCCACAGGGCTATCAGGTTGTGGTAGGAGCCCCCCTGGGCTCTTCAGATCACTGCCTGATATCTGCCAAAGCGCCACAGGCCAAGCCTCCACGTCCAACGGTGGTAAAACGCCGGATTTGGCATTATGGGTTGGCATATTGGGACGGTATGCGTGACTACTTTGTGTCCGTCCCTTGGAAGCAGCGCTGCTTCAGTGACAAGGACCTATCAGCCAGCGTCGTTGCTATTACTGAATAGATTGTAATGGGTATGGAATACTATATTCCTCATTCCAATCTCATCAGTAAGGGCACACGTAACCTCTGGTTCAATCACGACTGTGCTGAAGCTGCTTCGCGTAAGCAAGCGGCATATCGTGCTTGGATCAGAGGCCGCGCTATTAAGGATCCCGGGGTCGATTCACTAAAAGCAGCCTACAATATTGCTTCCAAGGCCTGTAAGAAGGCTTACATCAGAGCGGATGCCCAGCGCGTAGCACGTGTTGGTCACGAACTTATAACGCATCCTACGGGCTCCCGTATCTATTGGCGTTTGGCCAAGGCCGTGCAAAAGAACTTCTGCCAGCCCTCGCTGCCACCTCTGAGATGCCCAGACGGAACACTAGCCTATAAGCCGCAGGAGAAAGCCGATTTACTGGCAAAACTCTTTGCGGCTAACTCCCGAATCGATGATTGCAATGCACCGCCACCATCATTACCTCATTGTGGCACAACGATGCCGGATATAAAAATCAGGCAGCGTGAGGTTCGTGCCGAATTGCAATCACTCGACGTCCGGAAAGCTAGTGGACCCGATGGCATCCCAGCAGTAGTACTGAAAAAATGTGCAGCGGAGTTGTCTCCCGTGCTCACGCGTTTGTACCAGTGCTCGTATTCTTTGGGGCGTGTGCCGGAAGCTTGGAGGGATGCTAACGTGCAACCGGTACCCAAAAAAGGGGATCGCTCAGACCCAGCTAACTACCGGCCAATAGCAGTCACCTCAGTATTATGTAAAGTCCTAGAAAAGGTCCTTAACAACCATCTGACCCGCTACCTAGAGGATCACTCCCTGATCAATGATCGTCAATATGGTTTTAGACCGAAACGATCGACGGGTGATCTTCTAGCGTACTTGACTCATATCTGGGGTGAGGCTATCGACAAGCGAGGCGAGTCGTTGGCTATTAGCCTTGACATTGCCAAGGCATTCGACAGGGTCTGGCACAAAAGTCTTCTCTCCAAGCTTCCGGCATACGGTCTGCCGGCCCAGTTCTGTTTTTGGGTAGCTGACTTCCTGCATGAGCGTAGAATTCGTGTCCTTACGGATGGTAGCAGTTCGCGGTTCATGTCAGTGAATGCCGGCGTTCCCCAGGGCTCCGTCCTATCCCCCACTCTCTTTCTGCTGCATATCAATGACTTAATTCCTCTTGGGAATATTCATTGCTATGCCGACGATAGTACAGTGCATGCGGGGTATCTCGGACAAGCAGCGGCTGGGCAGGCGGTAACCAAGGAGAAACGGGAGAATCTTGTCATTGAGCTCAATCAGGCTTTGGACCACATTTCTGTATGGGGTACCAAGAACTTGGTTGAGTTCAATGCTAAGAAAACCCAGGTCTGTGCTTTCACGGCAAAAACGTCGCCATTCCTTTTATGTCCCTCTCTTCAGGGCACAACACTAGAGCTAGAGAGCAGTATCACCATGCTCGGTATGGAGATTCGCTGTGACTTAAATCCAAGGAATTACATCGAAAGTGTGATAAAAACAGCCTCACGCAAACTCGGAGTCCTGAACAAGGTGCGGCGTTTTTTCACGCCCGAGCAACTGTGCTTGTTGTATAAGACGCAGGTGCGGTCTTGCGTGGAATATTGCTCGCACCTCTGGGATGGCTCCGCTAAGTACTTGCTCGATGCTTTGGATAGGTTACAGCGGCGCGCATTCCGCATCATAGGCATCGCCTGGAGGTGACTAAACACCTCGAGCCTCTTCAATTACGCCGTGACGTGGCGTCACTAAGCGCGTTCTATCGCGTGTACCACGGCGAGTGTTCTGAGGAGTTATTCTCTCTTATTCCACCTTCCCCTTTCCTTCAGAGGACCACGCGCGCTGGCTTACGTTGTCACCGTCTAACTGTGGCTACAATTCCAACGCGTACAAAGAAATTTGGTGAATCATTTCTTTGTCGTACTATCCGTAAATGGAATGCTCTGCCCGCTCACGTGTTCCCTCCCTCTTACAACCTGGGATCCTTTAAAAGAGGCGTGAAGAAGCAACTTGCAGGCCGGCAGGGTGAGGATGGCTGGTGTGGCAGTTAGAACTGCTGTATCAGCTATCTTCGCGTCTGGACTTCACCTTCACTTAACATCAGGTGGGGTCGCTTTAGCGACCAACTTCATGCTGTTAATTTTTTGTGTTACAGTGATGCGCGCGCATCTTAAAATTTCATCCTCATCATTTTTTCATAACGCGCCTAAAGAAGTATAACTTCAAAAATCTCATCCAAACAACTTCAGTGCGTTTTGCGAGTGCTCGCCTTTTTATTTCGCGAGCGTGGTTGACTTGCTCAGAGTTCATTTTCTTTACCTTCGTAAAGTCATAAAGATTTAATAAGATGAAAGGAAAATAATGAACTAAAAATGTGATTTTGGCGAACTACAGAACAATTAATGTATATTTCACTTTATGTAATGAAAGTGTGTAGTGAACCTCTAGAGTGTTTTTTAGAGCCGCACTGGTTCTAGCGTCCTCCATTCCCCATCGTCTGAAAAGGAGCTTCCGTTCCAAAAGTTTAATAAGTTCAAGGTTATAGATCAGAAGATTATAAAGTCAATGGTGTCGATTCTGGCATGATTCTCTAAACCTACACTTAAATTTGACAATAGTGTATCCTTGTCAGTATCTATACAGAATGAAAAGGAGAGACTGATGTTTAAATTAGCTTTTAGTTTAGAGAATCATGCCAGAATTGACACCATTGTTTGATATTGATCGACCATGAGCGTAGACAACGTGTCTCGACAAGTTGAAAAATCATTTCTAAACTGGAGATCAGGTGGGGTGCGTGTGATCGATGGTTCCGCATAAAACCCCAATTTGTTACACGCCCGCCCTTTATGGGATATAAAACTCGAGGCACAACGATATTGTGGCTATGTTCTTGCATTTTCATAACAGATACAAATCAAGTTCCCGTCAGTTCAGTTGAGTCACAAAGCAGATAGTACAGAGGGTAATCTACATACAAAGTAAGCTCGAGCAACGCACACGTAGACATCGCTCACGGACATGATATCTCGGACCGCTTGGGGCCACTGCTAGCGCGACTTTCATCCACTTCAGACACGCGTCTGTGAACTCTTTCTCTATTTTATATTAGTTCAATGAACGGTTGTTTAAATTCAACATTAAAAGGTAAATTGTCACATTTTTTTTATTTGTACTTAATATAGAAATAACATATATATAATTCTTTAATTATCATTGGTTTATATATCCATTCTTCCTGTTTCATTCCTACCAATAAATCAAATAATTTACAAGTGTCACTACCAAAGTTCTTTTTTATGCACAAGCAAAAGCAGTCAATCCTAGTGCGACCCCCAGCGTAGGTGTAAAAAGTGGAGTACGTACATAAAACTAGCTTTTATGGCTTAATGCACGAAACTTCATTTATTTATTGACGTTTCGCAGCCTTTTCAGGGCGGCATCGTCAGAATATTGATTTTTATTTAATTTTGTCGAGCTACCTTCGAAAGACTTTTATTGAGTTTTCGGTCGCGAGCGTTAAAGTCTTTCGAAGGTAGCTCGACAAAATTAAATAAAAATCAGTATTCTGACGATGCCGCCCTGAAAAGGCTGCGAAACGTCAATAAGTAAAGAAAGTTTCGTGCATTAACCCCTCATTCTCGCTCCGACTGCGGACCGTGCGCCCCGTCGCACCGCCGCCTCCTTGCTCCGTGCGCCCCGCCGCACAGCTGCCTGCTTCGAGTCGACTCGACGCGCCTGCGCTCATTCGTGAGACTCAAGATTGGACCAGTGGATACCTAGCGGTGTTAACGAAACTGGTCGGCGTAGCCCCGGTACGTCTCGAGCTCTCCTGAGCTCGGAAACCGGAAGACCCGATCCCATTTGCACTTGGGCCTTCCCAAGGGTGACGGTTGTTCCCATATTCGCTAGGAATATCGGAACACATCTCTTACAGCTTCAACCGACCCCCTGCCGCGGGCAGGGGAGTCCATCGGTGTCGCATAGGGTGTTAGGACCTGTGGCTTCACGCCACAGTCAGGGCACACCTACACACTACAACCACACATACCTACACACAAACACATCACAATGGACATCACACAACAGGTACTGTCCCTCTTCTCCGCCCTCGGCCTCACCCTGGATGAGGCCGCCATCAGGGAGCTCGTCGCGAGAGCGCGCCCCATGCGCGACTCGCCCGCCAGCCCCTCCCCCGAACCCCCCCGCCCCGACACCCCCTGCCTCCCCGGGCCCTCGAGCGCGGGCAAGCGCCCCGCCTCGAGCCCGGTCTCGACCTGCGACTCCGACTCGACCATTGTGTCGGCGTCAGACGACTCTGTGTTCACCACTGTGGTGAGCAAGAAGAAGCGGCGCTCCAAGCGCCGCGCAGACACCGCGTCTCCAACGGCGCCCTCTGTCCCTCTCAGCCCTCTCACCCCTCTCACGGTCGCCCAACCGACCGCACAACCCCACACTACACACACCACAAAACCACACACTAGGTGCACCGCCGCACCTATCAAGGCAAAGCCGCCGCCGCCCGTCTTCCTGCGCGATAAGGCGCAATGGGCGAAGGTCGCGGACCTTTGCAAAGCACACAACATCCACTACACACAGGCGTCGAACACTGGTCACGCCATCAAAATCACTACACCCACCATTGACACGTTCAGGAGCCTCACAAGGCTTCTGACCACAAACAAACTCCCCTATCACACTTACGCTCTCCCCGAAGAGCGCAAAGTCCGCGCGGTACTCAGAGGAGTCCCCTTCGAGCTCTCCAACGAGCTCATTCTGAGCGACTTAACCGATCAAGGCTTCCCAGCCGAGGCAGTGCACAAATTGCACAGCCGGACTGGGAAACAATACCCGTTGGCCCTTGTCATTTTGACCTCGGTCCCGGCAGCTAGGGATATTTTTAAAGGTCCCATTACAGTCTGTGGCCTCGACAATATCAAAGTCGAGGCCCCACACCGGCGAGGCACCCCTGGGCAATGCCACAGGTGCCAATTATATGGCCACGCAGCAGCCAACTGCTCGGCGGCCCCGAGGTGCGTCAAGTGCCTCGTACCCCACCTCACCAAGGAGTGCACCCGCACTCGTGACGCACCCGGGGCACCCGCATGCGTGCTCTGTGGCCAAGAAGGCCACCCGGCCAATTACAGGGGTTGCCCGCGGGCCCCACGCCCCAGGCCCAACACACACACTCACACACACACAAAGCCAACCACGGCGACAAAAACACACCCACCACCACCTAATAACACCACCACAAACTTCCCGGGGCTACCCAAGGCGGCCGCCCCTCGCAGCCCGGCGCCCCCGACAGCCTGGGGACCAGCCAGGGCCCGCCCAAAACCACACCCACCACAACACACCACACCAACAACACAAGCTAAGCCAGCCCAAGACGTCTCTCTGGCCGAGGACATGGCGCTTATTCGCTCCTCGCTCAAGAGGGTGAATATCGCCGAGATCCACACCCTCGCCGCGAAGCTCCGGCTAGCAAAGACACCCCTTGAAAAGGCTATAGCTATAGCCGAACACCCCGAACTCGTTGCCGCGTTCGATTAATTTTTCAATCATTATAACACTGGAAAATAACCAGACTCCGAACACAAACAAAAACACTATACACAAAACACGCGGTGATAACTCAAACAAACACCACTGTTGTTTAAATTATGACCGCGCAAAACACTAACATAACAATCACTCAACTAAACCCCGGGCGTACCAAGCCGAAAGGCGCTTCGCTTGTGTCATTTAATACGCGCAGCTTAAAGTCCAACCTTAACGAAATTAAATTATTTTTGCAAGATAGGGAACCCGACTTTCTGCTCCTTCAGGAGACTTGGCTCAAACCAACTCAAATGAAGGGGCTGTCGATCCCTAAGTATAAATTAATCCGGAACGACGGTGCCAACGCGCGCGGCGGCACCGCAATTTACTATAGACGCAATTTACACTGCACACCTATACCCACTCCCGCGCTCACAAACATGGAAGCCACCATCTGTAGGCTGGCGATGACGGGACACCAGTCCTTAATCATCGCCTCAGTCTACATTAGATCAGGTACACACCCTCACCGCGCAGACTTCGAAACACTCACTTCACTAGGTACATCAGTCATAATGTTCGGTGACTTTAACTCCAAACACACCGACTGGACATGCGAGACCACCACCACCTCTGGCCGCAGATTACTACACATAACCGAGGAGCTTGGCTATGATGTCATATGTCCCTACGCGCCCACCCACTACCCAGACAATGTACAAAACAGACCCGACGTCCTGGACTTCGCGATCCTTAAAAACGTGTCGCTTCGCCTCAGCTCGATCGAAACGCTCGACGACCTGGGGTCAGATCACAGACCGGTGTCTCTAGTTCTAGGTCCCCAAGACCCACTAGACGCCCCCGCGCCCCCTAAGAGGCTATTCACCAACTGGGACGGATACCGCTCCGCTCTCGAGACCGCTTTAGACTCCCCCGAGTCCCCGTTCCCTAACTCACCGGACAGTCTCGACAGCACCGACAAGATTGACGAAACAATAGAGTCTTTAACTTTACTGGTGACCGAGAAGGCGAAGGAGAACTCGCGGGAGGTTGAGCTGCCAAAGCCCAAGCTCCCGCTGGCCATCCGGAACCTAATCCAAGCCAAAAACGCCGCTCTCCGGAGAGCCAAATTATACCCCACCCCCGAGTATAGGGCTACAGCTAATCGCCTTCAGCGACAAGTTAGGTCCCAATTAGCCGCTCTGAGACACTCCCGTTGGGAGGAACTCATGGCGGACATTACCCCATCCCATCTTGCGTACTATAGAATCGCGAAAGCGCTCCGTAGCGACGTTACCACCCACACCCCCCCGCTCACTCGCCCCGACGGCACCGTCGCCTTCGAAGACGACGAAAAATCTGAGTGTTTTGCAGACAGCATAGCGGCGCAATGCACGCCTAGTACGCAGGAAACTAACCCGCAACATATTCGCGGAGTGGAGGAGGAGGTCCGCCGGCGGGCCGCCCTTCCACTCACTGACAACCCCCTAGATCCCGTCACGACAGACGAACTCAGACAGACCATTAGAAACTTTAAGCAACGCAAGGCCCCGGGCGCCGACGGCATCTCTAACAAGGCGCTCAAGCACTTTCCCATCCAAATGCTAACCTTGCTTGCAATTCTCTTTAACGCTTGTTTTGATCTGTGCTACTTCCCAGCCGCCTGGAAAGAAGCAATAGTGATAGGCATCCCCAAACCCGGAAAACCCGCGCACCTCCCCAGTAGCCATCGCCCTATTAGCCTCCTCAAGGCAATGGCGAAACTTTTCGAAAAAACCATACTGACCAGACTAAGAGAGCACCTCCTATCACCATCCGATCCAATTATCATTGACCACCAATTCGGCTTCAGAGCCAAACACTCCTGCCCCCAACAGATCCATCGCATAGTGGAGCACGCCCTAAGCGGCTTCCAACTTAATAAATATAAAACTATTGCAGTCTTCTTCGACGTCGCCAAAGCCTTCGACAAGGTTTGGCACGACGGATTAATCTTTAAATTATATCAATTAAAATTACCTGACCGCCTAGTTAGGTTAGTAGCCTCTTTTCTATCAAACCGCACCTTCCGCTATAGATACGAAGGTTCACTATCAACGCCCCGCCCACTACGAGCCGGTGTACCGCAGGGGTCCGCTCTCTCCCCCCTGCTATACACAGCGTACACCAATGACATCCCTCAGACCAAGGGTGTCGAGCTCGCTCTCTTCGCGGACGACACGGCCCTCTACTCTAGGGGAGCCAGTACCAATCAAATCATAGCCAAGCTCCAACCGGCAATCACAACACTTGGGAATTGGTTCCGCGATTGGAGAATCGACGTAAATCCGGACAAAAGTTCGGCCATTTGCTTCGATCCCAAGCGCCGCACCAAAACCATACAACACGGTGCGCGGTCTCTGCGAATGCAAGGCATAGCAATACCGTGGCACCGCACAGTCAAATACCTAGGGATCACACTAGACAAAAAACTCACCTTCCGTGCACACATCACACGCGTAGTCGCGAACGCGCGCTTTTATATGAGCCGCCTCCACCCGATGCTCGGTAAATACAGCAAAATGTCACTTCGTAACAAGCGAACGCTTTACAAAGTTTGCATACGCCCGGTCCTCACTTACGCGTCACCAGTGTTCGCACACGCGGACGAAGCGATTTTGAACAAACTTCAAGTGCTTCAAAATCGCTTCTGCCGCATAGCCACAGGGGCCCCGTGGTACGTCCGCAACGCGGACCTCCACAGGGACCTTCAACTCGACACAATTCAAACACACCTCACAGAGTGCTCGGAACGGTTCTTCAAAGCTGCAGAAGAGCACTCTAACACACTCATTAGATCGGCGTCGGGATACGCTCCACACACTCCATCTCGATTCAGGCCCCGCAGGCCCAAACACGCACTCACAGCCACACACAATAAACTCACGCGCGATCTCGCGGCCCTCTTGGCCGCTGAGGATCCAACACCCGCGGTGAGTCCCCCCCGCCCCCCCGACACAGAGAGGTTCGATTCCTCTCAGTCCCCTCCCGTTTCAAGTGCACATCTGAGTGCACTTGTCCTCTAAGCGCATTTGCGTTATTTTAAACTATGCACTAGTTTAAACTAACGCAGCGCCGCATCTTCCCCCTCTCGGGGGTTGATCGCTTCAGATGAAGCTTGTAAGGCCCTTCTGGCCATAAGCATGAATAAAGGGTGTTTTTTAGTCAGTAAGAGTCTGACATAACCTTACAGCCGGCTGTAGGGTATCCATGAGGATTTCTCACCCTCTCCCCCGCCTGGGAGGAAACAAAAAAAAAAAAACAAAAAAAAATGCATTAACCCGTAAAAACTAGTTTTATTTAATGAGTGATGTGCGTGAAAACCTAAGAAACAAGTACGTACATAAGATTACATTCTGTGCTATTAATTTTGTGGTTGAGTATATTCGTCTATATTGGGGTGCGTTTATTAAGTACAAGGGGGAGATAAGTGGACGGATTTTATGTGCTGATTCGCGAACCTTTGATAATAATTTTACGTACATGTGGAATGGGTGAGTCGTAATGTTTATGGGGGTCAGTGTTACCAACCCTTACCAAAATTTACCCCTAAGTATTTTTTAAATTCCCCTAAAATCCCCTAAATATACAATTTTTAAGTACCTACTTATTATCTTTTTCAAATTCTTTCGTTGCTCATAAATTAAAACGTTACTTAATTAATTATAGTAAATTATTTTATTGAATAAATACAGTTGCCGAAAGGAAAGGAAAACGAAAATGAGCTGACGGACTGTTAAATCTTATTTAGCTGTTTTTTTAACTTTAGTCCATACAGCCTTAGGAAACAACCCGCCACACAGTCAGTTCAGTCGTTTCATATCGTGATGCGTTCCATTCTACGCACAAAACTGAAAGAAAACACACGCTTTGTTTTTCGATTTAATTGCAAGTTTTGGTAAAAGCCCCTAAAAGAACCCCCAAAAAATTCTAGCCCCTAAAAAAAGTCCGTTTTAACACTTCTAGCCCCTAAATCTGGGGGCAAAACCCCTAAGTTGGGAACCGTGATGGGGGTCTGAAGTTATATTGTTCTCTGTGTGACGTTTCGATGCGCTGCCTGGTAACGGAATGCGTAATTACTGTTTTCACCAGCAAAAGGGTTTTCCACTTAAAAGGACCGCAACTTGCACTGAAGTAACTTGTACCTTACAGAAAATTTTAGTAAAATAAGCACTACTTCATGTTAATAATATGTCTTAATTAGTGGCCCGCCCTCGCTTCGCTTCGGTGTAGAGCTGAAGTGTAGACTATAGTTTTTGTTCTCAGGCTTGTATTATACACAATGACATTCATCTATGATTCTAAAATAAATGAGTATCTATATATACAGGGTGGCCGGGGAGTTGACGTTCAAAAGTAAAATTTAGATACTTTATGATGAGGAGTATCCAAATCACCCCCATGTATGTTCTACGATTTTGCCTTTTCGAGTTATTATTTTTTTAAAGTTTTTTTTCGTAATTTTCACCTAACATCGGTTTTCGATTTTTTTCTCATTCTGTTGGACGTTTCTGGTTCAGTTTTTTTGTAATAACTAACATAGTCTAACCTATCATTCTAAAACTTATGGTTTATCTAGGCATTGCAGAATTCACTTAGAATTTGTTCGAAAGTTCAAAATTACGATTTGAGTTGAGTACACACAAATTTACAAAGTATCAAAAAAAAATGTAAATGGGGGGATTTGGAGTTCAAAGTGCTTTTAGAAACTTTCTGAAACATTAAACTTTAAAACAAGGTCAAATAAAGATAGGGTTAATGGGAGTTTATTTTCTGTAATTGACCTTCAAAGTAAATTAAGGCATTTTTCACAGAAATAAATAATTATTTTCTTTTATTTAAATCTTTGCCTTTCTCTCAGTTATGATGGATTTTTGTAAAACGCAGTTAATTGTTAACAAAATACATTTATTTAAAGCAAAATTTCGCCCTCCCACAGAAATACACAATCTACATCTGCGCAAAAAAAATATGTTTTAGGTGCCTAAAAGCTTCACGGTTATTTTTCACAGTGGTTTCAGCTTCGCGAATTTTTGCTCTCAGTTCTTCTTCACTCGAAGCTTCTCTGGCGTACGCAATTTCTTTAAGTTTCAGATAAAAAAATCAATAGGGTTGAGGTCAGGCGAGCGTGGTGGCCAGGCAATTGGCCCTCGTCGTCCGATCCACCTGTTGGTGTAGGTCTGGTCTCAATCGCGACACATACAAAAGTTTTTTAGAAGACAATCTATCCATATTACTGGAAGATGTAAATTTTGAATTAAGAAGAACGATGGTGTTCCAGAACGACGGGGCGCCGTGTCATTACGCGACACAAGTGCGTCGCGATTGAGACCAGACCTACACCAACAGGTGGATCGGACGACGAGGGCCAATTGCCTGGCCACCACGCTCGCCTGACCTCAACCCTATTGATTTTTTTATCTGAAACTTAAAGAAATTGCGTACGCCAGAGAAGCTTCGAGTGAAGAAGAACTGAGAGCAAAAATTCGCGAAGCTAAAACCACTGTGAAAAATAACCGTGAAGCTTTTAGGCACCTAAAACATATTTTTTTTGCGCAGATGTAGATTGTGTATTTCTGTGGGAGGGCGAAATTTTGCTTTAAATAAATGTATTTTGTTAACAATTAACTGCGTTTTACAAAAATCCATCATAACTGAGAGAAAGGCAAAGATTTAAATAAAAGAAAATAATTATTTATTTCTGTGAAAAATGCCATAATTTACTTTGAAGGTCAATTACAGAAAATAAACTCCCATTAACCCTATCTTTATTTGACCTTGTTTTAAAGTTTAATGTTTCAGAAAGTTTCTAAAAGCACTTTGAACTCCAAATCCCCCCATTTACATTTTTTTTGATACTTTGTAAATTTGTGTGTACTGAGCTCAAATCGTAATTTTGAACTTTCGAACAAATTCTAAGTGAATTCTGCAATGCCTAGATAAACCATAAGTTTTAGAATGATAGGTTAGACTATATTAGTCAGTTATTACAAAAAAAATGGGTGTGTGTACTTATGTAGGCGCGTGAGAAGTTATCCTTCTTTGGCATCGTTTAAAATTAGTTTTTAATTGCATGCAAATAATTAATTACAATAAATTAATAAAAAGTCTGGAAAAGGACACAGTCAATAAGGTTCAGTTTTGATTTGAAAAAATAAATAAATAATCAAAATATTCAATTAAAATCGCTACTGAATATAATTTATTAGAACATATGTGATTTGCACTTGTATGAAACTCAAACACGTATTCCGAATATACAAACTAGAAACATGTGGATAAATATTAAAAACTAGCGGCCCGCCCTCGCTTCGCTTCGGTGTAGAGCTGAAGTGTAGACTACAGTTTTTGTTCTCAGGCTTGTATTATACACAATGACATTCATCTATGATTCTTCTTATACCTGCATGCAAAGTCTCAGCCCGATCGGTTTAAAATTGATAAAGTTTCATACAATCTTTCATTCCTTATTTTATCCCCTTGGAATTTTCTTTATATTTTTTTCCGTAAGAACCTTGTACAGAGAATTAGAAAACTACAAAAAAAACAGCCAAATCGGTCAAGCCGTTTTCATGTTATGTCGTGACAACGGAAAACGGGTTTCATTTTTATATATATAGATATGAAAACAGTCTCTGTTCTAAATTCAAAACTCGTAACTTTTCCTGATGTTTGTTGTACGTGTTTCGTTAAAAGCGACCAACTTCATGGTGTTAATTTTTTGTGTTACAGATGCGCGCGCATCTTAAAATTTCACTCTCATAATTTTTTTATAACGCGCCTAAAGAAGTATAACTTCAAAAAACTGAACCAGAAACGTCCAACAGAATGAGAAAAAAATCGAAAACCGATGTTAGGTGAAAATTACGAAAAAAACTTTAAAAAAATTATAACTCGAAAAGTACGCAAAATCGTAGAACATACATGGGGGTGATTTGGATACTCCTCATCATAAAGTATCTAAATTTTACTTTTGAACGTCAACTCCCCGGCCACCCTGTATAAAACTCAAAGGTGAACTGACTGACATAGTGATCTATCAACGCACAGCCCAAATCACTGGACGGATCGGCCTGAAATTTGGCATGCAGGTAGATGTTATGCCGCTAAGAAAGGATTTTGATCAATTCTACCCCCAAGGGGATAAAATAGGGAATAAAAGTTTGTATGAAACTTTGTCAATTTAAAACCGATCGGGCTGAGACTTTGGATGCAGGCATAAGAAGAATCATAGATTAATGTCATTGTGTATAATGACATAGTGTATATAAACCTGAGAACAAAAACTGTAGTCTACACTTTAGCTCTACACCGAAGCGAAGCGAGGGCGGGTCGCTTGTTATTATTATATTCGCAATAATTACTCAGCTTCAAGCCTAACTACAAATCAACACCCCGCAAGTTTTATGTGGAGCGATATATCCCTGTTTATTACTAAAGAGGCCCGAGGTTCAAGGCCGCCGCGCGAAATTACAGCAAATTTACTTAACGGCGCTATGACGTAATTGCTGAAGGGTTGTAACAGGAAAACATTATGAATCAATCTAATATACAATTAATTCTGTTATTAGGATTAACTAAATGATTTGCGAGAAGAATTATATTTAAATCTAAAGAAAAGTTTACTAGAAAAAAATCCACGCGGACCAGGCAGCGGACGGGACTCGAACCCGCATCCTTCGCTATCCGGGCGAATGCACTGACCATTATGCTACCACGGCCCTAAACTAGTTTTTCTAGTAAACTTTTCTTTAGATTTAAACATCTAGCAGTTAAATGCTTAAAAAATAAATAAAATCATAACTATAATTGCTATTTCTTCTTTCAAATGTTTAATACTTGAAAAAGTATTCATTTGACATTGTGGGTTACCTACAATGCGAAAAGATGGCGCTGCCTTGCAGCTTAAGGCTAGGAAAATTTCGACGCGGCTAATAGGCCCGTGGTAGCATAATGGTCAGTGCATTCGCCCTGATAGCGAAGGATGCGGGTTCGAGTCCCGTCCGCTGCCTGGTCCGCGTGGATTTTTTTCTAGTAAACTTTTCTTTAGATTGAAACATCTAGCAGTTAAATGCTTAAAAAATAAATAAAATCATAAGAATTATATTATTATTACTAGCTGAACCAGCGAACTTCGTTCCGCCATAAAAATAGGGGCAGGTGGTAGAAGAGAAAATTTAGGGTTGTATATATTTTTAATACCACATTATTAAAAAATAAATATTATCCAAATAATAATTTAGGGGTATGTAAAAAATAAAACAAAAATACGAGTGCGGGATTTGAACCGACGACCGCGGTGTGTCGCACGTAGGTACCGTGGCTAAGATTTAACACACTGCGCCGTTTAGATAGATACTGGAATGGCGAAAATTGTGTTCTATTGGTATATGCACTCTTGTAAGTTTTTTTTCGTTACCGAATTTCTTGATTCGGTCGCCGCGCTCAAAGCCCGCGATAAAAGCTATACAATAGCTTAATAACTTGCTAATCAAAAACTTTCCACAAAAAAAAACTGGAAAGATTACCTACTTAAGTCTTGCATTTGGAAGATTTAACATAGCTTTCAATAACTTCAAAAGCTATGTATAAGCTTGGTGTATCTTTTAAGACGCAATAATGCGGTTTAATAATTCCGTTTGAATTTCACAGCTAGATACATTTTCCATCAATTATCATGAGCGAACAGCGACTCATCTCTCAGTATTCAGTCGCGAGTTCTTTAAGGTATATTTAAGTAGTGTAAATTTATAATGATGCTATAAATTTTCCAGGTTAACTGGCATCATAAGCGACCCACTTAAAATGGAGGTCGTCTTTCATCTTTCGAATTGGGTTCATATGATTCTTGCCGAGTCAGTGAAGAATCTAATCAAAATGATTGTGCGCGTGCGCGCTTGAAAGTTTAAACAAAAGGAAATTAAGTATTTCGTGGCCGTGGATACTTTAACACCAACAGAAGCATTCCTGATTCTTGCATTCGTGAGATTTGAAATAAAGGATATCCTTTAACAACATTAATACGATTGCACAAAAAAGGCCAACCTCTGTAGCTTCTCCTCCTCTCCTCTGAAAAAGATCCTCTGTAGTTTAATTTCTACGTTTGTTTCAAATAAATATAATTAATATGAGAATTTACAGAACCCCTTTCGATCATTCCGCGTAATTAACGCGGAAATAGAGGAGCTCGATGGCGCAAGTGATCAGCGCGTTAGGCTGCGATCGTAGAAGTCAAGCAACTTTCGCAGTGGTCGGTCATTGGATGGGTGACCAGTAATCTTCTATCTCGAGTTCCTCCGTGCTTCGGAAGGCACTTTAAGCCATTGGTCCCGGCTGCATCTGCAGTCGTTAGCACCCGCCAACCCGCACTGGACCTGCGCGGCGGGTCGTGGCCCAATCTCTCTATTCCATCCATAGGGAAGGCTTGTGCCCCAGCAGTGGGGATATTAATAGGCTGATGATGATGATGAATGCGGAAATGGTTATCTAAATCTATTCTGTAAAGTCCCTTTTGGAATTCAAATCTTAGATTTAAACAAAAAGGGAGATACGGTACGCTCATACTTGCATCAAAAAAAAACTGATCCCACGGCAGCGCGAACGGGACGGCGAGATCCGCGTCACTGCATTACCGACCCGAACGAAACAGCACGTTAAGTTTCAACGGCAGCGCGAACGAGACGGCGAGATCCGCGTCACTGCACTACCGACCAATCACGCGACCAGTACTCGACGTCACTACCGAATAAGATTCAAAACAAACAGCATTTTTTATGAAAAAATATATTTTATAGTACTAACGAATGAAAAGTGATGCTGTGGGTGTTATTTTTAGTTCTTGAGCAATTTGATCAAGTTGTGACTAAAGCGATTAGGGTCGTGGACCACAATTCATGCGGATCACTTTTGTGAGGCTAGTGCCGTATCTACCCTTTTTGTTTTAATCTAAGATTCAAATAGTAATGTAAGTTTTCTTTGGCCTACCCACCTATTTCTTGATCGCTAATTCAAAGTTGAATGTATTGTTTAAAGATTTCCAGCCCTGTTAATCTAAACCAGACTTGGATTAGCATTCCTAAACTAAATATTGTTTTAAACTTTCGTGGTCACTTACATTATAGCGACCGAGATTGCTACCATGTACAATGGTAACAATCCCGTTAATAGCTATAAATTCCTAAACTAATGTCTATAAAGAAAATTAATTTTCTCAAGGCCTTACGGTGAACCCTATTGTAGGTGTTATGTAGTGAAATAATCTTTCATTCTGCCCTACTTGTTAGCGAGCGTTTTAATAAGACTTTTGTAATGCACTTTACGACATCTTTTTTAATAGAAAGTCATCTTCTCTGGGGTGGGTACTCAAGAGGTTTATGTGCAAAAACATCCGCTTCGTTTAGACTGTAAAGAGGGTACTGGCCGCTCATGAAAGTATTCCAGCCTTTATTAGGTACCCATAGAATGTGACATAAAATAATACTTGAGAAATTCATCGTTTGGAGCGGCTCGGTAAAACGTTAGAATGGTGATTTTGATGACCCACTGAGAGTACTATAATAATATGCTGCTGAATCTATCTTTATATATAGAACTCAAAGGTGACTGACTGACTGACATAGTGATGTATCAACGCACAGCCCAAACCACTGGACGGATCAGGCTGAAATTTGGCATGCAGGTATATGTTATGACGTAGGCATCCGCTAAGAAACGATTTTAAATCAATTCTGCCCCCAAGATTATAGAAAGATTCTCAGTGATTGATCTAGTCTTGAGCATAGCTAGAAAGGGATGTCGCTATATATAGCACATAGCGGCATCCCTTTCTAACTGTACTCAAGTTAAGAACAACACTTAGTTGTCATTCTGTAATACGGGCCTTAATCTTAAGAACTTGTAATTACCACATGAAACAATAAATATATTGAATTCAATTGAATAAGAAAGTAAAGTAATATCTCTTACATACTTTCATCTGCAGTTTTTTTCGCGACAACAACATTGGTTTGACTTTTCCTCTTTAATTTTATACCCGAATTCAGCATAGAGGAGGAGGAGGAGCTCGATAACGCGGGTGGCTAGCGCGATCATTGAAGTTAAGCTACTTTCGAAGTGGTCGGTCATTAAATGGGTGACCAAAAATCTTCTATCTCGAGTTCCTCCGTGCTTCGGAAGGCACGTTAAGCCGTCGGTCCCGGCTGTAATTGCAGTCGTTAGCACCCGCTAATCCGCACTGGGCCCGCGTGGTGGGTCATGGCCCAGTCTCCCTATTCCATCCATAGGGAAGGCCTGTGCCCCAGTTCCAGTTTAATCAAATGGAAAACAACTTACATGTTTAACTCTTTTATTAAAGTAAAGGCTACGAAACGTCAATAAATAAATAAAGTTTCGTGCATTAACCCGTAAAAACTAGTTTTATTTAATGAGTGATGTGCGTGAAAACCTAAGAAACAAATATAATAATTGAGTTTAATCTATCAACGTATGGTTTTGGTGCCTGAAGTGTATCTCTTGGAATCTTCTATCAAACGACAGAGGATTCCTAATTTCAAAACTTAAAATCATGACATTACCTTTTTAATATGACTGCCAGCCGTACATGAACAAAGAGTTTACCCCAAAGGAGGCTGTATGCTAGGTCCGATTTCAAAAAATCGGGAGGCGTAATAGAAAAAAACAGTAGATGTATGGAAAGAGATACAAGAAAAACAGTAGTTGCAAATTCCCCCCCCCCCCCCCCCCCTAGAATTGGTAAATCAGATCAAGATAAAGACCAGTAACGAATGTGTTTCTCTGTGGCTTGTACCGCCCCTTAAAGCTAGTTTTTGTTATACAATAACTTTTTATTTTAAAATTCACAAGGCTACCTACATTGTTAATTACCGAAAATGCAATTTAAAAAAGAAAATCATATTCTGAGAAAAACAGGAGAAAGACAAGAGAAACAGTAGAACAGGAGAAATTTCAGAAAAACAGGAGATCTCCTGTAAAATCTGGAGACCTGGCAACACGGGGTATAACCTTAGATTAAAACAAAAAGGGTAGATACGGCACTAGCCTCACAAAAGAGATCCGCATGAATTGTGGTACACGACCCTAATCGCTTTAGTCACAACTTGACATGCAAACGACGTACATGTGAACGCCAGAAAGAAATATAGCTAATATTTTGTGTTTATATGATAAAACAATGCCTAAGTGTGTTTTCAAAAAGTGCTCAAATTTCTCAAGAACTAAAAATAAAACCCACGGCATCACTTTTCATTCGTAAGTACTATAAAATTTATTTTTTTATAAAAATTGCTGTTTGTTTTGACTCTTATTTGGTAGTGACGTCGAGTACTGGTCGCGTGATTTTTCGGTAGTGCAGTGACGCGGATCTCGCCGTCTCGTTCGCGCTGCCGTTGAAACTTAACGTGCTGTTTCGTTCGGGTCGGTAATGCAGTGACGCGGATCTCGCCGTCCCGTTCGCGCTGCTGTGGGATCAGTTTTTGTTTGATGCAAGTATGAGCGTACCGTATCTACCCTTTTTGTTTTAATCTAAGGGTATAACAGTATAAACGAACAGAGTTTTTTTCGCATTTATAATGTTAAGTACCTATCAAGTAAGGAGACAACGTTATGTAAGTAAGTCTTATGCCGCAGCCGTAAAAGCTGCCTGTTTTCACGAGTATAAAAACGAATTTTCCGATCTATTATCCGGTTTACGAGGCCTCATTGAATCGCGGAGGCGCAGTTCCGACGGGATTAGGACAATTTTATCTCGACAGAAGTTTTTATTCGAAAAACCCCGCGTTTTCCCGGAAACGGGCGGTGGGAACATGAAACTGGACGATTTAATACTCTGCTTTGTGGTATGATAAATTCAGTGTGTGGAGGGCACGCTTATAATGTCTTCAGATGTGCGTCTGTGGTACTAATTCAACATTATCCATCTTATTTAGTACAAGTGGCCGCCCGCGACTTCATTCGCGTTGATTTTGGAATTCCTAAGGAAAACTGAATTTACCCGGATTAAAAAGTATCAAAAAATCAAAATTCAATATCGTTTATTCAGTCTAGGCTGTTACAAGCACTTGTGAATGTCGAAAAGCTACGCCATCGGTTCGCAAATCTACGGCGGGAGACCTTTGGTCTGGTATAACAAAGTTTAGGAATGCCGTGTCCTGCTGTATAGGCAAAAAAAAAATAACGATTAAAGTTTAGTACAACGATTAATAGTATCCAATGAAGCAAGAGCAGACTCATCTCCGCTGGCAGCACCCGTTCACGAGCATGACGCATGAACCAGCTATCGCTTCGCTCAACCATTTTTTAGGGAACGCAACGACCCGCCTCACACCTATCCTATAAATCAATCCAGGTCATAGATTATATGCATACCAAATTTCGTCCAAATCTGTTCAGTAGTTTCTGCGCGATCGAGTTGCAAACATAAAAACACATAAACTTACGCATTTATAATATTAGTATTAGGTTGAGGAACAGGTTTCTTCGCGTTTTATATGAAAATTCAAAACGTTTTTAATAGAGTTTATTTACATTGAACTATATGTTATTTGCGGGACTGCTACCATGTATCTTGTTTTTAGCGAGTTGAGTTACTCCGTGATCATGGCGCTTGCAGCAGTGCTGAAATGTCGGAAACTCACTAAAAACAATGTTCTTGGTAGCAATCCTGAAATAGCATAAATTATTATAACTATACTATATTTATGTTAATCGTCAAGCGAGACGAAGTCCCTTTAACCTTAATTTTCTTCAAGGATTTTAGAAACCTTAAACATAATAGTGTTTGTGTATAATATCGGTTTATTACTAAGGTAAGTATTACTAGTCATAATTTTCACTTCACCAATGAGGTTGTACAAACGCTAGTTTGAACTTTCAACGCGACAAGGTTATTTGAATAAACACTGAACAACTCAAAACATACTTTGCTCTCATGAATAAAAATATTATTTTGCGTACAATCTAAACCTTATTACTGCGGCACTAAAATGGTCCCCACCTCACCCCAAATGGTGGATTCCCCAGGCTCCTCAGTTTTTTATTTACACGTCGTCGGTTCAAGAATCTTGCGATTTCGGCAGCGAAGTGTCGAGCCCGTGATATGTGCTGTCACTCAGACGTCCGCCGCCATATTGCCTTTCGTTGACATAGTCTTGTTTTGATATTTATTTTCAATAAAATCTATTCTTTGCACACTCTCTAAAATTTTCGTAACTTTGCGACCTAGAATTCGATTTTGTTTCTTTTTCGGTATCGAAAGGGTGAATTAAAAAAATGTTTTATAGAATAATTAGTACCGCTCCATAACTGATATTACATCAATCTACTATATATATGTTACGCTCAAAGATCGAAAACGCTCGGTGAGCGGAAAAATAGCTCACAACGCGTTGTGGGCACAGTAAAACATCCACATCGCGAAATTCGTATTATGGCTATAATGAAAAAGCGCACGACGCGTTGTGGCAATCACAGAAAAACCGAATAGCGAAATTCATGTCGTGGCTGACATGCTATTCGATCTCAACGCGTTGTGCCAATGAAGAAAAGCCATGACGCGTTCTGAGCATTCATTGTTTTAACCATATCAAGACGGACAGGTTGTAAGTTGTTAGGGGACGTGCAGCACCCAGGAATGTTATGTGTGTTGTTATGATCATTAATCCATCAGGTCTCTACCAGTTAGGAAACAAGGAAGGTACATTCGATAGACTATAAAGTCTAAAGGTTTCAGAACGTGCTTATGCACGTAATGAGTTTACACTTTCTGAAACCAACTTTATTAACATTTGTGATGTGCCCTCAACTTCGTCATTAACACTTCGCTCAGCATCTATGTTATCATCTGGAAGTAAGCAAGGTAATAATGTGCCACTGCAAAAGATACTGTATTGATAAAAAGTGCAAGTGTCGCTCCAAGAATATAAAATGCAACTCAAAATGCCACAGTAATAGTTCCTGTAAAAATAAATAGCAATCAAATACTTATTTTTCACAATTATAGTAATTTCTAATATAACTAATTGATTAAAGTACATTGTCGTTGTTTATTGGTGATCAATAAACATTTATGTTTGTGTTAAATATTTTTATTACTTGAAATAATTTTAAATTGTCATAAAAAATCCCTAATTATTTTAAGTGAATTTTAAGTAATTTACAAATGATTAATATTTTGTGTTCAGTAATTTATTTCTTAATACGTTGATTTTTTAAATATAAAGTAATCTCAATAAATAACAAATATCGTTTTATTTTAATTTGTATAATTATATAACATATTTAATAAAGACAAACACGTTATGCAGTGATTTTATAAAATAAAAAAAAATTCCTAAAGACATCTACCAAAACGTTTCCAGTCTAGGCCTAGTAGGATCCATATCGGAAAGTAGTGTGCGTCGTTATCAAATAATATTCCATACTCGTCATGGGTTTTCTTCATTGCCACAACGCGTTGAGATCGAATAGCATGTCAGCCACGACACGAATTTCACTATTTGGTCTTTCTGTGATTGCCACAACGCGTCGTGCGCGTTTTTTCATTAGAGCCATAACACGAATTTCGTCATGTGGATGTGTTTACTGTGACCACAACGCGTTGTGAGCTATTTTTCCGCTCACTGAGCGTTTTCAATATTTGAGCGTAACATATATAAAAGTCAAAGGTGACTGACTGACATAGTGATCTATCAACGCACAGCCCAAACCACTGTACGGATCGGGCTGAAATTTGGCATGCAGGTAGATGTTATGACCGAGGCATTCGCTAAGAATGGATTTTGATCAATTCTACCCCCAAGGGGATAAAATAGGGAATGAAAGTTTGTATGAAAACTTTGTCAATTTTAAACCGATCGGGCTGAGACTTTGCATGCAGGTATACAGTCCATAGAATGTTCGTAGCAACGGGCCTCACCTGCTGGGACACATCCCTTCCCTATGGATGGAATAGGGAGATTGGGCCATGATAGACGTTTTTTGGTCACCCATCCAGTGACCGACCACTGCGAAAGTTGCTTAACTTCAACGATCGCAGCCGAACGCGCTAACCACCTACGCCATCGAGCTCCTTGCCACGTGCCTTAAAAACCTTTAAAAATATAGGAATTAATAAATACATTTAGCTAGGATAGGTTAGTAGATGATTTTCATCAAAAAATTTGAAACTGTATTTATTCCATTCCTGTATTGGTAATCAAAGAGAAAGATGCTCCGGCCGA
The DNA here is from genome assembly GCA_902850365.2 of Chilo suppressalis. Taxonomy (NCBI): domain Eukaryota; kingdom Metazoa; phylum Arthropoda; class Insecta; order Lepidoptera; family Crambidae; genus Chilo; species Chilo suppressalis. The sequence continues at coordinate 1,714,925 of OU963899.1, read as the reverse complement.
TGGCTTTATTGCGCAAATCGGTAAAAGGTTATTGTAGGAAAGGGGTGTTTTGGAATCTTCGTAAAATATTACGTTTAGGCGCTAAGATAGTAGGTAATTAAAATGCCTAGCACCCACTAGGGAGACCCTTTTTTTGTTGACTTCTCAGTATCTTCACCGCGCCTATCCCGGAGTGCGCGACTGGAAACTAATTTGGGAAACAGCACAAATATTCTTTAGTTCTTCATCTCTTTAAATCTATAGGAAGGCCAAAGTGGAAAATCTTCCTCCGAGCTGGTTGATGTTAGTTTGGGGGCTGCGGCCCACTAGGGAGACCCTATTTTTTACGTAGGCATAACCTCTATTTACAGACGTTGGCACCCTTATAGGGCACTCCAACGAACGGACCTTACACCTAGCCTCTCGCAAGTATAGTATCCGTGCGGTGACGGAGAAAGAATACAACTCACCGCCCCTTTTCTTCCCGTGGGTGTCGTAAGAAGCGACTAAGGGATGTCGGAGCTTCCATCCGCTCTTCTGGTGGTAGGGTGCCTAACACCCGCCTGGTTTGTTACCACCGTGCGCATGGTGAAAAACCCGTGAAGTGCTTCTCGCGCGTTTCGGGGTCAGCCAGCGTACAACCAGAGCTCGAGTGGAAGTTGTCGCGAAGGATTCGGTCCAGGGGAGGCATCCGTGGAACCGATGCCGGGAGGACTGCATCGACCCGTCGGCCAGGGAGACCCGTAGAAACGGCTGTCCCGCTGGCCGCCCGTGGCACAGTACAGGGGCCCAAGCGTTCCTAACCAGTTCGTGAGGCTGCCCCATCATGTCACGCATAATCTCGGGGTGGACCGTTGTGCCGGTTGGTGACCGGGGCGTGGGGTCCCGGCGGCCACTCCCGGGGGGGTGCGGGGGCCCTTCCGTCCGGCGGGTCGGCGCATCTCCACTGCAGGCAGTCAATCGGGAAGACAAACCCCCCTTATTTGCCCGGACTCTTCGCGACGGCGTCCGCTCGTTTTCGCGTCTCTTTTTTTTTCACTTCCACCATGGCAGCCTCAATAACAAAGTTTGGACGTACAGCGGTGCACACCCCCACGCCTTCAACGCTGTTTGAGGTCGAGTTCTGCAACATACGCGGACTCCACTCTAACCTCAACGCTGTCTACCACCATCTCGAGACACAAATACTTCCGCCTGCTGAAACAGGCTACCTTAATTATCCCGGCTACGTGCTTGAAGAGTCCTTCAAAGCGAAAGCCGGTGTATGCCTGTATGTTCGGGCGGATGTTTGTTGTCGCCGTCTCCGCTGATCCCACACCGGCGATGTTGAGACAACTCGACTTTTTGAACACCTTAGTCGGGCAGCAGATGACGCGCAGGAGCGATTTCCCAATGCAGAATTGGTGTTTTTGGGGGACTTTAATGCTCACCACAATTTGTGGTTAAGTTCTTCCAAAACTGACCATGCAGGGATCTCTGCTCACACATTCGCTCTCACGCATGACTTGAAGCAACTGGTTGATCAGCCCACCAGGATCCCAGATATTCCAAGTCAAGCGCCTTCTTTACTGGACCTTCTGCTCACGACCCATCCACAGGGCTATCAGGTTGTGGTAAGAGCCCCCCTGGGCTTGTCCGACCACTACCTGATATCTGCCAAAGCACCACAGGCCAAGCCTCCGCGTCCAGCAGTGGTCAAGCGCCGTATCTGGCATTATGGGTCGGCAGATTGGGACGGTATGCGTGATTACTTTGCGTCCGTCCCTTGGAAGCAGCGCTGCTTCAGTGACAGGGACCTATCGGGCAGTGCCGTTGCCATTACTGAGGAGATTATAATGGGTATGGAATACTATATTCCTCATTCTGATCTCATCAGTAAGGGCACACGTAACCTCTGGTTCAATCACGACTGTGCTGAAGCTGCTTCGTGTTAGCAAGCGGCATATCGTGCTTGGATCAGAGGCCGCGCTCTCAAGGATCCCGGGGTCGATTCACTCAAAGCAGCCTACAATTCTGCTTCCAAGGCCTGTAAGAAGGCTTACATCAGAGCGGATGCCCAGCGTGTTGCACGTGTTGGCCAGGAACTTATAACGCATCCTGCGGGCTCCCGTAGCTACTGGCGTTTGGCCAAGGCCGTGCAAAAAAACTTCTGCCAGCCCTCGCTGCCACCTCTGAGATGCCCAGACGGAACACTAGCTCATAAGCCGCAGGAGAAAGCCGATTTACTGGCAAAACTCTTTGCGGCTAACTCCCGAATCGATGATTGCAATGCAGTGTCACCATCATTACCTCACTGTGGCACAACGATGCCTGATATTAAAATCAGGCAGCGTGAGGTTCGTGCCGAATTGCAATCACTCGACGTCCGGAAAGCTAGTGGACCTGATGGCAGTAGTACTTAAAAAATGTGCAGCGGAGTTGTCTCCCGTGCTCACGCGCTTGTACCAATGCTCGTATTCTTTGGGGCGTGTGCCCGAGACTTGGAGAGATGCTAACGTGCAACCGGTGCCCAAAAAAGGGGATCGCTCAGACCCGGCAAACTATCGGCCAATAGCAGTCACCTCAGTTTTATGTAAAGTTCTAGAAAAGGTCCTTAATAACCATCTGACCCGCTACCTGGAGGATCACTCCCTGATTAATGATCGTCAATATGGATTTAGACCGAAACAATCGACGGGTGATCTTCTAGCGTACTTAACTCATATCTGGGGTGAGGCTATCGACAAGCGTGGCGAGTCGTTGGCTTTCAGCCTTGACATTGCCAAGGCGTTCGACAGGGTCTGGCACAAAAGCCTTCTCTCCAAGCTTCCGGCATATGGTCTGCCAGCCCAGTTCTGTTCTTGGGTAGCTGACTTCCTGCATGAGCGTAGAATTCGTGTCCTTACGGATGGTAGCAGTTCGCGGTTCATGTCAGTGAATGCCGGCGTTCCCCAGGGCTCCGTCCTATCCCCCACTCTCTTTCTGCTGCATATATGACTTGATTCCTCTTGGGAATATTCATTGCTATGCAGACGATAGTACAGTGCATGCGGGGTATCTCGGACAAGCAGCGGCTGGGCAGGCAGTAACCAGGGAGAAACGGGAAAATCTTGTCATTGAACTCAATCAGGCTTTGGACCACATTTCCGAATGGGGTACCAGGAACTTGGTTGGTTTCAATGCCAAGAAAACTCAGGCTTGCGCTTTCACGGCAAAAACATCGCCATTCCTTCCCCTTCCATCTCAGGGCACAACACTACCGCTGCAGAGCAACATTTCCATGCTCGGTATGGAAGTTCGCTCAGACCTGAATCCAAAGGACTACATCGAAACCGTGATCAAAACAGCTTCACGCAAACTCGGAGTCCTGAACAAGGTGCGGCGTTTTTTCACGCCCGATCAACTGTGCTTGTTGTACAAAACGCAAGTGCGGTCCTGCGTGGAATATTGCTCGCACCTCTGGGATGGCTCCGCCAAGTACTTGCTCGATGCTTTGGATAGGTTACAGCGGCGCGCAATCCGCATCATAGGCGATGAGGAGGTGACTAAACACCTTGAGCCTCTTCAATTACGCCGTGACGTGGCGTCACTAAGCGCGTTCTATCGTTTGTACCACGGCGAGTGTTCTGAGGAGTTATTCTCTCTTATCCCACCTTCCCCTTTCCTTCAGAGGACCACGCGCGTTGGCCTACGTTGTCACCGTCTTACTGTGGCCACAATTCTAACGCGTACAAAGAAATTTGGTGACTCATTTCTTTGTCGCACTATCCGTAAATGGAATGCTCTGCCCGCTCACGTGTTCCCTCCCTCTTACAACCTGGGATCCTTTAAAAGAGGCGTGAAGAAGCAACATGCAGGCCGGCAGGGTGAGGATGGCTGGTGTGGCAGGTAGAACTGCTGTATCAGCTATCTTCGCGTCTGGACTTCACCTTCACTTAACATCAGGTGGGGTGGAGTCATTTGTCGGACCTATGTATAAAAAAAAAAAAAAAAAAAAAAAAGTCTCACGGGTGCGAAACGGAGAAGCCGTTAAGCAGTCCGTGCGGCTTACGAGCGCTTACGGCATACTATACGCTAAAAAAGTCTGCGAATACCCTACGCTGTTAAGTGCGGAACCGCGAAATCCTCGTTTTGGGACCTCACCGCGTCTCCACTAAGGATACCCTAACCTAAAGGTTTTAACTACTAAAAGTTCAGATTGAATAAAGAAGCTTTGAGTTTATCAGTCAAAATTTCTTTATTCAAATCGGAAGCATAATACAACTCTTTTGAGACAAGCAGCTGCAAAGATATGCCATCAGCTCCAATAGGGTATTTGACAGTATTAAAAATAAAGTGCCAATTGTTAGCATCTGTGTTTAGAATGAATATTGGCAGGGGGTTTTACTATTTTTCCAAAAAAAAATTCATAATTTTACTAAGAACCAACGAAACAGATAATAGTTCTCTTATCTGTTGTCACGGGACCCAAAACGCTTGGGATTGCCGGAGCCTTAAATGACGTCACACGCAAGTAAACTTCCGGTTAAAGTGACATTGCTTTGTATCGTTTGACGTTTTAATAACAGTCGTGTGACGTCACACACTAGTTAGACAGCCATATTGTCCAGAAAAACGTTTTCGCGGCTACTTGAAAATGGAGTTTTTGATTTGGTTATTTTTACTGAAATACACAACAGAATGATGAATATCCACTTTTCACGGACTCCATAACAATAGTCAATAACGTGAGATCGTTTCCTAAAACTTGTCAAATACCCTATTGCATCAAATCTCAGACTCTGTACAACATTTGCAAACACTGCTCTCTGAGACAGAGCAGTAAAACTGGTCTCATCGCCGATCTATCTTTTTTTTTATAGCCAGGTAGGCAAATGACTCTACCCCACCTGATGTTAAGTGGTGATAAAATCCATACGCGAAGATAGCTGGTACAGCAGTTATAAACTGCCCACCAACCATCCTCACCTTGCCGGCCTGCAAAAATGCTTCTTCACGCCTCTCTTAAAGGACCCCAGATTGTAGAAAGGAGGGAACACGTGCGCGGGCAAAGAATTCCACTTAAAAATAGTACGACAAGAAATGAGTCACCAAATTTGTCTTGCTTGATTTATTTCTGTGGTGTAAACTTAGTATAACGACTGCATGAACATTTTTAAGCTGTGGAGAAAAACCAGATATTAATCTTCACAGCGTTAAATTAAATTATGTAACTATATATATAATGACGACTATCATTATGACGACCTCCGTGGCCGAGTGGTTTATACGCCGGGTTTCATGGCGTCGCCGACTCGAGAGGTCCCGGGTTCGAATCCCGGTGGGGGCAGATGTTTGTGTGATGAATACGAGCATTTGTACTCCAGTCATGGATGTTTAATATGTATTTCATATAAATATACTTATATGTACAATATGTATTCTATTCGTTACCCTAGTATCCCATAACACAAGCCTTTACAGTGCTTACTTTGGGGCTAGGCTAATTGGTGTGAGTGTTGGAAATATTTATTATTATTATTTATTATTATTAATGTGATTTTCATGAACTAAATAGATTTAATTACGAAATAAAACAATTGTGTTGCTCAGAAATGAGAAACAACATTTATAGCTATCATTTCGTACAATTTTTCGTGCACAAATATTATATTTTATTTATTAATTGACTGATGTCAAAACCATATCTTTTTCTATGGTCACTCACTATTTTACCGTCTGTATTGAATGAAGGGTAATGAATCTCATTTACATATATATAAAATATTGTATTGTCACAGTGTACAAAACAAAATCAATAAAATTATTAAGATGCATCAATTCAACTTCAATATCGTCGACTAGCATTTTGTGTAAATAATAATAAATAAATAATTATTTCCAACAACTCACACTAATTAGCCTAGCCCCAAAGTTTATGTTATGGGATACTAGGGTAACGGATAGAATACATATATAAGTATATTTATATAGAAATACATACTAAACATCCATAACTGGAGTACAAATGTTCGTAGTCATCACACAAACAACTGCCCCCACCGGGATTCGAACCCAGGGGTTTTCGAGAAGGGGACGACCGCGACACCTTGAAACCCAGCGTACAAACCACTCGGCCACGGAGATCGTCAAAAAAGTTGATTGCTGCGTCATACATAGTTATATATAGGGTATAACAAGATAATATTTCGATACTAATGTAGTATAGAGCAGACTCATCTCCGCTAGCACGCCCGTTCACGAGCATGACGCAGAACGAGCCAGTCGCTTCGCTCAACTATATTTTAGGGAACGCAATGACCCAACTCACACGACACAGGACTGTTGTACTATGACAAGATGAAAAAAAAAAACGACGGGTTGCACTCCGGGAGTGCCGGCAGAAGTGAAAACTTGAATATTAACGTTGTGCATTTTTGATATTTTGGAATGGTTAGGGAATAATTTTGCACGAATTGCTTTAATTATCAGTATAAAAGTATAGTATAGTATGTGGTAGAATACAATATTTATTTATTGCGCTATCGTACACAAACATGACAATTTATATTACATTAAAAAAGTTTATCTCTCCGAAAAATCAACTTACATGAATCACGTTTAAGCGCACTTAGCGACATCTATTGTTAAGAAATCAACTTACATGAATCACATTTAAGCGCACCTAGCGACATCTATTGTAAAAAAATACATTTTCTTCGAAATAAAGCTGCCACGTTGACGTCCTAGATAGAGACTTATTATTATAATACGGTAAAATAAAATATTACCATGTTTCGTCCAATATATTGAAAGTCAACAACCTTTCCAATTTTATTGTGTGTCATGAAGCGATCAGCCCACGTGTTTAACCTGACGCGAATTTATCATTTTTTTACCCATACAAAAAAAGTGTACAACGCCGCTAAAGAAGTTTTCACTTCAAAAAATAGGCTATTTTGTAATCAGAGTTTAAAACACGAACCAATTAAAAAATGGTTGATAACACTTATGAAATCATCTCGCACAAACCAATCCTCAGAAATGAGAGGTATATTACCCTAGCGTAACAATTTCATAAGTCCATATCCTAAGGTATATAGTATTTTGTTGCTAATTTGTTGCTATTTTGTGCCGCAAGAATTGATTTTGTTGCTCCATGATTTCTCGGAAAAACGCCAGTTACGCTAGCGAAACCACAGCGATAACTCGGAGGCAAAAGCAGTTAGAGAGATCAGATGAACGGCATATTTTGTTGCTATTTTGTTGCTGTAAGATAAGCTGGTTAGATATGAAAAAATCCCCCCCCCCCTTCATGGGGGGCTAACTACCCTAATTCATAGATATTTCAGATTTTTCGTATCTCGTGAACTAAAGCAGCTAGCGGCACGAGACAAACGGCGTATTTTGTTGCTTTAAGGTAGGCATGCTGCGTACATCATAATCACAACCCTTATCGGGGTATGACCAACCCCCGACCCCGAAGACACCAGATATTTCGTATCTCGTGAGCTAAAGCAGCTAGCGACCCGAGACCAACGGCGTATTTTGTTGCTATTTTGTAGCTATAAGATAGGCATGCTGCGTATCATAATCACAACCCTTATCGGGGTATGACCAACCCCCCCCCGAAGACACCAGATATTTCGTATCTCGTGAGCTAAAGCAGCTAGCGACCCGAGACCAACGGCGTATTTTGTTGCTATGAGATAGGCATGCTGCGGACATCATAATCACAACCCTTATCGGGGTATGACCAACCCCCGACCCCAAGACACTAGATATTTCGTATCTCGTGAGCTAAAGCAGCTAGCGACCCGACACCAACGGCGTATTTTGTTGCTATTTTGTAGCTATAAGATAGGCATGCTGCGTACATCATAATCACAACCCTTATCGGGGTATGACCAACCCCCGACCCCGAAGACACCAGATATTTCGTATATCGTCAGGTAAAGCAGCTAGCGACCCGAGACCAACGGCGTATTTTGTTGCTTTAAGATAGGCATGCTGCGTATATGATAATCACAACCCTTATCGGGGTATGACCAACCCCCGACCCCGAAGACATCAGATACTTCGTATATCGTCAGGTAAAGCAGCTAGCGACCCGAGACCAACGGCGTATTTTGTTGCTTTAAGATAGGCATGCTGTATACATCATAATCACAACCCTTATCGGAGTATGATCGACCCTGATAAGGGTTGTGATTATGATGTACGCAGCATGCCTATCTTATAGCAACAAAATACGCCGTTGGTGTCAGGTCGCTAGTTGCTTTAGCTCACGAGATACCAAATATCTGGTGTCTTCGGGGTTGGGGGTTGGTCATACCCCGATAAGGGTTGTGATTATGATGTACGCAGCATGCCTATCTAATAGCAACAAAATACGCCGTTGGTCTCGGGTCGCTAGCTGCTTTAGCTCACGAGATACGAAATATCTGAGATTTCTAAGAATAAGGGTAGTTAGCCTCTCATGAAGGGATGATATTTTTTCATATCTAACCAGCTTATCTTACAGCAACAAAATAGCAACAAAATACGCCGTTTGTCTCGTGCCGCTAGCTGCTTTAGTTCACGAGATACGAAATATCTGGTGTCTTCAGGGTCGGGGGTAGGTCATAGCCCGATAAGGGTTGTGATTATGATGTACGCAGCATGCCTATCTATAGCAACAAAATAGCAACAAAATACGCCGTTGGTCTCGGGTCGCTAGCTGCTTTAGCTCACGAGATACGAAATATCTGAGATTTCTAAGAATAAGAGTAGTTAGCCTCTCATGAAGGGATGATATTTTTTCATATCTAACCAGCTTATCTTACAGCAACAAAATAGCAACAAAATACGCCGTTTGTCTCGTGCCGCTAGCTGCTTTAGTTTACGAGATACGAAATATCTGGTGTCTTCAGGGTCGGGGGTAGGTCATAGCCCGATAAGGGTTGTGATTATGATGTACGCAGCATGCCTATCTTATAGCAACAAAATAGCAACAAAATACGCCGTTGGTCTCGGGTCGCTAGCTGCTTTAGCTCACGAGATACGAAATATCTGGTGTCTTCGGGGTCGGGGGTTGATCATACCCCGATAAGGGTTGTGATTATGATGTACGCAGCATGCCTATCTAATAGCAACAAAATACGCCGTTGGGTTCGGGTCGCTAGCTGCTTTAGCTCACGAGATACGAAATATCTGGTGTCTTGAGGTCGGGGGTTGGTCATACCCCGATAAGGGTTGTGATTATGATGTACGCAGCATGCCTACCTTATAGCAACAAAATACGGCGTTTGTCTCGTGCCGCTAGCTGCTTTAGTTCACAAGATACGAAAAATCTGAAATATCTAAGAATAAGGGTAGTTAGCCCCCCATGAAGGGGGGGAATTTTTCCATATCTAACCAGCTTATCTTACAGCAACAAAATAGCAACAAAATACGCCGTTTGTCTCGTGCCGCTAGCTGCTTTAGTTCACGAGATACGAAAAATCTGAAATATCTATGAATTAGGGTAGTTAGCCCCCCATGAAGGGGGGGGGGGGGATTTTTTCATATCTAACCAGCTTATCTTACAGCAACAAAATAGCAACAAAATATGCCGTTCATCTGATCTCTCTAACTGCTTTTGCCTCCGAGTTATCGCTGTGGTTTCGCTAGCGTAATATTACGCTAGCGTAACTGGCGTTTTTCCGAGAAATCATGGAGCAACAAAATCAATTCTTGCGGCACAAAATAGCAACAAAATACTATATACCTTAGGATATGGACTTATGAAATTGTTACGCTAGGGTAATATACCTAGAAATGAGTCAAGGTTCATTATGTGATTTAATACCGAGAAAATTGGCTCGCTATTCGATTTAACCAAATTATAGCTCTACACCACTGCAATACGGATCTACACACATCAAAAGTGTCTAGGGATCAACATATATTTTTGCAATAACTTTTCTCCTGATTGATATTAATTAAAATTTTCTTTAAGGATTCATCAAATAAAGTGTTTTCGTTTGTCACAGTAACGATAAACCAAGTCACCTTTGCATTAATAAAGAAATTTGCCATTTTCCTAATAAAGGGATTTTTGACATTTGAACCACTAACACAAAAGTTCGAAAAAAAGACTGAAATAACAGTTTTCTCTAAAATTTTATTGGGTAACTTAAACAATTAATAATCCGTATTTCTACCGCGAACACTAACAACACAAGAACATCGGTTTGGCATACTCAAAATGAGTTCATCCAAATCACGCTGTGGAATGGCCGCCCATGTTCGTTGCAACAACAAAAAAAGGTCTTCTTGCGACTGGATACCCTCCATATTCGGCAGAGCTCTTCTCTGTAGCATATCCCATGCATGCTCAATCGGGTTCAAGTCTGGCGACTGAGCAGGCCAGGGCAGGACATTGATGTTAGCTGCGGCGAGAGTCTGTCTTACAACTCTTGCGGTGTGCGGTCGTGCATTATCATGCATTAACTGAAATAAGGGACCGATTTGCACTTGTAGAGGAACGATGACGTCTGATACAATCGTCTCAGCATAAATTTGAGCGTTGAGGTTGCCTCTGATCCAAATCAACTCAGTTCTTCCGCCGATCCAAATACCCGCCCATACCATGATGGTTCCACCACTATAAGGATGGACTTCCTGGCAGGATTTTAATCGCTGTTGGCGTCCAGGGGTTCTCCAGTGTCGTATACGTCTTGTATCCGGTCTCATACCAAAACGAGACTCATCAGAAAAGCACACGAAACGCCATTGTTCTTCTGCCCAATTTCTGTGTTCAAGAGCCCATTGATATCGAATCCTACGATTGTGCATTGCTATAGGTGGTACCCGTAGCGGTCTTCGGGAATGAAGGTTCACTTCATGCAAGCGGTTTCTGACTGTTTGGTCGCTAATTAAGTTCCCTGAAGAGTGATGAAGCCTCACGGCTAACATCATGGCGGTTATTGTTGGAGCTCTTCGAGTTAAGATTTGAATGTATCGGTCTTGTCTCCGTGTGGTGCAGCGATACCGTCCTCCATGGCGCTCAGCCACGGTACCAGTGCTTCGGTATCGTGTCCAAAGTCGACTGATAACACTCTGACTTGTATTCAGAGCTAAAGCCACAGTACGTTGCCGGGAACCAGCTTCTATCATTCCCACGGCTCTGAGCATTTCTTCCCTGCTTAAATGACGTCGCCGCTCCATAATAACGTTGGTTTTAATCAGTAGTAGGGAAACAGTAGCACTAATAATGTCTTCAATGCGTTGTATGTTTTTATAGGGAAAATATTGACAGCTGATTTTCATCTTTTACTCGAATTTGATTCACAGTTCCTGATTCAAATTATGAAATGCACCAAAAAGGATCCATATAAATTTATAAAATCATAAATTTATTACAAAGCCACATCTCAATCTCAAGAAATCCGCATAAAAATGCTTGATCCCTAGACACTTTTGATGTGTGTAATTAGGACATTTGTACTAAAGCTTTGCAACTACGAATTGGTGCAAACTGTTCTCCTGAAAGGGCACGGGAAATCGGATCCTATTGCTATTGCATTAAGTGCTGGGTTTGCAGGAAGCACTACTGTTGTAAATGCCTAAATTCGAATCTAATGATAATCGCACTCGAAACGAGCTGTGATCTGGTTACGGCCGGAGTAGGGTTGACACGTTTGCTTTAGTAATTAAATTTCGAGAATTTTTCCTAAATTATTGCGACGTTTTAGGGCGCCAGTAATGGCCGGAATTATTATATGGACGTTAAGCCTCTTAGTGTCAGCCTTTATGCATGCTAAACATTGTCGTTTCCCCAATTACTGAGTAAAGATACGTTTAAAAGCAGCAAATAATTTGGTATGTAAATATAGGCAATGTCTTTATTACCAGCTTTCTATTATCTAATACTAGCTTAAAACAAAAAATATACTATAACAATGAACCTAAAACTAAAAACCTTAAAAATAAAATATAATAACTAAAATACATTAATAAAAGGAGTCCCTTTAGGCAAGGTTCCGAAGATACTGGCAGCGTTCCCCCTTTGGATAGCTAGACTAATTCTTTGTCCGAGGTAGCTGCCAGCTCTTCGGTCTCCTGTGATGTCGACTAATCTTTTTGTTATTACTTTAAAAAGCCTTATAGCGCTAGGACCCCACGGACCAAGGGTCTCGACACCGAATGGGACAAAATCATATTCGGAGCCTAGACCCCTGTATTTGCATGCCTTAGCTTTTACAGCCGCTTCACAAGCCGCAGCAGGTCTGTTGTTGGTTCCATGTAGATGGGAAGGGGCCAACGTGTCTGAACAGGTTGCATCCCATACTAGCACCCGGCCCATCTTCCATGGAATCAAACTCATACCGTCCGTCTCTTGCCATCGTCTCTTGCAATACCAGTTGGCTCAAGTAGACTTGGCACGTTGACGGTGGCAAGGGACCGGCGTATGATACCGTTAAGTGCGGCGTGTCTCGAGAAGCGGCCTGCACTTTTTTGGCAAGACAGTCCGTGATGTCCTAGCTTGTCGACATTACTGCCACAGGGACATTTAAGGCCTACGCAGACCGGGACGGCATGGCAAAGGATTTAAATTTTTACTAATGGACATTCAACCGTACTGTTACAGAAATACGACATAAATTGCTATGCTTTAAAATGATGCCGTGGCATTGAAAGGGATTTCATCGCACGGCATTAAAAGACGTGCCACAGGCTCCCGTGGCGGGATGCCATGGCATACTGCGGTAGGCAACGGCATGCCACGGACTCCGGCGCTCGTAGTGATATACTGCGGGGTGCGGCGGCGGGGGTAGAGAAGCGGGGAATTCACCCTTTGATTCCCTTTCTTTCCATATATTACCGACCCAAAATCTTCTTCTATCCCTATTATCAGCCTATGCACCTACTTCTTTATCTGCAATAATCGATATCAACACCAAATCGCTGAAGCGTGCTTTGTCGTGCCGCGGCACGCCGTGGCATAGTGCTGGAATGCCGCGGTATCTAAGCGGCCAGTGTGCGCTGACTCACGGCAAAATCCCTTGCCATGCCGTCCCGGTCTGCGTAAGCCTTTATGAGGAGCGCAGACCGGGACCCCAAGCCGTAGACCGGTTGCCATTTGGAGTGTGTCAGGCTAATTATTTTTTTGGTTTCCGCACCCAAACGGAACCCTATTAACAAGCCTCCGCTGTCTGCCTGTCGGTCTGTCACAGGGCTCTTCTCATGAGCATAAATTTTCACAAATATTTTCTTTTGCTAATTTGTAACTGAAGTGTTAGTACTTAAAATATTAAAATTAATAACGTGTAGGGTATATAATCGGTTTCCTACAATTCCTGACAGCTGTACATAATACTAACATTTGCCCGCACCGGGATTCGAACCCTCTCGAGTAGGCGACGCCATGAAATCCGGCGCATACATATACCACTCGGTTACGGAGGTCGTCAAAATATGTACAAATTATGTACTAGTACTATAAAACTTTTGTACATCACATCACCAGCCTATTAATGTCCCTACTGCTGGGGAATAGGCTTTCATTATGGATGGAATAGAAAGATTGGGCCATGACCAACCACGCGGGCCCAATGCGGATTGGTAGGTGCTAACGACTGCAGATGCAGCCGGGACCAACGGCTAAACGTGCCCTCCGAAGCACGGAGGTCGAGATAGTAAATTTCTAGTCACCCATCCAATCACCGACCACTGCGAAAGTTGCTTAACTTCAACGATCGGAGCCGAACGCGCTTACCACTTGCGTCATCGAGCTCCTCCTTTGTACATAACTTTGCTATATTATCAATAACTTACGCAGCAGATATATTTACGGTGTAGGAAGGCCAAAGGGGAAGATCTTTCTCCGAGCTGGGTGATGGTAGCTCGGGGGCCGCGGCCCGACTGATGTTGGTCGGGTATCGTATATGAAGAGTTAGCTTCCGAATGTCATTTGCGCGATGTAGGCTTCCATACTATTATGATCGCAGTGCAGGTAACGCCATCTCTTGAGGATGGTGCGTCATGATTTCCTCCATCCGTTGTATATATGTGGGGCATATATATGTCGCCACCACAACGGTTATTTTTGGTATTTTTTTTCACACGTTGGGTTACATTATCGAAGTTTTCCTCTTCATAATATTAGTTTAGATGAATTCGACCTATTTTTCTACCCATGGCTGGCTAACGAAACGGTATAATTACATAAAATTTAATTTAACAGTAGCTTTATAGTAATATAAGTTATTTAAGGGATTGTTACAATGTACCTTCTTTTTATCGGGTCCGATACTGTAAGTGTTGTGTGTCGAGAACAGTTTCGAGTGAATAGTGAGAATGTGAACAATGGTACGGGTATCGAACGCAATAAAAGACTTCGTCGGAGGGTAGACCTATATGTCTGCCAATAACAGCCTACCCGCAATTACTTCAGTTACTCCGTGATCATGGCGCTTGCAACAGTTCCAAAATATCGGAAACTCGCTAAAAACAAGGTACATGGTAACAATCCCGTAAATAACTTATATTACTATAATGTTAGTGACCATGAAAGTTTAAAACAATATATTAACAGTAGCTGTATAAAACTGAATGACATACCTCCAGTGAGCTTTTGGCATGGTTTTTGATTTATAAATTTAGTAATTTTACCAATGTTTTAGGCGGTTTTGATTGAAAATTATTTGAGATTCAAATTCAACGGAGCCGAAACCTATACGGACTGTAAAAAAAAATTAGTCTTTCATCATCATCAGCCTATTAATGTCCCCACTGCTGGGGCACAGGCCTTCCCTATGGATGGAATAGGGAGATTGGGCCTTGACCCACCACGCGGGCCCAGTGCGGATTGGCGATTGCTAACGACTGCAGATGCAGCCGGGACCAACGGCTTAACGTGCCCTCCGAAGCACGAAGGAGATCGAGATAGTGAATTTTCGGTCACCCATCCAATGACCGACCACTGCGAAAGTTACTTAACTTCAGCGATCGCAACCGAACGCGCTAAACACTTGCGCCATCGAGCTCCTCAGCCAGCTCTTTAAATGAGTGATAATATTTGAGGTACAAGAGTTGATAACGATTAAGCCATACAAAATATAAATGGGTAAAACTAGTAATCTTTAATTCTCCTGATTATTAAAATCTATTTGAGCTCAATCAGCTGTATGAATCCAAGTTTTAGCAATTTGTTAGATAAAGCGGATACCCACATTTTGAAATTATTACCACCTCCGTGGCCGAGTGGTTTGTACGTACATGGTTTCAATCCCATGGTTTGTATGATGAACACGAACATTTGTACTCCAGTCATGGATGTTTAATATATATTTCTAGATGAATATACTTATATAATGTACAGTATATGTATTCTATCTGTTACCCTAGTATCCCATAACACAAGCCTTATAGTGCTTACTTTGGGACTAGGCTAATTGGCGTGAGTGTTCGACATATTTATTTATTTATTGGAGTTTACTCTCCTTAAGAATCGATTTGCATATATAAGGGGTCCGGTATGAGAAAAATGTGAGGAGTAAAATCTATCGATGAATGACATTAATGACCTCGTTACGTTTTTGTGCGCAACCTCATCTTTCACCTCCTTTCACTTTTAGCCATGGCAACGGATAAAAAACATTAAGTTGTCACAAATGTCAATAAAATAAATAAACTAAAAATAGATAAAATCGGAGCAAAATTAATGAAAACAAATAAATAACAGAATATAGAGAAATGCCGGTAAGTGTCCAGCACTCTGGAATAGTGATTTTCAGTACAGTTGGAATTATAATACATATTTACAAAATGATGACTAGTGTGTGATTTTTTTGAAATTGTGTGTTTCCAGAAAAACATAATAAAATATATGATGAATCTCGCTGATGTTAGATGATAAAATGTGTGACATGGAACCTATGATAGTCGAAACCATGGGACGATTCCTGAGGTATCTCTACTTGTAACCGACTTCTTCGGACTTGATTTTGTTTTGTGTCTGTTCAAAGACAATCGTTTTTAGAGTGTAAACTCCGGTCGTGCGTCGGAGCTGACACACACAATTTTTTTTATATTTATAATAGGATCTGCTTTTTGGTTCATAGAAGTTTTACAAACATCGATCTAATTTCTATGTACGCAACTACGAGGGTTGAGATAACTTTATAGTCTGCGGTTCATAAGCTAGTGAGAGGCTCAGCGTCCGTTTGAATGCTAATGAGCGGGAAACAGACCCATTGGCGAGGATTTGAGAGGATGGCCGCCCTGGTTTACAACCTGTCTGATATTACGATGCGAGTTCCATCACTGAAGGCGAGTTATATTTTTTGGAGTTTACTCCTTAAGAATCGATTTGCATATATAAGGGGCGGTATGAGAAAATGTGAGGAGTAAAATCTATCGATAAATGACCTCGTTACGTTTTTACTGTCTACGCTGTAGCAGCCGTAGTGCTACACCGTAGCACAGTATCGTGGCGTACCTTTATTGCCTACGACGACAAAGTAACCGCGTCGGTGTAACACCGCGCTATTTGTTGAACACAAAACCATTCAGCTTTAGAAGTAAACGTGGATATGGCATTTACAGTATCAATCTTTTTGAAGTTATACTTATTTAGGCGCGTTATGAAAAAATGATGAGAGTGAAATTTTAAGATGCGCGCGCATCACTGTAACACAAAATTTTAACAGCATGAAGTTGGTCGCTTTAGCGACCAACTTCATGCGTTACTTTTGTGTTTACCGCACATTAAGAAAATCTACCAACAAAATAGAAATAGAATCTCTATTTAGTGGGTGCTAACAACTGCATTGTGAAGGCCTATCAAAAGTATTTATTAATCTGGAACAACGGAACCAAAGCGCGATTCAGGAGACTACAGCGCCATCTCTTGACCATTGGTGTAGTAGAACCAAAAACCACATCTTTATTTTTTGTAATAAAGTAACAGTTATAGGTATTCATAATTATAATATTTATCCACATGTTTCTAGTTTGTATATTCGGAATACGTGTCTGAGTTTCATACAAGTGCAAATCACATATGTTCTAATAAATTATATTCAGTAGCGATTTTAATTGAATATTTTGATTATTTATTTATTTTTTAAATTAAAACTGAACTTTATTGACTGTGTCCTTTTCCAGACTTTTTATTAATTTATTGTAATTAATTATTTGCATGCAATTATAAACTAATTTTAAACGATGCCATAGAAGGATAACTTCTCACGCGCCTACATAAGTACACGCACCCATTTTTTTAAGTTAATAAACTCTTTTTGCGTCTGGTTAGACTATCGAACTTAAGGAGTAAACTCCAGTCGTGCGTCGGAGCTGACACACACATTTTTTTTCTTTTAAGCATTTCACTGCTAGATGTTTAAGTCTAAAGAATTTTTTTACTAGAAAAAAAATTACGTGGGCTAGGATGCCCTGGATCCACCCGGATAGCGGAGGATGCGGGTTCGAGTCTCGTCTGCTGCTTGGTCCGCCTGGATTTTTTCTCGTAAAACTTGTCTTTAGATTTAAACTTAAAAACTTTATGAGGAGCTCGATGGCGCAAGTGTTTAGGGCGTTCGGCTGCGATCGTTGAACTTAAGCAACTTTCACAGTGGTCGGTCATTGGATGGGTGACCAAAAATTACAATCTCGAGCTTCTCCGTACTTCGGAGGGCATGTTAAGCCGTTGATCCCTATTAATGTCCCCACTGCTGGAGCACAGGCCTGTCCTATAGATGGAGTAGGGAGATTGCGCTATGACCCACCACGCGGGCCCAGTGCGGATTGGCGGGTGCTAACGACTGCAGATGCAGCCGGGACCAACGGCTTAACGTGCCTTCCGAAGCACGTAGGAACTCGAGATAAAAGAGTTTAGGTCACCCATCCAATGACCGACCACTGCGAAAGTTGCTTAACTTAAACGATCGCAGCCGAAAGCACTAACTACCCGCGCCATCGAGCTTCTCGTCGCTAAACGCATTAATTAAATAACTAGCAGACCAGTGAACCAAATGTTCACCAAAACCTGATTAAAAAAAAAATGTATTTAATTAATTGAGAACTTCGGAGATTTTGTGTGGTTTCGTTTGAAATTCGTGATTTCTCGAAAACCGGAAGTGTTACGTTACTCAAATCCGGTTTGTAGTCTTATCAGACTATTCTTAACTTATAACTTAAATATTCTCTTTACCTATCTCTTACGGTTTGGCCGCTGAAACAGCACCACAGACGGACGGACGGACTGGTCTAATAGATAAGAGATAATATTTATCTGTTGCTATCTTTAACAGTAGAATGAAAATTCATGATAGCCTTTGTAATTTTCTTTTAAAAAATGTGAATATAACTTTTAGTAGGTATTTAATTATGTTTATGTATCTTACCAATGTAGGTAAACTGTAAAGGTTTACTGCACTGCGCTTATTGCATTCTTGTTTCAATATAAAATCCATTTTTGTACGATTAAAATTCTACTTTATGTCGACCTCATAAGCTAGATTTTCATTGTTCCGTAAGGTTAAAACAATGTTGTTCTAAACGCCTGCGGTAAGGCCTCTTTTCTTAGTGGAAATAAAGTCTGTTAACCGTAATTCTTCTTCCTCGTATCTTTTTAACCGACCTCGTAGAGGTTGTAAATTCTACTGAAATTAAATGAAAAGTCATTTATTCAGTCTAGGCTGTTACAAGCACTTGTGAAAGTCAAGAAGCTACGCCATCGGTTCGCAAAACTACGGCGGGAGACCTTGTACTGAGAAGAACCGGCAAGAAACTCAGCAAGGGCTGCTTTTTTCTCCCTGTATTGATATATACAAAGTCGTCAAGTTGAAAAATGACTTCAGAGATACTTCTCTAATGTAGGTATGTATATATTATGTATAATGTTAGTTGCTTGATTTTTACTCTCGAAGTTAAATAACGGATCTCCTCAATGACAACAAAACTAGTAATTGAATTTGGTTATGAAATTCGGAAGATTTCAGTTTTTGTTAAAGTAAAAACTTTTTTGGGAATAGAAATTACCAAGAATTTTACTTTGAAATTTAAATAAAAATAAAATCACATAAATTAAGAATATTGATAGTAATCTTAAAAAAAATCTAATCAATAAGGCTTACTATTCTGTAAACGAATATATTGACGAAAAAATAGGTTGCCTGTAAAGTCGGTTTTACGGGCGAAGATTTTACGTGACAACGTCTTTTTCTCGGTAGAATATTTATTGATATGAATATAATTAAATTGCACAATAGGAACAAGGAATTGAATGAAAATAAGAATTGCACAAATTTTAACTATAGAAATATATTTTGTTTACTAAAACATTGTACATGTAAACTTAAACTCATCGTAACGTTACCGAGCGTTACACTTTTTCATAAGTGACTCCCAGCCGCAACCTAATTTAAGACGTTGTCACGTCAAAAATAGGTTAGGTAAATAAATAAACATGACATAAACCCATAATATTAATGTAAACTGTAAAGCTATTTTTGTATTTAAGTGTTACTATTAATTAATAATATTATTAAGATATGTGATTTAATTTTGTATAAAATATTTAATTGTAATTATAATCTAAAAATTTGCCGTGCCCTTACAGGGCTCTTGTTTGCAACCTAACCATACTTGTAACACCTATGTATACAACAAGATGCAATAAATGAATATGAATATGAATAAATTTGAATCTACTTTGGATATAAATATTGGATGTTTTTTTTTTTTATTTTTTAAGCATGTAACTGCTTGATGTTTAAATCTAAAGAAAATATAACTAGAAAAAAAACCACGCGGATCAGGCAGCAGACGGGACTCGAACGCGCACCCTTCGCAATCCGGGCGAATGCACTGACCAATTATGCTACCACGGCCCTTATGGCCGCGTCGAAATTCTTCTAGCCATTCTTAAGAATTTCGACGCGGCCCAAGTGCTAATACGTGTTACTAGCAAACCAGTGAACCAAATGTTCACCAATTAAAAAAATAAATGTATTTAATTAATTGAGAACTTCGGAGATTTTGTGTGGTTTCATTTGAAATTCGTGATTTCTCGAAAACCGGAAGTGCTACGTTACTCAAATCCGGTATGTAGTCTTATCAGACTATTCTTAACTTATAACTTAAACATTCTCTTTATCTATCTCTTACGGTTTGGCCGCTGAAACAGCACCACAGACAGACGGACGGACGGACGGACTTGTCTAATAGATAAGAGATTATTTACTGGCACGTATGGATCAGGTATTGTTTGTATCAATCTGCGCGTTTCCGCGCGATCGGGCGTCTTCCACGCGGAAGGTGAAGGGGACCGAGCCACAATACAGGGTGTTACAAAAATACAAATAAATCTTGAAGGGCGTTGAAGTACATCATATAAGGAGTCTTCACTAATTTTCTTAAAATATTTGCATGAAGTTTTAACTTTTTATGAAAGCAATTATTTTTAATGATCCTCGAACTAGTGACGTGTCTTAAAATGATTGATGTTTTTATTAATCATTAAAAATAACTGTTTTTATTTTAGACGACTCCTTATATGATGTACTGCAACGCCCTTCAAGCTTTATTTGTATTTTTGTAACATCCTGTATAAAGAGTACAGAAGATGATCTCAAGCGAGGAGCTGGCGAACAAAACGGTATAATTACATAAAAAAAAAATTTACAGGAGCTGTATAAAACTGAGTGGCATACCTAGAGTGAGCTTTTATCATGGTATTTTTATTTTAAAAAAATGTCTAAAGAAAATATAACTAGAAAAAATTCCACGCAGACCAGGCAGCAGACGGGACTCGAACCCGCACCCTTCGCAATCCAGGCGACTGCACGGACCAATTATGCTACCGCGGCCCTCACGGACCGCGTCGAAATTCCTCTAGCCATTCTTAAGCTGCAAGGCAGCGCCATCTCTTCGCATTGTAGGTAACCCACAATGTCACATGAATACTTTTACAAGTATTAAACATTTGAAAGAAGAAATAGCAATTACAGTTATGGTTTTGATTGGGCCCCAAACCTATGGACTGTATAAAAATGTAGTTCGACCTGATGCATAATTACCTATACCATTTTGTTCGCCAGCTCCTCATGTATGTACTTCATTTTCCATACCTACGCTCGGCGGTCGGCTAGGATTTCCAACTTTGGCTTGTGCACAAATTAAAATCTTGGCAGTGGCATTTGTACGTATGTAGTTGTTTGACTTATTGTTGAGAGTGAAACAGGAAGACAGGAAATATTATTGGTTAAACCAATTATTATTGGTTTATTAATATTATTTGGTTTACATAGAAGTCATCCCCCCATAACAGGTAGCCAGATGTAAGGCAATGTTCTAGTAATACTGCATATTCTACATCGGGCAAACAAAGAGGAGTATAGGGACTCGGGTAAAAGAACATATCGCAGATATGAAACATAGGCGCGAAAATAAGTCTGCAGTGTGTGAACATGCATTAGGGGGACCAAACCATTACATTAGATTTGATAAACCACAGATCCTTGCAACTGAGCAAAGTTTCGTTCCTAGAATGATACGCGAGGCTGTTGAGATTAAAAAATATCCAAATTTCAATAGGGAAGATGGTTGGTATATACCACCAGCTTGGGAACCCATTATACAGGAGATAGAATCCCAACCCCGAGCACACACTGCAAGACCAACAGATACTATTAGTTCTTTTTGTTTGCATAATTTAACATAAGAAGGAGATAGAAAGCCTCTCTTGAGTTTGTTTCGCCGGTACTTCTCAGAAAGGTTTCCCAATTTTGGAACCGGTGGTAGTTTACGGTAGTTAGGGTAAAATAAATAAACTCAAAATTACAAAAAAGAATTTTAAATAAAGTACTTTATTAACTAAATTAAGTAATAAAATCATACATAGACAATAAAACTTAAAAAATGTAACAATGAAATAACCGAACGCTCAATAAAAGTCTTACGAAGGTAGCTCGACAAAATTAAATAAAAATTCATTCTGACGAAGCAGACCTGAAAAGGCTGCCAAACGTCAATAAATAAATAAAGTTTCGTGCATTAATCCGTTAAAACTAGTTTTATTTAATGAGTGATGTGCGTGAAAACCTAAGAAACAAATTTGTTTTATTGTGTACAAACAATAAAAAAATACTATCGAGTTATAATAAGTATATTTTGGTACTCCATATTTGCACAAAATAGTTCACGGCCACGTGTCACAATGGTTTTTTTTCTTATATAACTAGGTAGGCAAATGACTCTACCCCACCTGATGTTAAGTGGTGATAAAGGCCAAACGCGAAGATAGCTGGTACAGCAGTTATAAACTGCTACACCAACCATCCTCACCTTGCCGGCATGCAAAAATGCTTCTTCACGCCTCTCTTAAAGGACCCCAGATTATAGGAAGGAGGGAACACTTGCGAGGGTAAACGGATGCGGATGGAACTCGCGTTTGCACATGGTCCCAAGTGGTTCGAGACATTCTGTCCGTGAGAGGTGTCTATGTGTGCGTTACTCGAGCACACCTTGTATGTAGAATACCTTCTGTACTGTATATTTAGTGACCGGGCCCAGCGGGAATGAGGAGTCTTATCAACGTAAGATACTCTCGTAACGACCACATTTTCTTCACCCATCAAGTGTTCACGTTTTGCTTTGTAAATAATGCCAACGATATAACATATTTAACGTAAATCTATGTAGTTATAATTTTTATGATTTTAAAGCATGTAACTGCTTGATGTTTTAAATCTAAAGAAAATATGACTAGAAAAAATTCCACGCGGACCAGGCAGCAGACGGGACTCGAACTATAATTGTTATTTCTTCTTTCAAATGTTTAATACTTGTAAAAGTATTCATTTGACATTGTGAGTTACCTATAATGCGAAGAGATGGAGCTGCCTTGCAGCTTAAGAATGGCTAGAAGAGTTTCGACGCGGTCCGTGAGGGCCGCGGTAGCATAATTGGTCAGTGCATTCGCCCGGATTGCGAAGGGTGCGGGTTCGAGTCCCGTCTGCTGCCTGGTCCGCGTGGAATTTTTTCTAGTCATATTTTCTTTAGATTTAAATCTATGTAGTTATATTTATAATTTAATTCACTTACCACAAAACCTACTTATGATTATAAATTTTGTATATAATTTTTTATGTTATAAGGGGCATACGAGCAGATGGTTTACCTGATGGTAAGTTATCACCGTCGCCCATAGACACTTGCAACACCAGGAGTATCACAAATGCGATGCCGGCCTTTATGGAAGGAGTACGCTCTTTTTTTTAAGGTTTGTAAGTGTATATTTGTTACTCAATCACGCAAAAACGGCTGACAGGATTTGGATGAAATTTGGCATACATATAGTTTATTGCCAAAATTGTGACATCGACTTTTTAAGCTGAAAAGATGGAAATGTTCTGAGGGGTTCGTAAAAACTAAAGTTTTGCGGACGCAGTCGCGGGCGGTCGCTAGTTTAAAAATCAACTTGAAAAAGTTTGCTTAACGGTAATACTACCAAATTTATCATTGAAGTAATATCATATTCAGTTATCTACATGTCAAATATGAAGCAAAACACAAATAATGAGATATTATAACTACATAGTAACTTAAATAAAAAACAAATAAAAAAAAAACTTGCCATACAGAAAGTAAGTCTTAAAATACGGCAAGGACTTTTTGGCGGGATCGGAAAGCGTCACTTTAGCAGTTTTGTTTTTCTTGTTAAAAATTGTGTTGTGGCGGATGTTAGTGTCTAATAATGGTGGATTATTAACCACTAAGTGTTCGGGAACATGCACAAGTGTTGGCAAGTGAAACAAAATAGCGAAAAGTGTCTTTCGACGTACCCTCAAGAAGTCCACGGGGAGGTTCCAGTAAATCCCCACACATTTACTGAAACACAGGGAAAGGGGGATTGACTTGACTACCACTTACTTTGACTTGATATAATACTTTGACCACGAGTGTTATAGAATTTGTTAACATTTTTATTACTTGACATTGGCTAAATGCACAAGCCGTGCGAAGCCATTGAGGAAAAAAAGCAAAACGGCAAAGTGTAAGTCAGTCGCACATGATGGGGTGCCTAGTTGCAAAATATACATGTGGCATTTTATAACAGCGCAAGAACGAACGAGAAATC
This sequence comes from Chilo suppressalis, assembly GCA_902850365.2. Taxonomy (NCBI): domain Eukaryota; kingdom Metazoa; phylum Arthropoda; class Insecta; order Lepidoptera; family Crambidae; genus Chilo; species Chilo suppressalis. The sequence goes on along the minus strand of OU963899.1, from coordinate 1,690,879 downwards.
TGATCTGTTTTTTTAGTTGCCAGTTGAGAAAGATCTATAAAGTACCTCTAATAAATAATCATAATCAATCGTAATCAAAATCATTTATTCAGTTTAGGCTGTTACAAGCACTCATGAATGTCTAGAAGCTACGCCATCGGTTCGTAAATCTACGGCGGGAGACCTTGTACTGAGAATAACCGGCAAGAAACTCAGCAAGGGCTGTTTTTTTCTCCCTGTTTTATTATTTACAGAGTCGTCAAGTTGAAAAATAACTTCAGAGATGATTCATGAAGTCACCTTTCATTACATAATGTGAAATTATACATTAATTGTTCACCTGCATATTGATTGCTGTGTCAGACAGTATAAATACAAATAGAGTTATTTATAATAGTTGTGACCAAACATTTACATCATATATAAGTATCAAAGTAGTTAGGGCAGACTCATCTCCGCTGGCAGCATCCATTCACGAGCATGACGCATAAACCAGCCATCGCTTCGCTCAACTATATTCTAGGGAACGTAACGACCCGCCTAACACGACACCACCGAAGAGACTTTTAAGAGAGCTTGACTACCCATAACCACCTTTATCAACCATAACATATTTATTTAAAATAGAAGTCATTTATTTGTAGGACATTGCAAACAATTACAAAGCAAAAACAATGGGGAAATCATGACTACGCCGTTTTGTCCTTCAAATGTTCTTAAATAGTCTGATATTCTACCTTAAGTAATCAACTTTAAATACAGCTTTTTAATTCAATAGACGTATCGTCAACGAATGATTCATAATATATATCATATAGAAATATCCGTTGGAATGGTTGGAACAGTTCAAACCCAAGCATTTTTGTCTGTATTATAATCAGACACTTTATAATAAGCTTTCTTAACAAGTGATTTTTTAATGATCGATTTCAATTTAGCCAGGCTTAACTCTTGAATATTGCTTGGGATTTTATTGTTAAAGCGAACACAGAGACCTTTAAACGAATTATTAATTTTGTGGAGCCTAGTAGGACAAAGTTAACTTATTTTTACTTCTAATATTAAGTGTATTTCACTATTTTTAGAAAATAAACTAATATAGATTTGACAAATACTAAGTTTTCATATTTGTGATGCAACTGTCATTATGCCTATTTCTTTAAACTTATCTCAGGTTAGGGAATCCTTAACTTTAAGATTATAAATTGACCGAATAGCCCGCTTCTGCAACACAAGTATAATTTGAATGTCGGCGTCATTTCCCCACAGTAAAATTCCGTAAGACATTAATTACACTATGAAAATAACTAAAGTAGACTAATCTGGCAGTTTATATATCCCTTAAGTGACGTATTTTCATTACAGCATATGCTGCAGAACTAAGTCTCTTCGACAATTTATCAATATGTGGGCCCCATTGCAACTTTGAATCTAGTGTGATTCCTAAGAACACAGTGGTATCTACAAGACTCATATTTCGATCCTTTATAGTTACATTGGTTTTTACATGTTTGACATTAGGTAATACAAACTTCAAACACTTAGTTTTCCCTTCATTTAGCAGTAAATTATTAACATTAAACCAATGGACTACCTTAGAAATAGACTTGTTCACTTCGTCAATTTGTGACTGCCTACGTTTAATTTTAAACAAAAGCGAAGTGTCATCCGCAAACAATACTATTTCATGGTTATCCTTTACACGTTATGGAAATCATTAATATAAATTAAAAATAAGAAATGACCAAGGATTGAGCCCTGTGGAACTCCCATCTTAACCGATGAACCAGGAGATTTTTCTATATTGATGTCAACCCTCTGAACTCTATAACTCAAATATGATACTATAAGATCCAGAGTGGTATCTCTAAATCCATAATGGTGAAGTTTCCTGATCAGAGTTTCATAAGAAAACGCAATCAAAAGCCTTTGATAAGGTTATCTTTTACAAACTAGGGCAAATCATTGATATAAATTAAAATAAGAAAGGACCAAGGATTGAGCCCTGCGCAACAAAAGTGATAGAGTAGTTAAAATCGTTAGTCTTTTACCGGCTTTGGTAAAGACTTTTAAACGTCAATACATTACCGTTGTTAAAATACTACCTAATTATTACGCTCGTTATAGACAATAGAATAAGCATTTTCTGAACAATAATCTAGTAGTGTACACTGCCTGCGGTCATGAGACGAGACGACATCGCTAGGGACTGGAAACATGGTCTGTCGTTGATAAAGTAAGCTTTGTCTTATGTCTCAGTGGTCTGACAGAATCGGCAAACGATATTAGCATTGGAGAAAAGAAAAATATTATACGATGTCAAGACGACAAGAATATTATAAAGTTGATGATTATCTAAATGATCGTAATGCATGGACATAGTGTTTCCTGTAATTTGCTATTTGATGGGTATTAGTCATTTTTCATAACAGTAATATGGTACCTATCTAATGCCGCTTCCTATATACTAAATATAATGTTAACTATAAAATTTATTGTAACGATATATTTATATTCTAAATGATGTAATGGAAGATGACTTCAGACGTATCTCTGAAGTCATTTTTCAACTTGACGACTCTGTATAAAAAACAGCCCTTGCTGTTTCTTACCGGTTCTTCTCAGTACAAGGTCTCCCACCGTAGTTTTGCGAACCGATGGCGTAGCTTCTTGACCTTCACAAGTGCTTGTAACAGCCTAGACTGAATAAATGACTTTTCATTTCATTTCAATAAAAATTTTTGAATTTCGAGAAATCACGAGTTGGAAGTGCTTAATTTCTTAACGCACGCACTGAAACTACTGCCCCTCTAGCATGACCACCGAAACGGGAAATGATAAAGCGATATATCGCCATTAACTATCAGACTACTGTCAAACTCCACTGTAGTCTGACAGTTAATGACGATTTATCGCTTTATCATATTCCGTTTCGGTGGTCATGCTAGAGGGGCTGAAGAATGTCAAATATTTTTTTAACACATCTACTCAAAAAGAGCTAGTTTGTTATCTGTTTACAGAGACCAAAATAACATTTTAATCCCCAGAGACTAAACGTGATTAGAATAAGAAATAGGGATATTGTTAGTAAAAGTTACTCATTTTCTCATAGAGGGTAATAAAAAGTAGAGTGTTTAAACACTTTTTTAAAGCTATGAATCCCTTGATTACTCAAAGTCACACCAATCAACTTTTTCCCATAATAAAAAAAAAAAAATCCAACACACACCAATTAGCCTAGCCTCCCAAAGTAAGCACTATAACGCTTGTGCTATGAGATACTAGGGTAACGGATAGAATACATATACTGTACATATATATATAAGTATATTTATATAGAAATACATATTAAACATCCATGACTGGAGTACAAATGCTCATATTCATCACACAAACATCTGCCCCCACCGGGATTCGAACCCGGGACTTCTCGAGTCGGCGACACCATGAAACCCGGCGTACAAACCACTCGGCCACGGAGGTCGTCAATAATAAGCAGGGTTTACAAAATGTAATGAGTATTATATTATGTTGTTTTAAACTTTCATGGTCAGTAAAATAATAGTTATTAACTTAGATTAAAACAAAAAGGGTAGATACGGTACGCTCATACTTGCATCAAACAAAAACTGATCCCACGGCAGCGCGAACGGGACGGCGAGATCCGCGTCACTGCGTTACTGACCAATCACACGACCAGTACTCGACGTCACTACCGAATAAAATTCAAAACAAACAGTTTTTTTTATAAAAAAATATATTTTATAGTACTTACGAATGAAAAGTGATGCCGTGGGTTTTATTTTTAGTTCTTGAGCAATTTGAGCACTTTTTAAAAACACACTTAGGCATTGTTTTATCATATAAACACAAAATATTAGCAATATTTCTTTTTGGCGTTCACATGTACGTCGTTTGCATGTCAAGTTGTGACTAAAGCGATTAGGGTTGTGGACTACAATTCATGCGGATCACTTTTGTGAGGCTAGTGCCGTATCTAACCTTTTTGTTTTAATCTAAGGCTGTTAACGGGATTGTTACCATGTACCTTGCTTTTTATGAGTCTCCGATATTTCGGCACTGTTGCAAGTGCCATGAACACGAAGTAACTGAAGTAATTGCGGGTAGATGTTATTGGCAGACATATCGGTCTACCCTCTGACGTCGTCTTTTACCGCGCTCGATACCCCTACCACTGGTCACATTCTCACTATTCACTAGCACCTGTTCCCGACGCACAATGCTTACAGTATCAGATCGCGGAACGACACTTTTTTAATTATTGCTGTTTTTACACATACGAACCACTGGATTCCAGACACTCAATTTACACCCATCCTCACGTCTGACTGCGCTCGTCGGCGTCTTTTACTGCGCTCGAAGAACTGCTGGACCAGCTATCTTCGCGTGTGGACTTCACCAGCACTGAACATCAGGTGGGGTGGAGTCATTTGTCGAAATCAAAAGAGTTTTACTATACATCCAATTTGTATAAAAGTATATTGATTTCTGATTTCTAAGGTGTGCCGGATAGCGACCACAGGTACTTGGTTTCGTAAAGTCGCATCTTAGCTACAGAGTTTTGGACTAAGATTTTGGATGTTTAAATAAAAGATGATATCTTTGAAAGTCTTATAGCGTATAATATTCTATTAAAAAAATTGCAGTTTCAAAATTCGAGGAAGAGGGGTTGGGGACGATATTTTGCGACCAATGGCAGCGTCGATTTTGATATCGCGTCATGTATCACCAAACGGATTGGTGATCGAGCGGAAACTTAACTTGGTGCCGTTCCGTTTGCACATAAATTCCAAACATAAGGTAAATCCCATATGATTCTTTTTGTTTTTACACATACGAACCACTGGATTCCAGACACTTGACAATTTACGTCCATTCTCACGATTGACTGCGCTCGTCGGCATCTTTGACTGCGCTCGAAGAACTACTGGACCAGCTATCTTCGCGTCTGAACTTCACCAGCACTGAACATCAGGTGGGGTGGAGTCATTTGTCGGAACTATCTATATAAAAAGGTGAGGGTAAAACTTTACTTCCAGGGCCCAAAAGGTGATACTTGTTTTTTTTTTGTAGAAAAGGTCTTTTTAACAGATTTTCACGCTCGCTTTGCTCGCTCGGCTCGCGCGTTATGGTCACAACACTAATCTAACCTAACCTAGTGTGAAGTATCACAATTTGGGCCCTGGAAGTACAGTTTAGCCAAGGTGAGTTAGCCTCACGATTTTACTTATATGGAAAATTGTATTATGCTGATCAGTGACGGGATTTTGGGTAAAATCCCTACGCACTAAACATGTGACTACAATGGCAGGTGCTTCTGAAGATTCTCGGGATAGTCGAGATCCCTCCTTGAATGACAAAGCCTTTTCAAAATCAGGTGCCTAACGACGATCCCTAGCTGAACACCCGCAATTACGCAAGCGGTGTTACTGTGGTATTATGTAAAACTGTTTGGTACAATAATAAAACAATTTCCTATAATAAATTTTGAACAGAAAACGACGCAGAAAATAATATTGATTTATTCAAATGGAGTTCCAAATTTGCTTTTTGTTCGATTTCGTTTTATTGTTTACAAAGTTCAAATATTTCCAATGAAGATTACTTAGAATTAATTTTGTTTCAGGTTATAATAAATTACGTTTGTTTTTTTGACATTCTTAAATGTGGCTTGGGCGTTTCGCTATTTCCTTACTTTTCTGTTACAATAGTTCTTGTAGTACAAAATTGCCAAGTCACATATTTTGACTAAGGTGTATTGTTTGTGAAGTAAAGGGCCTTGTAGAGTTAGGGCGTGCTAAGTTAAAAGCTTAGCTCTACATGAGATCTGATTACTTTTTTACACTGCAAGTCATATGAATTCATCTTGGCAACATTTTACATGAAATAAGAAATCAATATATCTTTCTATACATCCAATTTGAATAAAGATATATTGAATCGATCAATTTTATTTCCCTACCACTCGTTATTGGACATATTTTTTAGTTGCGGAGAAAAACGAGCGAAAAAGAACTCCACAACATTAAAATTATAATGTAACAACATTTACAAATCATTATGTTGTTACAACGTTACTACAATCTTGATTTATTTAATATAGAAAATCTGTTGGAATGATTGCAACCGTTGAAACCCAAGCATTTTTGTCTGTAATATAATCAGACTCTTTGTAATAAGTTTTTTCCATAAGTTCTTTTTTTATACTATCTTTGAATTCATTTATGGAAATGTTCTCGGTGAGATTTAAGTTTTTATATTCTAACTGTGACTGATCTCAATTTATCATAATGTTCTTTAAGTTGGATAAGACGGAATCTATATACATATATGAAACTCAAAGGTGACTGACTGACATAGTGATCTATCAACGCACTGCCCAAACCACTGGACGGATCGGGCTGAAATTTGGCATGCAGGTAGATGTTATGACGTAGACATCCGCTAAGAAAGGATTTTGATCAATTCTACCCCCAAGCTGATAAAATAGGGAATGAAAGTTTGTATGAATCTTTATCAGTTTTAAACCGATCGGGCTGAGACTTTGCATGCAGATATAAGAAGAACCATAGATGAATGTCATTGTGTATAATACAAGCCTGAGAACAAAAACTTTAGTCTATACTTCAGCTCTACACCGAAGCGAAGCGAGGGCGGGCCGCTAGTTCTGAATAAAATAGAAGCTGTGTAAATATTGTTGATAAGTTACTTAATGTCATATATGTTTGTTTTGTAATTATAATTTATTTTCCTTTGAATATTGGTTTTCTTATGAAATAATTTGAATATTGGTTTTCTTAAGAAATCACTGACGAGGTTCAGAAATTGCTAGATAGGTGTGTTTATACTGAAATCAAAATATTTCGTACTAGCGATCCGTCCTGGCTTCACACGGTTGTATTAAATACTATGGAATATGGAAACATAATGACTCAGCACACAATAGACACACAACAGTACCCCTAGCACGAACCAATATCGAATTCGAATAGTTTGCGAGACAGAAATGTCAATGACTTCTCTTTCATTTAAAATGCTATGTTATTTAGCAAAAAATAATCCTTATGATTAACTCTTTCGATAGTTATCATAAAATATGTCGTATTTTTTTTCTAAATTTCACTAGTTTGATTCCCAGTTGTAGCAGGCAATTCAAAAAAATCTGTGAATGCAGTTCTAGTTATTATTAAAAATAAAACGATGTCTTCTTTCGATAAAACATCCTATCTTCAATATTTTATATACTTTCCCTCCATGTGAGGTAGCCGTGGGACACCCTGTATATTATCTATAATATTATATAAACAGAGAAAAGGATACACTGAATGACTCATCAAAGCACAGCCGAAACGGCTGGACCTAGAATGATGAAATTCGGACAGTAGGTTTCTATTATTGAGAGTATGAGAGACAAGTAATGAGATGGGGTTTTTTGTGCGAAGAGCGAGAGAGATTTTTTTTTAATAACTAGATTTATAAAATTAATAAATTCAGGCGCGATGGAGTGACGATTTGCGCAAGGTGGCTGGCAGGAGCTGGATGCGAGTAGCCCAAGATCGATCTGAGTGGCGTGCATTTGGAGAGGCCTATGTCCAGCAGTGGACTAAGATAGGCTGTTGATGTTGAATAAGTTAAGTGCAAGGAAAATAAAGTTTTAGATGTTTTCACTCGAACAAGTCTTTTTATAGTTATAATTTTTATTATTTTAAAGCATGTAACTGCTTGATGTTTAAATCTAAAGAAAATATAACTAGAAAAAAATCCACGCGGACCAGGCAGCAGACGGGACTCGAACCCGCACCCTTCGCAATCCGGGCGAATGCACTGACCAATTTTAATACCACTGACATTGTGGGTTACCTATAATGCGAAGAGATGGCGCTGCCTTGCAGCTTAAGAATGGCTAGAAGAATTTCGACTCGGTCCGTGAGGGCCGCGGTAGCATAATTGGTCAGTGCATTCGCCTGGATTGCGAAGGGTGCGGGTTCGAGTCCCGTCTGCTGCCTGGTCCGCGTGAAATTTTTTCTAGTTATATTTTCTTAAGTCTTTTTATGGTAAAAGGGTGGCAAACAAGGCCACCATAGACTATAGACGCTTGCGATCAGGGCCGTCTTTAACCTATTGGAGGCCCTGGGCATATTAGGATAATGGGCCCCCTACATACGCACACGCACACACACACACAGACACGCACACACACACACATTTATTATATTAATGTACTGTAATATTGAATAATGTAGTATTATGGTACTCATGTTATTTGTATGGCTACATTGCAAATAAAATTCGGGAAGAGCGCTGAAGCCAAAATACAGGATGAACTTCCTAGTTTGGCTGAGGATGTCTATAAGTAGGTACTTTGTGTGAAATAATGGCCTTAGTATTAACATATTTATAAGATTATTACCATGTACAATTTTTTACAAATAAATATATTATTATTATTATTATGACTTTGATATGGATTATGACTTTAAATTAGACATGGGCGTTTTTGGTTTTGAACGCAAACGGATATTTATCGGATTTCAGATTTCAAAATCGATTTTAAAATCCGTTTTTAGATATCCGATTTCAGATGTGCTGAACTTAGCCAATTCACTAGTTTGTGTTATGATTTGGTTTTATTAGCTAACGACAATCACAAACAATTAATTGTAGGAAGCAAGGATACTCGTAGATATTCGCGATTTTCCTTCATGCTTTAAATCTAGGCTTAGGACTAGCAGAAAATTTATGTTTACGGTTAAGAGTAAAACTTTTGCGGCGCATTTAAAAATCGGCTTTTATACAATGATTTCTTTTTACATATTTTTTAGTATTTTTATTTATTATTCTGTTTGTTTTTATTATTTTTCAAACCATTTACAAAATCAAACCTAATTACTTCAGGTTAGCGTCCAAAAATGTAAGTTGCTCGACTTTTGATGAAGATGTTTTTAGACGACATATCTTTTCAGTGATAAATAATCCCGCCTCAGAGAACAGCAATAGATTTCCGTAAACAGCAAATCGAATTCGGAGTTCCGAGCACGAAATCTGACTTCCGAAAACGAAAGCACGAATTTCGAATCCGATTTAGATTTGGATACTTGTGGTATTTGGTTTTGGTTCGGTTAGATTTCTGAAATCGGATTTTCTTGTTGAGAAATCGTTCGGTATCGATTTGTATTTGAAATCGGATTTTGGATTCGTTTTGATATATCGGACGCATGCCTACTTTAAATGGAGCAAGTCATACTGATGAGTGTACTACTGATGATTTTTCTTTAAAATGTGTATGTACTTAGTATACCATAATTTATCTAAGCATGCTGAAGTAGGAAAGCCTAATTTTTGGGCGAGAGTAGAATAGCTTCGCTTATGTAGAAGCTAGTAAGTTGATATTGTAGTCAGTAATTTCGGTTCGATTTCATCGAATTATATAAGTTTTTTGGTAATGAATATTGTTTTTGAAGTTATACTTCTTTAGCCGCGTTATGAAAAAATTATGAGAATGAAGTTTTAAGATGCGCGCGCATCACTGTAACACAAAAGTAACATAATGAAGTTAGCCGCGGGCGCGTTATGAAAAAATTATGAGAGTGAAATTTTAAGATGCGCGCGCAACACTGTAACAGAAAAGTAACACCATGAAGTCGGCCGCTAAACCGCACATTACTCGTAAGTCTCGAAAAAAAGCTTCCAACAAATAGTAATAGGATCTCTTAGTCGCACATGTTGGGACGCTCGTCGCCTCTGATCACTGTTTTCATATTTATAATATTTATCCACATGTTTCTAGTTTCTATATTCTTAACACGTGTTATAATGTTATACAAATGCGAAATTTATATGTGCTAATAAATTTTATTCAGTAGTGATTTAAATTGAATATTTTGATTATTTATTAAATTTTTCAAATTAAAACGTAACTTTATTGACTGTGTTGACTATCCTTTTCCAATCCTTTTATTATCTTATTGTAATTAATTATCTGCATGCAATTAAAAACTATTTTTTAATAATTCCAAAAAGAAGTATAACTTCTCACGCGCGTACTTAAGTACACGCACCCATATTTTTTTTCGTTTGGTGATCTAACAGGAACTAGGGACTTTGTATTTGATCTGAGGGGGTTCTATCGATCGCGGGGTCCTGGGCACTTGCCCAAAGTGCCCACTGGGAGAGAGGGGTCTGCATGCGATACCAAAAATATCACTGGCACCATTTCCTACCCGACCCAATCACCTACCTCGTGGAGCCCGGCAACACCACCCAAAGTTAGGTGTGGTAATTTTAACTGTATACAGGGTTCCCAACTTAGGGGTTTTGCCCCCAGATTTAGGGGCTAGAACGGTCAAAACGGACTTTTTTAGGGGCTGGAATTTTTTGGGGGTTCTTTTAGGGGCTTTTAACAAAACTTTCAATTAAATCGAAAAACAAAGCGTGTGTTTTCTTTCAGTTTTGTGCGTAAAATGGAATGCACCACGATATGAAACGACTGAACTCACTGTGTGGCAGGTTGTTTCCTAAGGCTGTATGGACTAATGTTCTTTGCCTTCCATCAATCAAAACAGCTAAATAAGATTTAACAGCCTGTCAGCTCATTTTCGTTTAATTTTTCATTCGGAAAATGTATTTATTCAATAAAATAATTTACTGTAACTAAATATGTAACGTTTTAATTTATGAGCAACGAAAGAATTTAGGTAATAAGATAAGTAGGTACATATCAATTTCTATATTTAGGGGATTTCAGGGGAATTTAAATAATACTTAGGGTAAAATTTTGGTTAGGGTTGGTAACACTGATTGCATACTTCTGTAACTTCCCCAGACGGGCGCTCCAATACAAGCGGTGAATCCGCTATGACCTAACTCCCTCACCAAGCGTTAAATCTTCAAAATAATTATGTAATATTTCTTGTGAATGAAGAATTGAGTGAGGAGCTTAAAGCACCAGTGGTTAGCGCGTTCGGCTGCGGTCGTTGAAGTTGAGCAACTTTCGCAGTGGTCGGTCATTGGATGGGTGATCAAAAATTTACTATCTCGAGCTCCTCCGTGCTTCGGAAGGCACGTTAAGCCGTTGGTCCCGGCTGCATCTGCAGTCGTTAGCACCCACCAACCCGCACTGGGCCCGCGTGGTGGCTCACGGCCCAATCTCCCTAATCCATCCATAGGGAAGGTCTGTGCCCCAGCAGTGGGGACATTAATAGGCTGATGATGATGATTTCTTGTGAATTTTATTATAAATTGTGACCGATTTTATATTCTTAGCCGAGAGGAAGAATGAGCTTGTTAACTCCACAATATTCATTTACAAAACCCATATAACACAACAGTATGAAAACATTTCCTTAAAAAAAATTTAGGTGCCCATTTTTTATTAAGTACACGTGGATACAATTTCAAAAAATAAACCAACCTACGCTCTAAATTAATCATTCTGAAACACGAGAACAACAACGTTTATTTTGCCCAATAAAACAATTTACCAATAGAAAAAAAAACCGGCCAAGTGTGAGTCGGACTTGCGCACCGAAGGTTCCGTACAAATCTGAATTTTCAAAAATATTTTTTGGAGTTTACTCCATAAGAATCGATTTGCATATATAAGGGGCCCGGTATGAGAAAGATGTGAGGAGTAAAGTCTATCGATGAATGACATTAATGACCTCGTTACGTTTTTGTGCGCAACCTCATCTGCGCACCTTTCACTTTTAGCCATGGCAACGGATAAAAAACATGAAGTTGTCACAAATGTCAATAAAATAAATGGGTCGATCAACTTTTTCTTGTATCAAACGTCCAAAAAGTCAAAATAATATAATTTCAATATTATTTAGTTTTTTTAACGAAAAATAAATAAAAATGTATTAAATATTTCAATGACAATATGTGGCTTGAAGTAAATCTTAAATTTATACCCTTTTCACATTAAAATCAAAGATGAACCTCGAATTATGTCCATTGGCTAACCAGTTTGAAAGCTACAATTTTCTATTGTATTAATAATCTTTTGCAATAACATTTCGCACTTACAGTATTAATAAGACTCTAAAACTACTAATGCAGAAAAAAATATGTTAAAAAGCTATTACATTTTTTAGAAACTATTAATTTACTGTCTCTTGGGTAACCAATGATAAAAATAAATTACTTTTTATTAAATTACCTGCGATTCTGCTGTTAAACTCAAATAGTTTTATTTAGATTTTAAATGTCTCAAGTATAAATAACTGCTGCTTACAAAAATTATTAGTTACCTATCTTTTTTTAACAAAAAAATAAAGACATATTTTCTGAAAATAAGGGACACTTAGTGACCCAAGAGACAAATTGAGTGACTCAAGAGACAGTATATTACGGCAACAACTAACGAGAGCTCTAGACGTTGTAAAGTAGGTAGTAGGTAATATGCACTAAGAAGTAGCAGACGGTCAAATTAAACAATTCTTAGAAATATTTGCTTTATTTAATTAAAATGTCGTACAGTCTTGGAAATCAGTCTTAATGTCTACTAAATAATGAATACTAACTGTAGTGAGGAAATTATAACCTACATGAATTTACTCTAACTAACATCACAAAAAGTAAGCTCAAGAAATTAAAAAAATCTAGATAAAACCAGCCTCTTAGTAATTGAGATCACATCCTTACATTATCACAAATTATTAGCACAATAATCAACATACTATATATAAGTTTATTGAAATCTGTAAGAATTGTCTTACATGTCAATTTTCAAAAACGTCAAGGACCTCTTTGAATTTATAATAAACTTCACCATATTTGGTCTCAGTCTCTGGTTTATGTTGTATAACAGTAATTATATCGGTGTGATCGATATATGCTACGTCACTTGTGTCCAAACGAAACACAATGCCTTTTTTAACACACCGCAGGAATGTAACCTTTATCTCACCATCGTCATCTAAATCATCAATAACGCATGCGTATCTGTAGTTTTTACCTTTGGAATTTTACACTAGTAAAAAATCTCCTATGTGGAAAGCTGTTTTATATCCTGATGACTCAGGCTGTTGTTCTTCATCATCAGAATTTTTCGGCGAGTATATTATATTGTATACCGATTTGCCACGAAACTTACACAAATTCGTCAGAACAGTGCTTAGAGGAATGTCGTCCTCAGAATCAGTCTTTTTTTTCTTGTCTATTATCAGTTGTCTTCTTACTTTTCTTATCCGTCTTCTTGCTATTCTTATCTATCTTATTGCTTCTATTATCGTCAGAAACAGTAAGAAGGTCTATATTTTTTTGGCTGGAAACAGTTGCAAAAACCTCTGTTGCAGAAACATCCTAAATCTCTGTACATCAACTCTTCACGGACATCTGTAAAGATCTGATGCACATGCATGCAAGGTCCCCACGAGTGGTTTGATATTTTTCGGCAATTGTTCAGCAACAGCATCTATGCTTTCTTGAGAAATCACATAAAGCCTAATTTTGCTTTGGCCACGAAGCATTTCAAAAAACTGTTCAGCGTTATGAATATCTTTACCGGTAGCTACTATATTATCCGCTGTCCTTTTTAGGAAACCTCCGACTCCATCTGCGGGGCCCTTTCCGTGGCCTGCCTCGAAAAAAGACCAGGTCACAGATGAAAATCCTTTATCAAAAGTCTTGGTTGAGCATAGGTAAAAATTTGCTTTTGACGATACTGGCTAAATGGGCCATCACTGAAGAAATGAATAGTTTTAATTTGAGGATATTTGTTTCGAATTTCAGTCAATATTGGTTCTAAGTGGGCCCAGATAGTCGCCGAAGAAGAATTTGAACATGTTTTATTTGTAATAAATTATTAGGTATCCGTGTATTTGTCTGTTAACACAATAAACAAAAATAACCAAGTCTCTTGGGTAACCAAAAAGTCTCTTGGGTAACCGCTATAGTGACCCAAGGGACGGGTTACCCAGGAGATATTTGGCGATAAACTTACCAGAAAAGGAAGAAATTGAGGAAATTTGTAAAAAAATACATCTTCATTATATTTTTAGAACAATAACCTTGCATTAAGGTACAAATTACTATTTTTAGGTAAAATACTTACGTGTTTTTGGTTGGTCTCCCAGCGGACACCCAATTAACACACGTTGACTCTAACGCAGTCGCGGACGAAATGGCCGAGCGAAATCAAGAGAACAGCAACCTTGGCCGTGATTGTATGATACCTAGTCTCTTTCCTAATTGGTCGAGCTTACTAACATCGCTATCGCGTTTGCACTTGTTGCATATTAGTTAGTTTGCCAGGGGACCCCAAATAATTGAAACCACTGAGGACACAGTTAGACGTAAAGATATTTTGGAATTTCAATAATTCTGAATACAAGTAAAAATCTAATAACGATGTAGTAGATATTTAGTAATATTGTTATTCTTTATCTAATATTAATTAAGAGATTTTCATTGACTATTTTTAAAGCACAGGTAAAAATTTTAGCTTTGTGAAAGGGACATTTCTGATTTGTATGGGAAGCACAGTTTCATCCCCTGGGTAACCATTATTTTTCAATAAAAATATATTTATATTAGATTTATTGACACGTAAATGAAATGCCAGTTTATCTTATTAGTAGTTTAAGGAGTTAAACCGTAAATATTAGTATTTCTTCTTGAGTCCACACTCGTATACTCTTGAGGACAACCACGGAACAAGAAAAAGTTGATCGACCCAAATAAACTAAAAGTAGATAAAATCGGAGCAAAATTAATTATTAACTAATTAACAAATAAATAACAGAATATAGAGAAATGCCGGTAAGTGTCCAGCACTCTGGAATAGTGATTTTCAGTACAGATGGAATTATAATACATATTTACAAAATGATGACTAGTGTGTGACATTTTTGAAATTGTGTGTTTACAGAAATACATAATAAAATATATGATGAATATCGCTGATGTTAGATAATAAAATGTGTGACATGGAACCTATGATAGTCGAAACCATGGGACGATTCCTGAGGTATCTCTACTTGTAACCGACTTCTTCGGACTTGATTTTGTTTTGTGTCTGTTCAAAGACAATCGTTTTTAGAGTGTAAACTCCGGTCGTGCGTCGGAGCTGATACACACATTTTTTTATTATATGGTGTAACTAAAAATTTACGGTTTTCGCATTTTTTCCTTTATCTGCACTATAAGACGTTACTTCGTACCAAATTTCAAGATTCTAAGTTCACGGGAAGTACCCTGTAGGTTTCGATTCCCGTGCGAGTTTCGAAAATTTGCGGAAATTCGCGGCATGAACGGCTGTATCTTTTGATTGCTTTGGCTTAGAAGTGTGATATTTTCACAGCTCCAAGGGACAGTAGACCTGAGTATTAGATATGAATTTCACTGAGAAAAACGGTCTTGACAGACGGACGGACGGACGGACAACGAAGTGATTCTATAAAGGTTTCCGTCCTTTTGAGGTACGGAACCCTAAAAACGAAAACGGAAACTGGCCGTATTCGCGAGTTTTTTCTATAAATTGGGCAAATATTTGTACACGAAGTTAGGCGCGGATGATCGGCCGCGCCGCCCGCCTCAACTTGTAATTGAGTTTACCGCGAATATGCGCGGCCTTTGTTAATTGATCACTACCAAAAATGAATAAGTTTCAACGCGAAAAATCACTTTACAAAGATGTAAAGAAGATTAAAACAAAAAGGGTAGATACGGTACGCTCATACTTGCATCAAACAAAAACTGATCCCACGGCAGCGCGAACGGGACGGCGAGATCCGCGTCACTGCACTACCGACCAATCACGCGACCAGTACTCGACGTCGCTACCGAATAAGATTCAAAACAATCAGCAATTTTTATGAAAAAATATATTTTATAGTTCTTACGAATGCAAAGTGATGCCGTGGGTTTTATTTTTAGTTCTTGAGCAATTTGAGTACTTTTCAAAAACACACTTAGGCATTGTTTTATCATATAAACACAAAATATTAGCAATATTTCTTTTTGGCGTTCACATGTACGTCGTTTGCATGTCAAGTTGTGACTGAAGCGATTAGGGTCGTGGACCACAATTCATGCGGATCACTTTTGTGAGGCTAGTGCCGTATCTACCCTTTTTGTTTTAATCTATGCTTTACATATTATATTTTTCCGGGACTTGCAACTGTATGCCACCTTTTTGAATAAACAAGAACTAACGTTTATTTATACATGCAATCTTGAAAGAGACCACTGAAAATTTATTATATTTACATATTAATATTTAAATTAACAGAAGCTTAAAACTAATTATTTTCTAAAGACTTAAAAAGAATTAACTACTTAAATAATTAAAAGCTATTAACGGTATTGTTACCATGTACCTTGTTTTTTATGAGTCTCCGATACTACGGCATTGTTGCAAGCGTCATGATCACGGAGTAACTGAAGTATTGGCATCTCAACGCCTCCTCGCATCAGCACCCTAGACATCTAAACTCTGTAGTGACTTCACTGACGAACCGTACATATGACATGTGTGTCAAGGAACACCTTCACGAAGAGTTGGAGTATGTACGGCGGGTCCTACAGAATAATGGATACAAGGGACAGTTTCCACCCCAACACAAATTAAGGCACCAGACACACAAGGTAGACAAAGACATAGAAATTGAGATAATGAATTGATAATAATAATTAACCCAATGGTGGGGGTATCGAGCGCAGTAAAAGACGACGTCAGAGGGTAGACCTGCAGCAGCACACAATAATAACACAACACAGAAGTTAATCCTTTTATTCAAATGACGAAACACCGTCCAGGAAATAGTGATGCTGAATCCACTTTAGCGATTGTAGGTTTCGGTAAATTAAACTCTTGATGGTCAGATGAGGAATGCGGCGCGAGGGGAAGCGTACAATCGCTAAAGACCGATATAATAAAATAATAAATAAAAAAAAAAATAAAAAAAAAAAAAAAAAAATTATTTGCAGACAGAGTCCATAGGTATGTTAGTACAATTGACTTAAATGCTATGTTAGTAACAATAAGACAATACAATAAAATAAAATTTAACAAATATTGGCGTGGAACCCCATACAGCGGGGCCGATTCACCACACACGTGAACGCAGCACGTGCAGCTCAGTGAACCGGCCCAGCAGCACGGAGTCCAGCCGGTCCCCTACCATCCTCAGGACGCTGTTCGTGCTCTCTCTCACTCTTCTTACTAATGAGCCAACTTTTTTGCGAATAACCGCATAGAAGTCGTCGACTCCTGCATCGGCAAACATGCCTGAAGCACTGCAGTAGCGAGGAAGCTTGAACAGAGCCCTAAATACATTATTATATGAGATACGCAGAGCATTATAGGCCGCGCGTGTAAAGCTGGCCCACAGGCTGCCCGTATACAATGTCTGGCAGTATGCCTTGAACAGCGTAATTTTGACTTCTGCTGAACAGCGAGCGAACCTACGTGCCAACATGTTACCACGCACCGACAATGCCCTGCGCTCCCTCTCAATATCTGCATTATCACATAAATCTTCAGTGACTATGTGGCCTAGGTACTTAAACTGGGAAACACGCCTCAACGGTGTACCATTTAGAGTGATCGGAGGTATAATAGTCGGACCATTCTTGTCGGCTTTAAACAACATGAATTCACTCTTTTTCTTATTATATTTTAAGCCATGTTCCACAGCATAAGACTCACATATGTGCAATAATTTTCTTAATCCCCCTATCGAGGGGCTCAGCAGCACCATGTCATCCGCGTAACTTAGGTTATTGACGCAAACGTCATCTACGTGACAACCAACATGCGTGCTACTGAGCTCCTCGACGAGCTTATTGACATAAATATTAAAAAGTCTAGGTGAAGTGAGACCCCCCTGCCTAACACCACATTCAAGAAGGTATTCATCAGAATATACGTTACTCCATCTAACTGCATTGCTTTGGTGACTATACCAATATGAAAATAGGGCTACTACGTCTGAAGACACTCCTGCGTCTCTTAGCTTTGTCCAAAGCTTTTCATAAGATACTAAATCAAAAGCTTTGGACAAATCCAAGAAACACGTGTATACAGGGGTTTTCCGCTTAACATCCGGATGGAGTGCCAGCCGTATTCCTAAAAAACTGTGCTTCTTCTCTATCATATCCGCTAAATATTATTTTTAATAATTCTTTATCTACTGGTGTTTTTCCGTTAGTTTGGAAATGGGCTAATGTCTTACCAATTCCTAAATCAGGAAATACGAGCGACGTACGTAATTATAGACCTATTTCTAGTTTTCCTAAACTGTTTGAAAAATTAGTGTACCCATATTTTACAAATCATCTTGGATCCATCCTCGTTCCTCAGCAGCACGGTTTTCGTCAAAAGATGTCTTCAATTACAAATCTGACATGCTATGTAAATGAATTAAGTTTTGAACTGGATCAGGGTCGACAGGTGGATGCGGTGTACACCGATATAAGTAAAGCATTCGATAAGGTTAATCACTCTATAATGCTGAAGAAATTATGCTTGGCAGGTGTTCACGGCTCTTTGTTAGACTGGTGTCATTCTTATCTTTCTGAGAGATATCAAAAAGTAGTTACTTGTGGATATGAATCTGATTATATTCTGGTTTACTCAGGAGTTCCTCAGGGATCACATTTGGGACCTCTCTTTTTTCTAGCATTTATAAACGATCTGGTTCGAGTTATTAGGTACTCAAGTTGTTTATTGTTTGCCGACGATCTTAAAATATACAAAACTGTCCAAAATTCCAATGATGCTGAGCTTTTACAAAAAGATCTGGACCAAATAGCGGCTTGGTCACACGCAAATATGCTTCCTTTTAATCCTGACAAATGTAAGCATATAAAATTCACTAAGAAACGATTTCCGGTTAAGTCTACATATTCTATAAATTCCCAAGTTCTTGAAGAGGTATCGTCCATTCAAGATCTCGGTATTGTTTTGGATAAAAAATTACTTTTCACTCATCATTTTGACCATATTATATCTAAGAGTTTAAAAATGCTGGGATTTCTTTGGCGTAGTTGTAAGCGGTTTAAAAATGTTGAAGCATTGAAACTTCTATACTTTGCTTTGGTACGCAGTTCCTTGGAGTATTGTTCTGCTATTTGGAATCCTCTTTATGAGTGTCATAAAAGCAGAATTGAAAGAATCCAAAAAAAGTTTTTGTCTTTTCTAACTAGACACCAGGGAAAAAGATATGAACTCATCTCATATAAGGATAAATTGGAGTATTTCGAGTTGGTTTCATTGCGGAAACGCAGATGGGTTGCTGATCAGATTTTACTTTATAGAATTCTGAGAGGTAACATTGATTGTTCTCAACTTCTTAGTGAAATTAGTTTTAATATACCACGACCAAATTTCAGACCAGCTAACTATAAATTATTTAATTTAAAAACTTATAGAACCAACCTGGGTACGCAGAGTGTTTTAAATAGGATTTGTGAAGAACATAATAATATCTGTACTGGGTCCTTGGTAGGCGTTGATTTGTTCGCTGCGTCATTGATTGCATTTAGGAGGGCTTTGCTATCGAGCATTGATTGTGGCACTTGATTATAGTTTAGTTTTATGTATGTTTTTTTATACCTAGTTTAGTTTTATATCATTAATTTTGATAGAAATAAGAGTTGTGTATGCCTGTAACTGTTTTTGCACAACTTTATGTATAACGTATGTTTTTTTTAATTATGTTGGGTGTAAAAATGTTGGCATGCCTGATAAATAAATAAATAAATAAATAAACATAATAATGTACAGTGTGCTTTAAAGCTAATATAGCACTTTCGGTAGAGAGCCCCCGCCGAAATCCGAATTGCGTGTCATGCAATAACAATACGCTCTCAAGCTTTTGATCTATTAACTATCGGCACTACTACAGTTTTCATGAGATCTGACGGTAAGTACGAATGTCGCAAGCAAAAGGTAAACAACATAGCCAGTACCCTGCTGAGGTGGGGCCCTGCATGCTGAAGGTGCTCAATGCTGAGCCCGTCATGGCCTGGAGACTTACCCCTCTTCATGTTTTTGATGATACTGAGAACATCTTTAGCATAGAAACTAACCGGCTGCTCTACCTTGGAGGGCTCAGCAAGGGGCAACGATGGCAGGCCGGACTTCACACGAAAATTATCCTTAAAAATATTTGCTATGGATGTAGGCTCACTCACACCATCTATGCTCACAGGCAGGCTATTAAGGTTTTTTGTACCCTTCCAAAATTTATTGAACTTTTTAGCCGAATGTTGTGAAGCAAGGATATCCATTTTAATCTGCTCTTGGTTATTCTGGCAGAATTTTAAACGAGACTTGAATATCCTGCGGCTTTCTCTCATTTTTTCATTTATGGGTCCCTCGCTCGGCTTGCCGTAATACAAGTACATTTGAAAATCAAGCCTAGCCCGCCTGCGCATCCTTAACATGCTTATTCCATCCATAAACAATTCTTAAAGTAGTTAAAAACCGTTAACATCTGTTTTTGACAAGGTCTTGAATTATTTAATTTTAAAAATAAAATACATTTTATTTTGAGTAGAATAAGTGATAAATTTTATGTACTAATAGTGAGTGGTACCTACAGTTGTTTTCTCCTCTCGCTCTCTACCATATCTGTGATCGTAACTTCACTACACCATTTTACACATCAAACAAGCACTGCACTACCAAAATGGAAGATATCAGGAGCACTATTGATACACTGGCACAATCTTTTACTGAGCGTATGACGGCATTTGAGAATAAGCTCAGGAATACAGGTGCACCTCAACAATCGTCGCTGTCCACTCTGTCACTGGAGTTCAACGCTTTCCGGGCCTTTGTGATTGCAGCATTTAGAAACCTTGAGAAGCAGGTAACAGTGTTATCCTTGGAGTGTGACAGGATGGAGATGCGGAGTCGCCGAAGTGCTCTTTTGCTACATGGTGTTCCCGAGAGGAAGGATGAGGATTGCTCTGAAGTGTTTCTGGAGGTTGCGTCGCAGCATCTGGCTACCCCACAGGTTCAGGCAACTGATTTAAGCCGAGCATTCCGTCTTGGTCGGGTTCGAGGGGATAGGCCACGGCCACTTCTTATTAAATTTCACTCCGAGGCAATTCGTGACAAACTTTGGATGGCCAAGACAAAGCTTAAGGGTACAGGTATTACCATGTCCGAGTTCCTGACCAAGCTTCGTCATAAAATATTTATGGCTGCGCGGGAGCGTTTTTGGTGTCTCCAGGTGTTGGACCAATGCTGGGCGCATCATCGCCTTGGATGCCGCAGGGAAGCGACAACACGTTACATCCATGGCTGACTTTGATAAGTTGGGTCCGCCGGTTCCTGTTCCCGTGGCTGATGCGAGTGGTACGGATGCGAGTGATGCTGTGCAAGTATGTGCAAGTAGTCCTGTAGCTCCGGTGACTGCCCCTACTGCCTCGAGAGGCAAGCGGGCTGTGTCTGCAAGAAGGAAGTAATGGTTGCTTACTGGTGTTATTTTGTGTTCTTCGTAGCCCATATTGAATGTTAATGTAAATTACTTACTTTTTTCTTACACTTGTTTTTGTCAATTTCTTCTGTTTATCCGTTCCACAATTTCATTATAAATATTTTTTTACGATAATCCAAGTAAGGTAGTAAAGTAATTTGATTGTTTTGTTATCGTCTTAGCTGTCATTGTCATTGTTTAGTTTGTTCACCTTTTATTTTTATTGCTATTTTAACGCCTGTCACGCTGGGTTACGTTCCGAACCTACGCTCCAGTCGCATGGTGTTCATGGACGTACGTCCATGGTTGCGTACTGTATAATGTTTTTCTTTCTTGTTTAGTGTAGCTCTGAATTTATGAATGTGTAAATGTTAATATCTTTTATTATTATTTTCATTTTCTTACAGACAACCCGTGGGTATTTATATATGTAGTTTGTTAAAGCATATAATAATTTATTTTTAGTTTATTTTATTTTGATCATTTATATATATATATATATATATTTTATTTTACATATTGTATATATCTTTAAGTAATGATATTTTCTTATCATGTTCATCTCCCTCTACTTCCAACTCCAGTTTTCAGAGTTGAGATCGCCCCTTGAATGAGCTTTTGAGTGATGCTTTTTCGGATGTTCCTAAGAACCTTAACGTAATCCATATCAATGCACAGAGTATTCCTGCACACTTCCCAGACATGCTTGCATCTTTTGCTTGCAATAACATACATGCTATTCTTGTTTCAGAAACTTTTCTCAATCCCTGTCTTTCTTCTTCTACCTATTCCTTACCTGGATTCCAGTTGATACGTAACGATCGTGTAAGTTCCTCGCATGGGGGGGTGGCTATTTATCTTCGCTCTCACATCTCTTTTTCCATCCTTAGTCGATCCTCACAACCGCCGCCCCCTAACCTAACCTAACTGAGCATCTGTTGCTTGAAATATCCTTGTCCCATACTAAAGTTCTTCTTGGTGTTTTCTACAGCCCTTCACTTCGAGTAGATTATTTCGAGTCATTGGAACAGCTACTCGAAAATTTCGTTCCTTCGTATTCCCATACAATTATTATGGGAGATTTCAACACATGTCTAATGAAAGACGATTCCCGTTCCAAAAAATTACTTTCGGTGATTGATTCATCAAATTTACATATCCTTCCGTTAAATGAAACACACCACTTTCCTAATTGCACTCCTTCTCTGCTTGATCTTATGATTGTCTCTTCACCCACATTCGCGGCTAAGCACGGCCAATATTCTGCAGACGCTTTCTCATATCATGATTTGATATACCTATCGTATAGGATTCGTACTCCTAAATTAAAGCCCACAGTTCAACTTCAGCGTAGTTTTGCAAGAGTGAATCAGGAACATCTCCTTGAAGATGCTGACAATATGGATTGGTCTGCGATTTTCGTTTCTAAGTCTGTTGATGAGCAAGTGGAACATTTTAATACGCTACTCACTAAGCTGTATGACGTGCATGCACCCGTTCGACCGGTAAAAATTAAGCATCTGCCGGCTCCATGGTTATCAGAAGAGATCCGCGGGCTAATGACTAAGAAAAATACTGCTAAAGCAAGGTTCAAGATTAATCCCTCGAAACAAAATGAAATTAAATATAACCGTATCAGAAATAGGTGCAATACTGTGATAAGGGACGCTCAAAGACGCTATATTCACAGTTCTGTCGAAAATGAAGATCCTGCAAAAGTTTGGAAATTCTTAAAATCTCTAGGGGTCGGCAAATCCCGTAATTCTACTCCTACTAATAATTTAGAAATTGACAAACTTAATAGTTACTTCTCTACTTCTATGCCGCTTGATGCATCCCGCAAAGTTGAAACATTGCAATTTCTTTCTAATTTGCCGACTCAAGATTCTTCTTTTTTCTTACATCAGTTTGCCGACTGTGATGTTAAGAGAACCATACAAAAGATTTATTCCAATGCAGTTGGTTGTGATTCTATTAGCCGGAAAATGATCCTTCCCATCCTTGAAATTTTAACTCCCATTATTACCCACATCCTAAATACTTCTATTTTGACCGGAGTTTTTCCTGCATCTTGGAAGGATGCAAACGTTATCCCAATTCCTAAAAAAAACAATCCTGGCTCTTTTTCTGAATATCGTCCCATTTCCATTCTTCCTTTTCTTTCCAAAGTTCTGGAGAAGCTAGTTTATCGGCAACTTACAAGTTTTCTTAACCAAAACCAACTTCTAAACCCCTTTCAGTCCGGTTTTCGTACCGGTCACAGCACTACTACTGCATTGATTAAGATCTCGGATGACATTCGATGTGGCATGGAGAATCGTCAACTTACACTGATGACGTTGCTTGACTTGAGCAACGCCTTCAACTCTGTTGATTTTGATATTCTTCTTGCTGTTCTACGTTCTCTTAACATATCTCCAGCGGCTATTGATTGGTTTCAAAGTTACCTGCTAGGACGCCGGCAGCGTATCTGCATCGAAGGCAACTTCTCTGCGTGGTGCACTATCAATGCCGGAGTTCCTCAGGGTGGCGTCTTATCTCCTCTTCTCTTTTCTCTCTTTATTAATTCGATCTCACAAACACTTTCCAGTTCCTATCACCTTTACGCTGATGACCTACAGATCTACACTCAAGCATCGCTATCTGATATCTCAAACGCTATAGCAACTACCAATTCAGACCTAGCTATAATTAGTAGTTGGACTAAGTCATTCGGTCTTACTGTAAATCCTTTAAAAACGCAGACTATTATAATAGGCAGTCCGTACTTTGTTTCCAGGATTGATTTTGGATTATTGCCCCCTATTATTTTTGATGGTACTATTATCCCTTTCTCTAGTACGGTGAAAAATCTTGGTGTGATCTTTGATCAGTTTTTCTCATGGAAGCCTCAGGTGGAAGCGGTAAGAAAGAAAATATTTGCCGCATACAATTCACTAAACCGGTTGCGTAATTTTTTACCAACAAGTACAAAGGTCACTTTGGCTCAGACACTTTTACTTTCCATTATCGACTACGCTGATGTTTGTTATACTGACATATCTGAGGAACTCCTAAACAAGCTGGAACGTCTGCAGAATATGTGTATCAGATTCATTTTTAATCTACGTAAATATGACCATGTGTCTCACATTCGACACAAACTAAAATGGCTTCCTATTCGCCGACGCAGGGACTTACACACTCTTACGGTTCTCTATTCTGTACTTTTCCTTCCTACTTCTCCGCCCTATCTAAAAGAATGTTTCTCGTTTCTTGATTCCAAATCAGAACGCACTTTGCGGTCCTCTTCAAATCTAACCCTTGCAGTCCCACTCCATTCAACTGATTTCTTTTCATATTCCTTCTCTGTGCATTCTGTTCGCTTGTGGAACTCACTACCTGAAACAATCCGAAAGGCTCGCACTCTAAGCTCGTTTAGTGATCAAGTTAGAGGTTATTTCCTTTCCCAACTTTAAGTCTTACCTCTCTCTTGTCTCTCTCTTTGTATATATCTATTACATCTATTATTCATTATTTATTTTACCATACCTGCTACACCTCCCCCCCTTCTTGTTCCTCTTATTTATTTATTTCACTGTCATGGGTTGCCTGGAAGAGATTGCTGTTTAGCAATAAGGCCGCCTATTGTGTACGTTTTCACTGTCATGTTTAATGTCTTGTATGTCCTGTGAGGTGTATGTCAATAAAGAATATTATTATTATTATTATTATTCTTACTTTAGCTGGTTTTTTTTTGCCGAGTTATTGCGACTTTCCATCGATGTTTGACATAAAATGTTAACAATAGAATGGTAAAACCGATCAATAATAAATCTATGCTCTATATTATTACACATCGAATCGGCACATTGATGAAATTCGCCAGGGAAATTAATGTCTCTTAGTCTATCATTACAAACTTTATAATATTTATTTATTTCTTCCGTGTCCCTTAATCCCCATACAATACGACTATTTACATTGTTATTAGACACTAATTTAGGTTTAATTATATTCAAGTTACACTTCAGTTCAAGAGGGAAATGATCAGACCAATAAATGTCATTGTGAACTTTAATACTCACCACTGACGACCCTGCGGCCTTAGTAACCAAGCAGTGGTCCAACCACCTTCCCCTACACTTATTTGACTCATCTACAAAAGTATATGTATTTGAGGAAGTACCCAACTTGAGTATATCTACGATAATCCACTCATTTTCGTCACAGAAGTTCATAAGTTCGTTACCAAAATCAGCCGTCGGGTGAGCATTAAAGTCCCCCAACATATAAACGACATCTATATCACAGTCACGTATTACTGCATTTAATTCGCTCAAACACTCAGTAAATTCAGGGAGATTTACCGATTTGTCCGTAGGCATATAGACGCTAAATATTAATATTTCACGGTTATCACCTATGTTCGCTTTAATACACACTACGCGATCACTAGTACACTTCACTACAGAGACGCTCTGAAAAACGTTCTTTCGCCACAACAGGGCCACACCGCCATAGGGCCTGCCCCGCAGCATGCCCATCGATGGGTCCATGGAGGATTTGGCCATATAACTAAAGTCTGTATCAATCTGGCCAAGCATCGATAGATCATGCTGATATAGCCACGTCTCTTGAAGAGCTATAATATCGGCTGACTTACATAGCTTTCTCACGCACTCCGCGCTCCTTTTAATATTTTTACAATTATAGCTAATGAACGTACTACCCATTGTTTATTGTTGTGTAATCGCTCGCCGGCGGAGTCTTATTTACTTCTTGATGTACGCTTCGTTGTCTAAAATATATGTACTTTCTAAACGTAATCCCGTCCGGCCAGAAAGTATCATTCAGAAATGTATCAATTTTATTCCGTGATACCATTATCTTGAAGGAATTATATGGCCTCTTATTTTTCATGGTAATTTTTTCTACACCCTCAATTTTCTCATTTTTACTTTTTATATACTCGCTTATGTCGCTTTCCGACGCATCCTTGTTTACATTTGAGATAAACAACGGCACTAGGTTTTCTGCGGCTTTAAAATTTGTTTGAGGTTGATATGTCTGCCAATAACATCTACCCGCAATTATTTCAGTTACTCCGTGATCATGGCGCTTGCAACAGTGCCGAAATATCGGAGACTCATAAAACACAAGGTACATTATAACAGTCCCGTTAATAGCTATAATGTTAGTGACCATGAAAGTTTAAAACAATATTTATATTAATTATAACTTCAGACATATCTCTATAGTCATTTTTCAACTTGACACACTGTATATAACAATACAGGGAGAAAAAAACAGCCCTTGCTGAGTTTCTTGCCGGTTCTTCTCAGTACACGGTCTCCCGCCGTAGATTTGCGAACCGATGGCGTAGCTTCTTGACCTTCACAAGTGCTTGTAACAGCCTAGACTGAATAAATGACTTTTCATTTCAAGTCAAGTTATCTGACATCGACGGCGAATTTCCGCCAACTCGGCGTCTCGCATGCGTCGCAAGCTAACTGAATATAAACTTGAAGGTTGCCAGAGCCAATTTAAGTTTTTTTACGAGCCAATCTTGTCACGAGTGTCCCCTGATCGATGCCGGCTATTATGTTCCCATGATGGATGTCTCTGGGACCTGATACTTAGTTCAAGGCAGTTTTTATTCGGAATCTGAATGGAAGACAGTAATGGCTGCTTGCTGGTATCACCTGAAATAATAATGTAATATATAAAATTCTCGTGTCGCGGTGTTTGTGGTTAAACTCCTTCGAAACGGCTTTCCCGATTCTCATGAAATTTTGTGTGCATGTTGGGTAGGTCTGAGAATCGGATATTTTTCATTCCCCTAAATGTTAAGGGTAATCCACCCCCTAATTTTTTTTTTCAATTTTAGATATATTTTTTTTATTTTTTTATGATACATCATACAAAAATACATACATCCCTAAATTTTCAACTTTCCATCACGAACCCCTATTTTTTTATGGCGGTACAGCTAGTAATGATATATATAATTTTATTACTCTGCA
The DNA here is from genome assembly GCA_902850365.2 of Chilo suppressalis. Taxonomy (NCBI): domain Eukaryota; kingdom Metazoa; phylum Arthropoda; class Insecta; order Lepidoptera; family Crambidae; genus Chilo; species Chilo suppressalis. Next base: position 1,663,440 of record OU963899.1, on the reverse strand, counting down.
CAACTTACATAATATGGGACGCTATGTAAGGTGGAAATAATCTTACATAAGATGTGAAAGTCTGGTGCCTGAAATAGGTATGGTAATACCTGTGTTACAGCTCACCAGGTCCCGCTCATCGAATCCGAACATTAGTAATATAGCTTATTTAAAAATAATATTTATAATACTACTAAAATGACAACAACTAAAATCTCAAACATAAATGAATTTGTGTGATGTGCATGCGCGCGTGTGTGTGTTTGCTTGTGTGTGTGTGTGTGTGTGTGTGAGTGAGTGTGGTTATGTGAGAGTGTGTGAGTGAATGAGTAAGACAGAAAATCATAATGTTTTTATAATCTTAATTTTTTTTAAAGCATGTAACTGCTTGATGTTTTAAATCTAAAGAAAATATAACTAGAAAATTCCACGCGGACCAGGCAGCAGACGGGACTCGAACCCGCACCCTTCGCAATCCGGGCAAATCCAATTATGCTACCGTGGCCCTCTCGGACCGCGTCAAAATTCCTCTAGCCATTCTTAACCTGCAAGGCATGAAAAAACATGTTTCATATTTTTTGAACTTCGATCTCTACGACGAGAAATAAGGATAGCAAGTTATCTATAAAATATATTCAGCAAATATATTTTAAAGAAATAAATTGGATATAAAATAGAAACACATACAAAAAGTCTCTGATTCTGTCAGAGAATAAATAGCTGGAACCTGTTATAACAGGTTTGAAAAAGAAACGGCAATTGCTCAATGCAGCCGCCGGATAACGGAGGGTGCTGGTTTGAGTCCCGTCTGCTGCCTGGTCTAGTAAAATTTTCTTTAGATTTAAACATCTAGCAGTTAAAACCTTAATAGATATAATAAACATATAAATAAGTACTTAAAAGCATTTTCCACGTTTACAAAACTTGCAGTAACTTCATAACTGCTTCACTTAAAAGTTTTTAAAAGTACCTAAACAGGCAGAAAGACGTCACTATTGTAACTCGAGCTGCAAAATCTGAGTTTAACGATGTCAATAAAACGAATGGAATTGCCCATAAAATATAATACGGCAAGGTGGGGACTTTGCCTCTGACGTCACGGGGCTAAGTACCAACATAACAATAAAAACAAAACAATTTAATTACATTCTCGCGACACCAAACAATCTCATGTATGATCGTGTACTGTAACACACACAAGCATGTAATACATGATGAGTTTCAGTTTATTGACGTTTTAATTATAAGTACCTTGCTCAAATGGCAAATCCTACTTTGTTTTAATAACTCCTATTCTGGCTAGCATTTTTAATCAATGTGTTGACTGTGGTGTTTTTCCTCATCTAATGAAACGCAGTAAAATAACTCCATTACATAAATCGGGTAGCACATCTGACCCCACAAATTTTAGACCTATATCCGTGCTACCCACCTTTAGCAAGATTTTTTAAAAGATTATGCTAGATCATATGCATTCATATTTTTATAGTAATAACATTCTGTATAGCAAACAATTTGGTTTCACAAGGGGTCGCTCAAAAACCGATGCCGGTGTTGAGCTTGTACAGCAAATTTTTGATGCCTGGGAGAGCTCGCATGATGCACTTGGTGTGTTTTGCGACTTATCAAAGGCTTTTGATTGCGTTTTCTTATGAAACTCTGATCAGGAAACTTCACCATTATGGATTTAGAGATACCACTCTGGATCTTATAGTATCATATTCGAGTGATAGAGTTCAGAGGGTTGACATCAATATAGAAAAATCTCCTGGTTCATCGGTTAAGATGGGAGTTCCACAGGGCTCAATCCTTGGTCATTTCTTATTTTTAATTTATATCAATGATTTCCATAACGTGTAAATGATAACCACGAAATAGTATTGTTTGCAGATGACACTTCACTTTTGTTTAAAATTAAACCTAGGCAGTCACAAATTGACGACGTGAACAAGTCTATTTCTAAGGTAGTCCACTGGTTCAAAGTTAATAATTTACTGCTAAATGAAGGGAAAACGTAAGTGTTTGAAATTTGTATTACCTAATGTCAAACAGGTAAAAACCAATGTAAATATAAAGGATCGAAATATGCGCCTTGTAGACACCACAGTGTTCTTAGGAATCACACTTGATTCTAAGCTGCAATGGGGCCCACATATTGATAGATTGTTGAAAAGAGTTAGTTCTGCAGCATATGCTGTAATGAAAATACGTCTACTAGTTATTTTTATAGTGTACTGTTTAACAGTATTTTACTGTGGGGAAATGCTGCCGATATTCAAACTATATTTGCGTTGGAGAAGCGTGCTATTTGATCAATTTATTTCCTTAACTTTAAGATTATAAATTGATCAAATAGTCCGCTTCTGCTGCATGAAAGTTAAGGAATCCTTAAAAAAAATCCCACATTTCCCCTAGCTTGGAATATATAAAATATAATATATAGAATATATATAATTGTTTGACTAAACGTATATCATGTTCTATACCAAAAATAACAACATTTAACATATTTTAAAGTATTTTATTAATAACGTAGGTACTATATCTCTTTATAATTTTGCACTTATTAACATAATTAGTTCTGATTATTATTATTGTTATAAACGGTGAAATTATTTTTCCATTTAAATTTTGACTAATAATATGACAGCTTTATGGCTTATAAAATTATAATCTACTTTGACCTGCACGTAACAATAGACAATTTCAAACTATATTCATAAATTGTGATTTCAATATAACCAAAATAATAGTACCTGTTTCATAGGTGCTAGGGTAACGGATGAATACATATACTGTACATATATAAGTATATTTACTATAGAAATACATATTAAACATCCACTGGAGTGGACTACAGTACGTATGCTCTCGTATTCATCAAACAAACATCTGCCCCCACCGGGATTCGAACCGGGACCTCTCGAGTCAGCGACACCATGAAACCCGGCGTACAAATAACTCGGCCACGGAGGTCGTCAAATAAAATATCGTTAGATAAAATAATAGTACCTAAATAAAATAAAAAAATAAATTTTATTTAATAAGTGACGTGCGTGTAAACCTAAGAAACAAATAATAGTATCTGTTTCATAGGTCCGTATCTATTAGCCATAAAGTTGTCATATTAAAGTCATTATTTAAATAAGTTTAAGGTGGAAATGTAGTGATACTAACAAATAAATTATATACCATGTAAACACTAACCTACGTTTCACAAAAAAAATCTCATTCTGATTCTACATATCGAGAAGTTTGAAATTAAGGTATCATGTATAGATAGATCGACAGAATATTCAATTAATTATTTTTTCTCACATGAACATCTTCACACGCTAGTGCAATCGGGTTTTCGTCTCGTTTTGACAACTCCAATGTCAATGTTAAAAAAATAAGACTCTTAACTGATGTGGAAACGGCAAGATTAGTTTACTTTCAAAGCGTTATGTCATATGGCCTTTTGTTGTGGGGCTCAGCCGCTAGTATCGAAAGTATTTTCATACTGCAAAAGAGAGCTGTTCGCGCCATATTCAATTTAAAGGCAAGAGAATCCCTTAGAGAAAAATTTAAAGAAATTAATATTTTAACACTGGCGTCGCAATACATTTATGAAAATTTAATATATGTAAGAAAAAACTATGATGAATTTGCAAAAAAAGTCAAACCCATAACTTTAACACGAGATTTAAGAATAAGCTTGCCGTTCCATGTTTCAGACTCCAAAAATCAAGAGGTTCATTTCTGGGTTGTAGTATTGCATTGTTTAACAAAGTTCCCCAAGATCTGATTGAGCTTCCACTGACTAAATTTAAATCTCAGATCAAAAATACTCTTATGAATAAGGACTATTATAAAGTTGATGATTATCTAAATGATCGTAATGCATGGACATAGTGTTTCTTATAATTTGATATTAAATGGGTATTAGTCATTTTTCATAACAGTAATATTGTACCTATCTAATGACGCTTCCTACGTATATACTACTTAAAATGTTAACTATAAAATTAATTGTAACTATATATTTATATTCTAGATGATGTAATGGAAAGTGACTTCAGACGTATTTCTGAAGTAATTTTTCAACTTGACGACACTGTATATAACAATACAGGGAGAAAAAAGCAGCCCTTGCTGAGTTTCTTGCCGGTTCTTCTCAGTACAAGGTCTCCCGCCGTAGTTTTGCGAACCGATGGCGTAGCTTCTTGACCTTCACAAGTGCTTGTGAAGGTCAAGAAGGAAATGAAAGGAACATTTCATTTCATTTCATTTCAATGACGACTTCCGTGGTCGAGTGGTTTGTACAGCGGGTTTCATGGTGTCGCCGACTCGAGAGGTCCCGGGTTCAAATCCCGGTGGGGGCAGATGTTTGTATGATGAATACGAGCATTTATACTCTAGTCATGGATGTTTAGTATGTATATCTATAAAAATATACTTATATATGTACAGTATATGTATTCTATCCGTTACCCTAGTATCCCATAACACAAGCCTTATAGTGCTTACTTTGGGGCTAGGCTAATTGGTGTGTGTTTAAAAAAAATCTATATAAAATAAATCTATTGACCCGTCCGACCGTATGATGAGTGTGGTTGTGCATACATACATGGTGTTCTATTTCGGTGGACTCATCAATATCGTTGGTGGTGGCTGGCGTCACGAAATTACGCGCTTAATCTCGTTACTGCCATCAAAGCCGCCGGGTGGACGCTAGGCTGAAGGGAAATTGCATTTCCAGCTATCACGTCCCTCTTTAAAATATACTGTAACGTCAACGCATTCGGCTTCAAAATCTAGAGGATATTTCAATATTAATTAAGATTTAAATAAAACTAGTTTTAACGGGTAACGGCTCAATAAAAGTCTTTCGAAGGTTGCTCGACAAAGTAACCAAAAAAAAATTGTGTGTGTCAGCTCCGACGCACGACTGGAGTTTACTCCTTAAGTTCGATAGTCTAACCAGACGCAAAAAGAGTTTATTTAACTTAAAAAAGATTGATACAGTATGAAAGGGTAAATTAACAAATTAATGAAAATAATATACATATATAAATATATATTTATTCATTTCATATACATTTATTATAACTAATCGACGAAATATTTTACATTAAACTTTTTACAATAGTCAATTTAAGATGTGCATAAATATATCATTAGGAATGTTGATAAATTATGTAATTATTATTATTTGACTATTATATTTTTTTTAAATATTAATTAAATCAACATTGTCTGCATTATTAATTACAGTGACAAGTGGTTTATGGTAACTAAAATAAGACACATGGACGTTTAATGTCAATCCGTCATCTTTGTTTGTCAAAGTTGCGCGACATAGGATGCGCACCAAAAACGTAACGAGGTCATTCATCGATAGATTTTACTCCTCACATTTTTCTCATACCGGGCCCCTTATATATGCAAATCGATTCTTAAGGAGTAAACTCCAAAAAAAAAACATTATTCTGACGATGCAGACCTGAAAAGGCTGCGCTACGTTCGTGCATTACCCGTTAAAACTAGTTTTATTTAATGAGTGATGTGCGTGAAAACCTAAGAAACAAATATTAATTAAGATTTGATAGGATGGTATATTAGTAAAATTTGCCATCTCTCTTCTCCTTATCAACTTAAATACAGTTTCAATTAAGGATTACTAGCAAACCAGTAAACCAAATGTTCACAAAAAAAAAAAGATTTAATTAATTGAGAACTTCGGAGATTTTGTGTGGTTTCGTTTGAAATAGAAATCACGCGATTTCTCGAAAACCGGAAGTGCTACGTTACTCACATCCGGTTTGTAGTCTTATCAGACTATTCTCAACTTATAACTTAAACATTCTCTATATCTATCTCTTACGGTTTGGCCGCTGAAACAGCACCACGGACGGACGGACGGACGGACTTGTCTAATAGATAAGAGATTATCGATCACGAAATTTTAACACCCCGAGGCAATCTGCGATAGCGTTTACGGTTAACTAAAGTAAAAACAAAAACTACTTCTTTTGATAATGTTCACTCTTTAAAATCCATTTTTTTAAGTTACCAAAAAGTTTGATTCTGACGACGTAGCCTGTAAAGGCTACGAAACGTCAATAAATAAATAAAATTTCGTGCATTAACCCTTAAAAACTAGTTTTATTTAATGAGTGATGTGCGTGAAAACCTAAGAAACAAATACGAGTAGTGTTTTTCTGTAAGAATAATCTCATTTTTCACTTCTGAATCTGCGGTGTCATTTTAAATTAAAACAAGACTTTCGATTCGGAAAAAAAACTTTGTTTTCGGCGTTGAAATATGAATTTGTTTTCACATATTCTGTAACATGCATGCTTACAGCACTGCTGAGAATAAGATAATTTACGGCATGTGTGTACATACAAGAAAAGAAAATAAATTTTACAGAGATACCGTTTATTGGCACACGAAACTTATTTGACTAATGAAATGGTGTATGGAGTTTAAGTTAGTTAGTTTAATAGTCGCGGTTGAAACGTAGACTGATGCGTCGCGTTCTAGATTCGACACATCAAAGTAAAAATGCAATGCTGCAAATTATAAAATGTGAAATAATTATATTGTGCGGTTTATTGAACCGTGAGGTGGTTTATTGAACCGAACATAAGATGAGATAAAAACTCTTTATTGCACAACACAGTAACAAAACAAGCAGATACAAAACAAGCAGATACAAAACAAGCAGATACAAAACAAGTAGAAAAATACAACATTGCACAAAGGGCGGTCTTATCGCTAATGAGCGATTTCTTCCAGACAACCCAATGAGCTGGAAATAAAATAAGGTAAGCGAGTAAGGGAGGTTGTGCGGAACACAAGGCAAAAGTTTTCCTGATAATTAGATAAAAATAAGACGAAAGGGGGGGGGGGGGGGAAAGAAAAAACAATACAATAAGAGAAATTTTAATATATAGGCAAACATAAATACTCAAATACCTCACAACGCTACCGAAACCAGTAAGAAAATGTTAAAATTAATTAATGATTTCATTAATTTATGATTAAAACTACTATCTGACAAAAGCTCTGAGCTGGTATTCGCTATGTGCGAAGTACATGGTGGGGGTATAGTGAAGCGATCGCAGCGCTTATCATGGCAGAAATACGCAACAATCCGGGAAAGTAAAGTCAATTTGCACGGAGTTCGTAATAAACAAAAATTTTTTAAAATGCCTATTAATAGATGTTGTTGTGTTGTGAATTGCAAAAATAAGGGCACAAATAGTCTGTGTATATATTTCCTACATTGGACTGGAAATTAAATCAAAGAAATAAATGGATAGATGCCATAAAAAGAAATAAGTAAGCGAAATAACCTTAAATTATGATCAATTTTATTTGCGCTATATATTTTATGTGATATTCATTATTGTCTTTATTATTTTAGTGTTGATGGGTCGCCATGGTATCCCAAACCTGACGACACAATTTGTAGTGAACATTTTATGGGAAACAAAAAATCAGACGAGGAAGAAAATCCGAGTTATGCTCCTACGATATTCCCTGAAATATATCGAAAGAGGAAGGTTAATGATTCACAGGTCCTAGCTAGATATACACGCTTGACAAAACGAAGAACCACAAAAGTCTCAGATACCACATCAAGTCAAATAATAATTGAAGAAGGGAGTGAATTAAATCAAACTCAACCTTTTATGATCGATCAAGGATGTCAAGTCAATATGTTTTCTGAATCGAAATTAAGAGATACAACTTTTATTTGTATTAGATTAATTTACAGTGATCACTGTGATCCAACATCAAGAATTTTAATGACAAATAATTCAAGAAAGAAAGATAAAAGCTGTGGCACTGACAAAAAATCGTATGAGGATCAATCTACCGAAACAAAAAGTCAAGAATTTGTTGGTATTTCATCAATAACAAATGATCAAGAACTCCTAGATCCTTCTGGTGTGTCATTTAGCAATTTTGAGTTTTTATTAACAAGATTAACTATGAGAAAATGTACAGTTTCCACTAAAGACCGACTTCTGATTTTTTTGATAAAAATGAAAACTGGCTTGACATTTTCAGCATTGAGTGTGTTATTTGGTGTACAAAAAAACCACAATCTCACGTATATTTCATTCGATCTTACAAAATCTAGCTTGTTCAACTGCTAATTTAATCTTTTGGCCGAATAGAGCCACCGTACAAGCACCAATGCCCAAGTGTTTCAGTCCAGATTACATCAATACAAGAGTTATTATTGACTGTACTGAATTCCGAATTGAAATCCGACATTATTTAAATTATTATACAATATATAATAATTTTTATTTATCTTTACCTTAAGTACTATATTTACTAGAAATCAATAAAATACAAACTGATGTCATTATTTGGCATAATCCCGGAAAGTTGCGCATTGTAGGTGGCGCTACTGTCGTGCACATAGCGAATACAGTAGGTATTTAAATTTTAAAATTCAATAACAAGTACGTGTTAATCTTATATATAAAATTCTTGTGTCACAATGTTAGTTACCATACTCCTCCGAAACGGCCTGACCGATTTTTATGAAATTTTATATGCATATTCCGTGGGTCACAGAATCGGCTTCTATTTATTTTTCATATCCTTAAGTGATAATGGTTGTCCACCTGTAACGTAGTGATCTGAAACCTACAATGCGCCTTCGCGCCAAAACACAAACTTTTCAGTAGTATTGTAACGTAGTGTTCTCATATGGGTTAGGAGGAATATTATCCCAGGAAATTGAAAGAATACTACGTTACACACCACTAAAATTTTTTTGGACAATATTTACTAATTTATAATGTATTATCAAAAAATACAAACAACCCTAAATTTTCTCTTCTACCACCTGCCCCTATTTTTATGGTGGTACGAAGTTCGCTGGGTCAGCTAGTATTAATCCTTACTTCCTTACTAATATTATAAAGGCGAAAGTTTGTTTGGATGGATGTATGGATGGATGTTTGTTCCTCTTTCACGCAAAAACTACTAAACGGATTTTAATGAAACTTTACAGTAATGTAGCTTATAGATCAGAATAACACATAGGCTACTTTTATCCCGAAAAAAATGTTAGGTTCCAGAGGGATTTCCAAGAAACTTAGTTAACGCAGACGAAGTCGCGGGCGACCTCTAGTGTAAGATAATCTTGAAAACTGTTCCGCATCTCCAGCGCTTTAAATTATGTAAAAATGTTGTGACACCTCTTTAGTTATTCTATTCCAAAGCGTTCTTGAGCTGCATGAATTTTAAAATTTACAACCGATGAATTTTAAGATGGCGCATGGCGGCTCGGTTACACAACAAGTCACGTTCCGACATGCGTACTCTGTACACACGCTGTTTTATTTATAACCGAAAACTATTCCGAATAATTTATTTAGAGACAGCGTATTTAAGCAATTTTAGATTTTTTGCGTAAACAAAAGTAAAACACAGCGTACCTCCGCTATTTTTTACTTTTGTTTATGCAATCAAACGAACTGACAGTCCACCAGACAGATGGTTACTGCCGCCTGTTATGTTTTAAGACTATTGATTTATTGATCCTGCGCAAAGCTAATCTATGGATATTTTCACAATTTGTCAAAATGATCAATGGCTGTCGAGTTCGAGTTAGCGCCAAAAATGTGATTATTAACTAACTAATGCTATAATATTTTATGTTTTGTTAATTTCTTTAATTAACATAGTCAATCACTTTTTGTTCGGTAATTTCTTTAATAAATAAATAATTAATCATTTTTTTTTGTTTTGTTAATTGTTTGATTTGATTATAATAATAATGAAAAAACAATTTAAATGGAAATAAAACTGATTACAGAACCGCTGTTTTAATTCAATGATTTCTAAATGTAAATTTGCAAAATATGTGACGTCACACTAGGGAGGGGGGGAGTCTTACAAATGTGACCAGCTGTGACAAGGACGGGGGGAGGGGCAAAAAAGACATGAAATTCGTGTGACGTAATTTATGGATGACCCCAAAGGGATTATGGCGTCGAGCGAGAAAATATAGCAATAAATAGTAGATTATTAACCAAGGGGATAAAGCAGTGTCTTCTGTCGCGGGTGACGATTTAAATCGCGAGCGTAACGAAGGACTCGAGGTTTACTCCCGAGCGTAGCGAGGGTGTTAAAAACTTAAATCACGAGCAAAGCGAGGGATTTAAGACGAGTCCTGAGTGTAGCGAGGGATTTAAGTTCACCCAAGACTAAGACAGCTTTATCACCGAGGAAAATACTCTACCTTTCGTACCATTTTCGAAAAAATTAACACAATAATAATATGAGATAGGCATTTATTAAAAATAATGACAATTAAAAGATTCGAAACATTGGTCCAATTATTGACAGAGAGAGTTACATATTTGTTTGGTACATTTATTATTGATGAGTTTTGAGATTGAGAGATTTGAGTATTTTTCTGTTCTTGCGTCTCTTCATACGGCCTCGTCGGTTTTCGTAATTTTATTTAATAATCATAACTGCACAATAAATTCGTATTTCTTTTTCAAAAAGATGTATAATGCTTTATATACAAACTCAATGGTGTAAACACAGATGTAGGTTCAGTATAAATTTCGGTAAGTATTCCAAATTTAAATCACATTCTCCCCCTAGAGGATGAATGAAATACAGTACAATTTTCTTTCCCTGTTTTTTAAATGACTATTGTTATGTTCGCTTTTTGTGGTATACAATGTCACTTTTTTGAGCAAGCGGTACGAAAAACTTAATTTCTTAGAATATGTGCTGTGACTGTGTATGGAAGATTCATAGTAATTAAAATCAAAGTATATGTTTATAAATATATAATTACTAATAACGGTAGCATTCATGCGTTGTTTGCCACAAATGTTTACCCGCCTTTTAAAGACCGTTATAACATAGCTAAAAAGGAAAACCGCTGAGGGAAATTCGTTTCAAATCTTTCTAGTCTTTAAGGGGCACAGGCCTTCTCTATGGGTGGAATAGGGAGTTTGGGCTATGACCCACCACGCGGGCCCAGTGCGGATCGGTAGGTGCTAACGACTGCAGATGCAGCCGGGACCAACGGCTTAACGTGTCTTCCGAAGCACGGAGGAGCTCCAGATAATAAATTTTTGGTCACCCATCAATGACCGACCACTGCCAAAGTTACTTAACTTCAACGATCGATATTCAGTTTTAATATACAATTATAAAATTATTGCTACCCCGTCCTTGTTGCAGTGTTCTAGAGCACATCTAGACCTATTCCAGTGTATTATAGATTGGAATATCATAATAAATGTATGAGCCATTTGGCGCGAGTGGCTCGTAAAGATGGCCGCTCAAGGCGGTTTTATGGTCCGTTAAAATTAAACCCTCGGACAGGGAAATGTACTTAAACTCGATACAGCTGCATAGAGCCTTTAAAAACATAAATAAATACTTAGTATTATATCGTTTAGTAATTTTCATATTAGGCTTCCTTTTTTTTATTTTAAGAGAGTAGAATAGAATAGAAATAAGTGTATTAGCCTTAAACACAGTCATTAAATAAATAAAACAAGACAAAAATAGGCCAACTAGGTCCTCAGCTTGAATACTACAGCAACACCAGGGCTGCTGCAGCGCTGATAATTCTGGCAGGGCCTAAGGTTGATGACACAGATAATAAATAAAACAGCAATAATACACCAAAAGAAACAAGCATACCAATAAATACATATCACAGAGAAAAAAAAAAATGGAATGGCTGTATGTTTTTACAATCTTAGCCTTAAGACAATGCAAAGATTAAGTAAAAAAAAAAGAATGACCAATCTGTGGGAGTAAAAAAATAGTGGATTTCCCCCTCGCATTGGAGCGCCCGTCTTCGGGGAATTAACCTCCACCTTACAGAAGATTTCCCCCTCGCATTAGAGAAGATTTCCTCCTCGCATTGGAGAATATTTCCCCCTCGCATTGGAGCGCCCGTCTTCGGGGAATTAACCTCCACCTTACAGAAGATTTCCCCCTCGCATTAGAGAAGATTTCCTCCTCGCATTGGAGAATATTTCCCCCTCGCATTGGAGCGCTCGTCTTCGGGGAATTAACCTCCACCTTACAGAAGATTTCCCCCTCGCATTAGAGAAGATTTCCTCCTCGCATTGGAGAATATTTCCACCTAGCATTGGAGCGCCCGTCTTCGGGGAATTAACCTCCACCTTACAGAAGAATTCCCCCTCGCATTAGAGAAAATTTCCCCCTCGCATTGGAGAATATTTCCCCCTCGCATTGCAGCGCCCGTCTTCGGGGAATTAACCTCCACCTTACACAAGATTTCCCCCTCGCATTGGAGAAGATTTCCCCCTCACATTACAGCACCCGTCTTCGGGGAATTAACCTCCACCTTTAAAAAAGATTTCTCCCTCGCATTGGAGAAGATTTCCCCCTCACATTGCAGCGCCCGTCTTCGGGGAATTAACCTCCACCTTACACAAGATTTTCCCCTCGCATTGGAGAAGATTTCCCCCTCACATTGCAGCGCCCGTCTTCGGGGAATTAACCTCCACCTTACACAAGATTTCCCCCTCGCATTGGAGAAGATTTCCCCCTCGCATTGGAGAAGATTTCCCCCTCGCATTGGAGAAGATTTCCCCTCGCATTGGATCGCCCGTCTTCGGGGAATTAACCTCCACCTTACAGAAGACCACAGTAAAATAACACTAACTTTTGGTGGTATATGAGTAAGGTTTCAAGTTCTCCACGGGGTAGCGGATTAAGTCAGGGTTGGCAACGGCGCGAGTAATCATTTTGTATCGCAAGCGTTTTTGTACAGACATTATATCTATAGACATGTATATCTATGGACATCTATATCTATAGACATGTATATCTATGGATATCTATATCTATAGACATCTATATCTATAGACATATATATCTATAGACATATATATCTATAGACATATATATCCATAGACATCTATATCTATGGACATCTATAGCCATAGACATATATATCTAAAGACATCATACATGGTGACGTGGCGTAAGACGTGGCGCTGTGCGTGCTCTACGGCGTTTATAGCAGACCTTTTTTTTACGCAGGCATAACCTCTATTTACAGACGTTGGCGCCCTTAAGGGGCACACCAACGAACGGACCTCACTTAGCTTAGCTTCTTACAAGTCTCATGGGAGCGAAACAGAAGCCGCTAAGCAGTCCGCGCAGCTTACTAGCGCTTATGGCATTCTATCCGCTAAAAAACCTTACGAATACCCTCTACGCTGTTAAATGTGGCACCGCGAGATCCCCGTTGTGGGACTTCCCGCATCTCCGCGCCCAACAGCTTCCCGGCCTAGCCGGGGCTCCACGACAGGGATTACCCGGGGTATTTCGGGTGTTCCTGCAGACGTGCGCAAGACTGCTCACCGCAGACGTCGTTTATAGGAGACCTAAGCTTAACTATATTGTTACGTGTCGAGATGGGGTTCGAAAATATATGCCAGTTCACGCTTGACAGTTCTTTATTCACCACACAGTTCACACAATGTTAGTTACAAAACACTCACTAAACACTGTATTTCACTATACATGTCTCTAAACAATCTCACTTGAAATCGCTGTTCAAACTCTACCGTCTCTGCGCGGCGCCAATCGCGCTTATATACGCTGATCGACGCATTCTAGAAAGTACCTGTTAAACTGAGAATTAGCTAGCACCCGCGAGTACAAAGTACTTTCATATACCTACGCAGGTAACGCGCATAATTTGTAAACAAGTGCAGGTGTCGTTGCACTTTCTCCCTTACGCCGCACTGCATAAGGCTCATTTTAGAATGAGCCGCATTACTCGACCTCTATCGTGACCCGCGGTGATCTGGCAAATTCGGTCTCTAGCACTTTCGCGGTTCTGTTTCGAGAGCGTTTGTGACAATATGATTGTCCACTATTGGAAGTTTTAAAATGAATATAATCGACGAAAGAACTTCACAATGTTAAAAAAATATTTGAAGATATGCATGTAGAATGATACTCTAGCAAGTACGAAGATCTGTCCCAATATGAGCGCTTAATAACTCAACCGAAATTAGAAGCCTTCATTTTCTGAAGTTGCAGGAACTAAGCGAGCAATGCGAGCGAACGAACACGACATGTTTACTATGTAAACATAATAACATCAGAGCGGAGGGTATTAAAACAACAATCTATAGCCGAATCATTAGAAAATGTAATATCAATAGTTATGTATAATTCATATAAAGAGGATAATAATATTCTAGTTATAATTTTTATTTATTAAGCATGTAACTGCTTGATTTTTAAATGTAAAGAAAATATAACTAGAAAAAAATCCACGCGGACCAGGCAGCAGACGGGACTCGAACCCGCGCCCTTCGCTATCCGGGCGATTGCATTGACCAATTATGCTACCACGGCCCTGCAAGGCAGCGCCCATTTCTTCGCATTGTAGGAAACCCATGTCTTATGTTTCATCTATCTCTTATCATTTATATCATCTATGAGTTATATTTTCTTTAGATTTAAACATCAAGCAGTTACATTCTTAAAAAATAAAAATTATAACTATAAATGCTATTTCTTCTTTCAAATGTTTAATACTTGTAAAAGTATTCATTTGACAATGTGGGTTTCCTACAATGCGAACAGATGGGCGCTGCCTTGCAGCTTAAGATTCGACGCGGCCATCAGGGCCGCGGTAGCATAATTGGTGAGTGCATTCGCCCGGATAGCGAAGGGTGCGGGTTCGAGTCCCGTCTGCTGCCTGGTCCGCGTGGATTTTTTTCTAGTTATATTTTCTTTAAATAACATTGTATTTTATTAATTTTACCAATTCAGAAAACACACAATAAAACAGATAAGAGGAGCAGAAACCAGCACTTTGTACAAGGGCACTGGTTATTTTACGGAAATAAACATATTTTCCTGTAACCCTAACGTGCAACTGTAAAATATTCGAAGCCTATAGTTTTTGAAGTTAAAACTTCTTTAGCGGCGTTGTACACTTTTTTTTGTATGGGTAAAAAAATGTTAAACTCGCGTCAGGTAAAACACGTGGGCAGATCGCACCATGACACACAATAAAATTGGAAAGGTTGTTGACTTTCAATATATTGGACGAAACATAGTAATATTTTATTTTACCGTATTTTATAATACGGTAAACGTATTATATAAAAATTTTATGTTAAAAATAATGAAATGTAAATATTTATTTAATGTTATGTCTATTTAATTGGGACAAATAATGAAATAATATATAAACATAATTATCACAAGTATTACTATTAAGTGTTACTATTGTTTGTTAGAAATTAAGAAAATTTGCAATGTCCTTGCAGGGTTCATGTTGTGAATCTTTATTTTAAATTTAAGAACCCATGTATGTACCAACATGAAGCAATAAAGATTATTATTATTATCTACTATATAAAAATAAGTCGGGTTTTCGTTCCTGACGCTATAACTCCAGAACGCACGAACCGATTTCCAGGGTTTTGCATTCGTTGGAAAGGTCTCGGGCTCCGTGAGGTTTATAGCAAAGAAAATTTAGGAAAAACTAAAAAAAAAAACTTCTTTTAATCACCAAACGAAATGTTACATAAAACGAAGCCATCTGGTGGCGAAACGGAGTTCGCTGGGTTTGCTAGTTATATATAATTAGTCTCTATCTAAGACGTCCAGGTGGCAGCTTTATTGCGAAGAAAATACATTTTTATACAATAGATGTCGCTAGGTGCGCTTAAATGTGATTGATGCAAGTTGATTTCTTTACAATAGATGTCGCTAAGTGCGCTTAAACGTGATTCATGTAAGTTGATTTTTCTGAGAGATAAACTTTTTAATGTAATATAAATTGTCATGTTTGTGTACGATAGCGCAATAAATAAATATTGTATTCTACCACATACATGATAGTACTTTTGTACTGATAATTAAAGCAATTCGTGCAAAATTATTCCCTATCCATTCCAAAATATCAAAAATGCACAACGTTAATATTCAAGTTTTGACTTCTACCGGCACTCCCGGAGTGCAACCCGTATTTTTTTTTAATTAATAACAAGTCCTTAATCTTTAGTACTTTATTATTTTTTAAGAATTTTAAGGTAAGCTTTAGACCAAATATTCTATTTGTCCATGTTCCCGAGCAAGGCTTATGATAATAAATAACTGCCAACTATGAAGCCTAGCACTAATTGGAGTTGCTACAATCGGCTTTGAAGATATCCGGGGGATCTCATTTAGGAGTGAGGCCAACTGCAATCTTAATCTAAGACGCAAATAAAAGGCTTAATTAGGCACATTATGCACCGCTTTTAATACCTAAGTGGGTAAGGGGACTATTTTATCTCGACTCCTTAAGAATAAATTTGTGTCAAAACTTTTCCTCGCGATGTATCTACTCTGGCTAAATTTTAGTGCACAGACGTCCTATCATTAAAAAAAACGGCGGGTTGCAATCCGGGTGTGCCGGTAGAAGTGAAAACTTGATTATTCACGTTGTGCATTTTTGATATTTTGGATTGGTTAGGGAATAATTTTGCACGAATTGCTTTAATTATCAGTATAAAAGTCTAATTGTTTTAATTATCTACCACATATAGAATACAATATTTATCTTTTGTACATCGTACATTGCGACATCTTTTGTAAAAAAAATGCATTTTCCTCGCAATAAAGCTGCCACGTGGACGCCCTAGACAGAGACTTATTATTATAATACGATAAAATAAAAATGGTTGCCTGTAAAGTCGGTTTTACGGGCGAAGATTTTACGTGACAACGTCTTTTTCTCGGTAGAATATTTATTGATATGAATATAATTAAATTGCACAATAGGAACAAGGAATTGAATGAAAATAAGAATTGCACAAATTTTAACTATAGAAATATATTTTGTTTACTAAAACATTATACATGTAAACTTAAACTCATCGTAACGTTACCGAGCGTTACACTTTTTCATAAGTGACTCCCAGCCGCAACCTAATTTAAGACGTTGTCACGTCAAAATATTACTATGTTTCATCCAATATATTGAAAGTCAACAACCTTTCCAATTTTATTGTGTCCTGATGCGATCAGCCCACGTGTTGTTAAAGTGCACAACGCCGCTAAAGAAGTTTTCACTTCAAAAACGTTCTATAGGATTTTCATATCTGTTCACACATATTGTGTACCTATACCCGGATTAACACATACGAAATTTTTATTCCGAAAAAAAATGACATGCCAGTGGGATTTTCAAAGCATAAATTTGGCGCAGATGAAGTCACGCAGGCGGAAGCTGGTTCAAAATAGTTTGAAGTAAATAAAGAAGTAGGGCATAGAGGATTTTTCTACCTCACTCGAATTGAAGTGCCCGTCCGGGGATATAACCTCCACCTTGCATAAGACCACAGTAAAATAACACTACTTACCTACCAGCTTTTGGTAGTGTTGTGTTTCTGTCGATGAGTAAGGTTCCAGGGCTCCTATAGACTATGGTGGCAGTTTACCATCAGGCTAGCCATATACTTATTTGCTACCCTTTTAACCTGAAAAAAAATGCCGCCAATAACCAACGATATTATTAAATACCCTAGATACACCAACACGAACAAAATCGTGGCCGAAACCTGTCCAAAAGGTACATTGGACGATCCACGGAGCTCCGTAAGATGATCGCGTAGTCAAAATCAATATAAGGCATTTTTTGAACATTGTAAGTCATCTATAATGCATACTGTATAAGTTCTTCGTTAAAACGCAAGCATCAAAGAGTTAAGACATTTCGAAATGCAAGCTCGTAAAATTTTACGACTTATTGCTATATGCGGAAGAATTTAGACCTTATTTCTTTGACTCTATGTACTTTGATGACCTTCGTGGCCGAGTGGTTTGTACGCCGGGTTTCATGGTGTACCGACTCGAGAGGTCCCGGGTTCGAATCCCGGTGGGGGCAGATGTTTGTGTGATGAATACATGCATTTGTACTCCAGTCATGGATGTTTAATATTTATTTCTATATAAATATACTTATATATGTACAGTATATGTATTCTATCCGTTACCCTAGTATCCCATAACACAAGCCTTATAGTGCTTACTTTGGGGCTAGGCTAATTGGTGTGTGTGTTGGAAATATTTATTTATTTTTATTTAATTCTGAATGCAATGTTACCAATACAGCCGGTACGAACCGCGAGGAAAAGAACCGGCTATAAAACCGACCATGCATTTGAATATCACAAATATTTTCTATTAAATCAGTTTATAGTAAGTATTAGAGATTAGCTTGAGAAGTGTTCAAGCACTTCTTGATTGGGTCACATTTTGAGCGCACATGGTGTATCTAGGGTATTTAATCATCATCATCATCATCAGCCTTTTAATGCTGGGGCACAGGCCTTCCCTATGGATGGAATAGGGAGATTGGGCCATGACCCACCACGCGGGCCCAGTGCGGATTGGTGGGTGCTAACGACTGCAGATGCAGCCGGGACTAACGGCTTAACGTGCCTTCCGAAGCACGGAGGAGCTCGAGATAGTAAATTTTTGGTCACCCATCCAATGACCGACCACTGCGAAAGTTGCTTAACTTCAACGATCGCAGCCGAACGCATTGACCACTTGCGCTATCAAGCTCCTCAAACAAAGGGTATTTAATATCGTTGCCAATAACAATCGTGTGACACCTCTATTGTTGAATCTGTGAATAATTAAACCCTATACGGGTGTGTGGGCTGTCTGTCGTTCATGTTATGTTAATGCATACGATTGCGACCAACAATCCGTTTGTTTGTCGACCGTTCGTATCGCACGTGCAAACTTAACGACACTAATACAATATGTCGATGGACATGCACGTACAAGCGTACGTTACAAATTGCATCGCCAATTGTAATCGGTTTGCTTAATCTACAATTTACATTATTACTACTGTTTGGGCTCACGTAGATATGAACATTTGGGAATTGCAGCTGAAATGCGGCATTGATTTGACCCGGAATTAAGTTTTGGTTTTTGAGAATGTAATAAATTGGTTAGCTCATTAGTTCTGCAACCTATCCGGGTGCCCGAAAATTTGTTTTCTTGAGCTTTTTCTCCCTGCTTTAATTCATACAGTGTCGTCCAATTGAAAGTTGACATCAAACTTGCAAACGTGTTGAGGTCAACTTCCATCACATAATGTCAAATAGGTTACAATAGACTATTAACGAATTTACTAGAAATAACTGTAAAGGCCCAAAATAGCAAGAAACAATCTTCAAAATATATCTTCAAAACAAGTATACGAAAAGAAGTAAGTGCAAATTGGTCTTCAAAACTCTTTCTAAGGCCCCCAGTTTTAATATAAATTTTGAAAAATTATTCTCAGGTAAAGTTACAACCAGGCCGTTTTATCATTCAAATATGGTTTTACATTATAATATCTTTTCTTAAGTAAGCAATTCTTAATGTGTATTTTAAATTTATGAAGAGGCAAATCAAGAATATCATTAGGAATCTTATTATAGAAATGTATAAATGATTTATAAATAAATATATATTTCCAACACTCACACCAATTAGCCTAGCCCCAAAGTAAGCACTGTAAGGCTTGCGTTATGGGATGCTAGGGGATAGAATACATATACAGTACATATATAAGTTTATTTATATAGAAATAAATATTAAACATCCATGACTGGAGTACAAATGCTCGTATTTATCACACAAACATCTACCCCCACCGGGATTCGAACCCGGGACCTCTCGAGTCGGTGACACCATGAAACCCGGCGTACAAACCACTCGGCCACGGAGGTCGTCAATTTATAAACCTTCTGTGATCTGTAAGTGGGTATCTTGAGTTTATATTAATTTCTTGTATTAAAAGAATGTATGTCACTGTGTTTGAGATAATAGTTAATATTGCTTCTAATAAAAAGTATACAATTATAAATGAATTGAGAAGCAACAGTCAAAATCCCGATTTCTTTAAATTTATCTCTAAGAGATGTTCTAGAACCTGGGTTCCGAACCTGGGGGTAATTACCCCTCCGGGGGGTAAATCAGCCATACTTCGGGGGTAATAAAGAACCTAATTATATGGTCAAATCTAAATAATAAGAAAATACTAAATAGAACATGCGCTCATTCTTGCTAGCAAGCCCGCGGGGTGCTGAGTGTGGGAAGCGGGGTGAGATTTTCTCTTGATGATGACATTATTAGAGACAAAGATGTAGCGGCCAAATTGATATTTCTTAAACTGATGATAACATTTTAAAATCGGGGTAAAATCTGTTTTCCTAGTAGGTTACAGGGGTAGCAGTATTGGAAAGATTAGGAAACACTGTTCTAGAACTTAGTTGATAAATAGCCCTTTTTCGTTCGCAAGACTTCGTTTTGATTTCATTATTTTCCGTACAATTCGTTAAAACTAACAACAACAGAATTTAGATTATAGCTGGTTCAAGCTTTAATTCAAAACAACATACAAACGGAAATGGTTCACTCTAAATAACTAACAAACAAATTGTGAGAGAACAAGCGGAGAAAACGATTAAGGCTGAGTACAGATCATTCTCAACACAATATGTAATGCAACGTGCAGTACAATTTTGTTTATTAAAATTTTTAATTTTTTTTTGCGAATACACCTTGATAGAGTTGAGACGAGCTCGATGACGCAAGTGGTTAGCGCGTTGGGCTGCGATCGTTGAAGTTAAGCAACTTTCGCAGTGGTCGGTCATTGGATGGGTGACCAAAATTTTACTATCTCGGGCTCCTCCGTACTTTGGAAGGCATGTTAGCATTCGTCAATACGCACTGGGCCCGCGTGGTGGGTCATGGCCCTATCTCCCTATTCCATCCATAGGGAACGCCTGTACCCCAGCAATGGGGACATTTATAATCATAATCAAAATCTCAAAATTCAGTTTAGGCTGTTACAAGCACTCATTAATGTCTAGAAGCTACGCCATCTGTACTGAGAAGAACCGGCAAGAAACTCAGCAAGGGCTGTTTTTTTCTCCCTGTTTTATTATTTACAGAGTCGTCAAGTTGAAAAATGACTTCAGAGATGCTTCTGAAGTCACCTTCCATTACATCATTTAGAATATAAATATATAGTTGTAGTTTGACGACCTCCGTGACCGAGTGGTTTGTATGCCGGGTTTCATGGTGTCGCCGACTCGAGTTCGAATCCCGGTGGGGGCAGATGTTTGTGTGATGAATACGAGCATTTGTACTCCAGTGATGGGTTTTTAATATGTATTTCTATATAAATATACTTATATATGTACAGTATATGTATTCAATCCGTTACCCTAGTATCCCATAACACAAGCCTTACAGTGCTTACTTTGGGGCTAGGCTAATTGGTGTAAGTGTTGGAAATATTTATTATAATTATTATAGTTAGCACAGTCCAAAAAAACGAACGAGCGTTACAGTAGTCGCGTATGATGTGTAACATTTGAAACCTCACCTTATATTAGTAAAAAAAGAAATAAAACCTACTACAAAAGGAATAAGCCAATTGAACATTATGTTCTAAAATCAAATCAAATAGCGCGCGCTTTCGCGACTTCCTGCTACACACTTACGTTCCATTTCACGAAATCACTCCCACAAATTGCAGGAAAGCGAGAGGAAAGATGTTACACACCAATAAAATCGTGTTGCATTTCATATGATCTGTACGTGGCTTTAGATAAGCGGCGAGCCGGGTTCACAGTGGGTCGGTTAATCATAAGTTTAGATCGGACTCCGCACTGCCAGTGCTAGTGTGGCGGAATGAGAAAACTACATACCTGGTTGGAGCACGCGTTATGGCGCAGTTTGCACATTAATAGTGCCTCCAATTGCTATTCGCCGTTGAGAGGAAAATTCACCAAAGTTTAAGTAAACTTTTGGTTATGAAATAATCGTTATTAACGAACACAATCAAACTATACATTACCATCTATATATATATATATATATAAAACTCAAAGGTGACTGACTGACTGACATAGTGATCTATCAACGCACAGCCCAAACGCTGGACGGATCGGGCTGAAATTTGGCATGCAGGTAGATGTTATGACGTAGGGATGCCTGCGCTAAGAAAGGATTTTGATCAATTCTACCCCCAAGGGGATAAAATAGGGAATGAAAGTTTGTATGAAACTTTGTCAATTTTAAACCGATCGGGCTGTGACTTTGCATGCAGCTATAAGAAGAATCGTAGATGAATGTCATTGTGTATAATACAAGCCAGAGAACAAAAACTGTAGTCTACACTTCAGCTCTACACCGAAGCGAAGCGAGGGCGGGCCGCTAGTCATGTTATATTATTGTGAAATTGTTATATTTGTTAGTACAAAATATCTCAATTACCTCAAACTAACGTGGCCTATAGAAAGAGTCCGGTAATCATATAAAGAGAGAGACGTACTTCTTAGCAATCTATGGATTCACCGTGCGGGTGCCGGGTCCATCGTGTGGGAGAGAGAAAAACACTGAGCAGTTCCCCGGACTTGGGATCCAGGTGTAGGTATAAGGAGGTCCCCTTTAAAATGCGCTCTACGCTTACCGTCACTGCTCGAGTTGTCCGCTCTGCCTAGCCAAATTCGATAGGAGCCTGTTGGTGTAGCCTTAGTTCTGGAAAGGCCCAGGTCTTTTAGAAAGTTATAGAGAGGTTTTGCTGGTATACCTCTCGCTTTTACTTCTACCACATATAAATTAACTAAATATCCATTTTTAGTTAGTTCATTGGTTAGATCGTAAAATTTATTAAATTTTATGGAATGTTAGTTTTCCAAGGTACAGTAAGCTCTATATAGAGTAATATGTCCGGCCCGGATGACGAAACACCAATATTCTCTGGTATTTTATAATGCTTTTCATACGTATCTATTAAAATAGTCCAGTCAGGTGCAGTACCTAGGATTGAGAAAGAATATGTTTGTTTATTACATATAGTGGGCAAAGTATCACTGGAAAAGTATGTCTTACTTTTCTGTAGCTCTTAAAAAAATAATTAGTTTTCTTCCTTGGGTCTGCCAAAAAGAAGAGAAGAGAGTAAAGGAAATCGTCATCAGCAAATGCTAGAAGTAGTTAAATAGCTAACTTTTTCGTGTAAATAGTAGACGTATAATAAAAGGTACGATGGTTTTGGAATGGAATAGGTTTCGACATTGAGTGAAAACCTTTTATAATCTGTTCCAGACATCATCGTAGACCCAACGGAGGCCACACAATAAGATTAAGATAAAGGTATTCTAGAAAATGAGATTCGTAACACAACACCGAAAGCAGGATATTATGTGTAACAACTTGTTTTACGAATTTGTTTCTTAGGTTTTTACGCACATCACTCATTAAATAAAATTAGTTTTTTACGGGTTAATGCACGAAACTTTATTAATTTATTGACGTTACGTCACCTTTACAGGCTACGTCGTCGGAATCAATTTTTTTTTTATTTTTGTTTTTTTTTTGTTTCAAAAACAAAGATAAAAATTTGATTCCGACGACGTAGCCTGTTAAGGTTACGAAACGTCAATAAATAAATAAAGTTTCGTGCATTAACCCGTAAAAAACTAGTTTTATTTGTTTTACGAATGTGACGACTCAATACGTTTCTTAAATTTTTGTTTCCGATTCTCAAACCTACTGAATATGCATATAAAATTTCACGAAAATCGGTTAAGCCTTTTCGGAGGAGTATGGTAACTAACATTGTGACACGAGAATTTATATAAATAAGTGATAAATATTAGGTTATTAAAGAAATAAAAAATTAAACAACAAATAAAACCGACTTCAAAGTCGAAAATGAAACTAAAAACAAAAAAAAATTATCTGGTTCATGATTTGTTTATTTTTTTTTTCATTTCAACCATTTTAGTGAAAATTACATCGTCCAAGTAAACAATAAACAAAACTGCTCATTAAATAAAAAAGTACTGGATCAAACAAAATATTTATGGAACCAAACGGCAAGTATCTCCAATTGAACAAAAGAAGAATCACTCAAATTGGACCAGAAATCTTTAAGAAATCGGTGTACATATAAACAAAGTACCGTGAAAATTACATCGTCCAAGTAATCAACCTCGGAAGTGCACTCGAATAAAAAAGATTTTTGGAAATCGGTCCACAATTGACGGAGAAATCGTGAACATATATAAATAAATATATATAATATATACACAGAACCTCTTTTTTTGAAGTCTGTTAAAAAGAAGATCAACTTCAGATATTGTGTGGTCCGTGCACACAATTTTTAAGACAGTTTTTTTAAGACAGTTCTCGTAACAGCGGCAATTTTAGGCACTTGTCCCATCGCCGACGATGAACGATAAGCGATTAGAGCTATAAACTAGAAACGAGTGGTTGTGATCAGCAAGTGTGTAGTTTCGATAGTTTAATCGCTGGGCTACAAGCGAGTGTGTGAGCATGGCGGGCGATTACTCGAGTCATTTGCTCGTGGAGGCAATTCCGTCGGCCTTGCGAGTATTGTGAACAGTCAGCGATCAACTATGAGAATATACGTCTATTTTGTTCACACGGAATGTATATCTATTGTACGTTTCGTGAGCGAGAAAATAGCCGATAGTTAGTAGTTTCCTCGCCGGCGGTGGAACAACTGCCTAATAGCATCAAATTTTCAAATTTTAAAATCGATTGACTGATAATTTTGTTTTTCTATATACCACGGCATAATACCATTTACAGCAATTAGGAAAAAAAACACAAATTAATTACAAACATGAGGATTCACACTCATTTTTATCGCAAAACAATAAACAGTCTTGCATTATTTTATTCCATCCATCTGTATATACACCACATGAAGGCTTATCAGCCAGGAGTGCATAAAGTGCGGCTGTCAGCTACTACATTAAAATAATAATATAATATCTAGTGGACATTTTTTTTGAAACGCTAGGGAAATACATGAAATTGCATACCACATGGTGGTTATGTGGGGCTCTCCACCCCAGAAGGGGGAAGCCTACCCACTAAAAACTGAAAGAATATAATAACTTACACTATAAACTCCATTCCTAAAACTACACCCTATCTAAATTAACATATCTCCGACCCAAAATTATCAAATGCCCTATTACAAAAAAAAAACAATACAATACTAACTTACCCCAATGTAAATTACATAATAAAATGTAACTTATAAAAGTCTCCTATGTTTTTCGTATCAAATAGCGAAAAATAAACATCCATATGCTAAAATGCTAAACCATCTAAATAATCTGATTCAAATAAATGTTCTTTGGTAACTCTCCGGAGAATAACCACCGGAACCCCAAAAAAAAACCCACTAAAACCCCAGCGATGGCCGCCATCAGGCATTGTACGGGGCCTCAGGATCGAGTATCGCATCTGAGGACCCGCAGCCTTTGCTCCCCTGCTTCCACCAGGGGAGCCCTTCTCGGGGGAGTGTTCGCAACCTCCCCCATCCACCCTCCTACGACGACATCCCCCGGCCATGCGAGGAATATCTAGTGGACCTTAAAGACTTTGTCCTGCCCCATGAAAATATAAAATAAAATCGTAAAACGCTACTGTACAGGTCTTGGCACGGAACTCTAGCGCTGAGCAAAACGCGGAGGGGATAGCTGCGTATGGGTACGACTGGAGAGCCAATCGGCGCAACGCACGCCCGCCCGCGCACCTCATTTCCCCCCAAGACATCTTAATTTATACTTCTGCGCAATAACGGTTACCGCTAGAGTTTCGTGCAACGACTTATAATATCTGCAACGTCATCTACTGTGTAGAGTGGTACGTTTTCTTAAATTTCCAAATTTATCTTTACCTTAATTTTTAAGAATCTTACGAAAATTAACAATTTAGTCAGCAATGATAATATAAACAAGGTGATTATAACATAACGCATATGCGACAGCTGAAACATGCATCATAAAGCTACAATTATACTGTAAAGGCACCTCTATGATGGCGCTGCAGAGAACTAATTTTAATTTTATTTGAAACTAGCGGCCCGCCCTCGCTTTGCTTTGGTGTAGAGCTGAAGTGTAGACTACAGTTTTTGTTCTCAGGCTTGTATTATACACAATGACATTCATCTATCATTCTTCTTATACCTGCATGCAAAGTCTCAGCCCGATCGGTTTAAAATGCCAAATTTCAGCCCGATCCGTCCAGTGGTTTGGGCTGTGCGTTGATAGATCACTATGTCAGTCAGTCACCTTTGAGTTTTATATATATAGATTCAGCTTTAAAAGCCAGCCTTGAATCCTAGCAACTAGATAATATCATCCCATGCATCTTTCATCACCTCTCACCCATAAGCCCAAGACAATTATAAAGACACATCGGTTATTGGTAACAATTTGATTTAACGACTTATTAGAAGATTTTACGATTTCCCTAACTGCTCAACCAGAGATGGCCATATTAGGGATGTCGAAAGTTGAAAAAAATATCGGCTTCGATATATCGCGAAAAAAACATCGATATATCGATATATCGGATCAATTTTCCCAAAAATATATTTAGGTCAGCCTAGCACAGTAATAATAGTTCAATACAAATTATAATTAAAGAAAGAATTATCAAAGTACCAAATTGCCGCTACACTACATGGCAGTACAGTATCTCACGAAATATGACATGCAGAATAATAATGGAACGAACATTATCTAAAAATAGACCCTATTTCCGAATGATGAAAATGATTGCAGGGCCTCTCAGCTGCCATCTTTCGTAAACAAGACTAGACAGTCACACACTTCCACAGAATATAATGGAAATCAGCAAAGATTTATTAGACAATACTAAATACAGCACAGATCATAGATATGTTGAATATCATTAATCTGAGATCCAGTTACGATTTTTCCAGATACAAATTTAGTTAGATCGTGATATGCCGCTAATAATTAAAAAAATATCGTTTTTGATACGAATTTCGATATTGGTTATTTTGTATCGATGTATCGATATATCGAATCAAAATATATCGGCAAAAAATATCGATATATCGATACATCGATATATTTTCAACAAGCCTAGGCCATATTGCAGGGCTCGAAGGGAACACTCGAATAAAACTATGTGCAAAAAGATTTACGGTCGCCATTCAGTAGACGTTG
Source organism: Chilo suppressalis (assembly GCA_902850365.2). NCBI lineage: Eukaryota > Metazoa > Arthropoda > Insecta > Lepidoptera > Crambidae > Chilo > Chilo suppressalis. The sequence continues at coordinate 1,636,384 of OU963899.1, read as the reverse complement.
AATCACATTTATTGCATCAAAACGAGCAAATAAATGAAAATGGATTCGGGAAGGTCCAAGATTGACGTCCTCGCCATTTTTATTACGAGCCTGATTTATTGTAAAAAAGGTTCGTCTTATAATAATACTTAATCATTTTCCCCTTTTTGAGGAAATCGCCTTTGTTTTGTTACGCTACAAGTTTCGCCCGTACTTTTATCCGTTTAAATAACAAATCCTCCCATTTTATCATGTCAGAGGATAAAGTTGCAAAAATACTATATAAATGTCTAATTCATGAGAACTTCTATTTTCAACCACAGAAACGTCGACTATCTAACATATTACAAAATGTTCCATATACCTTTTTTGTTAAAACACCATGAGAGTCCGATCAGTAATGCACCTCCACCATCTCTACCTTACTTATCCAAATATTGGTTTTTATTACTATACTAAATGACGAAGATTCGAAAATGAGAGAAAGTAGTCCAAATTTAAACTGATTTGGCAACCAGAAATCATAAGCATCACCTTTTTTTTTCACCACCACCACCGAAAAAATGCATAATATTCAAGACAATGACCAACACCGCGTTGATTTGCTGTTAAGAAACCCTCGCGACGCAGGTAATTGCGTGGTGCATTCGGCAAGCGGCGAGCAGCCTGAGTGCCGCGCTACTCAGTGTTGATATACTTACACGTGCACTCAGGCAAGTGTGGCATACATCAAACCTCGCTTCCGACCAGCAGCCCGGCCCTCACCCGCTTTAGCCGATCCTGGGCTTTCTGCGTTCACAGCGTCACCTGACTAGTCTCACGGACCGCAGTCTAAGCGGCTAGCCAGCCGACCAGCTCCCGTACCTACCAGGTAAACCAACTCCCCGATGTACCCCTCACTCTCCAGGCGTAACTGCGGGATCCAGTTATGTGTCGCCGCTTGTTACACCTGAGTCCCTTCTGCGTCGAAGAGAGTTTGCGTTGGCTTGTTCCTCGCGAACTCTCTCCGCCGCCTCCTTCCATGCGATGAATTCCTGGCACAACACAGAAGGAGGCCACCATCTGCCAGGATCTGTCACTTCCCAGCATGGCCTGGACCACGCTGTGGAGCGAGAGATCTACCCCCACCGCCGCTGTCAGAGTGCCGCGTTGCTGCGCCCACGGCGGGCACTCCTCTAGGGTGTGCTGCGCCGTGTCCATCGTAGCGCCGAAGTCGCCTCCCTCCGAATCCGATGCAGGAACTTACCGAAGCTTCCATGCCCGGTAAGAACCTGTACCAGATGGAAAGTCAGCGATCCGAACTTGCGGCAAACCCAGTCCCTGAGGAACGGGCGCAGCGCGTCTAGAGTCCGGAGTCCATTAGGGCCCCCTCCGCCTGACGACGGATCTGCGCCAGCTCCCCAGGGGCCAATCGTTCCCCAAGTTCCATCACCAACGTCCGTGCCTAGTAAATCTCCGTGAAAACTCTAGCATCGAGTTGCCACGGAGGCATACCGGCCAGGGCGCAGGCATATACCCAGAGACGGTTCGGTATGCTCGAGCCGCTGTGTTGGCCACCACACGTTGCGGTCTTCTCAGGAGCGCCTTATTCCACTACCCCATCGTGTGAGATATCGTTGAATAGATCCTTTAAAATCACTTAGGGGTTTCTTAGACTTTTTTCGATTTACGGATCCGTTTGCGAAATATTTAATTTCAAAGTGCTAATTTTTGTTCCTTTAGGGCGTCCCCCCCTCTAGAAGTTAAACTAGCTTGAAAAACCTGGAAAAATCATGATAATAGTGTTTTATGAACTTTTAAGGAAAATTATAACGGTTACGATAGATTTGTTAGTTTAAGAGAAATAGTCGTTCAACATTGGTTTAAGAAAATTTCTTACCTATTGAAAATTCCTTAGAAGAAAACATTAATAGTGATATAGATGATGTTATTGTATCATAAAACCTTGCATTGCAAGAAAATTCTAAATAAAAACTATTTAAAAACCATCATAAATATCATTAGTTCCACAACGCTACCGCGAGTACCAACGGCAACGGCTACCAAGTCGCGCTAACTTTACGTTTTTATAAAATGTATATACGCGCTGGAAAAGATTGGCAGATGAAGCTTGTAAGGTCCTTCCGACCATAAACATGAACTACGGGTGTGTTTTAGTCAATAGGAGTCTAATATAACCTTGCAGCCAGCTGTAGGGTATCCATGAGGATTTCACACCCGCTCCACCGCCTGGGAGGAAACAAATAAAATAGGCGGAAATAAATATAATTCGTTTTAAAAATAATAATAATATCGAATTGATTTTGAGATTGAGACGCAGTTCGACTTTGATTTAGTTATAGATCGATATTAATTGATTTTTCTAATTGCCGATATAGAAAATAAAGACTCCTGCTCAAATATATTGTGGTAACTACACTGCGCGTGACACGATACGCATTTCGCCGGTTTTTTTATGAAAAAATGATGAGAGTGAAATTTTAAGATGCGCGCGCATCACTGTAACACAAAAATTACACTTTTGTGTTTACCGCACATTAAGAAAATCTCCCAACAAAATAGAAATAGAATCTCTATTTAGTGGGTGCTAACGACTGCATTGTGAAGGCCTATCAAAAGTATTTATTAATCTGGAACAACGGAACCAAAGCGCGATTCAGGAGACTACAGCGCCATCTCTTGACCATTGGTGTAGTAGAACCAAAAACCACATCTTTATTTTTGTAATAAAGTAACAGTTATAGGTATTCATATTTATAATATTTATCCACATGTTTCTAGTTTGTATATTCGGAATACGTGTTTGAGTTTCATACAAGTGCAAATCACATATGTTCTAATAAATTATATTCAGTAGCGATTTTAATTGAATATTTTGATTATTTATTTATTTTTTCAAATTAAAACTGAACTTTATTGACTGTGTCCTTTTCCAGACTTTTTATTAATTTATTATAATTAATTATTTGCATGCAATTAAAAACTAATTTTAAACGATGCCAAAGAAGGATAACTTCTCACGCGCCTACATAAGTACACGCACCCATTTTTTATTTTATTACGGTTGGTATAAAAGGCACACCTGATTCGGGACAAGGGCTAGTGTGGAAGTGCCGACTCCTATAGATTATTTGCTTATTGATGCCAGCGAATGGGTTTTAGTGCTTTACATTATTATTATTATATGTACCTGTTTCTTAGTATTAGGAATATTACAAGGCAAGATATTAAAAAAAAAACAAAAATCGTTGGTCTATCTTCACCAATGTTCTTCAAATTCGAACAAAATTCATCTTTCAGCAGCTAAGTTAAACTTTTAAATGGTCCAATAACAGTGAACACCTATCGTACAGACGGAATGGTGTATTTAAAACGTAAACAAGTGCCAGACGGGGCGAGGCAATTTCGCGTGGCAATAAATAGTACAGTAATGTGACACATTCTTCTTTGAAACTGTTTGGGTCTGGAATACCCGCATGTACAGTGTGCAATAGGTTGAGTCATCTCAAACTGTGTTCTGCGACTTTTATCTTTATTGGAGTTTACTCCTTATGAATCGATTTGCATATATAAGGGGCCCGGTATGAGAAAAATGTGAGGAGTAAAATCTATCGATGGATGATCTCGTTACGTTTTTGGTGCGTATCCTATGTCGCGCAACTTTGACAAACAAAGATGACGGATTGACATTAATATTTTTTTTAAAATCTGAACTGAATTTAGATATTGTTTCTGATAGAGCATGGGGACAACAAGGTATGGTACAACCATTGATGCGGTAAGATTCATGAACCACGTATCTAGGAACGTCCATGTGTCTTATTTTAGTTACCATAAATCACTTGTCACTGTAATTAATAATGCAGACAATGTTGATTTAATTAATATTTAAAAAAAATGATAATAGTCTGATTATATAATAATTACATAATTTATCAACATTCCAAATGATATATTTATGCACATCTGAAATTGACTATTGTAAAAAGTTTAATGTAAAATATTTCGTCGATTAGTTATATATTTTCATTAATTTGTTAATTTACCCTTTCATACAGTATCAATCTTTTTTAAGTTAAATAAACTCTTTTTGCGTCTGGTTAGACTATCGAACTTAAAGGAGGAAACTCCAGTCGTGCGTCGGAGCTGACACACACAATTTTTTCTATTATATGTAAGGATCAGAATCAGTTTTGAGACTTAATTTGTGTGACATCTGACATGTTGTCGATAGTAAATTGAACAGCGAACAAAGTTGAACGACGCTAGTGACGCATTACTCAGTTTAAAGGTAATACTAAATCGACCGCCCGCCTTGCATCTGCTGTTTTGGTTTCAGCTGCAACATTATAACCGTGTTTTTGAAAATAAAAAGTTCTTTAGGCATGTTGGGCATAATTGGGATGCCGCAAAAATACTGCGTTCCTAATCACTGTTGGCAAAAAAAAATATCGCACAACTGTGGACAAAACTGTGGAATATATTGTCGCCAGCAGTGTTTCCGGACCAATACGACCCAAAAACCTTCAAAAAAAGAGCGTACTCCTTCCTTAAAGGCCGGCATCGCATTTGTGATACTCCTGGTGTTGCAAGTGTCCATGGGCGACGGTGATCACTTACCATCAGGTGAGCCGTTTGCTCGTATGCAACCTGTAACATAAAAAAAAACGCATTAAAAACCAATTATTTTAGTTAATAGTGTCAAAATATCTTTTAAACCATACCTTTTCGGTAAGCGCCTTATTTTTTTTTTAAGAAGCAGAAAGGACATTGTTACTGTCGTACTACTAAGTGAGCTGGAAAAGTGTATGGAAATCCATTGCTAACGCGCTGAGCGGGCAGAAATGTCTATGATAATGCATTATTAAAGTGCTGTCTTTTTGGAGTTTACTCCTTAAGAATCGATTTGCATATAAGGGGCCCGGTATATGAGAAAAATGTGAGGAGTAAAATCTATCGATGAATGACATTAATGACCTCGTTACGTTTTTGTGCGCAACTTCATCTGCGCACCTTTCACTTTTAGCCATGGCAACGGATAAAAAACATTAAGTTGTCACAAATGTCAATAAAATAAATAAACTAAAAATAGATAAAATCGGAGCAAAATTAATGAAAACAAATAAATAACAGAATATAGAGAAATGCCGGTAATTGTCCAGCACTCTGGAATAGTGCATATTTACAAAATGATGACTAGTGTGTGATATTTTTGAAATTGTGTGTTTCCAGAAATACATAATAAAATATATGATGAATATCGATGATATTAGATGATAAAATGTGTGACATAGAACCTATGATAGTCGAAACCATGGGACGATTCCTGAGGTATCTCTACTTGTAACCGACTTCTTCGGACTTGATTTTGTTTTGTGTCTGTTCAAAGACAATCGTTTTTAGAGTGTAAACTCCGGTCGTGCGTCGGAGCTGACACACACATTTTTTTTTGTTGGATTGGATGGTATGGCGACACTGGCTCAATCCGCACAAGGCCCAATCTGCACTTGTCCCAATCCGCACAGGGCCTAATCTGCACTGGTCCTATTCCGAACTGGTTCCAATTCAAATAAATAGTATAAGGCTAAGTTAATATGACCGCACGGTAGCGTGCGCAACTACCAACGCGCGGTACAAGATTAAAACAAACAGCTATTAAGGCGCTTTGCAGACGACGGGGCGGGGCGGGCCGGTCAATTTCACCGCGAATAATAGCACAAAGTGAATCCTATACTTCAAACGCACACGGAGGGCAAAAAGACCGCGCCTTGGGTGCCCGGCGGGCAGTGGCGGCGCGGCATGTCCGCGGCTGCCCGCCGTGGATCATACAAACCAGTTTATATGCAGTAACGCAGACGGCGGCGCGCGGTCAGCTCAGTCCGCGACGCGCGCTTATTAGTGATGGACTATTTATTCACTAGAACGAACGTCCTAAACTGACCGCCTCTGCCCGTCGTGTGCTTTGTGTACGCGGCGCGGGCAGCCGCAGACATCGACGGGCAGACGCGGTCTTTATTGCTTCGCGGACAAAATGCCCGCCACGCCCCGTCGTCTGCTCAACGCCTTATCGTCCACTTAACTGCGCGGTACTTGCATGCACGCGCGGCGCGTTCCGACCCGCGCGAAAGATCCCGGTCACTTAATAGTACAACAGTAAAGAAGTCCTTTCTGCTTAATTTTAAAACAAGAATAATGCACTTTTCGAAGCTGGTTTAGTATAAAATACGATTCCCAACTTAGGTGTATTAAGGCCCTCGGCTGTGGCTCACAAACTACACTCTCGTTGGTAATAGTCTATTTTCTCCCCTCCTTGAAAACCATTGTCTAAGTCTTAGTCTTAGTAGTACGGCGGGCTGTTTCCGCAACTCGACACCCAGTGCCTATTTTGCGTTGTGATTGGCATCAGTCCTGTCCTACCATCCCAGCTCCTCCAGAAAGCTCAGCAGTCCCCGAATCTTGCTGTAGGCCTCTACTATTGTCTTAAAACCATTGTTTCGTGTTTTGATCAATTAAATAAACAGACTCAACCTTTCACCCACAAAATGAAATCTCTTAAATAAAAGCTTTCGTGATAAACAAATAATATTTCCAGTTTGATTGTAGATAAACAACTGTCCAAAGTACTGTTAGAGTAAATAATAGATTTGTTGTTTAACCTTAACCAGAATAAAGGCCGACAATTCTGTGAAAGATTCATTGTTGAAATACGATAAGCGCAATTGATTAATCTGTAATCTATACTTAAAATAAATCTGTAGAGAGGTCAATTCTGTACATGAAATATATTTTCAAAATAACTATCAGGGGGTGATTAGTCATCGATACTAATGCCAAAAATGCAATCAGTAAAATTCTTGTCTGTCTGTCTGTCTGTCTGTCTGTGTGTATGTTCCTTATAGAAACAAAAACTACTCGACGGATTTTAACGAAACTTGGTACAATTATTCTTCATACTCCTGGGCAGGTTATAGTATACTTTTCATCACGCTACAATCAATAGCAGCAGAGTAGTGAAGGGAAATGTTCGGAAAACGGGAGAAGTTACTCCATTTTTTAAGCTTCCGTCGCGTGTGCAGCCTTAATGGTTAAAGTTACATAGAAATCATGTACAACGAAAATAATCTACATAAAATTGTCTAAAAAATATCCCGCAACAGCATATGTCTATCTTTTATGGTTGACTCACAATAACACGTGTAATTATATAAATAAAGTCATTGTTTATGGCACAAGCCTGAGAACAAAAACTATAGTTTACACTACAGCTTTACACCGAAGCGAAGCGAGGGCGGGCCGCTAGTTGTAAATATTTCAATTAGGTATATTAAACGTTTGTTTTTGAAATATAAAACCCGAGCAAATAAAGTTGTGTAAACAAAGAAATAAAGGGGACAGGTTATGCTCAGATAAATTACATTTATATAAAGTTCTGTAACTATCATCATCAACAGCCTATCCTAGTCCACTGCTGGACATAGGCCTCTCCAATTGCACGCCACTCAGATCGATCTTGGGCTAATCGCATCCAGCTCCTGCCAGCCACCTTGCGCTAATCATCACTCCATCGTGCCAGAGGACGTCCTACACTACGTTTGCCTAGACGCGGTCTCCACTCCAGAACTCGTCTACCCCAATGGTTATCGGTTCTTCGGCAAATATGGCCAGCCCACTGCCACTTCAACTTGCTAATCCGGTGGGCTATGTCGATGACTCTGGTTCTCTGTCGGATTACCTCATTTCTGATGCGATTCTTCAGAGAAACGCCGAGCATAGCCCTTTCCATAGCGCGCTGAGCGACTTTGAACTTGTGGACCAGCCGTACCGTCAGTGTCCACGTCTCGGCTCCGTATGTCATCACAGGTAGGACGTAACTTCTGTAACGTCTGTAACTATACACAGACGATATTTCGGGGAAGCATATTCACAAATGAGGGCTATCGCGTATGAATCCGCCGCTAGAGGCGCTAGTGTAGCGTGAGGTCTCCGAAATGTCAAATGTTATTGCTTGTTGGTTGACTTCGCGGGTTTATTTCTAATTCAAATAATGTTGTGAATAATTGGTAACAATTTGGCTTAATTATGGCAAATATGAGTTATGTGGCAATGAATGTCAGTTATTAAAAATTTGAGCGTAGAAAAATGATTATGTTCCCATTTTTTCCGAATAAACGGAACTGCGCGTCACTGTGGCATGGCCTACTATGTTTAGGATATGGTTCTTTTATGTTAAAATACGATCTAAATGTAACCTTTGATTTCATGTGCGTATTAATAAACTTTAAAAGTTACAATTTAGGACCTCACTCAACAGTGGCGCCATCTGGTGAGGCAGAAAACGGTAGCCCTCATTGCTTGGTAACTCTGACGTTGATAGATAGATATTCCTTTATCGACTTCAACTTTTGTTGTTTTAAGAAACGAATATATTATTGTTTTAAGAATTTATTTTCTCTATTTTATTTATTTATAAGCTTCCAGAACAAGTTACAATTAAAAATAATAAATAAAACTAAGCAATTAGAATAATATAAAACCAAACTGTAACTCGAAATATGTGGGCATAACATGATAAAATTTTATGGACTGAAGTTACACAAAAGAAAAATATTTAAATCGAATTTTAACAATTAAACAACAAAAAAAAACACCTGAATAAAAGTACAATTAACCGATCTATTCCGTCAGTGTTGGTTGTGTTCTGTCCAACAACAGCATAAAATATTTCATTACTTTATTTTATTTGGAAAACTTACAGTGTTATTTTAACAGCAATTATAACTACGCGAAGATATCTGATACAGCAGTTCTACCTGCCACACTAGCCATCCTCACCCTGCCGGCCTGCATGTTGCTTCTTCACGCCTCTTTTAAAGGATCCCAGGTTGTAAGAGGGAGAGAACAAGTGAGCGGGCAGAGCATTCCATTTACGGATAGTACGACAAAGAAATGAGTCACCAAATTTATTTGTACGCGTTGGAATTGTGGCCACAGTTAGTCGGTGACAACGTAGGCTAGCGCGCGTGGTCCTCCGAAGGAAAGGGGAAGGTGGAATAAGAGGGAATAACTCCTCAGAACACTAGCCGTGATACAGACGATAGAAAGCGCTTAATGAAGCCACTTTTTTGTAATTCACTGTGCCGTGATTGTACATTTTAACCCATTAAAAATAAACGATTTGCGCCAATCACCAATGAGGGCTACCGTTTTCTGCCTCACCAGATGGCGCCACTGTTGAGTGAGGTCCTAAATTGTAACTTTCAAAGTTTATTAATACGCACATGAAATCAAAGGTTACATTTAGATCGTATTTTAACATAAAAGAACCATATCCTAAACATAATAATAGGCCATGCCACAGTGACGCGCAGTTCCGTTTTATGCGGAAAAAATGGGAACATAATCATTTTTCTATGCTCAAATTTTTAATAACTGACATTCATTGCCATATAACTCATATTTGCCATAATTAAGCCGAATTGTTACCAATTATTCACAACATTATTTTAATTAGAAATAAACCCGCGTAGTCAACCAACAAGCAATAACATTTGACATTTCGGAGACCTCACGCTACACTAGCGCCTCTAGCGGCGGATTCATATGCGATAGCCCTCATTGCAGCCACACTTTAGACGATGACAATGTAAGTCAGCGCGCGTAAGTTTGAGTTGTTTGCATGCTGTATTTAATAATAATATTAATAAATTCATTTATTTGCATCACAAATTAATACAATTAAATAAGCAGACATAAATGATTATAAGTTTAACAGTTCTTAAATAACTAGTGTTTACATGGTAGGTATATATGTTTTTTGTTAGTGTCACTACATTTCCACCTTAAATAAGGTATACAAATACATATGTACCTATGAAACAGGTACTATTATTTTGGTTAGATTGAAATCACAATTTATAAATATACTAGCAAACCAGTGAACCAAATGTTCACCAAAACCTGATTTAAAAAGAAAATGTATTTAATTAATTGAGAACTTCGGAGATTTTGTGTGGTTTCGTTTGAAATTCGTGATTTCTCGAAAACCGGAAGTGCTACGTTACTCAAATCCGGTTTGTAGTCTTATCAGACTATTCTTAACTTATAACTTAAATATTCTCTTTATATATCTCTTACGGTTTGGCCGCTGAAACAGCACCACAGACAGACGGACGGACGAACGGACTTGTCTAATAGATAAGAGATTATTTTAGACTATAATTACAAAGCTCATCGTTGAAACTATAGAAGCAGTGTCAAAGTGAAAAATACAGGAAAGTACTAAGACTTAAATATAATAAATACTAGCTGACTCGGCGAACTTCGTACCGCCCAAAAGTAATAATTCCAATAAATTAAAATTGCGACTATAATTTGAGATTTAAACTATCCTTTCTCTCAAGTTGAATCGAACTGCACATGGTGTGCGAATTCTATTATAATCGGTTCAGTGGTTTAGGAGTCCATTGAGGACAAACATTGTGACACGAGATTTATATATATTAAGATTATAATGTTTATAAAATAACGTTACCGTATGTCAAGTAATAAAAGAGATATACGTCTCTTCCCTACCGAGATTAGAGACTGCGGCAGTTGAGAGTGTTCCTCTACGTTTTTACGTTTTACGACCACTACCGTATTTACAGGACGCGAACGAGTTTTCTGATGATATCTCATATACGCTGCCAGTTTTATTTGTTGAAAATAAAGCTAGTTCGCGCAAATATAAATATATACAGTGGATCAGTAGAAGAGCTCGATGGCGCAGGTGGATAGCGCTTTCCGCTGCGTTCGTTGAAGTTAAGCAAGTTTCGCAGTGGTCGGTCATTGGATGGGTGGCCAAAAATTTACTATCTCGAGTTCCTCCGTGCTTCGGAAGGCACGTTAAGCCGTTGGTCCCGGCTGCATCTGCAGTCGTTAGCACCCACCAATCCGCACTGGGCCCGTGTGGTGGGTCATGGCCCAATCTCCCTATTCCATCCATAGGGAAGGCCTGTGCCCCAGCAGTGGGGACATTAATAGGCTGATGATGACATTTGACGATGTCGTCAGTCCACCGTGTTGGGGCCGCCCCACGCTGCGTCGTCCGGTACGTGGTCGCCACTCGAGGACCTTTCTTACCCAACGGTTGTCAGATCCTCGAGCGATGTGGCCTGCCCATTGCCACTTCAGTGTGCTAACTCTTCGGGCTATGTCGTACACACCGGTCCTTCTACGGATCTCCGTATTTCGGATCTCATCACGTAGGGAAACACCGAGCATAGCCCTCTCCAGCCTATTGGGCACCATTCCTGATGGCGGCGCTGGGGGTGACATATTTTTTTTTAGAAATTATTTATTTAAGTAGGTAGGTAAATGGGTTTAGGTAATCTGGATACTAAGTAGTTTTTAAGTTTGTGTTATTTAAACGTTTCAAATCTTATTATATATATTTTTTAAAGCATTGAACTGCCAGATATTTAAATCTAACGAAGATATAATTTTTATTATTTAAAAGCATGTAACTGCTTGATGTTTAAATCTAAAGAAAATATAACTAGAAAAAATTCCTCGCGGACCAGGCAGCAGACGGGACTCGAACCCGCACCCTTCGCAATCCGGGCGAATGCACTGACAAATTATGCTACCGCGGCCCTCACGGACCGCGTCGAAATTCTTCTAGCCATTCTCAAGCTGCAAGGCAGCGCCATCTCTTCGCATTATAGGTAACCCACAATGTCAAATGAATACTTTTATAAGATAAGATATAACTAGGAAAATTCCAGCAGAGTCCAGATTTCAGACGGGATTCGAACTTCCGCTCAGACAGTCCCGAGTATATAACCTGTTTATTAATTTCTGATACTTTTTCATTCAATAAAATTTTATAATTATCGTAGTTGCAAAACATTCGAAAATTGAAGCCATTATTAGCGGTAAACAATCTTTCATTTGGCAAAGAGACAAAATAAGATTCCTAATAACCTCTAGTAAAAAAAGGAAAGAATTTATGTTATGCATAATGTTTAAGGAGGAGCTCGATGGCACGGGTGGTTAGTGCATTCGGTTGCGATCGTTAAAGTTAAGCAACTTCCGCAGTGGTTGGTCATTGGATGGGTGACCAAAAATCTTCTATCTCGAGTTCCTCCGTGCTTCGGAAGGCACGTTAAGCCGTTGGTCCCAGCTGCATCTGCAGTCATTAGCACCCGCCAACCCGCAATGGGCCCGTGTGGTGGGTCATAGCCCAATCTCCCTATCCCATCCATAGGAAGGCCTGTGCCCCAGCAATGGGGACATTAATATGCTGCTGATGATGATATGTTTAAATAAGTTCTCATGTGGTTTATAGTCATTAATTATTACACAGTTAGCATTTGTTAGAACTTAGAAAGAATAGATGTTCTAGAATTTTAGATCCTAAACTTTTAGCTTTGGTTGACAATTGGCTATATACGAGCATTATTTGCTTTATTCGCTTACTTATGAGCAGATAGAAGACTTTCTGAGTAGATAGTAACGGAGGATAACCTCAACTTATTCCATTAAGCTACACACCCTCAATCACACTCTCACACACACACACATACACACACACACCCATGCGCACACGCATAAAATGCATTTAAATGATTTGTTAATTTAAGTACGTTAAATTAAATTTAAATCATTCATAATATTTATTGTTAGTTTGTTATATGTAAGGAACTCCGATGTACTCGCAGAGGTGGGCGATAATAGTTGCGACACGGTTTTTATAACTAATGCAATTATTATCGTACACATTTATTGTATTCACTGTTATTGTTCCAATAAAATATATTTCATTTCATTTCATACCTAAACTCATTATCATGGCTCAATTACACTTGGTGGTATGCCTGTATCCGGGTGCACGAACATTACTCGAATTCGGGCACCCGAAGCAATATTTCCACTGGAATACAAGCTGGAAGACGAAGTCGGGTAACCAAAACGAAAACTACCCGAATACGTTCGTACTGGACTCCGTTCATTTATACTTAGGCCCAAGTTCATCAACTGTTGTTTAACCTCCGTTCAATTAATCACCCGGTTAATTCCTAAACAATGTTTAAACAGCCGGTCAAAAAATTACTGTTCAGAAGGAAAAATTTAACCACGTTTTACAAATCAACCGATCGCCAGCCGTTTAGAGTGAATGAACGAATGGTATAATGTGCCTCATTGGCAAAGTCGTAGTATCTCATTGAGTCGACATGCTATATAGTAACATCCTAATTGAGTTGTTATTAGAAAGTAGTTGATAGCAATGTCACTTAATCTGTTATTTTTTAAGTAGCCAGTGCTGGCAACACTAGCTCTTTTTGTCTTCGGCGTTCAATGAATAAAGCAGCATTTCAATTTAGTAAAACAGTTTTTTCATTTTATTTTATTTACTCCATGAGTAGTTTAAAGTAGAATGATACCAACTTGAAAAGTATGACAATGTATTAACAAAGATAAAATACTAGTAGTTTTAATTTCGGTCGCATAAAATCGTTTGTTGTCAATGTCAAAGTAAAATATATTCATTTGTGTTGTGTTTTGTGATTGTGAAGTAAGCCGGTTCGTAAGCTAAAACATATTTTTTATTTAAAATGGAATTAGGAGGCCAAAAAGCGAACAATATTTTTTTCTAGTGACAAGAGACGTATTCTTTCAGAGTTGGTTCTAAAATACCGGGACATGGTTGAAAATAAACGCACTGCATGCTACCACGAACTCGATAAAGATAAAAGGATGGATTCGTCTATCTGAAGAATTTAAGACCATCAGCACATATTGCCATCGAACACATATGGTGTTAAAGCGTTGTCGGGAAAATATTATATACGCGTTTCGGAACGCACCCGGTGAACTTGTCAATTTGTATCAGCTGGTTTTAAAATTATCATTAATTAGGTTTTTCGTGTTATTTCTATTTAAAAATAGATTCACAGTGTAGTTTATATAGTAAATATTGTGTAGAATTGTTTTCTCAAGAATTGGACAGTAAACATTTAAAATACTGCAACACAAATATTGTAACGACTACCTACTTGTCAAAATCAAGAAGAAAAACTTGTAATATTCAAGAATAATTACGAAAAAGAACAATAGTGTGACATGCTGCATCATAAACCGGGGGAGTACATTTTATTTTTTCAGTATTTCTATAAAAAAGAGTGTCATTGTCGATTAATGAAAGTGTATAATTTAGTTTTTCAATTCAGAAAACCTCAACAAATTACTGCACATAACTCACTTAATCAGTGAGTAACGTCACAATTCAAAACGAATAGCACAGTAAACCTCTCTTTGCTTGACATAATAGTGGAAGTAAAGTTGATGGTGACTTTTTGCTCCAGTCATACACCCTTCTCTTACTCTTCACAAGCTATACACTAACAATAGTACATTTGAAAATAACTGTCTGAACCCTATTGCTGTGTAATTTGTTCTTATAGCATAGTACTAGCTGTTATTATATATTGAGATATTTGTGCTTTATTCAGTTAGGAAAATTTAATGAGACATAGCAACCTTTTTTAATATTGAGTGCTTATTTACTAATATATAATAGATATCGAATATTATCCATTTAGTTGGTCTATCAATTAAGATAAGAAAAGCAGTTTATTAATTAATTCTGTATTATTATCTACCCTCATATAATAACAATAAAAATAAAATTGTTTTTGGGAACTGTGCAGTATAAAATATAATAATAAGTAATTCTGAAGCAAACTCACATTTTTTCTAACTCATTTCAGGTTATAAAGAAACAATTACAACTTAATTACAACAATGATTTTATAGAAATATTGAGTTTGTTAAAGAACGTACACAGTTACTACAAAAATTAGATATTTGCCGTTCTATTATTGAAGAAAATAGATTAACATATGAACAAAATATGGAGTCATTGAATATTAAGTTAAAAAGCCTTCAACAATCATTATTTAAAATGACTCAGAATTATAATAACTCAAAAAAAACAGATAGATGAATACATTCTGGCCTTAAAGTGTCTATCTAACACCTCCCTTCACGAAGACACACCTGTAAAGTGTCACTCTTTGGTATCGAATCAGAGCATTACTGAAGAAAATGACACTGATCCAGTATGTGAGTCCTTGATTAATAAATCTGTTCACTCAGAGACCACAATTAGATGTAATTCTTTTAAGCAGAGAAACTTTCATGAGTATATAATGTTATGTGACGAATTTGGTAAAGATCTGGGTTGCTTACTACAAAAACAGCTGGGTGAAAGTACAATTAATTATTGTTTGCCAGGTGTCACAATGCACCAATTAATGAAGAAAATATTAACTCTTGAACTTGACAAAAATACAAGTTTAATTATTTTAATTGGTAATAGAGGTAATGTTGGCAAAAATGACATTATGACTTACTATAACTCTTTGTGTTCTCTAAATGTAAATAGAATAGTTATGTATACATTTCCTTATAGTAAGAGTCTATCAAGTGAAGAAAATAATATTAGGTACAGGCTAAATTTGACATTAAGTACCATGTCTCAGTATAGTGGTCAAAAAGTACATTTAATTTATATAAATAAATTAATATATAATTTTAAAATGACAAGAGATAAATATTATCTTTCATATTACCATAAGAGACAAATAGCTTCTTCGCTATTATTTTATTTTACACACATAGCCAAAAACTTGGCTAACACTACTGCTTCTATTGAGCAGCATAATTATGTGGATCAGACTTTGGAATTTGTTCCAAATACTGACATTAATTGTAATTTAAATTAGTTCGTAAGACAACAGAAGAGCTCTCTAGCTATATCATGACCAAGGAAAAGTCTAAATTTCTAAATATTGTTCACCAAAATATACAAGGCTTTTCTGGTAAAGACTTAGAACTATGCTTATTTTTAAATACAATGAATATAAATATTTTATGTATTACAGAGCACTGGCTCAGAGATTATGAATTAGTTACAGGCTTAGATAATTATACAGTTGTTAGTAGTTTTTGTAGGAAATCGGCTATCAGGGGAGGCTCTCTCATAATCTTACAGAATAATCTTAAATACAAAGAACGTGCAGATATTGTTTCACTTTCAGTTGAACGTAATGTTGAACTATCTTGCGTGGAACTAGAAGAAATGATCATAATATGTGTATATCGACCCCCATCTGGGAATTACACTCAATTTGAGTCCGCTATGGAAGACGCTTTCAATATAGTATGTAAATGTAATAAAGTGGTTGTTGTGTGTGGTGATTTTAATATAAACATTTTAGTTAAGTGTCCATTAGTGAGTAGGTTTCTAAACTTATTTAGATCATATAACTTGAAGCATACCTTCTTTGAGCCTACCCGCATCACACATGCATCAGCAACCTGTTTGGATAATATTTTTTGTAATAGAAATGTTTTTAATAAATCAATAATAAATTGTATTAATTCTGATCATAGTGGACAATTAGCCTCTATTGAACACCATCATGCTTCACCCAAACATGACCTAACTTGTAGACCAATCACACAAACGGGTATAAATAAATTTCAAGATAGCGTTTATCACAAAATATCGAACTCACCAGTTTGGAATAATAATAATATTTTGTATGAAGATTTATTCAATTTAATTAAAGATGAATTTAATAAAATATTTAAACGCAAATTAATTAAATGCCATAGCTCTAAAAAGAAATTTAGTGATTGGGCCACACCGGGTATTTACAAAAGTAGAAATAAGTTGTATCAATTATATGCTCTCAAGGCAACCTCATCTGATCCTAAGTTTATAGAATATGTCAAAAACTATTCAAAAACTTTTAAAAAGGTGTGTTCCATAGCAAAGTCTAAGTTTTTATCTAAAAAAGTTAGTCTTTCCGATAATAAAATAAAGACTACTTGGAATATAATTAATAATGAAACTGGAAGAAATAAATTTAATGAACACACATATTCTTTAAAAATAGACAATAAGATTATTAGGACAGATGATGCCGTTGCAAACACTTTTCAAAATTTCTTTTCTAGTGCACCATTTGAAACAACTAGAAATCTTAATTCTTGTTCTAGGTTAGCAATGACCCTCCTTGAGTCAAGTGTTGATAAGTGCAGTAATGATTTTCATTTTAGACATATCAGTAGTGATTGTATTATAAAAACTTTTAATTCAATTAAAATTAAAAAGACAGAGGATTATTGGGGAATATCAACATATATAATAAAACCGATTATCACTGTCATTGCGCCACAACTGGCCATTATATTTAACAAATGTATTGATGAGGGAGTGTTTCCAGATCTAATGAAATGTGCTAAAGTTATCCCTCTCTTTAAGGCTGGTGACAAATCAGATCCCAGCAATTTTAGGCCTATATCTGTATTACCAGCGCTAAGTAAAGTATTTGAGAAAATAATTTATAACCAATTACTAGCACACTTTTCTATAAATAAGCTACTTCATTTAAAACAGTTTGGTTTCACTAGAGGCAAAAGTACTACTGATGCTGGAACTGCACTTCTCAAACACATCTTTGATATATGGGAGAGTAAGCACGATGCTATTGGCATTTTTTGCGATTTATCTAAGGCGTTTGACTGCGTTAGCCATGAAACATTGTTAAATAAAATGAAGCATTATGGTGTATCAAATATTTCACTAAGTCTGATACAGTCTTATCTTTCTCCTAGGATTCAGAAAGTGGTTATAAATCAAGCTGAGTCTACAGGAGCACCCATTTCTATGGGCGTGCCCCAGGGTTCAATATTGGGCCCATTGCTTTTCCTTATTTATATTAATGACCTTCCTCACTTTACAAGAGATTTGTGTGAGACAGTACTATTTGCTGATGACACCTCTTTAGTGTTTAAAGCTAGGAGAGGAAATGATTGTTATGACGAAGTAAATTGTGCTCTCTCTGAAGTCCTTCACTGGTTTACGGTAAATTATTTAAAACTAAACTCTAGTAAAACAAAATGTGTTAAGTTTACTTTACCTAATGTGAGGCAGGTTAATACTAGTTTAAAAATAAATGACCAGCCTGTAGAGTTAGTGGATTCCACAAAGTTTCTGGGTATTACTTTAGACTCGCATTTGCAATGGGATCCTCATATTGATGCCTTATCAAGTAGACTGAGCTCTGCGGCTTTTGCTGTTAAAAAAATAAGACTTCTAACTGATGTGGAAACGGCAAGATTGGTTTACTTTGGTTACTTTCATAGCGTTATGTCATATGGCCTTTTGTTGTGGGGCTCAGCTGCTAATATAGAAAGTATTTTCGTACTGCAAAAGAGAGCTGTTCGCGCCATATATAATTTAAAGGCAAGAGCATCTCTTAGAGAAAAATTTAAAGAAATTAATATTTTAACACTGGCATCGCAATACATTTATGAAAATTTAGTATATGTAAGAAAAAACTATGACGCATTTGCAAAAAAAAGTCAAACCCATAACTTTAACACGAGATATAATAACAAACTTGCCGTTCCATGTTTCAGACTCCAAAAATCAAGAGGTTCATTTCTGGGATGTAGTATTGCATTGTTTAACAAAGTTCCCCAAGATCTGATTGAGCTTCCACTAACCAAATTTAAATCTCAGATTAAGAATACTCTTATGAATAAGGGCTATTATAAAGTTAATGATTATCTAAATGATCGAAATGCATGGACATAGTGTTTCTTGTAATTTGTTATTTGATGGGTATGACTCAGTTTTTGAAACAGTAATATGGTACCTATCTAATGCCGCTTCCTATATACTAAATATAAAATTTATTGTAACTATATATCTATATCTTTAGTAGTGTAATGGAAGGTGACTTCAGATGTATCTCTGAAATCATTTTTCAACTTGACGACTCTGTATATATCAATACAGGGAGAAAAAAGCAGCCCTTGCTGAGTTTCTTGCCGGTTCTTCTCAGTACAAGGTCTCCCGCCGTAGTTTTGCGAACCGATGGCGTAGCTTCTTGACCTTCACAAGTGCTTGTAACAGCCTAGACTGAATAAATGACTTTTCATTCATTTATTAAAAGACAGACCAAGAAAAAATCTTTGTTATATTTAAGGACTCACGTTCTGTATGATTAGTTCTATTGACTTTAATTGACTTGTTATTTTAATATTTGCACCGGACTTTCAATATAATTTGAAATTAATGCTCTTCTGGTAGGGTACAAGTCTCTTGATGGGTTACTATTAGGTACTATCCAAATTTCGCTGCTGTCTTATTCTTCCCCTTTCTAATTTTTCTTTATATATCATCTGGATTCTCATAACATAAAACACTGACTGCATTTCAACTTAGCACAACACAAAATTTTTAAATGTCGATACAACCTAAAATTGTTGTAGCAACCGATACACAGCAAACGTCAATAATGTCTGACCGACAGTTAAACGATGGTTTCGAGCTCGGTTAAGTTGACGAGCCGTTTAAGGGATATAACCACCGGTTAACACGTGGTGAATACAAAAAAATGCTTTAACGGTTGTTTATGAGATAAACGTTTGTTTAAAATGTTGGTGAACTCGGGCCTTAGTCGTTTACTCCAATTCCATTGGCACTCGTATTCAGGTTAAGGACCAAATGTAAAAATAAACCTACGTTTAGGTTCTATCCGCCAAAATGCAAAGTACCCTATATTTCTACCTATATCGAGATTTTCTTGATATAGGTAGGGCTATCCAAACAGCGAATAATAATAATATCTAAATAAAAATAAGTCAATAATCGCTGCTGCTATTTCTATTTTGTAAGCACAATCGATACTGTAAGTAAATATAAAGAAATAATCAAAGCATGAAATTATAGAAACGAAACGGTATATAAAATAAAACATAGTTTATCTATTAAAAATGTTAAATACATGTGGCACTCGGGGACTGCCGCGGTAAAGCTATTGCATAGCATTATTTATCAACTTATGCAATTATAATTATTCATTTGTTTTATTTATGCAGTATTTTTTTTCTTTGATATCAATTCAAGATTTTTCTTTTATATTAATAGATAGCGAGGTAGGCCCTATGATATTTTATTGGGAAAGCACAGCAAAAAAAAGCATTGCCCGGCGCCAAAAAACTTCCATCCATCTTTAGTCCAAAAATCTCTTATCTATTAGACAAGTCCGTCCGTCCGTCTGTATGTGGTGCTGTTTCAGCGGCCAAACCGTAAGAGATAGATAAAGAGAATATTTAAGTTATAAGTTAAGAATAGGCTGATAAGACTACAAACCGGATTTGAGTAAAGTAGCACTTCCGGTTTTCGAGAAATCACGAATTTCAAATGAAACCACACAATACATTTTTTTTTTAAATCAGGTTTTGGTGAACATTTGGTTCACTGGTTTGCTAGTTTTAATTATAATTATAAAGTCTAAATAAAAGGGAGTCAAATAAAAATAAGAACGGGTGTTGGGGTTTAAAACAAATATAAAAAAGGAAAAAAATAATAAAAAAAATAAAAAAATAATAAAAAATACGAGTGCGGGATTAGAACAGACGACCGCGGATGCGTCGAACGTTGGTCCTGTGGCAAAAACTAAACACGCTGCGCCATTTTGATCGATACTGGAAAGGCGAAAATTGTGTTCATATGCACTGTTTTCAGGCTATTATCGTTACGGATTCTTTTGATTCGGTCGCCGCGCTCAAAGCCCGCGATAAAATCTATGCAATAGCTTAAAATATGGGAACTAAATACTAGGTAGTAGTGCGTGCCGTGCGAGGCCAACAGATGAGGTCTATACAAGTCGCTGATTCCCTTTGCTCATTAAATTAGGCAAGCGATACCGAGCGGCGACAAGGCAAGACAAAATTGTCTTGAATATGCTGTCTATACGGCCAACACGTATAGGTAGGTTTAGGCAGTGTTATCGCATTTTGTCCCATCCGATTAAGCTAACTTAACTTTCACAATGACTGACTCAAGGTTACGACGAACGAACTTAGCACGAACCAATATCGTATTCTAATAGTTAGCGAGTGTGAAATGTCATTGTCAAATGTGTACTGTTTTTTAGGTATCGTTACCTTAGATTAAAACAAAAAGGGTAGATACGGCACTAGCCTCACAAAAGTGATCCGCATAAATTGTGGTCCAGGACCCTAATCGTTTTAGTTACAACTTGACATGCAAACGACGTACATGTGAACGCCAAAAAGAAATATTGCTAATATTTTGTGTTTATATGATAAAACAATGCCTAAGTATGTTATTAAAAAGTGCTCAAATTGTTCAAGAACTAAAAATAAAACCCACGGCATCACTTTTCATTCGTAAGTACTATAAAATATATTTTTTCATAAAAATGCTGTTTGTTTTGATCTTATTCGGTAGTGACGTTGAGTACTGGTCGCGTGATTGGTCGGTAATGCAGTGACGCGGATCTCGCCGTCTCGTTAACGCTGCCGTTGAAACTTAATGTGCTGTTTCGCTCGGGTCGGTAATGCAGTGACGCGGATCTCGCCGTCTCGTTAACGCTGCCGTTGAAACTTAATGTGCTGTTTCGCTCGGGTCGGTAATGCAGTGACACGGATCTCGCCGTCTCGTTAACGCTGCCGTTGAAACTTAATGTGCTGTTTCGCTCGGGTCGGTAATGCAGTGACGCGGATCTCGCCGTCCCGTTCGCGCTGCCGTGGGATTAGTTTTTGTTTGATGCAAGTATAAGCGTACCGTATCTACCCTTTTTGTTTCAATCTAAGATCGTTACTACCATTGTGGCGTTGCTGTGTTCAAGTTTCCATACAAAATTTAACATTGACATTTCGCACTCGCAAATTATTCGAATTCTATATTGGTTCGTGCTGAGAGTACAGTACCCATAGTACGAACCATTATCGAATTCGAATAGTTTGCAAACAGAAATTTCAATGTCAAATTTTGTATGGAAACTTGAACAGCAGCGGCACAAAGTACGTCACGAGATCTAAAAATTAGTACACATTTGACAATGACATTTCGGACTCGCAAACTATTCGAATTCGATATTCGTTCTCATCTCAATAACCTTTTCGAAATATTCCGGTTTCGTTATCAATCATGTAAATTTTTGGATATACTGTACTTCCAGGACCCAGAAGTAAAAACTTCACAGTTTTGTTGGTTGTAATTTCGCATTTTTGTTGTTAAAAAGGTTTCTGTTAACCACATTATTAAAAAAAATGTCACACTTATGCACTGGTAGTTTTTTAGAAAAAAATATTGAAAATTTTTACTTTTCTTATCAAGTGGTGATACTTCACACTAGGTTAGGTTAGGTTAGTGTTGTGACCATAACGCGCGAGCCGAGCGAGCAAAGCGAGCGTGCCGCGGCAGCGGCCGGCGAAGCGCCAGAAAAAAAAACTGTTAAAAAGACCTTTTCTACAAAAAAAAACAAGTATCACCTTTTGGGCCCTGGAAGTACAATACAATACAATACAATACACAATACTTTATTGAAAACACCACAACACAGAACAGAAATGAGGGACAATACAATTGTAAAAAAAAAGAGTGCTTCAATGGGCGGTCTTATCGCTAAAAGCGATTTCTTCCAGACAACCTTTGGATGGAGAGGATTGAAAGAAAGCTGGAGTCGGCGGTGTCAGTAAAAGAAACAAGGGATTTAAACGAATTTGTGAATTAAGTATATATACATACATAAATACACATCATAATATATACATATTATATACCTATACATATTACATATATATACATAGACTACACATATATAGGTTTAGTCCAGTCAACAGAGATAAAAATGCAGCTACATCGACAAATAGTGATTCACAACAAGATTTTTAAAGATATTAATAGATTGTGCTCGTCTTATGGATACTGGAAGAGAATTCCATAGGCGTATAGCTTGGACGGTAAAAGAACGACCATAGAAGGTCGTGTCATGGGTAGGAATTTTTAGGGTTAAATTTTCTGATGACCTAAGAGATAACGCATTCGAATTATGAAGGTAATTAAAGCATTCCTTGAGATAGCGCGGGGACAAAGGATTGAACAATATATTGTAGAGAAGTGTGAGAATGTGAGTATTCCGGCGAAGTCGAATAGGTAGCCACTTGAGCTGTGATCGGAATTGAGACACATGGTCATATTTGCGTAAGCAGAATATGAACCGAATGCAGAAATTTTGAAGTCGCTCAAGCTTGTTAAGCTGGTCCTCCGTGAGATCAGGATAGCTGGCGTCAGCGTAATCAAGAATAGGAAGTAGCAGAGACTGTGCTAGGGCAATTTTGGTGGCAATAGGAAGGAAATTACGGAGTCTCTTCAGCGAAGCTGCTGAAGCAAACAATTTACGGCTAACAGCTTGTAACTGTGGATCCCAACTGAAACGGTTATCGACGATTATTCCTAAATTTTTAACAGAAACACTAAATGGAATACTGTTGCCAGCTAGAGTTATGTTAGGAAGTAACTGCAAATTCACTTTGGCAGTCATCCTTGAGCTACCTATAATAATGCATTGTGTTTTGGAGGGATTAACCTCTAGTCCAAAGGATTTGCTCCACTCCACAATTTGTCGCAAATCATTATTGGTGGCCAGTATTGCTTCAGATAATTGACCGAGAGGGGCTTGTCTATAAATTTGAAGATCATCTGCATACAGGTGGTAGGAAGAAGTAATATTTTTGGAAATAGAATTAATAAATATAGCGAAAAGAAGAGGAGATAGAACGCCGCCTTGGGGAACACCAGCAGAAGTGTCGCTCCATGAGGAAAAAATCTCCTCTAGGCGAACCCTCTGCCTGCGTCCCTGCAAATAACTGCGAAACCACTCAATCACCGATGGAGATACGTTAAGTGAGCGCAGCAACGCAAGAAGAATGTCAAAATTTACAGTGTTGAAGGCATTGCTGAAGTCCAATAATGTCAGTACCGTTAGGTGACCTTGATCCATCCCATGGCGTATGTCATCAGTGATTTTCAAGAGGGTAGTCGTGGTACTGTGCCCAGGACGGAAACCAGATTGGAGAGGATTAAAAAGGTCATGACGAGAGAGGAATATATTTAATTGGTTATGGATGAGACGTTCGAGGACTTTAGATAAGAAAGGAAGGATAGAAATAGGCCTAAAATCGGCAAAAGATTGAGGATTCGATTTTTTGGGCAAAGGGATGATTTGAGCTTCTTTCCAAGCCGATGGAAAAACAGCGTTTGCTAATGAGCTATTAAAAATAAAGGTAACTATAGGAAGGATTATATCTAGGATAGGTATCAGCATATTACGACTAATGCTATCATTACCTACCGCATTGGAAGATATGGATAGCATGCCCTTCTTAACGTCACATTCGGTGAATTGAGTAAAGACAAATGGAGAGTAGTCAGGAACTGGTAAAGATGAAAGAAAATTTAAAGTATTAGTCTTGTGGGAATCACTAAGACTAGACGATGAAGAGAAGTACAGTTTTACCATGAATTTATTAGGCTAAAATTAAATGAATTGCTTCGCTTGCTGTTACGTATTATGTTTTTTGCTGTTTTGATTGATTTCTATTTATTTTTATTTTTTGTTACTTGAAGGCAAAGGATGCTAAGTCCATACATCCTTTCAATTAATAAAAAAATAATTAACATGTCTTTTTTGTGTCACTAAACAGGCTCTGCCAGAATAACAGCTCTGGTGCGATACAATGTCGCATCAGCTAATGCTGAGGCAGTGTCCTGGTTAGCCCTGTGTTTTTTGAATTTGTATCTGTAAATGTGTAATATCTGTATTAAGAGGGCTAATGAAATATCATCATCATCAATCAGCCTATTAATGTCCCCACTGCTGGGGCACAGGCCTTCCCTATGGATGGAATAGGGAGATTGGGCCATGACCCACCACGCGGGCCCAGTGCTAACGACTGCAGATGCAGCCGGGACCAACGGCTTAACGTGCCTTCCGAAGCACGGAGGAGCTCGAGATAGTAATTTTTGGTCACCCATCCAATGACCGACCACTGCGAAAGTAGCTTAAGTTCAACGATCGCAGCCGAACGCACTAACCTCTTGCGCCATCGAGCTCCTCCTCCTAATAAAATATATTCTATTCTATTCTAAATATCCGCAGGTACACAGAAGCAGCCCTATAAGAATCAGGTATAGGAATGAGAGTATTCTAAGCTGGCATGACATATTTACAAGTAGCTATCTGTGCCGTGGCGAGGTTCAGCATTCCGGCTTATTTATTACACAGCTAAGCCAGGGAGAGGTAGACTTTTAAACCTAGGTACTTTTACGAACGACTGAATTTATATCCAAAGCGGAAGGATAATTCTAGTTTTAATATTTAAATATGTATCTTCTTTAAAATTACGTGTTTAGAGTTTTAAGGTTTCTAAAATTCGATGAATATAACTAGGTTTTTATTGCATTAGTTATACATCCATTGCTGAATGATTTTAGAGCAGAAATTACTTTGTCATTAAATAATGACAAATTAATTGGTTACCTATTGAAACAAATGATGAGTTGGGTCAACAATAAAAAAATATATACGCTCTTCCTAAAAACAAAAGAAAAATTGTGTGTGTCAGCTCCGACGCACGACTGGAGTTTACTCCTTAAGTTCGATAGTCTAACCAGACGCAAAAAGAGTTTATTTAACTTAAAAAAGATTGATACTGTATGAAAGGGTAAATTAACAAATTAATGAAAATAATATACACATATAAATATGTTTATTAATTTCATATACATTTATTATAACTAATCGACGAAATATTTTACATTAAACTTTTTACAATAGTCAATTTCAGATGTCCATAAATATATTATTTTAAGTTATTGTACATCTTAGTGTTTTTATTTGTTTTGTTACCTTAAGTCATGGTGGACGATAACAGAGTCATGTTGTTAAGTTAAATATTTGTAAGGACAAATCTCAGTTTGTCCTTGGTGGGCGATTATGTATACGCCATTTGTGCATTTAAAATTTTAGTTCACATGTATCAAAATATATGGCGCTGTAGTTCGTTGCATCACGCTTGTAAATATGTTTGGAGCTACATATAAGCAAAACGTCACCATACTAAAAAACGATTAGTTTTAAATATTTCATCATTAAAGATCCAATTTTTTTTACCACCTGGCTTGGTACGGGTTCGTGAGTATTCTCTTCCAGAGGTGGTTAATATAGCGTCTAGCGCCATATTATAGCGCGCTATTTAATAAAGCTACAAGACGCTAACGCTATATAGCACATATTGAGTTGATTGACCGCGCGCGGCAGCGGGCAGCGGGAGGCGCTAGACGCGACGCTACCAGGCAGGCCAGCCAGTAATCGCGTGCGCGTTGACAGCAGCGGTTCGTTACTATTAATTTTCGCAACGTCGCGTCGCAGCAGGAAAACTATTATCGCAGGCGTAAAATGGATTGCGTGGTTTCTAACATTATTTTTTATAAGAGTTTGTGTTTGTGATAACGAAATAAACTATTAATAACCGCATATATAAAAGACGATATCAAAATAAATAAATATTATAAACCTTACTTACAATATTTAAAATTAGTTAGCTAAAGCTTTTGTGCCAAGGGAATCGGAAAAAATGGCGGTACAACAATAATCTAGACGTGTGAAAACAAATAAAAGAAATAAAAATAGTAATTGTATTAGTTGACCCGACCAGGGATCGAACCCGGGATCCTGCGAGATTGTGACGCAATACATAATAAAACTCAACGATATCTAGCATCTAGCGTGCTGCAAGATTTAACGTGGCAACGGACCGCCACAAGCTTCCAAGTAAATAGCGCGCTATTAACATAGCGTATATAATAGCGCGCTTTTTAAAAGTAGCATATAGTTTGCAGCACGCTATTGCATTATAGCTACTTTGAACAACTCTATTCTCTTCAAATGATAATAAAATGTAATGCCTCAACTTTCACGATTGCATTCAATCGGAGCTACGTAAAGTGACCGCGTATGAAATCCTCATGTAGCGGTGGGTCGTTCTCAAATTTTCTGACGACGAAACGCAACCGTTTTCTCTTAAACGAAAACTAGTCCTCGAAACGGTTCTCGTTTGCAACTGGTTTTGGTTGCGGCTGGGCGACGCAACGAAACGACACGCGACGGTCGAACGAATGTAACGCAAAGAAACTGAACTAAATGAAATCTTGTTAACGTTTGTTTCGTTGCTGCGAACGAGACAACGAAACATCGAAATAAATGTAGTTTTATATAATAATAATAAAGATTATATTATTGTAAAATCAAAGCTTTTAAGCTTCATACAGAACGAAACGGCCTCATATCATTGTGTTCTATTATAGACTGTATTTACTTAATCATAAAGAACATATTGGCGTGCAGACAATCCGAGGACTAGTTGTTCGACGAAGACTGTTTTGATCCGAAACGTAAAACGGTTCTATCGTTGCGGAACACAAAACGGTCCTTGAAACCGGTTCTTCTTTAGAACGCTCACACTTAGAGCTACGTAAAGTGACCGCGTATGAAATCCTCATGGATACCCTACAGCCGGCTGCAAGGTTATGTCAGACTGTTAGGTACTGACTAAAACACACCCGTAGTTCATGCTTATGGTCAGAAGGGCCTTACAAGCTTCATCTGAAGCGATCATACCCTGAGAGGGGAGCTATATAGGGAGCTTATTAAAGTTGCAGTGGCTGCTTCACGATTATTAAAGTAGCCCTGAGAATGTTTAAACGGGGTTAACATTTTTATCATAATTCTTTATAGATGACTTTATCCTAGCGGACTTTAGAATTTGATAAATTTTAACGACTTTTTTCCAGTAGTCACTAAAAATATCTACTCGAAAGTCAATATCGTGAATAATTCTACAGTTTCAATGTAAATAAAATTTTATTACAAAAAGTTTCACGCGGTACAGGCAGCAGACGGAACTCGAACCGACACTCTCCGCTATCCGGGCAGATGCACTGACCAATTCAAGCATGCCTGGACCTTGTGTTTTTTTTTCTAGTAAAATTTTCTTAAGATTTAGACATCTAGCAGTTAAATGCTTAAAAAACATACAGTAATTTTTTTTTGGTACCACGGGAATATTACGCTTGTTATCTTCGCAAAAATGTTTGAAGTCCATTCAAATGGTAACCTTCATGATGGTGACCTTTAGGAAAAAGCTAACGTTTAGATTATCCAACATCCGTTCATTCGGTACCGATTCCAAAAATTCCAATCGGTTAAAATTGACCAAATATAATAGATTGTGGCTTTTACAGCTTTGTTTTATAAATTCAAAACAGAACACATACAATCATAATTTAAATTATTTATCTTGTACGTAATGTCTAATTCAATTACACATTCATTTCCATGCATGAGTCTGTTTCAGTAAACAAAGCAACCACTCAGCGACATGACCGTAACTTAACATAATCAGAATTTTCATTCAACTCAACTACATTGCGATGCAAGTTTCCATCGGTTCCACGGATAAGTACCACATCACAAACAATGAATGCTGAACTAACACGAAGCCTTACACAAAGCTCATAATCTTACCTAATAATGTACACCCCAGTGCAACTTAAAACAATACCACCTTAGAACAATGCTTCCACACTCGGCTTCACAACGGGTATTGTTCCAACACGCCATTTTTGGAGTTTACTCCTTATGAATCGATTTGCATATATAAGGGGCCCGGTATGAGAAAAATGTGAGGAGTAAAATCTACTGAACAAATGACCTCGTTGCGCAACCTCATCTGCGCACCTTTCACTTTTAGCCATGGCAACGGATAAAAAACATTAAGTTGTCACAAATGTCAATAAAATAAATAAACTAAAAATAGATAAAATCGGAGCAAAATTAATGAAAACAAATAAATAACAGAATATAGAGAAATGCCTGTAAGTGTCCAGCACTCTGGAATAGTGATTTTCAGTACAGATGGAATTATAATACATATTTACAAAATAATGACTAGTGTGTGATATTTTTGAAATTGTGTGTTTCCAGAAATACATAATAAAATATATGATGAATATCGATGATGTTACATAATAAAATGTGTGACATTTAACCTATGATAGTCGAAACCATGGGACGATTCCTGAGGGATCTCTACTTGTAACCGACTTCTTCGTACTTGATTTTGTTTTGTGTCTGTTCAAAGACAATCGTTTTTAGAGTGTAAACTCCGGTCGTGCGTCGGAGCTGACACACACAATTTTTTTTATTCGTGCGGTGCCGGAGAAAGAATACTACTCACCGCCCCTTCACTTCTCGCGGATGTCGTAAGAAGCAACTGATGGATATGGGAGCTTTCATCCGCTCTTCTGGTGGTAGGGTGCCTAATACCCGCCTGGTTTGTTACCACCGTACGCATTATGAAAAACTCGTGGTGTGCTTTATGAGTGTTTCAGGGTCAGCCAGAGCACAACCAGAGCTCGAGTGGGGGTTGTTGCAACGGATTCGGTCCAGCGGAGGCATCAATCGAACCGATGCTGGGAGGGTTGGATCGACCCACCGGCCAGGAAGACCCGTAGAAACGGCTGTCATTCTGGCCGCCAGCATGGCCGGCACAGTACAGGGGCCCGAACGTTCTTAACAAGTTCGCGAGGCTGCCTCATCATATCATGCATAATCTCGGGGTGGGCCGTCATGCGGTCGCGGCGGCCACTCCCGGCACCTTTCAACTTTCTAAGGCAGTTGGGAAAACGTGCTTCTACATATTTGCTTGACTTTGTTGCGACTAACTCCACTCGATTTAAGTGTCACATTTTTTCCTATGATGGCAGCCCGTAAAACCACTTTAACCTCAATGCTGTCCGCCACCATCTTGAGACAGGACGGCCAGCATTATTGTTTCTAATGGAGACACAAATACTCCCGCCCGCTGACACAGGCTACCTTAGCTAACCCGGCTACGTGCTTGAAGAATCCTTCAAAGCGAAAGCCAGCGTATGTCTGTATGTTCGGGTGGATGTTTGTGTGTCGTCGTTTGAGCTGTCTGTAAGACCCCTTCTTCGCCATGTTGGCGGTCCTTGTAGATTCTGGTCCTTTGACCAGACTCTACGTGTGCCTCTACAGATCTCACACTAGCGACGTTGGGACAACTCGACTCTTTGACTATCTTAGTCGGGTAGCAGATGATGATGATGCAATTTACCAACGCAGAACTGGTGTTTTTACGGGACTTTAACGCAAACCACAAACCATTGTGGTTTGTGGTTAAGCTCCTCCAAAACTGACCAGAGATCTCTGCCCATGGATTTGCTCCCACGCATGACTTGACACTACTGGTTGATCAGCCCACTAGGATCCCAGATATAGATAGATAACACTATATTGTAGACACCACATTAAATATTACACACTAGG
Organism: Chilo suppressalis; assembly: GCA_902850365.2. Taxonomy (NCBI): domain Eukaryota; kingdom Metazoa; phylum Arthropoda; class Insecta; order Lepidoptera; family Crambidae; genus Chilo; species Chilo suppressalis. Next base: position 1,606,121 of record OU963899.1, on the reverse strand, counting down.
ACAAAACTTAAAATTGTGAACAATTGGCAGTATTATCGCTATATAGCAATTTCTGCCAGCAATTTCTTCATATAGCAAGTCAAACGCCTTCTTTACTAGACCTTCTGCTTACGACTCATCCGTATTAGTACCAGGTTATGGTTCGAGCCTCACGGGGTTCCCCTCGACCCTTCGACCATTGGTGGTCAAAAGCAGAGTCTGGCACTATGGGTCGGCAGATTGGGATGGTATGCGCGACCACTTTGCGTTGGTCCCTTGGAAGACCTATCAGCCAGCGCCGTTGCTATTACTGAGGAGATCGTATTAGGAATGGAGTATTACATTCCACATTCTGATCTCATCAGTAAGGGCAATTTACTGATGCTGTTTCACATAAGCAGGCGGCATACCGCGCTTGAATCAGATGCCGCACTCTTAAAGTTCCCGGGGTTGACTCACTGAAAGCTGCCTAAAATAGTGCTTTCAAGTCTTGCAAGAATGCTTACATCAGAGCGGATGCCCAACGTGTTGCACGTACTGGCACCGAATTGTTAACGCACCCTACGGGCTCCCGTAGTTTTTGGCGTTTGCCTAAGGCCTTGCAACACAACTTCTGCCAACCTTCATTGCCACCTTTACGATGTACACCTGTACACACACTAGCCACAGGAGAAAGCCGATTTATTGGCAAAGCTCTTTGCGGACAACTCCCGGATCGATGATTGCAATGCACTGCCACCTACAGTACCTCATTGTGTCAATACGATGCCTGATATTAAAATTGGGCAGCGTGATGTTCATGCGGAGTGGCAATCATTCGACGTCCGGAAAGCTAGTGGACCCGATGGCATCCCAGCAGTTCAACTGAAACGTTGTGTAGCGGAGTTGTCACCCGTGCTTACGCGTTTGGACCAATTCTCTTACTCTTTGGGGCGTATGCTGGAGACTTGGAGGGATGCCAATGTGTAATTGGCACCCAAAAAAGGGAACCACTCAGACCCGGCCAACTATCGGCCGATATCTCTCACCTCAGTGTTGTGTAAAGTCTTAGGAAGGGGGTCCTCAACAACCATTTGACCGGCGACTTAGTAGATCTCAGACTCACGATTGTGAGGAAATTGAATCTGTTTCTTAAACGAATTTTTTAGGTCTGCATATGGATTATCAGGATAATTGGAAATCTCACACTGAGAAATTATGTAAGAGAGTAAATAGTTCAATTTACGCTCTATACAAACTCTCCAAGGTGTCTAATAGGGACACTGTTTTGACTGCATACCGAGGTTATGTTGAATGTATCTTACGGTATGGAATAATTTTCTGGAGAAATTCTTTTATTCAAACATCAATCGTAAACCATATTTCATAAGCATGAAAATCCTGACTCTGCCTTCGCTGTACATTTATGAAGTAGCTGTTTTTGTGTTATGTAACAATTTTCTGTTTCCGACACTCTCAGAAAGGAACCCTGAAAGAAATCATCGCCAATGGAATAGGATTTGCGCTCCTTCTTATAAAACCGTACACGTTAGTAGTAGCTTTTTTGGGATGGCTCACAGAATATTCAACAAGGTTCCGAGTTGTCTTAAATCACTACCGATAAAGACTTTTAAGAAGCGTCTGTTAGCATTATCACTTGAAAAAGCCAACTATACAGTTGAGGAATTTTTAAATGACAAACCCTGTAATTAAATCGGAAATGTCTGTTATAAAAGCAGTTCTCTATTATAAAATTTAGACATATTAAAATTGCCAATTCAGAAATGTGTATTTATTGCTATTTTGGACATTTTGCTTATTATTCTATTAAAATTTTGACTATTAGTATGACAACTTTATGGCTTATCAAATTTATAATTAATTTATAATCTACTTTGACATGCATGTAACCATAGACAATTTCAAATTATATTCATAAATTGTGATTCCAATGTAAAAATAATAGTACTTCCTTCATAGGTCCATATCTATTTGTATACCTTAATTAAGGTGGAATAGTAGTGATACTAACAAAAATTTTATATACCATATATACTAACCTATGTTTCACAAATAAAATTCTGATTCTGATTGTCAATACGGATTTAGACCGAACCGATCGATGGATAACCTTCTAGCGTATGTGACACACATCTGGGGTAGCAGCTAAGCTAGCTGGTGTTCCTCAGGGCTCCGTTCTGTCCCCCATACTATTTCTGCTGCATATCAATGATTTGATTCCTCTTGGGAATGTTCATTGCTAGTAGGAGTATAGGAGTATAGACGGTAGTATAGTGCATGCGAGATACTTTGGAGACGCAGCGGCTGGACAGGTAGAAACCAAGGAGAAACGCGAGAATCTTGTTGCTGAACTCAATCAGGCTTTGGACTACATTTCTGAATGGGGTACAAGGAACTTGGTTGAGTTCAATGCCAAGAAAACCCAGGTTTGCGCTTTCATGGCTAACACATCGCCATTCCTTGCCCTTCCCTTTCTTCAGAGCACAACACTGGCGCTACAGCGGAACATCGCCAGCTCGGTACGGATGTTCGCTCAGACCTGAATCCAAAGGACTACATCAAAACCGTGATCAAATCAGCTTCACGCAAACTCAGAGTTCGGAATTCGGTTCGGTTCTGATCAACTGTGCTTGTTGTACAAAACGCAAGTGCGGTCCTAGGTGGAATATTGCTCGCACTTCTGGGATAGCTCCGCTAAGTACTTACTCGATGCCTTGGATAGGTTGCAGCGGTGCGCTGCCCACATCATTGCCAAATGAAGAGGTAACTAACAAACTCGAGTCTCTACAATTACGCCGAGATGTGGTAAGCGCATTCTACCGACTATGCCACGACGAGTGCTCTGAGGAATTATTCTTCCCTTATCCCTCTATTACCTTTTCTTCAGAGGACCACGCGCGCTGGCCTACGTTGCCACCGACTTACTGTGGCCACTATTCCTCCATGAAACAGAGATATTTGATGACTCGTTATTTTGTCGTGCTATTCGTAAGTGGAGTTCTTTGCCTGCGCACGTAGGTAACACGTGCGCAGGCAAAGAACGAAAATATTTTTTTCTTCATGTGAAATATTTCAGCTTGTTTTCGTGATTCCGAGAAAAAGTTACGACATCTGTATACCTCAGGGGATACCAGAACATTATAATTCAATCAGTAAGAGACAACACAGAAATACGAGAGTATGTTTTATATATTTATAGGTTTCACTGAAACCCTAATGCAGGCACCAGTCTCTCACAACTCTCAATGGGTTACTTAATGTACTCAATAAAGAAGTTGTTTGCTACAAGCACATTTACTTCTCTGTGAGAGAAATAAAATGGATGATTGATTATTTTTTCACTCTCACACTGTCACTTACGGTCATATTCAGCATTTTTTTGTTGATTAATAAATGTATAACAGAAAGACGGCGGTTAACCGAATGCTCAACTCAAAATTAATGCAGTAACATCATAGGACATTTTATTTAAATACTATTTTCATTTATTTTTGTTTTGTCATAATTTTGTCTGCTGCGTTGGCCCAAATACTTGCAGCATATAGCACTGTAGGCTCTATAACAGCCGTATAAATTGTAATAGGGTGGTTAAGGGATTGGGTGAGGATAGGAAACGGCGTGAGTTATATTTTTGCTATCACAAGCGTGTATAGGCTTTGGTGGCCGCATACCTTTTTTTTAACATTAAAAAAATAAATCATTGTGCAGGTTCAATCTACATAGCTGGTGTTTAGGGCACTCCGTTATCAGGTGCAGGATTGTTGAAGTGAAACTTCTTTATCGGCGTTGGAAAAAAAATTACCGTCACACACATTTTTCGGTTACGCGTCACATTTTTCCGTTACGCGCCATCTTTTTTATATTAATAGTTGATAGCTGAATGATCACACTGTCGCCGGCGAGAACTCTCTCTACTCGTTTGTAGCTGAGTGACAATAGTTATTAAAGATAAGACTCGCTCAGCCAAACTCGCATAGCGATACTCGCTCAGCGATACTCGCTCAGCGATACTCGCTCAGCGATACTCGCCCAGCAATACTCGCTCAGCGATTCTCGCTCAGCGATACTCGCTCAGCGATACTAGCTCAGCGATACTCGCTCAGCTATACTCGCTCGGTTAAGCTGGCTTGGCTGTCAAAAGCCGTGCGCGTGCATTTTAACTCAGGACTGCCAATTCGTTTCTAGTTTCTACTCGCTTATCGTTCATCATCGGAGGTGGAACATGTGAGTCTTTTAATGAGGATGATTGGTGTAGCAGTTTATAACTGCTGTACAAGCTATCTTCACGTTTGGACTTTACCACTTAACACATCAGGTGGGGTAGAGTCATTTGCCTACCTCTATATAAAAAATAAATAAAAAAAATGTGATGATATAGCGCAAACGCCCCATTACCTGTAAATGCTTGTCATATTATGTGTCATATTTCCCTTAAGTATGGTTAATTCCCAGAATACCCAATATACTTTTTGTATATTGTTTAGCTGCTTTTGCGTCATAATTTTGTCCGCTGCGTTGGCCCAAATACTTGCAGCATATAGCACTGTAGGCTCTATAACAGCCGTATAAATTGTAATTGGGTGAGGATAGGAAATGTTGCGAGTGATATTTTTGCTATCACAAGCGTGTATAGGCTTTGGTGGCCGCATACCTTAAGGCGGGTCAGTGCTTCTTTGCCAAACCTTTTACATTAAAAAAAATAAAGTTCTGAAGTATCTTATTACAGTTGGCTTTTTACTAAAGGATGTAAAAAAGTGAGCGGTATGAGGCTGCGTTTCCACCAGAGATGTGCGATGGAAATGTGTCGCGCGAGGATGTCTAGCTGTGTTGTGAAAATGTGTGGAGATTTCCACCAAAGCTGTGCGATGAAAATGTGCCTACGAGGATGTGTAGCGGAGCTGTGAAAATGCGCATTAATGTGTGGTACGAGGATGCGTTGCTTTATCTTCTGCTTCCATTTCTTCATCGCAAATTGTTAAATATAAAAGTATATTCTTTTTCCAATTATCCATATCTATTTAGTGCACTTCTACTTCCAACAAACTCCGTCTATGGACTGGCTGGTACAGTATGCGCAAACCTCGCAACACATCCTTCTCAACACACATTCCTCGCAACACATCCCTCGTACACATCCCTCGCACACATCCCTGGCTTGTTTTGTATGCGCAAAAATCTAGCTCCGCTGTGCCATTTCCACCAGAGCTGAGCTGCTGACCGAGGCGAGGTAAATGAAGCGATTCTATTGGTTCTTTACAAACACATCCCTCGCTATGCATCCTCGCACAAAACCTCGAAACGTAGCCTGACTGTGTACCTACACTTCAAGATTTCATAATATCTTTGATACATTAAATTCCATAGTTTACAGCTTAATCACTTTCATTATTAAAAGATTAATAAAAATTACGAATCCACAAACAATCAAAACACTAACCTTTAATTAGCAAAATTAACGTTCAAACAACAATGACCATTCATATTCAAAGTACTTCAACTTAACAACAGAACTGAGGTCATCAGCATTAACTATTACAGCTTCATTTACATCACGTAATGAAGGCAACCTTATCAGTTGAACCAAACTTGTGGCTTCCAGATGCCGCAGCCATGTTACCACTGCAACCGCACTAATGCACTTAGATTTGTTGTCACCTAGTTTCTGTCTTATCGCGACGTGAGTGTTTGCTAACTTACTATTTGGCACAAAAGGAGATTGCTCAGTTTCCATACATGTTTGGCCTAAAGACCAATAATCATGAAAAATTGTTTCCTAGATTCGAAATTATATATAAATTACTGTAGAAACGAATATTATTGACGGACACCCCTGAGAACTTCTATAAACCATATACACTGAACGATTTTGAGGTTATGTTTGCTAATAGGTACATAGGTATTAAAATAATCAAACACAAATAAGTAATATAGTAAAGTAAGGAAATCAAGCCAAGTACCAAAATTATGTATTAGATTCAGGTATATAAAGCAGATACTTGCCTGTTTTTAAAGTTAATGCACAAGAGTATAACTTTTAAAATCAGGTATCATCTATGCATTTCCGGTTATAATAAGGAAGGTACTCTGTGACAGAAACTGTGTGATGATTGTGAATGAGCCACAGATTAGAGAGAATTTTTAAACTCTCGTTGACTAAAGCTTCATAATTTTTGTAATGTTTACATTATAACCATATTTTAGATTTTTAGTGTATCACACCTTATAATGTGTTTATGGAGATGTTTGGCCAAAAATGTATGGCAATATACTTATGATGTCGCCTACCATCTATAATAATTGTCTTAGCACATTTGCATGTTGTGAAAATGATAAAATAGTTGTGGATATTAATACCACAGAGTAATAAAAAAATGTTTTATTTTATCGATCTTTACAAAACAGATTTGATTTTATGTTATTTAAACAACTTGGATCAGTCTTTGGCTGAATGTGACTACACCCATAGCCATTAAAATGATTCGTATGTTTTAAATAAAACCGGTAAAATTAAAAGTCCTTTTTAAAATGAATATATTATACAAAGGTGTCCGTTATAATCTAATGACTGTAAAATAAAGTATAAATTACGTCAAGAATTACCGTATATGTCAATATTTTTTGTGCATTTGGGCCAATTTGAGCAATCTCCTTTTGTCGAAAACTAAATTATTAGTTATTTAAATTTAAATTATCCTCAAAAAATTGTAAATGATCAACTAAAATATACAATTAGTTACCAATTGTATTTTTTAAGGATTTTTATTTAATATCTGTTTCTTTCTGAGTATTTGCCATTAAAAACTCGAAGAGATTTCATATACAGCGGAATTTCCTCTCAATAGAAGCATGCCTGTAGACCAATTAACCTTTGTGTTCAAAAACTTTCTGCTGCAAAATTAAGTTAAAGTATCCTTACCCGCGCGCATTCCAGCTCAAGGAGAAAGTCTTCCTTCATCCTTCTAAATCTAATTTAAAGTACTCTAAGACTACTCGAACTTACGAATAAGCATCTCGAGGGATCCAGAAAGGATCGAATAAGACAATACTCTATAGAAACCGGAAATAAACCACAGAGGAGTACATAAGTTTGTCGCTTTTTAGGCGCTTTGCAGACGGCGGGGCGGAGCGGGTCGGTCAATTTCGCCGCGAACGATAGCACAAAGTGAATCCTATACTACAAACGCACACAGAGGGCAAAAAGACCTGTCCAAGACATGTCCGCGGCTGCCCGCCGTGGATCATACAAACCAGTTTATATGCAGTAACGCAGACGGCGGCGCGGGGCGGCTAGCTCACTCCGCGCCACGCGCTTTTTATTGATGGACTATTCACTAGAACGAACATCCTGAACTGACTGCCTCTGCCCGTCGTGTGCTTTGTGTACGCGGCGAGGACAGCCGCAGACATCGACGGGCAGACGCGGTTTTTATTGCTTCGCGGACAAAAAGCCCGCCCCGCCCCGTCGTCTGCAAAGCGCCTTAAGCACGTACCTGACACCCCCCTAATCTTTTAAACACGAACCCGGAACGAACATCCAATACCCAGAAGCCAATTAAACTCGATAAACTCAGCGACATGTACAAAGAATGGAATAGGCTATTATTCGTACACGCATAACTTTAATTATTGTACTTCCTGCTTCTTCATCATCAGCCTATTATTGTCCTCACAGGCCTTCCCTATGGATGGAATAGGGAGATTGGGCTATGACCCACCACGCAGGCCCAGTGCAGATTGGTGGGTGCTAACGACTGCAGATGCAGTCGGGACCAACGGCTTAACGTGCCTTCCGAAGCACGGTGGAACTCGAGATAGTAAATTTTTGGTCACCCATCCAATGACCGACCACTGCGAAAGTTGCTTAACTTCAACGATCGCAGCCGAACGCGCTAACCACTTGCGCCATCAAGCTCCTGCTTCTTATCTTTATGTATTTTGTGCGATTGCATTAGCTTTTCAGATTTTGTATTTTTCTATAGATATAAAAAGACTGCAGAGCTGCCTTGCTAATTATTTTTATGATATTACTTGATATAACAGCATGTCACTGTAAAACGGAAAAATCCAGTGACGTCTTTGATCTATTAGAGGCCCTGGGCATATTAGGATAATGGGGGGGGGGGGGGGGGATCCATTATCCTAACATGCCCAGGTTTGATGATCTAACAGGAACTAGGGACTTTGTAATTGATCTGAAGTGGGTCACTATCGATCGCGGGGTCCTGGGCACTTGCCCAAAGTGCCCATTGGGAGAGAGGGGTCTGGACAAATCACTGTGCGAAACTCTTAAAATAATAATTTGTGCCTCAGGTTATAGGTTTCAGACGGGATTGGAACCCGCCTTCTCCGCTATCCAGGCGGAATCTTCAATAATTCCTATTTTTCTTCCAAAATGTCTAATACTTGTAAAGGTATTTCGTTGCACATTGTGGGTTACCTACAATGCGAAGAGGTGTGCTGGTGATGAAATGAAATGAAATGAAAAGTCATTTATTCAGTCTAGGCTGTTACAAGCACTTGTGAAGGTCAAGAAGCTACGCCATCGGTTCGCAAAACTACGGCGGGAGACCTTGTACTGAGAAGAACCGGCAAGAAATTCTGTAAGGGCTGTTTTTATCTCCCTGTATTGTTATATACAGAGTCGTCAAGTTGAAAAATGACTTCAGAGATACGTCTGAAGTCACCTTCCATGGTACTGCCATGCAGCCTTAAAGAAATACTATAGGAAATTCGACCCGGCCATTAAGGTAGCATAATTGGTTAGTGCGTCGGCCCGGATAGCGGATGATTTGGGTTTGAATCTCTTCTGAAACCTGAACCGAGAAGAATTTTATGTAGTAAAATTTTCTTCATATTTAAATGTTCGCTTTATTCATATCACATAAGAGCCCTTTCACATTTTTTGCAAGAAATCGTAATTTTTGTGCGCCTCGTTTATCCCCCTAGAAAATATTTTGACTATTTCTAATAAAAGTACACTGTAGATTTATTTTTACTATTGTAAGTTAATGTAGAATATTTGCAAATACTATTTTCCTTTTTTTGTACTGATCGTTCTACCGCACCTAGTTTACGGAAAAAACGATAAAATATACACAACTTCAAACACCTAATTCTCTAAATAATGTTCAATAAATTAGATCAAATTAATTACTACGACATCAGGAATATGTTTTTGTTGTAATTCTGATTTTACAACTCATTAATTATCAAAAAAAACATCTAACCTCCGTGAGTTTTCCCAAAAAACAATTAAATAGTTTTTACGGGTTTATGCACTAAACTTTATTTATTTATTGACGTCATAAGTCGTGACAGAATAATGAATAATTATTCTGACGAAGCAGACTTGAAAAGGCTGCGAAACGTCAATAAATAAATAAAGTTTCGTGCATTAACCCGTAAAAACTAGTTTTATTGAAATAGAATTACTATCAAAAACTTTCATAAAACCAATCTACTATCATTGAACTACTGAAATGTGTATATATTTTTATAATTAGTTCATTAATAATTATGTTATAAGAACAAACAAACAAACAAACAAACAAACAAAATAATTTTATTTGACACAGTAGGCTTAAAATAGGTAGGTACATTTTCAATTTACATGCAATTATTTAAATGAATATCTATAAGTAACAAAAGAAAATAAAATGTATTACAAAAAACAAACAAAAAAGAGGTAAATAATGCAAACTTGAAAGTGCCTGCCTGCGCCAAAAAGGGTCAAAGTTCAGCATTGTGTCAGCTCAATGAGCTGACGCTGGTTTTCAACTAGACCCTGGACTATAAACTAAACCCCATAAGACTGGAATCATCACCCGTAAAATGTAATATATACTAGTGCAAATCTACCTACGCTCCGATCAGTACGGCAGCGGCGCAATTTTGTAAAAGGGCACTTAATTGGAATTTTTTCTTCAACGAAACAAACAGCTTTAAATCTAGTATGATGATAATAGAGACAGATTATTGTTAAGATCATCTTAACAAAATATAAACACATACAAAATTCAAAACATTGTAACTTATTCGAAGTTTCTAACTTCGATGATACTTTTGAATCATGTCATCATTAATTATATTCGCCGGAAAGCGTGCAACTTCCCAACTCTCGGGAGACTTTCTCCCCTCTTATGACAAAACGTCGTAGTTTTTAGGGGGAAGTCATATATACATATATAGTTATATGTGTATATGCTACATAACGACCCCATCGTAAATCTCCGCGACTCCCGTACCACAATCTAGTAATTTCTTTCACAAAGTCCACGGTGAACTGAGATTAAAGTGGGAACAAATAAATCTTTGTAAGCGCAAATTGTTTTCGGCAATGGAATGGACAATGTTACCGCGTGAAGTTCGACAACCTTTTGGTTTATAATATTTAATTTTGGAGTTTACTCCTTAAGAATCGATTTGCATATATAAGGGGCCCGGTATGAGAAAAATGTGAGGAGTAAAATCTATCGATGAATGACATTACTGACCTCGTTACGTTTTTGTGCGCAACCTCATCTGCGCACCTTTCACTTTTAGCCATGGCAACGGATAAAAAACATTAAGTTGTCACAAATGTCAATAAAATAAATAAACTAAAACTAGATAAAATCGAAGCAAAATTAATGAAAACAAATAAATAACAGAATATAGAGAAATGCCGGTAAGTGTCCAGCACTCTGGAATAGTGATTTTCAGTACAGATGGAATTATAATACATATTTACAAAATGATGACTAGTGTGTGATATTTTTGAAATTGTGTGTTTCCAGAAATACATAATAAAATATATGATGAATATCGCTGATGTTAGATGATAAAATGTGTGACATGGAACCTATAATAGTCGAAACCATGGGACGATTCCTGAGGCATCTCTACTTGTAACGGACTTCTTCGGACTTGATTTTGTTTTGTGTCTGTTCAAAGACAATCGTTTTTACAGTGTAAACTCCGGTCGTGCGTCGGAGCTGACACACACAATTTTTCTTTTTTTAAGCATGTGCATTTTAAGCTGCTCGATGTTTTAATCTAAAGAATTGTGGGTTATCTACCATGCGAAGAGATGGCGCTGCCTTGCAGCTTAATAAAGGCTAGAAAGAATTCGACACTGCCGGTAGTATATAATAATGGGCAGTGCATTCGCCCGGATAGCGAAGGGTGCGGGTTCGAGTCCCATCTGCTGCCCGGTCTGCGTGGAATTTTTCTTTTGAAAAACACCACCAAAATGTAGTATTGTTTTACTGTGCTCTTCTGTAAGGGAAAATTACCCAGACCGGCGCTCTTCCCCAGCGGAAAATCCGCTATACCTCTCTTAACTTTTTTTGACGACCTCCGTGGCCGACTCGAGAGGTCCCGGGTTCGAATCTCGGTGGGGGCAGATGTTTGTGTGATGAATACGAGCATTTGTACTCCAGTCATGGATGTTTGATATGTGTTTCTTTATAATAAAAATATACTTATATATGTACAGTATATGCATTCTATCCGTTACCCTAGCAACCCATAACACAAGCCTTACAGTGCTTACTTTGGGGCTAGGCTAATTGGTGTGAGTGTTGGAAATATTTATTATTATTATTATTACTAACTTACCTTTGCTAACATTCCTCAGTTTCCGCACCTTCCCTAATTTTAGACCCCGAATCATTTAGAAGACATGGTTGAGTTCACAGACTTGAGTGGCCAGAGACTCCACGGTAGAGAGATGCACTTCGCTTAGAGAACCACTGAAGCCATTAGCCTTTTCCGGCTTAAGGCTTAGATTAAAACAAAAAGGGTAGATACGGCACTAGCCTCACAAAAGAGGAATCCGCATAAATTGTGGCCCAAGACCACAATCGCTTTAGTCACACCTTGACATGCAAACGACGTACATGTGAACGCCAAAAAGAAATATTGCTAATATTTTTGTGTTTATATGATAAAACAATGCCTAAGTGTGTTTTTAAAAAGTGCTTAAATTGCTCAAGAACTAAAAATAAAACCCACAGCATCGCTTTTCATTCGTAAGTACTATAAAATATATTTATTCATAAAAATGTTGTTTGTTTTGAATCTTATTCAGTAGTGACGTCGAGTACTAGTCGCGTGATTGGTCGGTAATGCAGTGACGCGGATCTCGCCGACCCGTTCGCGCTGCCGTTGAAACTTAACGTGCTGTTTCGTTCGGGTCGGTAATGCAGTGACGCGGATCTCGCCGTCCCGTTCGCGCTGCCGTGGGATCAGTTTTTGTTTGATGCAAGTATGAGCGTACCGTATCTACCCTTTTTGTTTTAATCTAAGGCTTGAGGTCCCTTAAAGATCTATTACGATCAAAATACGGTGACGCTCTAAACAACAGCAGCTTGTACACAGAAAAACAGTTCAAGTGCGAATCGGACTCGCCCATCGAGGGTTCCGTACACATTTGTAGGTAGTAATAAAAACGGCTGTATTTTTTTGTGTCATTCACTAAGAAGCTTGATTTTTTAAACTGAAACTTTTTGAGGCACGCTTGACTTGGGGGGTAAACTGGCGAATGTGTTACGATTTCGCTTTACGATTAGTGTCAGCGGTGATTCATCGGTAAACAATGAAGAATATCCGTTACAAAATACATGAATCTAGTTCTTGGTGGGTGATAACGGACCCAGTGCGGATTGGTGGGTGATAATGGACCCAGTGCGGACTGGAGGGTGATAACGGACTAAGCGCAGATTGGTGGGTAATTGCGGATCCAGCGCGGATTAGTGGGTGATAACGGACCCAGTGCGGATTGGTGGATGATAACAAACCCAGTGCGGATTGGTGGCTGATAATGGACGCAGTGCGGATTGGTGGATGATAACGGACCCAGCGCGGATTGCTGGGTGACAATGGACCCAGTGCGCATTAGTGGGTGATAACGGTCCTAGCGCGGATTGGTGGGTGATAACGAACCCAGTGCGGATTGGTAGGTGATAATAGACCCATTGCGGATTGGTAGGTGATAATGGACCCAGTGCGGATTGGAGGTTGATAACGGACCCAGCGCGGATTGGTGTTTTTTTTTCTATTAACAAATCTTCAGGTTAAGTTTATGACTTTCAGGGGGTCATTCGCCTAACGGAAATGCTGTGGAAAACGCTAACGCTTACGATTTCATTTTGTTACTTCTAGCCGCCTGAGGTTTTCAAATGCCTCGCGCTCTTTTTATTTCTTTTGCATTGGTAATTATAATATTGAAGAAAATGAGCGTGAGGTATTTGAAAAACTTCGGCTGTCAGAAATAACAAAATGAAATCAAAAGCGTTAGCTTTTTCCAAAGCATTTCCGTTAGGCGAATGGCCCCCAGACCATTGGAGTTAAAGACGTTTCACTTCAGTAGTGTGGTCATAAGCACACTCGCTTTTTTGTTATTTCAAGAGACCACAGACTTCAGTGTATGGTTTAAAGGACACCCGGCACTTTTCATAGAAAAAATACTAAACTTGTATACAGTTGAATTTGGCCTCAAAATAAATCCAAAATTATTTGCTACATAAAACTACTTTTGCCTTATTTTTAGTGAATCGTGGAAAGAAGTTATTTAATGATTAATATTTTTTGATATAGAAACCCTTTTGATGACAAACCTACGTATTTGACATTGACAACTAGCTGCTGATGAAAAATATTGCCAGACTACGTTACCCAATTCTGAAACACAGATAAAAAAAATAAAAAAGTATACAACTTTGGCACAAAATGCCGGGTGTCCTTTCAACACGATAACACCACGCATTCCATAGAGAAAGGGTCTTGGCATACGGACAACAAAGTGACCTTATAAGGGTTTCATTTTTCCCTTTGAGCTACGGAACCCTAAAACACCATAAATTCATCTTGAAAAATGTTAATAAATCTTATATAAAATTCTCGCGACACAGTGTTAGTTATCATACTCCTCGGAAACGGCCTGACCGATTTTTATGATATTTTATATACATATACCGTGGGTCTGAGAATCGGCTACTATATATTTTTCATAATATCCTGAAGTGATAATGGTTGTCCACCTGTAACGTAGTTTTCTGAAATCTACAATGCGCCTTCGTGCCAAAATTCAAACTATTGTTTATTTGTAACGTAGTGTTCTCATATGGGTTAGGAGGAATGTTATCCCAGGAAATTGATAACTACTAAATATTTTTTTGGGCCGAATTAAATTATGGATTAAATATTGGATTTATTTTTTTATATATGGTATTAAAAGATACAGAGAACCCTAAATGTTCTCTTCTACCACATGCCTCTATTTTTATGGCGGTACGAAGTTCGCTGGGTCAGCTAGTAACTTTAAATATAGTAATAATAATAAATATACATATATAATGATAAGAATAAATAATAAATATTCTTTATTGCACACAACAAAGGACACAATACATAAACAAATAAAACAGAAGAAAGAGTACAATAGGCGGCCTTATTGCTAAACAGCAATCTCTTCCAGGCAATCTATGTCGGAAGAGGAATAAAAATATAGATAAACTAACTGACCCAGCGAACTTCGTACCGCCATAAAAAATAGGGGTTGGTGGTAGAAAGTTGAAAATTTAGGGATGTATGTATTTTTGTATGATTTATCATAAAAAAAGTAAAAAAATTTTTTTATCTAAAATTGAAAAAAAAAATTTAGGGGTGGATTACCCTTAACATTTAGGGGAATGAAAAATAGATGTTGTCCGATTCTCAGACCTACCCAATATGCACACAAAATTTCATGAGAATCGGGAAAGCCGTTTTGGAGGAGTTTAACCACAAAAACCGCGACACGAGAATTTTATATATTAGATATAGAAGGGTGCAAAAGTAAATACAGGAGATAATCCTTACATAAATATTTAAGAAAATATTTAAGCTTTTAACTTGATCGCTAAAGGAATTAAGTGAACGAGCCTATCTGATATATATAAAGTAAACATTATGAGGATACACTACGCATACTAATTATACGAATTTACATTCAGATTTCACTTTTACCCAGTAGTGTAGGCAGGTGTTTCGTAATTTCTCATTCGCTCACGGCTGCCTAATTAGGGCGGGTAGAGTACGCAGCCTCGACACTAATATGTCTTTCTAATATTAGACAGTTAAATTTAGACAGGTATGCGGGGAGCAGGGTTGCCAGCGGCCAAACCGTAAGAGATAGATAAAAAGAATATTTAAGTTATAAGTTAAGAATAGTCTGATAAGACTACAAACCGGATTTGAGTAACGTAGCACTACCGGTTTTCGAGAAATCACGAATTTCAAACACACAAAATCTCCGAAGTTCTCAATTAATTAAATACATTTTTTTTAATCAGGTTTTGGTGAACATTTGGTTCACTGGTTTGCTAGTGTCTATATAATATTAGACAGATACTAGCAAACCAGTGAACCAAATGTTCACCAAAAAAAAATGTATTTAATTAATTGAGAGCTTCGGAGATTTTGTGTGGTTTCGTTTGAAATAGAAATCACGTGATTTCTCGAAAACCGGAAGTGCTACGTTACTCAAATCAGGTTTGTAGTCTTGTCAGACTATTCTTAACTTATAACTTAAATATTCTATTTATCTATCTCTTACGGTTTGGCCGCTGAAACAGCACCACAGACAGACGGGCGGACGGACTTGTCTAATAGGTAAGATATATTTAGACAGGTATGCGGGGAGCAGGGTTGCCAGGTTCCCCGATTTTAACAGGAGACTCTTGTTTTTCTGAAATTTCCCCTGTTCTTCTGTTTTTGTACATGAATCGGTTTTTCTTAGAATATGATTTTTTTTTATGTTATAGGGGCATTCGAGCAGACGGCTCACCTGATGGTAAGTGATCACCGTCGCCCATGGACACTTGCAACACCAGGAGTATCACAAATGCGATGCCGGCCTTTAAGGAAGGAGTACGCTCTTTTTTTGAAGGTTCTTGGGTCGTATTGGTCCGGAAACACTGCTGGCGACAACATATTCATAATGCGTTGCGTTTTCCGCTATTAAGAATGTTGGTAACAAAAAAAACCGCGAGCTTTGAGAAGCCACAGAAACACATTCGTTGCTGGCCTATATATTGATTTGATTTACCAATTCTAGAGGGAAGGGGTGCATTTCTGACAAAGTACACCTCTGTATCTACTGTTTTTTTCTTATAACTCGTCCCATACATCTACTTCCTGTTTCTATAATGCCTCTCGACTTTTTAAAATCGGACCTGACAACACTGGCGGGAAAACTCATTCGCGTATTACGGATAATGCAAACTGTACATTTTGTCCAGGAGAAATAGGAGATTTAAAACATATTATTATGAAATGTCAAAAGTTCAACGTACAAAGTTTAATTTTAATATCGAAACTGCAAAATATCTGTGAAACTAATGATTGTGACATACCAACAGAATCACATAAACTTTTAGGGAACCATTTATTTTATAAACCTATATTTAATTTTATATGTAACACTGTGGAAAAATTGTAAAATGTAAATAATTAACAAATTTAGAAGTTGCATGTTCTTAGTAATAAGCTAGGCATAAGGACAATGTATCCATTGCCAATAAATGTGCCAATAAATTAAAAATAAACTCACTCTTAGGAATATGCAACAGCAGCTTATTTTAAACGCTTTTGTTTTCTTTATATTAAACTCCTAGCGAATTTTAGTGACCATACTCTGTCACAGAAGCTTAAAAAATGGTGGTGAAACGAAGTGTGTGGGGCCAGGCTTTCTTTGTAATTGTAGATTTGTGCAAATTGTATGCATTTATTTTTGCATCATCATCATCATGATGATCAGCCTATTAATGTCCCCACTGCTTCCCTATGGATGGATTAGGGAGATTGTGCCATGACCCACCACGCGGGCCCAGTGCGGGTTGGTGGGTGCTAACGACTGGAGACGCAATCGGGACCAACGGCTTAACGTGCCTTCCGAAGCACAGGAGCTCGAGATAGTAAATTTTTGGTTACCCATCCAATGACCGACCACTGCGAAAGTTGCTCAACTTCAACGACCGCAGCCGAACGCGCTAACCACTGGCGCCATCGAGCTCCTCTGTTTTTATATGCAGTTTGTTTTTGAAGTTATACTTCTTTAGGCGCGTAGGCTTGTTGAAAATATATCGATGTATCGATATATCGATATTTTTTGTTCGATATATCGATATTTTTTGCCGATATATTTTGATTCGATATATCGATACATCGATACAAAATAACCAATATCGAAATTCGTATCAAAAACGATATTTTTTTAATTATTAGCGGCATATCACTATCTAACTAAATTCGTATCTGGAAAAATCGTAACTGGATCTCAGATTAATGATATTCAATATATCTATGATCTGTGCTGTATTTAGTATTGTCTATGTCATCATTGGAAAATAGGGTCTATTTTTAGGGAGATAATTTTCGTTCCATTATTATTCCGCGTGTCATATTTCGTGAGCTCCTGTACGATATTTTTGGGAAAATTGGTCCGATATATCGATGTTTTTTTCGCGATATATCGAAGCCGATATTGATATTTTTTTAAATATCGATATTTTTTTCAACTCTCGACATCCCTATAGGCGCGTTATGAAAAAATGATGAGAGTGAAATTTTAAGATGCGCACGCATCACTGTAACACAAAAAATTAACATGCTGTTACTTTTGTGTTTACCGCACATTATGAAAATCTACCAACAAAATAGGAATAGAATCTTTATCCGTGCGGTGACGGAGAAAGAATACAACTCACCGCCCCTTTTCTTCCCGTGGGTGTCGTAAGAAGCGACTAAGGGATGTCGGAGCTTCCATCCGCTCTTCTGGTGGTAGGGTGCCTAACACCCGCCTTGTTTGTTACCACCGTGCGCATGGTGAAAAACCCGTGAAGTGCTTCTCGCGCGTTTCGGGGTCAGCCAGCGTACAACCAGAGCTCGAGTGGAAGTTGTCGCGAAGGATTCGGTCCAGGGGAGGCATCCGTGGAACCGATGCCGGGAGGACTGCATCGACCCGTCGGCCAGGGAGACCCGTAGAAACGGCTGTCCCGCTGGCCGCCCGTGGCACAGTACAGGGGCCCAAGCGTTCCTAACCAGTTCGCGAGGCTGCCCCATCATGTCACGCATAATCTCGGGGTGGACCGTCGTGCCGGTTGGTGACCGGGGCGTGGGGTCCCGGCGGCCACTCCCGGGGGGGTGCGGGGGCCCTTCCGTCCGGTGGGTCGGCGCATCTCCACTGCAGGCAGTCAATCGGGAAGACAAACCCCCCTTATTTGCCCGGACTCTTCGCGACGGCGTCCGCTCGTTTTCGCGTCTCTTTTTTTTTCACTTCCACCATGGCAGCCTCAATAACAAAGTTTGGACGTACAGCGGTGCACACCCCCACGCCTTCAACGCTGTTTGAGGTCGAGTTCTGCAACATACGCGGACTCCACTCTAACCTCAACGCTGTCCACCACCATCTCGAGACAGCACGGCCAGCATTGTTGTTCCTGACGGAGACACAAATACTTCCGCCTGCTGACACAGGCTACCTTAATTATCCCGGCTACGTGCTTGAAGAGTCCTTCAAAGCGAAAGCCGGTGTATGCCTGTATGTTCGGGCGGATGTTTGTTGTCGCCGTCTCCGCTGCTTGGAAGATCCCTCCTTCTCCATGCTGGGGGTACACGTCGACTCTGGCCCCCGGGCCAGAGTCTACGTGTGCCTCTACAGATCCCACACCGGCGATGTTGAGACAACTCGACTTTTTGAACACCTTAGTCGGGCAGCAGATGACGCGCAGGAGCGATTTCCCAATGCAGAATTGGTGTTTTTGGGGGACTTTAATGCTCACCACAATTTGTGGTTAAGTTCTTCCAAAACTGACCATGCAGGGATCTCTGCTCACACATTCGCTCTCACGCATGACTTGAAGCAACTGGTTGATCAGCCCACCAGGATCCCAGATATTCCAATTCAAGCGCCTTCTTTACTGGACCTTCTGCTCACGACCCATCCACAGGGCTATCAGGTTGTGGTAAGAGCCCCCCTGGGCTCGTCCGACCACTGCCTGATATCTGCCAAAGCACCACAGGCCAAGCCTCCGCGTCCAGCAGTGGTCAAGCGCCGTATCTGGCATTATGGGTCGGCAGATTGGGACGGTATGCGTGATTACTTTGCGTCCGTCCCTTGGAAGCAGCGCTGCTTCAGTGACAGGGACCTATCGGGCAGTGCCGTTGCCATTACTGAGGAGATCATAATGGGTATGGAATACTATATTCCTCATTCTGATCTCATCAGTAAGGGCACACGTAACCTCTGGTTCAATCACGACTGTGCTGAAGCTGCTTCGCGTAAGCAAGCGGCATATCGTGCTTGGATCAGAGGCCGCGCTCTCAAGGATCCCGGGGTCGATTCACTCAAAGCAGCCTACAATTCTGCTTCCAAGGCCTGTAAGAAGGCTTACATCAGAGCGGATGCCCAGCGTGTTGCACGTGTTGGCCAGGAACTTATAACGCATCCTGCGGGCTCCCGTAGCTACTGGCGTTTGGCCAAGGCCGTGCAAAAAAACTTCTGCCAGCCCTCGCTGCCACCTCTGAGATGCCCAGACGGAACACTAGCTCATAAGCCGCAGGAGAAAGCCGATTTACTGGCAATACTCTTTGCGGCTAACTCCCGAATCGATGATTGCAATGCACTGCCACCATCATTACCTCACTGTGGCACAACGATGCCTGATATTAAAATCAGGCAGCGTGAGGTTCGTGCCGAGTTGCAATCACTCGACGTCCGGAAAGCTAGTGGACCTGATGGCATCCCAGCAGTAGTACTTAAAAAATGTGCAGCGGAGTTGTCTCCCGTGCTCACGCGCTTGTACCAATGCTCGTATTCTTTGGGGCGTGTGCCGGAGACTTGGAGAGATGCTAACGTGCAACCGGTGCCCAAAAAAGGGGATCGCTCAGACCCGGCAAACTATCGGCCAATAGCAGTCACCTCAGTTTTATGTAAAGTTCTAGAAAAGGTCCTTAATAACCATCTGACCCGCTACCTAGAGGATCACTCCCTGATTAATGATCGTCAATATGGATTTAGACCGAAACGATCGACGGGTGATCTTCTAGCGTACCTAACTCATATCTGGGGTGAGGCTATCGACAAGCGTGGCGAGTCGTTGGCTATCAGCCTTGACATTGCCAAGGCGTTCGACAGGGTCTGGCACAAAAGCCTTCTCTCCAAGCTTCCGGCATACGGTCTGCCAGCCCAGTTCTGTTCTTGGGTAGCTGACTTCCTGCATGAGCGTAGAATTCGTGTCCTTACGGATGGTAGCAGTTCGCGGTTCATGTCAGTGAATGCCGGCGTTCCCCAGGGCTCCGTCCTATCCCCCACTCTCTTTCTGCTGCATATCAATGACCTGATTCCTCTTGGGAATATTCATTGCTATGCAGACGATAGTACAGTGCATGCGGGGTATCTCGGACAAGCAGCGGCTGGGCATGCAGTAACCAGGGAGAAACGGGAAAATCTTGTCATTGAACTCAATCAGGCTTTGGAACACATTTCCGAATGGGGTACCAGGAACTTGGTTGGGTTCAATGCCAAGAAAACTCAGGCTTGCGCTTTCACGGCAAAAACATCGCCATTCCTTCCCCTTCCATCTCTTCAGGGCACAACACTACCGCTGCAGAGCAACATTTCCATGCTCGGTATGGAAGTTCGCTCAGACCTGAATCCAAAGGACTACATCGAAACCGTGATCAAAACAGCTTCACGCAAACTCGGAGTCCTGAACAAGGTGCGGCGTTTTTTCACGCCCGATCAACTGTGCTTGTTGTACAAAACGCAAGTGCGGTCCTGCGTGGAATATTGCTCGCACCTCTGGGATGGCTCCGCCAAGTACTTGCTCGATGCTTTGGATAGGTTACAGCGGCGCGCGATCCGCATCATAGGCGATGAGGAGGTGACTAAACACCTTGAGCCTCTTCAATTACGCCGTGACGTGGCGTCACTAAGCGCGTTCTATCGTTTGTACCACGGCGAGTGTTGTGAGGAGTTATTCGCTCTTATCCCACCTTCCCCTTTCCTTCAGAGGACCACGCGCGCTGGCCTACGTTGTCACCGTTTTACTGTGGCCACAATTCCAACGCGTACAAAGAAATTTGGTGACTCATTTCTTTGTCGCACTATCCGTAAATGGAATGCTCTGCCCGCTCACGTGTTCCCTCCCTCTTACAACCTGGGATCCTTTAAAAGAGGCGTGAAGAAGCAACATGCAGGCCGGCAGGGTGAGGATGGCTGGTGTGGCAGGTAGAACTGCTGTATCAGCTATCTTCGCGTCTGGACTTCACCTTCATTTAACATCAGGTGGGGTGGAGTCATTTGTCGGACCTAACTATAAAAAAAAAAAAAAAAAAAACTATTTTGTGGGTGCTAACGACTGCATTGTGAAGGCCTATCAAAAGTATTTATTAATCTGGAACAACGGAAACCAAAGCGCAATTCAGGAGACTACAGCGCCATCTCTTGACCATTGGTGTAGTAGAACCAAAAACCACATCTTTATTTTTTGTAATAAAGTAACAGTGCAAATCACATATGTTCTAATAAATTAATAAATTATATTCAGTAGCGATTTTAATTGAATATTTTGATTATTTATTTATTTTTTCAAATTAAAACTGAACTTTATTAACTGTGTCCTTTTCCAGACTTTTTATTAATTTATTGTAATTAATTATTTGCATGCAATTAAAAACTAATTTTAAACGATGCCAAAGAAGGATAACTTCTCACGCGCCTACATAAGTACACGCACCCATTTTTTTTTCTTTTTTGTGTGCAGTCATAATAAGTATATGTTTACGCGCGCGACATTGCCAGCTTGCGTGACGGGTTACTCCGAGAGCGCATAGGGAGGTATGAAGCCGATGCTTATCTACTTATAATACATAAAAAAAAAATACTAAACGATGCAGGTACACTCGCGGAAAGACCCGCTCTGTCACCCATAATGCCATAATCGCTTGCGGTAGCGGCGTAGTAAAAATTCATTCTAGAACATGCAATTATCGCTGTCTCACTTTTTCGTATAGCGCTGTCGCGATCACGATGCGGATGACAAATTGCAACTAAAACAAATGCAATTCAATTCATTATACAATCAATGAAATGCTCTCTGTCTTACTTTTGTGCGGCGGCCCGGATTGGCGCGTCCGACGCGAAGGCGGGGCGTAGTAAAAACTACTGTAGAAAACCGTTTAAAGCATTTTGTTCGCCAAGTGACAGAGCGCAAAATTCCGCGATAGTACCTAATACTAATAAAGCATCCCAAAACGTAAGATTTTTAAAACGAACATATTTATGTAAGTTACATAGAAATAAGTATGCTTCTGAGTGGTCTTATATTTTTTTTAAGTGCAGGGTATACGAATCCAATGTTAGTTAAAGTAAAAAAAACATTTTTTGAAAACAAACAATAACAAATATTGATAATTAATATTGGTAACAATGAACCTTAAACTAAAAACCTTAAAAAATATAATATAATAACTAAAATATATTACTAAAAGGAGTCCCTTTAGGCAAGGTTCCGAAGATACTAGCAGCGTTCCTCCTTTGAATAGCTAGACTAATTCTTTGTCCGAGGTAGCTGCCAGCTCTTCGGTCTCCAGTGATGTCGACTAACCTTTTTAATATTTCCTTAAAAAACCTCATAGCGCTAGGACCCCACGGACCAAGGGTCTCGACACCGAATGGGACAAAATCATACATAATATAATATAATTTTTTGAAAAATTCCAAAATTGGACACTTTCAGGAAACTTTCGTGAACCTTACCATTCAAAAGGTAACTTTTGAGGTAATTTTCAACACCAATCGCAAGTGAACAGCACATGCCCGTGTTTTTCTCAAAATAATATTTTTCTTGAATATTTTGATAACATCATAGTCCAACCACATTTTCGTACATAATCCGATTTGTGTAAAAACATTCCGATCTGAAATCAGTATAGTTCGCGAGCAATACGAGTGCGCAATCATTCGTACAATTTTTTCTGCACAGCTTCACATGCTTGATGTAGGAATCCCGTAGGATCGCAGCCTCAATAAGGGTCTCTTACGTTTACCTACGAGCGAGGGATCTCAGCGACTTATGTTGGTAAAATATATTCCTGTTGCATACCAAGAGAATACGTTCTACATAGCTACTTATGTAATGACTAAATATAAAATTTATTGTAACTCTATATCTATATCCTAAATAATGTAATTGAAGGTGACTTCAGAAGTATCTCTGTGATTTTTCAACTTGACGACTCTGTATATATCAATACAGGGAGAAAAAAGCAGCCCTTGCTGAGTTTCTTGCCGGTTCTTCTCAGTACAAGGTCTCCCACCGTAGTTTTGTGAACCGATGGCGTAGCTTCTTCACCTTCACAAGTGCTTGTAACAGCCTAGACTGAATAAATTACTTTTCATTTCGTTTCATTGCGTTTCATTTCGTTACATATCGTTTCATTTCGTTTCATTTCGTTTCATTTCGTTTCATTTCGTTTCATTTCGTTTCATTTCGTTTCATTTCGTTTCATTTCGTTTCATTTCGTTTCATTTCGTTTCATTTCGTTTCATTTCGTTTCATTTCGTTTCATTTCGTTTCATTTCGTTTCATTTCGTTTCATTATATGTTTAAATCTAAAGAACGTTTTACTAGAAAAAAATGACGGCTTGTACTCCGGGAGTGCTGGCAGAAGTGAAAACTTGAATATTAACGTTGTGCATTTTTGATATTTTGGAATGGTTAGAGAATAATTTTGCACGAATTGCTTTAATTATCAGTATAAAAATACTATCATTTATGTGGTAGAATACAACATTTATTTATTGCGCTATCGTACACAAACATGACAATTTATTATACATTAAAAAAGTTTATCTCTCAGAAAAATCAACTTACATGAATCACGTTTAAGCGCCCTTAGCGACATCTATTGTAAAGAAATCAACTTACATGAATCACATTTAAGCGCACCTAGCCACATCTATTGTAAAAAAATGCATTTTCTTCGCAATAAAGCTGCCACGTGGACGTCCTGGATAGACTTATTATCGTATTACGCTAAAATAAAATCTTAATATATATAAATCTCGTGTCACAATGTTTGTCCTCAATGGACTCCTAAACCACTGAACCGATTATAATAAAATTCGCACACCATGTGCAGTTCGATCCAACTTGAGAGATAGGATAGTTTAAATCTCAAATTATAGTCGCAATTTTAATTTATTGCAAATTATTACTTTTGGGCGGTACGAACTTCGCCGAGTCAGCTAGTATTACTATGTTTCGTAATATATTGAGAGTCAACAACTTTTCCGATTTTATTGTGTGTCATGATGCGATCAGCCCACGTGTTTAACCTGAGGCGAGTTTAACATTCTTTACCCATACAAAAAAAGTGTACAACGCCGCTAAAAAAGTTTTCACTTTAAAAATCTACGTGGTCCAGGCAGACGCAAAAGCAGACGGGTCTTGATCTCGCATCCTTTGTTGTTGCACTATTCAGTCTTCAACAAATTAAAGGTAACGTAACGTTCCCTAAAACATGGTTGAGCGAAGCGCTGGCTGGTTCATGCATCAGGCTCGCCCTAACTACTTTGATATTGAAGATGTTAATAATAATAATAAATATTTCCAACACTCACACCATTTAGCCTAGCCCCAAAGTAAGCACTGTAAGGCTTGTGTTATGGGATACTAGGGTAACGGATAGAACACACATACTGTACATATATAAGTATATTTATAGAGAAATACATATTAAACATCCATGACTGGAGTACAATTGCTCGTATAGTATACATCACACAAACATCTGCTCCCACCGGAATTCGAATCCGGGACCTCTTGAGTCAGCGACACCATGAAACCCGACGTACAAACCACTCGGCCACGGAGGTCGTCTTAATGCCTAGTTACACCTTATATAAAACTGTATGACACAGCAATCAAAATGCAGGTGTAAAATTCATTTATATTTCACATTATTTAATGAAAGGTGACTTCATATCATTTTTCATCATTCATCTCTGAAGTCATTTTTCAATTTGACGACTCTGTAAATAATACAGGGAGAAAAAAACAGCCCTTGCTTAGTTTCTTGTCGGTTCTTCTCAGTAGGTCGCCTTCGATTAACGAACCGAATGAGTAGCTTCACGATCGTCAAGTAAAAAATGACTTCAGTGGTAATTCATGAAGTCTGCTCCCATTACGTAATTTAGAACATACATAAACAATTGACAGGCGGGGATACTGAACACTATACTACCGAAGAACTATACTACTGAGAGGAGCTCGTTGAATTTAAGCAACTTTCGCAGTGGTCGGTCATTGGATGGGTGACCAAAAATCTTCTATCTCGAGTTCCTCCGTGCTTCGGAAGGCACGTTAAGCCGTTGGTCCCGGCTGCATCTGCAGTCGTTAGCACCGCCAATCCGCATTGGGCCCGCGTGGTGGGTCATGGCCCTATCTCCCTATTCCATCCATTGGGAAAGCCTGTGCCCCAGCAGTGGGGACATTAATAGGCTGATGATGACGATGAAACAATTGAACTTATATTTTTAGTATAGGACTTCGGTTACCGTTTTATTGTTATGAAGAAAGTCTAATAAACAAAAATAAAATAAATCTACCTAAAGATTTTTAGATTTTGATTTCAGCTGAGTGCTTAATTTTTATATTTAAACATAATTCTACACCGCTGAGCGTCCAACGTCGATACCATAGCCAACTGATTTTTTTATTTTAAAATTTTCAATTAATAAAGATCTTTATTATTTTTGTAAGTTGCTATTAAAACGTGAGATGGAATAAAACTTGCTATTAAATATATTTGACAGTATCCTACTAATATGACATATTGTGAACGTTTGTAAGTTTGTTACTTAATCTTATTCAAAAACTGTTGAACAGATTTGGATGAAGTTCGATACGATCAAAAAGCAAAAGTTAACGATCGGCCAGTAGTGTCAAATAAAATTATCATTTAAAGTAAATATACTTTTGTCTTATTTCAGTTTTAACGAAAGAGTTTTTAGGCACCTTGGAGTTGGAATGTTTTTTTAAATTATTTTTTAATATTTTTAACACACCAATTAGCCCAGACCCAAAGTAAGCACTGTAAGGCTTGTGTTATAGGATACTAGGGTAACGGAAAGAATAAATATACTGTACATAAATAAGTATATTTATATAGAGATACATATTAAACATCCATGACTGGAGTACAAATGCTCGTGTATATCACACAAACATCTGCCCCCACCCGGATTCAAACCCAGGATCTCTCGAGTGGACGCGGAAGAATCCCTAAACGGGGATCCCGCGGCTTCGCGCTAAGCAGCTTAGAGGGTAATCGCAGGGTTTTTTAGCGTATATTATGCCATAAAGTGCCCGTAAGAGTTACGGGGTCCCCAGTAGGTAGCCACTGCTGGGGCTTGTAAGGCTTGCGGGAGCCAGGTGTGAGGTCTGTTCGGCGGGGTGCCTCTTAAAGGCGCCGTCGTTTGTAAACAGTATTTTTTGCCTGAGTATAAAAAAAAGGACCTCTTGAGTGGGCGACACCTTGAAACCCAGCGTACATACAACTCGGCCATGGAGGTCGTCAAATATACTTCCAGCATCCACAAAACTAACAGGTTATCCCAACTTCATTTGTAGCGCTGACCATGAGAACGGTGGTTAGTATGCAAATCCTTAGTTTGAACAAGTCTGGCCCCAATGTAGTTCCCTGGGGTGAACCATTTAACACGTGCCGCGTTGCAACTACACTCGCTACTATAAAATTATTTCATTAACTTACTAACATACCAACGTGTGCGCACTAAAAGAGAACACAGAAGGTAAGAAATTTTCATTGTGGTTTCCGGGTGAATAGATTTACAGTGAGAAGAAATTAATACACAAAGATTACACCCAGCTGTTTCTTACGCAAAAGGTGAGTACGTAGTACTCATGGAAAGAGCACGATGGCGCTGGTTGTTAGCGCGTTCGGCTGCGATAGTTGAAGTTAAGCAATTTTCGCAGTGGTCGGTCATTGGATGGGTGACCCAAAATCTTCTATCTCGAGTTCCTCTGTGCTTCGGAAGGCACGTTAAGCCGTTGGTCCCGGTTGCATCTGCAGTCATTAGCATCCATGACCCACCAAGCGGGCCCAGTGCGGATTGGTAGGTGCTAACGACTACAAATGCAGCTGGGACCAACGGCTTAACGTGCCTTCCGAAGCACGGAGGAGCTCGGGGTAGTAAATTTTTGGTCCCCCATCCAGTGACCGCCCACTGCGAAAGTTGGTTAACTTCAACGATCGCAGCCGAAAGCGCTAACCACTATCGAGCTCATAATTTTGTTTGCCATTCATCTTGTAACGTTATGCGTTACATAATTCATATTATTACCCTAAAATACTCTTAAAGGACATCGACGAAATCGGCCCTAGCGTGCCCAAAAGAATGTCCTTCACTATTTTCTTTCTATTATTTTTTCAACATATTAGCAATTAATCATAGTAAACGGACAATCTGTTTAAAAAAATAAAGAAATAAAGTTCTGTTACTAGATACTACAGTCTATTCATCCAACTTGGCACTCCTTTTTATTGCAGAAACAGCATTAAAATTCAACTGATAACTAAATTCAAAAGGTTTCAGTCTATAATAACGATTTATTTTAATAGTTTATTGGCTTCGTTAATATTTTATTATTAAATGGGTGATTCTGTTAAAAAGTTGTGCCAAGATTGTTTACCTTAATAAATGCATTAGCGGCGACCATAGGTATTTATCAAAAGAAAAATAGAGATACCTTAGTTAATAATACTTATTACTAGTATTATATTTATAAAAAGATTATTTCTGAAATTATGTAAAGATAGTTTATACTCACATTCCATGTAATATCTGTTTATTTTTATGAAAATCATAATGATAACCAGGTACATACCTAATTACCGATAGTAAAATATAGAAACAGGTAAATGGAAAGACTGAACATTTCATTTGAAAAGAAATCTATTATTACTACAGGTAAGGTATAGGTATCGTAGGTGCCAACTGACAACACTCATTAATCAATATGAATATAAGCATTTATTATTTTTATTATTAATTGCATTTTATGTTCATTTAATGCATATTATTTTAGTACTTACATAGAGGTAAACACTAAATCTATTCAGAATATATAAAGTGTACATCTTTTACGATTAAGTATAATAATTATAACCTCAAAATCAAATACATTCTGTAGTAGGCCACGGTTCCTCAAGTTGTCCGTATCTCAACAAATGCCTAATTAGAGTTTATGAATGATTCCGAACACAACTAGCATTTTCTCATTGCTGGGCGTTCTAGGGCATTCAATGTATGGGGAACGAGCAATGTCCTTTAATATTTACAATGCCTAAAACTAAATAATAACACTATTAGATTTAATTCTACACTTAAAACTACTTATAAAAATAAAACACAATTTTATTATAACTAAATTATTTACAAATCATAATAATATTAATAAACAAATTGGCTATTTACAATAATAAAACTATTCGCTGACAATAAAATGCAACATAAATTCATCAAGCGGATTTGTATACGTAAACTCGCGCGATGCAACATTTTAGCGCTCCAAGCAGGATCTTTTGTTCTTGCTAAGATAAAACTGCATGACCGGCCGCCCGCCGATTCATTTTTTTTTCTCGATCTAATTTGAGCGAACGTACGTCACATAGAATTTTATGGTCGCTAATACGGGAAAATTTAATAATCTTTAAAACTCGTAACCAATATAATATTTTTCGTGATCGTCACTAAGCGTTCCTCAAATAAATAATATCATAAATTATTGTGAAGTGAGTGTCGACCGCCCCGAAACTGGGGTTCAACGCTCGGGATACCAACTTGGCCGGTATCACCCCACAGCCCCTACTTTCACCACACGAGAGTACTCTCTGCCTGGCTCAGCTACCCGTTCCTACAGCCTCCAGTCGCCAGCGGTATCCATAACGCGACTCCCGGGATCACCAACTACCCGGCGTTACACAGGACAGTACCTGAACCGACGAAGCTAAAGAACTTGTGTGGATTAAGTGCTCAACCCCACCTGTATAATTTTTGATTTCTACGGGTCGAGTTTTTTATTAAAGTTTTTAATTTGCATGGTATCCTGTTGTCTCATTTTCTCATTCTCTGACCTTAGTTAGTAGACCAGGGTAACCGTGACAATCTATATATATAAAACTCTAAGGCGACTGACTGACATAGTGATCTATCAACGCACAGCCCAAACCACTGGACGGATCGGACTGAAATTTGGCATGCAGGTAGATGTTATGACGTAGGCATCCACTAAGAAAGGATTTTGATCAATTCTACTCCCAAGGGGATAAAATAGGGAATGAAAGTTTGTATGAAACTTTGTCAATTTTAAACCGATCGGGTTGAGACTTTGCATGCAGGTATAAGAAGAATCATAGATGAGTGTCATTGTGTATAATACAAGCCTGAGAACAAAAAGTGTAGTCTACACTTCAGCCCTACACCGAAGCGAAGCGAGGGCGGGCCGCTAGTTTAATATAAAAAACCTTCTGTATAGAAATTTGCAGTGACGTATTCAAGTGTTGCTGTAGCGTATTTTGTAGCAGCCGAGCAAACCGGGCACACTTAACTGAATGTGCCGATTATGTTCCAAGCACCGGGTTAGCAGCAGCGAAGCAAATTCGGCTACTCTGTTGCCATCGTTAGCTGGGAGTAACTTCATTTGCAAGTTTACTAAATAACAAACTTACCTACTGACCGTTTCAAAATACAGCCAGATACGGTATTGCGTACAGACATTTTACATAATTTCTCAGAATTAAGTATTCTCATCATCATAAGGAGCTCGATGGCGGAGGTGGTTAGCACGTTCGACTGCGATCGTTGAAGTTAAGCAATTGTCGCAGTGGTCGGTCATTGGATGGGTGACCAAAAATTTACTATGTCGAGCTCCTCCGTGCACGTTAAGCCGTTGGTCCCGGCTGCATCTGTAGCCGTTAGCACCCACCAATCCGCACTGGGCCCGCGTGGTGGGTCATTGCCCAATCTCCCTATTCCATCCATAGGGAAGGCCTGTGCCCCAGCAGTGGGGACATTAATAGGCTGACGATGATGATGATGATGAAGTATTCTCATTACTGAACTAGATAGTCGCTTATTACCATCAGCTGGGTGGAGGAATTTGCTGCTCATTGTGAACAAAACTTTTTATTGTAGACTACGAAGAGGTGGGTAATTCTATTGTTCTCTTCTTGGATGAAAAATCTGCAAGACACGCTTTTAACATGCTTCAGTAAGAATAAGTAAAAAAGCGACCAAGTGCGAATCGGACTTGCCCATAAAGCGTGTCACACACAATAAGGATACTATAAAATATATCTTATTTTCGACATATCGCTAACCATACATTTCAATGGACCATCGACACGCAATTAATATAATATATATTTTACATTCGAGTATCTTAAGATACTGCCGATATGTAAAATATATCTTAATATACCAACTACATCTTAAGATATTGAAATATATATTAACATAAGCGGGACATTTATCTTAAGATAAACTACAGAATTTTCTATCCATTTATAACAAGATGGTTTTATAAAGACGTACTTTATAAACGCACATACATAATTTAGCCCTTGGGTTTCTAAAGTATATGGTAAATTTACTTTCAGAAAGATCTTGGTAAAGATTAAATTCACCTCGCTGTTTTTTGTTTCTTATGTGGTCCCCTTATCGAATTCACTGTCCCATTCGTCATCAGACGAGCTGTCAAGTAAGTCTAGCAACAGCCAGTTTTGTATCCTTTTCATCGTAAGAACTAAACACTCTATATAAGGAACGAAACCACCGACTCGCAGGACGCCTTCTGATAGAATGATGTAGTTGCGATATATTATCGTATCTTAACTGTGTGTGCTCCTTCTAAGATAATATATTTCATAGTAGACGTGAAAATATATATTATCTTCGTTGTGACACGCTTGAGAGTTCCGTAGCACCAGGTGACATTGTATAATAGTTCTTGTAGATCGTTGTAACCTTGATCGACGTTTTAACAGTATTGTTTTTTTTAGAATTTAGTTATAGATAAGTAAAGTTTAGTTGATTGAATGAAAGGTAAATTCCGGTTTACGAATTATGACGTATTAAAAAAACTACTACATACTAGATCTCGTTCAAACTAATTTTCGGATGGTCGGTAAGGAATAAATATTCCAAATCGTCCACCTTGTCTACCTGGGTGGTCAGTAAGGAAAAAATATTCCCAACCGTCCCTTGTCTACCTGGGTGGTCAGTAATTAATAAATATTCCCAATCGTGCACCTTGTCTACCTGGGTGGTAAGTAAGGAATAAATATTCCCAACCGTCCACCTTGTCTACCTGGGTGGTCAGTAAGGAATAAATATTCCCAATCGTCCGCCTTGTCTACCTGGGTGGTCAGTAAGGTACTAAAGTTACTAAGCGTTCACTTGTATTATAATGCTTTCTTCTATTCAGTTAACTGTACCAGCGAATAAGAAGTTTTTGTTATATTATTATTATATGTTAGTAGCAACAACTGCTCAGTTTACGGACGATCGGATCGACCTTATGGACCACTTAGCGGATTTTTAGCCCCTATAATTGATCTGGCACTTTACAAAATACATTAAAATAGCCTCCTAAATATCATAGATAAACATCAACTCTCAGACTGTAAGTAAAGAGAGCGGAATTTTACGTACCTGTAGCACTGATTAAATAATAAATAATAAATAATAAATATTTCCAACACTCACACCAATTAGCCTAGCCCCAAAGTAAGCACTGTAAAGGCTTGTGTTATGGGATACTAGGGTAACGGATAGAATACATATATTGTACATATATAAGTATATTTATATGAAATACATATTAAACATCCATGACTGGAGTACAAATGCTCGTATTCATCACACAAACATCTGCCCCCACCGGGATTCGAACCCGGGACCTCTCGAGTCGGCGACGCCATGAAACCCGGCGTATAAACCACTCGGCCACGGAGGTCGTCATTTAGATTTTTTAGTTAGTTAGTTTTTCCAGGCGGTTTCCGCACTTAGTCCTAATTATTGGACCATTGTGCGCGTCTCGAAACATTCCAGTTTACTCCAGCCAGCCTATATTAGTCCTGAAGGAAAGCAGCCTTGGCAGACTGCTGCCACCTTAATACTAATATGATTCCCATTACAGTGGGCACAAATTACCTTTTCTTTAGGTACTGTACACTAGGGTGGACCGTCAAAAAAAAAATTTACCTGGGAGGTCAGTAAGGAATAAATATTCCCAATCGTCCACCTTGTCTACCTGGGTGGTCAGTTAGAAATAAATATTCCTAATCATCCACCTTGTTTACCTGGGTGGTCAGTAAGGAACTTAATTTACTAAGCGTTCATTTGTATTATAATGCTTTCTTCAATTCAGTTAACTGTACCAGCGAATAAGAAGTTTTTGGAAATCACAACAAATGAGTCCAAAGCAGCACTTTCTCATGAGTTATGTTCATGGAGGAGCTCGATGGCGCAAGTGGTTAGCGCGTTTCGGCTGCGATCGTTGAAGTTAAGCTAATATCGCAGTGGTCGGTCATAGTTCGGATGGCACGTTAAGCCGTTGGTCCCGGATGCATTTGCAGTCGTCAGCACCCACCTATCCGCAATGGGCCCGTGTGGTGGGTCATGGCCCAATCTCCCTACTCCATCTGATGATGATATTGTTCGCGTACCTACATCCAATTTAACAAATTGTAGTGTTTTTTCCCCAACAAAGTCCGTAAGGTTGACTGTGTAATATCGAAACAAATTAAAGTTTCCTGTGGAATTATGAAAGACTAACTTTAAGGCGGGTTCAATCTAGTGTATATAAAGTTTGTAAATTTTTTTAGCAAAAGAAAGCCACGTTATTTATGAGTATCATAGGCTATATGTTAAAACAAAGACTATATTCTTCACCGAACTAGTGTGTGGTGAAACATGAAAACTAATTCATTTATTAGTATTGAATAATTACGACACATATGTGATCGATTAGTTACTTTGGTTCCTAATAGACCAACCAGATGGAAAAGGTGGAAAGTTGGGAATTTTTATTCCCAAGACAGTTCAGGTGGTCGGTTCCGAACACGGGGTAAAAATCTTTATACATATTACTAGCTGACTCGGCGAACTTCGTACCGCCCAAAAGTAATAATTTGCAATAAATTAAAATTGCGACTATAATTTGAGATTTAAACTATCCTATCTCTCAAGTTGGATCGAACTGCACATGGTGTGCGAATTTTATTATAATCGGTTCAGTGGTTTAGGAGTCCATTGAGGACAAACATTGTGACACGAGATTTATATATATTAAGATGAACAAAAAACATGTATGTTTGTAACGAATAAACTTTAACTGCTAGACTGTTTTTAAAAAAATATGTATTTCGCCATTGGAATGCTACATCATGCCTGCCTTAGTGTCATAATAATCGCTTTAAAATAAAATTTACTCGTGCAGAGCCAAGCCAAATGCACAGGCAACCTCTAGGGATGATGACTAATTTTTTTCTCTTCGTTTATCAGGTAGATTATCAAAAAGTATTGGACACGTATTTTTTCTTTTTTCACATGATATAAACATTGCAGAGATATATTGATTTGAAAAGTCGCATGATGTCACGTTTTACAATTAAACAAGTACAATTTTCACTCAAAAGTGACGTCACGAGCTTCTACTCCCAAACTTTGACGCGCTATAACTTTGTCATTTTTTGGTTGATTGCCCAAAGAAAAAATACGTGTCCTTTATTTTTTGATCATCTAACTGACGGACTAAATAGAATTTCGTTTACTGTACCCCGTCATCACCCCTATTGTCAACATAAAATCATAAATGTGAATTCCATACAGACGAAGTCGACGTGCAAAATATGGTTACTAAATAAAAGAAATGAAAATCTATACGTAAAAGAGCTCAATCAACTCGGAAAGATAATACCAGCTTATTCGTTTGTTTAACATGAAAGCCTTATCGATGCGGCTGTGATTAAATGTCATATGAGAAAACGAAAGGAAGATATTAAAATACCAGGAACGTATTATCAACAAAACGTGGGCTGCCGTCTCAGGGTTGTTACCTATAGGCGAGGAGGCACCAATCCTGAAAGCTCCGTGATCACGGATTCTAATATTTGTAATAAAAAATAAAAGTTAACGTTTAGACGAACAAGATCTGCTTGGTCGGCGTGGATTTGATTGGCCGGAAATATTTTAATTAAATTATTTATTATTAAATTTTTATATTTTTTTTCCGTCATCACGGATTTTGATCAATTTTATGTAGAATTTTGTGTGAAATATTATGTTCAACAAGAAAAAATCCGGCCGACCAATGATTTTTAGCCGGAAAGGTCACGCATACCTATTTGAATGGTGTGATAAGGGGTAAAATTTATCCATTATCACGGAAACCTTTTTTTGTTTTTTGAATTCACGCGTTTTAATGTCACATTTATAATTATCTTGGTATACGTGCTTACAAACTACCGAAAGCATTATTGATCAAAATCCGTGATGACGGAAAAAAAATATAAAAATTAATAATAAATAATTTAATTAAAGTATTTCCGGCCAATCAAATCCACGCCGACCAAACAGATCTTGTTCGTTTAAACGTTAACTTTTATTTTTTATTACAAATATTAGAATCCGTGATCACGGAGCTTTCAGGATTGGTGCCTCCCGGACTACTACATAAGTGTGTATTTTAAGATATTATCAGGAAACTTTGCGAGTTTCCGAGTGGAAACGTAAGACCTTTAGTTGAACTTTTTGTAAGCAAAACTTTTTTTTTTACTGCTTACTAAATAATTAAGTTTTTGGGGTGAAACTTCTTTTCGGGCGGGGTGTAAATGGAAAATACGTATGGAAAAGATGAAACGGAAATGTACCACGAGCGTCACATGACTATATATATATATATATATATGTGTGTGGGGGGGGGGGGGGGTAAGTCGGCGAAGGATATAAGTAAAAAAGATAATAACATTGAATACAAAATAAAAACTTTCAATAATATAATTAACAAATACTACCTTAAAATAAAAAAAAAAACAAAAAATATACTGTAACAACGAACCTAAAATTAAAAACCTTAAAAAATAAAATATAATAACTAAAATACATTATTAAAAGGAGTCCCTTTAGGCAAGGTTCCGAAGATACTGGCAGCGTTCCCCCTTTGGATAGCTAGACTAATTCTTTGTCCGAGGTAGCTGCCAGCTCTTCGGTCTCCTGTGATGTCGACTAATCTTTTTGCTATTTCTTTAAAAAACCTTATAGCGCTAGGACCCCACGGACCAAGTGTCTCGACTCCGAATGGGACAAAATCATAAGGCCCCTGTATTTGCATGCCTAAATGTAATTATATATTAATAATGTAATATTATTATATATATACGGGATGTAAAAAAACCTATAACGAAGTCGAAGGCCACGTATTTTCCACATCATGACGATCATTATTTTCTTCTGGATCCTACCTGGGAAATTTATGATTATGGAGATATTGAAGGTCAAAGTCACAATTTTTTTTCAAGATTTTTACAAAAACTTTATTTAGAAACTTTTTTACTGACCCACTTACACACACGCACACACATACAAACAGGCACATTGTTTTCGTAGCGCCACAGTAGCGCGCCACGCTATACATTGCGTACTGGAATAAAAATTGAATTTTTTTAACTAAAAAATACATATGTTTCCCACGTATAATATTTTGTAATATTACTTGTTAGGCTGTACAGGGTGCGTAGTTTTAGTCTTTGTCATAGGTTTTTTACACCCTGTATATGAGCGGTGCGTGCGCTGCTCCATCCCCCTATGCCTTAAGCACCACCGAATATTGGGTTATTTAAGAAAAGGGGTTTCACTTCGGATGTGTGCTCCGTGCACACTATTTCTTTTCTTTAAATATCAAATCCTTTACTTGAAGAGTGCGATACAAGCCCGTCACTAACTATCCGGCAAGCATCTAATAAAAGACACTTAAATTTTCAGTACTATCAGCCAATTTCGTTCCTGACCCACCATTTTTTTAATAGTTGCTTTAAATGGTATTATTCCGTGGTAATTAGAAAGAAATAAATAAAATTAATAACTTATTGTCTTACAACCATTGCAAAACAATAAGGTAGACTTTCGATTAAGTGTTCATATTCGTGGAAATAAACTTGTTATTTAAAGAAAAGTTTACTAGAAAAAAAAAAGAAATTAAGATTTTTTTCTAGTAAACTTTTCTTTAGATTTAAACATCTAGCAGTAAAATGCTTAAAAAAAATCATAACTATAATTGCTATTTCTTCTTTCAAATGTTTAATACTTGAAAAAGTATTCATTTGACATTGTGGGTTACCTACAATGCGAAGAGATGGCGCTGCCTTGCAGCCTAAGGCTAGGAAAATTTCGACGCGGCTAAAAGGGCCGTGGTAGCATAATGGTCAGTGCATTCGCCCGGATAGCGAAGGATGCCGGTTCGAGTCCCGTCCGCTGCCTGGTCCGCGTGGATTTTTTTTCTAGTAAACTTTTCTTTTGATTTAAACATCTAGCAGTAAAATGCTTAAAAAAATAAATAAAATCATATCTTGTTATTTTCCCATCCATCCATCCATCAGCCTTTCTCTGTCCTGTGATGTTTAATCCCCTCCACTCACGGCAGAGCACCGGGGGAACAATAAAAGAAAACCAAAAAATTAAGATAATGTTATAAGTATATTTTATCCACTTTAGATACCAAAGCATAGGAATTCAGTAGTTTTAAGTTATTGCTTATATAAATCAACAAGTCTAACTATGTTTATTATTTATATAATAACTATCTTTCACTAATTATAAATATCTACGCTGAATACAGTAGTTCAAAGTTAATGTGTATATAAACCAACAAGTTGTCATGAAAGGTTATAATTATATGAATATCAGACATTCATAACACTTTACCATGTACTTACAATATAATACTTACTAATATTTTTTATCCACAAATACCACATAGACTAGACTGAATAAGCTATTTAGTGGATTTCAGAGGTTCTACGGCTCGTTTGATCGATATTGGTGACAAACTTAGTTAATTCTAGTTCTCAGTGAGATAACCAGTTATATAGATATATGTAAATATATGGAAATGGGTAAGTCGGGGTCCAACCTCGCCTGGTGGTTCCTTTCCACGTTCGCCCGGGGTTAGTAGAGAAATACCTTGATTATGATAGGTTAAGCTGTGTATAATCTATCTGCTGTTACGGCCGGGTTACATAAAACCGGAGAGCGGCTGGCAAATAAACTCCCGCGTCCCTTCTGGTCCGTGTACAGAAAAAAGTCTCCTTGTTAGTCCTCCAGTATTTCTTGAGGGGAACGTACAAGCCTGAAGTTCACATTGAAAAAAAATGATCAGATATGGGGAAAATACATAGATTACCACATCTGTGGTGGGTGAGGGAGTGAGGGATATTCACGGTCAATGTTTACACTTTAAAATTTGAATCACTACAGGACTGGGGCCCGTCCCACCGGGTTGAAGGAAATCAATTCCATGTTCACTAACTTGACAAGAATGATTAGGTATATTTGATGACAAGAATCACTATATTGTGCATAATGCAGTTCAATTAGTGCTAGGAGAATAAATATGAGGTCAGATGATAGCTTACCGTTCGAAATATGAAACTATCCGTAAGTATTTTGTTTCCTATCACAAGTTACCGCCTTATTATTGCAATCGCCTTGCGAAGGTTCGTGTTCGTCCACCTACGATACAGAATATCAACAGAAAGGTTATTTTTCACAGCCCAAACTTGCAAATTATGTAGGAAAAAGAGTTACTCCAATATACCTACGAAACTCAGTTCGGTTAGCGACTCCGCGCTTTTTCCGCCAATATCCTTCGGGATATAAACTTTTCGGATCTATCTCACGACTCCGACGACAATAATATGCCTTTTATTATACTTTGGGCAGAAGAAAAGATGAGAAGTTAAACGTACCACAAACAGATTGTGAAATTTTAAAAGTTGTTTTGACAATTGCTCATAGATGATAGACGGGTCGTCCACTCCCCAAACATGTGTCTATGATTTGTTTCCCACTTCAACTGAAGGCAAAGGCCACAGTCAAACAGACAGCCGCCGCATTCGAGACGAACCGAAGAATAAACTCAAAACTATATACCTACGCTCGCCGTAAGCTGAGGAAAAGGGAATACCTACCCAAATCAGCGAGGAAATTCAATTTCGAGTAAAATTCAAAATCGATTAAAAACAGCACCCGATAATGAGGACTCAAATCGATCTGGGAAAGACTATTCAAAATTCAACAACTGTCAAACTCCATCCATTCATCCACGCGCCCCCACAGAGATTCCCCGCCTGATTACTTTTTTTTTTTTTTTTTTTTTTTATAAGTCTCAAGGCGAATATTTTAGTCGAATAGGAAAATCGACTCTTCCCTCAAGGCTACCAACCCAATCAATGAAGTTTGACAGCTACGCTGACGTAAGCGGTTCGCTATCATAGACAAAACAGCTGTCCTACGTGTGTCAGTGTCACGCTCTGTTTAAAAACAAACACTACAACTGCTGGACATAGGCCTCCCCCATAGAACGTCACAATGCGCGGTCCTGCGCTATCCGCATCCAGCGGCTCCCAGCACATTTGACGATGTCGTCAGTCCACCGTGTTGGGGCCGCCCCACGCTGCGTCGTCCGGTACGTGGTCGCCACTCGAGGACCTTTCTTACCCAACGGTTGTCAGATCCTCGAGCGATGTGGCCTGCCCATTGCCACTTCAGCGTGCTAACTCTTCGGGCTATGTCGTACACACCGGTCCTTCTATCCTTCTTCTATCGTTATTTTCTGAACATTGACATGAGAAGAAATTTTGAAAAAAAAAAAACTAAAGATTTGCCTATTAGTTTCCTAACGATTTTCTTATTGACAAGAAATTGCAAATTTCTTATACATTTATATGATTATAAAATTCAAACTACTATTTCAATTTTATCTACAAATGATGATCTATCTATTGCATTGAAAAAAACAACAAATTTTAAAGATCATTGTATTAATACAGTTTTCTTGTTATAAGCAGGTCCTAAAAGTACAATTGCGCATTCTCTAAATAAGAATAATTGTCTGTTTTGACATTTTTAAGCGAATTATCGGGCAAATGGATCAGGAATCAATTTGTTCAAAAGTACTTATTATATAAATCATCATCAGCCTATTAATGTCCCCACTGCTGGGGCACAGGCATTCCCTATGGATGGAATAGGGAGATTGGGTCATGATCCACCACGCGGGCCCAGTGTGGATTAGTGACCTAACGACTGCAGATGCAGCAGGGACCAACGGCTTAACGTGCTTTCCGAAACACGGAGGAACTCGAGATAGTAAATTTTTGGACACCCATCTAATGTCCGACCTCTGCGAAAGTTGCTTAACTTTAATAATCGCCAAACGCGCTGGCTCCTCTTCGAGACTTCTATAAATACTTTCCTAGATATAACAATCCCGTAACACAGGTGGTTGAACTCACGGCCAGGTGCTACGTTCAATAACACAAAACAAACTACGGATGGGAGCTATTGACTGTCTGCGCCGAATAAGTGGAAATCTAAACAGAAATGTTGAAAACAAACACGTGGGGCTTGCACCGCAGTTCAATTAAGGATGGAGAACAAATAGAACGGTATTTTAGTCTCATAGGACACAGTGGGACAATGGGAAATTTATTACGTTCGGTTAAAAAACTCAGAACATGCTAACAACAGAAAATTTATATGCCACGTTTGTAATAACATTGATGAAAATAGTTTTCAATGTCCAAGATTACTTACGTAAGACAGACAAAATCAAATATCTAGGAGTCATGTTAGATAAAAATAAATGACGGGTTGCACTCCGGGAGTGCCGGCAGAAGTGAAAACTTTTTATTTATTTATATCACATTGCTCATGTACATTATTTATTATAAGGTCTTACATACTTAATAGTGAGTGGTACATGACCCCGTTGGGGTGTTGAAACAAAATTGAGCTTAACATTAAATACATTAATTTCACTTAATTGTTGTTCATATTTTTTTTTTTTTATAGATAGGTCCGACAAATGACTCCACCCCACCTGATGTTAAGTGAAGGTGAAGTCCAGACGCGAAGATAGCTGATACAGCAGTTCTACCTGCCACACCAGCCATCCTCACCCTGCCGGCCTGCATGTTGCTTCTTCACGCCTCTTTTAAAGGATCCCAGGTTATAAGAGGGAGGGAACACGTGAGCGGGCAGAGCATTCCATTTACGGATAGTGCGACAAAGAAATGAGTCACCAATTTTTTTTGTACGCGTTGGAATTGTGGCCACAGTAAAACGGTGACAACGTAGGCCAGCGCGCGTGGTCCTCTGAAGGAAAGGGGAAGGTGGGATAAGAGAGAATAACTCCTCAGAACACTCGCCGTGGTACAAACGATAGAACGCGCTTAGTGACGCCACGTCACGGCGTAATTGAAGAGGCTCAAGGTGTTTAGTCACCTCAAATCAGGTCCAACCAAATTTAAAGAAAATCAATCCATTTTATGAATTAATCAAGTCAACTTCAATATTAACGTTGTGCATTTTTGATATTTTGGAATGGTTATGGTAGCCATACACACTACGAGAAATCGTTACGATTAGACTGTACCGTCCGAAAGGTACCGATAAATCGTAGCGTGTATGTTATAAAACTGTACAGTTTCCTATACGTACGCCACGTACGATAAACTGTTCCGTTCGAACTGTACAGTCTGATCGTAACGATTTCTCGTAGTGTGTATGGCTACCATTAGGGAATAATTTAACACCAATTGCTTTAATTATCAGTATAAAAGTACTATCATGTATGTGGTAGAATACAATATTTATTTATTGCGCTATCGTACACAAACATGACAATTTATATTACATTAAAAAAGTTTATCTCTTAGAAAAATCAACTTACATGAATCATGTCTAAGCGCAGCTAGCGACATCTATTGTAAAGAAATCAACTTACATGAATCACACTTAAGCGCACCTAGCGATATCTATTGTAAAAAAATGAATTTTCTTCGAAATAAAGCTGCCACGTGGACGTCCTAGATAGAGATTTTTCGTCCAATATATTGAAAGTCAACAACCTTTCCAATTTTATTGTTTGTCATGATGCGATCAGCCCACGTGTTTAACCTGACGCGAGTATAACATCTTTTACCCATACAAAAAAAGTGTACAAAGCCGCTAAAGAAGTTTTCACTTCAAAAATTAAATGCCATATAGAGCTGTTATCGGCCAGAAGACGCTAAAAATTGTAGTGTTCAAAAATCTACATTATGTTGCAGACAAAATGTTTGATATCTATATATTATGTTATTTGCCAGTCACTACTTGATATTGTATTACTTCATGGGGTGGTGCCTGCAAATCGTAATTGTTAAGATTAGAGAGGGCCCAACAAGCCCTACTCAAAGTGTGTTTCTGCCTTCCTTTCCGCTACCCAACGGTAGAATAAATAAACTTACTGGGGTATTACCTGTGCGAAAACTTTTTATTATTATTTTTATATTTTATCAAAATATAATGGTATATAATGACAGTGTAAACATCTAGCAGTTAAATGCTTAAAAAAATAAAAACATAATTGTAATTGCCATTTCTTCTTTCAAATGTTTAATACTTGAAAAAGTATTCATTTGACATTGTGGGTTACCTACAATGCGAAGAGATGGCGCTGCCTTGCAGCTTAAGGCTAGGAAAATTTCGACGCGGCCATCAGGGCCGTGGTAGCATAATTGGTCAGTGCATTCGCCCGGATTGCGAAGGGTGCGGGTTCGAGTCCCGTCCGCTGCCTGGTCCGCGTGGAATTTTTTTCTAGTAAAACTTTTCTTTAAAATACAGATTTACAAAATAAAAAATATATCACCCCCAGTGCCGCCGTCTGGTCTGCGTCAGGAATGGTGTACAATAGGCTGGTAGCATTTCCTCGTTGGATAGCAAACCAAGTTCAGGTCAGGTCAGTTGACAAGGCCAGCCTTTTGATCACCAGTCACCTCGTTGAGTTTCTTACATAATTCCTTAAGAAAGGAACGAGCGTTTGGACCCCATGTTCCGAAAGTCCCTACACCAAACGGCACAAATATATAGCTCTCATTAAAAGCTGTATATTTGCGCAGTTTGGAGCCCGCAGCAGTATATATTTATTATCGACGACCTCCGTGGCCGAGTGGTTTGTACGCCGGGTTCCATGGTGTCGCCGACTCGAGAGGTCCCGGGTTCGAATCCCGGTGGGGGCAGATGTTTGTGTGATGAACACGAGCATTTGTTCTCCAGTCATGGATGTTTAATATGTATTTCTATATAAATATACTTATATATGTATAGTATATGTATTCTATCCGTTACCCTAGTATCCCATAACACAACCCTTGCTTACTTTGGGGCTAGGCTAATTGGTGTGAGTGTTGGAAATATTTATTTATTTATTATTATCATTTCCTCAACATAGCCTCTGTCGATGCGAAAAATACGATACTTCTATTAAAAGGTGTCAAAGGCAGCTTTGAAAGAAATAAGCGAAGCTAATTATGGTTTCTCTGAATAAAGAAATTACAGTGAAAAACTAGCGAAGCGAAGAATGAAAAATAAATACAAGGTTTAGATTTTAAAAGATTTTAGTAAACAATCCTGTTGTTAGTTTGTTTGTATCGCATCTTATTGAGTCAGATGAAATAGGGTATTTGACAAGTTTTAGAAAACGATCTCACGTTATTCACTAATGTTTATAGAGTCCATAAAAAGTGGATATTCATCATTATATTGTGTATTTCGGTAAAAAAAACTAATTCAAAAACTCTATTTTCAAATTGCCGCGGAAAGCGTATCTCTAGACAATATAGCGGCTCACTGGTGTGTGACGTCACACGACTGTCATTAAAACGTCAAACC
Organism: Chilo suppressalis; assembly: GCA_902850365.2. Classification (NCBI taxonomy): domain Eukaryota; kingdom Metazoa; phylum Arthropoda; class Insecta; order Lepidoptera; family Crambidae; genus Chilo; species Chilo suppressalis. Next base: position 1,563,094 of record OU963899.1, on the reverse strand, counting down.
ATACAATCAAATGTCACTTTAACCGGAAGTTTACTTGCGTGTGACGTCATTTAAGGCGCCACCAATCCAAAGCGTTTTGTGTCACGTGACTATAGACAAGAAAACTATTATTTTTATCGTGGGTTTTTAGTAAAATTATGAATATTTGTTTCTGTAAAAATAGTAAAAACTCCTGCCAATATTCATTCTAAATACAGATGCTAACAATTGGCATTTTATTTTTAATACTGTCAAATACCCTATTGTGCTGAGGAATATTTAACTAATTATGTATGATATACGAATCACATTTTAGTTCTAATATACGACTAGCTTCAGCCTGCGGCTTTGCTCGAGGTCTTGGTGCTCCATACAAACTTTGAGCCCCTGTTTTATCCCTTTAGGGGTTAGTTTTGGAAAATATATTCTGAGCGCACGGTTTCATCCTAATACGAGTAGCTTTATGTGTACCAAATTTCTGCACAATTCGGTTAGAGGTTTGAGCTGTGCGTTGATAGATTAGCCAGTTAGTAACGGTTACCTTTTATATATACAGATTATAAAGATTGTTGCAAAAATATTAAATCCATATAGATTTGCTGATAATATGGATATATCGTTCCATACGTTAGGTTTTAAAAAAATATTTTTAACTCATATCACAAAACACACAGACTTAGTTTTAAAACAAAATTAAATTGTTTTGTCTTTTGTGAACTGTGTGAACGTAATTTATTCATGAAAGGCAAATGGAAGATTTTCAGCTGAAATTTAAGCGCCCGGCTGGGAAAGAAATCTTCGCTTTAGAGAAGGGCCCAGTGAATATATATTTACTACGTATTGGTGGTGTTCTGTTTCTCTTGGTGAGTTAGTCGCTGCGCACACCGCGAAAGGCGCGGCAAAGATACTAAGCGCGGCGACTCCGAGCGCGGCCTAGAGTCACGGAGCAACGCACGGTGATCTTGAGCGTGGCCTAGAGCCACAGAGCGGCACGCGGTAACCTTAAGCGCGGCCTAGAGCCACGGAGCGGCGCGTGGCGACCTTGAGCGCGGCCTAGAGCCACGCAGCAACGCACGGTAATCTTGAGCGTGGCCTAGAGCCACAGAGCGGCACGCGGTGACCTTGAGCGCGGCCTAGAGCCACAGAGCGGCGCGTGTTGACCTTGAGCGCGGCCTAGAGCCATGTAGCAACGCACGGTAATCTTGAGCGTGGCCTAGAGCCACAGAGCCGATGCCAGGTTTGGATGCACGCATCCGATGCGACTGGATGCCGTTATTGGATGCCAATGTCATCTATTTTTTGTCAACGTTATTATAGCAACAGTACCACAAACTTATCTGTGTAGGTGGAGATGCTAGCGGTGAACAAATATGTCATAAAAGTGTCAAAATGCTACGGATAAATTATATATGTGCCGGTATAGTTCAAATTTTTGCCACCGGCACAGAAAAGTTTGTGGCACTGGACTGAGTTCAAAGCCTATGCTTTGAGTGCAATATATGTATATAATAATTTTGCCAGCTTTCAATATTTTCAGTTACCATACCGAAAAGCGAATAAATGGTTGCGGTTTCATTTTCAAGTCATGTTTTATGGAATCGATGAAACACACTCACACAAATCACGCATCTATCGTAATTCACATCGCATCGTATCCTGTGATACTACGATACTGACATTCACTTGGCAACGATGCGATACCGGCATCGATGCGCGCATCTGATGAGATTTATCTGATACCGATGCGCATCGATTTCACAAATATCTAAAAACGCCCATCTCTAATATCAACAATATTCAGATAATCGCTTATATAAATTTTACTTTTTATTTCTTCCATATTATTGTAACAGGTACGAAGTTTGTCCGGTCATATTATAAATAATCTAGTCATATAATTTGCGTTCATATTATAAAATAAATCATACAATTTTTTTAAAGAAGCATCTGTCATCATCGTCATTGCATGTTCACAGATTTTGTTTTATATATACAGAATACATTTTAATAATGCGAAGAGATGGCGCTGCCTTGCAGCTTAAGAATGGTTAGAAGAATTTCAACCCTTCGCAATCCGGGCGAATGCACTGACAAATTATGTAGCATAATTGGGTGCGGGTTCGAGTCCCGTCTGCTGCCTAGTCCGCGTGGAATTTTTTCTAGTTATATTTTCTTTAGAATACATTTTATTTTTTTGTTCAATTACGAGTAATTTAATTTAGGATTTCATCTTGGGCATAAATAAATTGGGCATGAATATTAAATTATAATATGGTTCCGCCAAAATTTATCTGCGTAGTTCGTCAAATTGGGCCCTAATTAAATTAATTAGCTTTTGAACTAAAAACAAGAAATAAAATTAAATTATATTATGACATAATATAATTATTATGTCAAACGAAGAGTTTAATTAATATAAAGTGCGTTGCTTTTTTCGGTATCGAGCTAAGGGCGCGTACATATAGAACGTTCGTTTTTACAGGATCTTTTTCAACGGATCTGTCGCATTCATCCATCAGCCTTTCTCCGTCTACTGCTGGACATAGGCCTCCCCCATAGAACGCCACAATGCGCGGTCCTCCGCTATCCGCATCCAGCGTCTCCCAGCACATTTGACGATGTCGTCAGTCCACGTTGGGGGCCGCCCCACGCTGCGTCGTCCGGTACGTGGTCGCCACTCGAGGACCTTTCTTACCCAACGGTTGTCAGATCCTCGAGCGATGTGGCCTGCCCATTGCCACTTCAGCGTGCTAACTCTTCGGGCTATGTCGTACACACGATCTGTCGCAAGTTAAGGCAATATTCACACAGCTTGCACAGCACTGATTTTTAATGAATCCGATGCCACTGCATGTAATTATTCACATTGACGACTGTTTGCAGGCTACCGCACCCCGCACAACCGCATTTTTTTGTTGGCCATGCACACATGCGCTAACACACACACATACTTACAGTTACACACACACCCCTGCCTCTGTCTTGCCTTAACCGGCCGGCCTGAGTGGAGTCGCAAGATCAGACCATATGCTCCAGATAAGATATATTTTATCTATCAGGTAGGTATAATAACAATTGGTTGTACATTTATATGTAACAGAAAGTGTGTGATCTGGAGCCTAAACTAGGGCGACCCTGTATTTCAGGACTCCAGGTCCCATCCGCGTATCTACCTCGGTACCACTTGCTTGTATGTGTGTTTGTATACAAAAGCCTATGTGTGTGTGTGTGTTTGTGTGCGTGAATGTGTGTACGTGTATGTGTGTGGGCGCGCGCGCGCGCTTTTCTTTATTATTGTTATTACCAATGCAAGAGAAAAAAAAGAGTGCGAGGCATTTGAAAACCTCAGGTGGCTAGAAATAACAAAATGACTTCATTTATATTAAGCGATAGCTTTTTCCAAAGCAATCCCTTTAGGCGAATGGCCCCTGGGTCCCCATGGACCCGTGGTTGAAAAGCGCACCGACATAAGAATAATAAATAATATTTATTTCAGGCACTGCTATGCATTCAAATTTATAAAAATAGTAAAAAAAACAATTTTTATTCCCACGGAAAATATTAAACAAAATAATTTGGCTGCGTATGTCTCAGTTTTAACTTTCCTGTGCCTGCGGAACTAAATATCTGAAGAAAAAAAAACATGTAAATGTATTATTGTATAGCAGCTGTCTACGCGGACGCTGCCGAACGCGGAGGCTGATTGTGCCTCTTTGTCGCTCGTTGCGCGCTCTGGCTGGCACTTCAAGCCTTAAATGAAACGCCTCAGAGCGACGTAACGCCGCATGAGTCATGTTTTTTCGTGCGTGCAGCCGGCTCCATCGAATTACTCGTATAAGACGTTGTCACGTCAAAAAACGGTGCTCTACAGATTCGTGTAATAAGTTTTAAGTGTGAAGTTTGTTCTGTCTCTTTTTATGCTTTAAAAATAGTATAAGACAGACTTTCATTTTAAATAAAAATTTTACCAATTTGACGAATTGAATTGAATGAAATTGTATTATCCTTGTGATGGGAGAATCACGGTTATGACTCTGTTATTATTTTGTTTATCAATAGCGACAACAATTATTATTCATACCGTCACATGTATTCAGATTCGAGTTGCGAGGTCACGTAGCCGACAGATGCCTGCCTGATAAATTCAACTGCATTCTCTATTTACCGCCTGTGAGCCGCATGCGACTGCGGCGGAAACAAACGCTTTGCTTATGATTATCCAACGCGTCATGTTATTCTGTCAGTCAGAAATTAGCTCCGTCATTTCTAATTTAATATTTGAAATATTGTTTTGTAGAAACGGTGTTTGATTAAAGCGAAGCGAGCGAAGCTCCTATGTGTCAGCTTCAATGACGAAATGTTTGTGACGTCCTAACTCATAGAGTTCTCAACCGATTTACACATTTTTTTCTTATTTCGAATCAACGGTTAAAAACGCGGATTGTGGCGGAGCTGGAATTGTTTACCGAGTGTTCCGTACGAATTTGTAGATACGCAACATATACGCCGTATCATATTGTATGTAACAAGTTATTATAGAGATCCACAGATGTTGACGACCTCCGTGGCCGAGTGGATTGTACGCCGGGTTTCATGGTGTCGCCGACTCGAGAGGTCCTGGGTTCAAAACCCGGTGGGGGCAGATGTTTGTGTGATGAATACGAGCATTTGTACTCCAGTCATGGATGTTTAATATGTATTTTGGAACGAAAGTTCCTTACGGCAGGCTTGGAGGGGATAGGGATTTTGCTGCGCGACCGAACTGAAAAAAATGTGATAGTAAAACCGTAAGAAAAAATGCGTGGAATAAAATCGTTAAACGAGACGTGCGCAGGCGCGACGAAGTTCCTTACGGCAGGAGAGAGAGCGACGAGGGTGCATCACTGAAATATTGTGATATTACACCAACACTGAATATGTGTGAAGTTATAGGGAGGGGTAGAGCGACGAGGGTGCATCACTGAAATATTGTGATACTACACCAACAGTGAATATGTGTGAAGTTATAGGGGGTGGTAGAGCGACAAGGGTGCATCACTGAAATATTGTGATATTACACCAACACTGAATATGTGTGAAGTTATAGGGAGTGGTAGAGCGACGAGGGTGCATCACTAAAATATTGTGATACTACACCAACAGTGAATATGTGTGAAGTTATAGGGAGTGGTAGAGCGACAAGGGTGCATCACTGAAATATTGTGATATTACACCAACACTGAATATGTGTGAAGTTATAGGGGGTGGTAGAGCGACGAGGGTGCATCACTGAAATATGGTGATATTACACCAACACTGAATATGTGTGAAGTTACAGGGGGTGGTAGAGCGACGAGGGTGCATCACTGAAATATTGTTATATTACACCAACACTGAATATGTGTGAAGTTATAGGGGGTGGTAGAGCGACGAGGGTGCATCACTGAAATATTGTGACATTACACCAACACTGGATATTTGTGAAGTTATATCAAGCTGTGGACCAGTAACGTCTGTGAGACATGATTATGATTACAAGGTGAGTACTTATCAGGAGGTGGCAGAGCGACGGGGGTGCATCACTGGATTATTGTGACATTGTAGTTTATTCTAAACTGTGGGCCAGTCCTGCCTAGCATCCTTTACGAACGCTAGCGGGACAAGATAATAAGGTGCGTATGTAGGGGGTGGCACAGCTACGAGGGTGCAGCACTGGAATATTGTGACATTACACGAAATCTGGATATTTGTGACGTTATACCGAGCTGTGGACCAGGAACGCCTGTCATCTGCTGTAAACTTAAGCTAGACATGATAACAAGGTCAGTACTTAACAGGGGGTGACAGAGCGACGGGGGTGCAACCCCAAATTATTGTGGCATTATACCAACACTGGATTATTGTCGTATATTATACTAAACTGTGTGTACGGGACGCCGGGCTGTCGCAGTAGCGGACAGTTACCGACTCGTACTGAGGGGGTGGAGGAAGTTACACGCAGGAGTCTTGACTGTAGTGGACTGTAGTTTCGGCGAATAAAACCCCTGGTGTTCGGTATTGAAGAAATCGGTGGGCGCTGATAATGGATGGCCGGTGAGAGGAGGCTTCAGGTCCAGAGTGAACCGCTTGATTGTTTCTTCCTGTTCCTTAGGGTAGGAGCGCCTGTCGCTGAATGCATGTCGGACTCGAATTTTATATGCTAGGACTGAGCTGGCCAGCGATCCATTACCTCACCCACGCTATACTTTATTTTTCATTTTCTCAAAAATTACAATAGTGCGAGCTTAAAACTAATTGTACATACATCGGGCATACATTTAGGCATATTTTTAACACAGTTATGTGTCCGTAAACACGATATTTTAGGTGTGGCGCGCAAAAAATAGGTCTCCGCAATATTTATACTTTCCCCCTCCATAGGGCTTCGCCCTGCCACGGGGCTTCGCTGCCCCACCCGCGCGCTCCGGGCGCGCCGGGTGGGGAGCGCAACATGTCTCAGAAAACGGTTCTATACAAACATGTTTTGTCTCCTACACGGTACATTTTTACACTTATTGATGTGATACCTATTTATTTACGTAGCCCTACGTGTTACCTATCTAATACAACAAGTTTCTTACGAGAATATCAGTAAACAACAGCTCTACGGCCCTATAAAGTTTACAAATTAAAAAGTCTCAAAAAACCTACTTATATTCATTTAATGCCTAACTATCATATACCGTTTTATAGAAGAAGTAAAAACACACAAAATAACATCATTATTATAACAATTATACCTATATCCTATTGACTATTCGTAAAAAACTATTCCCAATATTTTCCTTAATTACGCTTAAACTACTAACACGATTCATACAAAACTTCGATATATTATTCCTATGACTACCTACTTTCTAATAAGACATAAGATAAATCAATCAAAACATAAAACATACTATTATCGAAAACTGTCAACTCAGGCAAAATCCTATAAGATGTGAGACAAGGACAACCTATTGTCTCCGTCCCTCCTATAGGTCGGAACTATCAGTATTCTGACTAGTTTCCCCGCGCCACCGCTTGGCGTCGTGGCGATCGTTTAGATAAAGTCTTATAAGATTATTGGAGAGAACGGGGCGGAATATCGCTCTGAACTATCAATTTTACAATGGTTTACTATGGGCAGAGCTATCTATTATTGCGATATCCGACTCATTCTAATAAGACAACAAGGGAATGATATTTTTAATGCGTATACAACCGATTCATGTGAAATTATAGATACATTTTTATACATTGTTCTCGTATTGTCGTAAGTTCATTTTCTCTCGCTTCGGTCGTCGCGTACATACTCCCGCCGTGCAGCGTTGGTCGACTCGTCGCTGCATCCATCTTCCGTGGGAGTGGCGGCCGATGCGAATATCACCAGTCGCTTGGTCGGTCTGCGTAGCACTCCTCCGGCTGTCTTCAGATCGACGACTCGTACTGTGCCGTCTCGCCCGGGAAAAGTGGCGATGACGACTCCCTTGGCGCGCTATCATGCGCCGTAGTGCGTGTATGGCGGAGTCCGTCGATAGTGAGGCGGCCAACTCGAGGTGCACGGCTCTCGTAGTAAGACATGTGAAGAGCGCGACGTAGCGTTTTTCTTGACGCCTGCCCACGGTGACTGTCAATGGCCCGAAATAATCCAATCCGGTGTACGTGAATGGCCGTCGGTGATGAGCGAGGCGCGTCGGCGGCAAATCTCCGGTAGGTGGCGACGGTGGCGCCGCCCTCCTTATGCAGCAGTTTATGCAACTGCTTATTATTCGTTTCGTGACGGGTCGAATGCGTAAAATCCAATAGTGTTGTCTGCACTCGTTGACTGTAGTTTCCACCCCGGCGTGGAGAAGGCTTCTATGTGTGTGTTCTATCCACAGTTGGGTGGCTCGATGGTTCCCGTCGAGTATCGCCGGTGTCTTCTGAGTTTCGGTTACTCCCGCCGCTGCGTTGACCCGGCTTCGTAGGTACAACACGCCGTCGTTGACTATTAGCGAAAGTGGGCGGAGTCGACTGTTCGTAGCGATGGTGGCGCCCCCTCGCAGTTGTTTCAACTCGTCTTGAAATGCGTCGTGTTGTATTACGCGAACTATTATTTTCTCTGCGCGTTCGATGTATCTTCGGTCGATTGCGATGAATTTTCTTTCTTGAACGGTTGGCGTCGTTTTCTTCTTATGTGTCGGCGCCGATTTTTGATTTTTCTTCCAGTCGGGTTCCTTTTCGTTTTTCTTTCTTCTGTAGTTAATTCGGTCGGTTTTCGCTTGACAGAGGTCGATGAACTGTAGTACTCTTGCCGTAGTCCGAATTAACTTGTCCCAGCGCGAAAATCGAGTGACGTCCGGTGCAGCTTCGGATATTGACGGCGCTTTCTTCGTGCTTATGTGGTGCACGCGTTCTTCCCCGGTGACTTCGGTTGCGGTTGCAGTTTCGGCGGGCCATTCTTCTTGTTTGTTTCGTAGAAACGGAGGCCCGGTGAACCATCTGTGGTAGCCGTAGAAGTCGTGCGGTGATATTCTTGTGGCGTCGTCTGCTGTGTTGAGCTTCGTGGGCACCCATCGCCACTCGTTGATGGTGCTGAGTTCTTCGATGGCGGCTATGCGATGCGCGACGAATGGCTTGAATGAGCGCGATCCCGTTCGCACCCAAGACAATACTGTTTTGCTGTCTGTCCAAAATGTCTTCGATTCTGGTTTTCTTGAGTGCTCTTCTATCACGGTGGCGGCCATTCTTGCTCCCAGGACTGCGGCTTGTAGCTCGAGGCGCGGTATCGACGTGACTTTGAGTGGAGCCACTCGTGCTTTCGCCGTGATGAGTGTCACGTCGACTTGACCTCCCGGCGACTCGGCCCGCCAGTAGAGTGCGGCGGCGTACGTGGTGGCGCTGGCGTCCACGAAGACGTGCAGCTGAAGTGAAGTGGCTTCGCTGTATCCTATGTAGGCTCGTGGTACTTTGACGCCTCGTAGGTCCTTCATGTGTTGTAGCCAGGTCGTCCACTGCTCTGCGAGGTCGGTGTCGATTTTCTTGTCCCATTCTGTGCCGCGTCGCCAAATTTCTTGTATGATCTGCTTTCCCCTGACTGTGACTGGTGATGCAAGTCCCATTGGATCGTAGATTGACATCACAATCTTCAAAACTTCTCTCTTCGTGGGTGCCTTATTTGCAAGTAGGTCCGATGGGATGCGCGCCAACTCGAGATTGAACCCCAATTCGTCCGATTGCGGGTTCCACATGAGTCCGAGTACTTTTTCTATTCTTGATCCGTCGTTGAGTGTTATTGGTTGTTGAACGCGTAGCGGTCCCTCGGTGAGTGCTTGCCTTATTCGATGCGAGTTCGACACCCAGTTGCGTAAGTCGAAATTTCCGTCGGCGTGTATTTTTCTTACTTGCGTCGACACTTCTATGGCTTCTTGTTCCGTTGTAAAGCTGTCTAGGTAGTCATCCATGTAGTGCGCTTGTACTATGGCGTTGACGGCGGTCGGTTGCGTTCTTGATATCGCTCGGCGTTCTTGTTCTTGACGAAAATAGCGGCGGCTGGTGAACACGTAGCGCCGAAGATGAGTGACTTCATTCTGTATTCTTCCGGTGGTCCCTCTCTTCTTTCGCCGCGCCATAGGTACCGCAGTGCATCTCTGTCTTCCGGTCGGATCCCCACGCGCATGAACATTTCGGCGATGTCGGCTGTCACGGCGTACTGGTGTTGACGGAATCGCATCATGACTCCTATCAACGATCGAAGTAGGTCCGGCCCGGTGAGAAGGCAGTCGTTGAGTGAGGTGCCTCCGGTCTTCGCAGCTGCGTCGTGTACGATGCGTAACTTGTTTGGCTTCAACGGGTTGATGACTGGAAAATGCGGCAGGTACCAAGTTCTGTCTTCTGTTGATGTCGGCGGTGCTCGCTCGGCGTATCCCTTTTCGATGAGCGCGTCCATTTGTTCTATGTATTTTCCCCTTAGGCGTGGATCGCGGTCGATTTTCTTCTCTGTGGTGAGCAGCCGTCTGTACGCATTTTCATAATTGTTGGGCATCTTGATGTCCTCTTACTTCCAGAGTAGCGCGGTTTCAAATTTTCCATCTTCTTTTCTGTGGGTGTGTTCTTCTAGCATCTTGATGGCTTTCTCCTCTGGATCGGAATGCGGTTTCTTCTTTTCGATGTCGATCGATTCCAATGCGAAGTGATGACGAAGTAGTTCATCCATTTTCGAATCTTCTATTTCTTCGGTGAGGTGGTTCACGAAATGAACCCGGAGACCGATGGTGCGCGAGTCTGTGCCGTGGAGTACCCATCCCAGAGCCGTCTTCGATGCCACTAGCTGTCTTCTATTCCCCCGGCGGACTTCGCTGGCCAAGAGTAGGTGCCAGTTGTCTTGCCCGATGAGGATGGTCGGCCGGGCGTCTTCATAGGTGACGTGCTTCTCGATTCCCCGCAGGTGCTTGCAGCCCCATAAGTGTCCTTCTTCTATGGTTTGCGGTGAAATCTTCATTTGGTCGATGGTGCGTGCTTGCACCTTGAAGCCTCTGTTCTGTCCCTCGATCTTGAAGGTGACCCGGCGCGACTGTGTCTCTGGCAGTTTGGCGTCGATCGTTTCTATCTTCAGTCGCTCGGTAGGTCCCTCGGCTCCTATCTTCTCGGCGGCCCTCTCTTCTATAAGTGTGACTGTAGAGCCGTCGTCCAGTAGCGCGTACGTATCAAAATGTCCGCTCGGTCCCGTAATGCGAACCGGAATTATCTTCAAGTACGCGTCTCGCTTGCGGCTACTGTGTGTGCTGGCCACCCTCTCGGTTTCTGTGTTGCTCGTGGCTGGTTCTTCCTCACGTTGCGACTTCGGTTTGTAGTGAAGAAGTGGGTGGTGTGAGCGCTCGCAGCCGTCCCTCTCGCACGCTCGCGTCTTGCATCTGTGCATCTTGCTTCTGTATTGTAAGCAACGGAAACAAAGGTTGCTTTTCTTCGCTATTTCCCATTTTCTATCTTGATCGGCGGTCTTGAACGTAAAGCAGGTGGCCGTCGAATGTCCGGATTTCTTGCATACCGGACATGGGAATCGATCTTCAGGCGCTTTTCTATTATGTGTCGCCTCGATGTTATGTGTTCGAAATTTTCTTGTTGTGGAGTTTTCTTCATTTCCAATGTACTCCGGTGGGGCGTATCTTGCGTTATTCTCTGCCTCGACTTCGATGAACTCGGCGAAAATCAATAGTTCCGGATCCGTCTTCATTTTTTCTTGCATTCGGTGATTGTTGACGTAATCGTTCCATCTGAAGCGGATAGTCGACGGCAGCTTTTCTATAATTGTCTTCATGATGTCCGGCGCACGTAGGTACTCGTTTTGCCCCAGTACTTGTAGTGCGACGACGCTATTCTTGATTTTGTTTGCAAAAATCACGATGTCCCTCGGCGAATCGGTGAGTCGGGGTAAATGGCGCAGCTTTTCTATTTCGGTTGCGGCGATGTTGTCTGGGCGGCCGAATCTGTGCTCCAATTGCTTCATAATGTCGCCCGGCGTAGTGTTGCTTATTAGCATGCTGCCCACGGCTTCTCTTGCCTTCCCCTTGAGGGCTCTTCTTAATCTCGATGAGTTTTCCGCCGACGATAGGTAGGTTGCGGATTCTAGGTACGCCGCCCTGAAGGTGAGCCATTCTGTGTGCGCGCCACTGAAGGGTGGCAGCTCTCCGACGTAGCGTGGACCCGGTGCAGGCGGTACGGCGGCACGGACGGCGGCGTTGATTGCGACGGCCAGCTCGGAGACGTTCATTCTGTCTTGCTGGACCGGCGGTGGCGGTGGCGGCAACGTAGGGGCGACTTGTTCTTGAGCTTCATCAATACGGGACGGCGGACTCTTCTTAATGCATGGCTTCAGCGCCCCTGGGACTGGATTATCGGCAAGTGGTGCGACGGACCCACCAATCTGTACGGTGTCGTCGACGGTCGGTCTTCTATATGGTTCGGTGGTGCCGCCGTCGGGGGTAGTGTCCTTTGTCGCTGTGTCCAGCCAGGTGATGACGCGTTCTACATTCTCGGTGCCATGTGTGCTATCGGTTTCTCTTCTATCTTCTATTTGCGGGTCCTCTTGGTCCTCATCTTCGCTATCTTGCTCTTCCATTCGTATCTTCGCCCTTATAGTCTTCTCTAATTCTTCATATAACGCCGCCAGGCGCTTCTTCTTTGCTGCTCTTCGTGCAGCTATCTTCGATTCTGTTCGGTGTGATGTCATTGCAGCTGATGGCGACTTCGGCGGTTGGTCGTGGCGCAGCGGGTACGGTGGCCGCGTCACGGTGTCGCTCCCTTCCGATGGCGCTCTTGACGGGGGTTGGACAGGATTCTCTCCTGCGGCGGTTCGCTCTGGCTCTTCAATGCTTCTCTCGATGCGCTCCTCTTCGGCCTGGTCCATTTTGTCAGCTTGAGATCTTGTTCGTGGCATTTTTCTTTCTTCAATCTTCTATATTTTCTGTCTTCAATCTTCTATAATTGACCACGACGATCTTCTTTCTTCAATCTTCTATAATTTTTCTTCAATCTTCTATAATTTTTCTTCAATTCTTCCTCGGCGCTGTAGATCCGGCTCGATGCGACCAAAAAATGTACGGGACGCCGGGCTGTCGCAGTAGCGGACAGTTACCGACTCGTACTGAGGGGGTGGAGGAAGTTACACGCAGGAGTCTTGACTGTAGTGGACTGTAGTTTCGGCGAATAAAACCCCTGGTGTTCGGTATTGAAGAAATCGGTGGGCGCTGATAATGGATGGCCGGTGAGAGGAGGCTTCAGGTCCAGAGTGAACCGCTTGATTGTTTCTTCCTGTTCCTTAGGGTAGGAGCGCCTGTCGCTGAATGCATGTCGGACTCGAATTTTATATGCTAGGACTGAGCTGGCCAGCGATCCATTACCTCACCCACGCTATACTTTATTTTTCATTTTCTCAAAAATTACAATAGTGCGAGCTTAAAACTAATTGTACATACATCGGGCATACATTTAGGCATATTTTTAACACAGTTATGTGTCCGTAAACACGATATTTTAGGTGTGGGGCGCAAAAAATAGGTCTCCGCAATATTTATACTTTCCCCCTCCATAGGGCTTCGCCCTGCCACGGGGCTTCGCTGCCCCACCCGCGCGCTCCGGGCGCGCCGGGTGGGGAGCGCAACATGTCTCAGAAAACGGTTCTATACAAACATGTTTTGTCTCCTACACGGTACATTTTTACACTTATTGATGTGATACCTATTTATTTACGTAGCCCTACGTGTTACCTATCTAATACAACAAGTTTCTTACGAGAATATCAGTAAACAACAGCTCTACGGCCCTATAAAGTTTACAAATTAAAAAGTCTCAAAAAATCTACTTATATTCATTTAATGCCTAACTATCATATACCGTTTTATAGAAGAAGTAAAAACACACAAAATAACATCATTATTATAACAATTATACCTATATCCTATTGACTATTCGTAAAAAACTATTCCCAATATTTTCCTTAATTACGCTTAAACTACTAACACGATTCATACAAAACTTCGATATATTATTCCTATGACTACCTACTTTCTAATAAGACATAAGATAAATCAATCAAAACATAAAACATACTTTTATCGAAAACTGTCAACTCAGGCAAAATCCTATAAGATGTGAGACAAGGACAACCTATTGTCTCCGTCCCTCCTATAGGTCGGAACTATCAGTATTCTGACTAGTTTCCCCGCGCCACCGCTTGGCGTCGTGGCGATCGTTTAGATAAAGTCTTATAAGATTATTGGAGAGAACGGGGCGGAATATCGCTCTGAACTATCAATTTTACAATGGTTTACTATGGGCAGAGCTATCTATTATTGCGATATCCGACTCATTCTAATAAGACAACAAGGGAATGATATTTTTAATGCGTATACAACCGATTCATGTGAAATTATAGATACATTTTTATACATTGTTCTCGTATTGTCGTAAGTTCATTTTCTCTCGCTTCGGTCGTCGCGTACACTGTGGTTAAGTTCAGGGGGGTGGCAGAGCGACGGGGTTGCATTACTGGATTATTGTGACATTGTAGTTTATTATAAACTGTGGGCCAGTCCTACCTAGCAATCTTTACGAACACTAGCTGACCGAACTGAAAAAAATGTGATAGTAAAACCGTAAGAAAAAATCCGTGGAAAAAAGTGCGTGGAATAAAATCGTTAAATGAGACGTGCGCAGGCGCGACGAAGTTCCTTACGGCAGGCTTGGAGGGGATAGGGATTTTGCTGAGCGACCGAACTGAAAAAAATGTGATAGTAAAACCGTAAGAAAAAATCCGTGGAAAAAAGTGCGTGGAATAAAACCGTTAAATGAGCCGTGCGCAGGCGCGACAGACATACACAATGCGAGTTTGCAATTTGTGTCGATTCTACATTAGCCGAAGGAACTTCGTTCCTACCTGGTGTCCCACGACACCACATCATTTTTCTATATCAATATACTTATATATGTACAGTATATGTATTCTATCCGTTACCCTAGTATTCCATAACACAAGCCTTATAGTGCTTACTTTAATGCTAATTGGTGTGAATGTTGGAAATATTTATTTATTTATAATTTATTATAAAAACGAAACAGTAACGAGTTATTTGAAACAGCTACATTTGCCCCCTGGCTACAATGGCCCCCGGTGGCCTTAATAAGTACTTTAATTTAACTGATGCTCTACTCAACAGCGATAAGTTGTTTATTTATTCCCGGAACTAAATCTGAATGTATTTAAGAAAGCATTATAATGTAAGCTCAGCACGTTCGTTCGTTGAATTTATTTTAGGTTAGGTTGTGTATGTACGAGGAAGTATCTATAAATTTTCAGCGAAAATTCAATGTTCATAGTTTACATATTTCTTTAATTCGAGAGAGACCGCGGATTTATCGCTCGAATTGGAGCGCCCTTCTGAAGAAGTAGCCTCTACCTTGCAGTCGAGATGACTATGGTCTTCGTAGGTAAAATACTTCAGGGGGCTTCGAGGGATAGTTTAGGTTAGGGTAGGATTTTTTTTTGAAAATAAAAGCAAATAGATACTACTTTTATTAAATTTCGACGCTATTGACTTCATCGAAATTCAACAAGATGCATATTGAAATATTTGAAAATAATTATTATAATAAGAAGTAAAATTATATATGATAAGGGGGTTTGAGTAGAACAGTATATAAATATTATATGTAACTTGATATGTAAATGAATGCAAATAAGATGTCATGTTTATAAGTTGTAAATTTGTAAATAGAGAATGTTTTGTAAAATTATAATTAGAATAAAAATTTGCATAATAACTGTAAAACACAGTGGATTAAATTATATTTGTGTTATTAAATTTTTTGAGGCTATAAATAATTTCATTTAAATGTATCATAAAATTCAGTGTTTCCTCTTTCTTTATAATTTCATTGCAATCTTTAAAGTCTATGTTATTTATTCGACATATAGTCTCAAATTCATACCTTGTATTAAAATATTTTTGACAATAATATAATAAATGTTCCATCGTTTGAATGGTGTTTGAATCACAGGGACAAAAAGGATCTTGTGTTATATGAAATCTGTGTAAGTAAGCTTTATGGTAACCATGTCCTGAGAGAAATTGTGTTACAGCGAAATTTGGTGGAACTTTATCTATAAATTTCTTTTTAGGTTAGGGTAGGTAAGGTTCGCCGGGGCGGCGAGGTTTGATTCCTAATAAGGAACTTACGCCGTCATATCCGGCAGAGGAGGCTTCATCCCGGAGTTTTAGTGGGTAGGGTCCCCCATTCTGAGCAGCCATTGAGCCAGCCCTAGGGTTGGCTCAGTGGCTGCCAACCCTAGGGGGGAGGAGTCCCACATAACCCCGTCGCCTCAACCAGCGGCGGGGTATGCGTCATGCATTTCTCCGGGTAAAAAAAAGGGTAGGTTAGGTTAGGTAAGGTAAAGGCTTTCGGAGACATGGCCTGGCTGTAACTTCGATTCCACGACCCATCAAGGACTAAACACCGTGGGGTTTTAGTCGGTAGGCCCGTGTCTGCCGACAAGGGGAAATTTTGTTTTCGTCTGGTTGGTAGGCAGGGGGAGTCCGACATAATCTGCTCACTGTCTAATGAGCGGGTATGCGTCACGCAGTTCCCCCCGCAAAAAAAAGGTAAGGTAAAGGCGCGAGTAATATTATTTTACCGCAAGCGTCTATAGACTTACTCTTATCGTCTTTGGGCGGGGGCACCCCAGTACCAGCTTCTCCCTTTGGATCGCATCCAGCGCCGAGCGGCTCGAACGTCGACGACCAGGACCTTTCCGATCAGCTTGATCCTTTGGCTTTGCGTAGGGATGTAGCTTCGCTCTGCATCTTCTATCGCATTTATCACGGGGAGTGTTCTGAGGAATTGTTCGGATTAATTCCAGCTACTGCATTTCGCCATCGTACATCGCGACAAAAATTTCGTCCCCATCATCTTGATGCGTGGCTATCCACAACCGTGCGTTTTTGTCGAAATTTTTTACCACGTACGACAAAACAGTGGAATATGTTGTCGCCAGCAGTGTTTCCGGACCAATACGACCCAAGAACCTTCAAAAAAAGAGCGTACTCCTTCCTTAAAGGCCGGCATCGCATTTGTGATACTCCTGGTGTTGCAAGTGTCCATGGGCGACTGTGATCACTTACCATCAGGTGAGCCGTCTGCTCGTATGCCCCCTATAACATAAAAAAATCTTCCATTAACTTAATAGAATAATTTGTTTCTTAGGTTTTCACGCACATCACTCATTAAATAAATCAAGTTTCAACGGGTTAGATACACTCCTTTGCAGGAATGCGACGTCGGAACAATGTTACGGAATTGTTGTAAGTACATGTAGTGAAGGAAGGCCAAAGGGGAAGATCTTCTTCCGAGCTGGGTGATGTTAGCTCACGGGCCGCGGCCCGACTGATTGTATATATGAACTGTTGGCCGCCAAATTTCACTTGTGCGATGTAGGCTTCCATACTATTTGAGTGCAGCGCCATCTCTTGAAGAGGCGAGTGATTAATTCCTCTATGTTGGTTATATGTGGGGGCATTTAGATGTCGCAGCTGGTCAATTAAACACTCACACTCACATATACCTTTTATTTATCACTGTAAAAGAACACTAGGGAGTATCAAAAAATATAAACATCTTATACAAATGACCAAAGCACACCGATAGCGTGAGGTAACTGGGTACTAACGACATCTATCGGAAACTTGTGAACTAAAATTCTTATTTCTATTATTAATTAAACATTCCGCCGGCCAAGGACGACTCAAGTCCTTAAAACCTGACGACAAGATATAAACCAAAGCAAAGTAAAACAAATTTCTGGTTACTAGGAGTCAGACTCATCCAGGGGCAAAGGACATATTTTTACCATAGGTCGCTTAAAAATATTGTCCTTGTACTGTAAAGTTACAACTCTTGTAACACCATCAGCACCTGGGTGTTTCTGCATAATACGTCCCAAAAGCCATTTTCCAGGGGGAAGTGTGTCATCCTTGACGAGAACGACAGTGCCGAGGGGAAGATCAGGTCGCTTTATGTTCCATTTGTAACGATGCTGTAACGTAGTTAAATATTCGTTTTGCCAGCGACGCCACAAACAGTGCACCATACGTTGGATTATGTGCCATCGATTCAACGGACTTAAGTTAACATCAATCAAAGACGGCTCAGGAACCCCAATTAAGGGCTCTCCGACAAGAAAGTGACTTGGTGTTAATGGGGGTTAGTCAAGAGTAGAATTGATAAGAGTGAGGGGACGAGAATTTACACAAGCTTCGACTTGGGCTGATAAAGTAGCGAGCTCTTCGTATGTGAGGAAGGCTTGGCCGATAACCCGTTTTAAGTGTCCTTTAATACTTTTCACTCCTGACTCCCAAATTCCACCAAAGTGTGGAGCTCGAGGAGGTATGAATCTCCATTGCGTGAAATCATTAGCGAGAAGTTCAGAAATCTTAGCCACAAGTTGAGATTGTGAATTATTGAACGCGAGATCTAGTTCACGGGACGCGCCTACAAAATTAGTTCCGTGATCACTCCAAATCTCCTTGCAGTGACCACGTCAAGCGGTGAAACGCCGAAAAGCGGCAATAAATGCAGCAGAAGTGAGGTCAGTGACAAGTTCCAAGTGAATGGCTTTTGTTACGGCACAGACAAATAGACTAATATAGACTTTACTGGTTTTCTTACATCTACCAGGATACAATTTCATTGTAAAGGGTCCACAAAAGTCTACTCCACTCGTAAGAAAGGGTCGGCTAGGTTTAATCCTGAATTTAGGTAAATCTGACATAAAAGGAGGGAGTGGATTAGCCTTCTGTTTAAAACAAGGGACACATTTGTGGATTACAGTTTTGACAAGACTTTTAATTCGAGTGATCCAAAACCTTTGTCTTACAATATTTAAAGTAAGTTGATTGCCTCCGTGCAGAGATTTCAAATGCGCATTTACAACAATAAGTTTAGATAAGGCACAAGTGCCACTTAACAGAATCGGGTTTTTCATGTCGCCTGGAATCTCTGCATTCGCGAGTCTACCACCAACACGAATAATGCCTTTATCGTCGATAAAAGGGTCTAGTACATAAATCTTACTTGATTTAGCAACCTGTTTACCTAGCTCTAAGCGAGAGATCTCGTCGCGGAATGACATCAATTGTGATAGTTTAATACATCGATTAAAAGCATCATCAAGCTCATTAGCGCTCAAATAAGCAGGTTCAGTAAACATTTTCTTAAGCACTCTAACCTTACATAAATTATAATAACGACAACAATAAGCAATGACTCGAATCAATTTCGACAGCGAGGAGAATCGAGTTAAAATTGTAATAGCTTCATTATTTTCGGTAACATTTACATTGCATAATATTTTTGGGGTGGGTTTCATTTCTAAATCGGTTTGAGAAATCTCAAATAAAGAATATTCAATTTCATGTGCCTTGTACAAAAATTGAGGTCCGTTCCACCATAGTTTTGACTGTTGTAGATCATAAGGATAACATCCACGTGATGCTAAATCAGCGGGATTATTTGCAGAACTAACATGATGCCATTGGTTACTATTTGTGAGTGTCAAAATTTCTGAAGTGCGATTTGCAACAAATGTAGTCCAAGTATTTGGTATCTTACGCAACCAAGCCAAAACTATCGTGGAGTCTGTCCAAGTGTAAATATCATTGTCAGGTATTTTCAAAACGGTTTTAACATGATTTATCATTTTGGCTACTAGTAATGCACCACAGAGTTCCAGACGTGGGAGAGATACTTGCTTTACTGGGGCAACCTTGGATTTGGCAAGAACAAGGTAAACGTTAATGTTGCCACCATTTCTCAAAACTCTAAGGTACACTACTCCAGCGTATGCAGCACAAGAGGCATCACTAAATCCATGCAGCTCCCGCTTAATGGTGTCATTAGATACACCAAGCCATCTAGGGAACTGAATGTTTTCAATGTGCGTGAAACGATCAAGGTAAGTAACCCATTCCTCTTTAAGATCAGGAGTCAACTCTTCGTCCCAATCCAAGCCGGCTAACCAGAGTTTTTGCATAAAGATTTTTAGTTTTATAATCGCAGGTGTTAGCCAACCTAGAGGGTCGAAAGATTTAGCAATTGTGGACAATACATTTCTTTTGGTAATTGTGTTATTATCGTGATTTAAATTACAACTAAGTTCAAAGTTATCAGAGTCCGAGTTCCATGTAATACCTAAAGTTTTAATTGTATCTTGAAGTTTTATATTAACCGCACTTTGTGAGTCTTTATCAACACTGGGGATTTGGGACAACACTAACTTACTATTAGAGGACCATTTGTGTAAAGGGAACCCACCACGAGCTAAAAGTTCAGTCAACCTTTGTTGTAGCATCACAGCGTCTTCCGTTGTGGAGACACCAGTAAGCAGATCATCCATATATAAGTCGCTTTTCAGGATTTCAGCTTCAGTTGGGAAATCATTCTTCTCGTCCTCAGCCAATTGGTGAAGAGTGCGTATGGCCAAAAAGGGTGCACAAGATGTTCCATAAGTAACTGTAAGTAGTCTATATTCTTTTATTGGTTGTGTTGGAGATTTTCGCCATAAAATTCTTTGATAGTCAGCGTCATCTTTACATATTAGAATCTGACGATACATCTGACGAATATCTGCGACTAAACAAATCTGGTGTTGTCTCCATCGAGTTATGAGATCTCTGACATCTTGTTGAAGAGGACAGCCAATAAGTAGTTCATCGTTTAATGATTTTCCATTTACAGGTGCAGCACTTCCGTCGAAGACTACACGCAACTTCGTGCTTAGACTCGTCGGTCTAAGAACAGCGTGATGAGGTAAATAATAAACTTCAGGTGTAACTATTTCCTTTTCAGGTATCATCATCATATGACCTTGGGATTCATACTGCTCCATAAATTTGTGATATTCTTCCTTGAATTCAGGCTTATGTGTAAAACGTTTTTCCATGTGCTGTAAGCGGCTGATTGCAAGGGGTTTTGTACTTCCAAGGTTTGTGGGTGGGTTATCTTTAAATGGTAGACGGACAATGTACCGACCAACAGCATTGCGAGTATGAGTAAGTTTGAAGTGCTCTTCACATTGTATTTCTAACTCGGTCATAGGTTTTTTGTGGGGTAAACTCTCTTCAATCTCACAAAATCGTCTTAGTAACTGATCGACCTCAATCTTGGTTTGCATAACAACTGTATTATGTTCGTTTATTGTCGATCCAGTTTGTGAAACTCTACCTGAGATTAGCCAACCTAGGCGAGAGTTGAGTGCAATAAGAGAGTTACACTTGTGTAAGCCTTCAAGGAGTATGTATGCATGCACGTCGGCACCAAGCAGAACTTCAATAGACCCTGGCTTGTGATAGTTGGGATCAGCCAGATCCAACTGCATAGATGAAGGCCAAGTATCTTGTGAGAACTCACGTGAAGGCAACAATGAAGTGAGTTTCTTTAAAACGTATGCATTTACCTGGAAGGTTGATGCATTGTGTTTTGTAGAGTGGACTGTAAGTGTGACCATAGATTTTGTAGTGACCACTGATGTATTAGAAATTCCAGAGATTTTGCCAGTAATTGGAGTGCGATCAAGATTCAATAACTGCGCAGCTGCTTCGGAGATAAAAGATCCCTGAGAACCCTGATCAACAAGAGCTCTTAATGCGTAAGTACCACTGTTCTTTGACTCTACTTTAATCACAGCAGTGGCTAAAATAACAAGATCATCTTTTGTTTCAGCTTTTAGGTTAACACTTAAGTTACAGGAAGTTTTAGATGCATTGCTAGTTGGGTCCTCTTTCTCCTTATCAGTTTCGATTAATTTTTCGTCCTTAGAAGCGGTAAAATGCAGCAATGTATGATGACGACGTCCGCACTTCTTGCAGACTGTACTCTGTCTACACTTTGAAACTGTGTGACCTTTTACGAGGCAGTTAAAACAAATGTTGTTTTTTTTTACAAAATCTTGACGTTCAGGTATGGAGCGAGAGGCAAATTCTTTACAGTGGCAAATATAATGATTCTGTGTGCAATAAGTACAAATGTTGTCAATTTTAGTAGCGAAGCTTTTGATGTTAGTTACTTTAGGTGTTTGTGGAATAGTTTTTCCTTTTGGTGCATACATTTCCATGGCTCGGAATTGCTTCTCAAGGAAACTCTGGAGATCCTCATATGTCGGAATACTAGTGGAATCTTCTAAAGATTGCTCCCAAAGTTTTCGAGTCTCAATATCCAACTTGGAGACAAGGATATGCACTACAATGGCATTCCATGCACAGATCTTTAAATTTGTTAAGGACGTTAGGCATTGACTTGAGGTATCAATAAGATCCTTTATACCTTTAGCCGATTCTGTGGTTAAGGTCTTTTGGGTTAAAAATCGGGGTAAGTATATTATTCACGATCATTCTCTTGTTATCATACCTCTCATTGAGTTTTTTCCAGGCGTCATCATAGTTAGCTTCAGTAAGTGAATAATTCCTCAATAGTTGTTCAGCTTCTTCAGATAAACTGGTCTTTAGATAGTGATGTTTTTCAATTTTAGTCAAGCGCTCATCATTATGTATCAAAGAGCGAAATAAATCTCGAAAACTCATCCATTGACTGTAATCGCCCGAAAACTGTGGTATGGATATTGGTGGGAGTCTGGGTCTCATCCTCGATATTTCTGCCTGACTACCAGATACATGAATTTCAGACTTTGAAGTTTCACCTAGATCTTGTTTAAATTCATATAACTTGTCCTTAAGCCAAGCCCTAAACTCTAAATAATATTCTTCAGTTTGTTCACAATGTTTCTCTAAGTCAACATCGCATGTTTCAGTATCTAATAATCCAGAAATAACATCATAAGTCTTTGTATAGTTAGCCCAATATTCCTGTAAAATTTCCATACGTGAATCCAAAAACCCTCTCGTTCGTTTATCCTTAGCACATTTTTTTGCGTTTGTAAATAACTTCTCAATTTTAGTTGAATTCGTCTTTAATTGTGCAATATATTGTTTCATCTTTTTATCCGCCATGTTAAATTTTATATGTAAAAACACAAGTCCAAATTCACTGCCAGAAACTAAGTTACTAATCGTTAAGATATTCCTAAGTCCTTTTTCACAAAAAAATTATAAGTGTTTTTCAACACAAATATTCTAAGTCCTTTTTGACACGATCACTAAAATTTTCTAAGTGTTTTATAGCACAAGTCTTTTTTGATGGGAAATATTATAAGTCCTACACTTCACTGAATTTACTAAGTTAATATTTGCACTTTTCTCACTATTATCCGGTTCGTTGGACCACTTGGTCAATTAAACACTCACACTCACATATACCTTTTATTTATCACTGTAGAAGAACACTAGGGAGTATCAAAATATATAAACATCTTATACAAATGACCAAAGCACACCGATAGCGTGAGGTAACTGGGTACTAACGACATCTATCGGAAACTTGTGAACTAAAATTCTTATTTCTATTATTAATTAAACACAGACCATTATGTTAATTGTCATTTTTCGGGTAAAAACGCCAGAACTATTGATAAAAAGAATCTGGAACTATAGAATTCAGCTGCATACGAAAAGAACTTGCATTTAATTTTGATCTGCTGGAAAATTATGTGCTAAGTTCACTCATGTGCGAGTTAAAATCTGTTAGCGAACTCGCTTGCTTGTAGCTAGTAAACTAGCCCGTGTCACCGAGGCTTAACGGAGACGCGAGAGAGTATTGTCTACGAAACTGATTCCACGTGGTCTTTTTCCCTGTTTTCTATAATCTCTTATCTATTAGACAAGTCCGTCCGTCCGTCCGTCCGTCTGTCTGTGGTGCTGTTTCAGCGGCCAAACCGTAAGAGATAGATAAAGAGAATATTTAAGTTATAAGTTAAGAATAGTCTGATAAGACTACAAACCGGATTTGAGTAACGTAGCACTTCCGGTTTTCGAGAAATCACGAATTTCAAACGAAACCACACAAAATCTCCGAAGTTCTCAATTAATTAAATACATTTTTTTTTAATTGTAAACATTTGGATCATTGATTTGCTAGTAGTACCTATTGTGAGATGGAGGTTTTCCAAGGAACTTAGGTTTTTCAAATTAATGAAGTTTATGACACCCATACATAACCAAGTCGACACACAATAGTTACTTAACAAGTTTTTTTTTGTATTGATACACAAGCCACTTAAAATATATTTTCATGAGCGTACGCTGGACTACGCCGAAGTTTGATCACATGACATCTAAACAAATATTTTTATTTATGAATGGGCATGATTTTATTTCTACGGTTTGGTTTAAAAATATCTGTAGGTCGGAAGCATGGATTTCAGAGCTTTGGTTGCGTGCGCTGCGTTAACGGTTAAAGTTATACAAAAACCATGTATGAATAAAATTGTTCTCTTTTAAAGGTTAAAAAAAAATCTGCGACAGCATATAATATGTCTATCTATATCTTAAGAGATATCATAGTTTTAAAATAACGTGGTCGGAACATGCAGAAGTTTTGTGTAGGTACCTTAATTTAATAATAATAATATAATCTATACTTATAATAAATCTGTAGAGAGGTCAATTCTGTACATGAAATATATTTTCAAAATAACTATCAGGGGGTGATAAGTGATCGATACTGATGCCAAAAATGCAATCAGTAAAATTTTTGTCTGTCTGTCTGTCTGTCTGTGTGTATGTTCCTTATAGAAACAAAAACTACTCGACGGATTTTAACGAAACTTGGTACAATTATTCTTCATACTCCTGGTCAGGTTATAGTATAAATAAAACTAGTTTTTACGGGTTAATGCACGAAACTTTATTTATTTATTGACGTTTCGCAGCCTTTTCAGGTCTGCATCGTCAGAATAATGATTTTATTTAAAATTGTCGAGCTACCTTCGAAAGAATTATATTGTGCGTTCGGTTATTTCATTGGAAGATTTTTAAAATTTTACCACTACATTAGATTTGATAGACCACAGATCCTTGCAGCTGAGCGGCGGTTCGTTCCTCGAATGATGCGCGAGGCTATTGAGATTAAAAAAATATCCAAATTTCAATAGGGAAGATGGTTGGTATATACCACCAGCTTGGGAACCTATTATACAGGAGATAAAATCCCAACCCCGAGCACACACTGCAAGACCATCAGATACTATTAGTTCTTTTTGTTTGCATAATTTAACATAAGAAGGTGATAGAAAGCCTCTCTTGAGTTTGTTTCGCCGGTTCTTCTCAGGAAGGTCTCCCAATTTTGGAACCGGTGGTAGTTTACGGTAGTTAGGGTCAAATAAATAAACTCAAAATTACAAACAAGAATTTTAAATAAAATACTTTATTAAGTAAATTAAATAATAAATTCATACATAGACAATAAAAATTTTTTAAAAATCTTCCAATGAAATAACCGAACGCACAATATAATTCTTTCGAAGGTAGCTCGACAATTTTAAATAAAATCATTATTCTGACGATGCAGACCTGAAAAGGCTGCGAAACGTCAATAAATAAATAAAGTTTCGTGCATTAACCCGTAAAAACTAGTTTTATTTAATGAGTGATGTGCGTGAAAACCTAAGAAACAAATAGGTTATAGTATACTTTTAATTACGCTACAATCAATAGGAGCAGAGTAGTGAAGGGAAATGTTGGGAAAACGGGAGAAGTTACTCCATTTTTTAAGCTTCCGTCGCGTGTGGAGCCGTAATGGTTAAAGTTACATAGAAATTATGTATGACGGAAATATTCTACATAAAATTGTCTAAAAAATATCCCGCAACAGCATATATCTATCTTTTATGGTTGACTCACAATAACACGTGTAACTCCTGATAGCTTAGCAGTTCGGAGCATTCTGATTATATTTGTTTACTCTTACGTTTATAATACTCTCACTCATCCCTAATTTAAAAAAGTTAACATTATTACTTATTCAATAAAAAAAGAATCATAGAAATCGGTATAGAAACACCAAACTTATACATGAAATAAGCCATCGCGCCGTCGCACGTGAATACTGAATCATGCTTTAAAGATTATTTTTGTGTAACGGCTGCAGCGCTCGACACGGGTCGTGGCGGCGCGGTAGGGTATAAAAAGGCGGGAGGTCCGAAAGCGAGCTTCCCCGCCCCCCCGATCCTGAGAGACCTTCAGTCGCTCAGTCCCAAACCGATACGGATGCACATCAGGGTGCATCCGTCCTCTAAGCGCACTATGCAGTAGTATTTACTAAGGCAGCGCTGCATCATCCCCTTCTCAGGGGTTGATCGCATCAGATGAAGCCTGTAAGGCCCCTAAGGCCATAGGCACCCCCCACGGGTGTGTTTTAGTCAGTAAAAGTCTGACATAACTCTACAGCCGGCTGTAGGGTATCCACGAGGATTTCACACCCGCTCCCCCGCCTGGGAGGAAACAAAAAAAAAGAAAGCGAGCTTCATTCAATATTTGGCTGTTGATGCGTTCAGAGCGTTCGACCTTATTGACAGAAAATAATTGATATTGAGAAACCGTGCTTATCTTAGAATAAAAACCAAACATTTGTAAACAAAATTAGCAAATAAATCATGTAAAACGTGTAGAAAATGAGTACTGGAAAACGGAAATATGAGAATTTTAGTTTGGTTATAAATACAGGTAATAAAAATGACCGTTATTATCTATATATGTATATAAAAGTCAAAGGTAACTGACTGACATAGTGATTTATCAACACACAGCCCAAACTACTGGACGGATCGGGCTGAAATTTGTCATGCAGGTAGATGTTATGACGTAGGCATCCGCTAAGAAAGGATTTTGATCAATTCTACCCCCAAGGGGATAAAATAGGGAATGAAAGTTTGTATGAAACTTTGTCAATTTTAAACCGATCGGGCTGAGACTTTGCATGCAGGTATAAGAAGAATCATAGATGAATGTCATTGTGTATAATACAAGCCTGACAACAAAAACTGTAGTCTATACTTCAGCTCTACACCGAAGCGAAGCGAGGGCGGACCGCTAGTAATAAATAAATATTTCCAACACACACCAATTAGCCTAGCCCCAAAGTAAGCACTGGATTCGAACCCGGGACCTCTCGAGTCGGCGACACCATAAAACCCAATTTGATTTAGTATTTTTTGATTGTTGAGATAATAAGTCAAGATGATAATTTGAGAAATGTGAATCAAATTAGTATGGCTGCACAGCAATTTCTTAATTCACATTAGATTCTGTAACACTTCGATAACATAAACAAAATTGAAGTATCTACACACTTCATAATTATACGTACAATAAGCGTACAACGGTGTCGTCTCTAGCAGTGTTCTCTAAAGTAAACTTAGACAACAGTGTATCCTTGTCATTCTCTATACAGAATGCAAAGGAGAGACTGTACCCTTAGTACGAATTTGAGCTAACGAAAACTATCATAGTTATCGTAATTGTAAATTATGTTTTTATATCCATTTTGGTGAAAAGTAACCAAATACACTTAAAATTTAAGAAGACGCAAATGATTTAATGATAGAATTTAAACACTGTCTATTTGTATTGAAACGAAAACAATAAAATCCCTTAGTACGAGTGCGAGCACGCGAAATCTATCATAGTTTTCGTAATGGTAAAACTCGTACTAAGGGTACTGATGTTAAATTAAGTTTTAAGTTTAGAGAATCATGCCAGAATCGAAACCAATGCATACTGGTGGAATTAGCTATATGTCTTATGTAAATTCGATCACCCCGAAGCACGGGTAGACGAGCGTTCAAAGCCATAT